>OX493267.1:84843844-86154943 GCA_950370525.1 Bellardia bayeri
AAAATAAGCAAAATCTGTGATCACTTATATTTTTGGCCAAAAATCAATTTTTCATGGGAATTTTCAAAAAAAAACTTTAAACCTTAATATCTCGGTAAATACTGCTTTTTTCGAGAAAATAAGCAAAATCTGTGATCACTTATATTTTTGGCCAAAAATCAATTTTTCAGGGGAATTTTCAAAAAAAAACTTTAAACTTTAAACCTTATCTTATCTCGGTAAATACTGCTTTTTCGAGAAAATAAGCAAAATCTGTGATCACTTATATTTTTGGCCAAAAATCAATTTTTCATGGGAATTTTCAAAAAAAACTTTAAACCTTAATATCTCGGTAAATACTGCTTTTTTCGAGAAAATAAGCAAAATCTGTGATCACTTATATTTTTGGCCAAAAATCAATTTTTCAGGGGAATTTTCAAAAAAAAACTTTAAACTTTAAACCTTATCTTATCTCGGTAAATACTGCTTTTTCGAGAAAATAATCTGTGATCACTTATATTTTTGGCCAAAAATCAATTTTTCATGGGAATTTTCAAAAAAAACTTTAAACCTTAATATCTCGGTAAATACTGCTTTTTTCGAGAAAATAAGCAAAATCTGTGATCACTTATATTTTTGGCCAAAAATCAATTTTTCAGGGGAATTTTCAAAAAAAAACTTTAAACTTTAAACCTTATCTTATCTCGGTAAATACTGCTTTTTCGAGAAAATAAGCAAAATCTGTGATCACTTATATTTTTGGCCAAAAATCAATTTTCATGGGAATTTTCAAAAAAAAACTTTAAACCTTAATATCTCGGTAAATACTGCTTTTTTCGAGAAAATAAGCAAAATCTGTGATCACTTATATTTTTGGCCAAAAATCAATTTTTCAGGGGAATTTTCAAAAAAAACTTTAAACTTTAAACCTTATCTTATCTCGGTAAATACTGCTTTTTCGAGAAAATAAGCAAAATCTGTGATCACTTATATTTTTGGCCAAAAATCAATTTTTCATGGGAATTTTCAAAAAAAAACTTTAAACCTTAATATCTCGGTAAATACTGCTTTTTTCGAGAAAATAAGCAAAATCTGTGATCACTTATATTTTTGGCCAAAAATCAATTTTTCAGGGGAATTTTCAAAAAAAAACTTTAAACTTTAAACCTTATCTTATCTCGGTAAATACTGCTTTTTCGAGAAAATAATCTGTGATCACTTATATTTTTGGCCAAAAATCAATTTTTCATGGGAATTTTCAAAAAAAAACTTTAAACCTTAATATCTCGGTAAATACTGCTTTTTTCGAGAAAATAAGCAAAATCTGTGATCACTTATATTTTTGGCCAAAAATCAATTTTTCATGGGAATTTTCAAAAAAAAACTTTAAACCTTAATATCTCGGTAAATACTGCTTTTTTCGAGAAAATAAGCAAAATCTGTGATCACTTATATTTTTGGCCAAAAATCAATTTTTCAGGGGAATTTTCAAAAAAAAACTTTAAACTTTAAACCTTATCTTATCTCGGTAAATACTGCTTTTTCGAGAAAATAATCTGTGATCACTTATATTTTTGGCCAAAAATCAATTTTTGGGGGGAATTTTCAAAAAAAAACTTTAAACCTTAATATCTCGGTAAATACTGCTTTTTTCGAGAAAATAAGCAAAATCTGTGATCACTTATATTTTTGGCCAAAAATCAATTTTTCAGGGGAATTTTCAAAAAAAAACTTTAAACTTTAAACCTTATCTTATCTCGGTAAATACTGCTTTTTTCGAGAAAATAAGCAAAATCTGTGATCACTTATATTTTTGGCCAAAAATCAATTTTTCATGGGAATTTTCAAAAAAAAACATTAAACCTTAATATCTCGGTAAATACTGCTTTTTTCGAGAAAATAAGCAAAATCTGTGTGGCCAAAAATCAATTTTTCATGGGAATTTTCTAAAAAAAAACTTTAAACCTTAATATCTCGGTAAATACTGCGTTTTTCGAGAAAATAAGCAAAATCTGTGATCACTTATATTTTTGGCCAAAAATCAATTTTTGGGGGGAATTTTCAAAAAAAAACTTTAAACCTTAATATCTCGGTAAATACTGCTTTTTTCGAGAAAATAAGCAAAATCTGTGATCACTTATATTTTTGGCCAAAAATCAATTTTTCAGGGGAATTTTCAAAAAAAAAACTTTAAATCTAATATCTCGGTAAATACTGCTTTTTTCGAGAAAATAAGCAAAATCTGTGATCACTTATATTTTTGGCCAAAAATCAATTTTTCATGGGAATTTTCAAAAAAAAACATTAAACCTTAATATCTCGGTAAATACTGCTTTTTTCGAGAAAATAAGCAAAATCTGTGTGGCCAAAAATCAATTTTTCATGGGAATTTTCTAAAAAAAAACTTTAAACCTTAATATCTCGGTAAATACTGCGTTTTTCGAGAAAATAAGCAAAATCTGTGATGCACAGAAACAACTAACTAAAACATTGTAATTTTCAATTACATAATTATTAATGAAAATTTTCAGCTAATATTTCAATTGATCTTTTGACCCACTTTATGGAAGTACAATATCACCAAATTTTTACCATATATAATGGTATACATGTGTATACACTATTGTTTTATTAAAGGGATGATGTGTTCGTTTTTGTTCGTTTCACTTACATGTAGGACCTACATTGTAGGTTATACTGTTCTTTAACTTAATAAATTGAGAAAGGTTTTATGTATTCTGAATTGTATGTATTTTCTCAATTTCGTTTTGATGGCTGTCCTGTTGAAAACAAATGCCAAATATATCTTTAACATAAATAATAGATCAACATAAAATCTATCATTCATTATTCACCGTATCCGTATTCAGATTCATATTTTCGAAAAAAAGATGACCCAATCACGCCTACATACTGCGACACGTTCAGCATGCAAAGGCTTGTCAACAATTGCTCTTAGATTTTCGGAAGCCCAAATGCGGCAATTTCTTAGTGACAATTATGTTGACCGAAATATACAGTGTAAATTTACACATTCAACATTTTTATAATGAGTTTTTAAGTGAAACTGAATTCATTGTAACAATTTTCAAAGCTTCTACTCTTGATTTTTTCAAAACATGTTACATATTATAGTAGTTTGATCCTGTTAAAAAAGAAAGTTCTTTTAAAAACATCCTTTGCGTCTTAAACACGGTTTAGAACAAGTTTAGAATAATTTTCCGTTATTACTTTAATTATTTATTTATTTGTTTTCATATTATTACAATTAAAATTATAATAAACTTTAACCTTGTACTACAGATGTCAAATTATATCAAAGTTAGTACAGTCTACCAGTAATTTTTACCGGTTATATAAAATATATAAAATTGTAAAATACTTGAAAAATTTCTTTAAAATATATATCAGTTATATATTTCTTGTATACCCAGATCTAGAAAAAGTTGTAAACTATTTGTTTTAATAATCGCACAAGTTTTATTTTAAGCAAAATATATTCAGTTACCTTTTTTAGTATTTCTTTTAAGGTTGTAAAAAACGACAATAAAAAATGTTCAAACAAAACACAAATTAATTTTATTATAGAAACTCAGATACAGATACAAAATAAAAACAAAAAAGAAATATATGCATTGGAAAAAATTGCAAGACGTAAATTTGGTTAAAAATTCATATCGCACGTTCCTTACAAATTATTTCGGTACATTTCAAAAATTTCTTTGGTCCATTTTAACCATAATTGAAGGGCCCAGACTACTTCTACCATACATTACTATATTCTACATTTAAAAGATAGAATAATAATATAAATAAAATTATATGCTATCCAGTTTAATTATAACACATATTAAAAATATACTTACCGCAAGACAGACGACAGTTAATTTTAACCGGGTACTAAAACAAATCGCACTACATACAACTGGCACTTCAGCAAACAGAGTTACACTAAACATTGAAAAGCTACATACATAAACGTATAACTGCGTAACTAACAGGGATACTCCGAAATTTTAAAATTGTAACCGGTCGTCTGTAGTTAAGGGTTAAATAAAACTTAGCACTAGTAACATAGGCTATCGGCTTAAGAATATTTGCAACATTTTAAATTAGTTTAAATTTTATGCTGAGTATTAAGATGTTTAAGAAATTTGTTAGCTAAATTTGTATTTTGCCTTGTAAAACATTTGTTTTTAAAGCAGCTTGTAGAAATTGAAAGCTGTGGCGGTAATTATACATGTTTATAATTTTTTCATTTTCTATTAGTAGAAGATTTTAAATTGTATATAGCACTTCTTGTTATAAATGATCTTGATTGGGGAATAAAAGTACTAGTTGGAAGCATATTAGCTTCCTTGGCCTGCAGCTTCATTACACTTAAAACCAACTTGACTTGGTATCCAAAATAGTTTCAACTTCTTTTTCATTTGTATTAAAAGTTGCTGAATAAATACAATTGTCTCGTTTTAGTTCTCGTGTTTTTAATAGCTTCGAAGGCCGACCGACTGTCAGTGCAGACAATAGTTTTAATGTATTAGCGTTTGTGTAATTTAAGAGCTTTAGCAATTGCAATTGGTTCGGCTTCAAAACTTGCTGCAGTTGGTGGGAAGTTTCGTTAGCCGTCCGTGAATATAAGCACGGTTTAAAATAAATTTAGAATAATTTTCCGTGGTTACTTTAGTTGTTATATGTATTTGAAAACTAATTGAAAATTGAAAATGTTATTATATGCGCTGTTATAAAATGTACATATGAGTATAGGATTACATAAAGATGTGCACTTAATTATTAGGGTCATCACTAATTATTTGTTTTTAAATTTATATCATCAATTGTCAGATATTTAGGAACTTATTACTTACCAACAATAAGCCGTATATATAGTTATACTTAAAACTTTAAAAGAGTTGACCTAATGTTGTTTTTGTTACTAATTTAGTACATATAAAAGTAAGGACACCCTAATTTTCTTCGACATAGCTGTAAGTTTGCATGTGCATCAAGTTACAGTTATGAATGCTGCTCCTCCTACGTTTACCACATTTAAACAGATTTTGTTTTGTTGCAATACTATTGTTATAGTTTTATGATTGTTTTAACAATTTTCTAAATGTTTTTATTTTTATGACTTTATTATGCAACTGATGTTGTAAATATTTGTGTACATGAACACACCACCTTGTGTAGGTACAATTTAAATAACAATTTAACAAAATGTTTTTAACATATGTATCCATGTAGATATAAAAATATGCAAAATTCTGAGGAAAATCAAATGAAATTTTTAAAAACTTAATTAAATTTATTAAATATATTTTTGAATTATTGACATCAATTCCCACGAAAACACTGCCAGGGACAACATACACAATAAATACTATTTGGACATTTATTTAAATAATTCTGATTCTTGATTATTTTTTAGTATTTGTAATAAAGTAGTAAGGATTTAGAAAGCCGTATAATTTAGGTTTGTATTATTATATATTTTGTTGATGATTAAATTTATTTAGAAATTTTTGATTATGTTTTGTATGTGAAATTGTAAAGAGTGCAAATTTCTACTGAACAACATTTGGCTCAATATTAACAAGCATGACTTGTGTGCAGAGAAACGACAGCGTCGGCTGTCAGCCGGCTGAGATTTCGAAGTTATTGAAATTACTGGTAGCTTATATCAAAAACGGCGTTTATTTTCAAGCCGTCTTTAACCACGCAAATATTCGTCTGCGGCGACTCTTAGAATGTATCAGCTGCTCGGCTTTTAATAATTTCTTTCTCGATATAAATACTTGTTAAAGATTTATGCATGTTAAAATGATTTTCGAAAGAGGATATTATATGGTAGATATGTATGGGTAGGACCAATCATTATAATATTAGTATAAATAAAACTTATTTCTGTAGAATTTTATTTGGATTATAAAATGTTTAACCCTTATGTGAACACCAAACAAAACACCTTTAACAGCATGGCAAGGTACCCGGATACCTATATGGAAAAATTATGGTAAACTAACATTGTTAAAGGAAAATGTTAGGAAAATAACTTTAAGATTTACAATTTACGTTCTTTTATAGTTTAAGGGTTATAAACCTGGTGAATGAATTGCATTTGATGAGCAGCTATATGGATATCGCGGACGTACCCGCTTTACGCAGTACATGCCATCCAAGCCCGAAAAATATGGAATACAAATATTTTGGGCTTGTGATGCATTTAACTCTTATCCTTTGCATGGAATTTTGTATACTGGTAGACCCACAGAAGGCGCTTGACAAACAAATATAGGCGAAAGAACAGTATTAGATCTGGTTTTCCGTACAAAAACTCAGGAAGAAATGTAACGAATGATAACTTCTTTACATCCTTAGAACTTGCAAAAACTATAAGTTCATGGAACTTGACACTTGTGGGAACTGTAAAAAAGAATAAATAGTTTCTGTCAGCAAAAATGCAAGCACATAAAGACAGGTTCGTGTTATACATTTTTTGCTAATAGGTATTATTTTTTAATTTAATTTCAGAAAAGTATATTCCACAAATTTTGCTTTTAGTAAAGACAACGATGTGTGCTCTTACGTACCTAAAAAAACAAAGCCATGTTGTCAAGTATGCATACAGAGCCTAACGTGGAATCAATTCTTCCTGCTAAACCAGAAATTATTACATATTACAATAAAACTAAAGGAGGGGTTTATAACATGAATAAATTACTAGGCGAATACAAATGCAAACGGAGAACAAGTCGTTAGCCACTATCATTATTTTATAATGCAATAGATAAAGTCGCTTTGGCGTCCTATGTAATATGTATGGAAAACAATACACAGTTGCGTTCCACAGACCGTCGCAGACAATTTCTGAAAGAACGCATAAAATCACGAAAATCTTGTCACTCTTGTTCCAAACCGATTTGTAATCAACATTCAACACACTACGCAATATGTGTAAATTGTTCGCAAAGTAATCAGTAGAATTTATTTGTAACTTAACATTTCTCTTTTTTTATTTTTCTTTTTATATGAATAAAAATTATTATTTTAGTTTTTGTTTCTCTTTCTGTAAATAAATATATGCATTTATTAAATATAAAATATTTATAAAGACTATCTTATTTTGCTTTAATAATTTTTCAATAACATTTTACTTGTTATAACAGTTTTTTCATATGTAATTTTTTCATATGTAATGTAATGGTACCCGGGTATACCTTGCCGTACTGCTAAGGATATAAGAAATAAATTGGACTACCACGCCAATTCAGTATAATGTTTTAGCTTAAAAGTAATGATAATTTAAATTATTTCAATAGTTAGCAGTTCTCAAGAAGTTTGGAGTATGAGAACCATCTGCTTTCAATAAAAAAAATAAGATGAAAGTGCCTTGGTGTTCACATAAGGGTTAAGAGATTTATGGTCGTTAACGTGATTTTCGAAAAAGGCCACATATGGGAGCTTTAACTAATATAAATCATCATAAAAATATGCCGAATGTTATGTGTATATATGAAACATAATTTTGTTGCATTTTATTAGCAACCCAATATTTTACAGCATTTAAAATCGTTAGTAAGAAATATGCCATATATTTATGGTAAATATGGTCAATAGTGTTGGATCGTGGAACTATTTTTGTGACAGCGTCCTTCCCCCTATGTCGCATCTTTAAATCATTTTATTTCAAAATTCACCATATGATCGACTGAGAAATTTTTAGTGGATTTGTTGGTTGTGGGTTGTTAGGTTTTAAAGAGATTTTTTAGTTTTGTACAAAAATTTTGCTAGGAACAAAAATATTCTAGTGGCAATACTGTTGCACAGACAAGTTGACGTAACGATTATAATGTTGAATGCAAATAGAAAGCTACGAGGAGCTGGTCCAACGCAATATTTGGGGTATTTTTTTTAGTTTGCAATACTGTTTTAACTGGGTGCCATTTTGTCAGCTGTCAAGTGTTTTATGTTTAGTTTGGTTTGGCATTTCAACATGAATAGACTGACGCCTTAATAACGCTTCCAAATTGTGAAAAATTGTTTTGGAATTCATGATTCTGTGTTTTTTCTTTTTAGTTGTATAGAACTTTATTAGATATTTGAAATGGAATAAAACAAATATATTTTTTTTAAATTGACTTGAAATTTACTTTATTCGAAAGATAACCGTCTGGTTTGGACTATCAATCTGGTTAAATTTTCGATGATGACTTTTTCCAATACTTGTGGCCGTATTTTGGCAAGACCGCTGCGAGTGCTGTCCTCCAAGTAGTCAATCGTTTCGGACTTGTCGGCGTAAACTAGAGACTTCAAACATAAATCACTTGACAGCTGGCAAAATGGCTGCTAGTCAAAAAAGTGCTGTCAACCTAAAGTTCTATACACTTAAAAATAATAAAAAAAAGAAAGAAGATCAAAAACACACAGAAAGTTTAGCTGGAAGAGAGATCAGTGAGTAGAGATGGGAAGTGTGTTTGATTTCGGAGCACTATAAGAGTTTGTTGTTGTTGCAATTTAACCTGATTGTGACGCAAATGAGGAAAATTGTAATAAAATACATATAGGTACAGCGAAAAATAAACTAAAAACTAGAATTGCTGGACTTAAATCAGACCAAAGTTATAGAGACAATATTACTTAACAAAAAACATGTACTTTTTCCTAACTAATAATTTCAAATTTATAAAATAAAAAATAACTTTCCTGTAGATCCTAAACAAAGACGTAACTAAATATTGAAAATAAAAATTAAAAGTTTAATTAGAAAAGACCTTAAGCTTGAACAATTATTAAAACATTATTTAACCTTATTTTTTAAGTGTTTCTAAATTTTGCATCTTTTTTGAAATTTTAACCATTTGGAGCTGACTTTTGGAAAGGGCGAAGAATTTAAAGCTACATGTTAAAAAGTTTAATAATTTTGGTATCAATCTTCTTTATCTTTATTATTATTTTAAATATATACTTAAACTTTTACCTTAAAATATTGTCCCTTGTGTATTAAAGTATTTAATCCCCTGAACTAAACTAATCTGAATTTAACAATCCTGCAGTTTTAAATATTTATAAAAAAAATTCAAGTAGGATAATACAGGACAGCTAAACTATAAAATAGTCCCTATAATAGATATCTCCTCATCAAACAGAACGTTATACTATGGAATGCAGATAATATCACATAAAAATGCAGATAATATCACATAAAGTTGAAGTGCATGGATTATTTAATAAAATAAGTTAGAAAAGTAAGCGCGTTGTAAATGTAAATTTCATTCAGATAAATAAATTAATATTTACTATTCAATTTGTGCAAAATATTTTCCAGCATCATGAACATTTATTAAAGGACGAAATAGTGTTTTTCATAGTGCATTTATTAGTGGTGGCTAGAAAGTTGGAAAACAGCAAATGCAATAGTTTCTATATGAAAAATAATACTCAAAATATTTTGTGTTGTAAGACCATATTATCTCAGTTAGAAATATCGTCAAAATATAAAATAAAAATGCAACAGGAATATATTGAGATAAAGATAAAAAACTAAGGAAATTAAAACATACAAATCAACATTTTCTACAGCTGGTAAAATAAATACTAATTTTATTCCAGCTTATCTATAGCTACATCCAAAAAGCCCAATAACTAAAAATGTATGATGTAATCTATAATACTTATCGACAATTCCCACTAAATATAATCTCAAAAAAAATCAACAGACAATAATTATCAAATATAAAAAAAAAAACTTTTAATTACTCAAGGATACCTGTATCAGACAGGATAATGTTGTACTGTCGCCGAAAATTTAATAAAAATGTCATGTAAACAAAATATGCCATAACTTAAAGAGACATCTTAAAAACCTTTCATATATGTTTTTTGGCACAATTCCAAAAGGAGAAATAACATGCAGAATACGCAAAATTTAATAATGTCAACACTCTTGTTTTTACAATGAAGTAAATGAGTGAAAACGGTTAAGCAAAATTAATTGAATTATTTGAAAAGTACTTACTGATATTTGTGTACTGGAAAATTATTATTAATTATTAAATACACATAAAGTAATTGTCAGCAAAAGGAATGAAGACATTTTTAAGTACTGAAAAAAACAAAAAAAAATATTATATTTTCTTCATGGTTAATATTGCCAGTGCACAGTATATTGAAATCAATATTTTTGGAAATAAATCTGGTATTTCTAATACATAGCCATGATGTATTTGAGTTTAAGTGGACTCCATAAACCTTCCAAAAGTGGAGCTGTTGGCGCTCATTTGCTTCAAAATCATCAATGTGTAAGAAAAAAAGATACATGTAGGTTTGCGAAACTGATTTGGGTTTTATAATACCAGCTATAGCCTAATGGCCTACTGACCTTAAGTAGAAGTTTTGATAAAAAAAATATAAATTGTTTATATGTATATTCTTAAAGAAAATTTATTTTTAGTTAATACTAAAACAATTAAGGCACTTTTTTGCCCCTAAAAAATCAAAACCCGATTATTTTTTCACTCTCAAATTGGAAATCGTTTATTTTTGGACCAGAAAGAGCTATTACTTTGAAAGGTTTAGCATCTCATGAAAAATGTTATTGTTTAGCTAACAAATCAAATTTGAGGCAAATCGTTCAAAAATTATGCACGATATTTAAAAAAGCATGCCAGGGTTTGGCGAAATTTTAAATTTTCAAATGCATATAACTCGCATAACATAAGAGATAAATAGCATAGGCAATCATATTTCTTAAAGATCTAGCCGTGGACTTTTAGGAAATACAAAAAATCTTGCAATTTAGGTGAATACCATTAAAATTTTAAGCGTTTAAACAGATTACTCATCAAAGGCGCCATTGGAAGATTTGTGAGTCCATCTTCAATATTTAAACTCGATTACTCCATTCCCACGCCCATATTAGACATATTAGAGATGTCAGATTTGTTGCCAATTCAATTCAATTCAACTCCACTTCTCAGCGTATACGTAATGTGAATATTGTATATGGAAATAAATATTCATCATCCGCATTGTATGTATTGTATATATCAACATTTGGTGAAATTATATTGCATACTTTTCGGCTTATTGTATTTTAAAGTTTTCTGTTCACGTTTTAAGTAGAGAAAACTGAGAAATTTTATATATTGTTTTATGGTTATTGTAATATGCGTATACTTAATGTGTTAATTTTTTGTGAGGAAAAATATTCATTATATCAATATTTTGTATGGCATTTTTGCATTATTTTAGGATTATTGCATTAAAAAAATAATTACTATATTTCATATTTCAATTTTAGTATTTAATGTCGAATTGCAATTTAAGTTCAGGTATCAGTTACCAGTAATTATTCTCAACTATTGCTAAATTTATACTTTAAAATCAATTAATTCTTAACTTGAAGTTTATTATAATTATGAGGTAAAACTGTTATTATACTCTTACCAATACATTCAACAACATATTTCATCATTAATATAAGCAATTTATTAAGCAAAAACCTTTCCGCAACTTATTTTCATAGTAAACTATATACTAGATGTAGGTGGCTACAACAAACTTATATGTATACTAATGAGAATATAGCAAATTAAAAATGTCAAAGTTGCAATATTTAAATTCAAATGCAGTTGTGGCATCATACCAACAACACATCATTTAAACCCTTATATAAACATGTTTTCAAACTAAAAAAAAGGAAGAGCAGCAAGAATTGCATGAGGACTAGATCTCAGGGGATGATAACAACTTCCAAACATAAGTGTTGGGATATCAGGAGATCGGTTTGGTATTTCTATTATCAAATATTTTTATACACAGTTGAAAGTTTTTGTTTAAGACTTGGTATGAATTAGAATGCATGCACTTAAGGGAATGAGTTTTCTTTCAGCTTTAGAACTTTAAATTATGCAACATAGTTTTGAAAGTAGCATGTAGTCATCGGTATGTTTTTAATAGTATATAAGTGTGGCTAAAGTTTTATAGAAATTCATATCAAAATATTTAGGGATTTTAGTAAGTTACAAAATATCCATACTTTTTTAATACTGATATACATATAGATTAAAAGATTGTGGTTCAATAAATTTGTGAGTTTTATTAAACGATATATAGTAAAATTCAGTGCAATTTGATGCAAAATAAATACTGAATATCAAAATAAAGAGCCAATCGTGTGAGTTTAATATTATTTGATTTGAATCTAGTCACACTTAAATTTTAAATTTATTAAAGGGTTTCAACACAAACTATCCTTACAAAAATTATTTTATAACCCTTTGAAAAATTAAGAGATTGCTTGTGACTGAGGCCTATTTTTTCACAGTAAACAATTTACGTCTACTGAAATATAGTTTTGTTTTGACACCTTTACAGGTACAGTTGAACAGGTGTTATTTTGAAAAGAAATGTTGAATAAAAAGTAAAATATTGTAAGTAAAATAATATGTACTTAAGTAAAGCATTAATGTTTAATATTTCCTATTAAAAGAAGCGGCCACTACAAAGCTGTTTCATTCAATCCGGTTTGATGCAAATTATTTGACTTGTCTGCAGCTTAGATTAACACGTCATAAAATAGTTGAAAATAGTTTAAGATTTTTTGATTTTTTATATGAAAGTCGATTTTTAGTCATATAAAAAATCAAAAAAATATTAAATCCTTCATAACTCGGTAAATAAGCGTTTAAATGAGAAAAGAGCTTAAATTTGTGATCACTAACTAAACATCGATTTTTCATATAAAAAATCAAAAAAATCTTAAAGGGCACAAATTGAATAACAAATGCTTCAGGTGGTAAAGTCTGTGTCATATTTTTAACATTTCTCTTATTATTTACATCCTGATGTTAAGCATTCACACTTAAAAATGCACTAGTATTTGTGTTAAAGCAAAGGGCTTTAATGATATAATATAAACCTTTTCAAATTCATGATGATAGAGTTCGTCTTTTGTCATCGTCATTATCATTATCATCATCATCATCATTCTCTTTTATATGATAGCATTTGTTACGACAATGTCGCTAAATTTACTTCTGAAGCATAGATTTTTAGAAACATGATCCATTAATTTGTTTTATATTTTTATTAAAAATTATATTAATTTTTAAATGCTAATCTCTAAATGCTTTAATTTTGATCCCGGCTTTTTTAAGAAAGAAATCACTATCTAAGTTGTAGGTAAGAGGTACCTTTAAACAATAACAAATCAAACAATAATTACTCAAAATGTATTAACGCCTGGACCATGATTACATTTCCATTTCTGGCAACTAAAACTTAGAGCAACTCCTATCTATTCGTTATATGGTAACCAGTAGCTATTGAGTGTTTGAACGCACTTCTAAATAAAATTAAAAGATAAATTTGAAACGCTTGAAAATGCAACACAAGAGCATAAGTTAGCATAGGATTAAACAATGAACAAACGCTCTTAACGATCCTTCATTATTCACAATTAAAATATTTTATGCAGAGGTACAGAGAAATTTTAGTTAAATTTTCATTTATTCAAAGTTTAATTGTGTTCATGTACTGTATTGCATTTAGCAGTTGGCTGCAACTCGAACCCATCTAAAGCTATTTCTGGAATTTATATTTGAAATGTACTCGTAGTTGCACTTTTTGTTTGCTTCTACTTAACTCTTAGCAATTGTTATTCCACATGTACATGCGCCAAGTATTGTGCTATACAAACATTGTTTTGACATGTAAGAGCTTTTTCGTGTAACTATTGCAATTTCATGATGTGTGCGTGGTTACAACAATATTGCGCTGGTAATGAAAGCTAATGCATTGAAAGTAATGTACTATACATTAAGTCTGTCTCTCGTTTCAAGGAACATTTAATATTTGGGAATCATTTACTTAATCTGGCAAGTTTGATTATTTATTTAGTTAGATTTTTGGATATTAATTTATTTAGATTACCTTTTGTAAAAACTACAAGCTTTTAACGGCAAAAATATTATTTTCCACTTCCATAAAGGATCTTTAGGTCACATATGAACTTGAACTTGAACATATTTGTGATAACATAATTATATTGTGTGTGTGTGTAAGTAGGAATTTATTTAATGGTTTGGTCTTATTTAATAACTTGCACAGTACTGTAGTTGTTGAGAGCATTTGGTTACGTACATCCGAAATAGTTTAGGTCAAAGTTTATAAACTTTGTACGGATGATAAAATTAATGCTAAGAAATATATAAAAATATTATTTATATTATTAATGTAGCTTAACGTTATTAAAAGGCAAGCAAATAAATATGTAACTATAACTACTTACTTGGAGGGTATAAGAATTTTGTTTTTAAAATTTTAATACACTCACACTAATACATTCATACTTTTAAAACCTGATACTAATTTGCTTTCAAATTCTCGTTCCAATTTTCCAACTTTCTGGAGCCATAATTTTAGTACTGTTCCTCTTTTATAAATAATATGATAATCTAGTAAATTAAAACACACTTATTAAATGCAAATAAATATGTCTGTTGTATATGTGTTTTCTTGCCGACAAAAATTGCTTTAATTTTGCGTTTAGCCTACGTCACTTGGATGATTTGTAACAACATTTAACCCAGCAACATATCTCTTATATTCAAAAACAAAAATATTAGTTCTACAACTAATTCTGAAGCACATGCAAACAGACAGTTCTTGTTTGGCCTTGAGATCAATGATTTAAAAAAGCACCACCAAAAAATATGGTGATTATTTTAAGTGTTTCAGTTCGTTTGAAAAATAGGCCAAATCAACGATATACACTAAAATTAATTTATTAATTTTCTTTAATTATCAGTCATGACACAGAATTTAATTCCGTTTGGAAGTCCGTTTTTAACTGCTTTATAAAAAGTAAAACGAAACATTTTTTTGGAATGAAACCATTTTTAATTTGCTATGTGGAAATTCTAATTTTAAACATTTCTAAGTTTTATTGAGAAAAAATTGTTCTTTCTACTTTTCTATAGAAACAAAATACGGAATTTATTACACTTCCCAACTGAATTAAAATCTGTGTCAGGGCTGTATAATGGAGAGAATATCATGTAATTTCGAATTGTTTATTTTAATAATAAAAAGGTAAGAATCTGTTCATGATTTATGCTGAATTTATATTAATGTTTTTTTATTTGCTTTAAAGTACCATAGAGCCATATTCCGAGAATTTATATTTGAGTTTTTTCCTTCTATCAGCGGAAGAATGTGTTCAAAAATTTGCGCTATATTTAGATAAAGTTGACTCATATCTTGTTGCATTACTCTAGTTTTGCTTTATAGATTTGCTCAATTTTCAATAACAAAATTCTTTGATTAACAAGAAATATTTGGAGAAAATCGCATACGCTAAAACCGCATAGCGCTATAATTAACAACACAAATGAAATTTAAAATTTGTGTATATGCAGCCACAAATTGATAATTAAATCAAATCAAATTCATCCATTAATAACAAACCAATCAAATAAAAATTTTCTAATCTGATTTAAATTTCAAAATCGCTGATTGTTGCACCCCTTTGTTGATTATGTACTTTAAAACCACAAGCATCTCTTAGTGGTAATAATTAATATTATAGCAAAAGAAATGTCAAAGTTAGTTACTATTTCCCTCGTCACACTCAACTAATTTTGAAATATATATAGTATATGTATATGTTTGTGTTGGTTTTGTTATTTACAAACTGCCGTATTTATAAAAAATTAAAGTCGACTTCAAGTGTACTTTAAGAAAAATTTTGTATGAAAATTTTGTCCTAAAGCACATTTTAAGCCTACTTTATTTTTTTTATAAATACGGCAGTTTGTAAATAACAAAACCAACACAAACATATACATATACTATATATTTATGCAATGCTGAAATATACATTGGGTTGGTAGGGAATTAAGAAAGAAATTACTTATAAATTCTGTTAAATTTTCGCAAAAATTATAAAACAATTTGAAATCAAAGAAGAATTGTTTGGGACCGTCCAAGGAAATTAAAATTCTTGTTAAGTTTCTGCATGCGTTTGATTACGTTTCAGTTTAATTAATTTTTAAAGATTACTATTTTTCTTAATAACAAAATTTTGAACTTTATATTTATTATTAGAGAAAATTTGTTTAATTATTTCGGCTTTAGTTCATTTTAATCAATAATTCAAAGAATTCCATTCAAAAGTTTTATTATTCTAGACAATTGGCATATTGGAATTCATTTTCTACCCTGCCAAGTTCGTCATCAGCAATGTTTATTTTTCTAGATCTACTTGTAAACATCATTTACTTTACTTAAGCAAGCTCGACTTTTTGTACACATTTTAGTTACATTATGATGTAAACGACATTAAATTTGAAGAGTGGTGTGATCTTATTAAAACGGGGTCCCTTCGACTCTACTTAAGTGTTCGCACGTAGTGAACCACCACGTAAACCAACCAACCAACTTACCATTATTGAGAAATAGACTTTGGGAATTAATCATATTTCTTATTACATGTTATGAGTTGGAACGAAATTTACCACAGTTCTTAAATTAAATGCTAGTAGATACATTGGAATTTATATTGCTGCTGGCGATGTAAAACTATTTCATACTGTAGAGACTCGAGCAGAGTAATAGATTAAAATACTAATATAATGACTTCTAAATTTTTGCTGGGTAGTTTTCTAATCCTCTTGTTCAAATGTATAGTGCATAGATAATTATAATGGGTGATTAATTTAGATGAATTTTCATTTTCAGTTCGTTCACACCACACAAGAAATTTGTGTCATATTGCAAAGTGTTGAAAAATCTAATTTTTTTGGAAATAAATCTGGCATTTCTAAGCGGCTGGTCAAATTTAAGTTTTGAAGATGGACTAAAAAAACTCTCCGGGGCAGAGCTATGAGCACTCAAATCACGGCATCTTTTATATGAAATTTGTTTAACTCTAGATGGTTACTTTTCAATTTGTACATTGTACTCTTCGTTGAATCGACGAACAAAAAAATTAAAGTTAAAAATAAACAAAAATATTTTTAGTTAAACATTTTCTTCAAAAATATTAAGAAAGTAAATGTAACATAATTTTTTTTTAACTAGAGAAGGAATTGAAGTAATATTTATCTTTTTTAAGAGAAAAGTTTTTTATTCAGTACTGTACTGGAAACATTGGCAAATTGGAATACATTTTCTACCCTGCCAAAGGCGTCATCAGCAATCTTCATTGTCCATGATCAATCTGTAAACATCATCTATTTAATTCTATAATTCTATTGAGAAATAGAATACGAAAATTATCATATTTCTTTTTTCTATACGTGTTGTGAGTTAGAACGAAATTTACGTACGTTTACAATGTTTGTGTATTCTTTATTATTATTTATGATTCTTGTATTACTACAGATTTGTTTTTGCTTTTCTTGCTGCGTCTACCTTTTTTGTAGATCAATAACAGCAATGTATGTATGTTTTTTGTTATCATTTCCCCTTTTTTCATGGTGGATTATGCTACTACTAAACACCGGAGATGGGATGATGGCTACATACTTTTATACACCGCGCGTCTTAAAATTCGATACGAATTTAAACTTTTCTTTTAATTAATTATCTTTTAAACACAACAACATAAAAATAAAAATGACTTATTTCATACACAGTCTTTAAAAATCGTCAGTCAGGTGTTACAAAAGTAAAAAATAACCAATATTATCGTTATTTTATACAAGAGGCACAAAGATCAACTTTATGTTCATCACAGATATTTTTCTTACATATATATATTGCATCTAGTTTTTGCAATCTATATTATCATTTCATCCATAATTTCAGAAGTGATGAACGATTTAAAGCTTTCAAGAGGGTCTTCCACTCTTTTGCAATCACGTGATGAACTCCTAGCCTTGTGGACATAGCTCTACGATATGATAGTCCTTTTTTAGTGGACCATTTATGAAGATTTTTCCGCGCAGATTTGTTTTGGAAAGCCCAATAACATTAGTTTTTGAGCGAAGCACATTCAGTGGTATATTATCTTCATTAGAAAACGTTACGAAGGTACTTTTCGTCGTTGCGACAAATGAGTACCCAGCGTACGTCCGCTAACTGCAAGCTTTCGTCCTCAACATCCGTTGTTGACAAAAAGATCGAAACTTGATTTGACGAACAGTAACTATCCAGGGTTAAACACGTGTAATTTGTTGGATTTTCTTCGGATCTGAAAATGTTTTCTTTTTCTATAGAAAATCTTGAGTATAACAGCATTTTTTTTATGGAATATATAAGATCCAATTATATTTTAAGCGCTTTATTTGAAATAAAAGAAAAATCTCTTAATGAAACACTCTATACAATTAAAATTATCTTCGTACTACTTTTGAACACACGTATTAGTTTATTTAATTTTAAATAAGGATGCTGAAAAGTTTGTGTTTAAAGGAAAATGTCCAGCATTTTAATGTTAATATTTTTCTTTCTAATGTATTCTGTTTGTATAATTTGTAGAGAAGAAAATATTTTTGCCTTTGCTGGGTCAAATTGAACCAATTATAAAATCATGAATCATTTATTTGGTAAACTTATTTGCATATGAATTGTTTTCGGGGAGAGAGAGAGAGATAAAAGTTAAAACAACTGTTAATGTGGCAAAGTTTGTAAAACATTTAAAATCGATGTTGGTGTAGGAATTGCTGAAAGACAATTTCTAAATAAGCTAAATGCTATTGCATGAAAATCAAACTTTTAAATCATATGAATTTTTCGAAAAATTTGTAGAAAAATCACTTCATGTTCATCTTTTTCATAGAGTCTACTTATTAAATGAACTTTAACTGCCACTAGGCAAATTCAATTTGCGATTATTAATAAATCTAAACTAACTTTTTTTTGCAGTAGCATCATTCCCTGACTGTGAAGTAAAGATAATTCTTATTTATAAGCAAGTTCTTTGCTTGTTTTACCCAGAACTTTTTCTAAAGAACTACTAATAACATAAAATGCTTAACTAAAAAGCAATTCATTAAAATAACTTATTATTCCATAAAGTATTTTTAAATGGCGCATAAATCTTTTGGGTTGGTAATATTCCCATAGAAAGCTAGTTGCATAGTATTTCACCTGTTATCCTGTTACAGGCAGACGTTTTTCTAAGGATTATATTTGTTTTGTTTTGTTGCAAAATACGCAATTAGTTAAGTAAAAATATATTAAACAAAAACCACATATTTACATTCAAAATAGGGCAGAATACACTTTAGTCTCACTAGCAAGATATTTTTGTAATTTACACCCTCCCCGCACTAGTAACTAATTAATCTTGAATAAATTTATTTGCTTGACTTACGATTTTTGTGGTAAAAAGCATGGTAAGTTTGAAGTGGGATTTTTGGAAAGGGATTAAAAAATAGGTGTTTTATTTTTCTAAACAAAATTCGAAAGGAAACAAATTTAGAGTAATTACTAGTGGGCATCTAATCAGATACCTTCTATCAGCCATCTAATCAGATACTTTGTATCAGCCAACTAACGACTAGTGAGTAGGCAAGGCCTTGAAGACCAATGACACGCCGTGTAAAACTGAAATGATTTTGCTATACGGCTGGATATCGTGGTGACTACAAAACAAGGCCATTTGGAGGGCCTTTTTATAGCATGTTTTTTCCACTGGGTATTTATAATTTGATTACATTCCTTTAAATTTAGGAAAAGTTAAATATATGTATATATAATATATAATAAATACATTTGCAGCTTTAATAATTATATAGATATACATACATATAACTATATTTATATGTACATACACTAATACTTTAACAATTATATACATATGTATGTGTTTATTTATTTCCTTCTATTTATACTGGATGTGCTAATCTTTGTGACAGTTTCATTTCATACATGAAGAAATGTCTAACACAAAATTTCACTTTCAAACATAGACATACATACATATTTAAGTAGAATAATATTTCCTAATGATTAACCCTCTTACACTCCTTGGGTCAATTTGACCGAATTTTGTTTTTCAAACAAAAAATGTTAGCTTTTAATTATAAGATATGAATGTGAAACTTTATTTTATCCTCTACAGCGATGAAATTTATGCTTTTAAGACAAAATAATAAAATTAATACTTTTACTCCCCCCTCCACATCCCTAAATACGATTTACACACATATAGTATTCTTTGGGTCAATATGACCCAAAATGCGGTATTCCAAGTTTTACTTCATTTATTTATTTATTTTTTAATTGAACTCAATTGAATTGAGTTCATCTTTATAAAGAATTATCGATCATTAATTTTCTTTACAAAATTATCAATAAAATCAATTTTATAGGATATTTTTCATATAAAATCTAATTATTTTCAACTGTGGGTGGGATTTGGAAAATCCCGCAAAGGTATTAATTGTCTGTCATGATGATATGGTAACGCATTGACACTTGAACTTTATACACAAAAGCGTTCATTCAAATTGCAATTCGGTGATTCCCCGTTTCGTATATATATAAAAAAATAAGATTTTTAGCTATGATCAGTTAGAACTTTTATCTCATTTGAATAGTTTCTTTTACTGAGTTCAGTTTAGATTTTGATGATCATCGTGCACATTAATAATTTTTCTTGTAATTAAATCATAATCGATTATTTTTTTATAATATGGCGCAAAGAAGAAAAGTAAGTATTGTAAAATAAAACTTCTGGTAAATGTTGTTTCATAGTGAATTTTTTACAGATTCTCTCTTCAATTGCAACAAATAATGAACGAAGATAATGATGACATTTTTGATGATAGAGATGAAGACGAAATATTTTTACCTGACAACGATGTAGAAGACGAATCGTATTCATCATCAAACAATAGTATGGAAAGTGTGGAGGTAGAAGATGAATTAGAAATGGCACAAGGTACATAAAAGTGTGGTATGGAAGGAACAACCACCAAGTCATACAGGTAGGATACCAAAAAATCAAATTTTATCTAGTAAGCCTGGAACTACCAGAAGTGCTGGTGTTGATGCGCTTGACCAACTAGTTGCAAATCACACATGTAAGCGCAGGACTAAGCGTTGGCCTGTTGCATTATTTTCAAATATGATTGATGTATCAGCTTATAACTTATATGTCATATGGACTGAAATGAATCCTGCCTGGAATTTCAACAAAAACTTCAGACGCGAATAAAGGTTTTGCCACATGGACCCTCAGCCAGAAATATTGCTAAAAATATTCAAGAACAAAATGATTCTACAAGTGCCTCGCAATTTTCTGGAGAAAAAAGTACAAGTACATTATTATCGAGCACTTTACCAAATAAAAGACAGCGGTGTTTCTATTGTCAACATGGAAAAAATTTGAATAAGTCTTCCAATAAATGTGATTCCTCTAAAAAGTTTATTTGCAAAGAGCATATGATCTTATTGTGTATAAATTGTCAAAGAAATTCTTAAACTTTTATACATTATTATTTTAAATACACACCTATTATTGCTTAATTTTTTTTTCAAAAAAAAAGAGTCTGAATTTAAAATTTAATTTTATATATAACTTTTGTTCTTAGTAATTGCTCAGAAAGGGCTATTTTATTAGTTTGTTTTTTTTATTATATTAAAAAAATAAAACCACAAAACAAATAAATTTCCTACATAAAATAAAAAAATTTTGTTTAAATTTTCCTGTTGGGTCATATTGACCCAAAGGACCATACGAAGGGCACATATCCACTTTTAATGAAACAATTTAAAAAAAAATGTCCAAGCTTTATTTTTGGGGCTAAAACTATAAGTTTTTGGCAATAAAATTGCTCGTTTAGGTACCATAAATTACAATTTTTCATAGTTTTTTCCATAAATCGTGTAAATAAATTTCGTGTATATGAAATGAAAAAACAACTAATGAAACAGTTATCCTATTTTCATTATCGAAGATAGCCGGATTTTGCTTTATTTAGCGTATAATTTTCTTGAAAAGTTTCTGTTTACTTTTAAAGCATTTTTGCTTTCCTTTTGTTTACGACCTGTGCTTAAAGTTTGCTTGTATAGTTTTATAACAAAATTTATGGTACTTTTTGGAGGCTTTATCTTATGTGGAACTATTAAACTCAACAATATGCAATTTTAAAGTAATAGTTTCACTAGTTTGTCTAACACTTTTTAATTTGAAAATACAGTTCACCATTTTGAAGTTATATCAATAAAATTAAGTACATTCGATTTTATCGACAATTTATTTGGCTTATAAAGTTTTATTTATTGTAAAACTTATCATATTCCCCACAAGATTTACCTTAAACAAATACAACTACAAAAGAGTAACAAAAATTAACACGAAATCTTTTGCACTAAGGGCACATTCAGAAATCTATACATATTCATATGTATGCATCCTGTTTCGGTTGCAGAACATAAATGTTTTACAAGCATTTTTTGTGCAATGCTTTTGACTTCATCCCAGGAGAACACACAACGGGATTAGGTAATACAATGAATAATTTTGTTCACTTTTTGGAAAAGGGTTAAATTAAATTTTAAAATTTTAAAATAATTCAGTAAATTGTATCTTTAAAAAGAAACAAAAGCACTATTAATGGCTAAGGAAACAATATATTAGAATAACAGTCAACGTTAAGACGAATGATAATTGTTTGAAACTGTCACTGATTTTGTAAAAACAGCTCGGAAGGAACCAGATTTTAAATATCTAATTTGTTTTAAAGCTTGTTATTAAAAATCTGAAGTGGTTCTGATTACACTAGTACTGGAAATAGTTGTCTCAAAAAAATTTCTAATAGTTTTTCTAAATATTATAATCACCACCAAGGAAATGAGGACGCTATATTGAATATCGGTTTAATGGATCCAGAATAATGGACCTAAATTTGAGACAACCATAATATTTTACAAAAATATTTTCTATGTATATTCTTTGAATGTATTGTAAATAATAGCATGGAATCTTGCACATATTATTTTTACTATAAAAGGACAAGTTCTTTACAGGTTAATTACACCAATACCTCACTTTGCGAAAAAGTTACGTTCCAAAAAACACGACGCAAAGTGAATTAGGATTTTCTATAGCAAACCATGTACAGATCGACGATGGGTTCTAGATTTACGAAAATACTAACTCATCAGCTTTCTTTCACAATTGGTCCACGTAAAATAAATTTCCTTGTATCAATTGTCTGTATGAATACCACTAGCATTATCGTTGGATAAAGCTTTACTTTTAACGTTATCAAATAAGCTTTTTGCTTTAGTCTGAAATGCCATTTAACTTAATGGTGTTAGAGACTCAAACCCAAAACAACACAACCTCGAAAATCTAACGACGCACAGTGAAAATAAGTACTAATTAAGCAGCGATGCAACTTCGAAAAAAACGCAAAACGAAACTACGCAAAGCGAGGTATTAGTGTGTTTCTCATATCTGTCATACAAATATCTTCGAAATTATGATTTTATGGTACATAATTGCTTATAGAAACTAGGATTAGGCACAGTCGAATAATTATTTGTTTATGTTATTTTTTAAAAACTTTAATTTAAATTTTATTTTGAATTAAAAATATTACAGTTATTATTCTTCGTTATCTTAAATATGTTTTATTATTATAATATTTATTATCTTTACATAGTAATCACACCTCCATTAAAATTAAATTCAAAAGAAAATTCTGGTCATATTATTTAAAACTAGTTGACATAAAAATCATTACCAACACAATACTTTATAATAATAAAACAAGGACATATTCTTTTCACATGGGTGAACTGACATTTTCACGCGTCTTTGAATGCATACAAAATGCAAATCACAAAGAGGTCGTAGCAATTAGAGCAGGAATAATGCAAATTAATTAAATTGAAATATATTATACTGAATGGAAAATGGAATACACAAAAGAAATAAGAACACAACCCCTCCAGATATGCGTTCATATTAATGGAACTTAAAAATCAATTTTACATATTGATAGTGAATAAAAGCTGGGTATATGCAATTATTGGGAAATGTTCTTCTCAGCATTGTGAAATGTATTGATGTAATGAATTGAGAGTAAATAAGAACAATGCTTACTAATATGCTATATAAGTAAAAGAGTTTTGCAACAAGAACTTTTTTTTTAAACAGTGGCGTATTGGAATAACAAAAACATGAATCTTAGGAAACTGTTAAAATGAATTTCATTTTGTTCGAAAATTGCCGTAGATTTTCTGAATACATCCAAGAACAACCCACTGGTTTTTCTGGAAAAACCAATCTTCAGAAAAGTCCTACTGGCATCAATGTGGGTACGTCAACAAGCCACATTTGGAGCTATATTTTAAGTTTACACAGCCTAAAAACTTAAAATCTGCAATGTAATGTACCGGAACAGTTTGATTCCAAATTGATATTTATAGTGGTGGACATCTGTTCGATATAATTTATCATTTATAATTGTCAAGCTCTACTCTTCCCCAAAAAGATAAAAATTTTAATATCTTTCAAATAAATTTTTTGTTTCGTTTACTTTTAAAAAGCAAAGTTTTTGCTGAAAAATCTTTTAATTATACTTTAGGAATTAGTTTAACATTACAAACTATTTAGGCCCATTATTACAACTTGGCAATAGTTAAAGGTGTGATGTTATCGGACAGATTAGAAATATTTAGTTATTAAAGTTTTACTTTAATCTAAAAGCGACCGATAAGCTAAAGGGAAGATCATATTGCCTTGAAATTTTATAGTGTGGTTTATGTATTTGAAGTTTTCATATGTTCTGGAAAAAATGTCAACTTCTTGAAAAATAAATTAATTTTAATTTTGTTTTGCCAATAAATAAATTGATAAACAAAAATGGAAAGCAGACATTTGATTTATATTAAACCTGGAGAATATTTTTCAATACAGTCAGCGTCAAAGTAGACTGTTGAATTTGAATTTTTTTCACAAGCCAATATTGCCATATTTTAGAAAAAAATTATTTTATTTTTCAAGAAAGTTGTAATAACGAAAAATTTTAAAGGTCACTTTATTCCTCACTTTAATTAAAGTTACGTTTTACTATTAAGAACATTAGAGGCAAGTTGTAATAATGGTAAAAAACAAATCAGTTTTAAATTTGTGTCCTATTTGCTTTAAAATTTAGAATGTGTAGCTTATTCAGCATTTTTAAAATATTGATTTTGAAGAGTTTTGTATTATATTTTTGGAATTGATAATTTTAAAACCAGACCTGTTGTTTTTTTTTTTAATTCGATGATATACTCATTTAAGATAATATTTTGGCTAATACTAAAAGGTTACAAGCTGTGAAGTAGTTTAAAAGATTTGTTTGTTGTGTTTATTTTATAATTGGTTTTACTATTGGTTTTCTTTCACTATGAATATAGCTATATTGTTTTTTATTCTTTTCTATAATGTACATTAAATAATTTTTTCAATTCAGTTTTCAACATTTTTAAACGTAAGCTAAGGAACTACAATCTTAAGATAAATCTTGAATATTTTTTGGCGTATACGTAATATTTAATTTAATATGTTAGAAATATTAATCATACGTCACCAGATTGTTTTTACAGGATATAAAGGATGAGCAAATTAGATTTTGCACATAATGGTTTAAGAAATCGTAATTTCTAAATTAATGACACATTTTTTATCCACGTTAGACTTTACAAGTCTTTAATTTTTTTTTGTTTATTTTGTATAATAAATACAACATGTTATTTTTATACCCACCATTAAAAAGATAGGGGAATATTTAGTTTGTCATTTCCTTTCTAACACACCGAAATATTGATCGTAGACCCAAGAAGGATGTACACCTAATTCTGTTTTTACATGGTAATGGGATATAGGAAACCCTGCGTAAACACCCGCATAAAAAAAAGATATTGATTGTATGCAAAATAGGTGATTGGTTCCTTATCTCTAAAACCTATTGAAATTAGTGAAAAATAAGGATTTTTTAAGAACAAGCATTCTGGTTTATAACATTAAATCACATATACATACATATAATTTCGTTTTTACACATGCATAGTTAATAAAAAAAATTATATGCATATTATTAAGCTTAAAAGTAATGTAAAAAAATGTATAACAAGTTATATGTATGTACTAAAACGGAATTGCCCCAAATGTTTGCTTTTTACAATTGCTCTGAACAGTAAATTTAAGCCCAAAACATTTTGAATCGTGTTAAATACCTTGTATTGGCGCAAAAGTAATCCTCCTATCAGAAAATGCTATAAATTTGGCGCAACTTGATGAATTGGGATTGGAAAACATGTGGTTCCAACAGGACGGTGCAACGGCACACACTGCACGTGCCACAACCGATATGCTGAAGGATGGATTTCCCGGGCGCCTAATCTCCTGTTTTGGCGATTTGCACTGGCCACCAAGATCGCCTGATTGGAAGTTTACTTTTGCGCCACCTTGTAAAATAAAATCATGTAATAACTTTAAAATTTGTTTATTTTCAAAACGTGTTAAATCAAACCTAAGTAAAAACAGAATTAGGCATATATTCTAAGTTCTTATAAGATTCTAAGATGATCTAGCCATGTTCTGTCCTTCTGTTAAAGGCCCGATAGACCTTCGAAAAAATTACCTAGAGCAATGAAATTGTTCCCAAGTATTCAAAATGTTTGTCATTGAAAATGTGCATAATCGATCTACTAGGTTCAGAGTCTGAGATGTCTCGATATTTTTCCGAAATTTTTTGCTATTTTCTTTAAATATAATGTAGATAATATAATGGAATTTTACTCACTTAACTTTTATTATAGAAGAACCAGTCCTGTGCAAAGTGGTAACAATCAGCCCACAAATGTCTTCCCGGAATATAGCTACATAAATGCCTATAGAAAAGCTGTATTAATACAAAATTTATTCAAAATGATAAGAAAAATCCCAAAAAGTTAAGTTGTTTGTATTGGTACATATTTGAACAAAGTATTTGCATAAAATAATGTTCATAAAATCACTTAAAAGAGCATAAATATTATATGAACATCAGCATCAAGTTGAAATTCGTCACAGTAAATAAATAATAATAATATAATATAAATAATCCATATTTATATAAATCATCATATCGATAGACTACTTCTCAAAAACTAATCAAAATAACTCGTATAGAAGTCGTTATCGATACAAAATATAACACAAATTAGTTTAAAGTATTAATAAAAAATGGTGGTAGGCATATAAGATTCGTTGCAGCTGAATATAAATTCTTACTTGTAGTTAATATTAATATTGTTAAATAACTTGTAAACGTTTCGAAATGAGAGTGCTAAACACATACGTATGTACATTTTACGTTCAATACTAGAAAGTTTTATCAAATTCTCTTTAAATTTGTTCAGCAATTTATATTTAATCAAAAAATCACTATAAGTATTGATAAATAATTTAAAGTATTATACTGAAAGAACAAACAAATTTCAACAAATGCTGGCATATGCAATGACTGAACTTAATACAATATATAAAATGTAAACGTTTCATTTATGTTTAAGATTTTTGATTTTTGCTGTTGATTTTTTACAGCTTTGGGATTTTAGCAAAAACTACTGTCAAATAATAGAAATTTCAGCAACGCAAACATATAGAATCACAAGAAAAATATATATGTAGATACATATAGCAAATTTTCTCATTATTATTGGATACTCAGTATTTCGTAATGTTTATTATATATTCTTATGAACACTTAAGAAAAATGAAAACTGCAAAAAATAATTTATATATATGTACATATATTTCGGCATAATTTCTGTTGGACCATAGTGCAGACAAATGTCAAATAGTAATTGTGTAGGTTCAGCTGGGGATGCCACAATTCGATTTAGTTTTATTTTTTTTTGCTAGTTTATTATTAAAATAAACGTTTTCATAGAAGTGAAGGCTTAAAGAAACATAAATAAATGTATTGATCGAAATTTTTACAAACGTGTTATATTTTAATAATATAATATAAGTTTTTTGACTCTCTTATAAAAATGTTTAGTTTTTTAACGACAGACATAATTAATTATTAACGCTCTTAATTCAGCTCTCTTATATAGCTAGTTTTCTAGGCTACTGCCTTTTTATTTTTGCTTGTTATTTTTTTTAGCAATATAAGTTAAGTTTAGTTTTTGGCTGTATAAAATGGCGCCGTATTCGTATCTATATACAATACGAGGGTGGTTCGGAAACTTCTTATCCTAGCACAGAAAGAGAATAGTTAGTTTTCTAAAAACATTTTTATTTTTCAATATAATCTCCTGAAACTTCAATACACTTAGTCCAACGATTTTTATTTTATTTATTTATTTAAGATTTAGGTAATACATAAATGTATATACTAAATATAATTATTTTTTGCTATTGCAACTAGGCCTTAAGCTGTAATTTTTTTTTTACAAAGATGGTGTTATATTTTAGTAATAATTTAAATCTTATTGTATAAGTTAATAATCTTTAAATAATTTGTTATTTTGTTAATGGAATGCTTAGAGGGAAGAGATAAAGATAGGAGTGGATTTACATCAGAAAATAATTGGTTTCTAATTTGATCAAATTTGGTGCAGTCACATAAGATGTGTGTTATGTTTAATGGGCTATCGTTATCACAATCACAAATAGGAGGGTCTTTGCCAGCTATGATGTGGTTATGAGTAATCTTAGTGTGCCCCAGTCTAAGTCTAAGGAAGATTATTAAATCTCTCCGTTTGATACTATTATTATTAGTAACCAAGTGTAAATGTGATTATTTAGCAATTCTATCTCTGGATTAAAATAGTTTTCCTCAACGCCTTCAAAATAGTGGTTTACAACTGTAATTGTATCTTAATTTAAGGTAGAACGATTTCCAACTGGTAAGTTTTTAGATTTGGGAACAGGTAAAATTCACTAGAAGCTAAAGCAGGAAAACAAGAATAAACAACTCGTACTTTAATTCGTTGATTTTAGCCATTGTTAAAACACTCTTAAGACAATTTCATTCTTGTGCGTTTTTGATCGATTCTTAACAAATGCGGCACCCATCTTGCAGAACGTAAATATTTTCATCTGTAGTTCTTCGTGCAAAATTAAATGCACTCGTTTGTTGTTGCTGTTTTTGGAAGAATCTTTTTTTTTTGAAGGATCACTTTCACCTAACACTTTCACCACTTCATTATGCATTTCTTGTCCCGATAATCCTTTTTTATTTAAATTTTTAATGAAAACACGAATTTATAATGTTTCCATTGTAAAAGATCGAAAAGAAATTTAACACGTGTCCATAGCACAGATGGAAGCTCCGAAAACATTTAACTTTGTTCTGTTTATACCGCTCTTTCTGTTCTAGACTAAGAAGTTTCCGAACCGCCCTCGTAATAAAATTTTAAGGTATTGTAAATAATAAATACGAGTTATTATTTGTGATGCAACCAATAAACAAATCTGAGTTGATATCATCACTGTCACTATTGTTCAAAGCAAGCAACAGGTATGAGTACAAAAAAAGTGATCTTTTCATTTAAAAGGCTCCAGTCAGCTCATTTCATATTGCTTAAAATTATCGTTTGTGCAATTGGGCAAATTTGCGAGACTTGTTTCATGAAGCTCTTTTTTATGTTTTGTGCAATTTAACGACGCCAGTTTATGAGAACCGTTAATTCACAAATATTTAAGATGAAATAAACTTGAAATTTTTGTCTTAAAAAAATTTCTTTTTAAAAATGGTTGCTTGCAGATAATCAGCATAAGGCGGAAGTAGAGACTTTGAAAGATTTCACTTCTGTTCTTCCAGCTGGACAATATTTTCGCTTTACAGTGCCATTTGTTCATCATTCAGTCCCGAAATCACACAATTTTATTTTTCAAATATCTTTTTTTTCAAAAGTAAAAAAGATCAGATGTTAAGTTAAATGAACAACGCAAATTTACCAGCCAAAATAATTGTTTATGTAATTTTTGACAATTCATTTCCGATGGCGTAAAAATATACAGTAGGGTTATAACTTTTTTCTTGAGTGCGGTACCATGTGGTGAATGTTGTTCTGATAATAAAAAACTGGTTTTTAGGTTGATTCGGTGAAAAAAGTTTCCGCACCGAAAGCGTTTTCTAAAGTGCTTTAAAGTTTTATTTTTTTAAAAATTAAAATTTTTCATTATCGTACAAAAATACTAGGAATTATAAGATATAAACTTTAAGTTTGATGTGCGTATGGTTTTACACTGTGGATATATATCCTGCATCACTTTAATCTCACGCTCGGCGCATATGTTGCTGCGCTGATGATCTTCAAATTTAGACAGTTCTATTACCTAATGCCTTAAGAAACATTAGTTAGCTTTCGTGAAGTTTTTTAAAGATTTACTTAACGCTTCAAAATCATTCTCTTTGAAGCAATGACCACCAAACCAAATTTCAAACCAGGAAGCACAAACAAATAGAACCAACCATAAGAACGCGCATGATTTTTATATTTAGCTTGGTCCACACATTATGTAACTCCTTAGACATTTTAACATACCTTTCCTCTTTATATTTATAATAATAATTTCTTCCTTTGGGATCTTGTTCAACTCACTTAAAGGTATTTCGAATTTTTGTATTTTTTTTTACATTTTTCAATACCATTCTTATTTTTTTTGTAAAATTCTTGACCGGATTTTTGAGTTTTTTATAACAGATATTTTACTTTTTTTATACTTCATTTTAAGAACCAACAGAAATAATTTGCAAAATTTCACACTTGTAATAACAAAGACTTCACTACCTACTTAGATATTTAAGGCAAAAGCAGAAGTAACTGTTTTAATTGAAAGAAATAAATATGTAAATAAGAACAAAATTTTAACCCGTTCGGTGTGGAAACTTTTTTCACGATGAAGGAAAAGTGACAGCATATTTTTCAATATTTGTTTATGCCCCAAACGGCTATGCGGTGGTATTTTTGATATTTGCAAAAATTGCAAAAAGTTATAACCCTAATACACAGTTTACGAAACTTTTAAACCATATTATAACTATGAGATGGTTGACCAGTGCATATCGTCCATAAATCAAGAATTGCTTCGTATTAATGCGTGGGCTTCGGCTAATGAACTAAATATAAATCCGAAAAAATCTAAATGTATTGTTATTCAAAAACGATTATCACATTTCAATATTATACCCTATTTTACAATTAATCTAGGTATAATTTTCAACAATACTCTTACCTGGGCCGACCACATTAATCATGCTTGTGGTCGTACTTTCAGTATGTTAAGAACAATTTGGCCTACCCAGTACTGCACACCTCTTAAGATTAGAGTGCTACTGGCTAAAACTTATCTAATACCTATTTTACTTTATGGATGTGAGCTTTTCGCTAGGTGTGATACTGTTAGTAAAAGGAAATTAAATGTTACCTATAATAGTTACCTAACTTTTGAAAACCTACTAAACTTTAGGGTTTTGGTCTTTATGCACAAAATTGTTTATACCCAGCAACCTGATCACCTCTTCTGCAAACTATCTTTTGCGCATAACTGTAGAGGAAGAAGAATAAGAACTCTGGCATACAAAACTCTAATGTCTCAGTGGCACTTCTTTGTTTTCGCTGTATATCTATGGAACTCTATTCCATACAATTATCAAGTCTTAAGTAACGTGCGACAATTTAAATCTAATCGTATAAAACTGTTTTCAGAATAATTATGTTATTAAAATTACTTTATTATAATATCTGCTTACGAACTTATACATTTATGTACTTCTTTATACAGGCCTTATTTTTTATTTTTGTTAAACAATATTCTTCTTATTATAAATAACTTTTTCTTTTACATATATTTTTCTTTTTGTATTTTTGTATTTCATTAAAAATTATTTGTGAAGAATAACTTATGTTTGTTAAGGGTTTATTTGGCATATATTGAATACAAAGCTGTCAAATGGGCTCTAAATGAGATTGTGATATTCTTTATATAAGTAATATAAACTTATCTTTTTTTAATTTCTATTTAAATTATAATTTTAATTATTGTTAAATTTAAAATATACTTTTGTAATTTATTAATCAGTTCCATACTGAAAAATAAGACCTATGGTCTTGTGTATGGCACAATACAAATACCAATAAATAAATAAATAAATAAAAATAAAATTATAATGACGCTTAATACATTTTAATATTGCTGTTTATTTCAAATTTAAATGTGGTGCAAATATGTGCAGCATATTTTCTGTTTCCAACAATAAAATTATAAAACTACTTTAAAATTAGCTACTAAAGAGTATATAATGTAGATATTAAATATAAAAGTTATCTTTTTATCCAAATAACTTTATTTTGTTTAATTTGTATTATACAATTTCTAATAAGGATAATAAGACCAACATGCTATAAACTGTAATGCAAGAGCTTTTGTTTAGTATGCAGTTTTAATTTAAATCCTTTTTATTCTTAAAAAACTAATACTAACATTTTCTAAAATACTTGAGTTTGTCAGAATACACAAGTAGTATTTGTACAAACAAGCGTCAATGTTAATCTTTTAAGTTGTTGAAAACTTGACTTAAAATTTTCTTATTGAAGTTTCATAAAACACATGCATACGTATAATTGAAATATTTTAGAATTATGCCAAGAATATGCAATATTTATTTAAGACAATTTATTTTGGCACGAGGGTTGGTAAGAAAATACATTTGACACTTAATTTGCTCATAATTTTTGGAAAAGTTTAAACATGCAATTTTATTAATAATGCTATTACGTTTGTATTACATCGAAATATTAATAGTAGAACTAAAAATATATATGCATATTCTGGATCCTTATGAAAATCAAAGACGATGTAGCATTTTGCTCGGTCAAACAAATTAAAAAATATTTTAATTTTATTCTGTTTATCCCTTCCTGCTCTAAGTCTTGATAAAGGACATAATCTATGCTATATACCCTATGATATATTTACGTTTCAGATTTCCATGAAATCGGTTTCGCTGTTTGGGCTTGATTATTATACCCTACAACACCATAGTGGGGAGGGTATATTGGATTTGTTCTGATGTTTGTAACGCCCAGAAATATTGGTCAAGCACCCACCTTAAAGTATACCGATCGACTCAGAATCACTTTCTGAGTCGATTTAACGATACCCATCCGTCGTCCGTCTGGCTGGCTGTCCATGTAAAGCTTGTGCGTAGAGTACAGGTCGCAATTTTAAAAACATTTCAATAAAATTTGGTACGTCATATTTTTTTGGCCCAATGATGGATGGGATTGAAACTGGTGGAAATCCATACAAATGTCCTCCCGAAATTGGGGTTTACTGATCATAAATATTTGAATTTCATAACAAATGAGTGGTAAATAAAGCCAAATCACATCTACGATGTTTGTGCAGATAGGTCCATAAATACTTGTAGCTGTCATATGAGGCCCACTTCAGAAAATCACTTTAAAGGAATTAACTCTTTCGAAAATATTGGTATCCGAATAATATTTAAAGCAAATATATTTCATATGCCTAAAAATAATACGGTACAATTTCATTCTGATCGGTCTATAATTAGTCGAAACTCCCATATATGACCCACTCAGTAATTCACTTTAAGCTCCATAAATCGTTTGAAAGCATTTATACCGAGATAAAGTTTAACACATATATAGTACTTATATTCACAGACATCATGACACTAAATTGTTGGATGATCGGTCCACAATAGGTTACATCTCCCATACAACTCTCATTTCTGAAAAACTGTTTTATAAGTACTCTAAGTGTATTATATGGTCGAGCTTGACCAACAATACTTGAGGAAAAAATGCCAATTTTCCTATTTTTCTTTATTTTAGTCCTTTATGATCAAAGTCTGTAAAATAGATGTGTTGGAGTTTCAAGAAATTTCTTCCATTTCTATTAAAGGCATTTTCCTTACACCATCCTGCTTTTATTTCCAATTGCATAATGTTTGCAGCAGAACAAAGAACATAAGCGGCATCATTTCGCATACATCAATTCATTTCATCAATTCATGTGGTATATTCCATTTTAATGCCATAATTAGACAATTTTCAAATTTGATGTTTGCAAATAAATATTTTAAGATATTTTCAAATAAATTTGTAGCATTTAAGTCGAATTAAATTGTCGCCTGTCATATGTATATTTATAGAAAATAGCTTCATAATTGGTGGCAAATAAAACTCAGCAGCGTTGTCATCTTGATATATTTTGCACCATTTTTTGTGCGAAAAATTACTTAGTTGGTGCTCGGTGCGCTTTTTTAATTTCGGTGAAATCTTTATTTTTCTAATTCAATATCATGGATTCTAAACGATGAACAAGAACCCTATTTAATGTACATTAAGTACGGATGTATGATAAATGAATACATACTAACAAATGCGTCACATGAAGGTTACTGCTAAAGGTGAATAGGGTGAACATCTTTGTTTAAAAATAAAAATAACATTCTAAACATGGAAATAAAAAAATCTTATTTAGCCTGATGGTTTGAACTGTAGACAAACAACCAGGGTTAGAGCCCCAGTGAAGCCCTAACAAGTATAATTGAAAAAAAATTCAAATAGAATTACTTTAAATAAAAAACAAAAATATTTTAAAAGAAAAAGCAGGTATACAGAAAAAAGTGTAGTAATGCCAAATGATTTTAACCTTACCCCAAATAGAACATATATGTACCGGAATTTGTCCTTTTTTACCAATTAGTAGTTCAGTTCAGAATAGAATATTGTGAGTTAAATTTTGAGTGGTTCAATGTTTATTTTATCTTTTTTAGGTCGTTTATTAAAAACAGGCATTTGCTATTATTACTTTTACCATTAAAAGTTGATCTCTTTTTAAAAAGTTTTATACAGAATTTATAATGTTAGGAAAATGTAAAATTAATACAATTAACATTTTAAATAAGAAACAAATTATAAACTTTCGTTTTCTCCATTTTGGTGCGTTTTGAAATTTCAAAGTTGACAACGCTGAAAGTCAGCCAATGGCATTCCAATTAATCAAAAAACAAATAGCTTCATCAATAGATGTGTATATAATAGCTTACAAACATATAACGACACGCTACTGTCTAATATAAACTAATGTCATACTCATAAATCGTATTAAAATTTTATGTCTGCCTTACTTCTTGATGCAAACACAGTCATACATAGACCTGCCCTTAAAAAATTAATTTGATTTAGCTGGATGTTGTTAAGTTTTGCAATAGCAAAAACTTATTCGATTTTGTAGGCCAATCGAAAAAAGTAAACCATGCTGTAAATCAATATAAACTAAGTAATACAATTTTTAATATACTTTAGTAATAATCATTTCAGCCATTCTATCGATTTCCGTCAAGAGTTCTAGTTATTCTATATTATTATATTCAGCAATAACAACCAAAGCAAACAAATTTTTTGAAGGGCCAGTCTAATTTACATATTAAAAGTAAGTAGAGGTAGCAAGTAAGTAGTGAAATATTATAAAGCAATGGTTGTTAAGAAAATTTCAATTTACACGAAGCAATTTTTATTGAATTTTTTTACAGTGTTCACACAGCACAATCTTTATGCTTTAATCGCTCGTATTTTTATTTTAGTGTATACACATATTTCTATACACATATGAAATACGAATAAGAGAGAACCCACAATTTGCTAGTACAATCAAGTGTGTAGTCGTCTTATCTTCCCTTCATTTCGATTTCTAAAAGGTAATCTGCTTGGCTTAAAGAATTGCCTCGCGTAAATTGGTAGTTAAAATAAGATTTAATGTGGCATGTAAAGTAAATGATACTCTAGGCTTTTATATTACATAAGGGAATAATCTACAATTTTTACAAGTGATTTATTTTGTTGGGAAATATAACAAAACATATTTTGTTGTTTATAGTAAAAAACAAACAATAACATAAACTGGAGAATATATTTTAATAAAGAAAACCTAAAAACAAAAGAAAATCAGACATTTATTTTTTTTTTATTTAAATAAGAGCAAAATCTCCACAATCAGCAATACCTTTTCCTTTACATCTTTAATATGGAAGTGGATGTATAGAAAATCTGAAAATTGTGTGATGATTTTAAAAAAACTTTGGTTTTTTATTGAAATGTGTTTTAACATAATATGATTATAATGGCCAAAACTATGAATTTTAATATGAAAAACTATTAAAATATTATATAATTATATTTGTAAGATAGGCTTTGGTAGGTTGTTGAAATTCTTATTTATTATTGAAATGGATATATAGAAGTAGAATGGAGTAATTTATGTGCATAGGTATATTTTTGATATTTTTTTAAATAACTCGAAAATGTAAAACTGCCAATATATTTATTTTACTAAATATATAGCCACGGAAGAATTAATATTATTTTTGAATATCTGACACAAATATTACATTCTTCAATCTATTTTATTCACACAATGTAAAAATTAACTTTCAAATTTATTTATCAGACAATATCTTAGTTACAGATCCCTTGTAATAGTTATGATGCTCTCTTTCTCATTATACCCTGTAGGCATCACGAATATATATATGGTAATGGCTAAAAGAGGGGTGATATGGTCGGTTGGTGGATAAATCATCAGGCGCAACTTTTATCATTTTATTATTATTTATATCTGTATACAGATACAGTCTAGTAATCGAATCTGATTTTAAAGAAAATTCTATAAACAAAACGTTAACCATTAAATAACTACTTTATTTAAAATTTAAAATTAACAGTTCGAATAAAAAAAAAATAATAAATTGTTCTTAAAATAGCTAGGGCACAAGCTAATGTTTGCAATTGTACTTAAAGTAGTACACATACAATGTCGACGAAAATAGACAAAAAACATAATAAAACAAATGTATTCAGGTTTTCGAGACGAAGTCTTGACATGAATACGAAAAAACTGAAGAAAAGGAGGCAACATGAAATAGAAATTAATAAATAAAAAAATGATAATTACAGTAAATTTCGAACCACCAGAGGTAACACTGGTTAAAAGATTGATGTTTGTCTGTTGGCTTGAAGGCACCGCAGTGGTGCAGAGTGTTATAATGCAAAGAATTCTGAGGAGAGAAAGTGGTGTTTCTCGAAACATATGTAAATTCAACAACCCAGGTTCGAATCCCAGCCAAGAAAATTATCAATAAAAATTTTAATAAACATTTTTTCAAGTATAATTTAATGAACATTAAATTTAATGAACTCGAGCCCGACTGAATAAATATCACAAAAAAAATTAAATAACTACCTTATATAAATAATATAGAAAGAAAAAATAAAACAATATCATACAAATGATCTCTAAATAATAATTTAATAATGTGTTGCGTTTAGAACCAAAGTCATTGGAATGTCGGAAGGCTATAATTGGTGAATTTGTTGCAAGATATATTGTAAGAGTTCTAAAAAGGATTAGGAAATAAGTTATAATACCATTAAAAATAGCTAACTATGGTATATATATATATATATATATATATATATATTAATAATAATAGTTAGGCATATTTTAACTATAGATATCATTCTCAATACAACCGACTATGGGGCCAAATTCGTGATCGTATCGAAAAATGATTTCGATATAGGAATTATGATAAAATGTACTAAATTTCTTGCTCGATATCGAATGCCGTAATCTCAAATAAGAAAATTACGATCAATTTTACTCGATATCGAATGCGGTAATTTGGCCCCTGATGTAATTCTAGGGGGATAAATATCATAATGTATATTACAATTGCTGTACATAACGAGTAAAAATTATTTGTAGTAAACAGTACGTAGTACCAAGCATAAATAAATCATCATTCTCATAAGATTCATTTGATAAAAAGTACTTAAATATTGTACAACACTCACTTTATCAGATTTCCACAAGTGAAAAATAAAACTGCCGCTGTCTACTTTTTTATCAAAAGTCTCAAATCTTAAACGTTCTTCTAATTAATATCATCAAATAGTTGTACTTCAATTACACTCGCAGTTCATTAACACCGCAGTAAATTTACTTCCGACGACAGTATATTAAAATTCTTTGTTAACAAAAAAGAAAAAGTGAAGCTGTAAGTCATATAGATTTAACAAAGTATAAAAAATACATTTCAATGACTCCTGTTCACATTCAACGCAATCAGCAAGTCAGTATTCCCCAGTGACACCAAATTTGTTCGCCTTAAAATTTGCCAACAGAAATATGTGTGAATAAAACAACAATAACAAACATACGTTAATGTTAAAGTAAAAGTAAACTTTTCAATTTGCTAATTAAAACTTATTAAAAAGGAAGACTAGAATGGGGAGGCGAACAAAGTTTGTAAGTAACAACTTTTTTACTATTAAGTATTTTATAGAAAATTAGTTAAATTTATGTTAATCAGTTGTTTTCTTAATGTGGTGACTATTTAATGGGAGTGCCTTTAACCCTTAAGAAAACACTAGGGTCTGGCCAGGCATTTTTAAACATTTAAAAATATCAAACTTAAAATTATAGAATAATTATTATTTCATAATCGAACTGTTGATTTTTACTTCTTGATAATTTAGTTAGGCTCGAGTTCATTAAATTTAATTTTCATTAAATTATTTTTACTGAAGTTAGGAATTACAACTTGAAAAATTTTATTATTTAAAAATTTTTGATAATTTTTCTTGACTGGGGATCGAACCTGGGTTGTTGAATTTACATATGTTTCGAGAATTCATCATCAGAATTCTTTGCGTTCTACCACATGCACCACTGCGGTTATTTGTAGGCGTGGCAATTACTCTTAATATGTTTGTAACACCAGGGTCTAGCCAGGCCCTATACTATTACGGAGAGAATGCAGCAAACAAAATCAACACAAAAGTGATAGAGTGAAAGTGAAAAACAGATTAAACCAATTTATAACTATCTATTTGGTGTTTTATATAAAAAGCAGAATCAAAGTGCTTGTACGTTTCAGAAATTAGGTTTTTATTGTTGTGTTGGCAGTTAGCAAGTGCATAGAATTACAATGAGTACTGAAGTAGACAAAATCTTTGAAACACTTTTAAAATCTGGCCCTAACTATTATGATAGATTGGCAGAGGCAATACAAAACGAAATTCAGAATGAGTTTGATGGAAATGAAGACGATGGTTCTGATATTGGAAACGAGTTAGAAGTTGCTAATGGAATTTAAGATTTTTAATTTAAATCCATACAAAATATAAAAAAATCCCAGCTAGGCCATGGGCTTCGCTTACGTGAACATATTTTGTTTTAAATATTGTTTTCCCCATTTAAAATTTTATTTCTCATTATTTGTGGTGACATTTTTGTAGGCAAAGGCTTTTGAAATAAATTTTCTGTTATTTAAAGGACTTTTTCTTGATATTTAAAAAAATTTAATCTGCTGTTAGGTTCGGATCAATTGGTAAAATTTAGTTTTCTTTGTGCGTTGGCTAAGAAATAGTTTGACATATCAACTGAAATTGTTAATAATTGGGGTATTTTTATATTTTATTATTCCTGAAAAACTTTCAACCATAAGTTTTTAAATGGATGTTAGAAAAATTAAAATTTACGAATCCTGGGTTTAGGACCATTTTGGCCCGTTATTGGGTTTTTATTTATTTATATGAAGGTAATTTAAAAATCGACGATACGAGTATAAAAATTTCGACATTATATCTGGCGTACCTATACAATTTATAGTATCATATGTAGCCTTTTCTCAAAATTCGGCCGTTATTATAAATAATATTCTTGTTTGTTTTGAATATATTGTTCTTTATTTGAAAACAAAGTGACATATGGTCCCAAAGATATATGGAAAATAGCTCCATTCCTTTCTAGGCTTTTAAAAAAAGCAAAAAAAAAAAAATTTTTTTTATTCACTTATTACAAAAAATACTAATATGGGCCAAAATGGTCCTATACCTAAGGTTCGTTTTTTTTGACCTTAAATTAGGGTTAAATTAATCAAAAGTATTTTTCATATTTAAATAAAAATATATCAATTGGGAAGATGGACTATGATTATTGAATTATCATGGATTTATGCTGCAAAATAATGACAATAGCCATTTTAAATTTACACTTGAATTAAAAAAAAATTATTCTAAGAATAATTGTTATAGTTGAATTTTGATATATTTATTTAGTTAGGCATGAGTTCATTAAACTATAACCATTAATCTTGAAATAAAAGCTATGGCACAATCCCTAATGTTTGCGTTTGTATCGTTGTACACATAGAAAAATGTCGACGAAAATTAATAATACAAACAAAATGTATTCATTCAGGTTTCCACGACAAAGTCTTGACAGAAATAATACGAACTGAAGAAAAGGAAACAACATGTAAATAAATTGAAAAATGATAATTACAGCAAATTTCGAACCACCAGTACTACTGGTTAAAGATTGATGTTTGACTGTTAGCTAGCAGGCACCGCAGTGGTGCAGAAGTTAGAACTTAAAGAATTCTGATGAAAGAATGTGGTGATTCTTGACACATGTAAATTCAACCCAGGTTCGATCCCCAGCTCAGCCAAGAAAATTATCAATAAAAAAAATAAAAAAAAAAATTTCATGTTGTAAAAAACAATTCCTACCTTTAGTAAAAATAATTTAATGAAAATTAAATTTAATGAACTCATGCCTAACTAAATATATATATCAAAAAATTATTCTTTTTTCTACTTACTACTGTCATTATTTTTTTAGTCACTGTAGCATGTATGTGAAAATGAGAATTTCCGTCTTCCATGTTTTGGTAAAAACCTCTTGTGTTTTCTTTTTATAATGAAATTTAGCACACTTTACTATAATTATAGAGGAATAATTCCTGTTGAAAATGGTAAGAATTGATCCATGGTTTCTCACGGCCCCCAGACATATGTATTTCCGGAATTTGACACTATGGTACACAAATGCCTATAAAAAGGCAGTATTCATACCAAATGCAGCAAAAATAAGTTTTTAATGTTAAGGAAAATTCTAAGACGATATTTTGTTTGCATCAGTTCATATTTGACCGTAACCTTCATTCTAGTCCATTTCCGTAAATAACTCAAATGCTAATAAATATCATATAAAAATCACTATTAAATTGAAATTCAGTATAACGTAAAGAAATACTCAAGAACAGTATTGTTGGTACTCTAATGCATCTCTAATTACTTTAACAACACTATTCGAGGGTTCCATGATTATTCCGAAATCCAAATTGGTGATCGGGTAGAATTTGTAATGATTCTAGTATCGGGGAGAGTCTTTTCTTGATAAGTGTTTCAAGTAATTTAGATATTATTGGTAATAGAATAATATACCTATAAGATTCAACAGATTGTTCTGTTTTTTTCGGTTTCACTATCATTATTATTTTTGCCTTAGCCTTAATACAGCATTGAATAAATACCACAGGTTTCTGCTTTAAGGACCTTAGAGTCTGGAATATCGTATACAGGAGATTTATTCAAATAAAGTTTTTTCATTTTCGCTAATACCTCCTTAAATTTGAATGGTATTATAGGTAGACTCATTTGCCATGGAATGTCAATGAAGTCTTTTATATCGGCTTTTTCATATAAAAGTTAAGCAAACTTAAAAATATTTTTGACTTGTGACGTCACAAGAAGAAATTGTGCTCTCAATTTCACTTTTACAGTTATAACGGACCTGCGCAATGAGTAATCTTATTATTATTTGATTAATGGACTCATGCGATTGAAGCTGGAATTGAACTATACAACAACCAACGATTGATTTTTGAATTTTATAACATAATTACTAAAGATTGCATCTAAAATTGAGCAACATGAAAGGCTACTATTGAGTTTAAAATTGAGGTACATAAAGAACTAAGATTGAAAATAAGATGGAGCAGCATAAAAGTTGAATATAAACTACATAAAGATCTGCTATTAAAGCCTAGTACTCTGTTCAAATTTGGGAAAAATGTTGAGCAACATTAATTATTTCATACGGAAAATTTCACGTGTATCCAATGTTGCCTATCACGCGAATTCACATAATAAATAAAAATGAATAAACAAATATTACTGGCAACTTGTGCAGCAGCACAACAAGTAATATATATTGTTGTTGCGACAGAAGAGCTTTTGGATGAAAATTCCACGTGAAACAATTGCTACTTTAATTATTTCGCTGTGAAAAAATAATGTTGCCAGATACATTTCATATGGGTTTCACAAAATGAACAGAGTACTACTTCTGCAACATTTTTTCATGAAAATTTCATGTGAATTATTTTAACATGTATTTTGACAGCAAACCACTTGAAATTCTGAACAGAGTACTAGGCTTAAAGCTAAAACTTAATGATATAAATGTTTACGATTGATGTTAAATTGAACTATGAAAATAACTACAAAAGGGCCAATAAAATAAGGTATAATTGAATTTTATAAAGGATAATGGTTGAATCTGAAATTGGACTACATAAGAACCCGTGGCTAAAGCTACAAATGAGCTACATAAGGATTTGTAATTGAAGCTAAAGTGAGACTACACGCAGAGAAAAAACATGGTTGTGGTAAACATAATCTAAGAGCAACATATTATGATAAAATTTATGATTGTAGTCAGAACATATTATGATGAATTAATTTTTATCCTAATATTTCATCATAATATTTTCTTATTAATCATAACTTGATATTATAATACCATATTATAAACCAATATAATCATAAAATTGTCATACATAATAATATTATGACATAATGTAACCATATTATAGTTTAAAGTAATCATAATGTGGTCTTAAGTAATCATATTACGTTCTAAAATAATCATATTATGATTTAAAGTAATCATGATATAGTCTAAAGTAATCATGATCTAAAGTAATCATATTATGATTTAAAGTAATCACATTATGATTTAAAGTAATCACATTATGATTTAAAGTAATCATAGTATGGTGTTATGTAATAATAGTATGGTGTTAAGTAATCATATTAAAACGTCATTTGTTGAAATATTTGTAGAAAATAAAATGCTATAAACTAAAATATAATAGAAAGCATGTATTTTTAATCCTTGTTAAAGATAAGAGTTTTTCTATTTTTAGAACTGTGTCATCAATTGTAACACATTTATATCAAGGATTTTTGGCAACCTTAATGAAAAACTGTTATTGAAATTTCTCATCATAATATGATGATCAACTTGAAAATTACAACATAATATTTGTAATGAAAAACATATTAATGGGTAAATATTAAATAATATGATAAGTTATAAAACAATAATTTGTATGACGTAAATCGCAATTATTTCTAAATATTTTTTTTTTAAACACAAAACTTTCAAACACTTGTTAATATTTTTGTAAATAGTAATAAATATTTATGCACTTTCGACGTATATAAAAAAAATTACATTTATTTTTAGTTATGTTTAAATTTTATTTTGTGATATTTAAGATTATTTCGTTTATGTACACTTTATTTCGTTCTTTTACACTTCTTTGACATTTTGTATTTTGAATCCAAATAAATAAACCGATATCACGCAGACAAACTACTGAACTGATGCAAAAGCGTTTCACAAATGATAAAAACAAAACATTATTAAAATCAAACATATTTTGTTTGCATTTTAAACATAATATGAGTACAAATATAGAAACTTATCATTTAATGGTTATTTGTAAGTTTAAATATTTGTAAAAAATATAATATGTTTGAATAGTTATAATTCAATAGTTATGGTAAACATTTTTAAAAAATAATTATGTTTCAGTGAACCATATACAATTGATAACTATAAAAATGTTTGTAATAACTAAATTATCGTTAAAATCAAATTAAAATAACAATTATTTGTGTACCACAACAATATATTGTTACCAAAAATACAGTGTAGTTGTTGTAACCATGTCCAACCACAAACAATTAACTCTACATTATATAACTTATGAATATTAGGAGACTTTGGTAAATGTAAGCAGTCTTCTTTTTTGTACAACAAGGCACAATGTAAGTGACAAACTAATCACAAATAAATAAATTTTAATCAGCCTAAAAGTAGTGTAATTACTCACTTCATTACTTTAAACAAAATTGAAGAGAAGATTTGCTATAATATATTGCATTTGTAGTTGTAGGGTATTTATTATTCTTCTTAGCCAAATATAGAATGTTGTCGTGTATTTTTTTTTTGTTGTGCTACTGTGGTCGTTTGTTTTTAATGTAAAGTTTGTAGCTTATTAAAAATTAACAATGTTTTTATTGTTGCTGCTGCTGCTTATGTTACACATTTCATTCAAATAAAATACATAACAATTTGTGAAGAGGGTAGACAATTTTTTTATAAAAAATTAAAATATGATACCTGGGTTTTGTAAAAGTTTTTTGTCTTATGAAATAAAATAACCAAAAAAAAGCAAACAAAACTTTCTAATAATTTTCCTGAACAAACAAAACATCTATAAAGTTAATTTAGTTATGTAGAAAAAATATACTGAGTAGGAAATTTAACTAGAAACCTGCAACCAAATACAAATAAACAAACAGCCAATTAATATAAGTTTGAAAAGGATTTTATTTAACAACAATAAGATAATCTTAAGAAAGACGATCTCATTGTTTTGTTTGTTTAATGAATTTGAATAACTGTTAACAACTACTGAAGCTTACATATTATGTTGTCATTTCAAAGTTTCCAGTATTTTGTAATACTTTCGGGGTCAATGGGAAATATAAGATAAAGTTTGTTAATTAAGAGAAATTTAACGATGCTAATAATTTAAAATTAAAAGATATTGGAAGCATGAAGTTATGTTATGTGTTCTACAATACAATAAGTCAGAAAGCAAGTTTCCCTTAGAAATAATATTTTAATACTAATAAAAACTAGTAGTCAAAATTTATATCCAGCAAATAATTTACAAATCTAATTTTTATCAGCATACAAAAATTAATTATGGATGTGAGATATGATAAATTAAGTAGTAAAAAATATAGAATATACTAAAGAACAATACTTGAAGCCACATTTTAACTACATTAAGGCGACTTACGACTGAATACTAATTTTAACTACTTAAATATCTATGATTGAAGCTGAAATAAATAAATACCCACCATAACCTTTAACTAATGAGGTGGTGTTAAATTTTACCCTTATATTTTTATATTCGTACAGTTTGCTTTAGTTTTAAATAAAGTGTCTATGAAATAAAGTCCTTGTTTTGTTTAACTAGAATTTTGCTTCCCTTAATTTGATTACTTTATTAATTTAGAGATGTATTTTTTTATTCCCATTGAAAACAAATAATGGAAAAATAAGGTTGTTTTTTTTTGCAAAAAATTTTAAAAATTAAAAAGGAGTAAAATTCACTACCACCCCAAATATTTCACCTCAGTAGACATAGGGCCTAATTCATAAAAACTTATCAAGGGTTTCTAACAGGCTTATAAAGCAAATATCCATACAAAATTTGCTTTATAAGCCTGTTCTAAACCTTTGACAAGTTTTATGAATAAGGGGGTTAGAGGATAATTAAAGTTGAAGTTAAACTTCATAAAGACTTCAAAATTAATCAAAAATTAAGTTATAGAAAGGCCACATTCGAACTATATAAAACCTAATAATTAAAACTTTTTTTTATCATTATTATTAATATTATTTTTATTTATTTATTTATTGAATTTGCTTTAACATGATAGGCCTCAATGAGTATTTGAATCTTATACATAAACCTTAAAAACTATTTTTTCTTAGTTGAGAGACCCATAATGGACAAATGGGCCCTAAATTAGTGGGTTAGTAGATCAGTCATATGAAGCCTTGTTTCTGAACGACTTCTAGCAAGCACTCTCGTAAGCCAGTTCGGTTTGTTTTGCAACTTCAAGATATATATGTTTTCATCTTTAGCCAATGGCACTTCTAAATCTCTTTGGATGTTTTCATTCCTTATATGCCATAATGCTACCGTCATGGTTCTAAGAATTTTCAAATGGGCCCTCTATATAAGATCAATACTGGTATTACTCCCATATTTAAGTTCCATATAACCAAATCTTTTTATTTAAATTGGTCGTTAATTAGCCGGTGCATATTAGAAGGTTTCAGAATCGCCTCGTAGCGACGCCTGGTAATTCGTCTATCCAAATGTATGCCAAGGTATGTGACATGATCAGACTGTGGGTTATTCACATTTTTTATTGAAACATTAATTTGTTTACTTTTCGGTTCATTAAACGTATTGTTCAGTTTTTTAAACACGTCTCCACACGTCTGAGATAATGATTGAGTTCTCTAGATGTCACACTTAAATTCACATGTGAGCTAAGAATAGCAGTGTAATCTGAAAATGTAAAAATGTTTAAATTTTCACTGCTGGGCAAATCAGAGATGCATATCAAGTAAAGTGTTGGCCCGAGAACACTCCCCTGTGGAACTCCAGCTCTGAATACGTAGTCACTTGTAACATAATCACTGCATTTAATCCAAAATAAGCGATTCGATGATTGAAATATAAATTGATCTTAATAAAGAACTACTATTATAGCTAAAACTTACCTACACAAAGACCTATAATAAATACCCACGACTGGCTAATTAAATATTAAACCATATAAAGACTTACGATTGAAGCTAAAGCTGAACTACATGAAGACCTACGATTGAAGCTAAAGTTGAACTGCATAAAGGTCTTAGATTCAAGCTGAATATTAGCTACGTGAAGACGTGCGATACCTACGATTGAAGTTACAATTGATCAACTTAACAATACAATACGTCGAGCAGAAGGAAGATACAAAGTAGCATGCCACAAAAATACCTACGGAAGAAATTCACTAAATACTGCAAACTAAATATATTTAATAATGTACCCATCATTATCTTAAACATATTAAATACTTATAAAAGAAAAAACCTACTAATATAAAACTTTATAAATGAAAAGAGTTACTGCCGTATTCATAAAAAATAAAGTAGGTTTAAAGTGTGCTTTTATACAAAATTTTCATGCAAAATTTTCTTAAAGTACATTTGAAGTCTACTTTAATTTTTTGTGCATAAGGCCATAAATGTATAATCTATTTACTTTTTTTTAAGTATCCTGGAGACAATGTAAATTCATATCAATTTAATAATACCTAAAAAAAAATAAGATCGAAGCTAAAATTGAATTACATGAAAACCTTCGATTGAAGATGAAGTTGAACCACATAAATAGCGACGATTGTAGCAATAATTAAATTAAATAAACGCCTACGATTGAAGCTAAAGTTGAACTACATATAGATTTACGATTGAAACTAAAATTGCTTTACATAAATAATAATTAATTTTTTTAAAATTGTAAAAAAGGAAAACACCCGAGAACTTGCAAAAATTTATAGGTCGATAATGTTTTTTCGAGAATGTCTTCAAAAACTATATCAGTTACTTCGGGCTGTTTTTACAAAATACATAACAGACAATTTGAATAATTTCAAAATTTTAAAATGTAAAATTATATCTTTAATACAAATATCTACAGTAAATAGAGTTTGTGCTCATAAATGTCTCTATAACGTTTATATTCTTATAATATTGACCAAAAATACATTTCATATAAATCGAAATTAAACTACAAAATTTTGAACATCATTCTGGTAATTTTGGAACCACTCTATTACACCTGTTTTTTCATATATTTGAATACTAAAGACTAAAGACAATGTGATTTCAACAATACAAAACAAAACAATTCAGAAGAGCAATGACATTGCCAAAGGATAAGCAAACAAAAAAAACAACTTGTGTTAACAACTTGTATAAAAATATGTCAATGACAGGAGTATTAAATTGTATTTTATGACATGACTTAAATTAATTTCAATATCTCCGCATTAAGATTTATAACTTGTTGGTGATGTTTTTTCTTTTATTGGCTAATTACATGTATCATATAAAAAACGGGTGCAAAGGCTACGTGAAAGCGATACTAATACATCGTTTGTCATTTGGATTTATTCTGTGCTTTGCCAAAAAAAACCCAAAAGAAGATATTGTTATGTGCTTGAAAAAATAGCTGTTTTCTTTCTTTATTTATCCTTGTTTGGAGACGCTGGTGTGTCTTTATTTATTTGGAATTATTCTTTAAGTAACTGATAACTTTAAAGATTAAACAAATTCTAATACCATTTAATGTTCAAATATGAAAGCGTTTTTTTGTTAAATCTTAAATGCATAAATTTTAAAAGCTATAAAATGTAATAAAGTATTAATATCTTACTGTTCTTAAGTACTAACAAATTAAGTTATAACAAGCTGTAGCAATTAAGTTATTAACTAATTACAAATTAAGTTATTACACCCTGCAACAATTTTATATTTTTTTTACATAGTCATTAAGAAATTGATATTGCTGTAAAAGGTTTGACCATACATGGCTTAGCTACTATGAATCAAAAATTTACAATAGTCCTTGGAAGTATATTTAAACAGTCAAAAAGAACGCATGAAATTTGTATGTGTAAGAATTATTAAAGTCAATGTAAAAGGTCATCTGATCCTTTTAATAAAATCGGATACATTTTCTCCTGTACAAATAATTATTACTGTGGCACTGAGTTATTTATCCACTCAATGTAAATTTAATTTTAAAAAAGACTTAATTGCTAATTAAGATCTAATTCAAATAATGTATTACGTTGGCTTCTAAATAAAACTGTGTATGTCAATTGAACTACTTAAGTCACATTTACACAAAGCAATTTTTATTGAAAATATTGTTAAAAATTTTTCTTTGAAATTTGTCGGTGTTCACACAGCACAATTCTTATTGCTGAAATCGCTTGTATTTTTATTTGAGTATACACACACATTTGTATTTACAAGAGAGTAACGCGTATTGCTAGTAAAATAAAGTATGTACTCGTTATCTTCCCCTCTTCCCCCCGATGTCTACAAGGAAAGCTTAGCTTAAAAAAATTGCTTCGTGTTAATTGGAACTAAGATGGCAATGATTTTGAAATTAATATTTTTGTAATGCAAATTACACCTTATTTAAAGACCCAAAGGTAATTTTGTAATTCCAAAATTTATGAATGAAATACGCTTAATTATCACAAATCTTGCAAAAACATATGTAAAACATTCTAAAACCCACACATTCTTAGTAATATGTTTGTGAGTATTTAAGTCTTCAAATTAATTTCATAATTATAAAATAAACTAATGTATTAGTCTACTGTTAATTTAAACTGCAGATAATAATTTTAATAGTGTTCAGCTTTTACTTATATTAAGTAGATATGTATTTTATACAAATAAATAAGAAGTCACAATTATGTAATACGGACATATTTATAATATATATGTTACAGTATTTCACAAATAAATATCTGAATGTAACATATTATTTTTAATTCAGCTTTAATTACAATGTTAAAACCAATAAGTTTTTTGGGTTTTAAAAAACATTTTGAGTAAAGAATTTATTCAATACATTTATTTTCAAAGAATTCCATATTTGAATTTGACTGTTATTTTTTCGACGTTAAAAAAGAAAAAAGTTTCTGTAGAATTTTTCCGTTGAATTTTGATTGAAAAGTTTCTGTGGAATTTTCCCCTTAAATTTAAAGAATTGTTTTCTCTAATTCAGCACCATGTTAAACAATTATATATGAAAGTAATGTCTACTATTCTGACTATAATATTATTTAGAATTCTTATACCTAAACTCAACACTCATTTACCCCCTTATTCAAAAACGATTATTAAATTTAACAGACAAACAACAACAAATTTGTAATAATACAAATTCTATAAATAGAATAACATATAAAGAATACACATACATTCTAAACGTACGTAAATTTCGTTCTGACTCACAAAAACACGTAAAAAAGAAATATGATAATTCTCATATTCTATTTCTCAAAAAAACAGTGAGTTTAATATATGATATTTACAGATTGATAATGGACAATGAAGATTATTGATGACGCCCTTGGCCGGGTAGAAAATGCATTCCAATTTGCCAATTGTTCCAATACGTTACAATAGTATTCTTTAATATAAATTCTCGAACTACTAGCCTGAATAAAAAACTTTTCTCTTAACAGACTTTTATTAAGCAAATTTTTATATGCAAATCTGTCTTAATAAACGTTTGTTAAATTTAATAATCGTTTTTGAATAAGTGGGTTAATTTTTACACTAATTTCAATAGAAACCAATCGCCTATTATACATACGATAAATTTTTTTTTTTTACACGGTTTATTTTTACACGAGGTTTCCTGAAACCAATTACCATATAAAAACGGAGTATTTGAGAAATTGTTTTTTCTGTAGGCGTGGTAATTACTCTCAACACCAGGGCCTAGCCAGGCCCTATACTATTATGGAGAGAATGCAGCAAATAAAATCAAAACAAAAGAGAAAGAGATCAAAAGAATTTTTAACTGTATATTTTGTGTTTTATATAAAAAGCAGAATCAATGTGTTTATACATTTCAAACATCAGCTTTTTAGTGTTTGCAGTGGAGTATACAAATACTTTCAAAATCTGACCAAAAATATTATGATAGATTGGCCGTGGCAATTGCCAGTGATATAGAAAACGAAATTCAGAATGGGGTTGATGGAAATGAAGGAGATGTCTCTGATATTGGGAACGAGTTAGAAGTTGATAATGAAATTTGAGATTTTTAATTTAAATCCATATAAAATATAAGAAGTCCCACACCTATGCCCTGGGGTTCCCTTATTTGAACTTATTTTGGTGTTTGCTTAAGGTTTAATTAATCAATGGTTTTTAACAACAAAACAACTAATAAATGTTTATATACATAGGTATATTGTAACAATTCGAGGATCATTTTTCCATTTTGAAACATTTGAGCATTGTGCGCATAAAATCTGGTGGCATAAATTTCTTTATATTTTCTTTAGAAACAAAAATAGATACTCATATATTAATATTTAAGAAAAACAAAAACTAAGACTCTTATATAAATTTCCTTTTGCAAAAATGCTTGTTTTTGTTTGATGCATCGCATTAACTGTTGCAATCCAACTGCGCTATATTCTTGTTTTAAATTTCTGAAATTATTTATTTTATTTTCAAGAATTACAGCACCTAGCCCGCTTTAACATTGCTTTGATCACTCTTGACCACTATGGTTTAATTAGCCAATCATGGGGATAATTAGATGTGTGAATTGATTTCTTCGATGCCAATCCATTACAAAATTTTACGTATGAATGTCTTGATTTTTTTTTATATACATGTTATTATTAACAATAATGTCTAGACATATACAACGTACATATCATTTATCATATGAAAATAAATGAATCAATGAATGAAAGGTAAACATTTATTTAGAATCTATAAGCAATGCAGTAAATATGGCCTATCCCAAATTCTTCTGTAATTGAAATTGAAAAATATATTTTTATATTTTTAAAATAACATTATCTAGTGTGGGTAACATTTGCCATGGAATTTTTTTTTATATTTTGAAAAAAAAAAAGAAAACATTAAATTCATAAAATTCTAAAATAAAGGTAGGATGTCCTTAATGTCCTTAATGTGTAAATCTATTTGTATTTCGTTGCCAAAATAAGAATTTCTTATATACTGTGTAGTATGTAATAGTCTATTGAACTTTTGATAGGTAAATTGTGAATTTATCTTGTCTAAAGATTAAATTGTTTCCATTGTATAGGATTTTTGGTTTTTTCCGTATCATGTTTGTGTTGTCGTTCGATATTGGGTTCAACGACTAAGTATCATAAATATAAATGTCGGTTTTGTTTCATGTTAACAAATCATTTTTATACACACACACATAAACGAAGTATAAAAACTTGCAGATACCAACAAAATATAACAAAAATTTTTAAAGCTTTTAAAATTCTCATTTTGAACAGAATGAAAACATCAAATACTGCAAAAAACCAAAGTGGTAGAATTTTTTTTTAATTTAAAACTACTCCCTAAATAAAAGGTGGAATTTGGAAATAAATATGTAATTTATAAATGGTAAAATTTAAAATTTGTTTGTTTTTAAATCGTGTTAAATCAAAACCGTGTAAAAGAGACCGTGTAAAAACAGAATTAGGTGGATATGAAATTTTCTGTTATATTTAACCATGGTGTAGACAATATTTATATTAATATTCTAAACAAATCCATTTTTGGAATATACAGAATTTTATTAACAAATACCTGTAAATATTTCAGTTTAAACAATTTTTAATTAATTTGTTTTTATGACCAATGTTTATAATTATTATAATTTTTAAGGAGTTTCCTTCAGGCTAATTTGGTCAAATGTTTGTTTCCAAACGTAAATAAAAAGCTTGTTCGATTTTTATTTTTTATTTTATTTACCCAACGTTTCGTTAGTTTTATTCTAACTTCTCAGGGGTGTCGTTCTAAATAATAGCTTTGATGTTTTTTTTATCATTGTATATTCATTTTTATTATTAATAACTGTTTAAACTTAATAATGTCTCTTTATATATGTAAAATATTTAGTATCGTTATTGCGCTACTTTGTTGTGTAGCATTCAGGAAAAAATTTTTTATTTTATGAATTTCAAATTATCTGTCCTATATATGACAAAAAAAAAACTAAAAATAAAATATTTTTGCCTTCTTTTCCAAAAAAGTCTGTTTTCTGAAATTGCCTACAAAGTGCTATAGAAAGTGCATACAAATTTTAATAGACAAATCTGTTATACAATAATGTTTGTGTTATAAAGTCGAGTTTTCAATAACGAAACTGTTACAAATATTGTTTTCATAGAAAAAGCTGTTATGTATAAAATTTTCTGTAAGAAAAACTGTCAAACACAAAAATGTTGTTATAAAACTGATATACATGAAACATTTCATAAACAAAACTGTTATACAGACAATATTTTATAAAGAAAAATTTGTATATAGAAAAATTTAATAATAAATAATTTAAAAAAAGTTTAACACGCCATGCACGAACATGCCTATATCGAATAGCAAACCATTTTGAATATATTAGAACTTGTAAATTTGTTTTTATATCCTACACCACCATAGTGGGGAGGGTATATTGGATTTGTGCATATATTTGTAACGCCCAGAAATATTGGTCCAAAACCCACCTTGAAGTATACCAATCGACTTTGAAACACTTTCTGGTGACAATCGGTCCATTATTTCACCTGGCTCTCATACAAATGTCCTCCCGAACTTGGGGTTTACCGATCATAAATGTTTTAATTATATAAGTATCCTAACAAATTTCAAAATAAATGAGTGGTAAATGAAGCCAACAGATCGGTTCATAATTAGTCGTAGCTCTAATATAAGGCCCACTTCCGAAAATCACTTTAAAGAGCATAACTCACTCAAAAATGTTGGTATCCAAATACTAAATAATACAAATATATTTCATATATATATAAACAATACGGTACAATTTTATTGTAAACGGTCCATAATTAGTCGAAACTCCCATATAAGACCCTCCCCGTAATCAACTTTAACCTCCATAAATCGTTTAAAAATATTTATATCGCGACAATGTTTAACATACACAATATTTATATTCACAGAAATTATGACACTATATTTTTAGATGATCGGTCCATAATAGGTCATATCTCCCATATAGCGCACATTTCTGAAAAACTGTTTTATACATATACTGGATGTAGGGTATTATATGGGCGGGCTTGACCGACTATACTTTCTTACTTGTTTAAAATAAAAGAATTCATATAATTTGAAATTATCTTTTTATTGCTAAAAACGTGGGATCGTATCAACGTTTCTATTATAAAAAAAAAACAGAAGAGTTACAATTAGGTTTTTAATAGTGGCTTTACTATTGAATTTACTGTGAATATTCTAATAGTAGTTCAATTGCTGGTGGTTATATTTTTTTGGAGCTTCATAAATAAATATATGTGGATAATTTTTGTTAAACAATTTGCTTTATAATTTTAATTGATTTCCAATGAAAATTTGTCTTGTCTTTACCAGTGAGTAATTAGCGTCTGTCTAGTGCCCTTATTCATAAAACTTACAACAGGTTTTCATACAAAATTTGCTTTATAAACCTGTTATAAACCTATTGTAAGTTTTTTTGAATAAGGGGCTAAATATTAAGTCAATTCCTAAATCTTATTTACTGCATTTTGTTTACTACTGTGTTTAAATTTTTTACAAAAATCTCGTTTTCTAAAACAATTTTGGAGTAAATTTGTGGTTATATTTTACAAGTACCATAATAAAATTGCACCGGTCATATTATTTGTTCACAGAAAATTCTCTACCCTTTACGTTATATATTTGTTTAACTTCAGTGAATAATATTTCTTATATTCCAATATCCTGAGGTGATTTTAATTTATTCTTACTACTGAACTTTTCGTGTTACAAAATTTCAAACTAAAAAAAAAACGTCTAATGTTATAATATGGCCTTAAATCTTTTTGTGGCTTAAAAGGAAGGAAAAACCCAAAAGTTTTATTATATGTAAATGCATACATTTTTATTCTTACGCTTAACTTTGGTTGCACTTGGCACGCATTATTTTTGACATACACTCCAGTTTCCATGTTATACTTTTGCATTTAAGTACAAAAAATTTCATGAATATGTAATTTTATTTCATTTTTTTATTTATTCGGTATTATGATTTTGTTAAGCTGCTTGATAGATTCTGCTAAAACATGTACGTACTGGCTTTTTTTGTATATTATCTTGTGATGACAATTCATGTGTTTAAGGGGAAAAATGTCTGAAAATTCAGGGCAAATGTATTTATTTTGCTTATTTTTTATTAGAAAACTTATATATAAAATAATATAATTTTTTTGGTTTACATTTAGTTTCTTTGTTGATTTAGAATTGTGTTAAACCAACGATTAAATAAAATCTTTATTCTGCCTTTTAAAAGACTGGGGAGAAAACTATAATCAAATAAATAAAATATCCATATGTAATCAAATTAAAGATCACAAATTATACAAATGGTTTTAAATAAAGAATATTAAGTTGAATGAAAATTAATTGTTCAATGGAAAATTGCCTTTATATAAATCTGAGGGATCACTTAAAGTCGAATAAACCTCATGTTTGCAATATTTTCATATTTTCCTTTTTGTGTTTTATTTTACAGAGGGAATTGTAAAAAAGTTACTTGTTGTAAGTTTTTTTTTCACATGACAGCAATATTGTATTTAAAATGTTTCTTGTTTTTCAACTTTATACTTTTAAGTACACAATATTTACATCTTTAAAATATTTAAAAGTAATTTTACTTTGTAGTACATATGAGGTTTCTTTCGTGTGAATTGGGGCTGGTCTATATTTAAATATTGGGATATGTTTAGTATAATTGAAGGGCTTATTTTAAAATTAGTAAGATTTTTGTGGCGTCATTAACTACAGTCAAGAATTATAAAATAAAGATTACGCCATGCGCATGATTTCCCGTTATGTGACGTAGAAGTTCCATACTGAGGGTTACCAAAAATGTTTCATGTGTTAGAATTAAAATTTCTTGCGAAAAATGTATGTTTTATGTGATAGTTGGCAACCTTGCAATTGAAATCACTTTGACAGTTCTAAAGAATATTACATCCGGTTTTGATAAAATAAATAAATTTGGCATTGCAAATGGTGATAAATTATATTTACTTAATTAAAAACGTTTATTGTCGTGTAGAAAAGGGTAAATAAAAGCTGCTAAAAAAGAAAAAAAAAGTGCAGTGGGCAAATGCAAGCAAAACAACAGTAAAAAAAACAAGTGAGAAAAAATTAGCCAATAGAAACACAGAACGTGTGACGTCATAGTTGGCGTAATCTTTATTTTATCATTCTTGACTACAGTTGTATTGTTTGCTTAGTGTATTGATTATGAAGAAGTCTATCTCTCCAAAGAGAGAGATAGAGAGAGTTTTGAATAAAACAAAATGTCTATAGATTTTTCTTAAAAAATACTACCTTTAGCACGAGCCAAATTATTGACAGAGACCTGTGCAACAATTTAAATTTAATTGGGCTTTTACAGATTTAAAAAATATCAATTAGTCCACGAGCTATAGCCAAAAAAACCATATAAACAATATGCTGAAAATCGGCATTTGACTGCAAAGTTAAAAAAATTCGAATTAACGTAAAGAAACGCCGCGATACGGGTCTTCTAATTTAGCCTCTATTTTCACTTTCAGAATCGACCTAGCTTTTGCTAACCTGAATTTGTTTCGCAGTGTATTCATCAGAGTTACAATTTTACAATAATTAGGATATAATTTAAAAATCATCCCAAAGTTATGCTACATTTTTTATTTCACCAAATATTGAACGGTGTGTGTGCGTATACTTATTATAGGAGTATATTACAATATCCACTACGTATTACTTATACGCATAATACCACTGTTTCTAAAGGTGGCATATATTTCTCCTGGCAAATATTTATTCAAAAAAGCATAACTAATACTTTTTGTACAAATTTGCTTGACGATATTCAATCTCACGAGCAGGGCTGCTAGATGAATTTTGGAAAAAAAATCGTCAAAATCCTGCTAAAAAAAGAAACAAATCGTCATTTCGAATTTTAAAAATCGTCAAAAAATCGAAAAAAATAAAAATTCACTATTTCCAAAAGCACTTTGAAATTTTTATTTAAACAACAACATAAAAATTCAAGCTTATATTGTCTCTTGTACAGTACATATAAAAAATACATAAATTTTAACATTTTAAATAGGAAATCACAAAAATATAATGTTAAACACAACTTTCACACTTTTCAATTCTGACTCGTGAAGGCAAGTAGTCGTGGATGAGAAGGGAAAAGTGAACAAAAGAGGTACAAACTTGATGGTACTAGTAAATTTTCTTATTTCCTTTGGTTTTTTTTTACATTAAAAAAGACGAAAATTTAATTGACAAATAAATAAATAATTTCTACTATCCTGACTAAATATTAATTGGAATTATCATACTTAAACTTAACAATTGTCAATAATTATGAAAACACTACTATTACTTAGTTTTATTTTTAAAAAAATGTCATGTTCTTATTAATATTTACGATATTATATGAGAAAAATAGCTGTTGTCTCCAAAAAAAAGAGAGCATTTGATAACAAAAACATTAATAAAACAAACAAATGAAAATTTTAATAATTAAGAAAATAGTGACTTTTAATGGAAAAATCGCCAAATCGTCACATTTTTATTTTTGAAACAAAAAATGGTCAAAATGACAATAAATCGTCAAATCTGGCAGCTATGTAAATAAGTAAATAAGTTTTCGAAATAAAAACAAGAATTAAAACAATCATATTTACCAAGAGTGACCGACCATACCTTAAAATTTGCATCTTAGATGGAAGATAATTTAAACATTTAGTTTAACATGCCTATTTTTCAATAATTTTTTTTTTACATAAAATTAAGTAATACTACCGAAGTATTTTTCTGTAAATTAACCAAAAGTATTAAATAAAAATAAGATGACGCTAGTCAAGCCTTTTATAAAGATTATAACAAACAAAGGTAAGATAAGTTATTAAAATTCTTAATTTAAGCAAAATAAATGTTGACAGTCCTTACATTTACAAATATTTTTATACTCATATATAATATATATATTTATATCCAAAAACTTATATCTATTCCACTTTCTAACATGTTAAAAAGCACAATTCACTGACACACCTGCACGCTTGAGTTACATAGTAAAAAATAAATAAAACCAAAACTGAACAATTTATAAAAATACAGTTTAACTTTTTACACATGCAATGACTGCAGTCAATTTTATAATAAGTATGTACATACATATGTATTACAAATTAATTGTTACGAAAATTAATAATAGCCTAACTAGTATGTCTATTTATAGCACATATAAATAGTAACTTAAGATACAATAAATTTACAAAGAAAATTACATTTTAATTAAATCGATAGTAGTTGTCAGCCTAATTCTTTTATATAAATACGAGTATGTGCTGGGGCTTGTTTTTAATTAAATTAAAAGGGTTAAAATACAATAAATTTACTAACAAAATTATACTTTAATTAAATCGACAAAAGTTACCACCCTAATTTTTTTATATAAATACGAGTATGTGCTGGGTTTTGTTTTTGTCTAAATAAAAGTATTAAAAGTGCAAAATACTTAACAACAATAAAACTCACTTATTTACACAAACAAATAAATAGGTTGAAAGTTTTCATATAGCAAAATAAAATAAGTTGCAAAGTTTTATGGGGTGTTAACATTGATTTGCGCTGGAAAAATATTAAGCTTATCTTTGTGGTAAAATGGCTAAACACAGACATATAACTCTGTACCAAACAGAACTTGCAATGAATACATTTTGATTCGAGTGTAATCTCTATCAAAATTTACATATACCATAGGAGACAATGGATATATTATAAACTTGTGATTTGATAGTGTTGTATAAATATATATTAGACGTACTCTTACTTTGTTTGGATATTTGTAAAAATTATACAAATATATAATTAGAATATGTTGGTCAAACTATTCTTTATGATTCATATTATATGTACACAACGCTGGAGTAAATAAAAAAACCGATCTTTTCACTTTCAATGATGGGAAGAAAAAAAAACTTAAAAATTAATAATTTTGCTAATTCTTATTGTCAACTAATAACCATCTTATGCTGAATAAGCTTTCGAATGTAATTAAATAAATAATGATTATAGATTAACTTGATTCCGTCATAAACAAGGATTAGAGGATAAACGAGTTGTTTTTAAAAACTGTTAATAGAGGTTACACAAGACTCTCTAATAAGTCAGGATTCAAGCTTAAATTGGGCTCCAAGCTTAGCTTAAATTAGCTTAGCACAAATTAAGCTCTTTAATAAACCATTATTATAGCATAACCATACTCTTGAATAAAACACAAATAAGGCATAATGACTCTCTAAAAAACCAAGATTAGCATAAACTATCATTTAAACCTGAAATAAAACCCTTTTATATAAAATATTTAAAGATAAACTATCTCTTTAATAAACTACTATTAAAGCATATATATTAAACTCTTTAATAAACCAGGATAAAAACATAAAATAAACTCTTTAATAAACTACTTTGAAAGCTTAAGCTAGTGTCTATAACAAACCATGTGAAAGGCTTAAAATTTGCTCTTTATTTAGGACTAGAGCCTTTAAGAAACCCCCTTCAAGGCTTAGTAGCTTAGTAGTGTCTGTAATACACTGTGTTTAAAAGTTGAATTAGTATCTTTAATAAACTACGTTTAATATTTAAAAAAGTATTTGCAATAAATTACGTTTAAAACTTAAATCAGTGTTTACGATAAACTACCTTTAATACTTAATCAAGTATTTGTAATAAACTACGTTTAAAACTTAAACTAGTATCAAAAATATACTACATTTTACATTTAGTATTTGTAATAAACTACATTTAAAGCTTAAACTAGTGTCAATAATAAACTATGTTTATTACTTAAACTAGTATCTGTAATAAACTGCGTTTAAAACTTAAGCTAGTCTCTACAAGAAACTACGTTTACAGCTGTAGCTAATGTGCATTAGAAACTACGTTTAAATCTCTATAATAGTTAGACTACATTTAGAGTTTAACTAGTTTCCATAATAAACTTTATTTAAAGCTTAAACCTGTGTCTATAGTAATTAACTGCATGTTGAATTGTGTTATGACAAAAAGTAATTTTAAAAGGTTCCAATACAAAGAATTGCAGGTATAATTATAATACACATGTTTAGGTATAAATTGTTGCCTTTATGACTAGATATAGGTACAATTTAGTTTAATAAATTATTAATTTATTTTAATAAACTATTAAACCCAATTAAACTTTTTATGGGTTTTGAAACTAAACTGTTTAATTAAACCTTTTTGCTAAACACAGTTTTTTGAAATATTTTCTATAATTCAAAATTATCAAATTAGCCTGATGGTAACCTTTTGCTCAATTTATCAATTATAGAGGAGTTATAAATATATATCGGGTGCAAAAGAATTTAATTTAATTATTTTTTTGTTTTTTAACTTTGGTTATAAATAATTTTCTTTCTCTATATTTATAGCAAAGATTCGCTCCAGTCCATTTCATATTATAGTTGTTATTAAATATTGTTAAATTCAATTTTAAAGCAAAATATTTTAAACTTTTGCTGCTATCCTTAGATTAAATACACTTAGACCAATGATGTGTTACAGTTAAAGGGAAAGGATATGGAAATTGTTAACTTTGATAAAGGAAAATAAAAGGTTTCTGTTTTAATTAAGTTTATTATTCATTATTACTACAATATGTTGCACAACTTTAAAGTGGTATAAGTTTAACCATACTGTTTTTAGCCATGATACTTGAAGAAACTTAATGAGGAATAATCTAATAATTCAACAATATGAACTTAGTTTAGAAATGTATTTAATGGAATGTTAATAATATAATGTACAACTTCATAGGGCTTTTAATATTCTTAAAATAAAGTGTGAAAAATTGTATTATATCATGTGAATGAATGTATGTATATACATACAACTACTTAGGGCTGACAGTGTGCAATGAAAGTATTTTTAATGTTTCAAATAATTCTGAAGTTTTGAGAATATATATATAAAAATAAGTTGTGCTATGTTCACGATTTTATAACTCGAGAACCACTCACACGATTTTTAAACGAGTACGTGCGTTTAAAAGATCTACTTTCACATCAAACAATCTCTAAAAATATGCGTTGTACGCAAACTTTTATGATGGTGTGTGTTTCCTCACGTGCTTGAATGTATCAAATCTATGGAGATATGTTAAAACGTTAAGACTCACATCCAATGTTCGTGTGCAATTGAAAAATGTTCAATCAGCTGCAAGAATTTCAAAGCAATTGCTTTTAATGGATGATAGTAAAATGATAATGATGGCTTCATTACAATTACGAGAAATTTTTGCATATTCACACAATGAAAAGTAGAACTAATTGAAAAAGTCTTCCCAAATATATAACAACAATACAAAAATCATGCTTGGTTGTGTGAAAGAACTAGGCAGAAAAAAAAAATAATGATGTCATTGATATTAATTTTATCATTCAATCTCAAATAGATGGTGAATTGATCACATATAAATCTGTTGATACTATGAATAATCCAGAAGACGTAGTACACTACCCAACTGAATTTTTTTAATTCTCTTGATTTGCCTGGAATGCCGCCGCATAATTCACAATTTAAAATCGGATCTACAATCATTAAGCTTTGTAATATAAATCCACCAAAACTATGTAACGGAACAAGACTTTCGGTCAAAAAATTAACAAATTAAATTTAAAGGCGAAGATGTTTTAATACCACGCATTTCAATTATTTCCACAGATATGCCATTTTAATTTCAACGATTACAGTTTCCTGTTTGTTTGGCTTTTGCAATGGCTATTAATAAAGCGTAAGGACAGTCGTAGCACGTTTGAGGAATAAATTTATTATTTCCTGTATTTTCACACGGTGAACTATGTGTTGCATGTTGACGTGTTGGAAAGCCGTCGTATTATTAATTTTTTGCAAATGGCAGAACAAAAAATGTCGTTTATAACCAAGCTCTTCAACAAAATTTTTTCTTTTTGATGTTCTCACTTTGAAAAATTTATAGTATTTTGCACTTCTTGTTTAGAAAAATGTCTGTTCTTTCTAGAAAATTCAAGTTTTAATACAAAGACGTGAACGTATGTTATTGCATTGTCCAGCAATGCGGTCAGGGTTATTCTAGTTACATATACATGAATTGAAATCATGGTAAATTTAGGTTGTCATAAGAATATCAAAAATCAACATTACAAACGTATAAATAAGGTGATAATTTAGTTGTATTAACATTATTAGTGTATATAGTATTAAATATAGTTAGTTAATGTAAGAAGGCTTATTCGTTAGAGAAGCAACACCTGATAGAATTTTCAGAGGTCTAACCATTTTCAGTGTTATTCATTTGTTCCAGACATATCAAACCAGTAAAACTTAGTTATTTTTTTTTGCCATATCGGTTGGACATATTGTGTAACTTTTAATACCCTCAGTGATTGACATTGACATTATTTTTTTCTTTCAAAAGTTTCTAAAGTTGATCCATCTGACCTTCCCCTCTTCTTAGGGATTTCAAGGAAGCATAGCTCATTCCTTTCTTCCTCGACTAGGTACTGTACTTTTGTATTTTTGATATCAGCATGCTGATTTTATATATTACATTTGAATGTCTTATTTACTTAAAGTATCATTAAATGATAAATAACGAAAGAAGTTTGGTAAAATTTTTACCATTTACTCATTATTGTATTAGCAAAAAATTATAATATTGAAAGTAATGACAATGTAATAAAAACAAAAGAAATCAATATTGAAACATATAGCAGCTCCATTATCCAAGTTTTTTTCACGTTTTCCAGAATCCATTAAAAAGTGTTTTTCTTAGTATGGTATCTACGAGGGCGGTTCGGAAACTTTTTAGCCTAGAACAGAAAGCGCTGAATAAACAGAAAAAAGTGCTATGAACACATGTTAAATTACTTTTTTATCTGTCAACTGCTTCATATAGAAACAGGTGTTTAAAAAAGATGCATCCGCGATTTTTTGCAATGGAAAAAATTAGAAATTATTAAATTAAAAAGGTTTACCGGGACAGAAAATTCATAATGATATGGGTAATGTGTTAGGTGAAAGTGCTCCCTCACATGTAATAGTAAAAAATTGGGTTGCTGAATTTAAATGAATGAATTTAAGAATTTAAACGAAGTCTTACAAGCATTGAGGACGAAGCACGTAGTGGGCGTCCAGAACTGCAATAAAAACAGAAATGATCGAAAAAATAGCTAATATCATGGACATCTCAAATGATCGAGTTTATTTAATTTTGCACGAGGAACTACAGATGAAAAAGCTTTCTACAAGATGGTTGCCGCATTTGTTAACAGTCGACCAAAAACGCAAAAGAATGAAAATTTCTCAAGCTTGTTTGGATGGTTTTAAGAAAAATAAAATGGATTTTAAGCATCGTTTCATAACTGCTGATGAAATACAGATCCACCGCTATACTCCAGAGACCAAACAACAATCCAAGCAATGAACTGAAGCTGGAGGAAATGCCCCAAAAAAGGCTAAAACAATGCAATCGGCTGGTAAGGTTGTGGCAACGGTTTTTTCGGACTTCAAAGGTATTTTCTTGACTGACTATCTGAAAAAGGGTAAAATAATAAATTAGGAGTACTAGTGCAATATTTTGGATCAATTAAATATAAAAATTCGAGAAAAACGTCCTGGCTTATTACGCAAAAAATAATTTTTTATTAAGACAAGCGCATAAGAGTGTTTTAACAATGGCTAAAATCAAAGAATTAATGTACGAGTTGCTTGACCACCCACCTTATTCTCCTGATTTAGTTCCCAGTGACTTTCACCTGTTCTCAAATCTAAGAAAATTCCTAGCTGGCAAGCGCTTTATCTCAAATGAAGATGCAATTAAAGTTGTAAACTACTATTTTGAAGGCCTTGAGGAAAAATATTTTAATCAGGGAATAGAATTGCTAGATAAGTGTTGGACTAAAAGTATTGAAGTTTCTGGGGATTATAATGAAAAATAAAAATGTTTTTCAAAAACTAACTATTCTCTTTCTGTACTAGGCTAACAAGATTCCAAACCGCCCTCGTATGACTACTTGTTTCTGATAATAATAATTTGACCATTATATATATGGCACTCAAATATTCCTAACTATTGTATGTCTTAAAAGTTTTTTTTAATTAAAAACTTTTTTATCTCTTCAGTTAGCCAACTGATGTTCAATGACAGTTTGTATCAGATTGTATTTTCATTTTTTGGCTTAATAATATCCTTGATTATTATTGCTATTCTATAAAACGTAATTTATAAGAAATAGTTATCAAAACAATTCTGTTTAATTCTCTATTAATCTAGAGTTCACACATTGAGTTCTATTTATACTTGTTTCTCAACAAAACCATTATAATAATTTCAACTTTCGTTAAAAATGATTGTTTTACCTTCAAAATTGTTGCTGCTGTCAGTAAGCTTGAGCGAAGTTAAGAAATTTAATTCACGAAAATAATCCTAAAACATTTTCTTAATTTTATTTTATTGTTCTCCTGTCTGTTACTATTAGTATCTCTAGTGAAAGTATCTGTGTAGCTTGTCATTTCTTTTCTTTAGTTTTCCTTTTATTATTGTTATTAACCATCACATGTGTCTCCTTCATGTTCATTCCTTTATTTCATATTGGTTGTGGTAGTTTTTTTTAAGCCATGAAATGAAATTTACCACATATGACAAGAACAAGGTTGAGTAAATGTATAAACACTTCATATATAAATATTCTGTTATGGTAGTAAATATCTTGCAGCAGTGTTCTGTGACATTTAACATTTTGTTGAAAGAAAATTATTATTAGAGAGTGACTGAATTCTTAGAAAGTGAAATAAATAAACAAGTGGATATAACATAAAGTGTTTCTGTAATCCTTAAAAGTCTCTAATTATATAAAATATGAAAAATTTTTATTATCTAACATGTAATAATAAATATTTTTACCACATTTTCGCATCCCTACCACTGTGTCAAACCATATTCATAGTTAACTCAGAAGCACATATCAAATCAATTACTTAACTAAGTAACTGTTGGAATTGCTATTGAAATTCCTATACAACGATTAACTTTGAATATACCACCCACAATCCTTTACCTTTTGAAACAGTCTTGTGAAGGTTGACGTTGGCACTAATAAAGCATTTTACTCCAGCAAAACTTAAATGAAATACTTTGAAGTTTTACCATTCATTTGTAGCTGGTCTACCTCTTCAATTTTTGACATTTATTGGCAACATAAAGTAAAGTAGCTTTTCCAGAATGTCTATGACAAATACCAACAATTGTTAGTTAGAAACGAATTATGGCAAAAACGGAAAACAAGTAACGGTAACCGAACTACTATCTAAAACCAGCAGACCAACCGAGGAAACAGCCACAAAAAAGAAATCTAGTAAATGTTATACTTGAAGTTGAAGTTAAAGTTGTTAAGTAATAATTTTTATAACAATACTGCGAGTTATAAGAAAAGTAATCCAAGGGAATGAATTTAAAGAAAATCTTAACCAAGAATTCAAGTGAACAATGAAAACCAGCGTAACATATTAAATATTATATTTATTGTACGGGTGAAAGCTTAAGTAATACAAAGAATTAAACCGAAAAAACTTTTGTATTTTATAAAATAAGTAATGACTTTTAAAGCAAAGGGTGTTTTTTTTAGATAAACAGAACTATGAAATGACATAAAACAAACATGATGTTTTTAAATTAACACCCTTTAGTATGTTTAATGTATATATATCTGATATTATGTACTTTTCAAATAATATTATAATTATATTATTACATATCAGGTTTTAAACTTTCCTTCAACAATATTCCAATTATTGTTCCATTGGCCTTTGCATATATTTTTCTTTTACGTTAAACTGACTTCTTTAAAACCATCCCATTGTAGCTTGTGCACAATGGCACTAAGATAAAACTTCTTTTTTAAATAGTTTTTCAACATGATCTTTTTTCCAATATGGGCATATTGGCATAAGATGAAAATTTTGACAGTACTAGAAGCTTTGGCAATTGTTAAAATGAATGTTATGCTGTACTAAAAAAATTAAAACAACAAACTATTTTTTCCTGGAAAAATCATTTGTTACTACGAAGCACATTTTCATTTGTCTGAATATATCAATATTTGTTCTTTGGAAAATCCAAAACCAATTGTCGTATGGTGTGCTATGTGAAATGTAGGCGTGATTGTGCCATTTGTTCAAATATTCAGAAACGCGGTAATGCTGAATTGATAAAGTCTATACAGGCCAAATCAAATCGCTTACAAGATTTAAACTTAAAATCTATGAAGGGGTTAACCATATTGACCCGCCCTTCTCTCATAATGTGATTTAATATTTTGATAAAAGAATCAACTTCGTATGCGTAGTCGTTGCAGACATCTGTTCGATAGTATTTGACAATGATTTTTATATAAATTCTTCGTTTTATTTTGTTTTGAAAAAGATATAACAAAACCAGCCCACAACTTGCCAAACCTTGAGCTTTTTATGAAATTTATCAATTTTTTTATATTCACAAATTGGTTCCAGTAGCTGAGGTTCATTGAGACATATGTTTTATTATCCATAATAAGGCAGTTGTTGACTTTTGTAGAATTTTTTCGTAAAGAACGCGTGACGGTTTTATAGCAACACAATTCTGTTTTTCATTATGATTTGGATATTTAATTGCATAATGGATTTGAAAACAAGCATCAATACGTATTTTCCTATTTGTCGGTATTGCACTGGTGTGTTATTTTTTATGCTTTTACATATTTTCGAACATTTCTTTGTATGTTCCGAAATTCTTTTCACAAAATTTTTGCTTTAATTTCATTTGCATTATTTACATTAATTCTTGACTCTTTTGCAATCACTAAATATCGTACTTTCATGGAGTTTATGATATATTTTCATTCATTCTCATTCAATGCTAATATAGTGATACCTGTCTATCAAAAAGTTTATTTTTCATAACCTTGCCAACGTAATAGACAGTGTTCAAAATCTCCTTTTCGTTATCAGAACTATTGTTTAACAAGTTTTAACAATATTATGGCAAATGTAAATATTTATACGATTGAGAACACCATAAAAAAGTGAAGTTAGTATTCACATGATTGTAGCTATCTTTCATATGGCTGCAGTAAATATACATATCTATCTTATAAATATCGATATCGAGAGATATCGGAGCTATGGCCGCTCATGGGCTGATCTTCATCATGAAGATCATTCTATGAAGATTGATGATGTCGAATCTCAACTCGATAACGACGGCTTATGGGATCTATGGCCACTAATGGACCAACTGTCGTATCAACTATATCAAATTGTATGTACCTTATAGTTATTCATCTCGAATCTTAATGACTTTCGTAACAGATTTATGTCTATTTAAGTGATTTTCGGAAGTGGTCTAGACTGATATTCACAAAATCCAATAGTTAGTTTTTTATTTCTGATTTCTCTTTACTTTTCATACTGCTTTCTATAGGCATTTATGTACCATATAATCATATTCTGGGAAGACATTTGTATGAAAGACTAGAAGCAATAATGAACCTATTTTTACTATATTCAAGAGAACTTATTTTTTTTATATATTCTTAAAATAAAGTGTGAAAAATTGTATTATATTATGTGAATACAAAATGTGTCCTAAAATATATTTTAAGTTATTAAAATAATCTGTAAAAATAACAAATTTTTTACTAAAACTCAAAGTTTATCATCTGCTTTAATTTATCATCAACATTTTATTAACCCTCTTAAGTAAAGTTAGGAGTTTATCCCTCTCCCCCAACTAAATCAAAATATTGCAATACTTTATCTTTAAAAATAAGTTTGTTAAATCTAATTTTATTCTTTTAAAACACATACAGTTAAGCATAGTTCTAAAAGAAATATACTTATACTAACTGCACACAATACCTTTGAAATATTACGATTTTAAATAAAGATAATTTTCTTTTTAAGTGTAACAGAATGTGGTTGTAAACAACGAGTGTAAAATTTTTAATTAGCTCATTTGAAAAGTTTTGTAAAAGTGTGTGTTAGTAGGAGTTTTGCATATGTATGCAGTAGACAGAAATAAAATGCACAACTGGAATGAATGTTTTTTTTTGTAGATTTTAGATTTAACAAAAAACTATGTAACTGGTAGACTTTTTTCAGAACTAACAATAAACTGGAATGTAAGTCTTGAAATCTGTTACTGTTCTATAAAATAGGTTGGAACTTTTGTACCCCAGAGGTGAATAACAAAATTTGATATTGGTTTTAAGATGGCTTTAATTTTTTTTTTTTTTTTTGAAAAGAAAATTGCGATATTGAACATTTTCCTCTACTTAATATGCATTTATTTTCGATGTGCTTCTGCCAAGTTAACCTTCTGTTCGGATCCTAAACAAGGTAATTTATAGAATTATAACTGGGAATATTTACGTTATTTAAGTATAGGGTATTTTTTTTTTAGATATATAGGACTTTAAGTTAGCAACACTTTTTTAATTGGCGACCGTTTTGTCGATTGTCAAGTGATTTATGTTTGAAATCGCAAGTCTACGCCGATAAGCTTGAAACGATTGATCACTTAGAGGACAACATTCGCCGCCTTATTGCCGATATACAGGCACAAATTTTGGAAAACGTCATCGAAAATTGGAATTCCACATTAGATTATATCCGAGCCAGTTATATGCCAGAAGTCATATCTAAATTACAATACTAGAAGATTATCCTTTGAATAAAATAAATTTCATGTCAATAAAAAAAAATCATCTTTGTTTTATTCAATTTCAAAGTTTCATACATCTAAAAAAACACAAAACCATGATATTCAAAATAAATTTGCATAATTTGGTAGCGTTGTTCAGGAGTCAGTCTATTCATTTTGAAATGCCAAAAAAAACTGAACACTTGACAAATGACAAAATGGACCCAGTTAAAAAAGTGTTGCCAACTTAAAGTTATATAAATTTAAAAAACACCCTATTGAATTGAGAGTATTGATCCTGTCTCAGGATCAACGCAATATGTGATGACTTTACAGTAATATTCCACAAAATTAGCCAAGTTTGTAATAAGTTAAGTTGTTGCTTAAGAATGCTGATTCTGCTCACTATATGCTAAAAATGCTGTATCGTCCGCATATGTTGTAAGTGTGACTTCATTTGTTGTTTTCCTACCCTCTGTTTAAAATCTTTAAATTTATTCATAAAAAACTTTGGTTTCCAACAGGAAGTTTTACATTTTACATTATTATAATGGATTTTCGCTACAAAATTGGCTGAATACGTTCCAGAACAACCGGTTGGTTTTTCTGGAAAAATATTTTTTCTTAAACGAAGCCTGGCTAATATTATCAACAAAGTGATGCCATATTTGAGCTTCGGAAAATTCGATAGCAACTGACATGTGTTTTCAACAAGAATCTGTTTTCAAAAATTAATTTATATCAAACAAGTTTTACCGAATTTACCGAATGAAAATTTTTTTTGACAAAATTATTATAGCTGTTAAGTATACGCCCCGGTCAAGCCATTTAACACATGGATACTTTTTCAGCCCAATTGTACTAAATACTTTTCTTAGTTTTCTTTTAATATTTTTATAAAAAATTAACTAACAACGTACATAACAATTCATTTGTACATATGTGTAAAAGACTTCACTATTAATAAAAAAGCACAACAAAATTCATTATATAATGAATATATGTAGATAAATTTAATAATTAACATTAATGTTTTAATTTCAAAAGGTACATAAAGACTATTTGTTGTTGAGAACTGAATACAAAAGTATTGTTTATGACATACTTCTTGCTAATAAATTCTTACTCATTCTAAATTGTAGCAGTACGAATTAGATGACTTCAGAAAACCCTTTGTTTGAATTAGAGGGAGACAGTCGAAGCAAACAGTTTGATCCTGTTTTTGGGTTTTATTATATTTTGAGAAAATAATATATTTTGATAAAATAATATGGAATGCATAATATTGCAATAGCAAGTCTTGAAATATCAGTAAACATTAGTTCATTTAGTTCATTTTTATTTCTGATAAAAAATGCTATTGTACTAACTTTTCCATCCCTGACATAACACCACTGGATCACTTTGTATGGGGCTATTTTAAAAATAGAGTTTACACAGAGTCAATCGAATAGCTTGAAAACTCAGAACACAAAATTAATAACGTGAATTATAAAAAACCCTTCAGTTTGCGTGATTGCAAATTCCTGTTTGCATCTGCAAAGTCTAAAGTTCATGAGCACAAACCCGCTTCGATTGAGGAACAAGGCATCGAAAATTTGACTCCACGAATAGACCATATGCGACGTAGCCACGGCAACATTTGATAGACATAGTCTTCAAAAAATAAATGCACAAGAATGTTCTTTCAAATGATAATAAACATTCCCCATTAATGTTGAATTTTCTGTATGTTCCCTATAGGGAACCTCGAAATGGATCACACTTTATATACTGACGACAAAGTTTTAATTCACAGTGAAAATGTTAATAAAAGACATAAAAGTTGTTGGTTTTTATTGCTATATACTCGTATGTTTTTAGTTTTGTAGTTTACTTTTATTTTTGGATTTATTTTATGAAGTGTTTACAGCCACTTGTAAAAGACATGACAAAATCCAGTTATCAAAAATCCGTTCATTACCGTACCCATACTTTCCTCTCAATATAATAAACTAAAACGTCTGAAAATCCGGTGTATTCATGCTTAAGTCTGCGGGTTTCGTTTCATTACATATTAATGTATACATGTATTTCAATTGGTATAAAATAAATGTGGAGTTAGTGGTCGTTTAAGAAGTTGCGGCTGTAGAAAATCGTTTTCTAAAGAAACCAATATATTTTAATGAACTTCCGTTTGTTGTTTGCCTCTTTTTGCAGCTTATAATTTATTCTGCCATACACTCCTGGGAGTAATTTAAGTTAAGTATTTGAATTTATAAAGAGTATATGTGTATTTGAGTGGATAGTTCAACCAAAACCGTATTATGCTTCTGAATGTAAGTAATAAGCAATAATAAAATGCTGTTAATTTAGAACATATTGAAGGGCAACAGACCTTTAAAAGAATATTGTTTCTAAAAAGCACTAAGAAAAACTTGTTCCGCCAATAAAACTTAAAAGCCAGAGACATTAAGAGTACTCTAATAAATAATTTTTTAAAAACATTTGAAGTGTTGGTATCATTAAATCTCTCAATATCTATACTATACTATAAGTTTTAGTAAATACATTCTAATACATTCTTAGTAAAACTATCAACGAATTTAAGTATGAAATTGTAATAGTCCTACTGTGTGCTACATTTTGTTAGCTTTCCTTTGTATTAAGGTACCATATTATTTACATAAGCCTTTGGCTTCAATTAAATTGAAACAATGGAGAGAGATTATCATAAAATTAATTACACACAAGTTGTTGTTATATTCCGACACAAACAAGATGGATTGTTCATTCTATGGTTTTGACATATGTTAACATAATAATAATATGTATTTAAAATAAGAATATAATAACAATCTATCGAATGCATGTAGATACATAATTATTTTCATTAAGTAACAAATAATTAGAATTAACAATTTATTGTGTTGTTGAAATAATTATATGAAGTTTATTTGTAAAGACTAGGGTGACTACAAAAGTTAAAATTTTAATTTTCATATGCCAATATCTCATAAACCATAAGAAATAAATTACAGCTAAGACAAAGTTTTTTTTAGTACTCGAATAGTCGATTTTATATATAGAAGGATCGTTTTCAATTTCCTACATATTCGAGCTGCCCCACTTTGTAGATTGCTAGTACCGCTTCTGTTATTTTTATGAGATCAAAATTAAAAACTTTTCCTCTGTAGGATTGTGATATTGTATTGGAATTCTACTTAACGTTTAGAAATTACAGATATATTTCTCTTGTTTTCCCCACTATGCGCCGATGGCAAACAAAAATACTTGCACCCAAAATGAATTGTTGCTCATAATCAAAAATAAGTAAGAAAGTGTTGTCGGCCAAACCCGACCATATAATACCTTAGAAATGGGCCATGACACTCTGTGAATATATATGTATGTATATCCCATCCTAAATACAAAGTGTCACAAGTTAAAATACTAAAATTTACAGGAGAGACAAAAACAACATACTTAACATAAAAATAGACTTAACTGTATTTTTCCAGTTAAAGGACATAGTGATGTGAAAGAAAGTAGTTTGAGATGTGTACTCTGAATTAATTTATGGAAAAAAGTCAGTTTTGGAAAATTTTGAGTTGTGACCCTTTTGTATTTAGAGTGCGATATATTATGTACGTTATACTTTATCTCGATATAAATACTTTTATATATTTGGATAACAACATTTTTAAGAGATATATGGTCGTTAAAGTGATTTGCGAAAGCATTATATGGGAGCTACGACTAATTATGGACCGATCATAATAAAATAGTACCGTATTATTTGTATACATATGAAATATATTAGTGCTCAATATTATTTCGATACCAATAATTTTAAGAGAGTTGTGCTCTTTAAATTGATTTTCGGAAGTGGGCCTTATATAGGAGCTACGACTAATTATGGACCGATCTTCACAAAATTTGTGGATATGATTTGGCTTCATCCACTACTCATTTGTGGTGAAATTTGTTTCGATATTAGCATAATTAAAACATTTATGATCGTTAAACTCCTATTTCGGGAGTACATTTGTATACGGGCCAGGTGAAATAATGAACCTTGTGCCGAATAATATCATGTAACATATTTTATTGAAATATCTCCACAATTGTGACCTGTACTCTGCGCACAAACTTTACATGGACAGCCAGCCTGACGGACGGACGGACGGGCATCGTTAAACCGGCTCAGGGAGAATTTTTGTAACTCTAGATATTTATAAAAAATAATGCCTGCATTTTGTTAGACTTAGGGTGCGGTCACAATTGGCAAAAGCGTAACCACTTATCATAAAGTTGTTTGACGTTGTTTACTCTTACAAGAGTTTTGCAACATCAAACAGCATAAAATAAATTAAAATTAATATTTGTGGTGTAAATAAGAAAAGGGTTTTTTAAATAAATAAACGAGTACAAATATATGTTATTTAGTGGTTATGTTTTTTTTTTTTTTTTTTTGGAAATAGTTGCCAAGTGTGACCGTAGCTTTATGAACGGCCGTAATGGTTATATACACCTAATTCAGTTTTTACGCGAATTTCTTTTACGCGAATTTGACTTAATTCTTTTCCAAATAAATATTTTATTATGCTTTTTTTGCGGCTAGATGTGATTTAACGCGATATAAGAATGTTTGTATTTTTCCCAAAAAAAAGAAAATGTTGCTTACACTGGAGTTAGAGAATTTTAAATTAAATGGGGAAATAGGGAATTTCCCTTGTTTATTTCAAATAAATTCAGGTAGTTGTAAAATGTAAGTGTTAAAGGCGACAAGATATACATATGTAATATGTATATACTTTTCTAAATGAACTCTTTTTTCTATCGTTTTTTTGTTTAAATAAAATATGCTTGTGTATAAGGCAACATGAATTTGAAATATTTATCTTATTTTACCTTATATTTTATAAGTGGAACCAATTTCCTCATTTAATATTGCACCTAATTCTAAATTATTGAATTGAAACTTATTCTAAATCATAAAGCACAAAAACTCACATAAGTTGCTTCTAAAAAATAAAAAAATTAAAAAACAAAACATTCAATAATCGGACACATTTAGACAGTACAAGAAATGAACATTTCCATGATATTCCTCTGATTAAATTTAAAGATCTTTAAAACTGAGAAAAACACCAAATGATATTGAAAACAATGTAATAAATTTGTTGCCGTAAATTTGCTGAAAAGATAAATTTAAGTATTGGTGAGGATGTCAGTACTTGGACGATCCTGGACGTGCATAGAATTGGTTTAGTAGCCAGTGTAAAAAAGAAAAAGCCAGCACTTTCCAACAGAAATGTGAAAAACGCCTTTATTTCTGAAAAACTCATAAAAAATGGACAGTAGTTGACTGGGTTATTTGGAGCAACGAAATGAAAGTCAACCGATACCAGTCTGATGAAAAAGAATACTAGATATTGGCATAGGCCACATGAGCGCATCCTAAAGCATCATCGTTAATGCAAAACATCCGGATAGTTTTGCTAAACACTGTGTATGTTTTGAATTTCAACAAAATACTGGTATATTTAAGAGAGATATAAATATTAAGGTATTTTTTTTTTGGAAGTGGAGTTTATATAGGAGATATATATATTCGCAAAAACCAACAGCTTGATTTTGGCATATAGAAACATGATCTGTGTAAAAATAAATGTGATCTGTGGTTCGGTGCTGTTATTTATAACAGGTTTATAAGTGTGTAAGTATTTTTCGCAAGTGGATTTTGTATGGGGGCTATGATCAAACACGAACTGTACCACATATCCTTTTGTGATATATTTATATAAGACACTTAGTTTACTGAATTTTGCATTGATGACTATCATTTGAAAGACATTTCTGAACTATTTAGCTATATTTTGGGAAGAAATGTATATAGGGGCTATAATAATTCATAATTTTATCATAGTTTCTCCCTTTATCATAAAAATAACTTGTTTATAATTGTATGGCTTTATCTATAAACTATTTAAACAAATTAGCAAAAAATATGTGAACTATATACATTATTTTGGAGGTTGTCTTAGATTTGGATTCATAATTGTTGTGGTTCTACTGGACCGATTTTTCTGATTTTCTAAACCAAATTGGTTAAAAGAATCATAAATGTTATTTTGTTATGTAGTTTGGACGTGAGAGTGTTTTACGCAGATATATGGCCAGACAGAAGGACATAGTTCAATCAACTTAGAATATAATAAGGATCAATTATATATATACTTTGTTGGATTTTAGATGACTACTTCCCAATATTATACACGGAATGACAAACTTTTACATCAAATGAAAATAAATAAATCTTAGCATATTCATATGTTTTGTATCGTAAAACCTTGTTAGTACGCAATGAATTTATAGATCAAAATTACTGACAAACCAATTGATAAGTCATTCAATAAGTTTTTTTTTTTTGAAGATTATATCTAAATTTCGTTCTTTAACAGAAAGCATTTGAATTATATTACATGAAAAACATTTGCCAAGGGACACCCTAATATGCGTTTTTTTTTTACATTATTTTTATTCTTGTGGTTTCCCGTATCTTTATTGTAAGAAAGGCTGTTAAAACAAACAACATGTTTTAATTTGATTACCTTTAAATGTAGCGTGTCACCTAAGTTCTACAATGCATGCCAAAATTATAACATTGCCTCCATATGTTTGAAAATTTTTCCTTTTTTAATTCTGTTTTAGATACAAATTATAGTATTGCGTTGAAAGATAAATTAGTAATAATTTTAAATTATATAGTTGGCACAAAGCATTGTTCGTATAAAATTCGGTCTGATAAATTCTTTAATATTAATGTATATGTAACAAAAAAAATTTATTGAATAGTTTTGAGCCACAAATTGTATATTATTTACGAAAAGCTAAAAGGCGAAACTGAAATTATTTTCTAGCTATGAAGATTCATGTCTTTTGTTTAGATAGGCTGCTTTCTCATTTCAAATAGCGAACAATTTTTATTGTCAGAAACTAGTAGAGAAATATTGTGCAGTCAGTGTTTAACAACAGAATTTACAAAAATTTATATTTGTAAATTTGTGTTGAGCAGCATACAAATTACCCAAATTATTTATACTTCCTTATATGTATAGACATCATCAGTTCATATATAAAATTAAAACGTTTTGGGGATAGATTTAAATGTTCAATACAAAAAGTTTATGTAGAAAATTCCATATTAGAAATTTTGTATGCTAGGGTGTAGAAAACGTGTGTAATTCAAGCTTGTCATCAACATCAAAAAAAACAATTCATCATCGTAACAGTAGACATACCAATATTGTACTACAAAGCAGTGCTGATATTCAGCCGGTTCGGAACGGCTCGCTCGAACCGGTTGTTAAAATTTTAAAAATTTTCCGTACCGGTTGTTGCATATTATGTTTTTTGCTTTTACGGTTTTTATACAATGTGTATTTATGAAGGTGATATTAGTCTCGGCAACAAACACAATCGGCCATAACCATTTACAAATTAATTAAAAGTAGATTTTAAGTTTAAAGTTCTTTTTAAAAAGGACCGACTTTAGTGTTTGTCTATGCTTCTGGCCCAATATTTTTTAGTTGTCAAATTATTTGAGTTGTCCAAACGTACAAACAACTGCTTTTATTTTGGTCATACATTGGATTCTTGGATGATTTTATCTTACAGCTACTCACATGATATTATTTAAATTGGATTTATTTTCAAAAATCATTATTTATCTTTTCCAAATTTTCAGTTTTTATTATTAATTTAAAATAAACAAATTTTTACTTTGAGTACAAAAAAACATGAGCAAATTTGACAGTTGAAAACTCAACATAAACAAATTTTAAAATTTTCACTATTTTTATCAAAATTTGACAAAAATACAATTTCTTAAGCGAACCGGTTGTCAAATATTTCGAATATCACCACTGCTACAAAGTATATAATTCTAAATTGTTTACAAAATGTCAAGGAGAAGAGTATTTTCTGAATCAACATCCTGTACATGCAGTAAAATGAGTAATGTAGTTTTCCAGGTTCACATTTAATAGTGAAAAACTCGTATTACTTCAAATTCAGTAGATTTGTTTTAATAAATGGATCTTAAACTTATAATATCATATCTAAGAATGCTCTGAGGTACATACAAAAAATTGTTTCGTTTTGACAATTGAATTTGTGATTATTAAAAACTTTACAGTTTTAACTGATAAACTTTTAAAGGCCAGACAAATATTTCACATAAGCCAACAATTCCAAAAAAACTGTTTCCTAGCAGTGGTATATTGCCTAATATTTTCGGAATCTTTGATATGGAGACCATTACAAATGACAATTAGGTACTGGAAGAAATAAGGCATAGCAAATATCAGTGAGCATTGGCTGCAGTAAGTTACATTGCCAAAAATTCAGTTTTCGTATAGGAAATGTTCCGGTCGTTTAATTTCTTAATTTGGTGATGTTAATTGGCCACCTCGTTTTTACGATTTAATACCTCTTTAGTTGAACAGACCACAAAAAACTTACACTCTAAAAGATATACACAATTCAGCGCTACATTGGCGGAATAAGTATAGCTGATTTGCAAGATGTGTTAAGTAAAAGGAGCGGATGCCTGCCGCTAATTTGGCATCACTAAAACTTATCAACTAGTAACTGGATTCTAAACGATTAACAATAATGTCCATAATGACAGATGGCTGCTTCAGTCGCTCGCTATTATCAAATCTGAGGAATCCAGATAAGTCAAGAGCCAAATAAAATTTCTTCAAATAGAAATAACCAGTTTTAAAACCTTAAAAAATATGAGCAAATAAATCACCCAAACACCCAGCCAATTAGAAATTTATTTAAATCGCAGTTAAATTATTAAAACATTGCTTTTGGGACATTGCGTCCCAAGTAGATTTGTAAATTGTCTGGTCGATAATTTCCTATTATTTTTTAACTCAATTTGTAAGTGAAGTCTCTGCTGGGTAATGAATGATTTAAGGGCCGTTGACTAATATAAGATTCAATATTTTAAGATATGAAATGGAATTAGATTGTAGCATGTTTTGCAAAAGGTTGTACTAAAATAAGGAATATCGAGAACCACATATCGTCCCCTCAATATAACAATAGCGTATAATTTTGTTGGGGTTTTGACAAAATAGAGTTTCAAGTTTTTGCCAAATTGGATGTCTACTAAATCCTCAATATCGCGGTAAATAAAAATACTTCATATTCGATTATCGGCGAATACATACATAATACCCTTTCTTGTCTTTAAATATGCCAATTTTTTTATTCTACGCATAATTCTGTCATTCAAAGCGCAAGTCCTTTTTTTGAGGAATTCGTATGGTGTATCAGATACACGATTTTATTTTGTATGGTAAACGCTGTTTTATTCAATAATTTTACGGTATTTTTATTAAAATATTTGATCTCAAAAAATATCAATTTGTAACATTATAAAACAGTGATTAATTCATAGTTTTGTTAATAAAGTGGCACATATTCATTATTTTCCAATTTGGGTTATTCTAAACAAAAAATTATGACAAATTAATGCATACATTGCGTAAATAAAAAAAAAAACTAGAAATTCATTCGTCTGCTTTCTCTGCATCCGCTACATCTGGCTCATTTTTTTTTTTTTTTAACAAACACAAACTGCGAAGCTTTTTGGCTTGTCTGCAGAAAACACCCAGAGTCTTTGGCGGGAATCGAACCCGCAACCCTCTGACTGATAGTCCGGCATACATCGCCTACATCGTCTATCGAGGCACCATAGACTTCTTTCCACCTTGTAAGTTAAAAAAAATGACTGCGAGCCATGAGGAAATACATTTTGCAGATAGAAATGGTCGGAATGAAAATATTCCTCAAACAATAGATAGTGTATATTATTAAAAGCTATTTTATGAGTTAAAGTTTTCATAAATTGTATTTTTTTCTACAAGCTAAAATGGAGTATAATGCGTATACACTATTATTCTTTTAGCAACTTTGGATTGGCAATTTCAAGTAAAATAGCGCATATGAGCTTACACACTAATTGAAGGAAAATTTTTAACAAGAAATTATACACTATTTTTTCCAACGACATTTTGACCTACTTTTTGGAAGTCGAATTTAACGAAATTTTGACCAGACATAAAATCAATGATAGAGACTCTAAATATTCAATAAAAAATAGTAGCGTATGAGCAAATATGCTATTGTGATATTAAGGGGACGATATAATAATTGGCTAGGTGTTTGGGTCTGCAGGTACCATCTACAAATATTGTTAGCTATCGTTTTATGAACAAAAATATGTCAAGATACAATTGTATTTTGTATGATGAACAATGTAATTTATTTGCATTTTTTTATTTTTTTTGCGTGTGTTGTATTGTGTTTGTACTCTGCATTGTTATACACAGCTGTGGTTAAGTTAAGATTTTTGTCTATCCTAAATTATATGCTAAACGACGACAAGCCTCAGATATCAATAATGATTTGGTTATTGAACCTAATAAAGTATTTGATAGTGACGACGGTAAAGAAATTGAAGAACAGAATGTTGCCGAAAATTCTTTCCTTGATAAGGATGGTACTATATTGTGTAACAATGAACCAAATATTGGAACTCATATACATCAATATCATGTGTTTTCGACCTGGTCCGAAGCAACAAAACAGTATTCCAGTTGAGGTATACAAACAATTTTTTACCCCAAATATAATATTTGTTGTAATCTCTAAAACGAATCGTCATGAAAAAGCTGTAATCGAGAAGTGGAATGCAGCTAATCCCGCTAACCAACCAAACGTTTGAAAAGACATGACCGAAACTGCACTACATGCATTCGTGGGTATTCTTTTGGTAGCTGGTTATTCCCACAATAATATGCAAGCCCCAAAGGTTTTGTGGCAGCCAAATTATGTACCCATATCTTTCAATCGATTTTCTGTACTGACACGATGCATTCGTTTTGATCATGGTAGAACACACGCTCATCGATTGCGCGATGACAAGACTGCACCACTTCGTGACTCTTGGAATTTCTTAAATGAAAATCTTGCCAAAAATTATAGTCCTCATAGCAGCATAACAATTGATAAGCAACTGTTCCCATATTGTGAAAAAACAAAGTTCACACAGTGCATACTATCGTACTATAGGATTGCGATTGCAAATCTAAATATCCGCAGCGAGGAAAGCTTTATACCGGTAGACAAGAAGGAGAAGAACGTAAAATGTTATGCTACAACTCAAAAAGCCGTACAGCAATACTTCTCGTACAAATGTAGCTGACAATATCTTTACCTTAGAAGGAGCTAAGCGGTTGGCCAGAATTGGTCTTGCATTTGTTGGTACCATTCGGTCCAATAAAAGATCTATCCCTAACGAAATGAGGAATCATTTCATAACAATATTTTATTATCACTAAAATAGTTTTTTTCATATAAATGTATTAAAGTACATAGTGTCAGATACATGTGCTACGTATGTGAATACAGAAACATGTGCTTGACGGAGGGTTAACCAAAAAATTAATAAATTGTTTTTACACCCATAAGCTCTATAAAAATATGTCATAGAATAAAGAAACAAACTTAACTAATACTGAGCAAACTTATTGCAAAATGATACTAATAGCGATTTATAATCAGTTAATGACTTCTTTAAAACTTTTTATTTCAAGTAAAACTTTTTGGATTTTATATATATTACCGGATTAAGATATGTGTATTTATAAAACAATTTTTTAATATATAATTAGTAAAGCAAAAAGTGGCAAATAAAGCTATAAAATAATAATATTAAATTGAAGAATGTAAGTGAGGTATTTACTGGGTAGTAAATTAATAAAAGAATTCCTTTTACATTTGCCCTTGCGATATTTTTTTGCAACATGCTCAACTTTCACACAAAATTTCCAATAACCACCAATTAAATTCAATGGAAATGTATTTCCAAATTTTTTTATTTTTTATTACCAACTTTTCATTTTTTTTTCTTGTCTTGCCATAAATTTTATTTCATTACTAATGTAACTGCAGCGTCTTTTACAAGGCAATGCGTATATTTTTCTTGTTTCCCATATTATCATTTAGAACGGTTGAAATGCAATTGTATTGAGCACTACATTTATAGCATAGTAAAATTTTTGTTACAAGCCATAAAAATCATTACATATTTAAGATGCTAAAAACATTAAATCATTGTTGAGGAATTGCAGTTGAATTTCTGTTACGAGCTGAGTTTTTAAGGCTATTCTTTTTATTCGAAATATTTAAAAAATTACACTGGTGTTACTAAACTGCTATAACATGTCGAAATAAGTGATAAAAACTAGGTATAAAAAACTTGACACCATCTGATGTTTCTCTGAAGTTTTTTCTGAAGTTTCTCTATCACGTGCAGCTAATGCATTTGTTGATAAACATGCTGTATGATGATACCAGCCGTTAAATTTAAATTGAAATACAATTTCGCAACAATATATTTTTAAAGAGAGTTTTTTTGCCCAAAAAAAACTGAGATTTTTAATTTTCAGCTTTTAAATCTATAATAGTTATTGTTTTAAAGAAATTTTTATTTTGCATCTAATGGGAACTTTTATTGTTTAACTAGCAAAATAAATTTCGAGAAACCTTATCAAAATTGCTGACTGATGAATTTTAATTTACTTATACATATTACTCGAAAACCATACCATATAATTATTTTAAAGATCTAGCCGAGGACTTTCAAACCCAATTTCCCAAACGCATAATTTTCTGAAAGTCAACGGTTATTTGGACGACCGATTGTGCGATTTAACACCAATGGATTTTTGTGTCTGGTTATGTAAGCCCATTATTGGCCACTACCCTAAAGCGCAGGCATTTTTTTAAACGCCGGCAGAGGGTTGCTTTAGAGATTTCAATTAAGGATATTTTTCACAAAATTTTCCTTCCCAATATGTAGTTATGATATTTTTGTAAAAAGAAATATTTAAAAATTTTTTTTTTATAAATCTTTATGGTTCTCATCAAAACAGTTTGTATGTAAGTATGTATTACACTTATTGCAGGTAAAAATCGTATATTTTGTGCACAATTTACAGCGCAAATATTTATCTTCAGTACTACTAATAATTGAGAGCACATTTTTGTTGGTCCTGGAATGATTTATGAATGAATGTTGATCTCCATGTCATATTTTAGCAAATGTGTTGTTACTTCCGAACGAAAATCTATTTGTTAATGGGATTTTGGTCCATCAAAGTCAACACCTCCCAATTCGTTGTTACATACATATATATAATCTAAGACATTACCTTTGGTTGTGGAATATTGATAATCTTCTTTTGTTTTCGGCAATACCTTTTAGCATTTGCCATTGGTTGAACTGTGGAATTATTGGTGATAATATTAACAATCGCATTGTCATTCCAACGCATTAAAATTATTCCTTGCTGATCATCGAGCAAACGATCAAATTCTACGCGCCTGCTTTTTTTTTTGGATTTTTAAACGAAATTTTCGATATTTCGATATTCTTTTTGCACTCAACATAAGTTGTTATGATAAAAAAAATTGTCAAACAAAACTATATGACAATCGGGAACTGATATGTTAGCTAATAAATCCGGAACAGTTTGAGGCCCAAGACTAATGTCCTTACCGCGTGTCGTTGCTGAAACACCATATAAAATACTGTGAAATAAATATCTACTCTCAGATCACTAGCACCATGATTTAAATCTAAAACGAATTGGTTTCCCCCTGTATTGAAAGCATCAACAAGACTTCCGGCCAGTGGTCGATTTTTCGACCACTTAAGTTTGTGGAATTTTAAAAGTAGGAATAATATACATACATATATTATAAAGGCTTTAAAAGAAATGAAAAATAAAAAAATAGATTTTCGAATTTATCATATATTTCTACATTGGAAAAAAGTGTAAAAAAAAATTGCTTTTTTTACTCTTATACCAAAAAATTGTGCAAATTCTCCAGAAATTCAATTCAATGTAATTATTTTAAACATCATTCCAAATTTTATATTTCTGAAAACCACTCTAAAAAATCATAGTTTAGTTTGGAAATAAACGACAATAAAATGGGTGGTCGAAAAATCGGCCAGTGGCAAAAAATAGGTTAAAGATAAAGTCCACTCGAATCGATAGATGACTTAAAACTGAAAGTCCTTGACGTGGTTAACGAAATAGACAAGATATTTTGCCAAATTATGAGTGAATATTTTTATAAAAGTGATATCATCTGTATGGTGGAGGTGGACACATGTCATATATAATTTTTAATTTATAATTTCTAAACCTTTCTCTTACTCTTTCCCAGACAATACAAATTTGAATGTTTTAGTAAAACAAAGAACAGACTCTTGCTCATTAATAGTTTCTTTTATATTAAAATGAAGATAAATGACTGTTAGTTTGGTAATTAAATTTGCCATCGTTTTTCCAATATAAACACATGCTAAGCATAAATACTATACAGATGGTACTTACTGGTACTTAAATGTTTATATTTGTCCCATACATTAATTATGTATTTATGCAAAAATCAGTATGTGTATGTATTTACATTTCCGGAACTACTCAACCATGAATTGTTAAAGTTCAACCGGTTTCATATCTGACCGTAAGTACAAGTACAATGTGGTTGCATTGTGGCCTACTTCATATTATTTAAAATGAAATTGTCTTTAATATAGACAAATGTGCATTAGGTCTTATAACTGTTTGCAATTTTTTAAATATATTAAGTACCACGATCTAGATAGATCATGAAAATATGTTTAAAAATATTATATTGTTTTTTAGTGTTAGTAAAATAGTTCCTATAGTATTGTACAAATGCAAAGTTTAAAATAATAAAATGTTTATATAAAAAATTCATTTAAAATTGTATTTGTAGAACAACTACCATTATTAGTCTTACTGGCATTACTTAACCACAATTATTTTAATAAATTTTTCTTTTTTGCTTACAAACAATAACTTTTTAATTTTATTTCAATGCTGGAAAAATGTTGTTTATATTAAAAACAAAATGAAATTTCGTCAAAGTTACTTTCAAAACACAAAACAAAGTTTTTACAAATCAAATATGTACCTGACAATAATAAAACGGAAAAACTTTTTCTGGAATTGTTTTGTTTATTTTATTATAACAAAAATATAATACAATATTTCTGACCAATACACAAATAACTGCTGATATATTTCAAATAAAATTGTTAGACGGAATTTTTTCTATTTAAGTGATGATAATAAAAAAAAATGTAACAGACGTTTAAATGTATACACAACGGATCAAAATTATACACAGAAGATGTAGTATGCTAGAAAGTGGGGTCTTTAGTTTTTTTTTTGTGTCTAGAAATTCATAATTCGTAAAATCTAATCAACAAGAAATCAATCGAAGTCAAAATGCAGACAATTTTCCTACACTCACAACTGTTTCGTATAGATTATATTAGATTAATATAATTATCAATATAGATTAAAGATTCTAAATAAGAAATTGTTAACAAAATTAAGAAAAATACAAAGAAAATCCCACAATTCTCAAAAAATGGGACTAAATTTCAAAAAGGGATTTCTTGCAATTTTGCATATAAAGTCCATATTTCTACCGGGGTTGGTAAAATTCTTTAAGTATTATTGAGCAATGCATGTAGGTTTCCAAAACTGCTTTTCGTTTTGATGAAATTGTGAAAAAAAAACAGGTCACATTCATCACCATACAAACAAATTCTGCATGTTTCTTATACTAAAATGATTTCTGTAAATATACTTTTCAAAAAAAAAAAAAATATATATAAATTTGTTATATTTTCTTAACATTTATGTGATTGAAAAAAAACCCCATGTTTTGTACGATTACAAATCTTATGAAAAACAATCCATTTTGCAACAAAAGTTGCAATGTTACAAACGTTTAAATACAATCAAATATCAAAAGTTGTGAGCTCTCAAGAAGTTTCAAGTACGATGGCTGCCAATTTCTGCAAAATAAAATTACATAATTTCAAAACCTAAAAGGTATTTAGGTACCTTGTCAGTCATATAAGGGTTACGTTGGGATACTCTTCGTTCTTTAGAATGGCATTCAACGAGAACTTTGTATTTCGAAACAAAACAATAAAATAATATGAAACTCATTTAAATTTGTATTGTATCGAAAAGTGTATGGTGTGACAATTATAATCGTCTAATCAAGTCTGCTGTCTACCGTGATCACGAAAATATATGCCAATTCCTATATTGAAATTTGCAATAAAATTTGTGAAAAATATCCGGTCTACTTCATTAATAAAGTCACGAACTTTGAGTTAAAAACGAAATACATTACTTTGCCATAAATTTAATTGCATGTGGTAAACACTTTTTGCAGATTATCCAACACAAATCGGATTATATGACACATTATAAAAAATAATGAAGAACCTGTCAAGTTCCATTGAGAACAATGTTCTGGCATTGCCAAAAATTTGCTATTCTACGCGAATAATAGCTAAACAGGTTAACGTTAGTCAGTCAGTGGTCATCAGAGACCAAGAAAGGCGTTCTATTGTTCCCAAACCAAAAATCAGAGATGGCAAAAAGCTATTAACGAACGATAACATAAATAAGAAGATACAAGTGCTTAGCACCATCAAATGCATTTGCAGTAGTAAGCAAACCCTTTAATCGTTGGCCAAAAAGACGAACACTACGGTATTATCGAAAAAAAAATTTAAGGCTCTGTTAAAGTTTGCCAGAGAGCACAGAAACTAATCAGTAGATGACTGGCAACATTTAATTTGGTCAGGCGAATTCAAGTTTAACTACTGTCAGTGTGCTGGCACCGAAAAGCCCAGAGAATTCAAAGACATCATGGTAAGAAAGCAATAAATCACGGTGGGAGAAACGTCATGATATGAGATTGCTTTAGATGATGGCACCTATGGTTATTTGCATATTTGCCAAACTCATCTTCTATAGTGTCTATCAAGTGGATAAAGTCACTTTTCAGCTGGATGGTGACCCAAAATACACTAAAAGGTAACCGGGTACCTTGTCAGTCCCTTAAGGGATAAAGAATATCTGTTTGGAAAATTTATTGATAATATATGCATATATACAATATAAACTTGGGAAAAATCGGGCATAAATTCTGATATTAAAAAAATCTCACCAGGGTTTGGTAAAATAACGAAAATCTATAACTTTAAAGAAAAATAATCATAGTAAGGATGACTCTTAAAGATCTAGCCGAGAGTTTTCAGAAAATATAAAAATCTTAGAAAAAATTGCAAGTGCATAAATTAATTTCATTTCAAAAAAAGCTCTATATTGCTACACTTCCGCTTAGAAGCTTGAGAGTTTCTGGGTTCCATCTTAATTTAAGCACAAATACTACTTGGCTACGCTCCTGCTGTTTGGAGATGCCAAATTTATTTCCAAAAAATTTCGATACTGTCCTGAAGTGCAGTCTTACAAATTGCTTACACCAAAACAACACTTAGCGATTTTTCTTATTTTCCCTGCAATTAAATATTTTCTCATTATATAGGAACGCAGAAAGCTACATATGTATGTCAAAGTTCTAAAAAGGTCGTAAATATTTATTTTCATCTAGATACAAACTAACCCTTCAACTGTTCACTCCTTTCTCTTTAATTTTAAAGAAATGATAATATATTCCTAATTATCTTATTTTGTTTCATTAATTTTCTTTTCATATTTATTTATTAAAGTGTTCTGAGCTACAAAATCTCAACAATATTATTTTGTTTCAGAGAGTGTAATACTAGTCCCATAGTTCAACCAATTCCATCCTTTTACATAATATTTTATTTAAAAAAAATATTACAATCTATTGAAATAATTTTAAAATTAGATATGAAAAAAGTACTGCTATTATTTTGTTATAATCTCAAAAAAACTACCAAGTACAGCAGAACTTTATTTAACAAAATAATTTTTTAAAACCAACAATACATAGATAAAACAAAATAAAATTGTTTTTGTTGTTTTACCTTTTGTTTGTTTGTTTCAGATGTTTCAAAAATGCTAAAGTTCCCCCTTGAAATAGGAGTCACAATCGCAAAAGTTATTTTTGTGTGGCAAACCAAACATAAAATATCAAAAACACAATCAGCACTTAAAACAAAAGTAAAACTTTTATTTTATACATAGTTTAGGGATACAAATTTTTTTTATTGCTTTTTTTATTTTTGTTTTAGTAAATTAAAGTAGCTTAAAACTTCGTACCGCAAACACACTCACACTCACACTTACCGAATTAAACTGTTTCAACTTTTGTTCTTTTGCGGTCAGCTACAATTTCAATAGTTTTTTGTCGAATGCAAAACAATTCAGAGCAGCTGAAAAAAAAACAAATAAATATATTTTACCGTTTATAACTACTTGCCGTACTTGTATTTAAAAGTTATTTGGAATTGGTTTTTAAACATGTTTAAGTTAATGACTTTATTTACATGTGTCCATTTAAAGCAAGTTAAGTCAAGTGAAAAGTAAATATTAGCAGCTGTAATTAGAAATACTGTAGCAGCTACTCTTGCTAACGATGCTATAATAATGGTTCCATTTAATACTGACAGTTTTCTGCAAAAAATGCTTTATAACTTGGGTAGCGATCACAAGTGGCCGCTTATGGGACTATGATATATTATGGACATATCACTCAAATACTCCTGACTTCTGTACATTTAAATGTTATTTGTGTTAAATTTTACCTTTATATAAATACTATTTAAAGATTTAGATTTAGACCACTAGCTATAAAATGAAGTGTCATAATCTCTGTTTATATAAGATTTATTTGTGTTCAATTTTATTTGGCTTGTCAGAGTCTAACTAAAAAAAATGTGAAAAAAAAACTTTATACGAGTTTTTTATGGGACAAACATTTCCCTGTGCTTTGTTGTTGTTTATGATAAATCTGATCTAAAAAGCCCGATCAATCATGTTTCCTTATTCATCGTTACTGCTGAAGTGGAAATATTGACGGATATCTTCAAATATTTTTCTTGTCATTGCATTACATATCAAGGTTACATCCATATCAGGTTCTGTTGACCAATAATCACGAATAGATGGTAAAACGTGATATGCTATATCAACTTGATACCAAGTAAGTAAGTAAGTAAGTAAGTAAGTAAGTAAGTAAGTAAGTAAGTAAGTAAGTAAGTAAGTAAGTAAGTAAGTAAGTAAGTAAGTAAGTAAGTAAGTAAGTAAGTAAGTAAGTAAGTAAGTAAGTAAGTAAGTAAGTAAGTAAGTAAGTAAGTAAGTAAGTAAGTAAGTAAGTAAGTAAGTAAGTAAGTAAGTAAGTAAGTAAGTAAGTAAGTAAGTAAGTAAGTAAGTAAGTAAGTAAGTAAGTAAGTAAGTAAGTAAGTAAGTAAGTAAGTAAGTAAGTAAGTAAGTAAGTAAGTAAGTAAGTAAGTAAGTAAGTAAGTAAGTAAGTAAGTAAGTAAGTAAGTAAGTAAGTAAGTAAGTAAGTAAGTAAGTAAGTAAGTAAGTAAGTAAGTAAGTAAGTAAGTAAGTAAGTAAGTAAGTAAGTAAGTAAGTAAGTAAGTAAGTAAGTAAGTAAGTAAGTAAGTAAGTAAGTAAGTAAGTAAGTAAGTAAGTAAGTAAGTAAGTAAGTAAGTAAGTAAGTAAGTAAGTAAGTAAGTAAGTAAGTAAGTAAGTAAGTAAGTAAGTAAGTAAGTAAGTAAGTAAGTAAGTAAGTAAGTAAGTAAGTAAGTAAGTAAGTAAGTAAGTAAGTAAGTAAGTAAGTAAGTAAGTAAGTAAGTAAGTAAGTAAGTAAGTAAGTAAGTAAGTAAGTAAGTAAGTAAGTAAGTAAGTAAGTAAGTAAGTAAGTAAGTAAGTAAGTAAGTAAGTAAGTAAGTAAGTAAGTAAGTAAGTAAGTAAGTAAGTAAGTAAGTAAGTAAGTAAGTAAGTAAGTAAGTAAGTAAGTAAGTAAGTAAGTAAGTAAGTAAGTAAGTAAGTAAGTAAGTAAGTAAGTAAGTAAGTAAGTAAGTAAGTAAGTAAGTAAGTAAGTAAGTAAGTAAGTAAGTAAGTAAGTAAGTAAGTAAGTAAGTAAGTAAGTAAGTAAGTAAGTAAGTAAGTAAGTAAGTAAGTAAGTAAGTAAGTAAGTAAGTAAGTAAGTAAGTAAGTAAGTAAGTAAGTAAGTAAGTAAGTAAGTAAGTAAGTAAGTAAGTAAGTAAGTAAGTAAGTAAGTAAGTAAGTAAGTAAGTAAGTAAGTAAGTAAGTAAGTAAGTAAGTAAGTAAGTAAGTAAGTAAGTAAGTAAGTAAGTAAGTAAGTAAGTAAGTAAGTAAGTAAGTAAGTAAGTAAGTAAGTAAGTAAGTAAGTAAGTAAGTAAGTAAGTAAGTAAGTAAGTAAGTAAGTAAGTAAGTAAGTAAGTAAGTAAGTTTATTAAAGATCTATGCATGTTAAAGTGTTTTTTTAGAATTTGATTTTATAAGGAAGCTATGATTAGTTATGAAGCGTTCTGTACAAAATTTATAGGTGTGTATTTTATATAAAACTTATTTGTGGCGAAATTTATTTTGCTATGTATAAATCAAAAATTTATGACCTGTGAGTGCATGTAACTTTGCGAATAATTTAAATCGAAAGCCAGACGGGCGGAGGAACATCGTTTAATCTTTAAGTTGGTTGTTAGACTTATACTGCAACTTAAACCTATAGTATTTTGATATACAATCTAAAGTATACCGAATTTACGATGTCCGTCCCACTGCTGTGGTTAAGCTCTGCAAGGGATTCCAATTTTAATCAGGCTGCTTCTTTTTATTGGAAAAGTACAACATTAAACAACTAAAAAGAATTAGCTTTATTCAAAACTGCGCTTAATTATTTAGATTAATATTTTTGATTAATTTTTGCTTAAAGTTTTCAAATAATATTTAGATTAGTATAGGTATTGTCAATAAATAATTTTCGTATTGCACTTTAACTTTCCCTTTCAATGTTAAATGTGCACTCATTTGACTAATCATGGTATTTGAGTTTATACCCACTAAACATTAAATATTTTGTGTTTGGTGGTAAATATCAATGTGTTTGTATACGTATTTGCATACATACACATCGGCAAGTATTTTATAGTCTGAATAATTAAATATTTAGTACACAACTAAACATCGTACGTTAAATCTATTCTTTTTGTTTGCATGCCATCAATGTTGGTTGTTGTATATTTACTAACAATTTTCATAACACCACAAAATATTACGACAAACAATAACAATTATGTTGTAATTTTTGAAAGTATTTTACAAATTAAAATACTCGTATATAAAGGGAAAGCATTTATTGAACTAGTAATACTTGTTATTGCTACAAATGGAGTTTCATCAGGGGTTTAGATTATCGCGGTAGAGGTAAGCATCCAGATGCGCTATAATTTGAGAGATAATATTTAAACTTTATAGAAATTAGTAACTAAACTTAGTTTAAGTGAGATGTTATGAATTTATTAAATTCAAATATTTTTTTTAACATTTACCTCAATTAAAATAAAGTTTACAAATTTGTACTATGTTGTACCATTTGTTTAAGTATTATTGTGTGTATTAGTATTACGAATTGTATATTGCATATTAAGTATACGTCCACACACCGTTCATTATTTGGTGTATAAAAAATGTAGCATACCTTTTGGATGATTTTTAAATTATATCGTAATTTTTGTTGTTAAGTCATTTCTGGATTTTAATATTTAAATATATGTAGTATTTTTTCAGAATTCCAGTTAAAATTCTGAAAAAGCTATTGATTGAAATACAAATTTAATAAAAAAAAGCTCTAAATAACAATTATAAATTTATAATTTGCTTTTTGTGCACTTTTAACTTCATTATAATCGATAGAGTAACAATCAATTCCACCGTTTTGGATATTAGATCTATAAATAGTAAACTAAATGTGTACAATAAATTGTACCAAATAAAAATAGTCAGTATTTTATTACCTGTCATTCCAAGTTATTTGTACGTTTAAAATAATTGAATTTTAGTTTTAAAAGTTTCTTAGAATAAATATATTAAATGAAAATTATAGGGCTTAGTGCATTAACTATATAATTCATAAAAATTTAAACGATTAAAAAAATTAGATTATTGACAATTTGCATGGCGAAGAAGCAAAAAATAGCGATCAGTAATAATGCTACTTTTTAAAATACATGGTCAACAATGTCCTGTAAGCTATCCTTCATATCATTAATTTATTTTATATTTAAAACGATATTTAAATAATGAGTGCTTATAAATAATAAGGTCAATTTGCTTCTCCAAGGGTTTGAAATAAATAACTAAAAAAAAATTATTTAACACCCTTAACTCTTTCACTGCAATTGCTGAAAACTCAAAACTAATGCGAAATTTCTATGACCTTCTGTAACTATTGTTTGTTCTGGTTTTCAATTAAATAAAACTGTTTTTGATGGCAAAAGTTTTTAGCATATTCACACGAACAAAAACTTTTCCACACATTCGCATTACAAAATCTCACTTTTGTGTTTTGAGAATTGTAGTCACACACCCAATAATCCATAACGAGCATTAAGCAAGACCATAATATATATAACCGTAAAAGTACAAATAGTTTGGTCACATATGCATTAAAATGGTACAGGAAACACACCACAAGTATTTATGAATAAGAAGCCAAAAAGGCCAAAAACTCCATTAACCGGCCACAAAATATTGTGAGAAATTTTTGAAATTCTACGTCAGAAAAACAGGAGCAAATAAAATGTGAATGACATACACCCAAACACTTAACCACATAGTAACATTACAACACTAACTTATGATTTTGTGCGAGTGCTGAAAAAGGACTAACAACGACAACAGAACATTTCAGATTTTATTTATAAGTTTATGTACACGCCGGAAGAGGAACATAGTTAATGTGTTTTATATTATTTTTTGTGGTCAGTAGCAATTACTTTCTATTATCAATAGTATCTTAAATATCGAATCACTTCTATTTAACTTGTTTCTGGGGAATATAATAGTGCTACAACTAATGGTCAGTTAGTTGGGGGAACTATTGCAAAGTGCTAATTCTTTTTATATTAGATTTTCTGTTTAGGGAAATATACACATTTTTTATAACCTTTGCCTTAGAACGTGACTTGAATACTAAACAGTGTGTATTGAAAAAATATTTTATTCAATGAAAAATTCGTTATTATTAAATAACCTAAAATTTATGAAATTTAATATCTTTTTCATTTTCATTAACTTCTTATAATAAATAATTTTGGTTCACTCTATCTAAAATATTCTCAGCAAGTTAAATTACGGTCTTATTTTGTGGTGAGTGGCTTTTATGAGGATTTTAAGGACGTAGTGCACAGCAACTACAAAAACTTACTATACTTTGTTTTAACTAATACTCATACTTAATTCACTAAAAAAGTTTCTGTAGTAAACTGCATATTTATGTCAATGTAATTTTATAATCAACCAATTAAGCATGGAAGCGAATAAGAGAGCACAGACCATACCTTCTGCTTTGTTTAATTAAAGCTATGTACTTTATTTTGACATATTTATTACTATCAATTTAATGATTCATAATTTCCATAAAAAATAATATTGGTATCTTTGAAAACACGTATATTTATTTTGGTGTTATAGTTATTTGTATAAGTAGATTTAGTTTATTGAGTATTTTTTAAGGGCTAATAATTGTTTACCTAATATTCGATCACGTAAATGTTTTACGTAAAATATTTATTGAATACTTTTCTACTACAAGCTGTTACTAATAATTTAATATTTGAAAATAAAAATTTAATAAAAGAAAAATCGGAATACAACTTACGACCTTTGGGGCAATTTAATTTATAATTGCCTGTGCCGAAAATTATATACCCACCTCCAATATATTAGTAGTGTGATCTCTGCATACTTGAAACAATTGGTGTTAATTTTTGCATCCATAACAATGTCTATACAAGATTTTTTTTTATTTTTCTTATTCATGGGACTCATTTCATATTATGAGACAACTTTCTTTTTGATAAGATTTTGAGTATTGTTTGAGGCTTACGGTAAATTTTATTTCAATAGCAATATATTTTAGAGCTATTTTGGTATACAAATTATTCTCTGAAATGGATCTTTTGGGAAGTAAGCTATATATAACGCTATCTTAAATAATGGACTGAAAATATCGTTTTATTATATGCCTTAGAAAAACCTAATTTTGCCGAACTTTTTATGAATACGGGTTTTTTAAGCATTTATGTCCCATATAGCCATATTTAGGGAAGACATTTGTATCGTGAACCGATTAGCTTCAGCTTAACTATCTAGCTGTGTCTGTTTAGACACAGTATTTTCTTTTAAGTTCTTACTTTATTTCTGTAACGTTATTAGTTTGTTTTTCTATGCGATTTTTATTTAATATTTACGTATATTTTGACTCCAATACAAATATCCTGCCAAAATAGAACTTTATCGGCCACAAATATTTTATTTAAATAGTTATTTGAAGAAACTTCGCCTTAAATAAGTCGTATTTACAGGAAAGTCATATTACAACATTTAGAGCAGCTTGATAAATAATTCACCACATTTCCTGAATAAGACTACCATTTATGAAAAACGACCATAAATCTTAAAAAACATTGGTATCCTAATAAAATTAACACACATGTATATGTCACATACGTATAGTATATATATACAAATCATGAAAATAATGCATGTTTTACATTAGGTTTCATAGTGCTCCTGTGCGTATGGGTTATACGAATTGTATAATGGTTAATAAGTATACGCCTATTCATCATTCACAATTCCATGCAGTAAAAGTTGTATCATGCATTTTTGCTGATTTTTAAGTTATTTCGTACAGTTTGTTAAAGAAATAAAATTTTTTTAATGTTTCTAATTTTTTTATATCAAAATTACAATTTTACATTATAGAGTGGTATCAGCCCCACTAGGGCATTATTGAGACTTGGTTGGCAAAATTGATACGAATTATTTATGTTTTTTTTAATTATTTCTAAAATTAAAAAAAAAATACAATAGAATAGTTAAATTATACTACATTAGAAGCATTTCAATATTATTAATAAGATAACAATCTTTTAGCTTTTTCTTAAATAATAACATTGATGTACATTTTTTGTTAGATATTGGGGAAATTATTATATTCTAAACTACCTAAGTATTCTATTATTTGTTTAGTGATTTCTAAACGACATCTAGGAATCCTTAAATTTGATTTTTTTTTTTGTATTAAAAAACATTTGGTTGATAGATACACTGATCGTGTGATGTCCAAATTTTATATTTATTTTTGTATAACCTGTAAACTTTTTAGGTCAGCATTTCTTTTCAAATCAGTATACAAGTGTAAGATAATTAAGATGACTTTGTATAAGAGCTTGAAAAATTAAATATTTAGTTTTTTTCATCAAGTTTATGACGTACGTTGCATAAAACACCAAGTGCAGGAGATATTTTTGACCGGATATATTTAATGTAATGAATCCAGGTTAAATTGCTTTGCAAGATAAGTCTTAAATACTTTATAGAATCTTCTTCAGTAGTTTGTTTTCCATCTATAAATAATGGATGTTCTCCTGAAACACGACTTGGTTGAGGTCTAAAACATACGAGTTTTGTTTTTTTAGGATTTAGCACTAATTTATTCATTCTCACAAATTCTGCAATTAGTGATGTATCTCTTTCTCCAAATATTTTAAAAACTTATCTTTCCTTATAAGGATAAAGTAGACATAAGTTATCAGCGTACATTACAATTTTTCTATGCAGTTTCAAGTTATTGATAGAGTTAACAAAAATAAAACAATAAAGGGCCTAGCACAATCCCTTAGAGAACTCCATGTTTAATAGCAACCATTGAGCTTATGCTTTTATTTATTTCCACATATTGCCTGCGATTTTTTAAATAACTTTTAAAACATTTAAGTAAACTATCTTTTACGCCATAATTAATTGATTAACTAGATCGAAAGCTTTTGAAAAGTCATAAAAAATACCACAAACTCCAGTGAAACCTCTATCCAAACCATCACAAATATAATTTACAGCATTCACTACAGCTACAACTGTACCTCAACCCTTTCGAAAACCATATTGATTGGGATATATTAAATCTTTGTTGTGCAGATATGTTAATAATTGATTATGTAAAATTTCTTAATAGATGTTATTAATGACAGGTAAGTCTACAATAGGTCTAAACTGATCTAGTGTATTTCCATTTACTTCTTTGGGAATAGGAATAATCTTGTGAATTAATGGTGAACAAATTTAGTTTCAATAGATGAAAATTTGTTGGCAATAATTTACTTCTATTTTCAAAAGAATTACAATAACGAAATGTAATCTTTGTAAACTTTTAATTTCAGGATTATTGGTGCTAAGGCACAGTATATGTTTTATATGAAATGTGTAGATTTGACTGGTGATAATTCTAAATGCTATTATGAACTCTATGCAATGAAATGTTGCATTGCATACTGCGTTTATGAAAACAGCCATACTCTCAGTTGTTAAGGTTGGCTGTTGAGTGCATTTTTAAAAAACATAAGCATTGATAACCGCATCAAATAAAATCTGGAAAACCTGTGTATAATTGTCTCCGGATATTGAACATATTAAAGAAATTTACAAATAGAAACCCTTAACCACTTTGCGTCATAGCAAGCTAATCATATTCACATTTATGAAAATAAACAATAAACGCTAAATATTGCACATAATTCCAAATGTATGCTCATTACCATTAAACTCAGACTAAATGTACTCTGGAATAAAGTCAATTGCCATTTAATTTAATTTTTCCCAACAAAACAACACGTTATCATATTTACATACACAATAAAATACAACGCATTCAGTCAGCTCCTATATAGATACCAGTGCAAAATAAAAATCCTTAAAAACAAATCGACAATTTGTATGCATGTTTACCATGAACACATTTAATGAAATGATTTTTATCCTTTTGTGCAATATTGTCCAAGCACGCATTTTTAACCCCGGTCAAATGGTTAAATAAACCCAATACCAATATTTGCTTTGAACAAATTGCTTTGCACTATAATGAGGATACGGTTAGAGTAATAAGCAAACAAGTTTTACTGGCTCCATTATGTGAAATGTAACCAAAATTATGGTACAAAACTTAATTTAAATTCAGCATTTGTTGAAAAATAATGTAAGTAAACACAAAAATAATGTTAAATGGAATTTTAGTTTAAAGCTTAGGTGCCCAACATCATCGCTAGAGATCAATTTCATTAGTAGAATCTACGCAACAAAGTTAATAAACCCATTAATATAATTATGCACATGGCAAGTCAAAAACTGTGTAGGCAACAAGGAATGTAACACACATTTTCACACTAAAACATATAGTGGACAAAAAAATCAGGCAGACACTTAAGACAGACCCTAACAATTATGTTTGCTCAGCTTTTATTAACGTTTCAGCCGCAAGTAGGCCAATTATACCTAAGATATGTATATTAAGAAAACTTTTTGAAGGAGTTTATTTTTATTTATTTATTAAAAAAAACTATCTTAAAATATTTCAAACTTATTTATAATACAAAGATAAGCGATGAGTTTCTGTTGTCTGTGTTCTAAAGAGCCCTTCTGTGTTCTAGGGTCCTTATAAATCCTTTTCATACTCCATTTTGAATATTTTATACATTGAAATTAACACTGTCACACAAATAGTTTTATTCTTATGAAAAGATAACCATATAATATAAATACAATAAATTTTCTTGTAATTGTTTTTTTTTAGACTTTAGACCGTATGGTTTTATAATTTATGACAAAATTATCTGGTTGCAAAAATCTTTCATATAAGACTTATTATAATCATTAAATTTAGTTGATTTTTCTTGAGAGAAATATACTAGTTAAAATAGCAAACGGGTTGGTGGAAGGCTACAATGATTTCATTGTAAACAATTCTATGATTTACAAACGTCGTTCAACTAAGTTTTTATTTTATTTTCAACAATCTGATTTTTTCTGAAAACTACTCATTAAAGAAATATTAGTCCTTTTTATAGATATAATTTAAAATGTTTCTGAGTCAAAATTAAATTTATTTTCAACTCGTGATGTACTTTGCATTAGAACTTGTCACAAATTATTGTTCTATTCTTTAAATACTAAAGCATTGTTCACACAAAATCCAAGTCCAATAAATTATTTATATACAGTGATGAGCTTATGTGTGTTTTGTGTACTTTTTATTGCATAAAAATAAAACTAATAAAGAAAATTTGAAAAAGTTGTTTCTCAGTTAGTTTAGGTTTAATGCTACAATAAATTATTTACAATACAAAATGAAGATATTAATTTACAGTAAATAAATAATTAGTACAAAAAAGCCTACAATAAACAATACTGCCAGTGTCAAAATGTCCAGAAAATTAAAATACATAATTTTTACGATGAACAAGGTACATCGGTACCTTTTCTTTTTATTTTTGTACTATATATAAGTTTTTTATTCCGTTTGTAATTTTCATAATATAATTTTCCGACCCTACAAAGTATCTATATATATTCTGGATCCTTATAGATAGCTGAGTCTATTAAGCCTTGTCCGTCTGTCTGTCTGTCTGGATGTTTAAATCAGTGAAGTCCCCAGATATCTTCGGGATCTAAATCTTCAATAATATTTTACTGTATTTAAACGTTTGTATAAATTCAAATTTTATTGCGAAATGGAATGTTTTTCATAAGATTTATATGAATAAGGTACCTGTCCCTTTTTGAAGCTGCGAACAGCCTAGAGAAAAAAAAGACAATACGTTAAGAAAACAATGAAGCCGTGTGTGAGCAACGACAAATTATGGGGTTGCTTAAATTTGTGGCAATTTGAACTTCTCCAAAGAATCGAAGGAATATTGAGGACTAAAATATTTTGCAAACTTATCTTCCGATTTTGTAAATAAGAGTGTCTATCATATGGTTGTAGAGTTATCAAATGCTTGTAGGTTTCTCAAAACTAAACTTTCTTCGCAAATGTATTGCTAAGACAAATATACGTGGACATTCGTTTTAAGAGTAGATGGCTCAGATGAAGCTAAAAATGGTCACATTCTCTTAAAACAAATTTAACTATAATTATGTATATAAATAAATTCCACCTTCCAAAGAAAGTAATGCGGGTTAATAGGCAGTTCTTAAAATATACAATAGCTAAACTAAGGGTTAATCCAACGAATTAAGTTCAATGTATACATGAAACAGTCAGTAAAATGCCAGCAGTCGCAGACAAAAATACTGGTCTTGGTTGCAAAAGTCTTTTGGTGACGATAGGTATATAAAAATATAGAAGCCTTAGTGTTGTTTATAAAACTAAGATGTGGCCTACAAAAAGAGAATAAAATTTCATGGCCGTTTGATAGTTTCTTTTAGCATAAATATGTCAAAGAAATCTGATGGCATTCTACCGCGAACACCGCAAAGAGTTATTATTATCTGCTCACGTTTAACATATAAACTCAGCGTCTCTTTCTCTCATAAAATTTCCATTTGGTTGGAAAAGGTTAAATTTATTCGTTTAAAAAACAATGAATATAAAAACTTGATTTCATATATGTAAATTGAAAACGATATTTTTTTTACACATGAAACACATATGCATCACTTTTGTGTAAGAAACTTCCTTACAGCTATTTCAAATACATTTAGAATAAATGTTCTTTGATTCTTTGAACTTTTAAAACATTTTTGCAAAACAGAGACCTTCATCGTTTGAATTTGAATGTCATTGTAACACTTAACGTAAAAATATCAATGTAGTGTTTGATGTTGATATCATACTTACAGTGGTGATTAAAAGTAAAGAAAGTCTTTTACCATTTAAGAGTATAAGGCTCTTAATTTTCTGATTTTCATTACATATATAATGAATACATACAAATAATCACATTTTTATCGAATTCACAAATTAATGATCCTTTGAACTCAAACTTATAATTGTACATTCAGAATTACATATTCACATTCAAGTGTGCGGATGTACTACTTTTCCCCCATCATTGGCAGCATCACTAGTAATAGGAATTAGTTAAGTGACAAGTTATTGTAATATATACATATAAATTGACAATACAAACTCCCAATTTACACTAAGCAATTTTTATTGAAAACATTTTTTTTTTAATTTCTTCGGTGTTCACACAGCACAATTCTTAATGTTTAAATCGCTCGTATTTTTATTTAAGAGTATACACACATTTGCATACACATATGTATGTACTATGAATAAGAGAGTAAAACGAATTGCTAGTACAATCAAGTGCGTAGTCGTCTTATCTTTTCCTCACCCGGATGTCTAAAAGTTAATCAGCTTAGCTTAAAGAATTGCTTCATGTAGATTTTGACAAAAGGAAGCTTAGTGAAAACTAACTCTCCAGTGTGACTATACCTTCTATTAGTGGTATGGAATGTAAGATATATAGATACCAATATACTTCTATCCGTATTACTTGGCTCAAATAAGTGTCAAGTGGGCCAAAATATATGAATTGTAGTCAGCCCAGTAATATGCCACTAGGGCAAATTACTGCCTAGAAGCGATACATTGACTTCTTTTTTTTTTTCTTTAAACAATGTAGAACTGAATTGTGAATTGATATAGTCACTTTTACTTCTTATTGTAAGTATGTTTTTAGTTCAGCTACTTCTTCTAAGCTCAACACCAAGGAAACTTTTGAAAAAGTCTTTATTACATTTGTGTATATTCATTTAAATTTATTTTGCCATACCCCTTCTTCTATTTAATGATTTTCAATAACGCCCTGCTGAGAGAGCACAAGGACGTGAAGTTTTTAGAAGCATGCAATACTATTCACTCGTAAATAAACATTTCTCATATTTAGTGGTTCTTGAAATATTGCCAATTAGGTCAACTGTTAGAATTGCGGTTTGAAAAGTGTATTGTTATTGCTTTTATTTTAGCTTTTGGTTGCTGTCGTCTTTTGCAACAACAACAACAACAATAGAAAAGGGGGAGTCTTTGTTTTAGAAAATTTCCTTTTTTATTTACTTTCATTTACAAATTGAGCAACATTTGTAGCATTTAAAAAGAATCCCTTTGTACAATGATATTTAAAGTATATTAGGTTAGTGGTCGAACGCTGATGTATGCTATATAATTACATTTAAAATATTATGTAGTTTTATTGGGAAGTCTAATTGATTGTAAATAATTTAATTTCCATTAAATGTATCAGATAGATCTGTATATATTCTGGAATCTGTATCTTAACATTAACCGAAAAGTTAAAAAATGGATTCTTCCTTTCCATCATTCAGTTGATGGGCACCCAAAACAGCCAAAAAATAACCTTCCTTTTCATATTCAAAAGTTGAATATTTCCTGTCTCGCTCACATAAAGTGAAATTATCCGTCATTCTGATGATTAAGTTTTTAATAGTCACATTGTACAGAGACCCCAACTAGTTGATCTCAGATTGATGTCGTAAGTCGTGGATGGTATAAGATTTAAGTAATACCTTTACTTCGACAGCTTTGTCTGTGAACACAACGCTACAATTTATCTTTAAAATATCAGTAAATATAAACTTTGCAGTCCTATTATTTTATTGAAAAACAGTTTCAAGCTTATCAATAATCCTTTTTACCCTGATTTTGATGAAGTATGTATATATATACTAAATACACTAAAATAACAAATGTCAGTTCAATGGATTAAAACAAAGAAAGCTAACTTAAAATAATCAAACACCAATAAGAAACAGTAAATTGTAGATTCTTTTTAAAAAAAAAAAACAAATTTTTAAACTGACAAAAGAAGAATGAAAATAATTGATAATGGAGCAAAAAAACTAAAACTAAAATACTTCAGTTGAAAATTACATTTTGTACAGTCAAAAATAAAAAGTATGTGAATAAGTTTTTCTATTTGTGTTTATTGCAGCAGTCTGTTCAATGAAGTGTTTATTTGAAATGTCAAAATATGAATAGCAAATGTAAAGAAATAAGTTTAATATAAAATGCAGTTGGCTGGCATTAAAAAAAACATTTTGAAATACAAAAGCTTTTCATTGGGAAATCTTAAAACCCTATTGAAAATGATGGTTTTGTATACATTTTTTTCATAAAATTTGTTATAATATATATGCTTTGATTCCATAGAAGTTATTTTTTTACAAACAAAACTACTAAGAAAGTGTTATTAAGTTTTTATGAAAATCAAATAAAAAATTATAAAATCCTAAGGTCTAAATTTGTTTCTCGCCATAATATTTATATATATACCCCCTTATTCATAAAACTTACAAGAAGTTTATAAGAAGTTTATAAAGCAAATTGTGTATGGAGATTTGCTTTATATACCTGTAATAAACCTGTTATAAGTTTTTATAGAATTCGATAATTACTGCACGTAGTGTCAACAGAAACTTGGTAGGTCCAATTGGTACAACACACTTTATCTCTCAACAATTGGTAGTGCAAACAACTCTCAAGCAACCAATACATAAGACTCTTGAAATAATTTAGCCCATAGTCAAAAGTATTATAAAGTCAAGGATTAATATAAAAACCATAAAGCCTTGTAATAAAAGTTTATTATACATTCCACAATTTATAATCAATTCTAATATAAGTTAATGTATCCTATTTTGAGTAATATTGAGTAAATTAAAAAAAAAAAAATTTTTAAAATTTGCTTTTCTTATTTTTTTAATTTAATATTTTTCAATTGGAATTTTTCGAATTTTAAATTGAAATTCACAATTTCATTAAAATTTTTTTTAATTTTATTTCTATTTTTCTCTGAACTTTAAACCCTGCACTTTTAATTACTTTAAAGATCTATATTTATTATACATTCAGTTTAAGTACAGTCATTTTTCTTTTTATTTCATTCTCCATTATTAATTATTTTATAATGAATCATCGTTAGCCATTTGAGACTTGGTGTTCATTCATTCATCATGCTGAGCAAAAAATCGAAAAAAAAAATATTTTATTTAATAAAATCATGTATATGCGCTGCATTTAAATGAGACATTTGCTTAAATTTTGACAAGAAAAATTATAAATTTTAGAGCTTCTTTTACGACTATAAATAGTTTTATATAAATTCTTCTTAATTTGTTCCATTCTTAAAACATGTACATATCCTTAAGTGGTTTTATTTTGAATAAATGCTTAGTGTTGGAAATACTGTGCATGCTTTTTGTGGAAAATTCCTGTCACGTTAAACCAATTAAAGAAAATGCTAAAATATTTTATGCCTATTTAAAGTGTCAAAAATTCATTGTTTTATGTGTATAATGCCTTTAAGCGGAAATGCTAAGAACTACTACAATAACGTTATGTTGTGTGTAATTTAACTAGCATGAGGATTTTGAAGACTCATAATTAGAATTGCTGGTAAATTTGATATGCATTAAATTTAATTTTGATTTAAAAAATATTTGGTTAACAGAAATGGTACTTTATTATAACTACATTTCACTCTAATATACATACATACATATTAAATTATATTATAGGATTAAGTTCATTACATATGACTTGTTCCTTTAAAACAGTGTGCTTAAACGTTAAATTTCCATATTATTATCTTCAAAGAAAAGTTAAGAAGAGAAAACTTTTTTGGAGATACAAATTATAAAATTACTTAAATTCTAGGGATAAACATAAAATATAATTACAAATCCTGTTAAAAAATCCAGTTAAAAAATTATGTTTTAAACTTTGAAATCAAATTGAATATAAAATCTCAAATGCTATAAAGTTAAATATTTATATTGAATTCTAATGTGATTTAGGAATAATAATAAGAGGAATGAGGTGAATGAGTGTTCGTGTATCAAATAACAAAGATTGCGCAAAGAATATAAACAAAATTTGCTCTCTCTGCGCATGATGTCACCGGTTATTTTTTCTGTATAATCAACATGTAAAAATAACATTTATTAACAATGTTTAATAAAAATTAATTTTTCGTAAATTTTTTGATTAAAACACATTTAATTATTTACTATTTTATACATATTAAAATGTATCAAAAAAGTGAACTAAAATATATGTATTTTGTATTATTAATTTTTTATTTTTGTTTGTTTTCGTTTGTGTTTTTGTTTGTGTCTCATGCCCTTAGTTTTATTTGAAAAAAATTCTTGATGGAACAAAATGTGTTTCAGCTTTAATATATGCGTTAATAATACTCGTGGAAAATCAAGAGATTTTCGTAATTCAAAGATTCCAGATTTTTAATTTGACACTGTCTAAATTAGCACAAAGACATTCCCAAACCCTGACAGGAAATTAAACTACACACGCTGAAATATAAAAACCTTTACAACACTGACGAAACAAGTCAAAGCCGACACACCAATTTAGAAAACACTCACTCATTGATATTGAAGTATAAGCGTGTAAATTCCAGGGATATTTTTAAGAAGGAATCCTAGCATCTAATTAGGAAAAATATATATAAAGAACAACAATTCGTTATTTGTCAATCATATTTCACTATAAATTGCCAAATAAATTGATGGACAATATATGAGTATAGTTTGCGAATAGATTTCATGGTCATTATAATATGGTCTTTGTTTTCCCACAGGAATATATTAATATATCATGACACTTTTGATAATTCATTTGTATACATATCATTATCAAAGCTTTGGCAATTGTTACAATGAATTCACTATAAAATCTACATTTTCCAAAATTCGTGTCATTTCAATTATCAAGCAATTTGATTAACAATCTACGATTAGTAAGCATAAAATACCTTTCGGTAAATTTTTAAATAAATGATCGCTTAAAGTTTTTAGTAAAACAAAATGTTTAGAAACACCAGTCAATGCCAACTAAGGGTATATTCAACATGCAAAATGATCAGTAGGAATAAAATATAATAAATACCCGGGCAATGACGGATGTGTTTTTTTCAGATGTATAGAATTAAGTTGTCAAGTCGCTAGTCTACGCAGATAAGCACGAAATGATTGACGAATTGGAGGACAACATTCGCCGCGTTATTGCCGATATACGACCACAAATGTTGGACAATGATATCGCAAATTGCACCTCCACATTAGGCTACGGCCGAGCCAGTCATATGTATGTCAAAACTGATATTTAAATTATAATGTCAGAAGATTATCTTTCGAATAAAGTAAATTTCATGTAAATTTAAAAAAATAATATTTATTTTATTCTATTTCAAAGTTCTTCTAAAAAACACAGAACCATGGTTTTCAAAATAAATTTGCATAATTTGGAAGCATTCTGCAGATGTCAGTGTATTCATGTTGAAATGCCAAACCAAACTAAACATAAATCTCTTGACAGCTGACATAATGGTCGCCAATTAAAAAGTGTGACCAACTTAAAGTTTAAATTTAAAATTTAGTCCCTATTAAAAATTACATTTTTTGTTGTACAGCAATTGCTACCACCCTACTCTTTGTGAAGGTAATGCAGAATGAATATTAATTTTTAAAATATTTCATAACACATACATTTATAAATGTCTAAACATTAGTCACTCGTCATACAATCGTAAATCATTTCTATTCATAAAAATACTTAAAAAAAATAAATTTACAACTAAAAAACAAATGTTTAGTAGGGGTATAACACAATCTGCAGTGCAAATTTTAAAAAGGTTTTAAAGCACCAAATATTGGCGGAATACTTATTTGTTATAGCAAATTTAAGGAATATAAAATTATGATAAAATTTATTAATTCAATTGAAAGCATTTTTTGTCTTACAAAATAGAAGAACTTTAATATTTGAAATAATTTCACATAATTAGTTGCCCTAATGTACGTAGACGTGTATGTATGAATTTAAAACAATATACATGTATTGTGGAATTGGCGTTGTTTTTCTGTTTTTGTTTTAATGAATTTTTAAGCAATCACCTCTAAGATCTTATTGTTGATGACACTCATATTTTAAAATAATAATTAATGAAATTTCATGGCTTTTTTTGTATTTCTTAACAGACAGTTATGGAAAATATAAATACATTTATAATCTCAACAGATGCCAGATCTTTTTTTAGATTATACATATTAAAAAAAAACAATTATATATTTTTATTTGCTTAAAGTACGATCCTTTATATGTGCCTGTCATTTATTCTGTCACACAACAGTATTGTTGTACATACCTCGGCATTAAAAACAATTACTTTTTATACCATATACCACCATAGTGAGGGTATATTGGATTTGTGCATATGTTTGTAACACCCAGAAATATCGGTCCAAGACCCATATTAAAGTATACTGATCGACTCATAAACAGTTTCTGACTCGATTTAACGATGTCCGTCCGTCCGTCTGGCTGGCTGGCTGGCATGTAAAGCTTGTGCGCAGAGTATAGGTCGCAATTTTGAAAATATTTAGATAAAATTTTGTAAGTGATATTTTTTTGGCCCAAGGACGGACGGGATTGAAACTGGTGGAAATCGGTCCATTATTTCACCTGCCCCCATACAAAAGTCTATAATTAGTCGTAGCTCCCATATAAGGTCCACTTCCGCAAATCACTTTCAATATCATAACTCACTCAAAAATGTTGATATCCCAATAATATTTAACACAAATTTATTTGATTTATATACAAATAATATGGTACAATTCGACACAAATATTAAACAGAAATGATGACACCTAATTTTATAATGGTCGGCCGGAATTAGTTTAAACTCCCATATAAGACCCTCGCCGTAATTAACTTTAACTCCACTAAATCGTTTAAAAGAATTTATATCGAGATGAAGTTTAACATACACAATATTTATATTCACAGAAATCATAACACTAAATTTTTAAATGATCGGTCCATAATAGGTCATATCTCCCATATAGCGCACATTTCTGAATAACTGTTTTATACATATACTGGGTGTAGGGTATTATATGGACGGGCTTGACCGACTATACTTGTTTATGAATACGGCAGTTAATAGTTACCAAAATCTTAATAAAAAAAGGTCAAATAAACAATAATAAGAAATATTGTACTTACATGTATTAAAAACTATAAAATAAGAAAATCAATGAATGTTTTTTCCTCAACCACTTTAATAGATTTTCTACATCATAAAATTTTTAAGCGTCAATTTTTATTATTTTCCCAAGACATTATATGTTGTTATTATTTTTTCTCTTTTTTTTTTTTGGGGTAAAGTACAAACAATAAAATACCTCAACAACAATGATAATGGTTGGTTGGCTAACACTTGAATGTTCATTGTTGAATGTATTAATGAGAAAAATTCCTTAACCAAGTTCATAAGAACGAAAATGTCATTATTGTTATTATTGTATATTAAAAGCAATAGAAGCAATAAGTCATCAAGTTTACATTAGGGACAAAAAGGTATAAAAATGAAATATGCACAAATATATTTTTAAGATTATTCGAATTCTATATTTATTATTAGAGTTACATAGGGCTTCGGTAAAGATATGCTGTTGGTATTTATAGTGAATCGAAATATACATAATTAAATTGCACTAAAATTATTTTAGGTTCTTAAAATCAGGTAAAATAATTATTAAAGTCACCAACATGGTTCCTTAATTCTAAAATAATTGTATATAATTTATCTTTATGACTTAATACAAATTTATAACTTTTTTAAAATTTTTTTGTAAATATTTTTTGCAACATGATAAATGTTAAAAGTTGTAAAATACAAACAATTGAATAAAGTTTAGGGCAAACAATAAAAAATTTAAACTGATACCAAATATAATACCCCTTTAAACATGTCAATCATATGAATATGGAGTAGTATTTAATCACATCTCTCGTTTGTTGCACTAAGACATATTCTCGTGTCCTTTTTGCTATATGTAATGATCCATTTTTTTTGATTTAGTTTTCTTTTATTTTGCTGTTTCCCAAGTGGTGGTTTGGCAAATAAACATATCAATAGTTTGTTTAAAAATAAATGTATACGAATGTTTCTTTTTATCATGTTGAATAATTTCACATTGTCAAAGGGCCTGGTAACAACTGTATTTATAACCTACACCACCATAGTGGGGAGGGTATATTGAATTTGTGTATATGTTTGTAACGCCCAGAAATATTGGTCCAGAATCACTTTATGAGTCGATTTAACGATGTCCGTCCGTCCGTCTGGCTGGCTGGCTGTCCATGTAAAGCTTGTGCGCAGAGTACAGGTCGCAATTTTGAAAATATTTTGATAAATTTGGTAAGTGATATTTTTTCGGCCCAAGGACGGATAAGATTGAAACTGATGGAAATTGGTCCATCATTTCACCTGGCCCCATACAAAAGACCTCCCGAAATTGGGGTTTACCGCTCATAAATATTTGAATTATGCAAGGAACCAAACAAATTTCACCACAAATAAGTAGTAAATGGAGCTAAATCACATCTACAAATTTTGTGCAGATCGGTCCATAATTAGTCGTAACTCTTAATAAATTAAAAGCAATGAATGTAAATTAATTTAGGCGAGACAAAAATTAAATAAAAATGTACACAAAACTTTTTCTAAGTGGAAACTCAACACAATTTCTGCAAAGGAAAGGGTCAGCGCAATTACATTATACATATTTGTTTTATTCATAACATTATTCTTAATATTTATTCTTTATTCACTGCACCTTACCGCAATTTTAAAATAATAATTTTTAAGTAATAATTTTTAAAAAGTATTCAAAGAAAAATGTTTTGTAGGTTTTTTTTTGAATTTAAATAAAATTAACACAAATTTCCGAACTACCATTGTAAAAAAGAAAACGATAACTTTAACAAATGGTACAACCAAGTCCTTGGAGGAAAAATAATCTAGTCAACTGTTCTGCATTTTACACTTGTATGGAAAAGTGTGATTGTGTACTTGTTTGTTACATTTGTCGCTGTTTGTTTCTGAATTTCTTTGTCTACATACTCTTATGCGACTAAGTGTTCGTTTTATTTCCAGGATATAGAAACGTTTTTTCCCTTCTTTGTACAAACTAAAGCCTTTAAGCTCAGGTGTTAACGAAGTCAACACAGATCATCATGCCGTCATGTGAGTTATTTAGTTTATATGCAAACAAATGTGCGATAAAACAACAACAGCAGCAATAATAAATAGCAGCAACAACGATAGTGACAGTAAAAATGAAAGCAAAAACTGCAACAGAAATGCAGACGACGAAAAAAACCCAGCAATTGTAAATTAAAAGTAACAACAAGACAGGATGAAATGTAATTTGAAAACAAAATAAAAAATATGAAAGTAAACCGAACCTATTTTACCTTTTTTTGTTCTATTGGAATCTTTATACATTTAAAAAAAAATTTAAATCTTAAGTAACATATTTGAAAGTATTAGTAGTTACTTCTGTGTTAAACTTTTTATAGATATTTCTAACTTTTTTGCAAACCTTATGACCAAATAAGTATATTAACATGTATTTACTGCAAAAACAGTTTAAAATAAACAAAACAATATGAAACAAACAATAACAATATTCTATCAAGTTTAGGCAGTTGTAGTTGTTGGCGCTATCATCGTTAGTGTTTTTATTTCAACTGCCTTTAAGGCTTTAAACTGAACCAAAAACATACTGAAACATACCTACAAATGCTGTTGTTTTCATTAGATTTTTTTTGTTGCATAAAAAATTGATTTTCATCCTTTAAAAAAAATAATGGTATAATGCAACGTTCGAAACAGTTTGCAACATTATTAAAAACTGTATCCGAAGTGACTCTATTGGTAGACTCTTAATGGAGATTTCGATCTGGAATATTGGTGAACTTAAAAAATCGGAAAATTCTAATTGCAACTACTTTAATTAGTCCCAATTTACAAGAAGCAATTCTTAAACTTAAGCTGATTACCTTTTACACATCGTGGTAAGGTTAAGATAAGACGAGTACACACTTGATTGTCCATGTAATTCGTTTTACCCTCTTATGTGTGTGTGTATATAAGAATTGTGCTGTGTGAACACCGAAGAAATTTCAAGGAAAAAATTGTATCAATATTATCCATAAGAATTCCTTCGTGTAAATTGGGACTTAGATTAGAACTCAAAGTTAAACAAAGTACTAAATTAAATTAAAAAAATTTCAGCAGTGTATCTTTATCTGCCGACCCTACCCAATGTAAACATGCATATATGTTTTGTTAAGTACTTGTTCGAGCTGAATTTCATTTTACATTTTAATTGTTATACTATATGTATTTTTAATTTGACCCAAATAAAACAGAGAAACAACAATTTTCAAATTCCAACAAAAAAAAAAAAAAAAACAAATATAAAAAAATCTTCAGTATCAACAAAAGCAACAAGAATTGTATGTATAATAAGAGACAAAAACACGAAAGAAGTATAATATTTTACATAGTTGCAGTTGTTTTTACATTGTCGATTTTATTGTTAACATATGTGTAAATTAAAAATGTAATAACACTGCTACAATAACTCCTACAATCTGGTGCAGACGGCAGATTTACACAATGCCTATGGAAACAACAAAATACCTATACTTGTAAACAAAAAAATGATGTCAGAAAGGAAGAAGAAAAAATATATTTTAGCAAACCCTTTTGCACAATTCTTTCCATAAAGTCATTAGTGTGTTTTACTTATTTTGTGTCATGCACTACATTACTGAAAAATAATTGAAAATAAGCGAATGGTTAGCAGACTTAATTCTTGTATTATAGTAGTAGATAGATATATTTTAATAAATATGGTGTTACATATCCAACTAACTACTTAACGAAGTGGTAAATCCAAGGCAAAAAACTGATATAAAAAAAAGCGGTAGAAAAGTATAAATTACTTCTGAACTAATAAAAAAAGAACAGTTAACTTTTTCGATACTACATATCATTAAAAATTTCTACTGCAATTTCTCTACTCTATATATTTTCAGTATAACAATATTTTTTATAAAAACTCTTCTGTATAACAGTATTTTCTATAAATAATCTACTGTATATTGTCGTTTATATAGAAAATATTTTGTATAACAGTCGTTTCTATAAAAAATCACTTGTATAAGAGTATCTTTAATATAAAATCTTCTGTACAAGTATTTTCTATAGAAACTCTGGTAGTTCGAAGTTCGAAAAAACTGATGAAAAGGGAAAAAACAACTATGAATAGAAATTAATAAACAAATGATAATTACAGCAAAAACTTCGAACTACCAGAACTAACACTGGTTAAAGGATTGATGTTTGTCTGTTGGCTGACCGGCACCGCAGTGGTGTAGGTGGTAGAACGCAAAGAATTCTGATGAGAGAAAGTGGGATTTCTCGAAACATATGTAAATTCAACAACCCAGGTTCGAGTCCTAGTCAAGAAAAATTATCAAAAATTTTTAATAATAAATTTTTCAAGTTGTAATTCCTAACTTCAGTAAAAATAATTTAATGAAAATTAAATTTAATGAACTCGAGCCTAACTAAAATTTATCAAGAAGTAAAAATTAACAGTTCGATTATGAAATTAATAATTATTCTATGTAAAATATTTTCGGTATAACAGCTTCTATAGAAACTCTTCTGTATAACTGTATTTTCTATAGGAAATCTTCTGTATATCAGTTGTTTCTATATAAAATTTTTGTATAAAAGTATTTTAAATAGAAAATCCCTTGTATAACAGTATCTTCAAAAGAAAATCTTCTGTATAACTGTATTTGCTATAGCAAATCTTCTGTATAACAGTTCTTTCTATATAAATTCTTCTGTATAGCAGTTGTTTCTATAGCAAATCTTCTGTATAACTGTATTTCCTATAGGAAATCTTCGGTATAACAGTATCGTTTATAGAATATCTTCAATGTAACAGAAACTCTTCTGTAGAACAGTAATTTCTATGGAAACTCTTCTGTATAACAGTAATTTCTATAGCAAATTTTCTGTATAACAGTTTTTCTATAGACAATCTTCTGTACAACAGTATTTCCAGTAGAAACTATTCTGTATAACAAAGCTTCAGTAAAAAATCTTCTGTATAATAGTATCAATAGATAACGATATATGTATGTTAACAACCAAATATTATTCTATTGTTAATAATACGGATATTACTAAAAATTGATTTCAATAGGACTGTGCAACATTTTACACAGCACCGCAATAATGAATTTAATGCAAACCAAATTTTCCAATTAAATTACTTTACGATCGGGATGCCCTGATCATGCGATTTAACACCACTGGATTAATTTTTGTGGTGCTATATATGTTAAAGTTAGAGTGTACAAAGAGCAGCTAATACAGCTTTAAAACTTAAAATCCATAAAGTGAAAATATTGATAACAGCTAAATACGTGGTCGTAGTGCATATAATTTTTCGTTTATATTTTTTTCAAACCTTACTATTTAGAATTGAAATTTTATTTATTTTCATATACAAACATTCTTTGTTTTATTGTGTTTTGAAAAGAAAAGTTCTCATTGAAAAATCCCATTTTTAGACTATTCCAATTTTAAAATCAGGTATTTGCTGTCACTTCAATTACAAACGCTAACTCAGTAGAAATAGCGTGAGGAAACAAATTTATATTGACTTAGTCCTGTTTCATATTTATTTACACAGTTTTAGCTCACCAGTTTTTGTTCAATTATCTTTTGAGCTTGCTATTTCATTTACACTCGTCAGTTCAATTTTCGTACTTCTTCCTGCAAATCAACATGCAAGAAAGAAAAGAAAAAACAAAATGAAATAAGAAGATTGACTAGTACCGTCAAGTTTTTACCCCTTTTATACTCTTTTCCCTTCTCGCCCAAAAATAATTTTCTTGAAGAATTATAATTGAAGATTGTGAAAGCGGACTTAGACTTTGCTTTTCGTTATGCTAATTTTTTAAGTTAAGAAATTTGTTTTATATTTACAGGACTTTTTAATTAATTTTATAAATGATCATACAGTTTATAACTAACAGATTTTGGAAAGTTGTATGGTAAGCAACAGCATATAAAATAGACACATAGACTTAAATTTACCCGTAAACACACATAAATCATAGGAAAGCTACTTAACTGGTCGAAGATTTAAGCTTAAAGAAGGAGATTTCTTAAGCTCCGCACAACCTATTGAAGCAGGAGTACCTCAAGGAAGCATCCTGTGACTCTTCTTATACTTGATATATACATCTGATATGCCAACAAATATCAATAATATCAATATCATATATCTGAATTAGAAAACTGGTTAAAGCAATGGAGTATAAAAGTTAATGAGCAGAAATGCACACACATCACTTTTACATGCTTTCCTATTTATATCAATAATATATATATATATATATATATATATATAATCAAGCAATAACACAACAATCCCAAGTTAAGTACCTTGGTATATACCTCGATCGTCGCCTGTCATGGAAATCCCATATAGATGCAAAATTGATTCAAATTAAATGGAAAATAATAAAATATAACATGAAGAAAATTGTTTATGCAATCATACAAGAATGTTATAAGTATTTCTAAAAGATAGTAAACGAAGGACTAAATATATAGTCAAATAAATAAATATGTATTAAACAATACAACCAGCTATAGATATAAGATATTGTTACGAAATTGTATTTCAATTTCAATTTACCGGTCGATATCAACATACAGCATGTTTATCAACATACAACATCTTTATCAACACACGGCATGTTTATTGATATACAACTTGTTTACCATTTGTGGAAGTTTTAATTTACAAACATTATTGAGAACACCCTGTTATAAAAATAGCTGAGCAATATGACAACATTAAGTTTTAACGACTTTGGCTGAATATTCTAGACACAAACATTCTAGACTTGCAGTCATGAACATTCTAATATCTTAGCTCCGAACCATTTAGAAATTATGATTGGTGTACAAATAGACTAACAGGGCCAATCAATCAAGTTAATGTGTTCTTAAACCGTAATATACGTGTGTAAAAAGATAGAGTGTTCATATTGAATTGTTTTTGTATACATTTAAATTAATAAAGACTCGTTATATTTTCTTCAAACTATTTAACGCTTTTATTTGGCATTTAATAAGATTCCGGTTTATTTAAAGGAAAGAAACCGCCATTCGTAAAAGGTAAAACCGTAACAATACTTTTATTTAAATTATCACCATTTTTGTAATTTTCTAAAGTTTTTAATTGCCTTTAGTCCGGAAAATTCAATGATGTTTTAAATAACTAGTCAGGCCACAAATACTACGCTTTAATTAAATTCAAATACATTTTAAAATCTATACATTTTGGCAAACTCAAAAAACTGTTCAACAAACAGAAAATAAAATGCCAAAGTTTATGGTTGCAACGGATTCATATTCTGCATAGACTAATATTGACAAATTTGTCATAAACTAACCACCAGCTTTATCATCTATTATTACTTTTAAACAGACCCATGACATAAAAAATTAAACTGTGCTATCGAAACTTTTCAATTTGATTGACAAAATGAATGCAAATGGATTTTTTAAAATTTAAATTTTTCTTAGAGATTTCAATTGTTTGCATTGCAATCGATTTTGATTATGCAAACAGTATTTTTATTTGTCTTGTTTGTTATTTTGAGTAAAACTAGTAGGAAAATGAGTTTTGGAAAACTAGCAACACAAATAGATATTGCAAAATCATTATTGGTTTTGTGCATTTTCTAATGGAGTATAAAATTTATAGTGCCGAAGTAAAGTTTTAGTTTTTGTTCAATATTTTAACTTTGACATAACTTTTGCAAAACAGCAAAAATACAATTGAGTAACTACAGCTGACTTTTGGGATGCATTCTAAAGTTCCAGTTTGTAGTGAAGAGATAATGGAAAACAAAAACAATCTAATTAAAGTGACATACATACAGCCATGTCACAGAAAGTGGTTTTGATTCCGTAAATTAAGTCTCTAGAAAACGAAAAACTATTTTTTTTTTCGAATACAACTAGTTTAGATTTGTAAAGTGGAATTTTTTTTACACCCTACACCACAATAGTGGGGAGGGTATATTGGATTTGTAACGCGCATAAATATTGGTCAAACACCCACCTTAAAGTATACCGATCGATTTAGAATCACTTCCTGAGTCGACTTAACGATGTCCGTCCGTCCGTCTGGCAGGCTGGTTGTCCATGTAAAGATTGTGCGCAGAGTTTTGCAGATATTTCAATAAAATTTGGTACGTGATATTTTCTCGGCCCAAGAAAGGATGGGATTGAAACTGGTGAAAATCGGTCCATTATTTCACTTGGCCCACATCGTAGTGGTAGCTCCCATATATGGCCCACTTCCGAAAATCACTTTAACGACCATAAATCTCTTCAAAATATTGTTTCATATGTAGAGAAATGTAATTCACTTTAATCTCCATAAATCTTTTAAAACTATTTATATCGAGATAAATTATAACATACACAATATTTATATTAACGGATGTCATGGCATTAAATTTCTGGATGATCGGTCCATAATATGGAATATCACATAGCGCCCATTCCTGAAAAACCGTTTAATTTATATACTGGGTGTAGGGTCTTATATAGTCGGGCTTTACCGACATACTTTCTGACATGTTCTTATTATTTACGATCTCTGCTTAAGGCTAACGTTTTATATTCGCATTTTCTGTACTTTTTAGAAGCTTTCGATTTTTTTTTATTCTACCTGACAATATCGGATTTTCAAGGAATTTTGGAAAATTTTTTTTTCTATTTTAACCCTGCTGTTAGGTTTGGATGATTTTGTTTTGTTTTTGTTTTGGTTAAAAAATAGTTCAACATATCAACTTAAAACGTTTGCTATTGGGGTATTTTATATTTTATTACTCCTGAAAAACTTTCAACCATAAGTAATCAAATGGTAGTTAGAAAAATAAAAAATTACGAATTGAGTGTTTAGGACCATTTTGGTCTGTTATTGTTTTTTTTTATATATAAAGGTAATTTAAAAATCGTCGATTTTCAGCTGTTTAACCCTTTGACGACCAAACATTTTTGGTTGAAGCGATTTACTTTTTTGTTATATTTTCGCGACCTATGGTCTAATAGTAGTTATGAAAAACAATTGCCCTCCTGGAAACCCTCTAAGTCTCCCATTTTGCTTGGAAAATATAGTTGCCTATGGGTTGAAACGAAATTTTTCATCCCAAATTATTTAATTGCAGCAAACAATTTTAAAATCAGTTTTTATTTAAAACGTAAAGAAAAATACAAGAGATCACACAAATTTATTATAACTAGAGTTGTTCGTAATAGATTCCAAAGCAATCACGGGACGTAGTGAAGCAAAAGAACACATTACATTGAACGCAAACAACATTTGTGTGACTATACTTATTATTAGAAGCACAATGAGAACACCGTTTCCAACCTTCACGTTTTTTCGATTTTATGGAGAGATTTGGGTTTTCTTATAAAATGGGTTCCACATTTGGTTGCGGCTGAAAAGGCACGCTTCCTTGAATTGAAGCTACTTATAAACTCTTTGGCTAAAGCTGCCCGAAATTCAATGGAGGTCAAATTGATTGAGGAACTGTTGGCCAATATGAGTTTTTTATATATTATATTGCTATTGTGAACACATAACTCGAAAAGGTCGAAGAACAAACGTAAAAATAAACGCCATTTACTTCTAAGATTGTACTCATAATATACTTTTTTTTGATCCATGAGATCGATACCTCCCATTCCTTTGTTATAGTGCTGCATAATCAGGGGGCAATCAATATCTATTTTTCCAGCTTGTCCAGCTACACGTCGCTTGACCTTGAATACTATTGGGTCAATAAAATTTGAGGCGAGGTAGACTCCACGATTATCCATCGATTTTACTATGGAAATGCTATCCGACATGAAGTAACTTATGTCCCCTCTCTTCATATATTTATCCGCCGGAAAATCTTCGGTATGTGCTTTCTATTACATCGGATGGTTCCGCACGCCATTATATCATTTTGCTGGAGAATGTGCATTAAGTTCAGGCTTGTAAAAAAATTGTCGAAGTAAACTTCAAGCCCTTTTTTTGCCAGTGGCTAACATAACTGCAAAACAGTCTCGCCAAGACCGTGCTTAACAAATGTCTTTTTCCGGTGTAAATGTCAATATTATATAAGTACCCGGTTTCTGCCTCACATAAACACCAAAGTTTGAATCCCCACGAAATAGGTTTGTCCTTCATGTACTGTTTCATAGCATTATGTCCCTTAAACTTTTTCCTTATGTTCATCGATTGAAAGCTTTTTTGAATAAGTATACGCATCCGGCATAGCCTTGTTAATATGATCTAAAATTGGCAGAATTTTATACCCACGGTCACTAACATCAGCTTTATTGTTATCGCAAAAGTGAAGATTAGCTGTAATTTCCTCAAATCGGAGCCATGGCATGACACCCGCGATCTGTGCTTGGTGAAACGTTGGATCAGTAGACCAGAACAGGCGTATTGAGGGGAGTTTCACTAAGCTCATACGTATGATAATACCCATATAAGCCTTAAATTCAGCCACGGTCAAAGTAAACATACGCCCTTTTTGCAAAGCATATAGGTTGGACTGTTCCACTATCATTAAGCACAGCTCTAAGATATATGTATAATAACAGCAAGTCAATATTGTCTCAAAGTAGCAGAAAAGTTACGATTGATAAAAACTTATCTTCAAAATTACAAACGCTGTTGAACACATCGTACACTGAAGGCATTTCTTCATGCGTATGCACAACGGGCTTTAAAATTTGGTGTACAAAGAGCAGCTAATACAGCTTTAAAACTTAAAATTCATAAAGTGAAAATATTGATAACAGCTAAATACGTGGTCGTAGTGCATATAATTTTTCGTTTATATTTTTTTCAAACCTTACTATTTAGAATTGAAATTTTATTTATTTTCATATACAAACATTCTTTGTTTTATTGTGTTTTGAAAAGAAAAGTTCTCATTGAAAAATCCCATTTTTAGACTATTCCAATTTTAAAATCAGGTATTTGCTGTCACTTCAATTACAAATGCTAACTCAGTAGAAATAGCGCGAGGAAACAAATTTATATTGACTTAGTCCTGTTTCATATTTATTTACACAGTTTTAGCTCACCAGTTTTTGTTCAATTATCTTTTGAGCTTGCTATTTCATTTACACTCGTCAGTTCAATTTTCGTACTTCTTCCTGCAAATCAACATGCAAGAAAGAAAAGAAAAAACAAAATGAAATAAGAAGATTGACTAGTACCGTCAAGTTTTTACCCCTTTTATACTCTTTTCCCTTCTCGCCCAAAAATAATTTTCTTGAAGAATTATAATTGAAGATTGTGAAAGCGGACTTAGACTTTGCTTTTCGTTATGCTAATTTTTTAAGTTAAGAAATTTGTTTTATATTTACAGGACTTTTTAATTAATTTTATAAATGATCATACAGTTTATAACTAACAGATTTTGGAAAGTTGTATGGTAAGCAACAGCATATAAAATAGACACATAGACTTAAATTTACCCGTAAACACACATAAATCATAGGAAAGCTACTTAACTGGTCGAAGATTTAAGCTTAAAGAAGGAGATTTCTTAAGCTCCGCACAACCTATTGAAGCAGGAGTACCTCAAGGAAGCATCCTGTGACTCTTCTTATACTTGATATATACATCTGATATGCCAACAAATATCAATAATATCAATATCATATATCTGAATTAGAAAACTGGTTAAAGCAATGGAGTATAAAAGTTAATGAGCAGAAATGCACACACATCACTTTTACATGCTTTCCTATTTATATCAATAATATATATATATATATATATATATATATAATCAAGCAATAACACAACAATCCCAAGTTAAGTACCTTGGTATATACCTCGATCGTCGCCTGTCATGGAAATCCCATATAGATGCAAAATTGATTCAAATTAAATGGAAAATAATAAAATATAACATGAAGAAAATTGTTTATGCAATCATACAAGAATGTTATAAGTATTTCTAAAAGATAGTAAACGAAGGACTAAATATATAGTCAAATAAATAAATATGTATTAAACAATACAACCAGCTATAGATATAAGATATTGTTACGAAATTGTATTTCAATTTCAATTTACCGGTCGATATCAACATACAGCATGTTTATCAACATACAACATCTTTATCAACACACGGCATGTTTATTGATATACAACTTGTTTACCATTTGTGGAAGTTTTAATTTACAAACATTATTGAGAACACCCTGTTATAAAAATAGCTGAGCAATATGACAACATTAAGTTTTAACGACTTTGGCTGAATATTCTAGACACAAACATTCTAGACTTGCAGTCATGAACATTCTAATATCTTAGCTCCGAACCATTTAGAAATTATGATTGGTGTACAAATAGACTAACAGGGCCAATCAATCAAGTTAATGTGTTCTTAAACCGTAATATACGTGTGTAAAAAGATAGAGTGTTCATATTGAATTGTTTTTGTATACATTTAAATTAATAAAGACTCGTTATATTTTCTTCAAACTATTTAACGCTTTTATTTGGCATTTAATAAGATTCCGGTTTATTTAAAGGAAAGAAACCGCCATTCGTAAAAGGTAAAACCGTAACAATACTTTTATTTAAATTATCACCATTTTTGTAATTTTCTAAAGTTTTTAATTGCCTTTAGTCCGGAAAATTCAATGATGTTTTAAATAACTAGTCAGGCCACAAATACTACGCTTTAATTAAATTCAAATACATTTTAAAATCTATACATTTTGGCAAACTCAAAAAACTGTTCAACAAACAGAAAATAAAATGCCAAAGTTTATGGTTGCAACGGATTCATATTCTGCATAGACTAATATTGACAAATTTGTCATAAACTAACCACCAGCTTTATCATCTATTATTACTTTTAAACAGACCCATGACATAAAAAATTAAACTGTGCTATCGAAACTTTTCAATTTGATTGACAAAATGAATGCAAATGGATTTTTTAAAATTTAAATTTTTCTTAGAGATTTCAATTGTTTGCATTGCAATCGATTTTGATTATGCAAACAGTATTTTTATTTGTCTTGTTTGTTATTTTGAGTAAAACTAGTAGGAAAATGAGTTTTGGAAAACTAGCAACACAAATAGATATTGCAAAATCATTATTGGTTTTGTGCATTTTCTAATGGAGTATAAAATTTATAGTGCCGAAGTAAAGTTTTAGTTTTTGTTCAATATTTTAACTTTGACATAACTTTTGCAAAACAGCAAAAATACAATTGAGTAACTACAGCTGACTTTTGGGATGCATTCTAAAGTTCCAGTTTGTAGTGAAGAGATAATGGAAAACAAAAACAATCTAATTAAAGTGACATACATACAGCCATGTCACAGAAAGTGGTTTTGATTCCGTAAATTAAGTCTCTAGAAAACGAAAAACTATTTTTTTTTCGAATACAACTAGTTTAGATTTGTAAAGTGGAATTTTTTTTACACCCTACACCACAATAGTGGGGAGGGTATATTGGATTTGTAACGCGCATAAATATTGGTCAAACACCCACCTTAAAGTATACCGATCGATTTAGAATCACTTCCTGAGTCGACTTAACGATGTCCGTCCGTCCGTCTGGCTGGCTGGTTGTCCATGTAAAGATTGTGCGCAGAGTTTTGCAGATATTTCAATAAAATTTGGTACGTGATATTTTCTCGGCCCAAGAAAGGATGGGATTGAAACTGGTGAAAATCGGTCCATTATTTCACTTGGCCCACATCGTAGTGGTAGCTCCCATATATGGCCCACTTCCGAAAATCACTTTAACGACCATAAATCTCTTCAAAATATTGTTTCATATGTAGAGAAATGTAATTCACTTTAATCTCCATAAATCTTTTAAAACTATTTATATCGAGATAAATTATAACATACACAATATTTATATTAACGGATGTCATGGCATTAAATTTCTGGATGATCGGTCCATAATATGGAATATCACATAGCGCCCATTCCTGAAAAACCGTTTAATTTATATACTGGGTGTAGGGTCTTATATAGTCGGGCTTTACCGACATACTTTCTGACATGTTCTTATTATTTACGATCTCTGCTTAAGGCTAACGTTTTATATTCGCATTTTCTGTACTTTTTAGAAGCTTTCGATTTTTTTTTATTCTACCTGACAATATCGGATTTTCAAGGAATTTTGGAAAATTTTTTTTTCTATTTTAACCCTGCTGTTAGGTTTGGATGATTTTGTTTTGTTTTTGTTTTGGTTAAAAAATAGTTCAACATATCAACTTAAAACGTTTGCTATTGGGGTATTTTATATTTTATTACTCCTGAAAAACTTTCAACCATAAGTAATCAAATGGTAGTTAGAAAAATAAAAAATTACGAATTGAGTGTTTAGGACCATTTTGGTCTGTTATTGTTTTTTTTTATATATAAAGGTAATTTAAAAATCGTCGATTTTCAGCTGTTTAACCCTTTGACGACCAAACATTTTTGGTTGAAGCGATTTACTTTTTTGTTATATTTTCGCGACCTATGGTCTAATAGTAGTTATGAAAAACAATTGCCCTCCTGGAAACCCTCTAAGTCTCCCATTTTGCTTGGAAAATATAGTTGCCTATGGGTTGAAACGAAATTTTTCATCCCAAATTATTTAATTGCAGCAAACAATTTTAAAATCAGTTTTTATTTAAAACGTAAAGAAAAATACAAGAGATCACACAAATTTATTATAACTAGAGTTGTTCGTAATAGATTCCAAAGCAATCACGGGACGTAGTGAAGCAAAAGAACACATTACATTGAACGCAAACAACATTTGTGTGACTATACTTATTATTAGAAGCACAATGAGAACACCGTTTCCAACCTTCACGTTTTTTCGATTTTATGGAGAGATTTGGGTTTTCTTATAAAATGGGTTCCACATTTGGTTGCGGCTGAAAAGGCACGCTTCCTTGAATTGAAGCTACTTATAAACTCTTTGGCTAAAGCTGCCCGAAATTCAATGGAGGTCAAATTGATTGAGGAACTGTTGGCCAATATGAGTTTTTTATATATTATATTGCTATTGTGAACACATAACTCGAAAAGGTCGAAGAACAAACGTAAAAATAAACGCCATTTACTTCTAAGATTGTACTCATAATATACTTTTTTTTGATCCATGAGATCGATACCTCCCATTCCTTTGTTATAGTGCTGCATAATCAGGGGGCAATCAATATCTATTTTTCCAGCTTGTCCAGCTACACGTCGCTTGACCTTGAATACTATTGGGTCAATAAAATTTGAGGCGAGGTAGACTCCACGATTATCCATCGATTTTACTATGGAAATGCTATCCGACATGAAGTAACTTATGTCCCCTCTCTTCATATATTTATCCGCCGGAAAATCTTCGGTATGTGCTTTCTATTACATCGGATGGTTCCGCACGCCATTATATCATTTTGCTGGAGAATGTGCATTAAGTTCAGGCTTGTAAAAAAATTGTCGAAGTAAACTTCAAGCCCTTTTTTTGCCAGTGGCTAACATAACTGCAAAACAGTCTCGCCAAGACCGTGCTTAACAAATGTCTTTTTCCGGTGTAAATGTCAATATTATATAAGTACCCGGTTTCTGCCTCACATAAACACCAAAGTTTGAATCCCCACGAAATAGGTTTGTCCTTCATGTACTGTTTCATAGCATTATGTCCCTTAAACTTTTTCCTTATGTTCATCGATTGAAAGCTTTTTTGAATAAGTATACGCATCCGGCATAGCCTTGTTAATATGATCTAAAATTGGCAGAATTTTATACCCACGGTCACTAACATCAGCTTTATTGTTATCGCAAAAGTGAAGATTAGCTGTAATTTCCTCAAATCGGAGCCATGGCATGACACCCGCGATCTGTGCTTGGTGAAACGTTGGATCAGTAGACCAGAACAGGCGTATTGAGGGGAGTTTCACTAAGCTCATACGTATGATAATACCCATATAAGCCTTAAATTCAGCCACGGTCAAAGTAAACATACGCCCTTTTTGCAAAGCATATAGGTTGGACTGTTCCACTATCATTAAGCACAGCTCTAAGATATATGTATAATAACAGCAAGTCAATATTGTCTCAAAGTAGCAGAAAAGTTACGATTGATAAAAACTTATCTTCAAAATTACAAACGCTGTTGAACACATCGTACACTGAAGGCATTTCTTCATGCGTATGCACAACGGGCTTTAAAATTTGGTGTACAAAGAGCAGCTAATACAGCTTTAAAACTTAAAATTCATAAAGTGAAAATATTGATAACAGCTAAATACGTGGTCGTAGTGCATATAATTTTTCGTTTATATTTTTTTCAAACCTTACTATTTAGAATTGAAATTTTATTTATTTTCATATACAAACATTCTTTGTTTTATTGTGTTTTGAAAAGAAAAGTTCTCATTGAAAAATCCCATTTTTAGACTATTCCAATTTTAAAATCAGGTATTTGCTGTCACTTCAATTACAAATGCTAACTCAGTAGAAATAGCGCGAGGAAACAAATTTATATTGACTTAGTCCTGTTTCATATTTATTTACACAGTTTTAGCTCACCAGTTTTTGTTCAATTATCTTTTGAGCTTGCTATTTCATTTACACTCGTCAGTTCAATTTTCGTACTTCTTCCTGCAAATCAACATGCAAGAAAGAAAAGAAAAAACAAAATGAAATAAGAAGATTGACTAGTACCGTCAAGTTTTTACCCCTTTTATACTCTTTTCCCTTCTCGCCCAAAAATAATTTTCTTGAAGAATTATAATTGAAGATTGTGAAAGCGGACTTAGACTTTGCTTTTCGTTATGCTAATTTTTTAAGTTAAGAAATTTGTTTTATATTTACAGGACTTTTTAATTAATTTTATAAATGATCATACAGTTTATAACTAACAGATTTTGGAAAGTTGTATGGTAAGCAACAGCATATAAAATAGACACATAGACTTAAATTTACCCGTAAACACACATAAATCATAGGAAAGCTACTTAACTGGTCGAAGATTTAAGCTTAAAGAAGGAGATTTCTTAAGCTCCGCACAACCTATTGAAGCAGGAGTACCTCAAGGAAGCATCCTGTGACTCTTCTTATACTTGATATATACATCTGATATGCCAACAAATATCAATAATATCAATATCATATATCTGAATTAGAAAACTGGTTAAAGCAATGGAGTATAAAAGTTAATGAGCAGAAATGCACACACATCACTTTTACATGCTTTCCTATTTATATCAATAATATATATATATATATATATATATATATGCATAGCGAGTGGTTCAGGGTCAGAAAAATTTTGAACTTTTACCTATTGGTTTCGAATCTTTGCAAGAAATTATTAATATAATTTCCGAGAATTTCTCTTTGGACTTCTGGAAGTGCCACGAAAATACGTTTTATTATAGATTGAATATTTTGAAGTCAGCTTTATACGGTGCGTTTAGTGAAGAGACCTGTCCGCATAGTAAAGTCTGTGTATACGAAATTTATTATTGCCAGATTGGTTAATATTTTTTAGAAATTTTTTTAACGGCGTCGTGTTTTCTCTATTAGCTTTGATGTGTAGTGTACGATTGTGCCAGTGATGCTAAGAGTAAATACTTGATACTTATAACGTTTTTATTCAGCCATTACTAAGAATGTGCAACATTGAAATAGAAAATATAACAAACCTTCCAAAAATGATTTTATACATATTTTTTGATCACAAAAATATAATTAAAATTATTTTTTTTAGAATACTGATTAATGGCGACCTTATATATTAATATTAATGTATGTTACAACATCTAAAGCTTTGTGGTTGTGTAATACTGTTTACACTATCTTTGCGCTTATAATTGTGTTTTTATTTTTATAAATAGAAGTTGTTTCAAAATTAATTTATGTCCATTTTTGTATTTCTCAGTGAAAACTTCACAAAAAAATACAAGAAATCTATATTATGCGAAGCCGGTGTTCTGTGTATCAGAGAGGAGAACATCCTTTTCGCTCGTCCTTTCCAATTATGATTTAAATAAAAATTGAAAAATATGCCTTGAGAAATACTTTAAAGAAATATTGACTTTTTATTTTTCCGTTTTCTTTTTTTCTTTGACGATTTTTAAAATTTGAAATGACGCATTTATGTTTCATATTCCGGCAAGACATTTATTAGGGCCATCTGAAATCATGAACTGATTCCCAATATTTTCAACAGGATTTGTTAATTTTTGGTAAAAAAAATATGTGCAAAATGTCATAGTATTATCTGTAATATATTTAAAGAAAATAGACATATATTCTTTAAAAATATTGAAATTTTATAATATGCATATACATTATTCCACATTGTAAAATTTACTATGAATTATATATCACGCCAGATTGATCACCACTTCCATTTTAGTATAAACCATGGTGGTGTTGAAACGCCAGCTGTTTTTTTTTAGTCATGTTCGTTATGTCAAACTTTATATACATATGTATGTATGTATGCTCAAGTTGTGTTAAAAAAATAGCAAACGTATCAATTTATACAAATAAAGTGAAAAAAACAATTGTCCATAAATTAAATGTTTCATAAATTAACAAATTAATAAATTATTTTTATTTTCATCTTGAAATTAAAAAAATTGTATGTATGTATGTATGTATTTATTTTTCCTGCAAAAATGTGTGTAAACAATAACCAGTTGTTTTTGACATTACAAACATGAAAGCAAAAACAAAAATACCATGTTGTTTCTGTTGCTTTTGTATTGTTGTAATATTGCCATCACCTTGTAGAGTTATTTCACCATGGTATAAACACTACCTTGTATAAATTTGTTTTTTTGTATGTAGCGAATTTATGCAAGGTGATGACAGTCAAACAGCTGATTTATTTCTCCGCCTGTAAGATTATGTCTTGTTGTTGTAGTATCAACACTACCTTCTATTTTCTCTTTTGTTCAAAGCTTATTGTTGTAGAATCAACACAACCTTGTTTAAACTTGTATTGAGCGCGTTCGTTTGTTAAGAGTTGCCATATTTTCACGAGACGGAGTTGTTTGTGTTGAAAGTTACCACAGTTATATATTCCATAGACTACAATAAATCATAATAACTATAAATTATATTAAATTTCTGTTTCTCTTAGGAATATAAGTCTTATAACTTTGTAGACAAAAGCTCATAGCTGTTCTTTGTTATAGCATTTGTGGTTATTTTTTACTAGAAAATTTCCGAGAAATGTGTACTTTTAGCAAAAGTCAACTTTATAACTATTAAAGTACACTTTTTGGCCCATTATTTGCATTTACGTATACATACATATAATAGAAAGTTCAAAATCATATTTCATTGAATTTATTCTGAATTATATAATCTATAAATTTTTCTAATTAAAGAATTTAAACTTATAAGATATTTTGTTTAAATAAAAAAATAATACGATTCTAATCAATACTTACAATAAATATGTTTTTATTTATTATAAGTATTTAAATAGTAGTTATTAATAACATGAAGTGTTAAAATTGCTGTATTAATATAGATATTTTTGTTATGTTGTCTTAACAATAAGACATCAGTGTTGTATTACAATAGTAAATCGCAGAAAATATCCTAGTCAAATTTTTGTCATAGTGGCAACATTGGAAGTGTGATTTTGTTGTCCGGTAACATTAATAATAACGGTTAAATGAAATAGCTTCTCATTCCACAAAAAATTTGCAACAGGTGCAGTTGGTTGGTAAGTAAAAATAATTTGAATGCACAATTTTTTTAATAGGAACCTCGTGGTTTTAATTTTTATTAATAATAATTTCAATTCTTTGGAATAAAAAACCTCAGGGTTCCTGTTGAAAAAATTGTTAAACTTTTATTTAATATTTCACTTTTTTCAGGTAGGTAAAAGATGCCAAGCCAAATTCAAAGTTGGCAGAACTTAATAAGTGGTAAGTACAACAAATTTATTAATATATAGTACATACAAATTTTGATTTTTTAAAAGTTAGTTGAGTAAAAATTAATTTCAATTCTTCGGAATTGAAATAATTATTAATAATTTTATTATTTAAAAAAAACTCAGGGTTCCTCTTGAATTAATTATAATAGAAAAAAAAGTTTGCAACAGGTTGCAAAATTCAAAAAAAAAACTTAATTCACCATTTTGTTTAAAGGAACCTCGTGTTTTTTATTAATTGGCCCAATCATGAATAAAACATTCGCGGGAGTTTTTTTCCTTTTTTTTTTTGTACATTGAATTTGAATAGGTAAAATGGGAAAAAGTAAAAAAAACTCCCGCGTAATTTTTATTCATGATTGGGCTGAATAATTTCAGTTCTTTGGAATTGTTCAACTGTTACTTAATTTTATATTTCAGGTATGTAAAGAGGCCAAATTGGAGTTCAAGTTAGGAGATTGCAAAAGTTATAAATAAGGGGTAATATAAATTTGTTTTACAATTTTTTTTTATATTTTGATTTTTAATATAATATTTTATTTTTATGATAGGTAAGACACGCAGGTTCAAATCTGGCATTTTTCATCAAGTTGGTGTTTGTCATCAAGTCATGTCATGTAAGTGAAATAAATTAATATACTAATAATGAATTCATTATTGAATTAGTAGAATTTTTAGTTAATTCTTTTCACCACAAAACGAATTCACCATTTTGTTTAAAGGAACCTCGTGTCTTTTTTATTAATCGCCCCAATCATGAATAAAAAGTTTGCAGGAGTTGTTTTCCTTTTTATTCTTTTAACATTGAATTTGAATAGGTAAAATGGTAAAAAGTAAAAAAACTCCCGCGGAATTTTTATTCATGATTGGGCTGAATAATTTCAGTTCTTTGGAATTGTTAAACTTTTATTTAATCTTATATTTCAGGTATGTAAAGAGGCCAAATTGGAGTTCAAGTTAGGAGATTGCAAAAGTTATAAATAAGTGGTAATATAAATTTGTTTTACAATTTTTTTTATATTTTGATTTTTAATATAATATTTTATTTTTATGATAGGTAAGACACGCAGGTTAAAATCTGGCATTTTTCATCAAGTTGGTTTTTGTCATCAAGGCTGCATATGTATGTAAGTGAAATAAATTAATATACTAATAATGAATGCATTATTAAATTAGTAGAATTTTTAGTTAATTCTTTTCACCAAAAAACGAATTCACCATTTTGTTTAAAGAAACCTCGTGTCTTTTTTATTAATCGCCCCAATCATGAATAAAAAATTCGCAGGAGTTGTTTTCCTTTTTATTCTTTTAACATTGAATTTGATTAGGTAAAATGGGAAAAAGGAAAAAACTCCCGCGGAATTTTTATTCATGATTGGGCTAAATAATTTCAGTTCTTTGGAATTGTTAAACTTTTATTTAATTTTATATTTCAGGTATGCAAAGAGGCCAAATTGGAGTTCAAGTTAGGAGATTGCAAAAGTTATAAATAAGTGGTAATATAAATTTGTTTTACAATTTTTTTTATATTTTGATTTTTAATATAATATTTTATTTTTATGATAGGTAAGACACGCAGGTTCAAATCTGGCATTTTTCATCAAGTTGGTGTTTATCAGCAAGGCTGCATATGTATGTAAGTGAAATAAATTAATATACTAATAATGAATGCATTATTGAATTAGTAGAATTTTTAATTAATTCTTTTCACCAAAAAACGAATTGAATGAAATTTGCATCAATTCATATGAATTTAGCAAAGATGAATTACAATTCATTTTTAAAGCAAATGAATTTGAAAAATGAATTGCAATTCATTTCCACTACTATCAGTAAATGTAAAGACCCTTTACTTCCGTTTTGTTATCCAACTCCTTTTTTTTATATCAAAGACATCATTACTCTTATTTCGGATATCACCTAGTAGCTAGATAATCGTCGAAAGACATACGGCCCAGTCATGAATAAAAAATCGGTGGGAGTTTCGCCCCTTTTTTTTAACATTAAATTTGAATAGGAAAAAGGGAAAAACTCCCGCGGAATTTTTATTCATGATTGGGCTGATAGAAAATAATAAGAATATAAATTCTAATGATGTACTGTAATTAGCAGGTAACAGCAGAATATGACTTGAATTTGTATCATTAGTTTATATTTAAATAAATAAAAATTAATTGAATAACAAAACGGGAGTAATGCTTTTTTACTTTTACTTATACATAGTAGTTTTTTTTTTTTAAATCAATTCAAGTCAAATAAATTGGCAATTAATTACAAATTAACTTTTCAGGTTCATTTGAATTGAAATAACTTTGAATTAATTTGAATGAATTGCAATTCATTTCCAATTCATTTGAACTAATTTTGAATTGGAAATGAATTGCAATTAATTTTTTCTAACTCATTTGAATTAATTTAAAGTTACTTTAATTCAAATGAATTGGAAATAAATTGCAATACATTTTACCAATTCATTTGAATTAAAAATTAATTGCAATTCATGTTTGCTAAATTCAAATGAATTGACTCAAATTTCATTAAATTATTTTTTTTATGAAAAGACTTAATCAAAATTTAGCTAATTCATAACGAACTGAAATAAAAAAAGAATGATTCATTAACAGCTCTGATACATATGTATACACCACATATTATTAAAAGAAAAGCTTAATTATATTAATATAAATAATATTATATTAGAAAGTTATTTTACTTTTAAATATTTATTTAAGTAGAATTGAATTAAAAAAAAACAATACAAACACAAAAGCGTATACAAATTTATGGAAAATAAAACCGCATTTATTTTTGTTTTTTTTTTTAATTCAATTCTAGTTAAATAACTACATAAAATGCAACATAATTTTTTAATATGTTGTTAATCAGGTATGGAATGAAAAACAATTGTTTTTGAAATTATCGTGTTTATCAGGTGTGATGAATTTCGACCGATTTTAAAACTAATTTCAGAATTATATTCTTAACTTTTTGTTCTAAATAATATATTTAAAAAAATAGAGACCGTCAAATAGAAGAAAGAAGAAAAAAACAAAAAAAAAAGAAAAACCCAATTTTTAAATTTTGTTTTCAATATCGTTTTTCATCACATACCTGAATATTAATATAATAAGGGTTTTCTTTTAATGTGTACTTTTGTACCCACCACCGAAAAGACGGGGGTATATTAAATTTTTCATACCGTTTGTAACACATCGAAATAATGGTCCTAGAACCAAAAAGTCTATAAATTCTGGGTATGTTGAATTAAATTCTTACAAAACATGCTTTGAATGTAGCACAACTCTACAGACATTTGCATATAAAAAATAACACAACTTACAAATTAATATAAATTAATTATATTAAAATAACTTACAAATTTCTTATTATTGTTTATTTGACCTTTTTTTTATTAAGATTTCTGGTAATTATTAAAGCTTAAGGTCTTTTTTATAAAATATTTAAATTTTATTTCAATATTTCGCTACTCTTTGAGTAGCTTCTTCGGGATAAAAATTTTATAATTTTATAAATTTCAAAAAATATTTGTCATAGGAAAAAACATTAATACATATGTATGTTATAAATTATTTTAATATATTATGTTAAAAAATTGTTTTCATATAGTTTTTCCTGTGACAAATAATTTTAAATTTATAATATAAAAAACATTTTCCTGAAGATACTGCACAAAGAAGTAGCGACATATCGAAAATAAAGTTTTTATTAAAAAAATACCTAACGCCTAAACAATTATTAAAATATTAAAAAAAAAAACGTCAAATAAACTACAAGAAATACAAAGTATAAATTCTTGGAATATAGGAATAATAATAATTATAGGTGATTTCGTGGTGGCTATATAAGATTCGGCACAACCGAATATAAATTCTTACTTGTTTTATTTTACTTTGCGTACTGTATAATGGAACCAGGTTTAGTTAAAAGGCCCAACCATAATGTGCATAAGCTAGCTTATGCAACTGTCAAAAATGAACGAAAAGTCTGTCAAATGCATAAGTAAATTAAAGAAGACTTTTAGGTGGTCATAATGTACTTAAGATGAATTTAAGACGCATGTAACCCTCGTTGCATATTTGTGCAGTATTTTATGTTTTTGCGAGTTTGTTTTATTTTATTATTAATTTGCAAACAGTAAAAACTGCTAATTGTTGAATAAATAATAAAAAAGTGATAAGATATGAGTACTATCATCTATTTCTTGATTTAGCATACTAATTTTTTTATGAAATCAAAAAACAGATGATTCCGTACGGAAAGTGCGTTCAGTTTGGCACTTTGCTTAAGCAAATGAAACTTGACGAAAAGTTTCATTAAGTACATTATGGTTTGTCACATACGTTTTACTTGTATTCGCACAGTTGCTTAAGTTGGCTTAAGCTAGTTTATGCACATTATGGTTGGGCCTTAAGACTTGGGCATTTTTACAAAACACAAATTTGAAATATGTATATAATACTTTTGCTTATAAAGAGTCCTAAGAAAAATAATTAAAGAACTAAAAAAATGAATAATTGTTTGAAATGAATAAAATTCAACAATTTTCCAAAACGTATATTTTAAAAATTATTCGTGTTTTCTAATTGTAACAAGGTGAAAAATATATCCTGTTAAAACTTATTTTTACTAAATTTTGTATATACCTATTCTGTTATATTTTTATACAGGATGTATTCATTAATTAAATATGATAGTCACGATTATGATGTAATCGTATCTAAAAGGGTTAAAAAAAATGAAGACGGAAATTGTGCGGTAAAATATAAAGGTGCTTGGTATTCAGCAACATTAATTTTGGCAGATGGTAAGTTCAAAAAACATTTAAATAAATCAACCTTCATTAGTTAGATTTTTTTTTTTTTTTAACTTCCTAAATTTCCTAAATTTCCACAACATTTTCATTGTAAGTAAAGGGTGGTTAAATTTTAAGGGCCGATGTTGAATGTGACCCACACTTAAACGTCAAGTTTTTTTCTGCATTTCATTTGACATTTCTCAATTTCAGACTAACTCAATTTGAACAATGTAAAGATACACAATTGAGCAATCCGTTAAAGTTATTCAGGCTTATTATGAAAATTTGAACAAACCGGGTATGTAGGAGATGTGAAAACATCAGTACATGCGTACAGTTCGTACGCCTAAAGACCCGATTTGCTAATTTTTTTTTGCATGATTTTTCCGATTGTACGCACTAGGCTGTTGCAAAAGTACAAAAAAACAAATTGAGTTAGTCTAAAATTGAGAAATGTCAAAAGGTATGTAGAAAAAATTTAACGTTTAGGTGTGGTTCACATTTAATATCGGGCCTTAAAATTTAACCACCCTTTATAAGGTTATGTACATTAAAGCGACTCAATTTATATGGAAGCGAAATTCGTGTTTGATGTATCCTCCTAAAAATGAAGCTTGGACTTTTTTAAGATGATATATACAATATTTCGGCTCTAGCTTTGACCTCTCGTGAGCTGGACCATTTTTAAAAAGGGTCTATTTTTGAATATTTAGTCAATTTGAAAATCTGTTTCCTTATCAAAATATACAATATTGGTATCATAAGAAAGTTTTTTTAAGGCGCAATAAACTGTATATACAATTTGCCCAAGGACGATCATCCATGTTCTTGTTTAAGAATATTCTGTAAAAAAAACGGTATTTGAATTTTTTTTAGGGGTTGTTTGTAATAATAATGCCAAATTAACATATTTTAATTTTTAGCCGGTTTAATTAAATACGGGTCTCAGCTTTTTTTAAAATTCATGCTCGTTCGCGTTTTTACAAAAATATAATGCGGTGGTAACTCTTCGTGTTAAATAGGGCAATAGTATCAACATTTTTTTTTGTCAAGTACATCGTCTTTGTATGTAAATAATCTTTGTATGTAAATGTCATCTTAAAAAACTCCAAGGTTAATTTTTAGGAGTGTACATCGAGCACTTTTTTTGGTGAGTCGGTATAATGTACATATGTATGGTATCTAAAACTTATACCTAGTCTAATATCTTTTCTATTGAGAGTCAATGAAATCTATGCAGAACTGGCATGATTAACTCTTAGGTTAAAAACCATAAATACAGGCATTTAAAAAATTCAAAACTTGGCCAATTTCAACATTACAGATGATAAGTTAAGTCTTATCGAGTATAAGAATAATGAATTTAGGTCTTCGCCAATACAGGTACAAAATCCTGCTAGCAATACCATTGTGGCAACACCTAACAAAATATATCTGACTTCGTCCTCGGTAGTAACATTACCAACTGTCGCTGCTCACAACATTTCTACTACGTCGTCCCTAATTGCAACACCTGACATATACCCTAAACCGCAAAAACTTATATTTTCCGGCAACAGTGTCCGTTCTACATCGTCCTCTGCAATATCATCACCGTTGAGCTGTAAAAACAAAATTCAAACTGAACACATAACACCAGAAAATACATCTTCCAGTACTGAGAGAACACCTGAAGTATCGGCCTCCGTTTTATTATCACCTAACGACTCAGATCTTATAATATTACCATCGATAAGCCAGAAGAAACATTCTTTAACTCCTTTCAACAATCATAGCTTAAGTTCGATTTTGACGGCTTCTTATTCTAAAAGTGGCTTCAATAGTACTAATAATACCAATCTTTCAAAATCAGTTTCAGAATATTTCCCAGACTCTACATTCGATATATTAGAAGAAAATTTGACTTCCAGGAATAATAACATAGAAGAACAAAATAAGAGTATAGAGCTGATACAAAATCCTATAAACTTGTCCACCGTAAATGTGCCGCATAGAGGTAGTATTTCAAAAAAACACTTCTGCGTATTTTGTAAAACCCTGCAAACTAAATTACCACGACATTTCTTTCTTAAACATAAATCTGAAAAAGAAATTAAAGAAGCACTAAACTTACCACCTAAATCAAAAGACAGACTAAGAATTATTGAAGAGTTAAGGAAAAAAGGAGATTTTCTTCATAATACTAGTGAGGAACATAACAGCGGTATTCTGATAGTCACCAGACAACAGCAACGTAACCGTAAAAATAAAGCAGATGATTATGCTTGCTGCAAAAATTGCAAAGGGTTTTTTTCAAAAAATACATTGCGAATTCACTTACGAAAATGTGGCCAAAGAACCAATAATGCGAGGGATAATTTAATATCTGGCAGAAAATTAACCCAATACATTCATGCTTCGGCAAATTTTACTCTTAGAACCAAAATTTTTCCCGTTTTAAGAAATGATGATGTTACTAAAGCCATTCGATATGATGAATTAATTATAAAATATGGGAATAAATTGGCCGAAAAATACACACTGACCCACCAATATGATATGATCAGATCACAATTAAGATTATTGGGACGATTTATAATTGAAGTAAAAAAACTGAACGGAAGTATTACACAACTTAAAGATATTTTTAAACCTGGATTATTTGATACTTGTATAACAGCTCTGCGAATAGTCGCAAATTGGGACAATTCCTTAATGTGGTTCAAAACTCCTGCCGTTGCACAAAATATGACATCTATAATAAAAAAATGTGGTTCAAAACAAAGAACTGAATTTATTAAGACTCAGTCGGAAGAGTTAAAAAAAGACCTTGAAGATTTTTTGCTTCTGTGGGAGGAGGAGATACCGGTTTTGATTAACAAAAAGGCTCTTGATGATCAGTGCAATCAAAAACGCATAAAAAAAGTAATACTACCCTCCAAAGACGACATTAAAAAGTTATACTTGTTTTTAAAAAACAAAATGATTGAATCAATTGCTATATTGGATAAAACATTTAGTATGGTTGCCTGGCATGAACTTGTTAAATCAACATTAATATTTATTCAGATATTCAATAGAAGACGCGCAGGAGAAATTGAGCGCCTCACAATAGACAACTATTTAAACAAAGAGGTAATCACAGATAATATTGAAACAGAAATTTTAGAAAACATGTCCAAAGAGTCAGTGAATTTTGCAAAGCAATTTGTTCGTTTGACATTACGTGGAAAATTGGGACGGACTGTGAGTGTACTTTTAAGTCCACTAAGCGCAAAGGCTATTGATTTAATTATTAAACATAGGGTCAAAGCAGGGATAACAACAGATAATGGATACATCTTTTCCAAAAATGTAAACTCAAAATTTGCCAAACAATATTATAGAGCTTGTCCTTTACTTAAACAATTTTCCTTCGAATGTGGAGCAGAAATTCCACAAAGCTTAAGAGGCACGACTCTTAGAAAGCACATCGCAACGTATACGGCATTGCTTAATATAGAGGAGGCTTCGGTAGATCAACTGGCGAATTTTATGGGCCATCACAAAGATATCCATAAAAGTGTTTACAGGGTTTCAGTTCCAGTGGCAGAAATAACCTGTGTGTCTAAACTACTAATGTCGGCAATAGGGGAAGATGATGAAATGGATGATGAAGATAAGGAGGATGAAGATAATAATGATATGGAACCATGTGATTCGCATTCTGATGAAAATTACGGTGGAAATCTAAGTTCAACATCAACAAAGAAGCCAGGTATAAATTTAAGTTCAACAACGACAAAGAAAAAAAAGCGAAGCAGTAAGTTAATTAATTATATATTCAGCCTTATTATGAGTGTCGTTATAGTTTTACTAAAGATAAAATTAAATCTGTTTCTTTATTCTATTACGAAACAGTCGATCTCGTAAAACGAAAATGACACTCATAATTATTACTAATTTTACCTACAGTAACAAATTAAGCTTTATTTAGTAATTAAAATATTCGGGTTTGTCCCATAATTTCTATCTGCATATATTAATCGGTAATTTGAATGACATAATTTTTATGAACTTCTCTCTTAATTTCTAACCTACACAAATAAAACCTAATTATATCGAGCCTTTGGTGCAATACGTCGTAACTCAAAATTTGAATTTTTTGAGATGGGTACGCAGAAATGATCTTTGGAGAAATATCTATCTAAAAAAAAAATATTATGGTTCTATCTCTAACTGCTCAGAATCTACAGCTAAAAATGTATTTATTTATTTCCTCTAACTATTTCCAACAATATTTATATTTCCTTTATGACAAGAAATTTAGAAAAAGAAAACAAATTGCGAAAAAAATAATAAAGCAATAATAATAATTAAAAAATTACTTTAATAGACGAAAATACTATAAAAATGTGGCTGAAAACTTCAAATTCATTTTTCTTAGTTCACGATTTTTTGAACTACTACGGTATTGCACCAAAGACTCGAATGTGTTTGCCACCTATAATTTAAACAATATTTTTATTACAAATTATCATTGCTTTTTAACAGCTTATAATTATATCATCACTTTAATATTGCTAAAAGTAGTTAAATAACTATTTAGTAGTAAAAACTATAATTCACTCCTGCAGATGACTAGGAAATATGCATGTAACAGATGACTTAGTTTACGTTTTCCTAAACATTAATACTTAAATTTTTATCTATAAAAGCTTCTCCCTTTGGAAAAACAACGCGAACAAAATGGTCTCAAGAGGAGAGGGATGCCATTTTTTCCATATTTGGTAATTTAAAAGAAATGGAAAAACTACCTAGTGGGCTTCAGTGTTTGGAAGCCGTAAGAAACAATCCTGCTTTACGGAATAGAACACCTCAACAATTAAAGACTTGGATAGACAATCAGAGGCGATATAAGTAGATCAAGGAGTAAACATTAAATGGTATTTATTTTCATTTAACTAAACAAAAACAACAAATTTTTATAATCTCATTGATTTCTCTCTATTTACAGGTACCACCCAAGCTAATATGATTTCCTTATCCACTACCAGATCCCAAAAATAATAACATTTAATTTGTTTGAAAATGACAAAAAATGGCGTTTCTTAACCCTTTCGCTACATCTTTTTTACTTAACTACACTAAGAATTTTATTTTCATAGCTTTAATTAACTACAATTTTATTATTTATTTTGTTTTGTCGATCTTTTTTATTATTTTAAACTATTCTTCTTTAATAAGCAATGTCAGTTTTATATAAACAAATTTTTATATATTTAGCTTTTTTTAATCCGATATTTCGCTATCTGAATGGAAAGCTTCTTCAGGGATATTAAAATGAAAATTTAACATTTTTGTTTTTCATATTTGAATTCTTATTATAATTTCACATGCCTGTAAGATTATAATTTTTCTAAACAATATATTTTAACTTAACTTTAAGTTTGATTTATCAGGCATGTGATGGAAATCGAAAACGAAAACGTACGAGTTTTGTAAGTCAATTTTTTCGTAATATTTCTGTATTGAAAAACTCTTATCACATAAAATATAAAGATATTGTGCTGGCAAAGAGAATCTTAAAAGAAAAATTTTAAAAATTATATTAGAAATGCATTAAAATGTACAACACTTTCAAAACTGATTCGTTTTTGTTTTCGATATCCATCACATGCATGTATGTTTAGTATTTAAGTTTTGTAATCGAATTTGTACTTTAAAACAATTTTATATACCTAGTATATATATTTTTATTATTATATTATTAATTGTTAAAATTAAAAAGCTTTTATATTCAGGCATGTGATGGAAATCGAAAACGAAAACAAACGAGTTTTAGAAGTCAATTTGTTCGTAATATTTCTGTATTGAAAAACTCTTATCACATAAAATATAAAGATATTGTGCTGGTAAAGAGAATCTTAAAAGAAAAATTTTAAAAATTATATTAGAAATGCATTAAAATGTACAACACTTTCAAAACTGATTCGTTTTTGTTTTCGATATCCATCACATGCATGTATGTTTAGTATTTAAGTTTTGTAATCGAATTTGTACTTTAAAACAATTTTATATACCTAGTATATATATTTTTATTATTATATTATTAATTGTTAAAATTAAAAAGCTTTTATATTCAGGCATGTGATGGAAATCGAAAACGAAAACAAACGAGTTTTAGAAGTCAATTTGTTCGTAATATTTCTGTATTGAAAAACTCTTATCACATAAAATATAAAGATATTGTGCTGGTAAAGAGAATCTTAAAAGAAAAATTTTAAAAATTATATTAGAAATGCATTAAAATGTACAACACTTTCAAAACTGATTCGTTTTTGTTTTCGATATCCATCACATGCATGTATGTTTAGTATTTAAGTTTTGTAATCGAATTTGTACTTTAAAACAATTTTATATACCTAGTATATATATTTTTATTAGTATATTATTAATTGTTAAAATTAAAAATCTTTTATATTCAGGTATGTGATGGAAATCGAAAACGAAAACAAACGAGTTTTAGAAGTCAATTTTTTCGTAATATTTCTGTATTGAAAAACTCTTATCACATAAAATATAAAGATATTGTGCTACTAAAGAGAATATTAAAGAAAAAATTTAAAAATTATATTAGAAATGCATTAAAATGTACTTCCAAAATTCATTCGTTTTCGATTTCCATCACATGCCTGATTATATTGATATTACTTATTCTCGATATTTTGCTACTTTGTTGTGTAGCATCTTTAAGAAACATTTCTTTTATAAATTTTAAATATAATTTCCTTTTTTTATATAAGCTTTGAGGTTAGTTATTTTTATATGATCAATTTTTTTATTTTAATCCAATATTTCGCTATCTTAATCAATAATAAAATTTTAAAATAATAACAATTGTTGTCTATAATACTTAATGCAAGATCTATAGGGATACTGGGAAATAATGAAATTGTATCTAAAGAAATGATGATGGGGTGAATATGTCATATAAAAGAAGACTCATTACAATTTAAAAATTGAATTAAACAAATAAAAATGGAAAATGATGAAAAATAGAAAATTATAGATAATAATAATTATATTAATATTAAATAATAAAGGTGACAGAGAATTTCACAAGAAAAATATAGAAAAGATACGGAATATATTAGAGGACAATATTTTTCCAATTCATTAATGTATAATTTAGTAAAACAATATATATATGAACATCGCATAATTTGGGTACATTCTTTTAGAGGTAAGGCATTGTTTGAAGACATTTGGATACTTTGGAGACAGTCTTATAATAATTTTCCAATCCATTAATTTATAATTTAATAAAAAAAAAATATATATATGCTCATCGCATAATTTGGGTTCATTCTTTTTAATTATAAGGCATTGTTTTATAACATTTGGAGACGGTCTTATAATAATTACAATAATTTTCCAATCCATTAATTTATAATTTAATAAATATATATATATATATGCTCATCGCATAATTTGGGTTCATTCTTTTTGATGTAAGGCATTGTTTGATGACATTTGGATACTTTGGAGACAGTCTTATAATCATTTTCCAATCCATTAATTTATAATTTAATAAAAAAATATATATATATGCTCATCGCATAATTTGGGTTCATTCTTTTTGATGTAAGGCATTGTTTGATGACATTTGGATACTTTGGAGACAGTCTTATAATCATTTTCCAATTCATTAATTTATAATTTAATAAAAAAATATATATATATGCTCATCGCATAATTTGGGTTCATTTTTTTTATGTAAGGCATTGTTTGATGACATTTGGATAGTTTGGAGACAGTCTTATAATAATTTTCCAATCCATTAATTTATAATTAAATAAAAAAATATATATACATATATGAACATCGCATAATTTGGGTACATTCTTTTAGAGGTAATGCATTGTTTAAATACATTTGGATACTTTGGGGACAGTCTTCGAAATTTTATATGTTTAAGTACACGCAAAGCATATAAATCATCATTTCTTTATTTCGCAGTATCCCTATAGATCTTGCATTAAGTATTATAGAAAACAATTGTTATTAGTTCATAATTTTATTATTGATTAAGATAGCGAAATATTGGATTAAAATAAAAAAATAGATCATATAAAAATAACTAACCTCAAAGCTTATATAAAAAAAGGAAATTATAATAATAATTTGAAATTTATAAAAGAAATGTTTCTTAAAGATGCTACACAACAAAGTAGCAAAATATCGAATGAATGAATGAATTTTGGAAGTACATTTTAATGCATTTCTAATATAATTTTTAAAATTTTTCTTTAATATTCTCTTTAGTAGCACAATATCTTTATATTTTATGTGATAAGAGTTTTTCAATACAGAAATATTACGAAAAAATTGACTTCTAAAACTCGTTTGTTTTCGTTTTCGATTTCCATCACATGCCTGAATATAAAAGATTTTTAATTTTAACAATTAATATAATAATAAAAATATAAAATTGTTTTAAAGTACAATTTCTATTACAAAACTTAAATACTAAACATACTGGCATGTGATGGATATCGAAAACAAAAACGAATAAGTTTTGAAAGTGTTGTACATTTTAATGCATTTCTAATATAATTTATAAAATTTTTCTTTTAAGATTCTCTTTAGCAGCACAATATCGTTATATATTATGTGATAAGAGTTTTTCGATACAGAATAATTACGAAAAAATTGACTTCTAAAACTCGTTCGTTTTCGTTTTCGAACATGCCTGATAAATCAAACTTAAAGTTAAGTTAAAATATATTGTTTAGAAAAATTGTAATCTTACAGGCATGTGAAATTATAATAACAATTCAAATATGAAAAACAAAAGTGTTAAAAAATTTAATTTTTGTTTTTTATATTTCAATTGATATTATAATTTCACATGCCTGAATTTTTAGACGTGATTTAGCTCCATGTACTACTAATTTGTGGTAAAATTTGTTTGAATACTTGTATGGGGGCCAGGTGAAATAATGAACCGATTTCCACCAGTTTCAATCCCATCCATCCTTGGGCCATAGCAATATCATCTACCAAATTTTATCGAAATATCTGCAAAAATGCAACCTGTACTCTGCGCACTAGCTTTACATGCACAACCAGACGGACGGACATCGTTAAATCGACTCAGAAAGTGATTCTGAGCCGATCGGTATACTTTAAGGTGGGTGTTGGATTAATATTTCTGGGCATTACAAACATCATCACAAATCCAATATACCCTCCCCACTATGGTGGTGTAGGGTATAATAATAAAAAAAATATCGAAAAAACAAAATAAATAATAAAATTTAATAGTTTCTTCTTCTTTCAAAATTGTAGTTAATTAAAATTATGAAATTTTATTCTTATTGTAGTTAAGTAAAAAAGATGTAGCGAATTAAATATTATTATTTTTGGGATCTGGTAGTGGATAAGGAAATGATATTAGCTTGGGTGGTACCTGTAAATAGAGAGAAATCAATGAGATTATAAAAATTTTTTGTTTTTGTTTAGTTAAATGAAAATAAATACCATTTAATGTTTACTCCTTGATCTACTTATATCGCCTCTGATTGTCTATCCAAGTCTTTAATTGTTGAGGTGTTCTATTCCGTAAAGCAGGATTGTTTCTTACGGCTTCCAAACACTGAAGCCCACTAGGTAGTTTGGCATTCCTCTCCTCTTGAGTCCATTTTTTCGCGTTGTTAGTTTAACAATTTTTTCAACAGCAACCCTGAGTTTTTTATTCCAAAGAATTGAAATTATTGTTAATAAAAATTAAAACCACGAGGTTCCTTTAAAAAAATTGTGCATTCACATTATTTTTACTTACCAACCAACTGCACCTGTTGCAAACTTTTTTTGGAATGAGAAGCTATTTCATTTAACCGTTATTATTAATGTTACCGGACAACAAAAGCACACTTCAAATGTTGCCACTATGACAAAAATTTGACTAGGATATTTTCTGCGATTTACTATTGTAATACAACACTGATGTCTTATTGTTAAGACAACATAACAAAAATATCTATATTAATACAGCAATTTTAATACTTCATGTTATTAATAACTACTATTTAAATACTTATAATAAATAAAAACATATTTATTGTAGTTATTGATTAGAATCGTATTAGTTTTTATTTAAACAAAAACAGCTTAAAAGTTTAAATTCTTTAAATGGAAAAATTTATAGATTATATATTTCAGAATAAATTCAATGAATGATATGATATGTACTTTCTATTATATGTATGCATACGTAAATAATATAATGGGCCAAAAGGAGTGTAAAAAATTGTACTTTAAGAGTTATAAAGTTGACTTTTGCTAAAAGTATACATTTTCGGAAATTTTCTAGTAAAAAATAACCACAAATGCTGTAATAAAGAACAGCTATGAGCTTTTGTCTACAAAGTTATAAGGCTTAAACTCCTAAGAGAAACAAAAATTTAATTTAATATAATTTATAGATATTATGATCAGAAAATGATTTATTGTAGTCTATGTAATATATAACTGTGGCAACTTTTAACACAAACAACCCAGCCTCGTGAAAATATGGCAACTCTTAACAAATGAACGCGCTCAATACAAGTTTAAACAAGGTTGTGTTGATTCTACAACAACAAGCTTTGAACAAACGAGAAAAATAGAGGATAGTGTTGATACTACAACAACAAGAGCTAATCTTACAGGCGAAGAAATATATCAGCTGTTTGACTGTCATCACCTTGTATAAATTCGCTACATATAAAAAACAAATTTATACAAGGCAGTGTTTATACTACAATAGAAGTTATGATCAATTATAATTCATAGTTAATTTTACAAGGTGGAATGTATATGCATTATATGAAATTTCAATATTTTCAAAGAATATACATACATCTATTTACTTCAAATATATTGCAGATAATATTATGAAATTTTGCACATATTTTTTTTACCTAAAATTAACAAATCCTGTTGAAAATGTTAAGAATCAGTTCATGATTTCACATTGCCCTAATATATGTCTTGCCGGAATATGAAACATAAATGCATCATTCCAAAATTTAAATTTATATTGTCTCCTGTACAATACGTATGAATTTATGTATTAATTTTGACATTTTAAATAAGAAATTGAAAACACAATTTGTGTATTATTTTTATATCTTACAGAATTTTGCAAATAAATGTGTATCTGAATTTATCATATTTATTAATTCAGGTTAAATTACAATGCCAAAACAATTTGGTCTATTAGGTTGTTAACTATATTTGGTGGCAGTGGTGATATTCGAAATATTTAACCACAAAATGTGTTGTTATATTTTAATAAAACCTAATAAATTTTTGTGAAAATTAAATAATAGAAATTTTGACTTTTTATTTTTCCTATTGTTATAATTTGAAATGACGATTTTTATTTTATTATTCATCTGGTAGCCCTGGGCGCGAGTAGTTTAAAGATCAAAGACATCACTGTATACATTTTCCGAACGGCGGTAGAGCAAATATGAAATGGCGCCAAAAAATACTTATACCAAAGTCATTCAGCTGTTAATTTTTTAACGGCGATAAATACAGAATTTATTGCTGAAGAGTGGCAACTTCAAACAAAATTTTATAACTTTAAAACTTAAAATTTTTATACTTAAAGCGTATATATAGCTTCAAGAACTGGTTTATATAATATTTTAAACATCGCGGAATGTTTTTATGTAATAAAAAAAAAATCGGAAAAAAAGTCCTCAAAGTATCAAGACGCCAAACTACACGCAAGACCATAAAACAGTTTGAAGACTGTCTCCAAAGAATGCAAATGTCTTCAAACAATGCCTCAAATCAAAAAAATGACCGCAAATGATGCTCTGTGCATATATATATATATATATAATCAAGCAATAACACAACAATCCCAAGTTAAGTACCTTGGTATATACCTCGATCGTCGCCTGTCATGGAAATCCCATATAGATGCAAAATTGATTCAAATTAAATGGAAAATAATAAAATATAACATGAAGAAAATTGTTTATGCAATCATACAAGAATGTTATAAGTATTTCTAAAAGATAGTAAACGAAGGACTAAATATATAGTCAAATAAATAAATATGTATTAAACAATACAACCAGCTATAGATATAAGATATTGTTACGAAATTGTATTTCAATTTCAATTTACCGGTCGATATCAACATACAGCATGTTTATCAACATACAACATCTTTATCAACACACGGCATGTTTATTGATATACAACTTGTTTACCATTTGTGGAAGTTTTAATTTACAAACATTATTGAGAACACCCTGTTATAAAAATAGCTGAGCAATATGACAACATTAAGTTTTAACGACTTTGGCTGAATATTCTAGACACAAACATTCTAGACTTGCAGTCATGAACATTCTAATATCTTAGCTCCGAACCATTTAGAAATTATGATTGGTGTACAAATAGACTAACAGGGCCAATCAATCAAGTTAATGTGTTCTTAAACCGTAATATACGTGTGTAAAAAGATAGAGTGTTCATATTGAATTGTTTTTGTATACATTTAAATTAATAAAGACTCGTTATATTTTCTTCAAACTATTTAACGCTTTTATTTGGCATTTAATAAGATTCCGGTTTATTTAAAGGAAAGAAACCGCCATTCGTAAAAGGTAAAACCGTAACAATACTTTTATTTAAATTATCACCATTTTTGTAATTTTTTAAAGTTTTTAATTGCCTTTAGTCCGGAAAATTCAATGATGTTTTAAATAACTAGTCAGGCCACAAATACTACGCTTTAATTAAATTCAAATACATTTTAAAATCTATACATTTTGGCAAACTCAAAAAACTGTTCAACAAACAGAAAATAAAATGCCAAAGTTTATGGTTGCAACGGATTCATATTCTGCATAGACTAATATTGACAAATTTGTCATAAACTAACCACCAGCTTTATCATCTATTATTACTTTTAAACAGACCCATGACATAAAAAATTAAACTGTGCTATCGAAACTTTTCAATTTGATTGACAAAATGAATGCAAATGGATTTTTTAAAATTTAAATTTTTCTTAGAGATTTCAATTGTTTGCATTGCAATCGATTTTGATTATGCAAACAGTATTTTTATTTGTCTTGTTTGTTATTTTGAGTAAAACTAGTAGGAAAATGAGTTTTGGAAAACTAGCAACACAAATAGATATTGCAAAATCATTATTGGTTTTGTGCATTTTCTAATGGAGTATAAAATTTATAGTGCCGAAGTAAAGTTTTAGTTTTTGTTCAATATTTTAACTTTGACATAACTTTTGCAAAACAGCAAAAATACAATTGAGTAACTACAGCTGACTTTTGGGATGCATTCTAAAGTTCCAGTTTGTAGTGAAGAGATAATGGAAAACAAAAACAATCTAATTAAAGTGACATACATACAGCCATGTCACAGAAAGTGGTTTTGATTCCGTAAATTAAGTCTCTAGAAAACGAAAAACTATTTTTTTTTCGAATACAACTAGTTTAGATTTGTAAAGTGGAATTTTTTTTACACCCTACACCACAATAGTGGGGAGGGTATATTGGATTTGTAACGCGCATAAATATTGGTCAAACACCCACCTTAAAGTATACCGATCGATTTAGAATCACTTCCTGAGTCGACTTAACGATGTCCGTCCGTCCGTCTGGCTGGCTGGTTGTCCATGTAAAGATTGTGCGCAGAGTTTTGCAGATATTTCAATAAAATTTGGTACGTGATATTTTCTCGGCCCAAGAAAGGATGGGATTGAAACTGGTGAAAATCGGTCCATTATTTCACTTGGCCCACATCGTAGTGGTAGCTCCCATATATGGCCCACTTCCGAAAATCACTTTAACGACCATAAATCTCTTCAAAATATTGTTTCATATGTAGAGAAATGTAATTCACTTTAATCTCCATAAATCTTTTAAAACTATTTATATCGAGATAAATTATAACATACACAATATTTATATTAACGGATGTCATGGCATTAAATTTCTGGATGATCGGTCCATAATATGGAATATCACATAGCGCCCATTCCTGAAAAACCGTTTAATTTATATACTGGGTGTAGGGTCTTATATAGTCGGGCTTTACCGACATACTTTCTGACATGTTCTTATTATTTACGATCTCTGCTTAAGGCTAACGTTTTATATTCGCATTTTCTGTACTTTTTAGAAGCTTTCGATTTTTTTTTATTCTACCTGACAATATCGGATTTTCAAGGAATTTTGGAAAATTTTTTTTTCTATTTTAACCCTGCTGTTAGGTTTGGATGATTTTGTTTTGTTTTTGTTTTGGTTAAAAAATAGTTCAACATATCAACTTAAAACGTTTGCTATTGGGGTATTTTATATTTTATTACTCCTGAAAAACTTTCAACCATAAGTAATCAAATGGTAGTTAGAAAAATAAAAAATTACGAATTGAGTGTTTAGGACCATTTTAGTCTGTTATTGTTTTTTTTTATATATAAAGGTAATTTAAAAATCGTCGATTTTCAGCTGTTTAACCCTTTGACGACCAAACATTTTTGGTTGAAGCGATTTACTTTTTTGTTATATTTTCGCGACCTATGGTCTAATAGTAGTTATGAAAAACAATTGCCCTCCTGGAAACCCTCTAAGTCTCCCATTTTGCTTGGAAAATATAGTTGCCTATGGGTTGAAACGAAATTTTTCATCCCAAATTATTTAATTGCAGCAAACAATTTTAAAATCAGTTTTTATTTAAAACGTAAAGAAAAATACAAGAGATCACACAAATTTATTATAACTAGAGTTGTTCGTAATAGATTCCAAAGCAATCACGGGACGTAGTGAAGCAAAAGAACACATTACATTGAACGCAAACAACATTTGTGTGACTATACTTATTATTAGAAGCACAATGAGAACACCGTTTCCAACCTTCACGTTTTTTCGATTTTATGGAGAGATTTGGGTTTTCTTATAAAATGGGTTCCACATTTGGTTGCGGCTGAAAAGGCACGCTTCCTTGAATTGAAGCTACTTATAAACTCTTTGGCTAAAGCTGCCCGAAATTCAATGGAGGTCAAATTGATTGAGGAACTGTTGGCCAATATGAGTTTTTTATATATTATATTGCTATTGTGAACACATAACTCGAAAAGGTCGAAGAACAAACGTAAAAATAAACGCCATTTACTTCTAAGATTGTACTCATAATATACTTTTTTTTGATCCATGAGATCGATACCTCCCATTCCTTTGTTATAGTGCTGCATAATCAGGGGGCAATCAATATCTATTTTTCCAGCTTGTCCAGCTACACGTCGCTTGACCTTGAATACTATTGGGTCAATAAAATTTGAGGCGAGGTAGACTCCACGATTATCCATCGATTTTACTATGGAAATGCTATCCGACATGAAGTAACTTACGTCCCCTCTCTTCATATATTTATCCGCCGGAAAATCTTCGGTATGTGCTTTCTATTACATCGGATGGTTCCGCACGCCATTATATCATTTTGCTGGAGAATGTGCATTAAGTTCAGGCTTGTAAAAAAATTGTCGAAGTAAACTTCAAGCCCTTTTTTTGCCAGTGGCTAACATAACTGCAAAACAGTCTCGCCAAGACCGTGCTTAACAAATGTCTTTTTCCGGTGTAAATGTCAATATTATATAAGTACCCGGTTTCTGCCTCACATAAACACCAAAGTTTGAATCCCCACGAAATAGGTTTGTCCTTCATGTACTGTTTCATAGCATTATGTCCCTTAAACTTTTTCCTTATGTTCATCGATTGAAAGCTTTTTTGAATAAGTATACGCATCCGGCATAGCCTTGTTAATATGATCTAAAATTGACAGAATTTTATACCCACGGTCACTAACATCAGCTTTATTGTTATCGCAAAAGTGAAGATTAGCTGTAATTTCCTCAAATCGGAGCCATGGCATGACACCCGCGATCTGTGCTTGGTGAAACGTTGGATCAGTAGACCAGAACAGGCGTATTGAGGGGAGTTTCACTAAGCTCATACGTATGATAATACCCATATAAGCCTTAAATTCAGCCACGGTCAAAGTAAACATACGCCCTTTTTGCAAAGCATATAGGTTGGACTGTTCCACTATCATTAAGCACAGCTCTAAGATATATGTATAATAACAGCAAGTCAATATTGTCTCAAAGTAGCAGAAAAGTTACGATTGATAAAAACTTATCTTCAAAATTACAAACGCTGTTGAACACATCGTACACTGAAGGCATTTCTTCATGCGTATGCACAACGGGCTTTAAAATTTGGGAATGTTTATATGCGCAATCCTCTTTAAATCCGGTAAAAACGGAATTCTTATAAGCAAGAGTCTGTCTAAAGCGGTAGATCCTTTCGGATGGTATGAATAACGTTGGTTTTATTGGCTCTTGTACAATATTTAAATTCGATGTAATTAGCTCATCTCCTGCGCCAGCTGGTTTATGGTCAACGTGTATACTACTCTCAATGATAATCTCTATGAGATCATCATCTTGTATTCCCAAAGCGTAATTTTCAAGAAATAAAACATATTCTGTGTCCATGTTTGTAACAGCTTCTTCATCTTCATCACTAAAATCGCAAAGTAAAAGTTCTTCGATTTGCTCTGGTCGAAGGAAAAAGAAACGATCTCGGCTGCTGATTCCCCTTTTTCGTTTCAATATATGAATGCAAAATACTAAACACTGGCATGCTGTTTCAGTGTTTAACATTAGCTAAAAAAAGCGCTCAAAAGTTCGAACTTTAATTTTAGTTTAATTTGTAAAGTTTTTTAGAAACGTTTGCCAAACATAATTTGATTAGTTGTAGACAGCTTGGAGTTTACGCAAACTTGTCTATTACATTTTTTGATAGATTAAGGTTGAGTCCAAAACATAATTGACTCTTATCCCCTTGCGCACTATTTTCACCCCTTGTCAGCCCCCGTCATAAATACTTTTTTTTGCCAAATTTGGAACAAGTAGGGCCCGATGTTGCCCCAATCCGCTTCTATAAAACAGTCTTTGACAAATTTGCTGTATCTGTTTCCTGGAATATATAATCTAAAGAACCCCGGGCAAGCAAAATTGCCTATGGTCGGCAAAGGGTTAAGCAACGAAAACCAGTCAGACGCTGAATATAAACTGACGCTTAGAAGACAAACTGGGTGTATATCATACACATATATATTTCGACATTATATTTGGCTTACTTATAAAATTTACACTATCATATCACTTATTACAAAAAGAGACTAATGGGGACCAAAATGGTCCAATACCTAAGATTCATAAGTTTTTTTTTATCTAACAGCAGGGTTAAAACTGAAGTGTTTGTGTGTGAGTGTAAAATGCTATATTTTGTCATGGGAAGGACATTCATTTCGAATAAAAAATAGCAAAATTTTTTTGTTATATTTTCTGTCGCACATATTTAGCACAAAAACGCATTAAGTAAAGGGTCATATTGAAATGTCATGAAAGTTTTTACATTTTGTGAAATTTGGCTCAAAAATTGGCATAGATTCTCTGAATTTAGTCAAAAACAACCCGCTGGCTTTTATGGAATGTATTTTTTCTGCAGAGCCCATTATTGTCTGTCTGTTTACGTTAACAGGAAATATTTGCGGCATTTAAGCTGCTGAAAATCTAAAAGCATTTGTTGAAAAGCCTTTGCATGCTGGACGCGTTAATCTATAGTGTGCTATGTGTTCTAGAGATAGAAATTCGTCTAAAAATTCGTTGCAGATAAATGGATTATGCCATCGAAGGAATGCTATCAGTTAATTTCTGGCTTTATTTGAACGATTTTTTTTTTAGTTTTTTTAGATGTAGCAGATGCAATTACACAACCACCAAAATAATAAATTTATTGCAAACCAAATTTCCTGATATTACATTTTCACGAAATAAAGCTGTTAATTGACGGCATCGACCATGCCACTGAATCATTTGTTGTTGTACTAACTATGTCGAATATAGTTTCTACGCAGATACAATCATATAGAGTGCAGCCATTAAATTTAAAATCCTTAGCCTGAATAACGAAATAAAGTATTAATAAGAGAATCAACATCTGTATACTTGGCTGTAATGGTCATCTATTCTATATTATTTTTCTTTATAATTGACAAAGCTTAATCATGCCAAAACAAACAAAAAAACTAACGATTTTAAACTAATTTATTCAATATGTCTCATACGCAACCGGGTTTTTAACAGTAAGTAAAAGCAAACTGAATTAAAAATAAGTTAGAGTGCTATATTCGGCTGTGCCGAATCTTCAATACCCTCCACCTAAACGTAATAAGAAATACAAAAACTACACTGGCTATAGGACTAGAATATCCCTTTTTTGTGTTTTCTATTCAGTCTTAGTGCAAATTTTATTATCATTTAATATATTGTTTGAAAGGCAATTTTACGACCAACATAACTATTATTAACATTTTGAAATTTTATCTAATTTTGACCATTTATAATTGATGTAATTACCGATTATTACTGTAATCTACAGAGTTTGTCTGATTTTCATAATAATCTCGAGTGTAATTTAATAAACAGAGGTGAAGCTTTTTTGTTTGAATTTGGTCTTTAAGAAACATTGGTCACAATACAATTACTTTTCATACGAATCAAACACGTTTCAATACAAGAAATAATTCGAATTTAAGGGTATCGAGATGTCGGTTAGAATCAACAAAACAAAAAATCGAATATGAATTACCCCAAAATTTAAAAACACTTGAAAGAATCTCAAATTTCAAAGTGAGTTTGAACAACTATATTTTACAAAATCTTGAACTGCTTTTAATATGATGTATCTTTAAACAATTGAAATTGATAAAATTTTTATAAATTTTATTTTGCATTTTTTAATATTTTGTTCTTTATATAATTACATTTCACTATAAATTATTAACTATTTTATGCCAACTTGCCTCAAAAATGTCTTTATGACGCTGAGGCTATATTTTTAACCTTGTAATTAGAATGTAATTTAATGTTTACGAAATAATAAAAAAAAAAAAATATTATTTACAAGAGATATATGGGTGGCATAGTAGAAGTGAAACAATTATGGACTGATAGCTTCTAAATCTAGTATACAGTAATGTGATTTGGTTGAATTTAATCTCAATAACGTTATTTACAAGAGTTGTATGGTTGGTTGGTGTGCTCGGAAGTGGACTTAATTCGGGATCTATTGCTATTATTGACTGATAGCTACAAAATCCAGTAACATAATTGCGGTATTACTGATATTAGTATGATTTCTGGATTAATATTTCTGATCTGTATAAAAGTTGGTTCAATATCAATATTTATTAGATATTTTTATGGGTTTATTTGTTCTTCGGAAATGATTCTTATATGGCAGCTATGATAAATTATGCGCCGATCTTCTTAAATTTTGGAACAATGATTTTTATGTATATGAGAATATTTCACGTCGATTTTCAATAATAATGGTATATTTAAGATACATATTAGTACTAACGTGAATTTCGAAAGTGGACCTTATATGGGGGATATAGTCAAATATGGACAGATATTCTCAAAATCCAGCAGGTTGATTTTAGCATGTATGAAAATGATCCGTGTAAAATGTTGGATCGGTACCGTTATTTATAAGAGATTTATGAGTATTAAAGTAATTTTCGGAAAAGGTCTTTATATGGGGAATACGGTCAAAAATAGACCGAAATTCACAAAATTCTGCAGAATGTTTTTTGTGTATATGTTAATGACCTATACAAAGTTTTAAGTCGGTACCGATATTTATACGATATATATAAATATAAATGCCTTTTTCGAATGTGGTCCTTATATGGAGGATATGACCAATTGTTGGCCGACCAATATAAAATTTAGTACAACAATTTATTTACCTATAAGGATTATTTAAGTCAAATATTAAGCGTTTAACATTATTTTTACCAGTTTTATACGTATTTAAGTGAATTTTGGAAGTGGACTTTATATGGGGTCTATAGTCAAACATGGACCGAACTAAAAAAAATTCGTTTTACGGTTTCTTTTTACATGAAACTTATTTTTGCTGAATTTTGTATTGATATTCCAATTTTATAGTCATTTATGTATAATTGAGCAACATGTCGGGAATATTTTTGTATGGGGGATATGAGAAATCATGAACCGATTTCCACTATTTTCCTCAAGCTTTTTTCTTTTATCAGAAATATAAGGCGTATAAAATTTCATTATCTGCAATATTTTTCAAAATATTGCAATAACATCGACAAAAAATATCAAATTTTTATGGCGGTTGTCTCACAATTTGGTCCGTAACTCTGGTTTTGCTTCACCGGTATTGCTGATTTTCAATACCAAACTGCCTAAGAAAACACAGTTAAATTACGTTGTGTATTTTGGATGTAAGAGTGTTTTACACGGACGGACAGACGGACAGGCATGGCAAATTGACTTAGAATTTCATAAGGATCAAGAATATATATACTTTGTTGGGTCTCAGGTGTATATTAACAAAGTTTACCACTCTTGATGGTGGAGGCTTGGAAAATAAGCAAATATTTATTTTTTAAGACTTCTTTTACAAGTGTGTCATGTACCTTAAGCAATAGCACCAATCAATCTAACTTAACCTTAAAAAAAACAATAACTATAAGTCAACATTAAAAAGTCTTTAGAAATCTCTTAGTTTTATTTGTGCAAAATATATAATTTGTAAATATTATTTAAAATTATCTTTAAGTTTGCTAATAATCCTAATGAAATTTTTAATTTTTAAACACATCACAGAAAAAAGGATAAATTATAAATATTATAATAACTTAATTATAAATTATAATAAACCTCAATTTCCATTTTTTTAAGGTATTTTGTTGCTTATTGTTTTAGTTCAGAGTTTAAATTTAATGTCAAACCCTTATCAAATACTTGAATATGTACAAAGTTTGTATCGGAATGTTTTATGTTTTATTATTGCTGTAATTTTGTGCATAATTTAATTTATTTTTTTTTTTTTTTTGCACAAACTTGATAATAGTTTGTGAGAATGTAGAATGTTTTTTTTGCGTTTTTATCACAATGTTGCTAATATTTAAGAGAGAAATAATAGAAGATAGTAATTGGTGATGAAATATGTTGTTGTAACATTTTGTTTTATTAGATTTTGGAATTTCTTTTTTGTTAACTAGAAATACGATTAAAATGTCTGCAAACAGAGATATAATATTTAACGGGTATTAACCAGTAACCCATAGACTGAGAGAGCTGCTCATTTGTCTTGGCTAAAGTATTACTCTGATTAAGAAACTCTAAACTTTATTCTTTGAAAATTAACCTTTTATTTTTAAAGTCAACTATTAAAGCCGACTTTGTAAAAAGTACTCACGTAATAAACAAGTTATAAGAAATCGTCAATTAAATATTTACTTGATACTGTAATGATATACATTTAGAAACTTGCAATGAATCGAGACATTATAGAAAAGCAGTATCTACGTAGCCAAAAAAAAGTTTTTAGTTATTAATATTCTAAATGTAAAAATCTAATGAATTGCTTCTGTAATTTTTACTTTGAACGTTTTTATTCTTTTCCTATAATTATCCTTTACACAGTTGGAGGATGTTAAAAATGTATTTTGTTGCAAAGTGTTATTAAAAATGTCCTTTGTCTGACAAAGAGAATAAAAGAGAATACCAAATATAAAAGGCATTTCAGCTAAAGGGTATTGTTACATTATATTTTTTTAGAATTTATACTTACTGTATAAATTCTTTATTTTACAACTTTAGTTTTTCTTTTGAATAAAATAAGTTAATGAGTAATATTCTCAAAATTTATTAAAGAACTTAAGCATTATTATTATTATAAAATATTATATATTCCAGTTATTAAATGCACAAAACTCAAAGGTTTAAATTTTCTTTTTTCTTTCATATTTGTGTTTCAGCATCATAACATGTAAATTTCAAATTAACACATAATTTCCATTTAGGGAATCCATTATACACATAACAGGCATTAGGTACACAAACTATTAACAACTGTTTGGCAGAAATATGATGAGAATGTATGCGGTTGCTTTTTAGACAAGTTACCAACAATAAGCTTGTTTACAATAAAATTTCCTTTAACTAAAATCCTAACAAATATTTTTAGTAAAAATAATATTGAAAGCTCTATTTGTATGAAAAGCGATCGAATTTGTACTACAAACATATTTTGTTTGCAATTACTTTTGTTTTAACAATATACCAGTAGTTTTTTTTTACATATTTCATACACAAAATATATTTCAATTTAAAAGGCAGTTATGCCGTATATTATTTACAAAACTATTTAGAATGATATGATTGCACACATTTTACACCTCTCAGCATTGCTGACCATTTACTAGTGTTAAACTCCAAGAAAAAAGAAACCTACACACTACTAATGTCGTTTTTTATATTCATCCTGTTGAACTTGTATCAGAGAACACCATTGTTACAACACTTAGCATGCCAATGGGTATCATAGAATTTTAAGTTTATATAAAAAGGAACTACTATTGAAATTTATTTTAAAATTTTCCTTTATAGGAATGTTAAACTTTAAAAAACATAATTTAAACTTCTTCAAGGTTTGTCGGGTTCTCTCAAAAATTTAACTTAAATACTTCTTGGCTACTTCCATTTAAAATTTTATTTTCACTTAAAAAAAAAATTCTGCACCACTGCGAATTTCCACTACAAAAATGATTTAGTAAAGACACAAACCAAATTGGTTGTTTAACCCTTAAGCGAACACCAGGGCCTAGCCAGGCATTTTTAAACATTTTTATAGTTTATAACTAAGATATCTTAGCCGGAGCCTCTTAGATTTTTCTGAATTTCGTGTACGTTTCAGAATAAATACATGTATTAGAGTAAAGAAATTAAAACTTTTAGTTAATAAAAAAATCGTTTATTCAATAGCAATCATATCAACTGTTATCATAAAAATAGATAATCTAGATTTTAACAGCTAAAAAAAGAAAAGGCTTTTTTATAAAGAGGTGCTAGGATCATGAAACAAAAAATTTTAATACTGTTTTAATGAAGCGAAAAATTATGTTCCAGAAAAAGTTCAAAATGTTTATGCATCTTACGTGCAGATGATTTCTGGTGAGAATGCAAACTAATAATAAAACCTGAAAAACACACTAAACACCAAAATAAATCTGGTTAACTTAACGACCTACAATTTATAAAACTATTTACTCATACAACCAATTTTGTCATTGTTGAATCATGTGATTGTTAGATGTTACCATATTTTGATATTAAAATAACAATATTTCTCAACTTTGTTTAGACAAATTCACATTATTGAGTTTTTGTTTTAGCCTTTTTTAAAGGTGTATTTATTTAATAGTTAGACTTTGTATTAATATAAATAACATACACAAACAAATAACTACTAAATTGTTTAAAACAATACCTATATCTCATCTAATATCGTCAACTTGACAACTATGTCCAAATTTTACTGATAACGAGCTGCAAGTTATCAATGATAATTGTCGAATAGTTGATGGTATCAGAGTATCATATCCAATACCTTTTACAATATTATAGAAACCGGAGAATTGCTCTATAATGTCCAATAATTACGCACCACATAAGCTTTTAAAGCAGTGATTTTCAAAATTTTTTTTTTTTTTTTTATAATACATTATATTTATTTATTGAATCTTCAGATATTGAAATGACAATAAGTTTTCGAATCTTAATACTAAAAGAAAATAATAAGTCCAGCCAGTGCTAGACAAAATATTATGATACTACAAAAAAATTTACATCCACTGATCCAGTCATCTGTTTTGCGTTTGAGTTAAAGCAAGGGTATCCCTCCTTCTCAACCGAACATGGCCACTAAAGTTAAGGATGTCTCGTGCAAGTGGGTTTGGATGGTGTTCAAGTTTGCTGACATATTTTGAGGCGTATTTTGTAAATTCGACTTTCACCAAAGGAATGCCTAGATCTTTGTGAATTCGAGAATTTTTAACGTACCATGGAGCTGCAGTAATTATACGTAGAATTTTATTTTGACCTCTTTGAATTTTTTCAATGTTGGATGCTGAGGCAGTACCCCATAATTGAATTCCATAACACCATATTGGCTTTAGAATTGCATTGTACAACAAAAGTTTACAATCCAACTTTAATGTAGAATTTCTGCCGATTAGCCAATTAAGTTGCACTGCTTTTAATCTCATCTGTGTAAGTTTTGCGTCAATATGAGACTTCCAGGTTAAACGACGATCGAGGTGGATTCCGAGGTATTTGACTTCATTGTGTTGCGGAATAATTTGGTTATTTATTCTGATGGACGAGCAGGTATCTTTTCGCAATGTGAAAGTTATATGAATACATTTCTGTTCGTTAACCCTGATTTTCCAAAGCTCAAGCCAATTCTCTAGTTTATAAATATAATTCTGCAAATTCTGTGATGCTATTTGATGGTCCTTATGAACGCTAATAAGGCTGTATCGTCAGCAAAAGTTGAAGTATGTATATTGGGGTCTGACGGCATATCGGATGCATAAATCAAATATAAAGTAGGACCCAGTATGCTACCCTGGGGTACTCCTGCTTCAATTGGCTGAGCGGGGCTTAAAAAATCGCCTTCTTTGATTGTAAATTTGCGACCATATAAATAAACTTAAAAATAAAAATGTTTTGGTGAGAGATTTTGCCCAGCAAACATAATCACCCCTATCGTGAATAAAAATTCCACGTGAAATTTGTTCACTTTTCGCATTTTTCCTATTTATATTCAATTTTAAAAAAATAAAAAAGAACAAATTTCAAGTGGAATTTTTATTCACGATAGGGGTGAATGCCAAACTGTTAAATTAAAAAAGCCAGAGTTTTTACCAGATATAAACAACGTATTAAATGAACAATTTATCAATTTTATTCGAACTGTTAATCTTAAATTTTTTGATATTTATTTAGTCGGGCTCGAGTTCAAAAAAAAAAAAATAATAAAAATTAAATTTAACTAAATAAATATCAAAACATTCAACGTATTAAATTTTAATATTAAGCTGAAGAAAAAACATCGGGGACCGTAAATAATAGTTAAGGTACGGTCACGCTTGGCAAATATTTACTCAAAAAAGCGTAACCATTTGTTTGACGTTGATTACTCTTACAAGAGTTTTGCAAGATCAAACAGCATCAAATAAAATAAAACTAAATGTTTTTTGTGTCTTATTCTAAATAAGCGCAGTTTTTTTTAGATAAATCAACAAGTTCAAATATACTTTATACGTTTTTTTGGTAAATATTTGCCAAGTGTGACCGTACCTTTAGTAACATGAAAAAATAATATTTAATTATCATAAAATTTTATTCACATTTCATATCGTGAATGTGTATGCTTTTATTTATATGTAATGTTCAATTGTATTTGAATCGCGTGTGCTTCCTATGCTTGGTCCAACAAAAAGCAACAATAATGCTTAATAAATTTATGGAAAACAATCACAATGACCAATTCTCATGTATTCTCATCGATTGCACAACGACGACTAAATGTGCGTAAGTTTTTAAACAATTGTTTTGTGGGTTGAACATTACTGATTTAAAGTCTGAAAATTGCATAGAAATGTCCTTTTTTGCTAAAATTCAAAAAGAAGTTCATATAAAGAAGTTCTGTTAGTCAATTGCTAATCAATTTAAATAAATAAAAAGACTGTAATAAATTAAGACGAAGGTGACGTGAAAATAAATACAAATATCTAGGAATGGTACGAAGTGACTGAAAATCGATGGAGCAATTAAACCATAGTTTCGATGTGCGCTAACAAAAGTCTTCATTTCGAAGAACGTATTCAAATCAATGATTTCATGATTTTAATTTGTGATCGCCCTACTGCATATCTAATTATAATTTTATCCGGTTCTCAGTATGCTATTTTTCTAATTAAAATTGAAATAAGAATTGTCCATATTACTCTAATTATATTCACTTTACAAAAATATTACTATAAAAACTATTGTGAGAGAAATTAAAATAACACAATATTACAACAATGACAACTGGCAATGACTGAATTGGTAACCAGACAACTTTAGATTACATGTCACATTTTACGACAACACATTCATAGTTGGTTAATAAAAAATAGAGAAAAACAAAACAACATGTAATATAAAAGTTAGTAGTTTCATGTTTTACACTCAAATAATATAACGCAATAATTATAAAATACACTTCTTAAAATGCTTGCTTAATTAATGTACGATATACTAAAAGAGCTTACTAGCCTATGTTAATGTGTATTTTTTGTCAGTACAACTCCAAGAAGATCAGGTATTATCCTGCCCCTTCCATTCATTTAAATTCCGCTATTTAAAGCTCCGTAGACTTTTTCTTCATTTGTTGAGTTCTCTACAAGATTTTGATATACTACATTGTAGTCTAAACAACTTTCCAAAAAAGCCTACCTACTACTTGGACAGGTCGAAGTATTAGATCGTAACTTTTACAGAACATCATATCATATATAAGTGGGTGCTGTAGCTTAATTGGTTAGCGCATTTGATCATTAAGCATGAGTTGGTATTTGTAGCCCGGGTTCGATTACCAGCCGCTGCCACTGAAACAACATCAATTTCTGATAATTATTAGTTTTCTTCTATCTATCATAACTAGTATTCATTACAGCGCCCTCCTTCGGTGGTACAGCATTTAAACGCCACCGAAGTAAAATAATTAAATAAAGGCTATAAAATCAAGTTTTAACATTAATGCGCCTACTCACCACCAGAGGCGCTGCAGTTCTGCACTAAAAACAAACATAATGCGCAATTGCAGAGTTGTGATATAAAAGCTTTCTTCTTTCACCACCTTTACTTCTTCAACTATCCCCTTTCCAAAGAAAGTAACGAAAGTATAGTGAGTTTTTTAAAAGCTAAAGGAAAGTTTTTCAAAAAAAAAACACATAAAATTGAGAAAAATGCATGAAATCTTTATTTGAATCAATAGTACGTACCATAATGTTTGAAGATTATTTCATGCAAATGTTGACCTTGACTGCGCCTCAAATGGTCCATCCGCTTAGTCTAATTTTGACATACTCTTTCCAACATTTCGGCCGGTATCTCACGAATAAATGCTTCAATGTTGTCTTCCAATGCGTCAATTGAAGCGGGCTTATCTGTATAGCTTTAACATAGCCCCACAAAAAAAAGTCTAAAGGCGTTAAATCGCACGATCTAGGCTGCCAATTAACCGGTCCCGAACGTGAAATAAAATGTTCACCGAACTCGCCTCTTAATAAGTTCATTGTTGCGCGTGCTTGGTGGCATGTGGCACCGTCTTGTTGAAACTATATGTCATGCAAGTCAAGCTCTTGCATTTTGAGCAACAAAATGTTGGATATCATCCCACGGTAGCGCTCACCATTCACAGTTGCGTTACGATTCACATCATCTTTGAAGAAGTACGGTCCAATGATGGCACCAGCCCATAAACAGCACCAAACTGTTACAAAAATGAAAATTCAATAATTTGCAAGCGTTGTTCGTTTGTAAGACGATTAATGGTTAAATTATAGATCAAACTGAAGATGTTTGACAGTGAAACAAAACACGAAACGTGTGTCAGCTGTTTAAACCAGTGCTGCCAAAAAGATAATAGCTAAACAATCACCCTTTATATGGGCATATTAATTGCCTGAGTGTTACTTCTCTTTGAAAAAAATTATTTATATGTCAACAAAACCTATCTCGTTTGAATATCAGCGTAATCTTATTGAAATAGTTCTTTTTAGTGTATATTTTATTAAAGTCACCAACATACAAGTACAATCTTAATGAGCGTAAATATCTGGCAATATTTCCTTTAACTACACAATTTTTTGACAACAATATCAACTTTTTTTTGCCATAGAAAGTAAATATAAAAAGTGGAGCATGACAAGTCGCAAAAATGGTTTGAAAATTAACAAAGTTTTGTTGCAGCGCCATTAGTTTTAATGTGTGTTTTGTAAAACATCTGACATATTTTTGAAAACATTTCTTGTGGAAATCGTAAAAAAGGTAAAAAAAAACTGTAGTTCTACATTATATTTTGTGCTTTGTGATTATATAAAAGGTGTCTCCTGACGTGTTGCTGTTATTAAACAGATTGACGGCGAACATTTCATGGTGACAAAACAATGAAGTAGAAAAGCTATGGAAAAATTTTGTAAGATTTGTTCTCATATCTAAACAATATTATACACTTTGTAGTAAAATTACGAAAATATTTAAAATCTTAGTTTATTGCAACTATTTTATCAGTCTTTGTAACGATTCGCCATATGTATGGTGAATTCCACGTCAAGTGACCCAATTTTAAAATCGATGTCTTCCGATTTGGATGGAATTTTCACCAAGGTTAGTACTATTGGATAGTATATCAGACCAGAATTTTCAGCTCTTTCATTCAAGAACTGCCGGAGTTAGAGGGGGACATTTTGGTCATACAGGGTTTTTTTTAAATGAGTGTAACCTATTGGTCCTGGTAAAAATTGTCCAAAGGACTTTAGATAGCTATGTCTTTAATCATTCCAAATATGATTTTTTTTAATTTAAAAAAAAAAAAAATTTTCATCCAAATCGGAAGACTTCGATTTTAAAATTGGGTCACTTGACGTGAAATTCACCATATGTCTGTACAAATCTATTTTAATAAGTTTAAAACAGCTCGTTTCATTGAATGTTCGTAAGAAACTCATTGAATGCTTTTAGGATACTAAAATTTTATTTACAAATTAAAACCTTAACAGCTAAAATAAAAATCTTAAAAATAAACTAGTAATAAGACAAGACCTCTTGTACTCTCGTGTATAGTCAATCTTATCTATTTGATATTCCCATCACTCCGTGTGGTAAACAACACACTAGTATTAAGAACATCTTTTTTAGAACTCATGTGTGAAGTAGCATGGGTCTCATACCTTATCTACACATCTAAAGAATAACAACTATTAAGTAAGATGTACACTTTCTAAAAAATAAAAAAAATCTTGAATGTTAGAATTATTAAAATATGTTCAAGTATTTGAACATACTGCCAGGGTCAAACCCAGCAATAAAAAATAAATATATAATATATAAAGATAAAAAACAAACATGTGCAAGTCATTTTGAACAATGTCTTTTTATGATGGATTGATAAAAATATTGAACAAAAAGAAGATCACAGTTGTGCTAATGAATTGTATAAATTTATATCGTCCCTTCAAAAAAAACATTAGTGTATACACATGTACACTATTATTTTTTATTGCATATTAAGAATATACATAAATGATTCTATATGTGGTCAAAATTTGGTGATATTCTTCTTCCACAAAGTGGGTCAAAAGATTAATTGAAATAATAGCTTATAATTGAAGGTTACGGTTTTTATCTAGTTGTTTCTCTGAATATAATTTCAAAGAAAAGTAGTGTACAACAAGCATACATTACATTTATTATTAATTATTTTTATTATTTCACCTGCAAGTGCAGCCACAGTGTTTTAATTAGTTGTTACTCTGAATAGAATTTCAAGGGAATATAGTGCATAAAAAGCATTTCATTTCAAATTCAAATAAAATACTCGTAGCGTATAATGATTTTTATACATGTACTAAAACTAAGTGATATCGTTGTAATGTGAGTCCTATTTATTTGCAATTAAAGCACTTGTAGATTAATGCAATATCATCTGCTAGTAGCCTGATTATTCTATATATTATTAATGTTTAGCCAGATGTCTAATAAAACAAAAATTTTAAACTCGATTATCTCGAAATGGCGTACAAATTATACACTATTGTTGTATAAAGGGGAGGATATATTATAATGTAAGATATTGACATATTGTACATTTAAAAGTTTATTTAATTTTAAATAGCTTTTTAAACAAGTGAGAAAGTAGAGTCGGTCAAGCCCAACCATATAATACCCTACACCCAGTATATCTATAAAACAGTTTTTCAGAAATAGGCGTTATACGGGAGATATAACCTATTGTGGACCGATCATCCAAAAATTTAGTAAATAAATATAAATATTATATGTGTTAAACTTCTTCTCGATACAAATACTTTTAAAAGATTTATGAAGCTTAAATTGAATTACGGAAAGGGTCTTAGATGGGAGTTTCAACTAATTATGGACCGAGCATTATAAAATTAGGTGTGAGTTTTTCTGTATATAAGAAACTTATTTGTATGGACCGAGCATTATAAAATTAGGTGTGATTTTTTCTGTATATAAGAAACTTATTTGTGTCAAATTTGGATAAAAAAAAAAGAAATTTATGCTCTTTAAAGTGATTTTAGGAAGTGGACCTTATAAGGAAGCTACGACTAATTATAGACCGATCATAATAAAATTGGACCGTATTATTTATAGACATAAGAAATATATTTTCGTTCAATATTATTTGGATACCACAATTTTGGAGAGAGTTATGCTCTTTAAAGTGCGGTGCCGGCCAGCCAACAGACAAACATCAATTCTTTAACCAGTGTTAGTTCTGGTAGTTCGAAGTTTTTGCTGTAATTATCATTTTTGATTAATTTCTATTCATAGTTGTTTTTTCCTTTTTTCTTCAGTTTTTTTCGTATTCATGTCAAGACTTCGTCTCGAAATCCTTCAATCCTTTAACACTGGTTAAAGGATTGATGTTTTTCTGTTGGCTGGCCGGCACCGCAGTGGTGTATGTGGTAGAATGCAAAGAATTCTGATGAGAGAAAGTGGGATTTCTCGAAACATATTTTAATTCAACAACCCAGGTTCGATCCCCAGTCAAGAAAAATTATCAAATTTTTTAATAATAAAATTTTTCAAGTTGTAGGAATTACAACTTCAGTAAAAATAATTTAATAAAAATTAAATTTAATGAACTCGAGCCTAACTAAATTATCAAGAAGTAAAAATTAACAGTTCGATTATGAAATAATAATTATTCTATAATGAAAAGGTTTTTTTGATACTGATCACGAAACTCCAGTATGAATGCGGATTGGTTTAGTTACACCGTGACTGTTTTTTCTCCAGACATCTTCTAGTTTAAACTCTACGATACCTGAGATGCTGTTAACACTGTGATAGCACTTGACATTAATGTTAATTACTAGTTATTGCCAGTGTTGCCATTTTAGCACTTTCACTGCTAGATTTAGCATTTTGTTTCTCGAAAATGCACTGAAACTTTTAAAAATTATGCTAAATGCTTTTTAGCATAATTTGCTTGACAAAAAATTTTTTTTCTCGAACAATTTTTACTTTTTTACTCCAAAAATACTTTTGGAGGAATAAAATATAACTTTTATTATTATTTCAACTAAATTTCTTTCGGTGTGGTAAGTAAATCAACATGGAAATTTTTGAATTAATATATGAAATGTCATCTATTAAAACAAGTCAACTATTGTTATGAACAAAATTAAGAAAAACTATAATTTATATTTGTAACATTTGAAATAAAGATTTTATTGTTACATTGAAAAAATTTAGCACTTTTTTCTTCTTCTGTAGAACTTATTAGCACTTAGTTTTTCAAGTTTTAGCATATTTTGAAATTCATTTTCTGGCAACACTGGTTTCTGCTATATGATCGGCCATCAGATCAAACAGAAAAGCCTGGAGAGTCTTCGCAACCTGAGATAAAAAGTCTTTACCGAATTTTTATATTACAATAATCAGGCTCCTCGCTGTCTTGTTGAAAACAGTGCTACTCAAATAACCGCTCATTAGTTTATTTCAACATTAGCATAGATCATCTGGATCGATAGTCTTGCATGTTAACGCTGTGCTGATGTCAGCTATTGGTGTGTCTAATATTGAATGATTATGAAGTTCGAGGAAAAAGCTTTCGTTGGTTTAAGACAGACAAATTTCTGTAATCAAGCGATACTTGTCCTCATGCACCAACTTTACACCAACATTATTTGCACCTGCCTGCAGAAAAACTATGTTCATCTGTTTGGTTCAGTGAATGTTGGAGAATATCGAAACATCAATGTTAAGGATTTTGGTAAATTCTAATTTATTTTGGTTGATGTAATAACGATGCTTAGGGGTGAAGCAATTACTACTAAAATTCAGACAAACTATAAAAACGACTAAGTGGCCTGAAACTAGAAAAACTCTCTGGTTTTTCATTATTAAGAAAAATATAAATATAAACTTCCGTGTCTGCTATGAACACCATGTCCAGTCTGCTATGTTCAAAAAAGACACATCCGCGACTTCTTTTAATTGATAAATTAGAAATTCATGCTGTCAATAAATATTTAAATAAAAGAGATTTATCGGGACAAGAAATACATAATGATATGGAGAATGTGTTAGGTGAAAGTGCTCCTTCATGTGCAGCAGTAAAATATTGGGTTGCTGAATTTAAACGTGGTCGTACAAGCATTGGGGATGAACCACGTAGTGGACGTTCAAAAACCGCAACAACAGCAGAAATTTTAGCCAAAGTGCATGATATGGTGTTAAAAAGTGCGTGAAATAGCTAATATCATGGGCATTTCAAATGATAGAGTCCATCTAATTTAGCATGAAGAACTACGAGTACCGATGAAAAAGCTTTTGGCAAAATGGATGCCGTATTTTTTAACAGTCGACCAAAAATGCACAAGACTGAAAATGTTTCAAGAGTGTTTTAACAACGGCTAAAATCAACGAATTTAAGTACGAGTTGCTTGACCACCCATCTTATTCTTCTGATTTAGCTCCCAGTGACTTTTACTAGTTCCTTAATTTAAGAAACTTCCTAGCCGGCAAGCGTGTTACCTCAAATGAAGTAGCAATTACAGTTGTAAACCACTTAAGGAAAACAATTTTAATCAAGGATATAATTGCTAGATAAACGTTGGACTAAGTGTATTGAAGTTTCAGGAGATTATATTGAAAAATAATTTTTTTTTGAAAAACTAATCATTCTCTTGATTTTTTTTCTCGGACAGTACAGAGAAGACCATAAATCTTAAAAGACATAAAGAAATTACAAAACAAAAATTGTTTGCTTATTGAATGTAAGAATGTAAAAATAGAACAAAACAAATTATAAAAAAACTGTGTATGAATAGTAAATCACGTACGAATATACTGGAAATATACACACTGACAAAAGACAAATATTGAAACTGTTAGACAAAATTGGTAGCAGTATCATTGCTAGTTATTCACCAAGCCAATCTAAGAGGCACTGAATGTAACTGCTATACTCGTGTAACTAAACAAGAGCTGATAAATAGCTTTGATTTTCTTCTTTCTAATGAAGATGTCAAAGCCTAAAAATTGAAAGTAGTCCCTTAACACAGCCTTATTTTTGATGATTAGTACAAATAATTTATCATAACACCTTAGTTAGTTAGTTAGTTAACTTTATTGAGACTTAATTTTTTTCATAATTTATGATTTAAAAACATTAATTATAAGAAAAGTTAAAACTATAGCGTATTATTTTAATTACATAAATATTAATTTGGTTATGCGAGAGGCTTATTAAAAGTAAAGAAAATTTAATTATATGAAAAATTAATTAGCAATTAGTAAATTGAATGTAACAGTGTTCACACCTGCCATTTAGCAGAGTTATACCTTAATAAACTTAAAACTAAAAAACTCTTAAAATAAAATCTTAAAATTAATTTAAACCTAAAATAATAAAATTAAATCAAAAAAATAACAAATTTACCCCCTATGTTCTACATGAGTAAAAGTTTTCACCTGGAAAATTATTGTATTGTTCATATAAAATTTTAACTGTCGAAATGTAATTAGTATTTGACCAACTAATTCCTTGCTCGTTTGACAAAATATCTTGCATTATATTGCCTTCGAAGAAAGACAGTCTATCAATTAAACATTTCAGCAAATGTAGAGCATAAAAGGAAATTGGAGATAGTTTTCCTTCTCATAAATAAATTTATTTGAAAACCTTTTATTATAAGTTTTAAAATTCATTCTTCTGTATACATTTTCTAAAAATGTGGCGTTCAAATATTTTCATTTTCCACATTGGCTTAATACTTACTTTATATAAAAAATAATTTAATAGTAATTGGCAAAGTTCTACTATTAAATAGTTTGGAAAAGGCACCTTTTACCCGATTAGCCTTCTCCAAATTATATACAGCATGCTTGTTGAACTTTAAAAGCTTACTAAAGTTTACTCCTAGGTATGTTATGTTGTCCTTAAATATGATTTCAGAACCATTTAATATTAATTTAAAATGTTTGCTCTCCGGAACAACAGTATATTTACACTTTTCGGAAGCATTTCTTAAGCATAAATCATTATTCTTTGAGTCATTTATTTTTATTCCCCAATAAGCATAATAATATTCATCGACATATTTAAGGTGTGCAGAAACATTTTGTAGAGCAATTTTTGGTGATTCATTGTGATCATAAAGTATACCTTTTGAATTACCGAATTCATGTGGAAAATCATACATAAATATGTTATATAAATGAGGTGCCAATACAGAGCCCTGCGGAACACCACAAAAACATTACCATGATAACTCCATATGTATTAATAATAAAAATAAATGTTTTAAAAATTAGCATACATTTAGGATGAAATTTAATAATATATTCTATTGTAACACCTAAACGTATGAGTAATAAAATACTGCTGCTTAATATTTTTTTATACCCTACACCACTATAGTATACCGGTCGACTAAGAAAGTGATTTAACGATGTCCGTCTGTTTGGCTGGCTGTCCATGTAAAGCGTGTGCGCAGAGTACAGGTCGCAATTTTGAAGATATTTCGATGAAATATTGTACATTATATTTTTTTGGCCCATGGCTAAATGGAATTGGAAGTGGTGAAAATCCGTACATTATTTCACCTGGCCCCCATACAAATGTCCTCCTGAAATTGGGGTTTACCGATCACAAATGTTTGAATTTTGCAAACATCTAAACAAATTTCATCATAAATGAGTGGTTAATGAAGCCGAATCACATCTACAAATTTTGTGCAGATCGGTCCATATTTACTCGTAGCTCCCATTTCTTAAAATCACTTTAAAGAGCATAACGCTCTCAAAAATGTTGATATCCAAATAATATTTAACGCAAATATGTTTCGTATATATACATATAACTTAGTAGAATTTTATGATGATCGGTACATAAGTAGTAGTAGCTCCCATATAAGACCCACTTCCGAAAATCACTTTAAGCACCATACACCCATCTACTGGGTGTAGGGTATTATATGGTCAGGCTTGACCGACTATACTTTCTTAATTGTTTCAATTTATTTTTAAATTAATTACTTTCATTTTAGATAAACGCATTAAAATTAAATACCAAAAATAACTTCCTTTGTCAAAAATAAAACGAACTGTTAATTTTAAATTTTTGATATTTATTTAGTCGGGCTCATTAAATTTAATTTTCATTTAATTATTTTTACTGAATTGTTTTACAACTTGAACATTTTTTATTATTAAAATTTTTATTGATAATTTTCTTGGCTGGGATACGAACCTGGGTTGTTGTATTTGCATATATTTCGAGAAACACCATTTTCTCTCATCAGAATTCTTTGCGTTCTAACCCTCTGCACCACTTGGGGTGCCTGCTAGCCAACAGACAAACATCAATCTTTTAACCAGTGTTAGTTCTGGTGGTTCGAAATTTGCTGTAATTATCATTTTTATTTATTAATTTCTATTTACATGTTGCCTCCTTTTCTTCAGTTTTTTCGTATTCATGTCAAGACTTTGTCCCGAAAACCTGAATACATTTGTATACACACCATATACCATATACAAATGGTCAACTATTTATATGAGTCTCATTTAGTAGAATATTTAAATTTCAAAGGTTATTTTAAATCAATAAACTTTACCACAATTGTATTGCCATTTAATTGCTGCCTTTTATCGTGCGAAGTAGTCATCAAGTAATAACCATTAAAAAAAGTAAAAACAATACAGCATACAAAATAATTTCACTAATTAATTGAAACTATTTTAATTCCTGTTATAATCACTGAAAATATAAAGATGGCATTAATAAGTATTTATCTCATGTAACATTAATTTATATTACAGAAATTATTCTATACACATCGCTAGGTAAATTCATAAAATACAATTAATTAACAACTGCCACCAACCAAGTTTGCAAGTGCTGATGCGAGAAATCAAAGGATTAAATATAATAAATTAATATTATGGTAAATATTTTCAATTAAAAATATTTATAATGAGTTTTGATTATGAAAACCAGCAAGTTTTTAACAATTTTCTGTACACAAAATTTACAATGTGTTTAAAATATAATACAATTCCTCTCTTGAAATACCACAGGTTAGTATTAATTTTCCTGCTGCTAAACATTTTTCAACTTTGCAAAGCAATTTATTTTTAAAACACTTAGCAACTACAATTGCAAAGAAACCAGTAACCACAAACAAAATGAATGGCATAGAAAAGAAAAAAACTGAAAAAAAATCATATTATTTTGTAAGAAAATTATTTTTAAACTTTTCACCTGTGGTCATGAAGTTTTAGAATGTGGTGTTATAATACAAACTTTTTGTACAGACTTATTTGTGGGTACAAACTGAGTAGAACTTTATTAAATTTAAATTCACTGACTACCATGATTTTTTAGATAGAAATAAATTTAAAAGATATACTTTTGAACAAATTATTTTAATAAAAAATTAACAAGCATAATACCCTAGATAAATTCCAAAAATATATTTATGATTTATTTTGTTTATGAGTTTAGTATATGAGGCTTATTTGAGGTGAAATTTAATTATTTCAGTATGCAAGTCTAGGCTTGTAAAAAGCGCTTAAAATAAATCGGATTACAAGCAAAAGCCAAAAAGGCAAAATATTTCATAAACTAAAGCTACAAAAAATATGTGTACATTAAAAATTCTTCAATAATATCGATTTGTGATTTATGACAAATTCTCTGACTATTGTTGTTTTGTTTTTGAATCTGGATAGAATTTAATACGCAGTTTTAATTCACTCTTTTCTTCTTTTATGATATTTTAGAATGTTATTTTTTTTTGCAAGTTTAAGCTTACAAGTTTAAGCCCCTGTGGCTTATTCTTATTTCTTAATAAATATATGTATAAATCCGATAGGGGTTGTATGGCTATAAATCGTTTCGTTTATGAGTGCTGCTACTTTCCTGTGTCCTATTCTATAGAGTTAAACCATTTGCATCCCTCACGATTCCTTTCGTACACTACTGTTGATATACTTTATTGACTATCAGCTGAAACTTTGCTTTTGACATTCTCAGTCAGAGTTGAGCCCACGGTCTCACTAAATGAACGTCTCATACGACTTTCTGCATCTCACCGACCTACGGATAACCTACGGAAATGAAATATACACAATTTAGGTGATTCAATTAGCAATATATGTATATTTTATAAGTAGCAAAAACAAGAATATTGTTATTTAATATCCAGGTTGTTAATATTCATGCTCACAAATTAAATTTAATTTTTTCTTTCGCTATAATTTCATTTTTAAATTTGCGAAACCAAATTTTATGTCAACTTTTCATGCTGGCCAACAGAATTTATAACCCAAGTTGTTTATTTCCCTCGCGGCGTTAAAAACATATTTCAAAAGGTTGTGCTACCGCAAACAATATGCGGTCATAACAAGTAAGAAAGTATAGTCGGTCAAGCCCGACCATATAATACCCTAGTACATGTATAAGACAGTTTTCAGAAATGGACGTTATATGGGAGATATACTCGTAACCTATTCTGAACCAATCATCCAAAAATTTAGTTTTATGATGTCTATGAATATTAATATTATGTATGTTAAACTTTATCTCGATATAAATGCCTTTAAACGATTTATGGAGCTTAAAATGAATTAAGGAGAGGATTTTATATGGGAGTTTCGACTAATTACTCGAGCCCGATCATAATAAAATTGTACCGTATAATTTTTATTTATAAGATATTTATGAGTATTAAAGTGATTTTCGGAAGAGGGCTTTATATGGGGCATACGGTTAAAAAATATACCGAAATTCACAAAATTTTGTGGGATAATTTTTGTATATATGTAAATGATTTGTGTAAAGTTTTGAGTCAGTACCGATATTTATACAATATATATAGGGATAAATGACTTTTTCAGATGTGGTCCTTGTATGGGAGCTATGACCAATTCCGAGCCGACCACCATAATATTTAGTACAACAATTTATTTGCCAATAAGGATTATTCATGTCAAATTTTAGCCGTTTAACGTTATTTATATCTGTTTTATACGTATTTAAGTGAATTTTGGAAATGGACTTTATATGGGGGTTATGGTCAAACATAGACCGAACTAAAAAAAACATTTCATTTTGGGATTTATTTTTGAATAAGACTTATTTTTGCAGAATTTTGTCTTGATATTCCAATTTTATAGGCATTTATGTATAATGGAGCAATATTTCGGGAAGATTTTTGTATGGGGGCTATGAGAAATCATGGACCGATTCATACTATTTTGCGCACACTTTCTTCTTTTATCATAAAAACAACGTATACAGAATTTCATGGTATTTTCTGCAATATACTTCAAAATATTGCAATAAAATGGACAAAAAATATCAAATTTTTATGGAGATTGTCTCACATATTGGTCCGTAACTCTGGTTCGCCTAAACCGATTCTGCTGATTTTAAATAGAAAACTTCTCGAAAGCATGTTTGACAGAATTATTAAAGATTTGGATCCCGAAGATATCTGGGGACTTCAAAAAAATGATTTCAACATCCAGACAGACAGACAGACGGACATGGCTTAATCGACTACGCTATCTATGAGGATCCAGAATATACTTTATAGAGTCGGAAAATTATATTGTGGAAACTACAAACGGAATGACAAACTTATATATACGCTTCTCATGAAGGTGAAGGGTATAACAAGTAAGAAAGTATAGTCGGTCATGCCCGAACATATAATACCCTACACCCTGTATATGTATAAAAAGTTTTTCAGAAATGTGTGCTATATGGGAGATATGACCTATTATGGACCGATCATCCAAAAATTAAGTGTCATGATTTCTGTGAATATAAATATTGTGTATGTTAAACTTTATCTCGTTAAAGTTAAAGTTGATTACGGGAAGAGTCTTATATGGGAGTTTCAACTAATTATGGACCGAGCATTATAAAATTAGGTGTCACCATTTCTGTATATTATTTGTGTCGAATTTTATTTGATTACCAACATTCTTAAGAAATTTATGATCGTTAAAGTGATTTTCGGAAGTGGACCTTATATGGGAGCTACGACTAATTATGGACCGATCATAATAAAATTTTACCGTATTATTTGTATATATAGGATATATTTCTGTTAAATATTACTTGGATACCAACATTTTTGAGTGAGTTATGCTCCTTTAAGTGATTTTCAGAAGTGGGTTTTATATGGGAGCTACGACTAATTAGTGACCGATCTTCACGAAATTTTTACATGTAATTTAACTTCATTTATTACTTATTTGTGGTGAAATCTGTTTGCTTACTATTATAATTCAAAGATTTATGACCGGTAAACCCCAATTTCGGGAAGACATTTGTATGGGGGCTAGGTGAAAAAATACACCGATAGCCACCAGTTTCAGACGGAGGGCCGAAAAAATATCACGTACTAAATTTTATCGAAATATCTCTAAAATTGCGACCTGTACTCTGCGCAGAAGCTTTAAATGGACAGCCAGCCAGCCATACGGACGGACGAACGAACGAACATCGTTAAGTCTACTCAGAAAGTGATTCTGATGATGGGTTTTAGACCAATATTTATGGGCGTTACAAAACATCAGTACAAATCCAATATACCCTCCCCACTATTGTGGTGTATGGTATAAAATAATTCTAAATTCTAAAATTCAATAAAAAAATCGCTTACTTGTCTTATTTTCCCCTCACCCCATTGTCTAAAAGGTAATTAGCTTAGCTTAAAGAATTGCTTCGTGTTAATTGGGACTAATTTAAAAAAAATTTCAATACTTGCAAACAGCAAATCGAAATTAATATTTTTATTTGTATCACTAATTTCTTTATAAACATTAAAAAAAAATTCATTTAAGTTGTCGATTTAAATTTGGAAATAATCTTTATTTATAAAATTCTTTGAATCCCTTTTTTTTTTAACAAATGTTTACTTTTGCAACACATAAATAAAAAAATTTATTTGTTAAACACATACTGTATCCAATTGATTGTAAATTAATTATTTTATCATATTTTACAGCAATTACGTTTGCAAATTTATTATTAAATTGCATTACAACAATTTTCCAAAAGTTTTGCAACAAATATTGTAATCTATAAACTAAATTAAGCATTCGTTTTTCAGACATTGTATAAGAAATAATACAAATTCATTTACACATTTATCAAACATATAAATTTCGTAGCAAAGAAATATTTATTGTTATCAACAAATGAGATGAAGATAAACAATTCTTTAAAATTGTATAAGATACAAATGTATTATTTATTTAATACATATGTTCAATAAGTATATAATAACGCAAAAAATGCACAAATTAAGTTAAAATATGAAATTGTCGCCCAGACTAATACAAATCGACTGGAAAAAGTACTTATTTTTATTCGCGATGTCCCAAAAGTAATCCGTTATTATTTTGCCACACTTAACTTGTTATATTTAAAACTCTTATGAAAATATGCAGTTGTAGACTAACCTCCTTCTTCATAAAACTTGGCCAATTAGAATTGATTTTAACGTTATCTAAATTTTCTTGGATCTAAATAAGAATATTTGTTTTTGTTCAAAACAGAAGTTTTTCTAAAAACTTGCTGTCTATTGTAGATTCTATGACTAACATAGAATTTAACATACATAACATGAAATTTTCGATGGAAAATTTTCTGTCTGTCAGAGACTGATAGGAATATAATCTTTTAAAAATTGTCTGTCTGTCAGAGACTCTTATCTGAAAAATATACATACATATATAAAAAATTGTCTGTTTGTCTGTCAAAGACATCTGAATATTTTATATAGAAAATTGTGTATTTGTGGGAGACATTTTTGCTGTCAGTTAGCAATAGCAGAGCCAAGTGGTAATTGTAACGATTGTAGTGGTGTCTTAACATAAACAGTATAATGAAAATTAGTACCATTAGTATATTTCATAAGGATTTTCGTTTGATTCGTGTTCCTATTTCACTTCCAAACAAGCTGTCAAACTTCTACAATACTTTTCAAACATATTTCTTGGCTATTAAGTTACAAAAAAGAAACATAAACAACTACAACACAATTATACAACCAAATATGTACGAAAAAAAGCAAGAAAACAAATATTTTGTGCAATGAACAATATTTAGAAATGCTCCCCTACTAACTGGCACAGTAAAATGCTTTACAACACTTTAATGGTCTTAAAAGTAAGACACGTTTGAAATTAGAAAAAAATCAGCTTAAAGAAAAGTTGTTTTCTTACGTGCCAACAAAGTATTAAATACGGAATTTGATGTTGGTGTTGCACGAGCAGAATAACAACAGCAGTAATCAAAACAAAAACAACAATAACATTATAATAACTTGTAAAATTCTTTAGACAGTTTGTTTGCTTCTACATGACTTTACTGTTGTAAATTTTACGAAAACTTTTAAATTAAATCAAATTAATGTTTTATTAATAGGATTAAATATATTGTGAAGATAAGTTGGTTACTGCCCATGGCTATTGTATGACTTACACTGATTTTGTAATAATATTTGCAAGACAAGTTCCAGTTATTTATGGTAAACTTCCTAACATAGAAAAGTTTACACCACAGTGTTATGGAAATTTAAAACATTAGATTTATATTTATACCCTACACCGCCACAATGTGGGAGTATAGTGGATTTGTACTGATGTTTGTAACGCCCATAAATATTTGTGAAACACCCACCTAAAGGAATACCGATCGACTCAGATTCATTTCCTCGGTTTAACAAGTCCGTCCGTCCGTCCGCCTAGCTGGCTGTCCATGTAAAGCTTGTGCGCAGAGTACAGGCCGCAATTTTGAAAATATTTCGATAAAATTTGGTTAGTGATATTTACCCTGCCCAAGGACGGCTGGAATTGAAACTGGTGGAAAATGTTGCATTATATTACCTAGTCCCCATACAAATGTTGTGCCGAAATAGGGGTTTAAGTATCATAAATATTTTACCGCCTGGCCCACGATGTCGAACGATAACGTTTGCTTGGATTAGACTTAAGACACAAACTTATTATCGTATCAATTTTTTACCCAATCAAGTTTGTTTATTCCAAAATCACGTTTGTGTCTTAAGTCTTATCTAAGCGAACGTTATCGTTCGACATCGTGGCCCAGGGGGTTAATTGTGCAAGTATCGAAACAAAATTGGAATGAAGCCAAATCACATATACATTATTTGTGAAGATCTGTCCATAATTGATCATAGGTGCAATTTTATGGTGATCGGTCCATAATTAGTCGGAGCTCCCATATAAGGCCCACTTCCAAAGATCACTTTAACGACCACAAAACTCCTAAACATGTTAGTATCCAAAAAAAATTCAACACAAATACATACAAAAATGATGACTCCTGATTTTAAAATGGTCGGTCCATAATCGGTCCTTCATAAATCGTGTAAAATATTTATATCAAGATAAAGTTTAATATACATTATTGCCAGAAGCACAAAATTTTTGGATGAGCGGTCCATAAAAGGTCACATCTCTCATACAGCGCATATTCTGGTCGAGCTTGACCAACTACACTTTCTTATTTGTTTTTCCTGTGTAGAATTTTAATTAAATTTTTAAAGTTAAACAAACTATTTAATTACAAGCTCTTAAATTTGTTATTTAAATTACTATAAAAATTTTCTACAAATATTTGTTATACAACATCTGCCGGAATTATAAGTAAATGTGTATGCATACCATTCTTTGAGATTTTAATTTTTAGTTTTATTTTCTTGCAAATAAACCCCTATATTAATGTACTTACACACATATGTGTAGTTGTATTAAAATACATTAGGAAAAATAAGTAAACACAATTATATAAGCTATTTTGAGTTAAAGAGTTTTGCAATGAAGAAAAACTATATAATAACTTAAAACTTTCACAAATTTACATTAAGGTCAACCCAAAACTGATTAAAATGAGTTGATTCAATGAACAATATGGATGGAAGGTTTTTCAAATAAGAATTAAAATTTTTAGTCAAGCTGTGAAAGTGGTAAAACAAACTTATATTTTATGGATTTGAGAGCAAAAACAATTTTCGTTTTAAATTTAAATTTTTTTTCGAGATAACTTTGGCTGAGGGGTTTTAGCTCTTATCTTATGAAAAGTACAAATCTAATAAAAAAGTATTCATTTTGCAACAATATTTTGTATGTTACAAACGCTTACATATCATAAAATATCAAAAGCTAAGAGCTCGCAAGAAGTTTCTACAAAAAAAAAATACCTTGCCAGCCTTATAAGCGTTAAGTTGGGATTCTGTTTGGTCTTTTAAATGGTATTCAACGAGAACTTTGCTTTTCGAAACAACACTAAATAATGAAATAATATGAAACTCATTTAAATTTGTATTATATGTAAAAGTGTATGGGGTGACAAATTTAATCGTCTAATGAAATCTTCTGTCTACTACGATCACGAAAATAGATACCGATTTTTATATTGAAATTTTCAATCACGTTTTTAAAATGTCCGATCTACTTCATTAATCAGTCACGGACTTTGAGTTTAAAAATATACACTAGTTTGCTATTAATTTAAATGCAAATAGTAAACAGTTTTTGCACAATGTAAAAAATAATGGAGGCCTGTCAAGTGCCATCGAGGACAATATTCCTCAATCAGTCTTCATAAGAGTCCAAAAAGACGTTCAACACACTAAATGATGAAAGAATGGCTTAACGAGCAGAAGTTTCTTTTGAGTGGCCAGCAAAAAGTGCCGACCTCAAACCGATTGAGAATTTGTGGTCAATCGTGAAGAGGCAGTTGGGGTTGTCCCAATTAACCCATTAACTCCAATATATTTGCACAAATTTTGGAATACGAGGGTATTCCAAATGAATTAATTGAAAAATTTGTAGAGAGTATGACAAAACGCAATAACGGGCTTTGAACTAAATATTAAAAATACTATCATTCCCTAAAGTTTTCATATGATGCATAAAAACCCGCATATAGAGTCTTTCCGGTTAGCTTCCACTTTTCATCGTTAGTTCTAACAAATTTCAATACAATTTTCTTTAAAGGACTTTTACTTATAAAGATTTCCACAATTAATTTGTAGAGACTACTGTTTTTTTCATAGCGAAAAATGGTTGAACTTTTCTCTGATGATTTCCACAATTTTTTCTCTTTTATTTGTTTATCATTTCATATGAACATTAGGGATGCCCCAAGACAGATTTCAAATTTCCCTAATTTTAGTATAATATGAAATAGTATATCAAGTATATAGTATATCAATAAAAACATTTTCTGATACGCTAGATAACAGAATAATATATCCATCATACAAGATAGCCTCGACAATCAAATTAATTGATTTTCCTTTCAATTACTTTAGAGAATATAATTTTTCTGGCTCTATACAACAGGGAGCATTCTAATAGTTTGATAGTTGGTTTTTAAAGAACACAAAACACAGAAAACTGCCAACCATCGTCATCAATGTTAAATGATCGTTACATTTATGACGATGGTTGGCAGTTTTCTTTTCATGACGCTTAAACCAAACATTTCTATTGAAAATTCTATTATGAACAAAACCGATTGAATACGGAGCATATGAGCATAAAAAATTCTTTCATATTTCTTAGAGCTTACTCAACTAGTTCCAAATTTTAAAAGAATTCTTTAAGCTTTTTAAATTTTTTATTATTTGGATTCTTGGTGGCTCAAATTAAAATTATTTTTTAAACTTTTAAACGGTTTAATAACTATTTACAATGTCGTGTTCAATAATCTGAAAAAGCTTAAGATTCGAAAAAAATATGTGTAAGAGTAACAGCACAAAAGTTTGATACTGGTGTACCAGCAAGGAAACACAAGGATTCTAGTTTTCCAACCTATTCTGCTAAACTTTTGATTATATTATTTTCATTGTAACATAGTACTCAATGATGAGAAAATATATGTCACACAAAATGATTGCAATAACTTATTAGCCGATGCAGTGATATTAAGAAAATTAAGAAAAATTTGACTTAAGTTTTAAAACAAGTCCACAGCTATGACAAATTGTTTTTGTTTTTAATCATTTAAATGTATAATAGAAATAATTGAATATTAGTGTTTCAAAAAGAAACAAGTAAGAAAGTATAGTCGGTCAAACCCGACCATATAATACCCTATAACCCAGTAGAGTTTTTCAGAAATGGGAGTTATATGCGAGATATAACCTATTCTGGACCGATCATCCAAAAATTTAATGTCATGATGTCTGTGAATATAAGTATTATGTATGTTAAACTTCATCTCGATATAAATACTTTTAAAAGATTTATGGAGCTTAAATAAATTACAGAGAGAGTCTTATATGGGAGTTTCGACTAATTGTGGACCGACCATTATAAAATTAGGTGCTATTATTTCATTATAGCTATAAGAACTTTTTTTGCGTCAAATTTTATTTGAATGCCAACATTTTTAAGAAATTTATGATCGATAAAGTGAATTTCGGTAGTGGGCCTTATATGGGAGCTACAACTAATTATGGACCAATCATAATAAAATTGTACCATATTATTTGCATACATATGAAATATATTTGGGTTCAATATAAATTGGATACCAACATTTTTGGAAGAGTTATGCTTGTTAAAGTGATTTTCGGAAGTGGACCTTATACGGGAGCTACGAGTAATTAGTGACCGATCTGCACAAAATTTGTAAATGTGATTTATCTGCATTTATTACTCATTTGTGGTGAAATTTGTGTGCATACTTGCATGATTCAAAGGTTTATGACCAGTAAACCCCAATTTCGGGAGGACATTTGTATGGGGGCCAGGTGAAATAATGAACCGATTTCCACAAGTTTCAATCCCATCCATCCTTTGGCCGAAAAAATATCACGTAGCCAGCCGTCTGCATCCGTCTGCATCGTTAAATCGACTCAGAAAATGATTCTGAGTCGATAGGAATACTTTAAGATGGGTGTTCGACCAATATTTATGGGCGTTACAAACATCAGCACAAATCCAATATACCCTCCCCACTATGGAGGTGTAGGGTATAAAAACAAGGCATGGAAATTCAACAAAATTCACTATTATGCTGAATTACAAATAAAACGATTAAGTATATCCGCATGAAGTATAAACTTACGACTTTTTACATGCAAATTGAACGCAAGTACTTTAATAATGTCATTGATGTTAAAGACAATTTTGGGAGACGTTCATATGTTTTTCTATTGCTTAATATTAGTTCGTGTTTGCTTTTGCAAACTCGAGTAGTTCTAGACTAAAGAAGATATATATTTTCTTTTTTGAAATTTTTAATCTACTGATGAAAAATACTGTTTGTGTGTAGATGATTAATACATTTTTAAAGCTCTAGATGGTCATAAAGAAAGTTTTATAAGAATTATAGATGTACAAAGGTAGGGAATTTAGTATTCATACATACCATATGTTTGTCAATTAAAGAATACCAGAAGAAACATTTTTAAATCAAAAAATTTAATTCTATTTTAATTACTATACGAAAAAAACTCGTTTCAAAAAATCAATGAATTTATATAAATGTTTTTTTTTGCAAACTCAAGCCCAGATCTGCGATTCTTTTCTGATATCAAGTGTTTTTTGCGGGGTATTCGGCTTGCATATCCTTGATGCCGTAATAACCTTTGGATAATTCTTGGACGAACTTTTTAATCCGTGGTATATTCGATTCTTTTTGGCGCTGAAATTCTAGGACTCCTAAAATTGGCCTGATATCTCCTTTGGAGGGTTTCTTTGGGCGTCCTGATATTGGCTTGTTTTCTACAGAACCAATGTTTTTGAATTTTTTGTAATGAAGAATTTAACATAAACACTAACTTCTTTACTCATCTTGTTAATTTTAAACAACTTATTTGATATAAAAACAAGCTGCTAAAATGTAATTCAGCAGTCATGTAAACTATCCTGAAAAACTAAGGGTATCTGAACTACAACTCTTTTTAAATTATTAATAAAGCAGAAGAGAATGTAGTGTATAAACACATTTGTGTCTCGTTATTTCGGACTTTTTTCATATTTACCCTTATTTTTTAATATTTAATATTTTTTTACTTTAGAAGAATATTTAAAATGGAACTATATTTTTTGGTTTAACATTTTTTTTTGCTGGTATTTTTTGATTGAGAATTTGGGGATGTACGAAAACTTACTCTATATCTGTATACATATTTTATATTATACTTTAGTTTTAAATTTGAAAATATATCCCTGTTGATGTACTAAAAACTAACATAGGGTTAAGCAGAAAATAACAAACTCAATATGTGGTAATGGATATAATCAGAAAAAAATACGGTTAAAAATAAAAACAAACAAGCAAATATGTCTAATGAAATTCGCTTTATAAAACTAAAATCATTGGAAAGGCATACACATGTGCTTTATAAAATTATATATAATTTAATTTACAAACAAAAATTCATACGAATAAATTTTTATTTTTTTATATCCTCTACCACTACAACTACGGGTATACATATGTTTGTCAGTCTATGTGTAACATTGAGAAATTTTTGCCTGTCTGTCCGTCTCTGTAAAACACTCTTACGTCCAAAGTACACAACTAAACGAAATTTGCGCAAAAAAGTTAACCATTTTGTTGGAAAGTTTTTTATTTTATCAGTTGTTAAATTGTACATAAGATTATTATGATAAACAGACAAGTTCTATATATAATTGTAAACACTTGTAAGTGGTAAAAATTAGATAAAACTAAAACTTGTAAAATTGTCTTTCAAACAATATACAATATAAAATATTAATACAAATTTGCGCTACGACTGAATAAGAAACATGACATAAAGATATTCTGGTCCCAACACCAGTGTAGTTTTTGTAATACTTAGTCCCACCAAAACAGTGCCTATTTAAGTGCCATTTATTTTTAAAGTGCATTTAAGCCAACGATGTTCATTTAAGTGCAACTTAAGTTGTAAACATTGAACATATGGTTTTGACATTTGTTTTTGGTTTTTTTTTCAATCACGCTACTGTATTTCTTAACAGCGTTAAACAAGTAGTCAATCTCTATTAAGGTAAAGTTGGGACTTCTTTTATCCATATTTATGCCACCAAATTTAATATATAAAATACACAAAACAATACAACAAGTAAACACAAAAACCGAAACACAAAATTGTTGGCAAATTTTATTCCAAAAATCACCTGTTTTCTGAAATCCATATTTTTACCATAAAATCATAACAGTGCGACTGAAAAAATGAATCTGCATTTAAATGCAACTTAAGATTTTATGAAAATAAACTAACCCCTGGCCCACGATGTCGAACGATAACGTTCGCTTCTATAAGACTTAAGACACAAACTTGATTGTGGAATAAACAAACTTGATTGGGTAAAAAATTGATACGATAAAAAGTTTGTGTCTTAAGTCTAATCCAAGCAAACGTTATCGTTCGACATCGTGGGCCAGGCGGTAAAACTACACTTAAATACGCACTGTTTTATTGGGCATTATTAAGTTAGAGGATATTTAAGATTCGGCACAGCGGAATATTGCATTCCAACTTGTTGAAATTTATTTTCCAAAATAAATTTTCGATATCTATGAAGTATGTTATGTGTGTTTTACGGTGTGCATGATATAAACATTTTCTCCTGTTCATGCATATCAAAATACTGTCAACATAAATCATAATCAAATTTATTACTGACATGAATTGCAAAAAGAAAGAAGAAAGATAAAAAAAAAAGATTTTAGAAATTTATGAATGTTGCTAAACAACACCATGAAAAGATATTTGAATTTTATGAATTATTAAGAGAGAATATTGTGAAGCGCACTTTGTGTTTTGCAATGAGTTATAGAATATTTAAAACATAAACGTGCACTGGACTTTACAATTTTTTTTGTTAGATTTATGTAGAGTGTGTTTTTATGTGTGTTAAATTTTTGTAGACGATATACAAAAATATGTTGAGTATAAATAATAATAAGAAGCACTTTTAATAAATCTGCTTATTTAAAAAAAAATGTTTAAACGTTTTTAAAATAGGTGTTGTTAATAAAAAAATATAAATTGCAAATAATATATTAATATACTTACAAGTACACCTTATCAAGTTTTTTCACGGTAATTGGTTCCAGGAAACATCGTTTAAAAAAAGACATTAATCGTATGCAAAATAGGTGATTCATTCCGTTTCTTTAAAACCTATTGAAATTAGTGAAAAACAATGATTTTTTAAGACCAACTATTCAGGTTTATAATATTAAATCACAGATTATGTATCTGAACGTTTTATGTATGTTGGTAGAATGTGTTTTTACACAAGCATAAAGTTATTAAAGATAAAAAGATATGCACTTCAGTTTAAAAGTTACGTATGCACTAAAAGGACATTCCTCAAAAGTGTGCTATTTACAATTGCTCTGACCAGTAAATTAGCTTGTAGCCACCAAATGGAATTCCCTTAAATTTGTGATATAAACATATTTCGCAAAATATATATTTAACAAAGCAAATTTAAGCCCAAGAGATTCTAAATCGTGCTAAATGAAATAAAATTGTGTAAAAATCTTAAAAATTGTTTATTTTCAAACCGTGTAAAAACAGAATTAGGTGTAAATAGTTTCCTTCAATATGTAGTTATTATTTTAAATTAGTAAACTTATAATTCCCCATTTAACTATTATTTATAGTTACCGTACATTAAAACCTGAAATTATTGTTCAATTGACCAATAACAATATGAAAATATGTGAAACCATGCGTATACGTTTTATTTTGTGAAACATATTAATCATACGCCTCATAAACTCTCCTCTTGCATTTATACATACAAACATTTTTATTATACCCTACACCACCATAGTGGGGACTGTATATTGGATTTGTGCTGATGTATGTAACGCCCAGAAGTATTGGTCCAACGATCGATAAAGAATCACTTTCGGAGCTGATTAACCGATGTCCGTCCGTCCGGCTGTCCCACTGGCTGACTGGCTGTCCATGTAAAGTTTGATGCATAATATTTTTTCGACCCAAGAATGGATGGGATTTAAACTGGTGGTAATCGGTCCATTATTCCACCCGGCCCCCATACAAATGTCCTCCCGAAAGATCAAATTTGAATTATGCAAGTATTCACACAAATTTCATCGAAAATGAGTTATACATGAAGCCAAATCACATCTACAAATTTCGTGCAGATCGGTCAATAATTACTCGTAGCTCCCATATAAGGCCCACTTCCGAAAATCACTTTAATCGCTTAAAAATGTTGATATTCAAATAAAAATTGACACAAATAAGTTTCGTATATATGGAAAGAATAACACCTAATTTTATAATGATCGGTCCATAATTATTTGAAACTCCCATATAAGATTCTCTCCGTAATTCAATTTAAGCTTCATAAATCTTTTAAAAGTATTTATATCGAGATAAAGTTTAACATACATAATACTTATATTCACAGACATCAAGACACTAAATTTTTGGATAAACGGTCCACAATAGGTTATATCTCCAATATAACGTCCATTTCTGAAAAACTGTTTTATACATATACTTGGTGTAGGGTATTATATGGTCCGGCTTGACCGACTATACTTTCTTTCTTGTTTTACTTCTGAGTTAATGAGAATATTGAAATTTTCAATTATAAATTAGCTTTTTGTTTTGTGGTATATTTCACTTACATTTTTCTCCAATTTGTGCAACCAATTTATATGATTCTATTATAGGCAATGGATTTCAAGTACAGGCTTTAATAAGTTAAACAGTGGTTTTTGTATCTAATTTTTGAATATTTAAGCTTCATAGCATTTAGTTTCTTGTATTTCGGTTGACATATTTGTATGAAAGAACAGTAATATATTTATGTTAATGTAACGTAAAAAAGTAAGAATTTATATTCGACTGTGCCAAATCTTCTAAACACAATACCTTTAAATCTGCAGTGTAAACTATTCGTACTTGAAACAATTTTGATTTACATTTTATATCGATAATGATATTTCTACGATACTAATATATTTTATTGTTCTAATCCCTTTTATGGGAGCTATTCTTGAAATGTTTTACCGCGATTTCTTATATTTGACGCTTATGATACATTGCGTATCCATATAACCATATTTATAAGAGTTTTAGGATATTACAGTTATTAACGTGCCTTATATGGAAGCTATGTACATTTATGTACAGACCTTCACACAATTCTATAATAAAATTTGTACATTATACATTTGAACATTTGTACATACATAAGTATATAGCTGATTTAAAAAAAAATTCTTTTCGATGTCGATATTTATACATACATATATATTTAAAAATGTTAAAGCATCTCATATAGGAACTATGAACAATTAGGGATTAATTAATCATTGTCAAGTTCGTAGCGATAATTTATATAGATATGTATGTATGTATATGTGGAATATTTGTGTAAAATTTCAGCGTGATGGTTAGTTTTATGGTCAAATATAGACTGATGCAAAGAAAATATCGTTTTATGATTTCCCTATACAAATGTGGCCTTTATTCAATAAATAATTTTCAGTCAAAAACAAACAATAGTTTATGTTGAAATATGAAAACAAATTTTGTACATGATTCTTAAACAAAAATTCTAAATTTTTATAAAGCTTTGAATGCCTTCATATACGAGGCTGTGCGAAAAATACTTAGCCTAGCACAGAAGGAGAATATTACGTTTTTCAAAAATATTTTTGTTTTTATTTTTCAATATAATCTCCTGAAACTTCAATACACTTAGTCCAACGCCTATCTAGCAATTCTTTCCCTGGATTAAAATACTTTTCCTCAAGACATTCAAAATAGTGGTTTACAACTGTAATTGCATCTTCATTTGAGGTAAAAGGCTTGCCGGCAAGGATTTTTTTTTTAGATTTAGAAACAGGTAAAAGTCACTGGAAGCTAAATCAGGAGAAAAAAGGGGGTGGTCAAGCAACTCGTATTTTAATTCGTTGATTTTATCCATTGTTAAAACGCTCCTGTGCGCTGGTGCATTGTATTGATAAAAAATTATTTTTTTGTGCTGTAAGCAAGACGTTTTTCTCGAAATTTTACATATAATTGATCCAAAATGTTTCAATAAAATTTATTGTTTTACCCTTTTTCAATCAACAAAATACCTATGAAGTCCCAAAAAACCGTTGCCAAAGCCTTACCAGCCGATTGAATTGTGTTTGCCTTTTTAGGGGCACTTCCCCCAGCTTCAGCCCAGTGCTTGGATTGTTCTTTTTTCTCTATAGTACAGCGGTGGATCTATGTCTCATCAGTAGTTATGCAACGACGCTTAAAATCTATTTTATTTTTCTTAAAACGATCCAAACAAGCTTGAGAAATTTGAGATGTTCATGATATTAGCTATTGCGCGATAATTTAATACCATATCATATATTTTGACTGTAATTTATGCCGTTTATTGCGATTATCGCAATAAAGTTGCATATCTGAACACAGTATAAGTCATATAAAATAAAAGTGTTCTTCACTCTTTAAACATTCACAGAAAAAGTAAGACGTATATTTTCTCAGCTAACACAAATAACTTTATTAAGCAATGTTTTTATTTAAAAACATCACAATATACGTTTAAGTGATATTGATTATTATAAATATAAAGTATACGATCTATATTTTTGTAATATACTCGTATACTAAGTTCATTTAAATTGTATTATATCAAAAACTATTCTCAAAAAAAAATGTTTAACCTTTATGTCAACAGCAGAAAAATTATACTTACGTCAACAGCAAGCTTACCCGGGTATCCAAGTACATTTTATATGGGAATTCACACATTTCTAAATATATTTCTGTTTTATGTTTTATGTTTTATTTTAAGTTTGTTTCTGTTTTTCCCCTACTTTGAATTGTTTTTATGCATGAATACTTAAATTTTGTCTTTGTTTTCATGTATGAATATTTACAATAAGAGACAAATACTTGTTAGTTGCTCGTCGTTGATTGAACTGCTTAGTTTTGGCAAGTGATTAAAAAATATAAATTTAATAAAAAAATATTGTGGTACCGTTTAGTACAAAAAATAATAATGCCAGATGTTGAATGGCTTACTCCGCGACAAGTGAGTGCTCTTGATTTGGAAAAGCAACAAGAGTATATTCGGCAAAAGCTCCAAGAGTTACAAGAATATAATAGTGATAATAAAATAATAGCATTTGAAGGTATTGAAGACGAAAACGAAGCTGACGTAGATCCAGATAACTCCGACATCAAAGAAATCCAATTACCAGATAATAACCTTCCACTTTCAATATTGGAAAATTCAAGTCAAATGTTCACAAACACTACTCCCTCTATCCTCCCTCCCATAACCTATTTTCCTAGTTCCAACACAATGCATTGCATAAGTAGTGGTCATCCCCTGAGTGTTGGTCCACGAAAAAAAAAAATAATCTGTAAGAAGAAACTGAGGACAGTAATTTATCGATGTTAGATATGGCAAATAAACGACCTTTTTTTGTACCACTGAAGTTAGTTATTCCAAATGGACTGAAGTACAATTAACTATTTTTGGTTACAGCAACAATATTTCCATATGTTCCTACAACCCAAAGAAAAACTAATTAGTTGTAGTCCTTTCTACAACCCATAAAATAAGTGAACTAGAAGATTCAAAGAGGAAGCCACTTATGATATTGGAATTCAATAAATTTAAAGGTGAGGTCGATAACATGATAACTCCTTGGCGGAATATTCTACAAAGCAATGAACGAATATATGGCCTTTGGCGTTCTTCTACAATATCCTAGATGTGTCAGGATTTGCAGCGTACATAGTTTATAATAAGAATAATCCACAGTTGAAAACTTCTACAAGTCGTCGTAGGATATTCCTGCACAATCTCAGTGTACAACTGCCGAAGCATGAAATAGAAAAAAGAGCCAAGAATAGCTATATTAAAAGAATATTCTCTATACGGAATGCAATTGAAGCCATAAATGGTGGTGCTTTGCACGTTGCAGAATCCGCAGAAGGTGTGGTAGAACGAGACAACACCGGCAGAATTAAAACCAAAGGTAACTGCTACATATATATGTACTAAACGTTGACTAAGCAGGAAATCTTGCTCATTATGCAAAAGCCCGTATGTGCCGTACATTCCACTGAAATTCCGCAATGCAAAAATTGCATTTAAAAATAATTCAATAAATACAACTTTAACATGTTATCTCCTATCATTTGTTTTAAATGTCATTTATTTCATATTTATTTTTTTACTTTATTAAAAACTCTCATATTTTATGAAATAAACATGTATGCAGCTATTGACGTAAGGGGTAGTAATGAAAAAATGACCACATTTATGATCTGATTTGTCCAATTTTATTCAAACATCACAATATAGTAGAAAACACTTCTAGTGAGGATATCATGAAATTTTATATAGATATAAAAGCCACTTTCAGAGATACAGCGTTTTTAAAATTCAAAACATACCCGGGTATGTAGCTGTTGACATAAAGGTTAAAACAACCTGTAAGTGTGCATATATGTACTTATTTTGGTGTTAGAGTTAGATATTGGAGGCCAGAGTCTACAAAATTAAATATATAAAATTTAAATACATAAATACCTACACTTGAATTTTTATCATAAAACGTTTAAATTAAAGTCACAAACAAATTTTTTAAACTCAATTGAAATTTAAATGCAAAAAAAAAACATAAAAATAATAAAAAAGCACAGCAATATAGTTAAGCATAAAATTCCACACTTTTTCTTGAAAAATTTACATATTTTTTTATCTACGTCAAACCACCTTCAGGTAAATGTATGTTAGAAATATTTGAACACATAAAAGCAAAAACATAAACCAAAATAAATAGACATATATACATAAAAATAAAATATATATATGCTTTTGCACATCTTGCACGTCTTCATACATATTCACAAAAAAAAAAAAACACAATAAAAAAACATCGTAATGTCAGTATTTTTTTCTTCATTATTTTTCTTTCACCTTGCCTTGGTTTTCATACATTAGATTTTACGTTGAAAAGATGACCGCCGACAGCAATAAATAATAAAATTCACAATTATTTTCATACGAACTAACGTACATATTTCTGAAAACTCTGTCATGAGCAGATATAGACTTTTCAGATTCTATCTTAATAAGATGTATTTGGAACCCCTTCTGATAATTAGAGATTTATAATGGTAGATCTGGGCTTCAACAATCAAAATAAAATATTAATAATAATAAGTGAGCGTGTGTGTAGCTCAAGTCCGATCGTATAATACACTTCAATTAGTATATGTGTAAAAACTTTTTTTAAATACGGTAGATATGACCAATTATGGACCGACCGTTATAAAAATAAGTGTCATGATTTCTGTGTAATACTAATAATTTGTGTTGAATATTATTTGGATAACAACATTTTCAAACGATTTATGAGTGGCCAAATGATTTAGTTATAGGCATATATGACGCATATTTGTGTTGAATATTATTTGGTTACCAACATTTTAAAGAAATTTATGCTTTTTAGACTGTTTTTCGGAATTTGGCCCCAGGACCCAAAAAACTCATATATTATCGAAAAGTTTAAAAAATTGAGATATTTGAAAGATATTTCTTTGCGCACAAGCTTTATATGAACTGCCAGCCAGACGGACCCTACCACTATGGTGTTGAAACACCAAAAAAAAAAAAAAAAAAAACAAAAATGTGCACAAATTTTTAAAAAATCTAACTCTTGTAATTATCACAAGAAGTATACAAGAAGTATTTTCACACATATGGTTCAATTAAATATCCAAAATATATTCAAACGCTACCGAAGTAAAATAATAAAAGGCTATAAAATGAAGCTTTAACATTAATGCGCCTACTCAGCACCAGAGGCGCTGCAATTCTGCACTAAAAACAAACATAATGCGCAATTACAGAGTTGTGATATAAAAAGTTTTCTTCTTTCACCACCTTTACTTCATCAACTACCCCTTTTCCAAAGAAAGTAACGCAAGTATAAATAGGCATATTAATTGACTGAGTGTTACTCTCTTTAAAAAAAAAATTATGTTGTTGCAAACATGGGTCCTGGATTCGTACTGAAGAAATAATGTCGATAATGTTTTGCCCAGTCGAACAATGTTGAGCTGTTTAATAAAAGTTAAAGCGCAGTGGTACTGTAGGTTTTGACAATAAAAAATGCTTAACATTTGAAATACGTTAACGAGATCGAAAGCACGTATTTTTACTATTACCAAATAAATTTTAATTTTTTTTTGAATATATACTTGTTTGGAGGAGAATTAGTTCTTCTAATTGGCAGGTTATTCCACATTCGATTTAAATAAGTTCCAAGTCGTCATATATAGGAAGCTGGAACGCTTAAATCTGGTATTAAAAAATGTGACTAATACACTACTTTGCAAAACCGTAACGCGGTACGCCAAGCATTAATCAATGCAAAAGTGAGACGCAAATCCCTTGAAGGCAGATAAAAGAACCATCAGGCCGGTCCTTAAGCGATAACGACAATGACGCGCGAGTTCTTCCTCCACCCAGAGCTGAATTACGACTGTAAATTTAATTTCATTCTTGTACTCTTCTTAAATATTAATAAATGTGCAATAATTTTTGCTTAAATAGTTTTCAATTGTTTTTTCTGTCACCAAAATATTTAAAAATTTATGCGACCATTTATGTGAACATTTCTTTAGTAGTCAGTTTTAATAAATGTCAAATGTTCTCTATTTACAAATGTGTCAACCTCACAAAAAATACATGATTTGATGTAATAATTGGAGAACCACAAATAAAACTAAATATAAGTGCTTAGTGGTATATGATATACCCTACATAGAGTAGGGTACTCTTATAATAGATCACAATTAAAAATTATCAATTAAAACTCCATCTCACCAAGTGGAGAATTATGGAGAGAAAAACAATTCTGTTCTATGATAAGATTCACGAGTTTATGTTATAAAACTAATAAGAGTAAATATCCTAAGCACTTTGACAATTTGGCTCAAAATAATTTAAAAATATTTTTTCGTATAACATGATTCCCAGATACGGAACATGCATTTCATAATTGTTTGCCTATATGTAAAATATTTTTAAATTAATGAATTTAAAATTACACGACTTTGTATAATGCTCTAGAAACTATTAAAATATTTATTGCATATTTCATAATTTTTAAACCAAACTGAAAATAAACAATGCTAATTTTATTTTCAGCACGAATTCGTTAATAGCATGAAATTTTAAATCTTTTTTTTGCAGAAAAAATTAAGTTATTATTAATGTCATTCTAAAACTCACAATCGTCCAAAACTTATTATGATAGCATAACAAATAAGAATGTTATAGTCTTAGCTGCACACTATCAAAATTATGTATAAATTTTAACTAAATTCTTGATTTAAACATTGAAAAGTTATCGAGATCAAAGATATTCATATATGTGATTTATAAATTTTTTAACATTTTTGGACATTGATATTACCAATAACTATTTGTGGCAAATTCTGCAGGTGCCAACGTGTTTTAATTTTTTACTAATTGTTCGTCGACCCTTAAATCTTTATTAAAAATTATTTTGTTTTGAGCTTAAGATCAATTTCCTTTTATTTATTTTTTATTTATTCCAATATTTCGCTACAACAATGAGCAGCATCTTCAGATAAAAAATAAATAAAAACCAAGTTGACCTTATATGGTGTTCACACATGCAATTTTAATTGACATTTTTTAATTAACGCCTAATTGAATTCAATTATCCATACAAAATTTCAATTAAGATAATTGCTTCATTAAGAGTTAATTGTTCTAATAATTGTTAAAATGAAAAATACAACCCTGTGACTAGTAATAACTAAAATGGCAGTTGTTTCGCTTTTAAATTAATAAAGAATATTTTACGCTGAAAATTATAATATTAGAACTAAATAGTGTACTCGGGAAAACGTCAACTAATTAAAACCGCGGGTGTTGACGTTTAACAAATTTTTGACGTTTTAACAAAAATCTGTTATTTTTTTCTGCTGTTTTTTTTCTTCCCAACACTTGGAAGAGAGATTTCTCTCTATTTATTTATACAATTTTAGAGTAGGTAATGTAAAAAAAGGGTTCAGATGTTGACGTAAACGAGCGTTGACGTTTTCCCGAGTGCACTGTAAAAGTATTCTTTTTTGTTAGCTGCTGTCAAACGTTAATTGAATTATCAATATTGAGCATATGTGAACACTTTTTAATTAACCAATAATTGACTCAATTAAAAATGCATGTCTGAACACCATATTAAGCTCAAAACCAAAAAATTTTTAATAAAGATATATTTTTTTTAATAACGGACTAGTTTTAAATTTAAAGATCTTGACCCATTGTGCAATGCCAGTACAATGTTTAATTCAGACAGTCATAAATGTTGTAATACAAATTTATTACAACTTCCGTTTCCCTTTACATGCAATAATACAAAAACAAACACAACAACTATTAAACCAGAATATATTCCCACACAAATGAAACAGAAAACACATTGAGAGAAACAACAGTTTTTGTGGAAACTTAAACATTTAATGACTGTAAAATAAACAATTTGATGCATTGTATCCATTTATGTTTTATTCGTATTTATTTTTTATTTTTGTATGAGTGAACTTAAGATTTGTAAGTAATTTTATAAAGCAGTGTATGTGTGGGTGTCTGTAAGTTATAAATAAAAATAAATAATGGCTGCAGCACGATGATAAGATTTATTTTAACACAATTGCTATCATTCTTTTTTTATATTTTACCATATAAATAAATGAATTTCCTGTTGGGAGTGATGAACTAAAATTATACGCATTAACTTGTGAAATAATTTATCGTTGTATTCTATTTTGCAAAAAGATTTAAGAGATGTATGGTATATTACATATTAATATAATTATGCAGACAATAGAAAATGCAATACAGCAGAAGATTATAGTAATGGGTTGTTAAGGAAGAGCTTTGTTCTATAAAACAAAGAATTTATATAAATATTTATATTAAATACTTCCCAACTATTTCCATCTGTGGTTTTTATCAGCTATTGACCGCGCATAAAAATGTCAATTGTTCTACCATAATTTTTAATCACATTTTATTAATTAAGTCACGGATTTTCTCATAATAATAAATCCATTGGTGTACATCATCAAGGCAATAGCTGAACTTTGTGAAATTATCATTAAACCAAATATTTAATTGCTAATATTTCTAAAAACCGTCAACCTTTTACCAGCAGAATTTTCTGGCAAAAAAGGCATAATAATCATTGCATAGATTTGTTAAATTACATTTTTTGATTGACCTTTATATAAAATCTAACAATACACATCAGTAATCGTATAAATTTTTATAGAAAAAGAAAAGCGAAATAGAAATCATAAAATTTGTTACAGCAAATGTTTCTTTCCAATAACGATTTAATATCGGGTGTTCCAACAACAACTATGTTTTTCAAGATAAAATAAAACAAAGAATCATTCCAATTTGTAATGTATTGGAAAGATTAACGTTTTGCAGCTATAAATGAAAAATTATATTGCACATATTTCTATCAGGAACAGGCATGTTGTCGATTTTTTTATTAAAATTTTCAATCGGTTTTTGGTAAAATGTTGGGAATATTTAGTAACTAATGTCACAGATTTTGGCTTTTCATGCTGCAGTCGATTGGCAAAGTTTCTACTACTGATATGTCAACAAGAAAAATGTCAGAAAGTTCTTGTTGTAAACTACTTCACATATTATTATACAACATTGTATATAAAAAAATCATTAATTTTTACACCCAGAAAAATATATAGTTTCAAATGAACACCGCAATTATTTCAATATTGTTACAAGTTGTTATAAAATATTATTGTCACTGTGAATATTTATAATGAAATTATTAATTTTATTAGGAATATTTTTGTATGCCTTGTGCGGGGAATCACTTGGTATACCTTCCAGTTGCACATCTCAAGTAGGCCTTCTAGCAGGCATATAACCAGTAGCAAGTAGGAATGCCCTTGACTAACAATTACACGCCGTGTACGATTTTGCAATGCAGCTGTAAAGCCTTGTGACTGCAAAAGAAAGCCTTATGAATACGTGGATGTATTCGTGTATTAAAAATGCGAAAAGAAGGAAAAAAATAGCATGCTGTGGTTACTGTTATGATTTCTTAACATACATACATAAATTCTCATTCATAAACACTCAAGCAATCCATGTTGTTTTATCACTTACAGTCACTCACCTATTCTATATATAGGAAATGTGAAACATTCGTTTTTCTCATAAGTACAATTATGCAGTTACTTGTTTATGGAGAAATTGTTATTGGTCGTGCTTCTGTTTTTTTTTCTCGTTAATTTTCAACCTTGATTTTGTAACGCTAAAATACCTCTTGGGTGTTATTATGATTATTTGATAAACGTGGCACTAAACGCCAAAGAAAACAAATAAACAAATAAAATAAAATTTGTTGAATTATTTGCTCTTGTAGTCATAAGCATAAACAGTTGAATGCGTGATTTGGTTATAAATAATAAATGTGGATGTGTTTTTGTATTTGTAGGTATAAATGGTAAGTGCTTTAATGTTTAGTATAGCATGAAATGGGTTTTTTCTCTTATTTTTTGGCTTTAGGTAAATTGGTCAATGTTTGCTTTTAATTTTATGCAAGACAAATATTACGCATACGCGTAGTGGCCCTGCGGGTTTATGTATTTGAGACAAAATAAAATAAAAATTGAATTTTCATTTAAATTTTCATTTTATGTTAACAAACAATTTACAGAACAAAAAACAAACGTTTGAGAATTTCTAGAGCATTCATGTGGGAATTTCCACAAAATAAACCACAGTGATCGAAAACTAAAATGAATTAAAAATAATAAAAATACATTCGAGAACTACCCGATGTTGTTTTTCGCAAACAAACTTTTTTCAGTCGAAGCTCATTTTCCTTTGTTTGACTATATTAACAAGCTCAACTTGCGCATTTGTGCTTTTGAAATCCAGGAGCAATTCTTGAAAGGCTTTTACATATAAAACGCGTGATTATTTGGTGCGCTATGAGCTCTGGAGGGGGTTTTTTTTTGCAAATTCTGCTTGAAAAGTGAACTTATCACTCTATGATTTTGAAATATTTAATTACAAATGCATTATGATTCCTGAATTATTTTCAGTTTAGAGCCGTTTCGTTCAGGACTGAGGAAATGGTCATATGTTAAATACATACACACTCAAACAGCCTTTTGAAATCAAAACTCGTAAGTATGCCTTTGTAAAATGCATTTTACAAGACAGATACAAAACAACAATCAGTGAGCTCGAACAAACGAACGACCAGCACAACCAAATTTGTGTGTGACCATTAAAAAAAGAGAAACCTATAACTACCACACAGAACAATGAAAAGAAAGAGACACAGTAAAAGCAGTAAAAACTGTTTGTGGTTTTATAAAAGGTTTGCTGTGGCATGCTTTTATACCTTGCAAATACATGTAAATACAACGATATCAATATCGACAATGTTCATCTTAAGTATAGGAAATTGAAAGGATATGAGCCTATAATAACACACAGCAAGACCTTTAATGTATATACAAACAAAAAGATTTTACATAAAATACAATACATATGTATCATTCCAATAAAATAATGAAATGTCAAATGCCAATGAGTTGTACATTACGGTAATTGTGATGGAACCTATTGGTGTGGGTAATTTAATTGCAATCGAAAAGATAATTTCTCATTAAAGCTTGTAAAGAAAACGTTTTTACAATCAATAAAATGTAAATTGTTTCTGTGACGATAAAGACAATGTATTGGGAAACGAGGTTATACAAAGGGGGATATGGGTAGTTTACTCAAATGTACCTACACTATTATTGAAAAAAAGACGTATTTTGGAAGTTCAACAGAGTTTTGGATCCACTACTATATCTAAAGTACGTTTATCATAACCTATATGCCGTTGCTAAAAAATAAATTGATCAAATAAGAATGTTATATTTGTCTGTACTGAACGTTATATGGTCTTTTTATGGTCTGTATAATTTAAAAATGCGGGTTTTTGTCTTTAGTAATTTATATATTTGTATGAAGGATACTTACCTGTCATTTGTTTCCACTTAGTTATTAAACACTATACTTTAAAACACAAATTTTTTTTTTTTTTTTTTGCTTCGAAAATTTCGAATATTGTTTACATCAAATCGTCATATGTGGGAAATTTTGCTTTACATCTTTAATTTGAAAAAAAGTACCGCTGAATAATGCCTGATGGTGTTCTATCGGTGATATTGACAAGGAAGAAATTGCTGAAGCTACCCAAACAGCAATTTTAGAAGCAGCAGTATTCATATAAAGCAGGAAAATATTTTTCAAGTCCTAAAAACAAAATAAAAAGAAATCATTTTACAGAGAATGAGAACTTGAGATTAAAAATCAATCTATTACATCAACGAGAAGCATAAGGCATAATTTTATATTTACAGTAGGTCTTAGACATAATCTTGCTGATGACGAATTTATCAGGGTAGAAAATACATTTCAAAATCAAAGTGCCTGAAGTACTTAATTGTTACTGTAATAATGAACTTAAGACAGAATTAAAATTATCTTATATTAAAAAAATTATTGAACAACAAGTCTAAAAAAAGTCTACCTGCTTTGAAACTTTTGCTTAAAAAAATCAATTAAAGGTTGTCTGGTATCCTTTCAATAGTTAAAAGCCTCTAAATGCGTGTATAAAAAAAATTAGTACCTAAAACAAGAACAAATAATTTACACTCGGTACCCAATACTCAATAATATTCCCAGTAATAATTAATATTTTAGGAGAGAATTTTTATTACTTCAAAATAAGTCCTTTTTGTTGCAAAGAAGAAATTTAATTAAAATTTGTATGTGTTCTCTTTGATCTTTTTACCAAAAATATTGTTTGAAACATATCGAAATAATGGTCGTAGAACCCAAAAGGCTATATATTCTGGGTACTTATAAGAATCTAAGACAACCATGGCCGACCGTCTGTCCGAAAATTGCAGGCATGGTAGTCTTTCGAAACGGAAACTTAGAGTATTGAAATTTTGAAAATATAATAGTATATATAGAGTAGTAGACCAAAGTTTCAGACAACATTGCAATTTTTAAAACATTTTTTGCTAATATGTATCTTCAAACATAATGCTGATTATATCATGAAATTTTGTATACACTATTTTTGTCATAGAAGCACGTATCTTGTTCCAAGTGTTAAGAATCGGTGAACGATTTCTTATAGGACCCCTACAAATCTATTCCCGGAATTTGACTGTATGCCTATAGAAAAACTCTGTTCATACAAAATCGTTAAGTAGTAAGACTGGTTGGCAACACCAGTGTTGGAAAGAAGAAAGGGACAACACTAGATGTAGAAAGAGATGGTGAAATATTTATAAATATAAATAAATAGAAGAAGAAAGAAAAAAAAAGTAAACAAACAAACAATTATGAAAGTAATTGCTGAAAATTGTCTGATTGGAAAATACAAAAAAAAAAATGAACAAATCCGACATTTTGACGACCGAGGTTTCTTGGCCGCCAAAGAGAAAAATGGCGGCCTTTTTTTGGTTTTTGTGGCGCTGTCAAGATATCGGTGGAGTAAGTGGCCAACGAAGAAATTGAATCCCAGCAATATGAGTGAAACCAAAAATTTTTAAAAACTCTATTTGTTTACTTTTATTTACAAAGAAAAAAGGAACGTTTAACACAATTTTTATAGAAACATTTAAAAAGAAACAATTTAAAATTAGAAAGTTTAAAGTACATGTTGATTACTATAAAGTTCAGCTAAATAAAATGACAAATTAATGAATTATAAACTTAAAAAGTATTTTTAACAAAGTCAGTTTCAATATACAATTAAAATTAAAACAAAATCCGCCAAAGCCACGCCATCCCGTACTCCAACCAACGTGGGAACGACTACCATTAAATCTTCAGCACAACACCCCCTGTTCCAGGATCAGGTATCTTGCCAATTTGTTTGCAAACGGACAATATATAAATTTATATATATATATATATATATATATATATGTATATATATGTGTGTGTTTTATTTTTTTGATAGGGGAAAACAGAGTTTTTATTTACTTGTAAAGTCAGTCCCTGGTGTGTTTTTTTCCGAGGTGCGCATTCTCTAGGGGTTGAGCTCAAGCCTGTCAGTAATCGTAGGGTTAGATGCCTAGAGGGTAAAATTTGCTTTCCTTAGCCTAGAAAAAAAAAGAGATTTATAAATTTGTATATACATATATGTATACATATATATTTTTTTGTGCATTTGATTGAGATTTACCCGAAACGAAAAAGGGAAAATCATCGTTAAAAGAAAAACAGAATAAAGTAAAAAATTGTCATTAGTTAAAAATGTGGTGCTTTTCCAAATTAATTTTGATCATTTAAATTTCTTATTATGTAGAAGCCATAAAATTTATTTAATATTCCTTTTTTTCAAATAAATGAAACACCATTTTATAATGTTTAAATGAATTTGTTTCAGTTGTTATCATTTAATATGATTGGCTAAATACGATAAGTAGGGGAAATGATGTTTGCAGGTTGGATTTGGGACGTCGAGGAAGATGACGTCATAGCGAGACGAAGATCTCTAGTGGGAGAGCAAATTATTTGTGTAGATATGACCGGTAGGGAAAGGCAGGACTACTTTAGGCCCTTGTATTTAATATATTAAACCACTAGCTGGTATGATTTTTGTGTTAATGTGTGTGTCCATGGCGCAGATTGCCGACAATAACCACCCCATCCGGCGAGCTTCTGCCGAGCTAAACGCGGGCATACCAGCGCCGCTCTGTCTTTTTTTGTTTCTGTCTGTTTGTATTTTACAAACAGATCTCCACCACACCACAACAATTCAACAAAAAAAAGTTTCATGCAAAAAAATTACATTTTGTTGGCATCGGTGCATATTTCAGTATATATAGACCCCATATTAATTACACATCCGAAAATAACTTAACCCCCATATAAAGTCCACTTCCAAAAAAATCACCTAACTCTCTTACAAACATCATTATCAAGTTGAAATTGACCAAAAATAATACACATGTATATATCTTTATAAAGAATTATAACAACCATTATAGTGGTCGGTCCATAATCGGTCATAGCTCCCATATAAAGTCCATTTCCCAGAATAACTGTGTACTATGTCGTAATTGAGATGAAATTCACCATAAGACTAAAACACAATTAACATTTTTACGACGATCTTCCCATAATATCAAATGGATTCTTTATAAGGGATCCGAAAAATAAAATAACCATATAAGCATCGTTATCCAAACAAAATGTAAAACAAATTTATTTCAAGTATACATAGACCACACTACTGGTATATTGATTGGTTGGTATATTAAGCCGTATATAAACTCTTACTTTTTACCTTTATACTACGTTTCCAAGGTACATGCTTCGCTCTCTATTCATGCTTCACACCCCAATCATGAGTGAAACAACTTGCTTCACCATACAAAATTTTAAGAGCGAATCAAGTAGATTCATATAGAATCTACTTGCGAAGCACAAAAAATTGCACTCTTCTCTAATTTTTATAGCAAGTTTATCTGCACTAGCTGTAAAAATTTAATATTATTGTAAACAAAGCAAATTATTTTCTTGTTGCTGGAAGTAAAGAAAGTAAATACGTTTTTTAAAATAAGCTAACGTTTTTTGTCCATTAAAAAAATTATTTTCCACAACTTGTAAATTCGGTTTTTTTATTCTGTTTGTTTATTAAAAACAACTGTAAAATCGAATCAAGTTTATTAGTCATGAAAACAGCATGATTCATAAACGTGATTCAGAAAACGAAGCAGGTGATTCAAGTCGTCGTGGAAACATAGTATTAATCACAGACATTGTTTGTTTAGGTCTTATAAAAAATATGTACACAAAATTTACCGCAACATGTTGCAGACAGCATTTAATAAATAAGGTATTTACCACAAATAATCAGCTAATGTTATAAATAAAATTAATTAAAAAGTTATAATTATGTAAAATATATGAAATGTAAGATTTTATGAAATTATATTACATGCTAATAATCCAACGATTATATGAAAAATAAAACAAGTCTTTGTGAGTGTAATTTTTTTATACTAAAATTAATAAAATTTTCACTAACTAAATAAAATAATAAAATATTGTTTTTCATGAGAATTGCAGCTTAATTTTGCTATATTGAAAAATAATTTGATTACATTCATTTTGATAGTTACATATAAGTTACAAATAGATTTTAAGTGAGCAGCAAACAATTTACTTGTTTTAAAAAAAATTTATTAAATTTATTTTATATTTGTGCACATAAGTATCTACCAAAATTAATTTAAAAGAACCCCCGGCCAATAAGTAATTTTGTAAATGTAAACAATTTAATTTATCAAGGAATTGCAATATGAAAAACAATACCTGCAAGGTGTTCGAATAAATAAGCAATTTCATGAATGGTATTTATTTTACATTCAACGTACCGATATGTGCTTACTGCAACTACAAATAACTGCAGCAACGCTAATAATAATTAGAAACTCCTGAACAATGTCGATATCACTTAATCATCCACCTGATGCAGTTTTCGAGTACACATTGTTACTGCATGCAACTGATATGAAGGATCCAAAATTCTCAGCAAATACTATATTATTCCAATACAATAAAATTCCACTGATTCTTAATCCTCCATTGTCATCTGTATTGGCCTGCTGCTGCAATACCATACGCATCGCAAAACACTCACAACCAACCACCTAGCTATTTATACATCTTATATATAATCATTTTTCTTGAGTTGACTAGAGAATTTTATAGAAATTAGAAACTCCTGAATAATGTCGATATCACTTAATCACCCACCTGATGCAGTTTTCGAGTACACATTGTTACTGCATACAACTGATATGAAGGACCCAAAATTCTCAGCAAATACTATATTATTCCAATACAATAAAATTCCACTGCTTCTTAATCCTCCATTGTCATCTCTATTGGCCTGCTGCTGCAATACCATACGCATCGCAAAACACTCACAACCAACCACCTAGCTATTTATACATCTTACCTATAATGATAAAGATTACTGTCTTCATTACTGTCATTGCTTTTCCATTGGCCTGGCCAGAGGGATGCAATAACAGACCAACTGTTGTAATTAAGTAATATACAATACAATTTCATTAGAATTTAAATAAAACTTACATAAGCAAAATCTTACATAATAAAACTTACATAATTATTTTTCTTGAGTTGAATAGAGAATTTTATAGAAATTCGAAACTCCTGAACAATGTCGATATCACTTAATCACCCACCTGATGCAGTTTTCGAGTACACATTGTTACTGCATGCAACTGATATGAAGGACCCAAAATTCTCAGCAAATACTATATTATTCCAATACAATAAAATTCCACTGATTCTTAATCCTCCATTGTCATCTGTATTGGCCTGCTGCTGCAATACCATACGCATCGCAAAACACTCACAACCAACCACCTAGCTATTTATACATCTTACCTATAATGATAAAGATTACTGTCTTCATTACTGTCATTGCTTTTCCATTGGCCTGGCCAGAGGGATGCAATAACTGACCAACTGTTGTAATTAAGTAATATACAATACAATTTCACTAGAATTTAAATAAAACTTACATAAGCAAAATCTTACATAATAAAACTTACATAATCATTTTTCTTGAGTTGAATAGAGAATTTTATAGAAATTAGAAACTCCTGAACAATGTCGATATCACTTAATCACCCACCTGATGCAGTTTTCGAGTACACATTGTTACTGCATGCAACTGATATGAAGGACCCAAAATTCTCAGCAAATACTATATTATTCCAATACAATAAAATTCCACTGATTCTTAATCCTCCATTGTCATCTGTATTGGCCTGCTGCTGCAATACCATACGCATCGCAAAACACTCACAACCAACCACCTAGCTATTTATACATCTTACCTATAATGATAAAGATTACTGTCTTCATTACTGTCATTGCTTTTCCATTGGCCTGGCCAGAGGGATGCAATAACTGACCAACTGTTGTAATTAAGTAATATACAATACAATTTCACTAGAATTTAAATAAAACTTACATAAGCAAAATCTTACATAATAAAACTTACATAATCATTTTTCTTGAGTTGAATAGAGAATTTTATAGAAATTAGAAACTCCTGAACAATGTCGATATCACTTAATCACCCACCTGATGCAGTTTTCGAGTACACATTGTTACTGCATGCAACTGATATGAAGGACCCAAAATTCTCAGCAAATACTATATTATTCCAATACAATAAAATTCCACTGATTCTTAATCCTCCATTGTCATCTGTATTGGCCTGCTGCTGCAATACCATACGCATCGCAAAACACTCACAACCAACCACCTAGCTATTTATACATCTTACCTATAATGATAAAGATTACTGTCTTCATTACTGTCATTGCTTTTCCATTGGCCTGGCCAGAGGGATGCAATAACTGACCAACTGTTGTAATTAAGTAATATACAATACAATTTCACTAGAATTTAAATAAAACTTACATAAGCAAAATCTTACATAATAAAACTTACATAATCATTTTTCTTGAGTTGAATAGAGAATTTTATAGAAATTAGAAACTCCTGAACAATGTCGATATCACTTAATCACCCACCTGATGCAGTTTTCGAGTACACATTGTTACTGCATGCAACTGATATGAAGGACCCAAAATTCTCAGCAAATACTATATTATTCCAATACAATAAAATTCCACTGATTCTTAATCCTCCATTGTCATCTGTATTGGCCTGCTGCTGCAATACCATACGCATCGCAAAACACTCACAACCAACCACCTAGCTATTTATACATCTTACCTATAATGATAAAGATTACTGTCTTCATTACTGTCATTGCTTTTCCATTGGCCTGGCCAGAGGGATGTAATAACTGACCAACTGTTGTAATTAAGTAATATACAATACAATTTCACTAGAATTTAAATAAAACTTACATAAGCAAAATCTTACATAATAAAACTTACATAATCATTTTTCTTGAGTTGAATAGAGAATTTTATAGAAATTAGAAACTCCTGAACAATGTCGATATCACTTAATCACCCACTTGTAGGCGATATATGCTTACTGCAACTACAAATAACTGCAGCAACGCTAATAATAATTAGACACTCCTGAACAATGTCGATATCACTTAATCACCCACCTGATGCAGTTTTCGAGTACACATTGTTACTGCATGCAACTGATATGAAGGACCCAAAATTCTCAGCAAATACTATATTATTCCAATACAATAAAATTCTACTGATTCTTAATCCTCCATTGTCATCTGTATTGGCCTGCTGCTGCAATACCATACGCATCGCAAAACACTCACAACCAACCACCTAGCTATTTATACATCTTACCTATAATGATAAAGATTACTGTCTTCATTACTGTCATTGCTTTACCATTGGCCTGGCCAGAGGGATGCAATAACTGACCAACTGTTGTAATTAAGTAATATACAATACAATTTCACTAGAATTTAAATAAAACTTACATAAGCAAAATCTTACTTAATAAAACTTACATAATCATTTTTCTTGAGTTGAATAGAGAATTTTATAGAAATTAGAAACTCCTGAACAATGTCGATATCACTTAATCACCCACTTGTAGGCGATATATGCTTACTGCAACTACAAATAACTGCAGCAACGCTAATAATAATTAGACACTCCTGAACAATGTCGATATCACTTAATCACCCACCTGATGCGGTTTTCGAGTACACATTGTTACTGCATGCAACTGATATGAAGGACCCAAAATTCTCAGCAAATACTATATTATTCCAATACAATAAAATTCCACTGATTCTTAATCCTCCATTGTCATCTGTATTGGCCTGCTGCTGCAATACCATACGCATCGCAAAACACTCACAACCAACCACCTAGCTATTTATACATCTTATACATAATCATTTTTCTTGAGTTGAATAGAGAATTTTATAGAAATTAGAAACTCCTGAATAATGTCGATATCACTTAATCACCCACCTGATGCAGTTTTCGAGTACACATTGTTACTGCATACAACTGATATGAAGGACACAAAATTCTCATTTCTCATTTTCTCATTTCCATACAAAATTTGCTTTATAAACCTCTAATATTGTAAGTTTTATGAATAAGGGCATTAGTTACTAATATTGTTACGAATAATTTATCAACGTATTATAAGTGTGTATAAAGACAGTGTGTTCATTTTTAATTGTGTTTGTGTACATTTAAATAAATAAAGGCTCGTTATATTTTCTTCAAACTACTTGACGCTTTTATTTTGCAACTAAATAGAATCCGGTTTATTTAAAGGAAATAAACCACCGTTTTTAAAAGGTAAAAACGTAACAATATATATATGTATGTATGTATATAATATAATTATGCATCCACAACAAAGGTGATGGGTATATAAGATTCGGCATAGCCGAATATAGCACTCTTACTTGTTTATCTTTAGTAACTTATATGTAATTTTTAAGGGTACATATCTAACATTTATTCTCACTTAGTTATTTAACATTGTAGTGTAAACATCTATAGGTTCAAAGTATACGCACAGGGAAAATATATAATGTCAGCATTTTCACAAGTTTTTCGACAATATAATGATCACTGTAAATATTCTTCTGATTGCTGTAACCATAATATGGTTAAGTTACTATTGAGATGACTACTAAAATTGTAGTAACTATATATATTTTTGTTGCAATCATATTTATGATGAATCAATTTATCATAATTTGTTGTTCATAATATATGGTATAATTTTTCATCATAAAACTGGCACCATAAACATTACATAATTGCTATAATCATATATATGATAGCTATAATTATGTGAATAGTAACTTAATAATATTATGGTTGCAGAAATCATATAAATAATTACAGTGACCATAATATTTGAGAAATGTTGAAATAGTTGTGGTAAACATGCACAACTATATTTTTTCTCTACGTGTGAAAACGCATCATTCATAGGCATTTATATTATTTCCTGCAACTGTATTTTATTTATTGTTTTATTTTTTACTGCATAAATATGGCAATTTAAATGAGCTTTTTAATACAATTAAGATTCCATAAAATTTTTTATGGCCTTTGACCATTGAAATAATAAAAATAAAAAGTTTGTAAACTTTTAGAAAATATTTATTTATCTGATTTTTCCGCTTCCATATACGAGTATACTTTTATTTATTTACAGATAAGGCAAACATGTTGTTCGGTTTATTCTTTAATTTATTTCAGTCTCTACTACTGTAAAAACTATATATGGATAAAAAATATCCATTTGGGCACAAGAACATGAAAAAATCCAATTTTCCTAAAATTAACTAAGTGTCTGGTGTTTCTACGCAACTGTTTTAATCTACACTCAAAAAAATAATGAACTAGAAGTTAGGAAATTTTACTTATTTTGAGGACGTAATGGTTGTCGTATGGCGCCAAAGACATTTTTTATTACAAGTCAGTAAAAAATTTCCTTAATATTGGGAAAAAAAATTTACTTAATATTAGTCCGAAATTCCTACTTTTATACAAAATTTTCCTAAATTATAGTAAATTTTAACTAGAATAGTGGAAAAAATTATTTTTACACTCGTTTATAAATTATCTGAAACATTCCTTCATTTTAGTTAATATTTACAAGAATATAGTTCAGATAAATTTGAGAGAACAATAAAAATTAGGAAATTTTTCGTCTATTTTAGTTAAAAAGATAAATCTTTTTTATTTAAAATTATGACAGCATGTAATAGTTCTGAGTAAAAATTTACTTCGATATAATAAATATGTTACCAAAAACGTATAAAAAAGTTATGAATTTAGGTTAATTTTTTCCCAAAATTGGATACAATATATGTAAAAAAGAGTTCATTTAAGCCTTAAAACAAGGAAAAAAATCTTCAAATAAGAACTGAAATTGAGTAAGCGCATCCACCCCAGTAGTAAAAAATTGACTAAAACTAACGGAAAAAAATACTAAAACAGAGTTAATTACTCCCAGAAAATAGGAAAAAATGTACTGTAACTTATTAAATACATTTACTCTAATAAAATAAAAAATATGTTACTAGCTAGTATATTTATTCATTATTTTAAGGAATAAATGTACCAAGTAGTAACCTATTTTTTCTAGCTTACTAGAATAAAAATACTAAATACAATTACATTTTTTCCAATTTAGGAGTAGTATATTTACTTAATTTTAATATTATTTTCCTAGATGCTAAATATTGCTTTATCTAGAAATAAACGTATACGAATAGGTTCTTTAAAAGGTTTATTTATTATTAAAATATTTTACAATGTAGGAATAACAAAAAAAGTACTTAAAATTTAGGTTAATATTTGATTTAATTATAGTTTTGAAGATATATTTTTAAATTACAATAGAATATTTTTACAGGATTTAAATTTAATTTATTTTATATAAAAAGTATTTTTAATTTTTGTTTGAAATTTAGATTAATATTTGATTTAATTATAGTTTTGAAGATATATTTTTAAATTACAATATAATAGTTGTACAGGATTTAAATTTAATTTTATTATTTCTTTATAATTACCAAGTATTTGATAGGTCTTAAATAGCAGTTACAGTTTAATTCATGAATATGAATTGGAGGTGACTTTATGGATGTTGCTGGTAGTATTTTATATTCTAATAACTCAGGGCTAACAGAATATAATGAAAATATTTTCACATATGATAAAATTTTAATAATTTGAAAAAATAGAAATATATAAATTAATTAACTTCATAAATTTCTTGAATTTTAGATGCAGTAAATTACAGATCTAATTTTATATTATATGTATACTTAAGGATTCTGTTTAAACAAGGAAAACAATTTAAAAAAATGTACTTCAGAATTAACTGCTACGTGATAAATTGTGAGAAAATTCAGAGCCTTTTCATAGTTAAATTATGGTTCTTTTCAGAAGAACTACGTGGAAGGGACACTCTTTGTGACACACTGCTTCGTTGGCTATGGAACACTGAAGGTCCTTAGTCTTCCTAATTATACTATTCCAAGGCAATCGTTACAAAAATACAAATAGCGCATCATATATTTGGAGTTACAAATAATTAAATATTCATTGGAAAATATGAAATTTCAATACAGATGCACTTTTTGAATTTAAGGAAACAAACAATAATTACGTAAAAGCTCAAATTTAAAAATTGAAAACCTTGTTTTAAAGAAAATTATTTAAGTATATATATTTGTAACACACATTCAGTTCTATATTTTCAAAGTTTTCCGAGTTATTTTCAAGAATATGCAAACTAAGACCTTATTGATGTCATAATAAGTTAAAATCGATTTCCCGGATATAGACGATTTTAATACTGCTTCAATACTAAACTATTTCGGATAAATTTTGTAAATATATTAGAAAAAGACCGAAAAATAAACTTACTTCTTCATGTTCTAATTATGAGTTTATTGATGATTGTTTTGAATCATTAAAGACGACGACATCTCATTTTGCCATGTTTTAAGGTGATGCTCGAATAATATTATTCTTACACCGAATAATGGTTTGGGAACTATAACAACTAAACGGCTTGGTGTCATATATTTTAATGCATTTGTATCAATGTTATGGTCTAAAAAAACAAAATGTAATTATTAGCCATGGTTTCAAAAATATGATAAAAACAACAAAAAATACCTTTAAAAATTTCCAAAAATTCATCTCCCTTGAGTAGCGTTAATACATATTTTAAAGTGCCTTCGGATTCCATTATCATAGCATTTCAATTCATCAGACGATGTTGGGGCATTTAAACACTAACAAATGAAGCAACAACAAATAATCAAAAATAATGTGCATGCACAAATATGCTTATAAATACAAAAACAATGTTACGAAACTTTTGTCAAATAAAATTCTTAACAAAGGCAATTACATACATAAACTAACTCTTCATAAACTAACGTAATTAACTTTTCACTTTTTAATATTGTAAATTGACACTTGTATAACTTAAACACGGCAATGTATGTATGTATGTACATAATACATATTTTATAGTTGACAATAAATACTTACCACTTTCCTTTTTATATTTTTGTTAATAATTATATTTAAAATTTAATTGTTATATTTTTAATTTTTCACTTCTATTTTAAGTGTTAATACACAGTTTATATTTTTATATTTCAATCGACTGTTTTCAACTACAACTCGTTCAGAATAAAACTAAAATCAAAAGAAAACTGGTATGTGTGTTTTTTGTATAACTAAAACAGTTATTTTCAACATTCCAATGTTACGCAAGTGCTGCTTAATTTTGCAATTTACCTAATCGTATTTAGTTTAGGTATTCGGTTTATTTATTTAGTTTGTTCTCACATAAATATATATATATATGGTTAAGATTTGTTAATAAAAATGCAATTTTAAACAATTTTTTCTGGTTCAAATTGTAACAATATTATGCATTTATATAATGTATAAAAAGAGCGTCGTTTTTACATTGATTAACCAAATAATATGATACGATTATTTAAGTACCTATGTAAATAGTAAGATTTATCAGCACTATTTACAGATCTCTTTCTCTCGCTCTCTTCTTCATTTAAATAACCCTTATATGTATTTGGTACATTAATAGTAGTGTCAACTCTTTTAAATATATTATGTAGAATTTTAATAATGAAGATTTGATAATTAAATAATTAAAGACATTTTTATAAAACTTCGAATATTAGCAATTAAATCAATGAAAATGTGTAAATTGTTGGTACTTAATTAATATATTATAGTTTAGTACTTAATTAATATATTATTAAAACTTAAAAAAAAACAGGTTCATCATTTTTAGAGGTAAAAACCAGTACTATAGCATTACTTATTACCTTAATTTCAATTTTGGTATTGTCATATCTGATATAAAATGTTCTACGTTTAAGTTCAAAATATATCAAAATTAAGTAAATTATTTTCTAAAATTTAGTAAATATTTACTTATAAAAAAGTTTTCAAAAACTATTTTTATTTTCAAGAAAACGATTTTATGTTCAATATTTTTGTAAGAAATTTTTACTTCAAATTAGTAAAATTTTTCATTATTTTATAAATTATCTACATTATTTGTTTAGAAATTTAACTTACCTGTTTCAAGAAAATATATCCTAAATACAAGTAAATTTTTACTATATTTTTTCTACATTTTCAGTAATATTTAGTTAATTGTGTTCTAAAATCAAGCACAGTTGTACCAGTTACGATTTTCAATTATACAATTGTTTAAAATTTATCTGTACTTTTTTTAAGGAAGATAGTCCTAATATCAGTTTGTTACTTTTTAAGAAGTAAGACATCTTTTATTCAATGGTAGGAAATAATATATTGCTTTGCTTCTTAATTTATCTGAACTAGATTCTTGAAAGCATTTCTTAATAATTAGTAAGCAATAAACTCGATGTAGAAGTTTAATAAATATGTATTAAAATGCAATATAAAATTCTCAGTATTTAGGAAAATTTTAACTAATGTCAAAGAAAACCATTAACAAGTTTTAAGTATATTATAAATTATGAACTATTTTGGAGTAAACCATTTACTGAACTCAGTTTTTTGAACTAAAAGCAAAATTACTTAATTTTATGATGTAATTCCCTTAAGTCTAGGAAAAAATTATTAATTTCTAGTAAATATTATTATATTTTTGGTTAATAATATTTTCCTACAATCAAGTAATTTATCTATAGAAAATAATAAACTAATTTCAAGTTTATGAACTATTTGCTTTTTTACTCAGATTTAGTCATTTTTATAACATTTTAATAAAATTTCCTTAATTTTAGTTAAATATTACTCAAATTTAGGGAATTTTTTAAACTATTTTTAAGGAATTTTTTTTCATTAAATTTAGTACATGTCTTTTTTTTTGAGTGTATTTACTTTAATCTTAAACATTCAAATGTTTAACTGTTCATCATTTTAACAATTATTCTTGTAATAATGACTATCTATATGTCATAGTATATTCGTTTTAAGGCTGTTTTGTTTAGAAAATCAAAGTTTTTATTTGGGATTTCTTATGCTTTTTTACAAACTTTATTTTATTATATTCAACCACATTTTGCTGTTGACATATTTATGTTACAACACTTTTCGTAGACTTGTGTGAACTTAGGCGACATTAAGTTATAAAGCAAAAAAAGTACACAATCTAAGTACTTAAAACTAACAAAACAATAATAATCTAACATTACAATACTTTTGTCGCCAGCTCAAACTTAAAAACCAGCACAGAAATTTTCCACCAAAAATCTAAATTTTGATTATAAAACAGGCCATAAATTCTTTAATAGTGGTCTTAACTGAAAGAGTAGGATAATCTGTGATCATTTTATTTCTTGAAGTTTTTTGCATGGAATTCTAATGTATTCGCTGGCTTTTAATAGTTGTCTGAAAATAATATATTGCATGCAATTTTTCAATAAGCCCTAGATCCTTTAATAGTAGTGTTATTTAAAAAAGAAGTATTATCTGTGAACACTTCATCAATTTTGTATATGACATTTTAAAATAAGCTCTATATCCTTTAATAGTGGTGTAAATTAAAAAATTTTGATAGTCTGTGATTGCTATTCGTCCCATATGGAATTCTAAAATTGGTTCTATATCGTTTAATAAATCATTGTAAGTTATTGATGACCCCACTCAACCTGTAATAAGAAGAATATTACAACTACAGCGGAGAATGCCACCAATAGTTTGGAACAACTTCGCGGATTTTATGCTAGGATATTGATTTTAAGTCATTCATAATTCAAAACCATTTCAGTCAACCCATTGCAACAGCTCAATAAAGATCCACTGTTTTAGTGACGAATATTGTTAAATAATATGGAACATTCTGCAGTATTTGGGCTTGAAGAGCAAACCAGAACAATTCTGAAATTATTATTATCGGGTAAAGCCCGACCATATAATACCCTACACACAGTATATGTATAAAACAGTTTTTCAGAAATGGGCGCTGTATGGAAGATAATACCTTTTATGGACCGATCATCCAAAAATTTAGTGAAATGGCTTTTATAAATAAAAACAGCGGTTAAAACGAAGAGGGTCTTATATGGGAGTTTCGACTAATTACGGACCGACCAATATAAAATTAGGATACCAACATTTTTAAAGATTTACTGTCGTTAAAGTGATTTTTGTAAGTGGGTCTTATACTAATTATGAACCGATCACAATAAAATTGTATCGTATTGTTTGTATACATATAAGATATATTTATGTTAAATATTACTTGGATACCAACATTTTTAAGAGAGTTATGCTCTTTAAAGTGATCTTCGGAAGTGGGCCTTATATGGGAGCTACGACTAATTATGGATTGATCTGCACAAACATTGTAGGTGTGATTTGGCTTTATTTACCACTCATTTGTTATGAAACTTAAATATTTATTATCAGTAAACTCCAATTTCGGGAGGACATTTGTATGGATTTCCACTAGTTTTAATCCTATCCATCGTTTGGCCGAAAATATATGATGTACCAAATTTTATTTAAATGTTTTTAAAATTTCGACATGTACTCTGCGCACAAGCTTTACATTGACAGCCAGCCAGCCAGACGGACGGACGGACGAACATCGTTAAATCGACTAAGAAAGTGATTCTGAATCGATAGGTATACTTTAAGGTGAGTGTTGAACCAGTATTTTAGGGTGTTACAAACATCAGCAGAAATCTAATATACCTTCCCAACTATGATAGTGTAGGGTATAAAAATAATAAAGATTCCGAAATTAAGTTATATTTTTAGAGTTTTTTTTTACTTAACTTAGACGAACAAATAACAACTTTATAATGATTTATATGTATTTTATTGTTTTAGGAGTTAGATTCTGACAAAGTAAACTACCTCTCAGTATATTTTGAAAACAATCATCAACATATGTTAGTTTGTATCTGAAAGATATAAACTAAAATTCTTCTTAACTAATTCTCAATTTTTTATTTCAGTTAAAACACCCCAAACGTGCAAGGCAAATGAATCCACTTTCATGTTGCCTGTAAAAAGGTGTGATATGAATTTTTTTAAATTTCCAGTGAGTCAAAGAAATTTTCATATGATCCTTCGGAAATAGTTGAGATCATAAGCCTATTTTATTAAAAGACGTCGACATACAAAGTACTCAAGTCTTTGGCCAAACGATATTATCAATCTATTATCTAAGAAAAACCTAATCCAACAGTATTATTTACTTAAAATGTTTTAAAATCTCGTACAGCAATATAATAAAACCAGAAATAAGAATCATATTTCTTTTGTTCAAATAAGAAGCAATCATTGTAATATTTACCATTCCACCACTGAAACATAAATCTTGACAACTGCCTATATATTAATTTCACACGAAAAACTCATACACAAGTTTTTACAAACAATGAAAAATGAACGAACTTTATATTTTATCGCCCCTTCAAAGAGTCAAATATAAATATTTTACATTTCTAAAGAAATATTGTTTTCAGTTTTGTGCACAAAAATACCTTTAACTTTGACAATGGCTTCTGGCTCAGTTGTAAGTTACGTTTTTATTTTGCAAAAGCATTGACACTTTGAAATGTGAACACACAGGTTTCAGTTACCTCAGCCAGAAAGTTATTGTAACATGAAATATGAAAACAGAAGCAGAAAGATGATGAAACACAAATTGTTTTTGAGAATGCCAAACAGGCTGAAAAAAAAGAAACATTTTTTACAGAAGCCTGACATTATAAACCAAATGTACTCATGTACGACTGCTATGTGCCATTGTATACTTTTTGTTATTTATCTGGTACTCAAACTGGTAAAGTTGTATTTTTGGTTATTCCTTTGTAGGCATATTGATGTGACATTAACAAAGCAATTTCTTTATACAGCAACATGCAAATTTAAACTCACTTGAATTTCTACACCTTAAAAGAGCTTCAATAGAAGTCAAATGAACAAATATTGGATTTATTACCAAAAAGGACAATTTAATCCTTTAGGCTCAAGCTGAAGCATATGAGAGTGAAGTAAACTATTTGGTCAATGTAAATACTGTTTAGAAATTTTTGGTAGTGGTAAAATTACATGACTTTATTAAAATTGGGTTTGAGTATTGTTTTTGTAAAGTTTAGTAAAGGTTTTTACTAATTTATAAAGGGACGATCACATTTGCCAAATATTTGTTCAAAAAAGCGTAACCACTATTTTTAAGCACAAATAAGTTAGACGACGTTTAATCTTACAAGTGTTAAGAATGTATGTGGTCATTTGTCCTTTCACAAATAAATACAAGAATGAAAACACTTAGTGGTCTTTTTCGTCAACTATTTGCCATGTGTGACTGTACCTTAAGTATACAATGGAACTATTGATCGAATGACGCTTCTATTTGAAGTCACCGAATAAATTTAACAGTTTTTTTTTATTTCTTAATACTCAAAGTCTGAACGGGCTTGAAATTCTGGTAAAAGAAATTGAAATTTACCAATATTTAAACAAGTAAGAAAGTATAGTCGATAAGAAATGGGCGCTATATGGGATCTATCCAAAAATTTAGTTTTTGTGTTAAATTTTATACCGCTTTAAAAGACTTTTAAATGTTAATGTGATTTTCGAATTGGTTCATATATGGGAGCTTTGACTAATCATAAACCCAACGTTAAAAAATTAGGTGTAATGATATCCGTATATGTAAAACTTTTTTGTTGAATTTTATTCGAATACTAATATTTTTAAGAAATTAATGGCCGTTAAAGTAATTCTCAGAAGTGGGCTTAATATAGAAGCTATTAGTAATTATGGACCGATCAATATGCAATTTCCGCAAATGATTTGTTTATCTATCAAACATATTTGTGTTAAATGTTATTTTGGGATACTAACATTTTTAAAAGAGTAATATATGGAAGATATGGTCAATTATAAACCGATCTTCACACAATGTCTTCATATGATTAGGTTTCAAGAAAAACATATTTGCCACAAAATTTGTTTGGATACGTGCGGAAATCAAAAATTTATAACCGATAAACAGCTATTTCGGGAAAACATTTGTGTGGCGGTGAGATGAAGTAATAGACCGATTACAATCAAGTTCAATTCCAACCGTTTTTTAGCAAAAAAAAATATCATGTACCACATTTTGTGGATATACCATCAGAATTGCGACCTGTACTTAGAGCACAAGCTTTATAAGCATTCAGACGCACGGATATCGTTAAATCGACTCAGGAAGTAATTTCGAGCCCATAGTTAAACTTTTAGTTGTGTGTTGGACTAATATTTATGAACCTTTCCAAAAAATTATTAAATCATGACCTTAAATAAAATTGTGTTTAATTTATTTATTTTACTTTCTACAATATTGCATATATTTATGCTATTGTTAAGAGAATGGTCAATTTGACCATATTTAGTCTGAGGTTTTTTTCACATTATTTATTTACACATCATAAATTCCTTTTTTATTACGCTTTGTTTTTTCTGTTAAAAAAAAGTGTTTCTCTTTTCTTTCAAGAATTCCTTTGATGTTAGAAAAAACTGTATATGAAAAGAAAAATGTTGTTTGCTTTTCCCACTTAACTTTGTTAGAACTTTCAATTACCACATTGCCACCATTGGCACTTTACGCCCTTAACTCGCTGGGTTAGTTTCCTGTTTTTTTACGTTTCTATTTTTATACTTTTAAAATACTGGGTATAACATTAAATAACATTAAAAATATTTGTTAAGGATAAAATTAAAAATATTTGTTAAGGATAAAATTAAAAATGTTTTTAAGAATAAAAGACACTGTGTTCCATTACTATAATTACACTTGAAGTTTGCTATTTGTTGTAAAGTTAAGAGCAGCTTTTTAGAACGTGTAAGATTTTTTAAGAGTACGGCTAGTGATTTCTTTTTATACAAAATTTGGAAAACTACTTCATTAGTATAAGAGAGAAATTGTGCATTATTATTTTGTTAGTGTCTCATAACTACGTACAATAATATTCTATAATCTTATTTATTTATTTTTGGCCAATATGTTGTATTTGGTATTTATTTCCGTATAAGCTACTTGGGCCTAAATTATTAAATTGTAAATTAAAAATACATTAAATTACAATTCTTTTCCAACGTTTCGCCAATTCATTGTTGACTTCATCAGGGGAATATCTATTTAAACATTTTTATATTAATTCCATTATCATACACAATTTTTATATATTTTAAATTTAGTTACAATATGTGTGTATATATTAAATTAATTGGAACATATTTTTATTTTAATATAGAATATATATTAAAATAAAAATATGTTCCAATAAATTTAAGAAAAAGGAATAAATCTTTGGTTGGAGTTTTTTTTTTTGTGAATATTAGTATTTTAAGTAATTTTAATTTCAGTGTATTTACAGCTATGAAACACTAATTAATTTCTTTAAGTATTTTTAAGAGGTAAAACAAAAAATAATGATTTCTTTTGTATTAAAAAATAATATTTTTTTTTTGTTATTTTCACATTCATACATGTAGATAAAACTGTGTTACTTTTTCTTTAACTTACAAAATTGAGAAATTGAGAAAATTATGTATTTATAGTTATGCAATGAATGCAGTATATGAATAAAGAAGATTCAATTTCAAATTATTGCAATAAAAAAGTTTTTTTTTTTAAATTTTTGTTGAACGTCAATATAGGCAATTTACGCTCATAGGCATTTTATGAAAGAAATTGTGCTAAAAGGTTTGTTGTAAGTAAACGATATTTAAAAAATGACAGCCTACTAATGATGACATTTACAGTAAATAATAAATAGAAAAACAACTAAAACTTTACTTTAACGACAATTTTTTATTATAAATTTCTGCTGAAGTAATGGTTTGCCTAGTGTTCTTATTTCCACATTATAATAACAATATTTGCAAAAACACATTGCTAAAATATTTTAAATTATTAATGTATAAAATATATGCACATAAACTTACAGTTTTATTAATACATTTCAATTCACATTTTTATTTTAACTTGTCTCTTACAGCCTTTTGAGAATTTAAAAAATAAACATTATTTTAACATATTAATAAAAAATATTTTGCAGTTTCATACAATACAGCAGACACTGTCACACCGTGGCACTATGACTAGGGTAAAGTTTATATATCTTTATGTTAAAAAACTTTTTCTGTGAAAAAACACTTGGGATTTTATTTATTTCATTCTTTAAATACATGTTTAATGAAATATATAAATATACTTTTATTTTATAGACGTTTCCAGTCAACTGCATTATTGATCTGTTAAAATAATAATGAGTTGTAATACGGAAAGTAATTAATTTGAATTTTACAAACAAAGTTAGTTATAAAATAAACTTTATAATTAAACATATGTTATATATCAACTCAATTTTGTAATTTAAAGTAAAAGTAAAACAGTTTAACCCTTTTAGCCGGGAGTTTTTTCTTGAAGTCTCGTCTTTTTTTTCTGAATTTTGACAAACAATTCAGCTATATAGCAAAAATAAAAGATGTGTGTTATATACGAAAAGTCTAGAGCCCTTACAAATATCCTGGAACATAAAGTTCCAAGAGGCTTTTACAGTGGAACAATATGTCCCAATAAAACTAAGCTGTATACAAATTGAACAATTTATATTATTTATATACCTACAATATTGGGATTATATATCCCACTTGAAAATCTTATTCGAATAATATAATACTAAAAACAACATTTCCTTACTTACCTTTTGTAATTAAATAGATTTGCAAAAGAAACAAATACAAAATCTGCAGCAGTATTTAAGAAATTATGCAACGATCAGCGAAAAACACGTGCTATATATATCGCTATAATTTAACACAGTTTTTTCTAATTACACCACATATAATACTTCAAGCTTTATTGGTGCACATTAGATATTAAAATAGAAAAGGTAAGTCAAGAGTTATAGTGTAGCAAACTTTGCTGGGTCATATGATCCTAGTAGAGAGTTTAACACATACATTTAGTGTAACGAATAAAAAGCAAAAAATCATTATATTTTAAATTAACCTTTTAAAAATACATGAGGAATTTAATAAGTGTTACATAACTATAAATACACTGACATTAAAATAACATAAAATACCAAGATTTACACAAAATTTTTGACTTCAATAATGTGTTAGGCCTCTTTTTTTTGAATCAGCTCAAAAATTCGATGAATCATACTATTCACCCGTTTAACCCTAACCCTCCTGACACGGGTACCCCGGTACCCGAACGAACTTTAAAGTAAAATATCTCTTAAACAACAAAAGATACAAAGTTGAGGTTCCGCAAGTTGCTTCTCATTTTCTAAAGATTTTTATAATTTATTTTTCTTTTTGGTTGGCTGTGGAGCTACTGAAATCACTGACCCACCTGATAAGACTACCCGGGTACCCGTATATAAGTTAAAGCGTTTTATTTAGAAAAAGTAAAGGCAAGAGTAGTTTTTGTTTTTTTATATCAAGCTTTGTACTGGTATTAGTGCATAAAATAAGTCTTAGGAAAATATCAAGATTTTGTGCAGCTCGAAGAAGCTCGTATTGCACATTGGTCGTTTACAGCCATCACATTTTATTTTATGAGTTTTGCGATCCAATTTCGCATCAATAGCCACAAAAAGGTAGCAACGTCCTCTGAATTCTGTCTGTCCAGTTGTTTTCCGATTTTATGCAGTATCCTTAGAAAGTTCCTTATAAATAGTTTTATTTGTTATTAATTTGAAAGCTCATTGGACTTTAGCGTATTGTTTTATACGATTGAACGCCTTTTGTTTTATTGTAAAAATTATTTATTTCTTTCTTTCCGTTAAAAAACCAGCTGCCTTGTAGTAAAACACTTTTCTTCTTCTTCGTTACAACAGACAAAATAGTTCCGCTCTTACTGGAACCATATCATGATGTTACTACATCATGCGTAGGGTTTGGGCGTACCTCTTTCGGAGTACATGCTTTGTTTTGACGAAGGCTAAAGAAAGTGACTTAAGAAAAATTACCAGTTGTTACATTTATTTCGGACTCTTTAAAAACATCTACCAAAGCTACAACAACATTTTCAGCCACATTTATTTGCCGCTGACTGTCAGGTGGTTTACCTGTATAAATAATTATATTCAAAGGATATTGGCAGTTTGCACAACCAAAATATTTTAATTCCGTACCTAGGTGGTTTTTAGGGAATATATTTTGTAAAGCCGGTACAGCCACGAAATGGAAATAATTGCTCGTCAATTGTCACATCTTCATCCGAATAATAGTTTTATTGTAGGTTCTTAGTTAGCATATTCTAAATAAGAGAAATAGGAGCGGTCTTATCAGTTGCATGCGAATGCATTGTCAAAACGTATTACACGTATTACTTGTTGAAATCTGTCAGGACTTAATGACACTTCATATAGTAGATGAGCGTAATTTCCCCAAAAAGCTGAAGGAGGAACATCGCTAGCACCATCTAAAACCATCAGAATGCAAAAAAAAACTATATACACATACAAAAAATTTGTACTTTACATTTGGGATTCCCCGAATTACAATGCAAGACCCTGTATATATATTAAAACCGTAGGGAAAAAATTAACATACACGGGTACCCGGTTACCCTTGTCAGGAGTCAACGTATAAAAAAGTTGTCAGTACGGTTAGGGTTAAATCATATATTTTCATGTATATGTAGATCTACAAGCTTCTTTTAAGTGTTGGTTTTCTGAACTGGATAATATATAGGCTGTTAAAATTTTTCGAAGACAACCGTCCCTTTATTTGACAGTTGCTTTGTGATGTTAAAAAATAGAAAGTTTTTCATTACTTTTTGCAGTAATTTCATCTTAATGCTTGAAAACTCCAAATGAAGCATATTGTCTTCACAAAGAGCTTCAGAAGCCATTAAAAAAGAACCGCCTTCAAAATTTGTTAATGGCTTGGACCATGAGCAATTTAAAAAAACCCAGTTTTTTTGGACTATTTTATACGTTTTGTCATCCGCCAAATTGTAAGTATGGAATAAGTCGTTACATAAAGAAATCAGTTTATTAGTCTTTCCAAAATATATTTAATACTTAATAAGTAGTAATGTTTATTTTGCCATGCAATAAAAAACAATAAAGTTAACGATACTTGGGTTATCCTACCATGCCATTAGTGCAGATTACACATAATATACTTTGACATTGAAACAGGAAATTGTGTCAATTAAACAATGTAGTAAACAACTAACTAAACCCAAAGAACAAAGAACAACACATAAGAAACTATAACAAACAAAATCGACCATGTAATGCCGTACACAAAGTACATGAGCAAAAATAGTTTTAACCAAAGAGTAGAATTTTGTGCACAAAGTAAACAGTGTCAACCATCCAGACTTACGCACATCGTTAAATCGTTAGTATGTGAGTAATTCGGACTTGATCAGCTTAGTTTAAAGTAAATTTTAGACCAATATCTTTAAGCGTTACATACATCATAATATATGTATATCTTCCACATTACAGTAGTGTAGAAAGTATAAAAACACACATACTTGCTATTATTTACAAATGGCAAAAAGAAAAAACGTTAATTTATTACATTGTAAAAATAAAAATGGTGGCAGAAGTTTTTCAACTGAATTATTTCGTTGTGTGTCAAACCCTCATAAGAACCAAAAACCAAACATTAAAATATCTAATTCCAATTTATGTGGTTAAGTGAATATAAAATCATATAAGTTTCCATAGTCCTAGAATTTATATTCATAGAATGTACTACTAGTGCTTTTTATATACTTATTAAATTTTGTGTTTATTAAATATTGTTAGGATTTATTTACTAATGGCCGAATTCACAGTCTTTAGTTAGCTAATGACAAAGGCTTAACTAATGATTCTTTATTCGCAATGCTTAGTTTGCCATACGAATAACAAGTAATAGTTAAACGATAGTTAGTATTTTAGTTTACCAATGGTTAACTAATGACCGAGAATTCGGCCAAAAGACTTACAAATTATTAGTTAAGCGAGTTTCGATTATTTTCTCTTTTTTTGCCAGTTTCTACAAGTATTGTACGTTTATATTGATTTTTGTAACAGCCAAGGCATCTTTGTCGCTTTCAAAGCTTATTTCATTATATCCTACAATTTGTGTATCAATGTTAATAGTCTATTTGTTTGAAGTTCAGCTAAATATATATTTTTTTAAATATATGTTTTAAATAAGTTTGCTTGACCTAAGAAATTCTATCAATTACGATCGTTATCGGTATTGTGATGAAATTCAACACATTTTATATATTACATACTTAAAAAATTTACTCGTGTTAATTCGCAGATTACTATTCAAATAGTCTGCTGGACTAAATAAAGTTTTCTAGCGTCAAAGGAAGCGCTCAAATACTTTGGGTTTTTAAAACGTTGTAGGAAATATATCACTCCATCTGATCTCCTTACTATTTACACCACCTGTAATTGACCGAAAATGGAATACAATTGTCATGTCTGGGCGCGATGCATCGAAGTTTATTTTGGAGTTACTTGTTATCGTACAGAAGAGGGCGACTATGCTTATCGCTGATAGTAGGTTATCCAACTCCATTGATTCACTGGAGCATCGCGGCAATGTGATTTGTGTTTCACTGTTCTATCGGCACTATAATGAAATGTGTTTTGCTGAAATCAGGAAACTTGTTCCCGAAGCCCGTAGATTTTTGTGTAATATAAGTTCTTTACTCATGGCTTATCCATTCATGGTCGACTGTGCATCGCACAAACCTGATTCGAATATTTCTAATTTTCGAATTTGTTTGTGATTAAACTCATGAAACATCTTAAATAATACTTAATCAAAATTAATCTATGTTTTGATCTTCAATTTTTCGAATAACTCGATTTTCTAATAAAGTTGATCTTCGAAAAGAAACTTAAACTCATTTGCTTTTATAAAAATTCGTGTTCTTTGTTTTGATGTGCCTTATTCACTATTGAACGAAAGTTTTATCCATTTGAATATTTTCTATTGTGAAGAACTATAATTAGATTTCATTTTTAATTATCTTTGGCAATAGCCAAATATTATAAAATGTTTCTATTTTATAGAATTGTTTTCTTCAATACCAATCCATTGCAGCCTTTTAATAATGATATTAATATTTTTAACCCCTTATTCAAAAACGATTACTAAATTTAACAAACGTTTATTAATCAAGTTTTTATATGCAAATCTGTCTTAATAAACGTTTGTTAAATTTATTAATAATTTTTGAATAAGGGGGTTAATATTTAATCCAAAGCTCGTAAAAAACTTTCGTAAAAAACTTTTTGGCATATTTTCCATTAATTCATTAGGAATAATTTCTCATTCGCGCTGCACCCACTGCATAAGCTGGTTCAAATCACTTAAGGCTTATCGGTATTGTCATAACTGTCTCACGATTGACCAGAAATTCTCAATCGGCTTGAGGTTGGTACATGTATCAAACAAAAAAAAAAACTTTTGCTCAATTAGCCATTCTTTTACGATTTAAGAAGTGTGGTTTGGGTCACCATCCAGCTGAAAAATAACTTCATTCACATGATATACATTATAATCTGCAGACGGTCTTCTTTCCTCATTATTCGTTCGATTCTTTCAAGTGATCCAATGTAAACCCATGTCAGAACGTTCCTCTCACCATGCTTCATTGTTTCTGGGCTGTTAGACGCCAGCAATATTGGTTACCGTCGGATTGAAAGCGATTACAGTTGGACACGTCTGACCAAATTACATGTTGCCAGTGTTCCACTTTTCAATTTCATTGTTGTCTGGAAAATTTTAAATGTGCCTTAGCAATTTTATTACTGCTGAAATGTAACAAATATCTTGAGATGCTGTCTATCGACTAACGAGTTTGCCTATAGCTATATAAAAAGCCTTTGATGTTAAAAACTTATCTCTTTTCTTTTTTTATTCGTTGTAGCCTTTTGCGACCTCTGATTTGTGGGTTGGCAACAATAGAACACTTTTTTCTGGATGCTTAATACTACTGATTTACTTACTCGCATAGAAAATACTGTCCTCCCTCAATGGCTCCTGACAGTTTCTTCATTATTTATTATAATTTGCTTTATGTTGTATAATTTGCAAAAATGTTATTGTTTTCTTTCTTTTGTTTAAAATAATAAACAAAACAACCACGGACAAATCTAAAGGTAAAATTGATATTTTTGTGCAAATATTTCAAAAGATACACTTCCGAAAAATTGAATACATTTAAGTTTATATTGTGCTAATTGTTTATTTTCCAAAAATTATTATTTTAAATTTTGAACTGTAAATTATTTTATTTGGCATAAATTTTGTTATCCTATTAAAAATGCACAATTCACAAACATATACAGTTGGCCCTCGGTTAACGAACACAATTCGTTCCAGAAGCGTGATTGTTATGCGAAACGTTCGTTAAGCAAAAAACACACTAACATATTTCAACATCAATATTTATTGAAAGTAATATAACATATATTTATCAACATTTTTAAGGAACTGAATATAGGACGAAATGAGACAATCTGCAATGGAAAAAATGAAAAAATTACAAACAATAATAATTTTGTATGATACCTGGGCACATACCTAGTACTTCTTAAACAAAAAACTGTCTAGAGTCGTTTGTTTTTGGCGACGCTTCAAAATTTGTTGAAAATGCGACACAGCATTATCATTGAATAAATCTGTTGCGCGTTTAGCCACTGTCTGATTGGGGTGATGCTTTTTAATGTATGATTCTATATGTTCTATATGTCTCAACACGTCTCCTTAATGCCAAAGCTGAACACCGACAGAAGTTTTTTGCTCAATTCGGTACATATTTCGCATTTTGCGTTGGTCGTTATACGAAACTTTGTTTGTTAAGCGAAACATTTTTTTTAATGTGTTTGTTGTGCGAAATGTTCGTTAAGCGAATCGTTCGATTAACCGAGAGTCGACTGTACTCATTTGTGCTCTTCACAGAAGAAGTAGCTGTAATTTGTCACCATCCAGTTGTTTAATTTTATCAATCCTTTGTCCTACCAAATGTGTGACCGGTATGTGTGATATGTTTGAATACTCCACAACATTCGCAGTATGTCATGTCTTGTATTTTTGTTTTATTGAATGTAGTATTTTCTTTTTAAGTCTCTGGTTTCTTTTAATAGCATTTGCTTGTATGAATTTGTAATTTTTTTTGAAGCTTTTTGCTATCATTGAACCCAACAATGTCGAATAATCAATGAATTTGTGGCCGATTAAAAATATTTTCATTACACTTGCATCATTTCATGCGCTGACTATTTTTCACTTCCAAGTGTTTTATTTCTTCGCCTACGTTTTTTCAGCAATATTTTGTGCCTCAGCAAAAGTAACAATAGATATTTGAAATAAATTTGCAAAAAATAAATATTAAATAATATACTCAAGAAAAAATCTTTACCTTACCATAGATTTATTCCATCCTATTTAAAATTAATACCATTTTATGCATGATTATACAAATACTTCTCGTATCTTATTCTATTGTAGGATTAATTTTTTTTTTTGAATTGTAATGAAATTTATTAGGTTTTTCTGTTATTGTTCGAATAGTTTTTGTAACCGCAATCAAATGCAATACTAAATTGCAACAGAATTTCAAATAAAAAACAAATTTTGTTTCTCATAACACTAAAGAACAAAACAGATAATAAATTCTAGTTCACACGTGCATATATAACACAATTATAATAATATGACTTTAAAATTAGCTTTAAGCTTAAATCAATTAATTAAAAATAATATAAAAATAATTATAAACAAATTCCAAACACTTTTCCATTAATTTATTTATGAAATATAAATTTCAACTTAAGGTACGGTCACACTTGGCAAATATTTGCCGAAAAAGACGTAACCACTAAATAAAATATATTTGAATTTGATAATTTATTTAAAAAACTTTGTTTATTGAGAATAAGACACAACAAGCATTAGTTCTATTATATTTGATGATGTTTGATCTTGCAAAACTCTTGTAAGAGTAAACAAGTTTGTACTGAAACAACTGGTTACGCTTTTTTTAGTAAATATTTGCCAAGTGTGACCGTACATTTTTACTATCAGTTTCTAAAACACATACAAGCAAGTTATGTGTAATTCTAATATTAATTCTAATATTAATATTATGCCTATAATTTAAAAATCCAGAATTCTTTTGAATGTTTTTTAAAGTTTTTGTCTTTAGTAGCTTATATATTATTTTAAAGGATACATATCTCTTATTTATTCTAACTTAGTTATTGATCAGCACAGTGTAAACAACATAGGTTTGGGGATCCAGGATTGATATTTTTAATATTTATTCATGAAGATTATTGACAAACCCAACAATAGCTTGTAAAATCATTGAGAGCAACTCATGCAGCAATATCAAAAATTTTTCAAGCAGCAAGATTCATCTAAAGGCAGGGAAATCGGGTACCATACGAATTGAAGCCGAGAGACCTTGAGGGAGAATTTTGCATGTCCGAAATGCTGCTTAAAAGCTAAAAAGGAAATCCTTTTTGTACTGAATGATTACTTGCACTGATTGAAAAAAAAATTTTTCACTTCCATATTTTTATTATATCTACATTGAAAAGAAGTACACCTAATTTTGTTTTTACGCGAATTTGATTAAACGCGTTTCCAACTAAATATTTCATTTTGTTTTTATACGACTAGATTTGATTTAACACGATCTACAAATGTATGTATTTTTAATAGAAAAACGTTGTTCACACTATACGATTGTTTGTTGGCATATCAGATGTATATATCAAATATAAACTGGGTCACAGGATACGTCCTTCAGGTACTCCTGCTTCAATAGGTTGTGTGGAGCTTAAAATTTCCTTCTTTAAGCTTAAATATTCAAGCAGTTAAGTAGCTTTAGCTTTAGCGATGATAAATTAATTAATTATGAAAGCCACTGGGAATGACACCAAAGGTAATAGTCTGCATTTGGTGGGAACAGAAGTAACTGGTGAAATCTGTACCAAAATCTTTCAAATGTAACTGTTAAAAGCGTTTATTTGCCAAAAAAAAAAAGAAACGTCTAGAATATGCAGCCAGACATGCAAGCGTAATATTCCATCATTACAACGCTCAGCCACATGTCTACTTGTTAAAAGCTATTTAGAAAGAAGTCCAGACCTTACCTTACTGAATACTACGACTTGCCCAGATGAATGCAGAACGTTCTCTCTGGGATACGCTTTACTTAAGAACAACCTATTTAGAATTGGCTTTATTAATTGTTGGCTCTAAAAAATCAGTAGTTTTTTTTGGTGCAGAATCCATATGTTGCCAGAAAAATGGAAAAAATTCATAACTAAGTTGCTAATACAGTGAAAAGGACACAGATTTAAAAAATGCACTCATTTTTAAGATATACAACCAATAAGAAAAGCAGTTTCTTGTGTTATAGAAACTGCATTTTAAACACCTGGTGATCAATTTTCCTCGACTGTTCAAACAACAATAAACAATGCAAAACCATAAAAACTCTACTTTATGGTAATAAACCATAAAAACGATATACATTCATATACAAACAGCAACTCAGTGCAAGTTTTTCATTGTTACTACAATCGGCTCTAAAATAAAAGTAGCTATGATTTAAAAAATAAAATGCTTAAATCATAGATCATATTTTTTTTTAATTTGGAAACTGGGAAAATTTTTAAAATGTACACAGAACTTGTAGTACAAATAAAAATGGCTTAAATATATAAAACAGACATTTACATACATAGATTAACTTAAATACTCTTGCCAAATAAATATTAAAAAAAACATAGTAAATATTCACATAGAAAAATTTAATAACAATTAATAAAGTATAATATTTTTTATTTTAAAATATATTTTATTTAAAGTATATAACAAAAAAGCAATTGAATATTATTGAACCACAATTGGTTATAGATAAGTTCATATTAAAAAAGCATAAAAAAAGGAAAACCAAATTAATTTCCATCTATAAAAATTCTTGTTTTGTTTTATTAGATTACATTAGTTGTAGCACAATATTTCGATCCGCTTGCTTTGCATGAATTTTCCACATTGTTAACATATTTTTATTGTAGCACTCCAATAGAAAATCATTAAATTTTCCTATCGGAAATATATTAATTTTATTGTTTATACGTTTGAAAATAAACGTGTTGATACAATAGTGCGTACATACATTATTTTGTCAGTCATACATGCAAACATTGAAATGTTTTCTTTTCCTAATCTATATTTTCAGTTATTGCCTTATATGTTTTAACAACTTGTGAAAGCATGTCAGTTTCTTATATATTTTAGATTTTCCTTCTTTTTTGCAGAAATGTATTGTTTTCATTTTAAATCACAAAAAAAAAACTTTAGATTTCAAATGCATCACAAACATTTATGTGCTCTGAAAACATTAAATGTGGCGTGAATTTTCTATTAGACTTATAAGGAAACAGAATTATAAGGTCTTTTATATAAATAGGTTTAAAAACACATGTTCACTTAGATCCACCATAGCTTTATTTGAGTTAGTACAGAATAGCAATCAATCGTAGCTAGACTTGCAACTGAAACTTATATTGAACAATTTATTTCACTTGTTTTATGTGCTGGAGTGGAAATATAATAAATAATAAATAAATATTAAATCACAGAAAATGTTAACATCATTGAGCCTAACTTATACTAACAAATAATGCATTGTTAAGATTTAAATAAGACTCAAAAAAGAAACTGTTGATATTGTAGACCTTAAATTTTTTTTAGAAAGCCTTTAAACTATTAAATCAATAACTTCTATCTTATTATACTAACGTTGTATAAAATTAAATAAGATTACTAATAAATTTATCTTTTATATTTAGTATGTATATAAAGATTTTCTACTTGTCAGTGTTTCGTATTCATAAAATTATCACAGATTTATAACAGAATTATTCTCTAAGAATAATCTTCAAATACAATTCATACCTGTTGTATGCTATTGCAACAATACTCCTTTTACTAATTGTGTAAAAGAAGTAATTTTTATTTATGTATTAAAAGAGAACATTTTACTTGATGAAAGTAAGTAAGGAGAAGCAAAATTACCACCCACTTCATTCATAATGAATTTATTTATATTTTTTTACACAATAATTGAAATTCGTACATTTGTCTCAAAAGTAAATAAAAATTACTTATACGACCGGACTTTCCTATAAACTAATAAAACTTTACAGAAATAAATTCATAAGTCCCAATATACACAAAGACATTTTTATTGAAAATGCTTGTACAATTTTTTCCTTGAAATTCCTTCGGTGTTCTTAGACTAAAACGAATTACTACTACTATCAAGTGTGTACTCGCCTTATTTTCCTCTCACCACGATGTCTAAAATGTAATCAGCTTAGCTTAAAGAATTGCTTCGTGTAAATTGGAATTTTTAGAAACAGCGTGACGTATGATTGATATATATTAAATCACAGTTATAATAAGTATGCGACCCGAAATGTGACATTTTAAGCAACGGAAAAGATGTGTATCTCAAAAATGGTCTATGGTCACTTTTATGTTTGCCACCAGCCATATTGACAGATAGACATCGTTAAATTTAAACAGAAAGTGATTCTGAGTCGATCGGTATGCTTGTATTAATAACACACTACCCACTATGGTAGTGTAGGGTACAAAAACTATCATAGTGGGATTCACTAGATGTCTTATTATCATTATACATAATTGGGTGTAAAATTGGTGGGACCATGACAAAGACGTTTGCCCTTCCCCACACAGATATTCTTTTGATACTTCTTCCTATTATTAGGTACAGTAAGTACAGTAATTTATTCCTATATTGTTGCAATGATTCGAATATTCAAAAAACACCTCAAAGGCAAACTCTTTTGTAACGATTTAAGAAAATATTTGACATATTTATTTATTTCCACATATTTAAGCAAAGTGTTGTAATCATTATAACAAATCCATTTCATACATGAATAAATTTCATAGATTAAAACTATCAAATATAAATTATCTTAAAATGTACATAAATTATATCTACTAATGTGATAAAAAAAGAATAATATAAAAAAAAGTCATCGTAAAAATCTTTAAAAATAGAATAAATTTCTACAAGTGTACACAGCACAATATATTAGGAATTGAGCGTTTTGGAGTAAATAGTCAGAATAATGAATTTAGTACAAAAATCACTTCCTAGAATTGTTGTTACATATAATAATAGTGTGTTACTGCAGTGTATATTATATATTTTTAACCCTCCGCATTACACATGTCTTGATTTTTACATTCGTAACGCATGAAATCTGGCTAAACCCACTTAATTTTTCATGTAGTTAGTTAAAAAAAACATTTTTAATTAAATGTGAATAATATACATATACGAGTATGTATGTGTAGTTATTATAATTATTAAATAAATTATAAGTAAATATGCATACATTAAAAGGGGCATTACAACATAAACATAAAGCAGAGGTGGTGAAAAGTGTAACAACAGTTGCAATAAAACTGGTATCTTATGAATTAACTAGATAGAGTTACTTGTTAGTATATTTATTAGTTTTTTTCCCGAATTAACCTTACCTAACCTTGCTTTATAGATATAAATAAATATTAGTAGATGTCTGGATAAAAAATAATTAAAAACAGCAAGACAAATATAAAAAACAGCATTTACAATACAAAATATATGTTTATGTGACAGACCACACTCACTCAAGTTACAAATGTTTTGTATCAGTAAAATATTCGAATAAATGTCCTTCTATATTCTTTCCAGGATTTCTTTTTGAAATATTTATAGCAAACTAAATTGTAAAAGGCTAACTGAAATTTCAAGTCTCTAACTAAGTGCTAAATATATGATAATAACATTTCAAATTGAAAAAGGTCTGGGTTAAAGGGTTAAACTTACATGTGCCCATATACTCGTATTCTTTAACATACACGATATATTGTAAAATTACTAGAAATTCTGTATGTATATAAAACCACGCTATTCTCAATACAATAAAAATTTTAATAATCTTTATATATATAATTCTACTGTACGTGTGTTGTGACTAAACTCCTCCTAAACGGCTGGACCGATTTGCATAAATTTTTTTGTATGCGTTTGGGCGGCGCCCCCGGTGTTTTAGATTTACAATTCGGTCCAATTGGACAAAGGAGCGTGGTACCTCCCATACAAACCACAAATTAAAAATCTATTATTTCTGCTCCTGATATAGGTATTTGAACAAAATTTTGTACGTCGGTTTGGCGTGCATTTTTTAAGTTCTGCTGCAAATATAGGCGGGATTTGATAAAGACGCGTGGTACCTCCCCTACAAATCTTCTTTATTTATATAATTCTACTGTAAGTGTGTATGTCACTGATGGTTTACATTCACAAACCAGCTCATCAGATGGCGCTACAGTCGGTATCTAGGTTATTCAACTACACTGCCCCTTTTAAAAAGCGGCACTGGTGGCCTTTCTTATTATAATAGACCGATTGGCATGAAACCTTTCCAATAAAAATAAAATTTGAAGTCAAAAAAACGTTTGCCGGGTCAGCTAGTTTTTATATAAATTATTTATTTTAACTATTTTTAAAAACACAGTTTTCGTTGCTCAACCCTTTTAATGAAACATCTTACAGTGCAATACTATATTATAAACTGTTATGTGGATTTGTAAGTATGTTTGTAAACAACATTACAACTCACACACAAATAAATAAATTCATCATGCTTATTTAGCTTACACATACAGTTATCTACGTATATATGTACATGTATATTACGTATTTATTTTACTGATACGTAATATTTAGCAAAATGAAACATTATTTCATTTCCAGATTTAACACCCAAGATTATACTTTGTATAGTTAGATGGAAGCCAATTTATACGGCTTAAAAAGGTTCAGTTATTATGCCGCCTTAAAATGTAACACATTCCCTGAACGATTTTATCCTTGAACAAATAAAACTATAATAAACAAATACAAACAGCATGTGAAAACACTAAATGTTAAAACTCTAAAATAAACAAAAAAAAAATCATTTTGCAAAAAGAATACGTAAACTTTCTTTAAATACTTAGTTTTTGTAGTAAAACATAAATGTGGAATAATTTCTAAGTACCAACCTAAAAAAACACTAGTTACAATTTATTTCAGTAGTTAATACAAAGAGTTTTTCGCCCACATTAAATGGCATAATATAATATTTATACAAGTTTTTGCAAACAGACAAGTAGAAAAGAAGTGAATAGTATATAAAAATACACCTATTTAATAATTTAGCTTTCTTATACTGTGTTCAGATATGCAACTTTATTGAGTCAATATTCGGTTAATTGACAATATTATTTTCAGTGTTCACGCATACGAAATTTTCAGCTTACTCAATAATCATTTGACAGCTGGAAAACAGTACAAAAAATACTCTAAATGGTTGTTGTGTTTCTATGTAAACAAACTTACCTTCACATTGATTTTTTAATGATTTCTTTTGTTTTCTTTTGTTGACATTTGTCATTTTATACAAGTTTTGAAATCTTACTCATTATTATAACAATTTCGTACTTATTGCGCAATAATTAATTGAGATTTTATATGGAATATTGAGCTCAATAATGGCGTTTATTGCAATAAAGTTGCATATCTGAACACAGTATTATTCATAAAAGTTTAAGTTCGTATACTTATCCTGCATCTAATATTACTTTTCGACGAATGTTTAGTAACGTGGCCAGTCAAATCAATATTGGCATGTCTGCTTTTATTTTAAGAATATAGTAAAATAAATAAAGCCAATTATTCAAAATATTTTCTCACTTAAACGTAAGTGGATATTTTTCAAACGTTTACCATTTAACAACTTCAATCACTCAAATAGTCTTGCATTATATATTTAGTTATAGTTTCAACACAAGTTGTTGTTTTCATATGTATCTTTGTATTTTTAATATAACTTGATTTTTATAAAACTATTTCAAGGTCTGCAAATACTTATGTATGTGAGAATAAAGACAATTAACAACAATTTCCATTGTCATAAACGCTTTGAAAACTATAAAAACACAGTAGTACTTGATTTCTTTTTATTACACATGCCCATTTCAAATGAATTCGTCTTGTGTTGATACTAGAATAATGATAATTATAGTACAAGGGCGGTTCGGAAACTTAGCCTAACACAGAAAGAGAATAGTTAGTTTCTCAAGGACATTTTTATTGTTCAATATTATCTCCTGAAACTTCAATACACTTAGTCCAAGGCTTATCTTACAAGTCTATCCCTGGATTAAAATAGTTTTCCCCAAGACCTTCAAAATAGTGGTTTACAACTGTAATTGCATATTTATTGTAGGTAAAATGTTTTCCAGCTTAGATTTCTTAGATTTGGAACTGGCAAAAGTCACTGGGGGCTAAATCAGGAAATCAAAGTGGGTGGTCAAACAACTCGTCCATTGTTCAGTCCATTGTTCTTTTGTCTCTGAAGTATAGCGGCGGATTCATGCCTCATCCACTGTTATCAAACGACATTTAAAATCCTTTTACTTTTTCTTAAAACGATCCAGACTCGCCTGGGAGCTTTGGAAGCTTTTTCATCTGTAGTATCTCTTGCAAAATTAATTGGACTCGATCATTTGAGATGCCCATGTTATTTAGCTATTTCACGCATTTTTCCTTTCTTCCTTTGTATTTGATATATACCGAACAACGAAGAAAAAATATGCTTAATAAAAAATTAACTATTCTTTTATTTATTTCTTTTTATTGAGGCTTTTTCTATATTATAGACTATTGCGCTTATTCATAAAACTTACAACAGGTTTATAAGAGGTTTATAAAGCAAATTTTGTATGGAAACATACATATTTTTAATCTACTTTTTGAAAATTTCAGTTGAACTGCACTTCCGAATAAACGTGAGATAGGTCCCTTTCTAAAGGAACCTCATCGAGTGACAGCTATAAAAGTTTAACCTTGCGCTGAAGATGAGAAAAAGAAAGATTGAATTTTTTTAAAAATTTGGTATCCTGGATGTAATTGGCTGTGTCGATGTACGCATATTAGAATAAAACTTCCAAAAGAAGATTTGCAGCACCTTTACTACAATAGGAAAGGCATTTATAGTTTGAATGTTATGCTCATATGTAATAATAGATAATATTTCTAGAATCAGATTCAATTTTGTTTCATTTTGTTTTAGATATATAATTTTAAACAAATAATAACATTTGTGGACTCCCATCATCCCGGTGCTAATCATGACTCATTTATTTGGGCTTCCAGCGAAACCGACGAGTATTTAAAAAATATATATTTAAATGGCAAATCACACACTTGGCTTCTAGGTATTTTTAAATTGTAAAATTGCCTTTGAGCTGCCAAAATTAGGCATTCCACGAGCCACATTTGGATGCTTTTCCATTCCACATATCCACAATTCAAATTGAGCAACCGTTGTGGTTTCTTTTTTCATCCTAATAAAAATTTTAGTAGTATTTTATACCAAATGAATAAGTTTGTATGTATTTACTTACATCGTATTAAAAAAGTTCCTATAAAATATTAAATAAATTCAATAATTTTGTGTTTTAATAATATTTTAATTCAACTTTTAAAACTAACTTTAATCAGAAATATCATTGGCATCTGACAAATTGTCATCTATTTTACTAAGACTCTTATTAAGTACAAGTACAAGTTCTACCAAGGTCAAAAGCTATAAACGAGACATTTTGATCAATTAGCACAACTTTTTTTCCAAAAAAGGAAATTTCACAAAACAATACGAGTGATAAAATAAAAATCCACCAAACTGAAGTATGTCATCAAATGTGACACAAAGAGAATATTATAAAGTTATTTTAATTTCTCAAATTTTTCAAACGATTCAAATCATGGTGCAACTATACAAGGTGAGGGCAGTAGCCCAGCTGACTGACTTTGTTTACAATTTACTTATGTCAAAAGTAATACTTTTTCAAGTATTTTTGACAGTAGTACATTATTTTACACAAACAAAATGCCTGTTTCTGTTTTGTGTTGTATTTGTTGTCGATTTGCACTCACCTTGTATATTTGCAACATGATTCAAATTGTAATAACATGTGAAAGCTACAGTTTTGCCAAATTAAAATAATAACTAAATGTATCATATTTGATACAAAATAACTATATTAATTATTTGAAGTCAGATTAGTAACTTTTAATCGTTGTCTATAATGGGTTCGCTTTATCTGACTAGCTTTGTTCCAAATAGTTTTAGTTACTAAAGAGCAAAATTTTGATTATCCCAGAAATAAACTCATTTTGATCATACAATCAAACGCTGGTTTAATGTTCATGGAAACAATTTTCCTCTAAACCTAAAAAACAATTTTATTTCTAACTATATATATGTATATACTCGCGCACGCTAAAAAAAACGTACTCAAACAAAATGATTTTGTAAATATCAAACTTCCGCGTTATGCTTTGTGTATTTGTTGTCTTTTAGCAATTCAGCAAAAACGGCAGCAAAGAAAAGAAAGAGGCGTCTCTAAATCCCAAAAATGACGTGTCATATAAATAACATTGAAAACTTACATTATATGTATGTATGTATGTGTATAAAAAAGAGCAAACGGAAAAGTCCTTACAAAATATAGTGTCATTTGTTGTATATAATCACAAGGAAAATGGATTCGATTATCTTTAAAGTCGTGCAGATTGCGCTATGCAGCACGTGCAAACACGAGTTGACACACAATCCTGTCAAGAATATTATCTACAGTTGTCGAACATAAAAATCTTGGGTCTGTGGAAATATAGATCACATCAAACTTTAAGTATTCAGAGCTTCCTTAATGATAAAGGTTTGAGTTTTCATAATAAATTAATTCATGATTTGAAAGTACAACTGCAATGAGAGATACAACCTGAGCATCTAAAATAAATTTTGTTTTCTTAAAAACGAATGTTAATTTCTAATATTTTAATAAGAACACTACTTGTTTTCCATCTCTCACAAGCGTTTTTAGTGATTTCAAAATTACTCCTTAAACTATCCTCATATAATCACAATTTTATTTACATACTGTTTGTTTGTCATTTAATATTTTCTTTCTGTTACAGGCATACTTTGATTTCTTTATTGTGCAATAGAAATGCTGATGCTGTTTTAAAACACAAAAACTAGAATAAATAAAAAGTTAGTAAAACTAGCATATATTCATAGTGATAAATTTAACACAATTTTGTGGCAAAGGCGACAAAAAACACTTAAATAAAAATGAATTTACAAGAGGGTAATTTAAATATTTTTGTTTAATAAAACGAAATGATTGTCAACATTAACTTCTTATTTCATATGGTTTTATGTATTAACATACATATGTATGTACACACATGTACATATTTTTGAAATTTGAAATGGTTGTTTTATGGAAATTTTAAATTAAATATTCACACAATTGTTAGAAAATTTCTTTATGCTAACTTCAGTAAAATTGTTATTGAAAGAGCAATTTTATTATCTGACTCCTTTTTTACAGTTATAGTGTCTGAGAATTATTTAGTATCTATAATAAATAGTAATATGTGCCACTTAATTTTTGAGCCATAGACTCAAAAAAAAAAAAACAAATTAATTTTTATAAGCTTTTTATATGTATCTAGAATTTTTAAACATAATTGTTAGATACTTTCTGATGTTTATGATGCCAAAAACTAGTGGCTCAGACCGTATCTGAAGATATAACAACAATGTTTAAATCACCACCTGATATGAGTTAATAATTTCTGAATATCTGTCTTTCTGTGTCTCAATGTAAACCTTGTGTTTAAATTACTAGCCGCAATTTTGAAAAATTCCAAATTAAATTCTTTACTTCATTTTATTTTATTCCTCGATATATGACAGAAGCAAAAGCACAACTATTCCTACCTTTCCTAAATTTATATCCTCCTGTTCTAGTTAATCACCATTTGTTCATCAATAGAAATGAAAAAAAAAACTGAATAATTTATGCAGTTATGCGACATTTTTAAGTTTTTTGAAATATTTTAAAAATTATGACTTATGACTTTAATAACATTTAATATTTAAAAATCTATCTATATACAGTTATACATATGTATGTTAAAGACATAAAAGGGCTCATAGAAAAGTTTTTAATTTTCCTACGCTTTTGTTGGTAAATATTGTGATCATTGCCACTTGATCCAATTGGCATATGTCAACAATACCCAAAAACATTTTTCCATTTAAATAGGCATTTTTTCACAGTGTTAATTTCTCAAAGTAAATAAGTTTTTCTTATATCCAGCCGGTAGTAATTACAATGGTTAGGATTGCTTTTATAAGCAAACAACATTTTTAGAATTCAGCCATTGTGAGTTATACTTCAATACATAACCATTTTGTATTTATATTCAATATGGTATTATGGTGGCGTATAAGTGATATTGTATTATTGTCTATTGATATATAAATCATACTTCAGTTTTTTTTTAAATATCTAGTAAAAAAAATTATATTTAAGGAAGCTTAAATTTAAGAAAAAAAAAACAAATGCTTCCAACTGGAAATTCGACATATAGAAATTATGCCTTCTGGAAGAATGTTGCAAGAGGAAATTGAAATTCATTTGATTCCTTAGAAAATAAAAAAAATCTTAAATCCTAAAATCAATTTTTCATATAAAAAATAAAAAAATCTTAAATCCTTCATAAATCTGCAAATAAGCGTAAAAATCAAAAGTATCTTAAATCCTTCATGACTCTGTAAATAAGCGTTTAAATGATAAAATGGCTTAGATTTGTGATCACTGACTAGAAATCGATTTTTCATATAAAAAATTAAAAAAATCTAAAATCCTTCATAACTCTGAAATTTTAACTTACCAAAATAACTTAGTACTAGTTATTTCACAATTGCTATTAACAAATTATTATTTATTACATTATTTGACTTTCTATATATATTATTATTTTAATTTATTAAGTCAATTATAAACACATTAAATCGTCATCTTTAAAGCTCTTATAAAATACCATTTTTTCAGATTCTTTCTTTGTATTGTCTATGGAAATTTAAATTACTGGAAACTGTTTACTTTTTCATGTCACTAATAATTATTAAAAACATTACCTGAAATGGAAAAAAAAGTCTAAAAATTAAATTTTTAGATGACGGCGAAAAATCTTAAAACTTAGTTGCACCAATACCAATATACGGACTACCCTTATTACACAAAATTACTTCACGAGAAAATTTACGGAGTAATAGCCTTTTCACAGACAACATCTTTTTTCAAGTAATAGATAGTCTGCAGTTTGTAAACATTTATTTACCTCATATTCATTAATAATCTGACTATTGTGTTGCTGCCACAGTTTATAATTCTGCGATAGTCCCGTTCAGGATATTTTTTTTTCAGACCGCCACATTTATTTTTACCATAATTTGTTACTACAACATGTGGCCGGATTTTTTTTTTGACAATTACTCAAAAACGTAGGTCACTTTTAATATAGACTTGAATTTGACATTTTTCCAAAACATTTAAGATACGAACAACACGTAATTTCATTGCAAATTGTTGAAAATTCATTAATAAGTATAAATAAGTGTTATACCTTCGTTTTTTTATCTTAGAATGTAATTATAGTTTTGCGACAATCACAGAATATCAATACAGAATTTCTTCTTTAATCCTGACAAAGTTTAGGTTTTGAAATAATTTTTTTTGTAGAAATTGGCATCCATCTCACTTGAAACTTCTGCGAGCTCCTAACTTTTGATTTTTTAAACATTTTCAGAACTTTGAAAAAAACAACTAACACTAAAAAAAATCACCCTGTTCAATTCAATTTTGCTGATTGTTACATTACGTACTTTCGTAGACACGGCCATAAAAGTATATAAGTGTATTTAAACGTTTGTAACATTTCAAATTTTTTTTAGCAAAATTAACTGTTTTGTATAAGATTTGTGTAAAGTACCCAGCTAAATTGTCGTATAAAATATAGAGTTTCTTTTAGCATATCTCCCAAATGTTTCATAAAGAAATCATTAACCATACTCTTACAAAATTTTGACACGTTTTAAAAAACTGTTTCTAACTTTAGAACAAATGTTATTATAGTAACACAGTTTTGGTGACAAAACTTAATTCGTATTTATTTGTTATTGAGCTAAACATTTAAAGTTATCAAAAATGTCGCCTAGACAGTAAAACGGTTGCAGCAAAATTGTGTCATCTTTGTTGGAAATGCAATATTAATGTAACAGAAATAAAATTAGAAATGTATTTAATTTTGGTAGTACTGAAAAATGCTTAAAGTGGTTGTTTGAGGATACCAAAAATGAATTAAATCAAGCTTTTTCTTAAGGTTTATTATTCTTTAGTAGTATAAAAGCTCAATTTAAGATTATCCAGAACTACTTACTAATACTTGCTGTATAAACTTATATGCGACTAACTAAATACCTAAAAATATATATATGAGAAAATCTTAAATATTTGCAGAATTTAAGGTGCTATCAGACGGAATGTATTTGACATATGTACTGCCACTTTTCTTATCCATATGTAATTCCGTATGTATATCAAAATTTGCATTTTACATACAATTCATAATGTTTGCTATCACACCTGCTTATGTTTTGCCGTATGCCATAAACAAAAGCTGACTTTGTAACATGTATAAATTTCAAGAATTGCTTCTTTTGGCCAATCTAACTGCAATAAATATAATAAACATAATTTAATTTATTAAAAATCGAAAAATACTTACTTTTCCATGTTCATTATTCATTTTCTTTAATTTTTCTTTACAATATAGTTTTTCAAACAATTTTGTTTCAACACAAACCAGCTGTTTTGTTTATGGAAACTAGAGCGTGTTCTAATCGAATAAATTACACATGTACATGTATGTATATATTTTACACATGCAAAGTTTTATATGTATCACACGATGTGTACAACTTTTACAGATGGAAAATTTGACAGTACATATGTAAAATACATCCCGTCTATTAGCAACTTTATTTAAAAACATTTATTTACTGTTTTCTTAAGCTTTGTTCCGAAGTTTCAAAAGAATAAGCTGAGCACTGTGTATATAAATATCTAAATCATTGTGAAAAGCTTAATGGTGTTACTGTAAAACGAACACGCATATTGCAGAAAAATATTTTAACAAAATATAACAACGAAGTCAAAAATTGCAAGTAGAGTTACTCACATAGTTTTGACATAGTCCACTTAGAAAACACTTAAGAAATACATGTCTGAATACAATTTCAAGATTTAAAAAAAGTTTTTTTGATTTTCCTCATATGCTTACTTATGCAATAAAAACTATATTACTCTTCCGTTTCTTTTTGAACATTAAACAAAACTATAGTTTAACATGTTATGATTCCTGTTCATAACTAGTTTTGACATTTACATGTTTGCTTGCCACACTTAATGAAATACTCGTATATCTTTTAAAGAGTTTCCTAAACAAATATTGTGCCAACACAAGCAATAACATTTGAAACAGAGACTATATTTTTTTATTGCAAAAATGTTAACAAACATTTCAGATAATATAAACATGTAAAAGTAGTTCATGAAATTATTTTTTATGTTTCACAATTTTGATATGGTGTCAATGAAATTTTGGCACTTTAAATTTGAGTTCAGAAACTTTGGTGTAGTGTAGTTTTTTTTATATTTGCAATAACTGCTGCATTTGATGTCTTTAGAATATAGGTGTTGTGCTAGAGCACTTTTTCAATTTAAATCTTAATGCTTAAATATAATTAAGTAAACTAAACAAATTCCAAAATATATATTGTGTGCCAAGTAAACATAAACGTAAATATAAAAATGTTTCGTATGTTTGAACTAAAGTTTATTCATCGTAAAGTGTTGGTTACAATAAAAAATATTAATATTAAATTTATTGAGGAAAAGTTCTAATTAAAATGTTCACGTAGTTTACTTCATTACTAAATTTTTAGCAATTAATATGCCAAAAATAAAATTATTTTGTACAAAATACTTCACACTTTAACTACGCACAACTATATACAGTACCGGCAGAAAAAGCAGCACTTCAATCATTTATTTGATATCTTAGCAGACTACATTTGGCGAAATATTTTATGGACGGACGGACGAAAATAAAATCATTTTATTTGGTGGAAAACATTATCGTTCATAAGTTAGACGTCCGCCAAATGCAGAATACAATCCACAATTCACACCTAAGACGGTAACGTTGGGATTAGATGTAATAACTAAACTGTACGAGTATGTTAAATTAAAGAAAAAATAATAAACTTTGTAATTTTTCTATGCATTTCAGTGTTAATTTTAGCCGATTTGAATTATGAATTTTGAGGACTTTTGGTGCATAATCGAGGGCGGTTCGGAAACTTTTTAGCCTAGCACAGGAAGAGAATAGTTAGTTTTTCAAAAACATTTTTATTTTTCAATATAATCTCCTGGAACTTCAATACACTTAGTCCAACGCTTATCTAGCAATTCCTTCCCAGGATTAAAATAGTTTTCCTCAAGGCCTTCAGAATAGCGGTTTACAATTGTAATTGCATCTTCATTTGAGGTAAAACGCTTTTAGATTTGGGAACAGGTAAAAGTCACTGGAAGCTAAATGAGAAGAATAAGGTGCGTGGTCAAGCAACTCGTATTTTAACTCGTTCATTTTAGACATGGTTGAAACACTCTTGTGTGCTGGTGCGTTGTCTTAATGAAAAATTATTTTCTTGTGTTGTAAGCCAGGACGTTTTTGTCAAATTTTTACATTTAATTGACCCAAAATGTAGCAATAGTACTCTATATTTATTGTTTAACCCTTGCAGAAAATCAATCAATAAAATACATTTGAAGTCCCAAAAAACCGCTGCCAAAACCTTACCAGATGATTGAATTGTTTTAGCCTTTTTTGAGGCACTTCTTCCAGCTTCAGTTCATTGCTAGGATTGTTCTTTTGTCTCTATGGTACAGCGGTGGATCTGTGTCTCATCAGCAGTTGTGAAAGGACGCTTAAAATCCATTTTCTTTTTCTTAAAACGATCCAAACAAGCTTGAGAAATATTCATTCTCATGTGTTTTGTTTTTAGTCGACTGTTAACAAATGCGGCACCCGTCTTGCAAAAAGCTTTTTAATCTGTAGTTCTGTATGGAAAATTAAATGAACTCAATCATTTAAGATGTCCATGATATTATCTATTTCATGCACTTTTATTTGCGTGACAATTTCTACAATTTCTGTTGTTGTTACTGTTTTTGGGCGTGGTTCATCCTCACTGCTTGTACAGCCACGTTTAAATTTAGCAAACCCAATTTTTTACTATTGTATATGAAGGAGCACTTTTGCCTGACACATTCTTCATATCATTATGAATTCCATGTCCCGATTAACCTTTTTTATTTAAATTTTTAATGAAACCACGAATTTCTAATTTCTAATTTTTTCATTGTAAAAAAATCGCGAATGCGTCTGTTTTGAACAAATGTTTCTATATGAATGAGTTCGCAGATCGCAAAGAAATTTAACATGTGTTCATAGCACAGATGGAGGTTTGCAAAACTTTGCTGTTTATACCGCGCTTTCTTTTCTAGGCTAAGAAGTTTCCTCGTATTTTATTCATATATATAAATTAAAAACTCATTTACAAGTTTAACTTTCATTCCAAGTTTTTTATTAATAAACCTATTTATTAAAATTTTAGCTCATACTTTAACCTCATTTAAATTTTTTTATAAAAATAATTGTTTAACAACTTTTAATCAGATTTCGACAAGTGAAAATCAAAACAGTGACTGACTACTTTTTGTTTAAATTGAAACAATGATAAAGTTACACACTGTTATATTTATTAAGCTCATTTATTAACAGCTTCTTAAATTAGCTTTGAACGAAAATATTTTAAACCATTTATGAAATAGAGTTCTAATTTAAATACACAACATGTAAACAAAATCAGTTTAAAAACGTTATGTTCAAATCCTATGAAACATTTTTCAGCAGTAAAAGATAGCTTGCAAATATACTCTGTGATAGCAAATTAAAAAAAAAAAAAAAATCTTTGAAATTTTGTAACTTAAACTAATTAGACAAATTTTGTTGACATGAAACTTGTGCTACTGGAAGGAATAAAGAAAATCAAGTTTTTATTCAAGTAGTAACTTTTCCTTCACAATCAGTTGAATTTGCAAACATATGTTTTCGGTATGTGATGATTATGTGACTTTAAATTTGTTTGCTGGTAAAGTTTATTAACAATTTACCACGTTTTGTTTGTTTGTGCTGTTACGCAATCTTTTCAAATTTGTTAATGAGAAAACCACCTGGCTTTTGTAAACATTATTTTATTTAATAATTTACTAGGTGCGTTTTAAATAACTTTATGTAACTTTATGCAGTATTCAGTTTAGAGTTTGAAAAAAATTCTTTTCGTTGAAAATTTTTAATAATTTCACTAACTTATTTTCAGTTTACAACATTTAACAGTTTACAGCAGCGCTAGATAATTTATGGTATTTTAAAATATTTAAAAATATCCACATATTGCATACATTCACAATAAATGTTCCTCACTGCATTTATTGAAGTTATTAGCTATTTTATTTGTAAATGCACAGTTCAATTAAAATACATATTTACTCACATACACATACACATATATTTTTGTGCCTAAATAAAAGTTCTTTTTCTCATTAACAAGTATAAATTTTAAATGATTTGTACATGGTCTGCTAAATTCTAAAACATTTAGTTAATACAAAACAAGTGTCATCACATAAGTTTTTCAGTTTTAATATATTATTTAATTTTTTGTTTAAATGCGAGTACACCTGTCCCTCGATTTATACGATACTTTTTTTGCACGATTTCATTTTTACACGATTTTTTGGTTTTCATTTACAACGAGGGATGTGGAAATTACCTCAATTTACACGATTTTTTATTTTTAATAATTTTATCAAAAAAATTTTTTTTAGAAAATAGTTGTTTCGTAACGATAAGATATACGTTTAAAATTATGAAGCTTTTACACATTATTTCAAATTAACGAATATTTCCAAATATGTATTTTCGTATGGTAATACTATGTACATATGTATATTTGTCGCGATATTTAAACAAAAAGGGATTGCCATTTAAAGTGCTTCTTGCAATTGACAATGCTCCTGGACATCCACAAGACTTGCACCATGAGAATTTGCAAGTTATATTTCTACCAAAAAATACGACTTCTTTGTTGGAGCCCTTAGACCAGGGAATAATTTCGCCTTTTAAAGCATTGTATATTAAGCAATCGTTCAGGTATATTTTAGATCCCATCGAAAATGATAAATCTTAACAGTAATGAATGCATGGAAAAAATTTACAATATTAGATTGTGTAAAGCATGTTGCATGGATTTATATTGTACTCAAGCAATCAACGCTCAAAGGCTGTTGGAAAAATGTGTGGCCAGCTGTGGGAGAAAATATTATACTACCTTGTCAATCCTTGGAGCATGAAATGTCTGAGATAGTTCATTTTGCCCATACAGTAGCAGGAGAAGATTTTGATGACTTTTGTGCAGATGATGTTGAAGAATTGATGATAATTAAAGATGTAGATGTTGAAGATTTAGTAAATATAGTGGTCGAAACAAACGACAATGATTCCGATGAAGAAGTTACGGAATTAGTAGCAATGACAACAAAAAATATTCATGAAGGGCTTGAATTAGGCCGACAGTGATAAAGAATTATTTGAAAGTGATGACTTTTATTGTATATACTGACATGTAATATTTTTTATGAGTTCCATTTATTTTGTTTTATTAATGCAATGTAAATATGTACGTACAATGCATGTATTGATTTTCATTATTTTTTATATACATAATTTAATTTACTTTAAGATAAATGAATTTTTTTAACAAAATTTTAAATTTATTCGTATTTGGGTCTTTTCTCGATTTACACGATTTATCATACAAAAATTTTCTATTTCGATTTATACGATTTTTTCAGGAACGCATCTATCGTGTAAATCGAGGGACAGGTGTACATAGTTTTATTTTTTTTTATCTTTAGAAGTTTTTTTTTCTGCTCTGTCATTTTTCTTTTTTGTGTTTATTCTTTTCTTGTATCAAAGTGTGTTCATGTGAAGATAAGTATCATGAACATTTCATAAAACTGTCATGTGAGGCATAAAAGTTCTACTTTTCTACGTATGTAGGTCTCTCTGTGTGTCCTTTTATGAGTAAGTAGTAATGTCCACCTTAGTAATATGGTGGTGAATTAACAAGTATATATTATATACACATTTAAAGAACTCAAGGGGTACTTAAGAATTTTAAGTAAGATGTGACATGTGTTTATTTTAAAGAAAACTTAAAGTTTTGCAGAACATTTTTGTATATACATATGTGCATACATACATATGCGTATACATAATATTAGTATAGATAAATAATGCTCATACGCTTTAAAATAATTTTCAGTCATGTGACAGAATTTAATTCTGTTCGGAAGTGGAATTAATTCCGTATTTTGCTTATATAGAAAAATTAAAACAAAAAATTTCATCGAAATGAAACCACTTTTAATTTGCTACGTGAAATTGTGATTTTCAGAATTATTAGATTTCATTCCGAAAAAAATTATTCATTTTACCTTCTCTATGGAAGTAAAAACGGAATTAATTCCGCTTCAGAATAGAACTAAATTCTGTAACATGACAAACAATGATTTGTTTCTTAATTTTACCCCTACGTTGGATGAGCCATCCCTTGGCCTTGTACGAGTTACAAGTTACATAGGGGCCTATTTCTATTTGTATAGGATTTTATATGAAAACCCCAATTGTCTTGATTTTCTTTATTATTGTTTACTAATTATGCGTGTAAATGGAATTTTTATTTCAGCTTTAATTATATTGTTTAATATAAAAAAAAAGCAAAAAGTAACTTAAATTCAAAGAACACGTTTGTTCAAACATTAAACAGATAACAAAAATTCAAAAAAAAATCTTTAATGATTAATATTTTTTAGGAGAGGCACAATAAATTAAGCCAAAAAGTAATAATGTTAAAAGAATATGTTTGTGATATGATCAAACAAGTAACCCTCCGATGAGTGAGTAGGTCCCTAGGGACTTTTTTGCCTTTTCAACCTGAAAATACTTCTACTTCGGCCACTGCAAACCCCCCAAAAGTTAGTCTGTATTTGAAGAGTATTTTGTTGCGTTGAAAAAAATCGAGCCGATGGGATCATTACTTTAGGAGCTATTGAGGTTTTAGTGAGAATAGTACGCGGACTAATAAATGCATGTTTTTAGGCATCACTTATCGGAGGGTAAAACAAGACAAAATAAATGCACTTTATTTTGATTATTAATAATTTCTTGAAATTTCAGTGCAAGGTCCCAACGAACCTTTTTAAATTTTCTTTTACTAAACACCTTTAATACCCCAGACAGACATAGGATTTCTATACCATATGGTTTTTGATACTAAATTGGCCTTAACAGACATGTAGTACATATACTAGTATTTTTGTTTTTACTTCTGATCAAAAAAAAAAAAAAAATTAAAAGAAATTTAATAAAATATAACTGTCCCTATAAGAACTGACAATCGATTTTGTGAGAGGTTTCCCCAATGTTTATTGAACCCAGCTACAGACAACATACTACATTTATACCATGATTATTTGCGTAGTATTGAAACTAGATATAAAGCAGCTTGTTTTATGATTTAATTGTAGTACAAGTTAATACACATGTAGTATAGTACACTAATATGGTATGCAAATCATATGTCTGTCTAGGGTTTTAATATCAATACAAACTAAATTATTGGTCGTATAGCCTTGAACTTTTATTGGAGTGAAGATAAAATGACCCTGTTGGGGTCAGTCGGGTTTCTTCCCATGAATGATCTAGGAGTAATTTCAGGAACTTCGCACCCAACGGAGGGTTAAATCTTAATGACATGTAATAATTTCATAAAAAACAAAAGTAGATAATTGTTATGTAAAATTATTACTGAAATATACTATTTTTATTACCATTATTAAACTAATTTTTCGACCTCTTAATCTTTATTAAAAATTATATCAAGCTTAAGGTCACAATTTCTTTTTTATTATACATATCTTGTTAATTCTAATATTTAGCTACAACAATGTTAAGCATCTTTAGGGAAATAAAGTTTTTTTTTTTTTTTTTAAATATTTTCTTTTCAAAAATTTTATAAATTTGTGAATAAATTTTATTTCCCTGTAGATGCTACCCATTATTGTAGCAAAATATTGAAGGAAATAAGATATGTATAAAAAAAAAAGAAATTGTGGCCTGAAGCTTAAAGAAAATATAATTTTTAATATTTTTATTTACTTTTTTATGTAAGATATTTAGTAGGGATATTGTTATTAATTTATAAATTTTGTTATTGAATGCATGCTCTATATAAATATAAATATGTCTAGACTTAAAATATACCCACATAAAATATCATACATTTTTTATGTCAATTGGCGCCTTACATATTTCCAGTGAGAATCTGCAACTCAATACATGTCTGCATTTTTTTATGTTACACCAAAATTCAATCACATATTATAATATACTAAATCCATATTAAACAAAATTAAATAATTGATGAAGATTTGTATGTTTGTATATGTAAAATATGATCACATCATCTTCGCTCATCTGTTTGAATATCTTGAAAGTATAGATAGTTTACTAAATATGCGCAGTGGCTAAGAAACGTTTTTTTTTTCAATTAATTCGGTATTTTAGGAACTATGAACATTGTCTCCAAGGATTTAAAATTTCCTATCTTATCCTCACAAATATTACGACTCCAACAAACTTCACAGCCTCTTACAGTTTTATTTTCACGATACACCACCATGGTGGGGAAAAAAGGATGTAATCATAGGACTAGTGTTATGTCGGTTCTTTACCCTGTAATTTGTGTCTGTGGATTTTATTCATAAAATAACGATTCTACATACAGACAGACTATTAAATTCTTAGTCAATTGGTTTTTAGGTGTTACAAATATTGAATAAAACGCAAGATATCTTCCAGCAGAGACTATAGGTTTTTATCAACATTTTTTGAATCCTATATATTAAATAAAAATTAATTATTTTAACATGTAGAAATTCTGTTGAAAATATCTAGTGTTTAGTCTTTGGTATGCTATTTACCTATGTTAAGAAAAACTATATATATTCAGCTTCTTCATTGTTAGTTAAGATTAAGTTTAACCTGTATGTCAACAACCACCTACCACCGGATATATTTTTTATATTCAATTTGATATATTTTGCCATCATTTCAGCTATCGACTTGAAATTTTGAATGTGCTCCTAAAATATTGTTTTTAAATTATAAAAAAGACTATTTAAAAAAATTTTTTTTGGAAAAAATCCAACATCAGTATTGGAAATCAGGCGCAGAAGAAGTCAAGCAATTTTTTTACGTTTAGTTTTAATAAATTTCAATTTTATTTTTTATTTCACATCTATTTGTTTCCCGTTTTGTTGTGTATTCTCCAAAATATTTTTCCATGTTGTAAACTCCACCTTTGCTTTTGGAAAAAATGTTTGCCTTTTGTTCATGGTGCCCAAAATAGACAAGTTGTAGTCAACATCAAAGAAGATGCTAAATTGTAACTTGTAAAAAAATTGTCACGTATGATGTTTCTTACACTTCCACGAAAAAGTTTACAACACAAATCTTGACAAATAAGTTGTTCACCCTGATTTTTTTCCTTTCGGCAGAAGGCACCAGCCTTATATATATTTGTCCATAGTAGATAGGTAATGGGGAGCAGAGACATCAAAGGAATGCCGCCGCCTTTTCCAATTGGAATTTGAATTGGTAGCAGAGGCTTCAAAGGAAAGCCGCCGCTTTTTGTAATTGGAATTTGAATGGGTCGATAGCGAATAGCTGACATGTCATGAAGGGAATCCAGTTGGATAGTAATAGTTTCTAGTTGGATAATAAGAGATGTGAAGAGAGTGAGAGAGGATTGTGTGGGAGAGTAAAAGCAGGTAGTTTTAAGGGTTGATAAATCAGGTAATATTTAAAATTAGTTTTCATTGTTTTGATTGAAAATTGAGTACCAGTGTATTTTTTCAAGACGATGAGGGATGAAATTGTATGTTTCCTAAATTATGATTGGCTGACTGTAATAGTTTGATCACATTTATCGTTTTGTGTGTATAATTTTCTAATTTTAAATTATTTTTACTATCTATTTTGTTAAATTTTCTGGATGGGATTTCCCAATTGCAATTTCTTTTTTTATTTTCATGAATGGGATTTCTAGCAGAATTTATTTGTATTTCAGTTATTTTGTTGGTTGAATATTTCTAACTAATTTTGAATTTTCATTCTCTAGTTTTAAGATTTTTATTTTGTATGAGATTAAAGAGTAAATTTAGAGTATATTATATAAAAACTTCAATTTTAAATATATTTTATTTATTTATTTATTTATATTTCTTATAAAAAACGTATAATAATTTTCTATTAAAAGAAATACATTATTTTTTTGTAAATTAAACTGAATACATTCACATGTATTTGATATAAACTCGCATATTTTACAAATCCTTGGGCAGTTGATGAAATGCTTCCCATGAATAGAATCAATCATTTTGATATTTTCATACTCGTCCAGCATGCGTTGAAAATGGTTTATTATTTGTAAATGTTCATCAAAAATACAACCATCAAAGTCATATAGAAACTTCTCAATTATACCTCTGTACGACATTTTCTTTAAAAATATGTTTCTTCGTTTAATTCTGTCTCCTCTTCCCATCTTTAACTGTCATTAATTTATTCCATACAAGTGTTTAAATCCAGAAATCATGAATGTGCAAGCATTTATTTGATATTAAAAAATTACACGAGGTGAATGTGAGATCAGTAACAATACATAACAAGATTGGTCATGCACAATATCAACTACCTGTACTTACTTTGTGCATTACACATTTATCTAAGACATGAATAAACATGTTTTTAAATTAAATATTAATTCTAATTATAAATTGAAAGGGCATAGAGATTGAATGGATTATGCACACGTGCACGTTAGTTTGTTGTAGATGGCATACAAAAGGTGCAAACTCCTATAGTGTCAACTGCTATTGATTGCAAATTGAGTACCTGTGTTTTTTGAAATGAAAAGACTATACTTGAATCCCTGCAGGTGGTGTGAGGAGGATGGATATCGCTGTGAAAAACAACAAACTCGAAAGTAAAAGAAAGGTCAACCTGTTGAATTAGAAAAGGAAAAGAGGTAATGTTTTAGCCCTTATGAAAACGACCGCTGTGAAAAACAACAACTTCAAAATACTGCATATAAAATATAATATTGCATTTATTATTTAAGTACTTGCATTTTTGTTTTCTGTAATCAGTGTATTGAATCATTCCCTCCAGTCAAAATATATTACTAAAGTCGGTTATATTTTTATAAATAAAAATAAAAAATAAATAAAGTAAAAATATTTTGTGAAATCAAAAATACGTATTGGCTCATTTCCTCCATTGAAAATATATTACTAAAGACGGTTATATTTTAATAACTAAAAATTAAAAAAAAAAAAAAAATAAAATAAAAATATTTTGTAAAATCAAAAATGGCTCCAGCAATCTGTTCATTATGCTCCATGACTCTAAGCAGTCCAAGTATGCTGAAAGTGCATTACAATTTGCATTGCAACATTTGTAAAAAATTGTTTATGTGCAAATTCAAACTGAAGGAGCATATGGATATGCATAGCACTACTACATTGACGAATACTCACGATGCTACAAATTTTGAAATATGTCCTATATGCAATACTTCAATCTCTAAAAAAATGTTGAATGTCCATAAGAATCTTCATTGCCAGATTTGTAAAAAGTTGTTCATGAGTGCAGGAAAACTTAATGAACATAGGGAAGCCCATAATACTACATCACCACCGCATATTAATCCTAATGTCTCATATAAACATTGCAAGGATTGTAATGTAATGATTCCAACATCGTCATACCTTACTCACATAAGGACCAGCAACCACAAAAACAAATGTGAAAAGGTTAGTTTAAGCGATAAGTTGACGGTGAGAAAAAGTGATTTCGAAGGGAGAATTCAGACATATTCCTTTTTAAATAAAAAAGAAGAAATTCTATTTCCGGAAGAATTCTTCAATAGTGCAAAAGAAATTATTGTGAAGCAATTGGAAGAATGTAGTCTTAAACATACTACATTTAAATTTAATTTTGAGCTACTATGTGAATATATGAAGGTAATTGATGATGACTTTAAGATTGCTCCAATGGGACATATTTCAAAAATGAGTCTGATAACAAAAGCAGATGACATGGCAGAGATTTACGAGAAGCATGCGAATGAAGTTTGCATAAAAATGGAGGAGTTTCAGGAAAGAGATAGTGGATGGACACTAATTTCAATAATAACCCTTGAAATTAATATAAATAAAGCTTCAATAATAAGAGGATCAAGCTTCATCCCATTACCTAAAAGTATTGCTTTCACAAAAGGCCTCATCAATATTGAAAATAAAGATGATTTCTGCTTCAAATGGTGCCTCATTGCAGCTTTGTATACGGATGAAAATCTTAATTTCCGACAAAGAAAAAATTGTAATATTTACAATATAAGTAGCATAGAAAATGCACGAATTGCTTTGGGAGAGATGGAGCTTAATTTTGAGGGGATGCAATTTCCTCTAGAATTGAAGCAAATAAAGTTATTTGAAAAGAAGAATATTGTTAGCATTAATGTGTTTGGGCACAATGGAAAATCCATCATTGGACCCTACTACGTCACATGTGAGGAGAAGGAGAAACATATTAATTTACTTCTACTACATTCCGGTGAAAAATTTCACTATGTACTCATCAATGATATCTCCAAGTAAGTTATTTCCCTATCACTTTTAAATATTAATTTTAAGTTATATATTTTTTTTTTTTTTTTTTTTTTTTTTTTTTCTTTAGGCTTTTACGATCAAGCATTACATCGCATAGAGGTAAACTTTTCATATGCAACACATGTCTTTATTACACACATGATGAGCAAATCCACAATAATCACAAACAAGTATGTGGTAAAAAAATTACCCTAATGCCCAAACCGGAGAATGCATTTGTGATGTTTAAGAACTATCAAAAGCAATTAAATGTACCATTTGTAATATATGCAGATTTTGAATCAATTTTGGAGAAAACTGATGAACAGGTGAGCAGTAGCACATGTAATGTACAAAAACACATTGCGTGTGCTTTCGGTTATTTCATTAAGTGTAATTTTAAGAAAGAGAATGATAGGCATAGGTATTATTTCGGTGAAGATGCATCTAAAATTTTTGTAGAGAAAATTGTATATGATGCAACCGAGATTTATACCAACCATTTATCTAAAGTACAACAAATGGTGATGAAACCAGATGAACTAGATTTGCATAAAAGGTCAGAAATATGTCACATTTGCCATAAACTTTTATATAACGATAAAGTTAGGGACCACTGCCATCTCACTGGTACTTATCGAGGCGCTGCTCATAATGAGTGTAATTTAAAATATCAAACTCCAAAGTTTATTCCAGTTGTTTTCCACAACCTTTCCGCTTATGACATGCACCTTTTTTTCAAAGAATTGTCATCTATTCAGAACGCTAGTATTAAAGTTATCCCATTAAATAAAGAGCGATATATTTCACTTTCAGTTTATATTAAATTAGACAGAAATCACGGATTTGAAATACGTTTTATAGATTCATTTAGATTTATGGCTTCTAGTCTAGATAGTTTAGCTAAAAACCTTGACATTTGCGATTTTCATACAGTTCGTGATAGATTCACCGATGAAAATCAGTGTAATTTAATAAGAAGAAAGGGAGTGTTTCCATACTCATATATGGATTCTTTAGTAAGGTTTTCAGAAACGGAGCTTCCAAGTAGAGACAAATTTTTTAATATTCTAAATAATGAGGAGTGTCCTGCAGAAGAATATGAGCATGCACAAAAAGTGTGGAATGAGTTCAATTGTAAGACTCTTCTGGATTACACAGAACTTTATTTAAAAACAGATGTTTTACTTCTTGCTGATATATTTGAAAATTTTCGGAAAATATGTAAGAGTATTTATAATCTAGATCCGTGTCACTACTACACTGCCCCAGGATTATCTTGGGATGCAATGTTAAAGACCACTGAAATTAGATTAGATTTATTCACTGATAGTGATATGTACATGTTCATGCAAAATGGAATAAGGGGTGGTCTTGTGCAATGCTCAAAGAGGTATGCTAAAGCCAACCATAAATACATGAATAATTTCGATGAGAGTAAACCATCAGAATATTTAATGTATTTGGATGCCAACAATTTATATGGTTGGGCTATGTCCGAATATCTACCTTATGGAGGTTTCGAATGGTTAAGTCATCAAGATCTCAATTACTTTGACGTTAACAAAATATCAGATACTTCTGAATATGGTTTCGTTTTAGAAGTAGATATCGAGTATCCAGATTCACTACATGATTATCATAATGATCTACCCTTTTGCCCACAAAATAAAATCACTGGTAAATCGAAATGTAAAAAATTAATAGCTGATCTTACATTTAAAAATAAATACACTATTCATTACAGAGTTTTAAAACAGTGTATTTCTGAGGGTCTTGTATTGAAAAAAGTACACAGAATTTTAAAATTCAAACAGTCTCCATGGCTTCAAAAGTATATTCAGCTTAATACATTTCATAGAACAAATGCTAAAAATGCATTTGAAAAGGATTTTTTTAAGCTTCTCAATAATGCTGTTTATGGGAAAACCATGGAGAGTGTTGATAAAAGAAAAGACATACGTATTGCAACTAAATGGGAAAATACAAATAAAAATCATTTGGGTCTAAGATCGTTGATCTCTAAACCAAATTTTCAAAGTTTATGTAAGTTTAGTGACGATATGTATGCAGTCGAATTGAAAAAAATGGACTCCTGTTATGACAAACCCATATATATAGGTTTCACAGTTTTAGAATTATCCAAATGGAAGATGTACAACTTTCATTATAATTATATGAAACCAAAATTCGATGAAAAACTCTCCCTTAATTATATGGATACAGATTCCTTTATTTATTCAATTCAAACTAATGATTTTTATGATGACATTCGAAACGACATTAAAATGAATTTCGATACATCAGAATATAAAAAAGATAATCATTTCAATTTCCCTAATTTAAACAAAAAGGTATTAGGAATGATGAAAGATGAGAACAATGGAAATGTAATGACTGAATTTGTAGGTTTACGTTCCAAAATGTACTCCCTTTCAAGTCTTAATTCTGACGATATAAAGAAATCAAAGGGTGTAAAAAAGTCCGTTATTCAAAAACTCTCGATAAATGACTATAAAGATTGTTTATTTGAACAAAAAATTTTGACAGACGAAATGTATTTATTTAGATCCAAAGCGCATCAATTATATACCCAAAAAATACATAAAGTTGTACTTAGTCATACTGATGATAAAAGAAAAATTATGATAGATAGAATAAAAACACGTGCTTGGGGTCATTACAAAGATCGTGTGGATAACAACTTTATGGATATTGATGAAGATAATTTTTCTTGTTAATTATCTGTGAGATGGTAGTGGTCAAATATATATGTATATAAAGCTAACATATAAATAAGATAAAAATAAAATAAAATAAAATGTTTTAATAAATTATTTATTTCTTAAATATAAGTTAATAGTGTAGACATAGGAAATAAGTATTTATTCCTTAAAAAATTATTTATAATATTTAATCTAATGTATCAGAAAATTTGTGAATATATAATTTTATATATAAATAAATATTAAATGTTTAACATTGTAAGTTATAAAATTTATTAAAATTAACTTTTCCTAGTTTTAAGATAAACATTTGTAATATATATGTGATGATAATAATAATTATAATAAATAAAAAAAAAAAAAATAATAATAAAACAAATTTAATAAATTAATGTTTTTTAATATAAAGTAGAATTTTCTTTTTCTAGTAATATAGCATTTCGTAAGGCGCAAACCCCATAGTTGTGATAACTACAATAAATGTGGTCCATATACTTCATTTCCAGTTGCTTAAAATTAAGACAGCCAGTATCTTCTATATTAAAAACTTTTTGTTTTAACATTTTCTCCAACCAAATCACTTTTTCAGCACCTTTAACATATACTTTGGAATACTTTAGATTTGTTTTTAAAAAATTGCATACACTATTAAATGATATGGATCCATCATTCCAATTAAGATTATGGAAATTGTTTATTAGCCAATTGGCTTCTCTTTGCTGATTCATTGACAAACACTTAAAATTAAATGGTGGTTTTATTATGAAATTAATATACTCCTTAGAATTGAAAACAATTGCAACTTCTTTTACGATGAAATTATGTGATTTAAATTTAAAACCTTGCAAATCCATAAAAACAATTTTGGGGTGCATTTTTATATGATTTATAAGACCTTTCGAACTTGTTCTTTTAATGGTATGTATTCAATTAAACGATCATGAATAAGAATACAGTATGCTGATGTATTTTCTGGAATATTGGTAGAAGCTTCAAATTCAATTTTTATGTCAATAGGTCCGCTACTGATAGATTCATTTTGGTGACTGACATCTATCACAACTATCGGTGCTTTATTTTTAAACTCTTGGGAAGTGAGTAGAGGTTGAGCATCTCTAATATAGTAGTTTTGTTGAAATCTTAGATACATATCATAAAGAATTGCGAAGCGTTCATTTTTAAATTTTATGTTCAGATCATCATATGGATATGATTCTGAATTTAAATGTACTTTTATATTAGTAAGATCACAATGAATAAATTTATTTTTATTCTGAAAAGCTACTAATACAAAACGAGGGCGCTCTCTATTTGCAGCAAGTTTTACGTTCCAAATATGACTAGTTCCTGTGTTAAGTTGTGGATTAATATGACAATCCCAGCTTCGAAATGCTATTGGTATAGAAGTACCACTGCTTATTATCTTAATCATATTCAACTTACTAAAATCAGATAATTGCACATGCGGAATTCTCCATGAAATATTTGAAATTGTCATTTTAGCTTTTTCAGTAGAAACAGTTGAGTACACTAGATCTTCATCATTCTTATTGCGTAACATAATCAACTCATGTTTACCATTTAATATTATTTTATTATAATCTTCAGCAAATCCAAGCAATATTTTTAGTGGTACATAGAAATTAAAATATCCATTTACAAGATCCACATCATCAACTTTATTCCATCCAGCATTGAGCAATCCATTGCTATCGGTTGGTGATAAAGAAACAAAGTTCTTTATTGTACTTGTAAAACCCAAATGTCGCGTACGATCAATTTCAATACCATTGAGTTCATAACGAATTTCATCAAATAGATATGCAACAAAATTATTTTTTAATTTAAAGTTGGATGAGGAAGGTACTAATTTAGTATTAGTAGCATCTTTAACGAATCCTTCTACATATATAAAACTTTCACCAGGTAAGACATATAAGTCTTGATTTTGTATTGAAATTCTAATTTCATCATTATTGTTGTAAGATTGAAGATATGGTGTATACGTGTGGTAGTCCTTTTTAATAATATTTTCATCAGACAAGGGTTTTTCGAGTACATCTATTATTGAACTCATGGTTTTCTCAATTTAAAATTTAACGATTTAAGAAATTCTTTGTTTGCTTGTGTCAAGTTTTTATGTGGTAATGATTTCTTTAATTTTAATTTAGCTGATAATTGTTTATTACGAGAAAATGAGACTTTATGTTTGGATATATTCTTATTATAAATTATCATTATCTTGTGGGTTTTAAATGAATTCGTATTGTAATTTCCTCTCCTCGAAAATTAATTAAATTTCCGTCTTGGTCAACTACTTGTAGAGTTAAGGAGCTTATCTCTCGAGAGTTGACTGGCAAATAAATGAGATTTCTCGGAATCTCATCAATTTTATACCCTGGTGGAACATTAATTGCAAACTCATGTAATGTGTGTGCTTGAGAGTTATTCATATATGTGTTGACGGATATATTGCTCTCCACTCGTAAGAGATTGACTTTAAAAATGTTGACTGGAAGATCTGAATAGTGATTCTCATTTGGATTTAAGATTTTTTTATTAAATCCAAGCAGTTTTCCAATTGTATTTTCTTTATTAAAATAAACTAAATCAATAGAGCTATTAACTCTTACTTGCATTGTATTATTATTAGCTTCTATATCAATTTTATTTTTTGGACTGTATCGTTTGTATTGCTCTTTTATATAATCAACAATATCATTCAATTCATAGGATCCAATTGGAATTTCAATTATATGATCACCAATATGAAACTTGTTATTATAAACGTCTACATTGGGAATGCTGTTGTATGAATGAAAATCAGTCAGAGCACACTCATATTCACCATCCAAATAAATTGGAGGGAAATAATTAGCTGATAGCTCAGATGATTTAGAGCTCAATGTAAGTGTTATTGACATTATGGTTGTCGGAGAGTAAATAAAATAAATTTAACACAATGTTGTTTTTTTAAGGAAATTTATAAGTTTATTTTCCATTACAAGATATATAAATACTACATCAATTATATTATTTTATTTATTTATTATTATTATTATTATTATTATTACTAACTACAATATATCAGTTTTATTAATCCAAGAATTATGATAATTTGGAAATCCCAACCATTTAACAAATGCTTTTCCTCCTTTAACTTTAAGAACTTTTTCGACAAGGTACGTATCTGGAAATCGAGTTTTGGAAAGTTCTTCATCATAGAATCCTCCTTCTATTGGATTTCCACGATAGTCTTCTAATATGTACGTTGTAGGATATGTATTCTTTACTGTTTTTATTTTAAAAATTTCTGTAGTCCAATTGGGTGTATACCCCTTTTCAAAAATATGTTTGTATTTACTGATACGTACATAATCACCGACATTGAATTTTGATATTTTATATATTTTTATATGGTTGTATACTGTGCTAAGCAATTTCTTCTCATTTGTTGAATTGACTTTGATTGGAGGCATTTTGATGGTACGATGAATTTTTCTGTTGTAAGCATCAACTAAATTATTGTAAATATCGAGCCAATAATATGAACCATTGAAACTAAATTCTCTCCACATCATTCCTTTTAAGGTTCGATTGAATCGTTCTACTATTGATGCTTTCATTCTACTAAATGTTGAGTAGTGATTAATATTATGTTTATCCATTAGTTTTTGAAAGTCCTTATTGAAAAACTCTTTACCATCATCTGTTTGTAAATTTTTGGGAATCCTACCTAATTTAAAAATATTTTCCATTTCCTGGGCTACTTCAATTGCTGTTTTTGTTTTAAGTGGTTTAGCCCATGCAAATTTTGAAAAGGTATCAATTACAGTCAATAAATATCTATAGTTTTTATTATGTGTAGAATAATTCCCCATTTCAACCAAATCAGCTTGCCAGAGGTCATCTATTCCTTTCATTACAACTCTTCGACGTTTAAAAACTTTTCGAGCTTGTTTATGGAGTTCATTTACTAAGGTTCTTTTTGTAGTCATAATTTAATTCTTTTGTAAAATAATATCGTATGGGTTGTTATCTGTTGACGTATTTTCACCTATTGTGATATATTCAAAGTTATCATATCTATAAATTTTCTCTTTTATCCTGCTGATTTCTTCTTTAGTAGATGTATTATACTTTATAATTTGATCTCGAATATCATTAATATTTTTTTCTAAATGCTCCATTAACTCCTTTTGTACCTTTTCAATGTAATATTGCAAAAACACTTTACTGATAGCATCATTCTCTTCCATAGCATTTTCCACATTTCTGATTCTTTTGTTTTGGACGTCAATATTGCTATTCGCATCCATAAAGAACCCCAACAATTTAGGTACATTTTTTATTGAAATTATACCACTTGTATCGTTCAGGTAGTGTCCAAATTTATCAACAGACATAGTTCATTTAAATTAATATTATTGTATAATATTAGCTTCATATAATTCTTCAATAATTGATACAATCTCGTTATTGTGATTCGTATGACCAGCAGCTTGTGATGCTATTAGTAGTCTAAGTCGATCTACCAACTCATTTGGATCATCCCAATATATATAGTTAGGTTTCTGTGAATTCACAGTCATTAATCCAGTACCAATATAGTTCTGGTTTGTTGTTTCATGTGATGATGATGTTGAGGGTATAGATTGCTTCATATTTTTATCTTTAAATAATTTTCCAATAATGTGCTTATATTTATAGGCTCTCGTACCTTTTATTTTACCATCAGCTTGAAAATCTCGTTTGTATGCACTTGTATTAATCAATATTTTTTTATAAATTTCAAGTTCAGATTTATCATAGTTCTTTGGAATTTTATGAAACATTAATGAAAATAATCCTGGTGTAAGAGCCCATATTTGATTTCCAATTATAATTTTATCGTCATTGAAGTTAATCTTACTGTCACCAAATTTCCACTCATTATTGGAATCTCTATGTGGACCATAGAGATTGTCTAACTCATTTATCTTTTGTAAATGTACTAAATCTTTATCATTTCTATTAGTATTTAAAATTTCACTTTCTGACTGAGAGTAAAAATCATCGTAATCATCTGAGTTGTTGGAGTTACTTAATAATGTATCTTCAACAATTTTCTTTGGAGTACTTTTGTTAATCGTTGGTATTTTAGATATAGGATTTGAATTAATAGTGAATTCATGTTTAAGTTCTTTATTTTCAAGTTTTGGAATTATTTTTATAGCTTTTGAGTTTTTAATAAAGTCATTCAAAGGTTCTGTTATGGGTTTAAATGTATCTTTAAGTTGTTCATGCATATCCGCTTCACCAACTTTCATACTACGAAGTTTTTTCTTCAATACATTTCTCGTTTTTATCAAATCCATCAATACATTTTTATTCATTTTAAATAAGTAATTCGGTTTTCTTATCAAATTATGAATTAGTGTCTAGATTAATGATGTTACATTATCAGATCAGCTTTCAGCCCTGGTATAAGATAATATGTTAAATCAGCTATCTGGTATTATAAAAGCGATGATATTATTTTAGATATTGGATTAGGTTACTTAGAAATCAGTTAAAAATAGTAGATACAAATATTTACTAAGTTGTGGTATGTTAAAAGTTCAATGTTATACTAATATTTAAATGTAATATGTATAATAATTTATATTGTTATGAAATTGTCAAATTGCTTTCGATATCGTCCATTATTCAATTCGTCATCTTTACTAATCACTAAAAATCCATATTTATCTTTCCAACATTCTCGACAAATTTCATAAAAGTTTTGAAAACTCATATCGCTTGCAACATGATCACTATAAACATGCTTCACATTCATTTCATCTTGCTTAAACATTATGATCATATTAGCATTATCTCGTATCAAATGTTTTGGAATTCTTGTATAAGTTTGACATAAATAAAATGAGTCAATATTTTTGTGTCGACCCATACAAAAGTATGTACGTATGTTATTCTGCTTTTCACATGCAACATCATCAAATATCATAATTGAGTTAGAATTTGCTTTATAAGGAGATATTACTGATTCATTTTCGGAAAATGTATAATATCCCATTCCTTTAATTGGTGTTATTAATTTCCTTAAATATTCATATTTTGGTTGATATAGTGATTTGGAGTATAAATAGATGTTCTCAAATTTTAAACCATTAGGACTTTCCAACAATCCAATCATAACATTAGTCTTGCCACAATTCGAGGGACCGACTATCAGCGCTCGAATAGAATTCGGTAATAAAGAACTGTGCCTTATTTTTGAATTGCTTTTCACTGAAGAATCAATATTGCGAATGGAAATATTTTTATGTTGTTTAATTAAGCGCATCTTTATAACTGATACTAATCATATATAATTAATATTTTTTTATAGAATAAAATAAAATGGTTATACACTATAACAAAGATATTAGTTATAAAAGAACAGTCATCGGAGAAGGTTTAGTGGATAAAATAATAAACTCTCTACCTATTGAACTACATCTTCCTGGATATCAATATTGTGGCCCTGGAACAAAACTACAAAAACGTTTAAATCGGGGTGATAAAGGAATAAATAAATTAGACACAGCTTGCAAAGAACATGATATAGTATATTCAAACAATAAAGACATAAATATAAGACATCAGGCTGATAAAATTCTTGAAAATAAAGCTTGGGAACGAGTTCTTTCAAAAGACAGTACTCTACCAGAAAAATCATTTGCTTATTTGGTAACAAACACAATGAAAGCAAAAAGAAAATTAGGCATGGGTTTGAAGAAGAATAACATAAATAAAGATTCAAAAGTAAGTAAATCTAGTGGAAGAAAACTTTTCAATGCAACAATAAAAACAGCAACAAAAATTTTAAAGAAAGAAAAGCCACAAGATATTAACTCTGCTATTAGAATTGCTCGTAAAGTCATTAAAAACTCTTTTAAAGGAAAAAAGTCTCATGTTGCAATTCCTCGAGTAATAAATGTTCCAAAAATTGGTGGTTTTTTACCTCTAATACCCATTCTAACTGCTCTTGGTGCAATTGGTAGTTTAACTGGTGGTGGTGCAGCCATAGCAAAAGCTATAAATGCCGCAAAGGATGCTAAAAATCAACTTGATGAAGCAACCCGACATAATAAAAATATGGAGGCCATAGCAATGGGAAAAGGTCTTTACCTCACACCATATAAAAAGGGATATGGATTGGTTTGTAAAGAGAAACCAAAAAACTTTTAGAAATGCTACCTAAGAGACCACTAACTGATCTCGACCTGAAATACTTGTCAAAAAATATTCCATATTTTAGAGGAATTTTCATGTTAGACACACTACCAAAGCGTTCTAGAAAAATAGAATGTGGTATCATCAACTTAGATTTATCAACAGGATCTGGAACACATTGGGTAGCATATTATAAAAATAATCAACACAACGAATATTTCGATAGCTTTGGAAATTTACAACCTCCTTCTGAATTGATTAAATACCTAGGAAAAAATATAAAATATAACTACAATCAACATCAAGATTATAATTCGTATAATTGTGGACAATTATGTATTAAATTTCTGTATCATATGACTGAAAGAAATAAATAAATAAAAAATTGATATTAATAATGAAAACGTTTTTATTTATGAATTTATTTTAATTTTTAATTTAACTAAATATTAAAAAATTTAATAAAGATATAGGCTTTAGATTTGCCATACAGGATATTGACCGTTTGGAATATAGTCAACCATTACATCAAATGTGTCTAAGCGCAAGCCTCGTTCTCCCTCTCTTTGGATACGGAATATACCTGATGATAGCTCAGTCATCTCTTCATCGGATAATGAATTGTACCGGTTTGGCAAAAACATTATATTTTCTTCCAGCTCAATTTGAATGGTTGGGCCATATTTTGTTGTCGTCCTTTTTGCATTTAAGACTGCATACTTTTTGTCAGTTTCCAAATCCTTAATATGAATAAGGGTTTTGTTGGAAAAGCTGTTGAATTTTTTAATTAAATTTTTAGCTGAATCCATTTTTTTATTTTTTTTTTTTTTTTAATGTTTGTAGTTTGTAGTAGTTGTCACTTGAACTAATTTTCTTATATTGATCTTTAAATTTTTCCGATAAGTCTTAATAGCAAATTTGAATTTTTTTAACAAACATTGTTAGAGAGTAAAAGAAATATGTATATGTATATACCCCTCGCTCGCTCCTCGCTCTATCTTCAATATGAATAAAATTGTTTTATAGATAAAATAGAATTTAGCATGATGTAATAGGAGAAAAATATTAAATATATCCATCCTTCTCACACTACCTGCAGGGATTCAAGTATAATCTTTTCATTTCATTTTGAAGGATCGTAGTGGAATAAATTAAATATAAGTCTTCAATAAAGGAGGCACTAGAAAGTGTAAAAAAAAAAAAAAAAAAAAAAAAAAAAAAAAAAAAAAATGGAGTAACAAAGAAAACAATATTATTTGGAAATAAAACACATTAGTGTAAAAGATTCAGAAAAATGTAGTTAATAACCGAAAATTTTAATAAACTAATAGTAACAATAAGAACGTCAATATAACAAGTTGTAAATAATAATAACTAAAATTAAAATAGAAAATGAGTTTAATAAGAGAGATTGTTCAACAATTTTTAATTGATTTTCAAGACTCATTATTATATGAGCACCGGGAGACGCTCAACTTTTTTGTGTCCATGCTGGAACAAAATGACGACTATGGAGTAATAGATGAGGAAGATGGGGAAAATGGAAGCCATTTTAAGAGCTGCCCTTGGTCCGAGCCGAGCTGTGAAGAAGGTCCAGACACCTGCAGATGTTCCGTATTTCATTTCCGGAAGGATATTGTACTCAAATTAATTCAATCATACTATAATTTTCGCCAAAATATTTAATAAAATAAAAATTATATTTACTTTATTTACTATTAAATAGAAAAGAAAAAAAAAACACACAAACTCAAATAATTGGTAAATATAATAAATAAAAAAGCAAATAAATCAAAAACACAAAGGCTATTCTTCTTATTGATTGACTTTTAAAAAGATAAATTGGGTAAACAAACGAATTTCTTATTTATTTATTAGAGCGGTTCTTTTCATAACAGCTAAAAACTAAAATAGCTAGATTGAGAAAAAAAAAAAAAAAGGAATTGTAAATGGGAAATCCCATCCAGAAAATTTAACAAAATAGACAGTAAAAATAATTTTAAAATTAGAAAATTATACACACAAAACGATAAATGTGATCAAACTTTTACAGTCAGCCAATCATAATTTAGGAAACACACAATTTCATCCCTCGTCGTCTTGAAAAAAATACACAGGTACTCAATTTTCAATCAAAACAATGAAAACTAATTTTAAATATTACCTGCTTTATCCTCTGTTTTATAGCACTTGACACTATAGGAGTTTGCACCTTTTGTATGCCATCTACAACAAACTAACGTGCACGTGTGCATAATCCATTCAATCTCTATGCCCTTTCAATTTATAATTAGAATTAATATTTAATTTAAAAACATGTTTATTCATGTCTTAGATAAATGTGTAATGCACAAAGTAAGTACAGGTAGTTGATATTGTGCATGACCAATCTTGTTATGTATTGTTACTGATCTCACATTCACCTCGTGTAATTTTTTAATATCAAATAAATGCTTGCACATTCATGATTTCTGGATTTAAACACTTGTATGGAATAAATTAATGACAGTTAAAGATGGGAAGAGGAGACAGAATTAAACGAAGAAACATATTTTTAAAGAAAATGTCGTACAGAGGTATAATTGAGAAGTTTCTATATGACTTTGATGGTTGTATTTTTGATGAACATTTACAAATAATAAACCATTTTCAACGCATGCTGGACGAGTATGAAAATATCAAAATGATTGATTCTATTCATGGGAAGCATTTCATCAACTGCCCAAGGATTTGTAAAATATGCGAGTTTATATCAAATACATGTGAATGTATTCAGTTTAATTTACAAAAAAATAATGTATTTCTTTTAATAGAAAATTATTATACGTTTTTTATAAGAAATATAAATAAATAAATAAATAAAATATATTTAAAATTGAAGTTTTTATATAATATACTCTAAATTTACTCTTTAATCTCATACAAAATAAAAATCTTAAAACTAGAGAATGAAAATTCAAAATTAGTTAGAAATATTCAACCAACAAAATAACTGAAATACAAATAAATTCTGCTAGAAATCCCATTCATGAAAATAAAAAAAGAAATTGCAATTGGGAAATCCCATCCAGAAAATTTAACAAAATAGATAGTAAAAATAATTTAAAATTAGAAAATTATACACACAAAACGATAAATGTGATCAAACTATTACAGTCAGCCAATCATAATTTAGGAAACATACAATTTCATCCCTCATCGTCTTGAAAAAATACACTGGTACTCAATTTTCAATCAAAACAATGAAAACTAATTTTAAATATTACCTGATTTATCAACCCTTAAAACTACCTGCTTTTACTCTCCCACACAATCCTCTCTCACTCTCTTCACATCTCTTATTATCCAACTAGAAACTATTACTATCCAACTGGATTCCCTTCATGACATGTCAGCTATTCGCTATCGACCCATTCAAATTCCAATTACAAAAAGCGGCGGCTTTCCTTTGAAGCCTCTGCTACCAATTCAAATTCCAATTGGAAAAGGCGGCGGCATTCCTTTGATGTCTCTGCTCCCCATTACCTATCTACTGTCCATCTAGGGGATAAGATGTAAGAGTATCACAAACCCATCAGACCTTTATCCCATATTTTGCCGGTTTTAAAGGAATATTCTGTGTAAACCCAGTTCACCACGGAATGATAAAAGCTGCTCAACAGCCCGGATGGTACCTCCTGCTGCATAGTTATTTTGTATGTTTCTGTTTAACTTTAGAAATCAAATTTTATATAACGGCTTATGCCCCAAAATCAGTGAATACCCATCGATGCTGATAAAAACAAAAAACAGTAGGTCAATATAAGCATATTCACTTGTAAGCTATATGACTTCCCGGGTATGATGATTGTACATATAAAGAAAACTTTTTGGTTGTAAACACAAAGGTTAAACAACAGATATTTATTTAAGACATTTAAGTGCATACGTATATGCAATCTTGAGTCAATCAGGCAACTTTTAGAAAATATGTAGGTATATTTCATATACCAATAAGAAAAATCGTGGGCTTAATTCTGTAGAATAACTTATTCTACATACCTTATATACATATATGTATATATATATATATATATATATATATATACAACAATACAATAACACCATTGAAAACAATTTCTTGAACGGAAATAAAACCGCCCAAAATTAAGATTATTTAGTTCTAAGTAGCCGCATAAAGAGCAGAATGACCTATACACATATTGTAATTAACAACTTCATTATTAATTAAAATCCTACATATAAATTTTTTATTGGTTTAAAAAAAAAATGCTGGCAAATGTTTTCAAAATTTATATACACTGTCGGACAAAATAAAGTGCGGTTTTGTAACCTTCTACATTCCTTTTTGGTATTTTTCTTTTACATGTATTATTTACTATTTACTCACGGTCCAGATATTTGTTAGAGTATCTGACCTAATTACATAAACAGTGCAATTTTATAAAGTCGCTCATTTATGTTTCTTATGTAAATATATTGAAGTGTACATGAAATCTCCTCGACATAATAAACTGCGGTTTTCTGTCAACCCTAAAATAAGAGTTGTATTTCTTATTTCTTTAAAAAATATGAAATTATAGTGAAATATTTTTTTATTGAATTTAATATTAAAATTATTATTTAAATTTTAATTTTTAATTAAAAAAGATTTGTTTGTACTAGACCGTGAAAATGGGGTAAAACAGAAAGCTTTGAATTCTAAGTATAAGATATATAAAATAAGAAAGTGAAACAAAAGCCTAAAGAACTTATGTGACAGAAAACGTAAGACCACAAAGCTAGACAATGATAATATTGCTATTCTAGCAAAAAAATAATTATTTTACTACAGCCACAGATATAAAGAAAGAACTAGAATTACATGTTTCGAACTATCCAAAGAAAACTTAACGAAAGCGGTCTAAAAAGTACATTCGCCAAGAAAAAAGCCTTTTCTACCAGCTGCAAATATAAAAAAGCGGCTAGACTTTGCAAAGACTTACATCAATATTAGATAAAATAGTAACTGAATTCAAAATAAAACTATAATTTATAATTATTAGAAAATAGTAAATACATGTTTTAATCAACAAAAAAAAAATAAAACAGGAAATATTTGAAACATGACAGTGTATGCATGAGTTTTGTTTTAGAAATATAGTGTTTTTTCATGCCCATTGAACTTTTATTTGAAAACTGATTATTTGTTATTTCTTAAGATTAAATTGTCTACAATATGTTCTATGGTTATTTCACCTGTCACTTGTTTTTTGAGTGTCATAAACAAAAATGTCAATATTATGTCATGTTCAGCAATCTAATTCAAAAGTATTTACTCGTATACTACATAGCTACATGAATATCGAAAATATTTTAAATTTAAATTGTTACCCAGACAAACAAGTAAGACCTTATATTCGGCAGCGCCGAATCTTATATACCCACCACCAAATTAGCTATTATGGAGATTTATAGGAGATTTATGCGCATTTAAGAGATTTCCAGAAGTTGAATTTATATGGGGGCTACAGTCAAATATGGACCGAACATCATAAATCTGAGATCGACAATTTTTATATATTTATGGACTATTTGTATTGAATTCCAACTTGATAGTGGTTTTTAGAAGGAATTTATGCACAAATGGTCAAATGTGTACCGATCATCATGAAATTTGGTACGATAATTTAAATTTATATTCTGATTATGCTTGTTAGAATTTAACTTGATAGTCATTTTGATAAGATGTAAATTTTAATTTTTTTCAGAATAGGACTTTACATTGAAGCTACGGTCAAATATGGACCGATTTTTATGAAATCTACTAAAACGATTTAAATTTGTACTGTGTAGAATTTATACTGTGTAGAATTTCAACATTTTAGTGGTTTTTATAAGATATTTATGCCAATTTTATTGATTTTCGGAAGTAGGCTTTATATTGACAGTAACGATTTTTAAATATGTACGGACCATTTGTGTTGAATTTTAATTTAAAAGTGGGTCTTGTAAGGGATTTATTCCCATTTAAATGGTTTTCGGTACTTGACTTTATATGGACTTCGTAATAGTGACGATTTTTTTAATTGTTATGAACTATTTGTGTAGAATTTCAACTTAATATTAGGCTTTGTAAGAGATTTATGCATATTTAAGTGATTTTCGGAACTGGTTTATATATGGGGACTATGGTCAAATATGGACCGATCATCATGAAATTTAGTACGACGATTTAAATGTATATATTGAATATGCTTGTTGAATTTTAAAAAAGATTTATATGTATTTAAGAGATTTTCGGAGGTGGTCTTTGTGTGGGACTACGTCAAAATTATGAACCGATACAAACAAAATATTGTTTTAAGATTTCACTTTGCATGCAACTTATTATTGCAGATTTTTTTTTCTATAGACATTTATGTTCCATAAAGGAAGACATTTGTATAGGGGATATCAGGAATCGTGGACCGATTGTGTCCATTTTCAATACTACTCGTCTTTTATACTCAAAATAAAGTGTGCAAAGTATCCTGAAAAATGTCGAGGTAGTCTGAAACTTTGGTCTATACTGAACCGATTTTACCCACATGCTATACCAAAGTTTTCGGTGGATCAAGGAATGTTTGGTAAAAAGTTAATTGCTCTACATATGTCTTTTTTTGAAGCTCTATCGTGCCAACAGCAGACGGACAGACAGACAGACGGACGGGCATGGCTAAAACGTCTTAGAATCTTATAAGGACCCAGAATATATAGACTTTTTGGTTCTACAACCATTATTTCGGTGTGTTACAAATGGAATGACAAACGCAATATAAACTCCATCTTTTTGGTGGTGGATATAATTACCACCAGACTTTTTAAAAAAGCCGAGCGTCGAGAACATTGCATAAACAATGTGCTTTATACATACATGAATATAAGTATTCACACAAACATTAAGTTTGCATGAACAATGCTTTATACATACTACATATGTATGTATAAGTATTCATACAAAAAATTAAATGTGTACCTAGAAGGTTTTGCATTAAAAGAAGAAAATAAATTTGTTGAAAAGTTTTTATGGCGTGTTAACATTGATTTGTTGAAATGTTAAGCTTATCTTTCTGGTCTAGTGGCTGAACACAGAAATATATGTATGTACCAACAAAATAATACCTAAACTTAATAAAAAATAATTATAATACATACATACATACTATAAAACAAATACAAATACAAAATGTAAAAGTATTTAGTAGAAGAACGTACAAAAATTTATTTTTGCCAAAAAATTATTTAACAAAACTAAAGTTTAGGATTGAAACAAAAAAGTTTTCAGGAATTGTTATTCGGTTCATATTAATAATATACCATGATGTAAATCTGGTTTGTGTTGTATACTATTAGATATTGTAGAACAGTTGTATATTAAGTTAAACAAATTATGTATGAAAATAATAATTAATATACACCTAATTCTGTTTTTACAGGGCAATTGGTTCTAGGAAGATCTTGTGTGAAAAAAAGAACGTGTAAAAAAAGACATTGATCGTATGTGATTGGTTCCTTATCTCTAAAACTTATTGAAATTAATGAAAAACAAAGATTTTTTAAGAACAACTATACAGGTTTATAATATTAAATCACATCTACAATGTGTTTTAATACAAACATAATTATTAAAGAAAAAAAAGTTATACACTATAATATTAAAATGTAAAAAAATGTATGACAAGTTTATTCGATTGTACGCACAAAAACGGAATTCCCCTAAATTTGTGGTATAAACATATTTCACAAAAATTTAATTTAACGAAAAAAAAATTTAAGTCCAAAAGATTTGAATCGTGCTAAATGGAATAAAATCGTATAAAAAAAATTAAAAATTTGTGCATTTTCAAACCCTGTTAAACTAAAGCCGTGTAAAAAAAGATCGTGTAAAAACAGAATTAGGTGTAGTTGATGTTTGTACTCTCTTTGAAGGTTATACAAATTCTAAGTTGATTGATGTCTGTTCTGTGTCTGTCTGTCTCTGTAAAACTCTCTCACGTATAAAATATATAACAAAAATCTACAGAGTTTACCAAAGAATATTTATAATTTTATTAGGCAGTTTTTTGTTGAAAACTAGTAAAATTGGTGCAATAGAGCCAAAATTATGAAATAAAATCTAAGACAACTTAAAAAAAATTTATATTTTTCTTTCATTTTTTGCTGATTTGCTTAAATATTCTGTAGATAAAGCCATGCCATTCTACACAATATATTTTTGTGACAAAAGGACAAACTGTGATGTAAATATTAAGAATCGGGCCATGATTTCTTACAGCCCCATACAATTTTTTTCTTGAAATGTAACTAAATAGTACAAAAATGTCTTTAAAATTACAAAGTCAATGAAAAATTCAGAAAAAATAAGATTCATATAAAAATGAATCACTACATGATATTTGGTTCCGTTCGCTTCATGTTTGACCATAGCCCCCATTAAAAGTCCACTTCCGAAAGTCACTTAAATACTTATACATCAGTTATAAATAACGATACCGATCCAAAATGTTTCACAGATCATGTATGTATAATATAAAATATATAATACATTGTATATATGTATATACCAAAATCAAACTGCTAAATTTTGTGAATATCGGTTCATATTGGACCGTATAGTCCATAAATAAAATACTCCGTCAATTAATAGCTGCCACGTAGGGACTAATGCCGCAAAACAAGTACAAATGTCTAATAAATATCGATAACGTAACAATATTTTACAGCGATAAATAATTTTACTCCAGAAATTATACTACTGTCGGTCATACGCTAATTATACTATTGGATTTTGTAGCTGTCATTGCATGGTTGGCAATTGCTCCCAAATAGAGTAAATTTCCGAGTATCATTATAACAACCATTAAAACGTTTGTAAACGACGTTACTGAGATAAAATTCAACCTAAATAAGCCACAAATACTCAGAAATAACATATTTGAAGGTAATAGTTTATAATTTAAACACTTCCACTACAACAATTAAACGGTCACACTTGGCAAATATTTGCCGAAAAAGACGTAACCAATAAATAACATATATTTGAACTCGTTTATTTACTTAAAAATCCTTTTCTTATTTAGACGAAATCACAACAAATATTTAATTTTAATTTATTTTATTGCAAAACTCTTGTAGGAGTAAACAACGTCAAACAAATTTGTGCTAAAACAAGTGGTTATGCTATTTGCCAAATGTGCCCATACCTTTAGAAATTCAGCTAAAATATGCCTCCACTTATAACATTACCTTTGTTATACTATTTCCCTTAACCTGTTGGCTGCTTTGTAATGCTCATACAACAATAAAATCACGCATTCCCTATTGTTTTAGTTGTTATTAAATGTATAGCTTCTAAACTAATAGCAAACGCTTAAAACTTTTACTACTAAATATACTCAGATATTATCTACTTCCTAATGGTCAATAAATATTAATGTAATGTAATTGATAATTAACATTTAGGAAAAAAAACTAAATTTATGTTTTAATTAGTTCCATTATTCATTATTGCAACAATATGCTGCATAGCACTAAGGGGAAATACGATTCACCATACTGTTGCTATTGTTAGGGCTTGATACATTTTTAATGAACTGTAATTTAATGAACTAATATTGGTTGTGGTAAATAATATGATTAGCAAACAATATGCGTTTATTTTAGAAATGTATTAAATAGAATATTAATCATATTATATCAATAATTAGGAGGGAAACAAAACAAAATTTTGTTTGAAATAATAATTTTTTATTTAAATTGTCTACTGGCTGTTTAATTCTCTTTTTATATATATATGCCCTTATTCATAAAACTTACAGCAAATTTTGTATGGAAGTTTTCTTTATAAACATTTCATAAACCTGTTGTAAGTTTTTATGAATAAGGGGGATATATTTTTTGTTTATTTTTATATACAATATAATTTAACTAATTATTTTAAAGTGTGCCAGCTTATTATAATTCTATGTAATATAAATATAAGTCAGCACAATTATGGGTCATCATAAGAATGCTTATTAACAACAACATTACAAATGCGGGTGGATTTAATATTGTTTATAGAAACACTATTGAAGCCTAATAAATATTGGAAAAATTATGAATAATGAAGGGTTTAGTTACCTTCACTATTCTTTAGAGTTAGTAAGTTATATTGCTATTTTTCCATATATTCGTCATAAAATCGTATAGAATTATAGTATACTTCTCAATCTGATATGATATGAATAACGACGATATATTATTTGAACCAGCATTTACTCAACAGATTCTATATGATCACTTGGTAGCATACTTAGATTACAATGAACCACCACTGGCTGATCCACAAATTCCAATGCACATACAAGGAACAGAAAGCCATGTACAATTATTCAAAATGAGTTATAGAAAAGAATCGTGAAGGAGTTATGGCAGTGACATTAGAAAGTCGTTAGAAAACTCCTCGAATGGAAAGTAAAAAGGACTTAAAAAAACTACCACGCTAAATATTAAATTGTAGGTCGAGAATAATATTTAAAAATAAATTGAATTAAAAATGTAAAAATAAGGTTTTTTTGTTGAAACCTTGAAAATGTTCATTTTTTGAGATCGATTTTCCTACAAAAAGGAGTTCGAAAACAAAAAAATTTATCGTGATAAAAGTTGTTGGATATTATCTGAACTTTCCTAGTCTTCAAAAAAAAATATCGAAAAAAATAAAAGAAAATTCAGAATTCTCTACTAAATATCTCTACTAAAAATAAAAAAATATTGGTACCAATACAGATTCTGAAAGGTGATAAAAATACCTTTCTAACAAGCCCAGATTGAGAAATCTACTATAATTTAATTAAATTATTCTATGTATATATCGAAAAATATCTATTTTGAAATTTTGTGCGGCTCCAAATCCGACTTAAAGCAATGGTCTCTTGAGAGAAATTTCTCAGAATCACAGATTAGAATCATAGATTAAATCGCCCTAAATGTATATACACTGTGTTGCATTACTATAATTACACTTGAAAAGGTAAACAATTTTTCAAAGTATGTACTTCATTAATTTAAGATAATATTTTGTGTGTGTTTCATAACTAGAATTACATTCACTGATAAAAAAATAGTAATATTTGAAACATAAAAGCATTACTGTTATTCAGTACCTCTTGTTTTGTGTTGTTGGTTTTTACTGTTTTCTACCTAGCGCGCTGTTTCCATGAGTTTGATATCAAATTTGCTCGTGTTTTTTCGAATCCAGGTTTATTTTCTTAAATTATTAATTGTGAATTATAATAAATACTCATTTATAATTCTTTTAAATCGTTAATATCACTCTGTTAGTACGAACATTTTTTCACATCATCTTATTATGTTATTCGCGAAAATAAAAAAATAAAGGACCGGTACCGTCAAGTTCTAAGGAACCAATTCGCAAGAACCATCGATTAAAATGATTTTTCTGTTTTTTTTAAATTGTTCATAAGGAAAATAAATAAATAAATGAAAATAAATAAATTTTACTGTTAGGTCCCTTTCTATTTGCTCTTAGAATCGTCGTCTTTACTTTCATAAAACCCGCATATCTCTGGAAGGGAACACTTTTGGGGCATGGGATTAATCTCATTCTCATGGTCAGATGTTGTCCACATCAAAAAAAAGTGAAAATTGTGTTATTTACCCTTAGATACCTTTCTCTATGCGCTGTCACATATAAGACATTTTATTATTTTGAGTGAAAGCTGCACACCTACCTTGAGTAGCTCCATTTTTTAGCTTCATAAAACTAGGACGTTTTATAAAGAAATACGTAACAGCTTTAGTGTTTCGAAAAATTGGTTTCAATGTTTTACATGAAATAAAGATATATGACACTGTAATAACCGTGCCCGTCGTAAGACAGGCAGAAAATCATCAGCCCAAGTAGACGGCATGATAAAGCGAATCTCTAAAGCAGACCCAAAAAAATCATCCACTTACATACAATGACAATGTCACATTGTCTAAGCGAACTATTTAGAGCAATTGGTGGAAGATGGGCTTGTTGGAAGAGCAGCGCGTAAAAAGTGTCTTCTAATTAAAGTTTAAAGAAAATCTTGTGTAGAATACACCATTTCCAATTGTATTTCAAATATTTAAAATTATATATCAGACATTTTTAATTGTATTCCAGAATATTTTAATTAAACTTCTGAAAGAAATCTAATTGTATACCAGAAATTCTATTTATATTTCTATTATTCTTAAATATGTTAAAAAATTAAAATTTCTGAAATACAACTGAAAGCTTCAGAAATTCACTTGGTATGGGAAGAAATATAAAAATTAAGCAATATTAGAAGTTCATGTTTTACTATTTCTTATCCATATATTGGTTAATCTTGAACTCAGTGATAGTGATATACATATATGGTTAAATACCTATAAACGCTTTATTGATTTTAGTGCACATTTGCTTAAACTATTCTATTTATATTTCCGCACAAAATTGCAACAAATGCCTATTATGTTGAGTGAATCGATAAATTTTATTGTTTAACAATTAATTTTTATTTTTTGCTTTTAAAGTTTTTTTTATTACGAATGTAACTGCAGTGCAATTTATAAAGCAATTTTTATTTATTTCTGACGTCAAACAGTTTAGAATGTTGAATTATGTTGCAATGTAAAATGTAATGTAACAAGTCATAAAATTTTTGTCATTTCCGTTAGAACAAATTAAAGGGGAAACATTTGTTGAACACATTAAATAAACAAATCAATGCTGAAGAATTGGAATTATTTAGTTAGTTTACGAAGGTGGTTTAAAAATGTTTTACAAAATTTCCATTCATTATTTATATTTTTCAACGACTACACTTAAAAGATAAGCAGACATTTTAATAATAATGAAATTTATTAAATAAACTCTTTTAAAAGGTTTCACATTTCCCTTCTCATTACTCATTACGTACATTTTATAATTTTACTTAAGAAAAATTGAAAAATATCCTTCTCATTTAAACCCACTTAACCCTTAAGGAAACACCAAAATGTGTTCACATAAGCGAACCCCAGGGCCTTGCTAGGACTTCTTTTACTTTGTATGGTTTTAAATTACTCTGCATATTTTAAATAGAACATACTAGTAGGTTTTTAACTCATGCTCAAGAAATTTTATATACTCGAATATTTTTTTTAACAAAGGCAAACAAGTAAAAAAAAAAATAAAAAAATTTAATAAAATATTAAAAATAAAGAACATACTTATACACAGTATAAGTATTAAGACTGCTGAAGGAAGCAGAACATTTGCAGAAGACTAGCACACTTGGATTTGTTTTTAGGACCTCAGGACCATTTTTAATTTGTTTAGATTCCTGTAATATATGAAAGATTATTATATATTCGAATTAATTTCCTTTGATTTTATTTAGAAAAATTTCTATTCCCGAACTACTAGCAAATTTGCGGTAACTTTTTTGTTGGTATTACGTTCTTTAACGCAAGCGTCAACAAGCTGATCGGAAAGTAAAAATTTCCTCTTGGCCCCTTCTTTATTCTTCACACACATGCATTCCTTCGTAATATATTATATAAGAATCTAAAGTCATTACGTCAATAATGTTATAAAAAGGTGTCAAGGTTCATTAAATTGTTCTACGTTTAGCTGTATATTTTCCAAGCATTTGATCCATAACGTCTGGCCTATTTTGTTTTGTTTATAACGCATGATTACGTCAGGTATTTTCTTAACGCTAATAATATTTGTATTATAGTGAACGGTTGACAATAATATAACGGCCTTATTTTTTTCAGAATATAAGAGCATATTGTCATGTTATCATAGAATCCGAATTCACTTGATAATACTTCTCATTTTGGATATTTTTCCATTTGCTGTGCGCCCTGGCTGGTGTTACAAACATGAACAAAATTTTGTTAAGAGTAACTACCACGCCTACTAATATCAAATTGTAAGTTTTCTAAAAAAATTTTTTATAAAAAACACCTTCATTAAGAAATTCATAAAACGCTAAGGGGCTCCGACTAAAATCTCTAACTAAAAAATATAAATTTGTTCAAAAATGTCTGACCAGGCCCTGGTGTTCGCTTAAGGGTTAAACATAATCAATAACAATAAAACTAACATCGTTTTCATAAACATTTATAGTGATTGAAATTTGAGTTTTAAATACATACTTGCATACATAATCCCATAAATTTTTTTTATTACAGATTGCTGTGTGTTCCGAAAATAAGCATTTTTAAAACTTGAACAAAAAAACAGGTGAGACAGTATAGTCGGTCAAGCCCAACCCTACACCCAGAATATGTATAAAATAGTTTTTCAGAAATGGGCGTTATATGGGATATATAACCTATTGTGGATCGTTATCCAAAAATTTAGTGTCATGATGTCTGTGAATATAAGTATTATATGTGTTAAACTTTACCTCGATATAAATACGTTTAAAAGATTTATGGAGGTTAAAGTGAATTACGGAGAGAGTCTTATACGGGGGTTTTGACTAATTATGGGCCCACCAAGAAACTTATTTGTGTCGAATATTATTTGGATACCAACATTTTTAAGAAATTTATGGAGCTTAAAGTGATTCTCGGAAGTGGGCCTTATATGGGAGCTACGAGTAATTACGGACCGATATGCACAAAGTTCGTAGATGTGATTTGGCTTTATTTACCACTCATGTGTTGAAATTTGTTTGGATACTTGCATAACTCAAACATTTATGATCAATAAACCCCAATTTCGGGAGGACATTTGTATGGCGGCCAGGTGAAATAATGGACCGATTTCTACCAGTTTCAGTCCCATCCGTCCTTGGGTCGGAAAAATATTCTGTACCTAATTTTATCAAAATATCTTCCAAATTGCGACCTGTACTCTGAGCGCAAGCTTTACATAGACAGCCAGCCAGACGGACGGACGGACATCGTTAAATCACTTTCTGAGTCGATCAGTATACTTTAAGGTGGGTATTGAACTAATATTTCTGGTCGTTACAAACATCAGTACAAATCAAATATACCCTCCCCAATATGGTGGTGTAGGGAATAAAAACGAAAATTAAAACATTTAAACAGAAATTTGTAACAGCATTAAACTTTATGCTTCAGCGTGCACATTTCTGCATTTTCGAAACCATTTTAACTATAATTTTATACACACCACCGACAAAACAAATATGGATAATAAAACACAGCCTAAAACCAAACTGGCCATTACCATTTTAGGCAATAGCACGCATAATTATAAACATGTTATGGGGAATATAGCACAATTTTTACTGTATGCTTTTTAACCACCAGCTACGGTTTTGACTGCTAAAATTCCAGTTATTATTTCCGTTACACGGAAGATAAATACTGCTGCAAATAGTAGTACATAAAAACAGGTTAAATGTAACATTTATCCAACATTAAAGACACAACCACAATATGATTATGAAAAACATACACTGTCGGACAAAACAAAGTGCGGTTTTGTAACCTTTTTAATTCCTTTTTGAAAATTTTCTTCTACATGTATTATTTACTATTTATTCACAGTGCTATGGTTTGTTAGAGTATCTTAATTATTTACATACCCATTGCAATTTCATAATGTTGCTCATTTATATTTCTAAAGTAAATATTTATATTGAAGAAACACAAGAAATATGCGCGACATAATATAGTGCGGTTTTGTGTTAACCTTAAAATAAGAGTTGCATTTCTGATTTCTTTTGAAAAATTTATGGCAAGTTGTTAAAAATAATAAACTAGAGTGAAGTACTTATTTATTTAATTTAATTTAATATTACTTAAATATACACAAAATAAGGCTAGTCTGATTTTTTCGAAATGAGGACTTTAACCAAATAGGAAAACGATTTGTTGGTACTAGATCGTGAAAATGGAATGAAACAGAAAGCTTTGTCTTCTACGTATAATATATCAGATTCTGTGGCCAGAAAATCAATTGCTTTGTATAAAATAAGAAAGTGAAACAAAAGCCTAAAAAATTTATGTGGCAGAAAACGTAAGACCACGAAGCTGGACGATAATCATATGACAGTTCTAGCAAAATTAAATTCTTTTACGACAAACAGAGTTATAAAAGAGAGATTAGAATTAAATATATCTTTTCGAACTGTCTAAAGAAGACTCGACGAAAGTACGTTCGCTAAGAAAAGTCCTCTTCATAAAAAAAAACCAGGAAATATTAAAAACCTTACTTTATTTTGCCCGATAGTGTACACTGTACAGTATTGTAGTGTATTTAATAATGCAATCATATATTATAAATGTTTATGAAAATGAAATCATGCCAAATAATACAGGGTAGAATTGTTGTATTGAGTATTGTAAAGCCTAACATTTTACGTTCTGAGTTACTAAATTATCATAAAATAATGATATCTCATTTTTTTTTAACAAAACTTATAAGTTCAGAAAATTTTGTTTTATCGCAAATTTTATTAGTATTTATATTGTTTGAGAGATAAGTTTACAGCATAATATATTTCAAATGTTTTAAACATTTATCTAATTTTAGCAATTTATAATTGATTTTATTACTAATTCTTAACATTTTTATAGAGTTTGTTTTATCATAAGAATTTTGTGTGAAATTTAACAATTTATAAAATTAAAAATTGGTCTACAATATATTTATTGTAATAATATTTTATAATAAAAATAGTGACACACCATAATGATGAAACATTTAACTATACCAGCAACTGATGTTATATGTAGCTCCAATTGAAACTGTTAATGATCTTGGACTATTATAATCTACTAAGTAAAATGGGTGGTTTGAGTGAGTTGACATTAGTTTACTTCTCTAGAGTAGATATAGAGTTCTAATAACGTTGAATACATAGGATTGAATTATGCAACAGCATAATAATATTACTAATTGTTTTAACAAATACCAAAATACATTGTTCAACAAGATTTAAGGAAAAGAAAATAAACAAGTAAGAGTTTATATTCGGCTGTGTCGAATCTTATATACCCACCACCAAACCAACTACTTTAAAACGAACGTCATAAAATATTTTTCCGTAATTTCTATTTATTTAAGATTTATTTTGACTATAGTCACAAGAATTTTATGCATATTTCTTTTCTAATCAAGAATTTTTATTTGTCTCTTTCTTTCAGAATTGCGCTTTGTTTATATTTTTGCAGCGTGCAACATAAATCGATTTATTTTAACACGCAAGAAATTAGGTACCAAAATGGAAACTGATTTTGGCTTTTTGAAATGCCAAATTGTACTGTGGTTCTTCTTGAAAGTAGAGTTTGAATGGAAGCTATGGCCAATTGAGGACCAACTTTCACAAAAGTCAATAGTATAATTTTTACATAAATGATCTGTGTAAAATTTCGGTTCAATATGGATGTTGGTATGTGTAGGTTAATGAGTTTTCGGGTGTAATCATCACAAGGGAGCTATTACGGGTCAATCATCATGAAATTCTGTACGGGGATTGACATGTATATGTAAATTATTTGTGTTGAAATTTAACTGCAATAATAAATAATAAGGCAGATACGAACACACTTCAATCGGCTTATTTTCATAAGGAGCAAGAAAATATATACTTTGTTAGAGCTCAGATAAATATTTTTTAATATAACACACAAAATAATGGGAGAGGGTACAAAAACTATTCTTTAATATTTTATAATTTTTATAAACTTCGTTGGCACATCTGTTATTGCAGGTAAATAATCGATTGTGTGAAAAAATGTATAAAAGACTTTTCCATAATTTATATTTAAGTTACAAATTTTTGTTTTGTTTATTAAGATACTAATATTAATAAAAAATTAAAATTAATGCAGATTCTACATTTCAAGGAAAGGTAAATATATATTATTAGCTTTTTTAACCGAAATTGTTTTAACCCTCCGATGAGTGGCAGTTCTGAACTTCACGGCCGTGTGAAAAGGTCCCTTTTTTGTAAATCATGTTTTTTTCATATAAAATTTTTTTTTTTTATTTTTTTTTTGTTTTTATTGTTTATAACTAAATTCTACATACAAAAATAATTTTTGCAATTTTTTTAACCCTAAGAACTGGTTTATTGCTAGTAGTATAAAATTAGAATATTGTGCCTTTCCTTGAAAGAAAGATAGTTCATGTGTTCGAATTTTTCTTAGAATTTTTTGTTTTTATCATTACCCTAAGGTCTTTGAGTTTAGGTATTTGTGTTCAGAACAAGTAAATTATGTGTTGAAACAATAAAAAAATTATAATGATCCCCAAAAACATGCATTTATTAGTGAAATTCAGTACAAGGTCCATACGGACCTAGTCACACGTCCGCGTACTATTCTCACTAAAACCTCAATAACTCTTAAAGTAATGATCCGATTAGTTTGATTTTTTTCCAAAAGATGTGCAACAAAATATTTTTGGAATACAGGGTAACTTTTGGGGGGTTGTAGTGGCCGAAGTAGGAGTATTTTCAGTTTGAAAAGGTAAAAAGGTCCCTAGGGACCTTCTAAGTCATCGGAGGATTAATAACTTCTATGTTGATGTTTTCAAATAATCACTTATTAATACTTATAATTAAAATGAAATAAATTATATAAAAGTGGTAATGACAAAAATAGGAAAATTTTTATTATTTTTTGATTTGCTTAATTACAAAAAAATATACTAAAACATGTTTTATCATACAAAAATGTACAAGTTTAGCACTGATTTATTGTTGTCTAAAAGTTTAAGCTGATGAAATAAATACAGCTTTTAACTACATTAAAAAATAGAAACTTTCTCCAATAAACACACATTGTATTCTAATATAAAATTATGTACGTTGCTTAATTTAACCATACAACGGCAGCAATGGTGAATAAGGGTTTATAAGGAAATAAGGGTTTATAAGGGGTTTTAAGCTTTTAAACCAACTATAAATACTTATTTATTTTTTCAGAAGTTTTTATGAATTTTTTAATACATCAAATTTAAAAAATATTACTTTTAGTTACGAAAAAATTTTGAAAGTGAATTTTGTCTTTATCTTCATTTTCGTTCTGTACAAATAATTTTCGGTGACAATACAACTAACTCATATTCACTTCAGTAACTAACAAGTTTACCTCAACAATTCGTAAAAATAATCCACTTCTAATGCTAATTTAATTATGCCAGAATATTTAAACGTTAATTTTCTGTTTCAGTATATAATAGTGCTGCATGGTTTTTACAACTTAAGATTGTAAATATCTTGAAAAATATTATAAATTATATTATTATTTTTTATTTAAAAATAAAATAAAAACAAGTAAGAAATTATAGTCGGTCAAGCCCGACCATATAATATTCTACACCTAGTATATCAATAAAACAGACTTTCAGATATGGGCGCTATATGGGAGATTTGACCTATTATGAATATAAATATTATGTGTGTTAAACTTTATCTCGATATAAATACGTTTAAAGGATTTATGGAGGTTAAAGTGAATTACGAAGTGGGAGTTTTGACTATTTATGAACTGACTATTATAAAATTAGGTGTCATCCTATTTGTACATAAGAAACTCATTTTTGTTAAATTTTATCCGGATAACAAAATTTTTAAGAGATTTATGGTCCTTAAAGTGATTTCGGGAAGTGGGCATTATATGGGTGCTACGACTAGTTATGGGCCGATCATCATAAACTTCTACCATATTATATGTATATACACGAAACATGTTTGTGTTTAATATTATTTGTATACCAACATTTTTAAGAGAGTTATGCTCTTTTAAGTAATTTTCGGAAGTGGGCCTTATATGGGAGCTACAACCAATTATAGACCGATCGTCACGAAATTTGCAGATGTGATTTAGCTTCATGTACTGCTCATCTGTGGTAAATTTTGTTTGCATACTTGCATAATTCAAAAATTTGTGACCGGTAAACCCCAATTTCGGGAGGACATTTGTATGGGGGCTAGGTGAAATAATGAACCGATTTCCACCAGTTTCAATCCCATCCATCCTTGGGTCGAAGAAATATCACGTACCAAATTTTATTGAAATATCTTCAAAATTGCGACCTGTACTCTGCGCACAAACTTTACATGGACAGCCAGCCAGCCAGACGGTCGGACGGACGGACGGACGGACGGACGGACGGACATTGTTAAATCGACTCAGAAAGTGATGCTGAGGCGGTCGGTGTGGTGGCTGTTGGACCAATATTTATGGGCGTTACAAACTTCAGCACAAATCCAATATACCCTCCCCACTATTGTGGTGTATGGTATAATAGTAAATCTGATCTCAAGCTTAAAAAATTATTATTAAAATAAAACAAAATTATACTAAAATTATGCTGGCTGCTTAAGCCAATCTGCCATCAACACTCGATTAGTCGACCAATATGTACAAACTGCTCGATAAATTTGCGCTAAAATTGTATTTCTCTTTTTTTTTACTTATTAAATTTTGTGGTTTCTATGTTTTTGTTTCCAAATACGATGTAATAGATTGTTTTTGTTTATAATTTATAAAGACTTTTATTTATTCATGCAAAACTACTAACAGCTTCAACTAATATACTTGCAATGCCCGCTTTCTCATATAAAACACTTACAGGTATCCGGGTACCTTAATGTGCATTAAAGGGTGTTAAAAGTAAATTGGTCTCTCAGGCGAATCACAAAAAAAGTCAAGACGTACGGCTGTAAAAAAAACTAAATTATTTGAAAGTTAGTAGTTCTAACAAAGTTATACAATTTATCAATTTCAATGAAAAAAACTTTGACTGAAAAAGCCAAAGATACCCGGGTAATTTGGCGCACACATAAGGGTTAAATTTAAAACTTGTGTTAAAATATTTTTCAACCATCTGATATAATAAATGTTTGACTGACTTTGAAATGAAAATAAGTTGATATACATAACTTAAAAGCTTCGACTTAAAACTGTTTCCTTTATAATACAATAAAAACATACAGAAAAACTACTTGTTAGCCATACTAGTTTCAAGTATACAATATAATACTTCATCATTATAATATTTTCACAATACAAACTATTTTTTTATACAAATATTTATTTTACCATTTTTCGTTTTACTCACCATGTTTGTTTTTCCTCTAAACAATTGCTTTTGAAACCATGTATACTTGCATATCAAGATCTTTTCAAAATATACTTCAATTTAAAATAAGTGTATTTATAAGCTATACAGTAAAATTTACATTTAAATTCATATTTACCCAAAATTCCGAAAATTTCACACAGTTATTGTAGAGAAAAACCTTCTTTTCAATATGAGTCGTACCAGCTTTTCTTTCTATTCTTCCACAATGACATTCATAAATGCTTCCATTTATTACAAACTAAGTATTTAGGAAGCAAGACAGAACAAAAAGAAATATTTTTTGGGAAAACGTATGCCACAAGATTGCATTATTTATTTTATTGAACTTGGAAATTGTAATAGTTGGTAAGTAATGGTAAATATTCAGTGCTCCACTATAGTAGAGATTTATTGGAAAATTGAAAGATAAAAAAATAAAAATAGAATTCACAAAATACAAATACAGAAAAAAGTTGCAAGCTCATGAAGTTTTCGCAGAGTTTTTTTTATCATAACTAAAGGGTGGTTAAATTGTAAGGGCCGATGTTGAATGTGAACCAAGCTTTTTTCCGAATTTTATTTGACATTTCTCTATTTCAGATTACGCAATTTGAACCGTGGAGAGATACACAATCCAACAACGTGTTAAAGTTAGCCAGACTTATTATGAAAATGGGCGTTCAAATCAAAATGCATATCGTGCACTTCGTGATTTTTTTGGTCAATTTGATCGGCCAAATGTGCGTACAATCGCAAAAATCGTGCAAAAAATTCGAGCAAACCGGGTCTGTAGAAGATGTGAGAACACCAGTGCATACTCGTACAGCTCGTACTGCAGAAAATATTGCTGCTGTTCGCGATAGTGTGGCTGAAGAGCCGTCCACCTCAACTCGTCGTCGTGCGCAACAATTGCACCTCTCACGCTCGTCGTTGATGAACATTATGCAGAAAGACTTGCATTTACATGCTTACAAGGTGCAATTGGCTCAAGAACTAAAGCTTCTTGACCATTCCAAACGTCGTGAATGGGTAGAATGGTGGCAAGAAATGGCAACAGTGGATGATCAATTTTCGAAGAAAATCATCTTCAGTGATGAGGCACATTTTAACCTCAGTGGATTCGTCAATAAACATAATTGCCGCATTTGGGCGAATGAGAATCCAAGAGTGATTGTCGAAAAACCAATGCACCCACAAAGAGTGACTGTTTGGTGCGGTTTATGGGCTGGCGGCATCATCGGGCCGTATTTTTTCCAAAATGAGGCCGGTCAGGCAGTTACTGTGAATGGTGTTCGCTATCGTGAGATGATAACGAACTTTTTATGGCCCGAATTGGAAGATATGGATGTGGACGATATGTGGTTTCAACAGGACGGTGCCACTTGCCACACAGCTAACTAAACAATGGCTCTTTTGCGCAACAAATTCAATGGCCGTGTTATCTCACATAATGGCGATGTCAATTGGCCGCCAAGATCATGTGATTTGACACCGTTGGACTTTTTTCTTTGGGGTTATTTGAAAGAAAAGGTGTACGTCGATAAGCCAGCAACAATTCAAGAGCTAAAGGATGAGATAATTCGGCACATTAACGGCATAGAACCTTCATTATGCCTCAGGGTCATCGAAAATTTGGACCATCGGATGGAGATGTGCCGCCGTGGTCGCGGCGCCCATTTGGCCGATATTTTGTTCCATACATAATTGAGTAATACCAATATATCATAATAAAATAAAATTACAATAATTTCCTAAATAGTTTGTGTTTTATTCAAAATCAACATCGGCCCTTGAAATTTAACCACCCGTTATAAGAAAAGTTATGAATTTATATTTTCTGGCCATAAAATAATTATGTTTTTTATCAACATATTGCAATTGTGCTAGCACCAAAAAAATCTTTATTTTCATGCTGTAATAAACTTTGTTTAGTTTTGTTTTATTTTGTATCTGCTTGTGTTTCTTACACGTTTTAATGGTAACGTAAATACCAATGAGTTTTTTTTTTAAATACAATAATATTTTATTTATTATTTTGTGTAACATGATTTTATAGATCATCTTATAATGGGTCCGCCATTTAAAATTTTTTTTCAACTAGTGCTTATTTCGCGAATGGTAACACTTAGCTCATGTCTGATTTGACAGATAATTTGTTTTATGCTTCCGCTGAACGAATACGGTTGTGTATACGCTTGTCTTCGCGTCGCTAAGTGGGCCTGCGATTGACTTACAGAAGATGCCGATTTTGCCCAAAAAAATCAACTTTTCAAATGAAGCTCATCTTGATCTTGGCGGGTATGTAAACAAGCAAAATTGTCGCATTTGGGGCACAGAAAACCCGCACGTATACATTGAAAAGCCGATGCACCCAAACCGAATTTTATGCGGATTTCGGTCCAGAGGCATAATTGGGCCATTTTTCTTCGAAAATGAGCAATCAGTGGCCGTTACAGTCAATGGCGATCGTTATCGGGCGATGTTGAACGCATTTTAGTTCACAAAAATTTAAGAGGATGATATTGGAAACATTTGGTTTCAACAGGACGGCGCCTCGTGTCACACAGCCGAAGCTACACTCGATGTTTTGCGCCCTGTTTTTGAAGGTCGCATTATTAGCCGCAGAGCTGATGTCGTTTGGCCACCTCGAAGCTGCGATTTGACACCGTTGGACTATTCTTTGTATGGTGCCGTCAAAGATAAGTGTTACGCCGACAAGCCAGAGACCATTGACGCTTTAAAGTACAATACTCGTGAAGTCATTAGAGAAATACAGCTGCACACAATCGATAATGTGCCTAAAAATTTTACCGATCGTGTAGGCTACTGCCTGGTCAGCCGAGGCAGCCATTTAAATGAAATTATTTTCCATTATTAACCGGAAGGATTGTACTTTCGAATAAAAAAAGAAATTTGAGAAAAGATTCAGTAGTTTTTTTATAGCATTTTCAAAAAAAAAATGTTATTTAAAATGTTATTTGGCGGACCCTTTAGATGTACACCAATAGTAGGCAGTGCAATAAGTGTTTTTTTAACTAATATAATTAAATTGATATTTTCGATTTGGTCGATCTTTATGGTTAATAATAATAATATTTTCAATATCAATGATGCGGGGTTTTTTTTATATGTTTAGCTTTTTTTGAAACATGTATATAACTGCCAATTTTCAGATACCCTGTCCTGCTCTCATCAAATTGGAAGCTATTATCAAAACTGCTCACTTGGCTCCATTAGATTGGTCCTGTTGAGTTTTCCGATTGTTAAGCAACTGGTCGATCGATCAAAACTAGTTTAAATTTCGAGCCACTCTGATTCTTTGGCAAATGAATAGATATGTCTAAGATTCATTTTAGATTGTACGTCCAAGCACGCAAAAAAAATACGGCCAAAGATGTGCTCACTCGCGTTTTACAAAGCCGTATATTGGCAGAGTAAGTGAGATGCTATCTGCTCATTTTCTTAATTATAACAACTTCTGCAACTAATTATAACAACTTCGACTAATTTTATTTAATAAAAAAATGTTTATATTAATCATTATAGAATGAATATTTAGCCTATAAAATAATCTAAAACATTTTAATATTATTGCAACTTAATTAAATATATATAACATAATTAATATATGGTATATTTTGACTGCTAATTTTATAAAATTCTACTTGTGACGGCACACCCACTATTTAGTATTCAATTAACTGAAAAGAAAATTTAAATGGACGAAAACAGATATTTACATACATACTCATATGTATACTATGAAATGTATGTAGGTGCAATTTTATAGCCATGGAAATTGTTGTTTAATTAATATGTATATATTTTATCAGAAAATATTTTGTATACATATATGGCACGCTTAATTGATTTCACGCGAACTGATTTACCTATACTGAATAAATACTAAGAGCTTGCTATAAATTTAATTTAAAACATTTTATAAACTCTCGTTTTTTATTTTCTTTTAGAATTTTTTCTCTTTTGATTTTTTTGTTTCTCCGCTTCCGTGCAAATATTTATTGAAATGATATGACAAAACACTGTAAATAACGATTTTAATTTTTTTTTTATAATAATGCCATTTTATTACTAATAAAATAAGTATTAAAATTAAATTTATGGTACAAGTTGATTGTTATTATTTCATTTATTAATATGTAAAATTACACCCAACGTTTTTTTATATTAAATTAATTAGAAAGCCATCTAGGACTTTTGTTTTTTCAGCTGTAAAGAATTAAGTTTTTATTTTTTTTATTTAACCATAAACTCACTGCTCCTTCAACAACTTGTATATAAATATAAAATATTATTAATTATATTTAATTTGCAATCAATATAAGCACAAGTAAAAAGCTTCTGGTAAGTAGTAAATTTTTAATCACAAGAAAATATTATGTGTAATAAATTAAAAACGTAGATGCATAATTGATATATTTAATATATATAAGAATAAAATTTCATATATCAGAGTAATTTAGTTATTACTTACTCAATTTAAGGAGACCTTATTAAAAATTTACATATAGAAGTGCATAGAGAAAAGCAATTTGAATCGCAATAAATTGATTTAATCAAATATTTGAAATTTAAAAATTTTGTATCAAAATATCTTCATTATCCACTTACAAACTTTTTTTTTGTGTTAGTTGTTATGTTGGTATTTTTATATAAAGCCGAATATATTAATGGTATTGTGTGAATAAATAAATATTTTTTATGAAACAAAACACCCTGTAATAAATTGTTTTTCAAAAAAATATGAGCTTATATTTTAATCACAATTTAATTTAATGTACCTACAACTAAAAGGATCAACTACAAAGCAGATACTGAAAATGTAGCACAGATTTACAGACATTTAATACATAAAAAAACGCAACTTACAAATATTGTATAATAAGTAATATTTTCTATTTGCTATAAATTCTTTTAATATTTTGTTATGTTAAGGTTTTCATATTCTTTTTTCCTATGACAAATAATTTTTAAAATTTATAAGATTGTAAAATTGTTTATCCCAAATTTACAAAGAACAATAAAATTATTCTGCAGTTTATTTACAAATTAACAATTATTACTAAATAAACATCTTCAAATTAATACTATTATTATATCGCAAAAATGTCTTAAATATTTGTAGAATGCATTTTTCACATGCCAAGTCAGTGATATCATAAAATTGTAGAAAAATAACCGTGTGTAGTTTTAAAAGTTTTTTTTTTTTTTTTATATATAAAACCAGATTTTAAATGGTTCAAATTAGGGGTGTCTAAAACTTCCTTATGAAAGATAAACCACCAACACATTTAAAAACAACTAAATTTTTTTTTAATATTTTTTGTTGGGAAAAGCTAAAAATACACAATTTTGTAAACGGTATCATATGTTAAATAAAAAGAAAATCGCTGTCGTCAATGTTTCCCAGCAATGCATACGAATGTGTTTTTTCATTGCACTTGCGTGTATACAGTGAAGAGCAACAAAAAAAAAAAACACAACTAACAAGACAAGGCTGTTTCTGTATTTCGTATTGCTAGTGCTGTATGTGTGTATTAAAAAACACAGCGTCTAGCTAAGGACTTTTACAAAAACAAACGACCACAAAGATGCTAGGGCTTGGGCAATGCTGTAATTTTTAAATATTAATTTTTTTCTTTGTGATACAATCGTGATTTTTAGTTGCTTCGACATATGTATGAGTATTATGTATGTTAAGCAATACGAGTATATAATAAGTATACGCCACTTGGTCCTATTTATAAATAATGTGTAATATGTAAAAAAAACTAAACAGCAAAACATACTTTTAGGGGTATAAATATGAAATTGAAATATTTCAGATAGTTGCCTCAATCTATGAATACTGTCACAATATATGTCAAACGAATGCTTTGATTTAGGCTGATACCACAATCCTGCAATACTTAAATATTTATATAAAAATTATCGGGTTACCTGTTTACAGCTACTTTGTAAGTTTCTTTTATCGAATAAACAAATAAGGTCTATTTGTTTCTTTTCTAATTTAAAGTAAAACCAATTGTTTTCTTGATAATATTTCTAATTTGTATTACATGCTTTAAATTTGAGAATATCATTAAGTAGTTTTCAGTTTGCAATAAGTGCCTAAATGAAAACTTACAAACACGACTTTGTGAATTTTAGTCACGTTAGACAAATTAAAGGAAATACGCAAATATTTTCTGCCAATAAAAAGTGTCAAAATGCATCATTTTATGTTTATGATGCCTTTAAGCTAAAACTCAGCATTATAAATACTACAAATACAATTTTGTGCACGATTTAGCATCAGTACTGTTGGTAAAATTAACATACACTCTACTAAAATAATAGTAAAGTCAGAACTTTTTATTGGATTTTTGTGAAAAAATCTACATTTTTCAAAAATATTTGTTTGTATAAAAAAAATCAAATTTATGGATTCATAATACAACTTGAAAATAAAATGAGCCATGGCCACTAAAATAGCTTAACTAGTATTATATTAAATTTTTGTTTGTCGATAGTTTATGTTTTTTATACTAAAAGTACGGTCCCATTTGGCAAATATTTACTCAAAAAAGCATAACCACTTGTTTTAGCACAAATTTGTTTGATGTTGTTTACTCTTACAAGAGTTTTGCAAGATCAAACAGCATCAAATAAATTTAAACTAAATATTTGTTACGCTTTGACCTAAATAAGAAAAGTTTTGTTAATAAATAAACGAGCTCAAATATATGTTATATAGTGGTTACGTCTTTTTCGGCAAATATTTGCCAAATGTGACCGTACGTTTAGCTCCCAAAATTTGTATATCGTATTTTGGCCCTATACAAAACTGTAGTGTATTGCTGCCAGTCGTTTTTAGCTGACAATTTTATTTTGCTTTTCTATTTTACTGCCTTAAAGCAAAACCTAATGTCAAGTTAAGAAAAGACAATTTGCGGGCCTTAAGGAAGACATAAATAACAAAATAACTTGAAGACAAAACCTGCTGGAATCAGTATTAGATGCGGAAGTCAAAACGGAAATTCAAATTGTCTGTACTGCGAAATTATTAAACTAAATTATATATAAAGATTTTTAACTGTTAAAAAAACCTGTATATGTAAGATGAATAACTAAACAAACGTCAAAAATAATTGACGTTTTTCCTATTTTGGGCTATGTAACACGAAAGTCAAATTTTTTGACGAATAACGTAACAATTGACACATTTTTTTGGGTTGTGTATTGCCTTTTTAAATGTCAAACAAGCGAAAGAAAGACGAATAAAATATTTCATTCGTCCTAAAGAAATATACATACATATAAGAAACAGACAAATTTTAAAAATTTTGAAATTGAAACTAAAAAAAGGTAAATATAAACAAACAATTATGGCTTATTTATGTAAAATCAATGTATAATAATGATGAAAACACATTTTTTTTTATTAATTTAATAATTTTTCAAAATTACACAAATTTGTAAATAATTTGATTTGTTTATAATGTATATCCAGCTGTTTATTTTTTTGCTCTTAGTAGGGTAGCCATTGTTTATAGTAAATTAAGATATTCAATATGAACAAAAGTAAACAAAACAGATATATTTACATACAGGCAATACTGTGATTTCACACTTTGTTAATTTATACGCCCATGACGCAAATGAAGACGAACAATAGAGAGCGCGTTACATAAACGAAAATTGTTACTTATCGTTGACGTTTCCTCCAGTTTCGTCTAACTTTAAATGTGTAACATAAACAGGCTGTAACTAAAATAAATATTACAGAGGTTGAGTAAATTTAAAAAATTGTTGGATTCTTTAAATTCTCTCAAAAACAAAACTAAAAAACAACTGCTAATTCACGAGTTCTATGGTGCGTATGAGATTGATTAATTTTATTTTATCCTCTTAATTAAATATTAAGTATACGCATATACATATATATGTGGTGGTCTGACTTAGTATGTATGCATGTATGTAGTTTTTAATGAAACATTCGCACCACAATTTAATTTAGTATGAATTCATTTATTTATTTAATTCACTTAGTTATCTAGTTTATAATATAAATGATTTTATTTAAATTTAAGTAGTTTTAATTAGATTTCTAGTTCTAGTTATGTAGGTTTTAATTAGAGTTACATTTGTTAAGTTTTCTTCAAATATGTGCACAATAGTTTTAGTTAACTTTTAAATACTTCTTAGCAACTGTTTTACTTCTTACTTCGACGGCGTCTACTTCTACTCTCTCTATTCTGTTCAAATAAAATTATTCTAAAGGTCTGATGTTCTTCTTCTTTGTTTTGTCATATCACGGGGTTGCCATATTGTCCGTCAATGTCCCAATCCCACATATATGTATATTTTTTGTTTGACATAACTTAGTTTCATGTAGCCCACAATCAAATTATTAAATCTAGCATTTATATTTCCTTCATAGAATATAAATGTTTATGTTAAATTTAACCCTCTAGTGCGCTTTTGTAACTGATAGGTCCAGTAGATGTAGTAATTTAAATGCATATACCATTTTATGGTTTTCTTTTTGATTCGGTTCCGCCCCATCATGCTGTCGAAGAGATCAATACCGACCATATGACGGTTGTACTCTTTGACAATCGCTGGGCCCTTAACCATGATCGACCTGCGTTCCCGACGGTCGAATCTGCTAATATAATTTTCTGGTTCCACGCCAACGAATGTGGACAGAAGAGTTACGTTCTTATTATCTTTCCACAAGACGTTTGCGAACTCTAAACCTTCAAAGTCAGCAACGAATTGAAATGATGTTCCCCTAGGACATTTTTTTTATTTCTTGATCAGTTGGCAATTTACAACAATATGTCTGCAAGCCTCTTGTGTTAAGTAGTTTGTGGCACCAAGTAGATTTTCCGGAATTTCTGGAGCTATATTTTCAGTTACGTTTTCATTTTCACTATTTAATTCGCTTATGATATCCACAATATTTTCATCACCCAGAAGGTGCTCTATATCTTCATTATTTGTAAGTTTACTTTCCATAATTTCATCTTCATTGGAATCGTCTAATTTATCTTCACTGGCAGCAGGATCAAGCAAAATTCGAAGAATATCTTCCTCTAAAAGTTGTTTTTTTGACATATCCTGAAAATTCGTTACATACTGAATCATTTTATAGTAACTTTTGTACATTAAAAATATTTTATTACGTACAGTGGGGAGCACAAATCAGTACATGTTAGCACTTTGTGCATTTGTTATTCCATTAAAATAAAAAAGAAAATTAGGAAATGATTATTGTCACTTATTTTATGCTTAAATTTATCAAAATAATCTATAAACCAAATGCAAAAGTATCACGTTTTATAAAGAAAAATACAAACGAATCGAAAACAAAAATTTAGTCCATTATGTTTTGGCATATGCATCAAAAGGAAATTCTGCTCGCTAAGGCATTTTTTTTAATGATTTTGCAAATGTACTTGCGGTCTTTACCCAACTGAAAAGTAACTTTATTAACATGATAGGTGCAGATAGTCTGCTTTCCTCATTATTCCTTCGAATTTTTGCATCGTTGCAATGGTACAGAGATGCTGCCATGTAAAGCAATTCCAGAGCATGATGTTCCCCATACCGTAAATCATTATTTCCTTTACATGGTGTCTTTAATTATTTGTTTTTTTTTAGTTTTTTTACTGTTGAGATGTAATAATATCGGGAAGGGCTCGTCTTGCTTTCCATCGACTAACATGTTAGCCATTTACTATGAAAATTCTATGTATCATAATTTGATTTGCATTGGAAAATTTGCAAAAAGTGTTTACCACTTAGAAATAAATTAACAGCAAACTAATTTTTATTTTTAAAATCATAAACAAAGTAAATACATACAAACCTATATCTAAATTATTTTGTTAACCATTCAACCTAAAATAAATGTCAAAAAACACTTTTTAATTTTATTTATGAGTTATATTTTTATGCAATAAAAAGTGCAAAAGCCACAAACATATATCCAGTTGTGCTCAACACTTTTTTTGATTGAATGTTTGAAATAAAAAACGGACATGTTTTCAAATATGCAACCAACTTTTTGCAGTAACTTTTCATTTTGTTGTTATTATTTTTTAGTTTTTAGTTTTAGTTTAGTATTTTTACGATTGAAAGTTCCTTTTATGTTTAATAGAATAAAATATTTTCCAACTAAGTAATTGCTGCTTTTAATCTCTGCTCAATATGCTCAATGAAATTGCATTTTATTTCTTTCATCATCAATCAGACTTATTATTTTATGGAGAACATATATGTTCTTTGGTTTTATTTTTTAATTGGAGAGTAACTTGTTTCGTAAACTAATAGGATGACATAGGAGCAGGAAAGTAAAAAAGTAATTGAAAATACTTCTTAATAAAATTATTTGGTTTTTAAATACTACTTTGCATTACACAGGTCAGTAAATTATCAATTATTAATTTGGTCAATATTTTAAATTGTCCAAATTTTTGTTACTGGCAAAGAGTAGAGAATTAAAGAATATAATCAGATTGATGAGCAAGTAATTTCAGTTAATTAAACAATAAAAAGGTTTTCTTTGGACAGTATGCAGAGGTTTTTTTATTTTTTTTTTTTTTTTTTGTAGATATGGAAACGAAATGTCACATACTTGGAACTGAAACAAAAATAAACTATTTTAAATTGAAAAGTAGAAAAAATAATAGATTTATACATTTTTTAATTGAAAATGTTTTTTTTTTGGGTTAGCTATAGAAAAAATATTTTGCTGAAATATTTTGTGTTTGATGAGCATTGTTGCGTAATTAGCAAAATAAATTTTAGGGAAACCGGTCAAAAATTCGAACTAAAATTTTACAAAAATCAAAATTTTGAAATTTCAATTTAAAATGTTCAAATCTAGCCTAAAACTGGAAATATAAAAGTCTTAGGAATTGCATAAAAACCGAGCAAATTGCATATTGACATGTTGAAAAAAATTACTTGTCAAAGGTGCCTTATTACTAGACCCCATAGCACCGCCCCTGAAGTGTTTGTGATCCCCATGATCATACTTTAAACACAAATACTCCGTTGCTATAAAAAGAAAATCCTAAATTTGCCCACTGTGACATTATTTACCGTGTAATACTAAACAAATTATCCATTTATGGAACCCTTTAGAGAATTGTATTTTTAGAACTTTTTACTTAAATATTTTTGTTTTTACAAAATTTTCCAAATATGGATAGTGCTGGGGAGTGCTGTGGAGAGCTGTGTCAGCTGAAATGAGTCAAATTCAAATTTTAATTTCTAGAAAAAAATACAGAGACTTTTTCGGAAAAAATATACAAATTTTGGAACTTTGTATATGTTGTAATTTTGGAAAAGTGCAGAAAGACGTGGTTGAAATTTGCTTTAATTTTATTACGAATTTTATTGCAAATATAGCAGATATTTTAGAAAAAATTTTGACCTTCCTTAGGACCGCAGTATCTAAAATTATATTTTCAATATTTCTGTTCTAATACCAAAAAAAGTTTTAGGAAAAATTTTAGAATCAACAAAGAGTCATTTAAATATATTTTATCTGAATTGGAAGACAAAATCAAACAGCAATCACGGCTTGGATGCTTAAGGCCTATTGACAATCTGGCAGCAGCTCTTCGTTTCTTCGCTGAAGGAGTAGCAAGGATTGGCATCCTAATATTTCCCAGTCAACTTTTTAAAAACTTCTGTCTGAATTATTAGTTGCAATCGAAGAGAAATTATGCCATGAATGGATAAGTATCAAAATGGATGAACAGACAAAAGTAATTCTTTTGAAAATCGTCGATACCAGGCGTAACCATGGCTATTGATGACCATGGCTCTGAACTGTTGTGGTGATGTTTGTTTTTTAGACCTGGACAAAGAAACATAATTAACTTTCATTGTATGTTTTTTATACATGTACGTACATACATATATTTACTTAAATTTGAAGTATACGCTTGTTATTTATTTTTCAGTTATGCAGGTATTTTATTTTTTCGCGCTAACCCTCCCAACATTTTCTATTGCGGAAGTGACTCAGAAGTGACGCTAAGAAGTTGAAACTCATCTTCTGCGATACCATTTTCTCATCGTAGAAGAGTCTTCCGTATTGAGAAGTTGTACCCCCCGAAAGTGACTTCATCGTAACTTCAAGAAGTCACTTCAGAGTAACTTCAAGAAGTCACTTCTGAGTACCTTCAAGAAGTCGCCTCTCATTTGTTTTTGATTTTTTTTTGCCTCATATTGACTATGGGATAACAAATATGTAAAAACTACAACAATAACAATAACAAAACCACACTTTATCACTGACCGACCACAGTGGTTTTATAACGGGACATGTCATTTTCGGCTGGTGTTGTAAACAACAAACAATCTTCCAAACGTCGTCTGGATGATTAAAAGACGACTGCAATGTAAATTGTTATTGTTATCTTCCAATTAACGTCTGGAAGTGAGTGAGACGTAACGCCTTTGACGATGGACGATTAAAGAATCTTCCAATTGCTGGCAGGGAAATCAAGCGTCGAACGAAAATTATGTAGATGTGTAGTGAACAAGTATTTTAGAATTCATACAAAGTGAACAAAAACATAGCTGTTCTGTTTGTTTTCTGGTACTCACATCGCTAACGTATTTTAGAATAACAAAAAGTGAATGAAACGCGTATTTGTGGTGAAAGTGACTTCCCGAATAGACCTGAATATGTTTCCAGAGAAATTTCGCATTTTTAAATTTTATTATCCAATAAAGAAAATTAAAGAAAATTGAATTTGTTAATACAGAAATATTTAAGCCATGTTAAATTATCTTAGTACATCCTTACGTACGCACTAGTAGAATCATTTTTACAACAAAACATTTAAACTCAACATAAAATTTCCTAACTATTTTCATGCAAATACCAACTCTCTTTCCTCTTTTTCCCAATTTTTGAACAACAATTTTTCTATTTTTTTCCCCTCATATGAATTTATCAAATTTTCTTCCTTTTTTGAGAGATTGCAAACAATAATATTAGTTGGCTGGTTAGCACTTAAATGCTCATTGTTGTATATATATTAGTAAAACAAATAAATTCCTTAACCAAATTAAGTTAGACAATTCATGTACAAACATAAATGACAGTACGGAATGTGAGTAAAACTGAATTATTCATAAAATTATTTTTAAAGAATGTAGACGTTTTACATATTTTATTTATGCGTTTAATAGACTCAGATATTTGATAATTCATCTCAAGTTATTCTAGGCTAGCCATAAGTCAATATTTATACATATTATAGGAATTTATTTATATACATATATTTAATTATAAGTATATATTTACAGATATGTGATGGTTTGTTCTATATAGACGTATAAGCTTAAGTTTAGTTGGTTTTCAACTTTTTTTTTTATTAATGTAAATTTGACGTAATTTTAACTACAATGCTATTATAATGAATCCAAAGAAAATAATTTACAGTATTTTAAATGAAATAATCGATATAAGTAATTCTTAAACGCAAAGTGAAGAGTTGTGAAATATTAAAATAAATATGCTGAAAAAACTTATGAAGTATGTTTTCAATTCAATTTGGGATTGGGAACACATATTTCGGCAACAAAAGTAATACAAAAACTAATACTATATTTAGATACCAAAATAAATGTTTCCTTTTTTATACTCCATTCTTTAAATATATAACCAATCATAGCGATTGGCCTAGACAACATATATCCATGCGGTTGTTAAGACACTTGGGAAAGCAAGGATTTCAGTATATGATATCAGTTTCTAACATGTGAGTAACACAAAAGGTTAGAATCATCCTATTTATTAAAGATGATAATGATGTGACTCAGATACAATTCTATAGACCGGTATTACTATTATCTGCTATTGCAAAGACTTATCATGACTTTTTCGTCCATCAGCCGGCTACTCACCTACCAGCAGTATGTTACCATCGTGGATTCCTAATACATGGCACCATTACAGCGTTAACTGGTATAAATACTCAGATCTCCTCTGCTAAAGCCAGTGGGTGCCTTTTATAAGAGTTATCCTTTTGACTCCTTTTTGAGATTTGTTCTTGAGAAACTATAGTTTTAGTTTCTATGTGCAGTTTTGTGTTTGTATTAGTATTTAAATTCAATGACTTAAAGATATCTTCAATGTCTATCTGTAGTTCATTCTCTTTGAACTTTATCATAATAAAACAAATAAGCACTTAAGAAAATGTTTAAATAATGCAAAATTATGGCAATAAATTTATGCAATAAATGTACATTTGCATATCTTTTTAAAAAATTATAGGAGGTTCCACGCCCATATTTTAAAAATATGTGCGATTATGAAAAATACACCAAGCAGATTTTCGTTGAGTTCTTTTGAATATTTAATAAATTTATTAGAAATGTACAAGAAACCATTTCTTGTTCGCATATGAATTTGCTTTTTGTGAAAAACTCTTGCCGATGTTATGTTCTTGTTCGAACAATGTTTTAAGAACATTTATTTGCACAACAACACTACCGACAATGCCAGTCATTCAACACTTTTCTAGAACAGCCTGAAACACAACAACACAGAGAAATTACCAATTATTTTTAATGGCAGAAATTTGTTCTTGGTTTTATAGACATTTTCTCAACAATCTGTGTAATTAACCAAGTGCCAAAAAGTAGCACATCTCCAGTAGTCAGTTATGCTGCGCTAGTGTGGTCAACTTTGTTAAAGGATATCCAATGGCGAGGTACTCAAAGCAGCCCAAATGCTGGTTAACGGACTATTGCAGGCTACATAAAAATTAGCTTGGAACATCATGTACATGAGGAAATGAAAGTTTCCTCAATTATGCAACATATCATATTGACAAAACAGTTTATACTACTATAACATCACACAGCTGGAGTTTTTCTGTGATATATGCAAGTCGAGAAAATCCACAACAACAAATCCATTATTTAGGCTAAATCATATGATTTACATTTAAGCCTTACAGTATTTGCGTTTCGGTTATTATTTATTTAATTATTTTCTCTGTGTGACAAAGCTGAAAACTGTTTATTTTGATTTGAAACAGTTCATTTCGAAACAATTAACAAATACATTTCCAGATTTAACTTGGTTGGTGTTTTATTAACTTCGTATTAAAAAATGTACGACAATTTTGCGTGACTGTACATTTTTGTTTAATATTTCTCGGGAATTAAAATAGTCATTAAAATCCATTGGATGAAAATTCCACATATGGCAACCGTAAAAATGTTAAATGTTAATGTTAAATGCATCTTTCTTAACAGACATGGTGAACAACTTTTATTAGTCTCTATTAAATTTTATTTCACACGATTGATGATTTTAGTAAAAACATTGATTCAGAGTTAACCAAAAGCAAAGTTAAAGAAAGAAGAAGGGCAAATTTCATGCCTCTCTTAAAGATTAATAGAACTTCTTTACGTATTTTTCCAGTCGAGATGAAATTATAAACACATTTTTTTTTTTTTATTATTTTGCTGAATATATACCTTTAAAGAACATATTGTTAGTCAAAAGAGAGAATGCGAGTTGGAATTTATTTGTTTTTTCTTTTTTTTTTTTGGGGAACATAATCCTTTGCAAATTGACACAGAACTTAAAATAGCACAACTAAATTTAGACAACAATAATACCCCTATAAACCTGTCAATCACACAAGCGTTGTATGAGATTATATTACATTTCTCATTTCATAGTCCTTGCTGTTTATATATTTTATGTTGTGGTCCTTATTTGGTTCCAGGACCTTTAAGCTGTGGCAGTTGTAGTTTGAGTAATAGTTTAACATAAATATTTTTGAATATTTCCCTTTAGCATGTAGGATAATTTCATTTACGCATGCAAACAGGTCTATTGTATGCTAGGGTAAATAAACAAATAAAGGACTTCTGGATTTTTATTTATTTTTTTTGCTATTTTTGTAAGAATATACCAATAAATTACAAAAAAAAAAAACATTTGAAAAATTAGATTATTTAACACATTGTTCGATCTTTTTATTTATTAAACAATTATATTTTATTTTTCGAAATTAAGGTCTAATTTATAAAAACACAAAAACTAAAAACTAAAATATTTTTCATATTAATATTTTTGTTTCTGTAATATTTAAATTTTTGAAAAATATTTTTATTGTTATTAATTTTAAATTTTGTTCATGTTTCCCTAAAGACGCTACACATTGTTGTAGCGAGATATCAGAAAAAAATTAAAAATAAAAACAATATTAGACCTTAATTTCGAAAAATAAAATATAATATAATATTTTATTCAAAAATTTTTATTTGTAATTGAAAACTTTAAACAATTAAAGACAAAATCATCAGATTAAAAACCATATATATATATATATATATATATATATATATGATTAAAAAAAACATAAAATTTAGAGTAATGTATGAAATCTTTATTTGAATTGACAGACTGAACTATCTAATTCAAAGTTTAAAAATAAGTTCATGTAGATGTTGATGGCGGCTACTCCTAAAGATATTTTGTAAATAAGTAAAATTATGATATTTTATTAATTGATTTAAACCTTTTTTTTTAATTTTAAACAGAACACTTAAAATATAACTGGATGTAGGAGGCTTTATTCGAAAAAACAATATTTCCTTTTTAACAATAATTTCATTCAATTGTTGGCCGCGACGAAATGTGTTACTATGTATAAATAATTTCTGCTTTAGAGAGCATATATTTTGCTAAGTTTAATTTTTTCGAAAATTACTTAAACTAATTTTCTCTATATGGATGTATATATATATAGCTTTTTTCTTCTTTTGAATAAACATGAATTATGGTCGTCATAAATAAATTTCACTCAATTGACAATAACATGTTGAATTATCAGCCAGTCTTTATTATCGTTGCTATGGTCGTTATCTATAAAAGGTCAGATTTCTAAGCATTTGACCACAATACAAATTTATTTGGAATTTTGTATCTACATTTGATTTATGGTTGTTTGTGCGACTCACTTTAAATATACAGGAAAGCATTTTTTTATTAAGCACATAAAATAAAAATAAAATAAGATTTATTATGTTGAAATTTATTATTATGATTTGTTTTACAATATTGGAATATTTAAAAAGTTATTATTTTTAGGTTTTTTTTAAAAATACATATAGATTTTCTCACAAGACAAAATTACAAAAACATTTAAAACTAGTAAATGCCTTTTTAAAAGCAATCAACATCTATCTTGAACGGTTATTAATAAATCCAAAGTATTTCGAAAATTTTTAAAAACAAATCAGGGTTCACAAAACATTATAAATTTTATTTTGAAATGCGTAACAAAAAACCTTTTTTCTGTGAGTCAGTCTAATGTCTATATACAGGCATGTTTTGCAAATCACTTTTTCGTAACGTGATTTGAAATCACTAAATAGGTATTCTGTGCAAAAAAATTATTGAAATCTCGTGATTTAAAACCGGTCACAGCCTAATGATTTCAAATCACTTAGAGTTTTTCAAGCATTTGTCATTGAACTCTTGTAATAAAATTATCACAAACACTGAAAATAATTTGTTCTTTATTTGTTTCTGAAATAAAACTAACTATTTTACACAGAAAAAAATACAAATTTTCGAATTTAGTAAGACGTTGTATTTTTTGCGGACCATTTTTTTTGATTTGTTTTTTTTTTTCGTGATTTACTTTTTAGTAGTCAGCTGATATTTTTGATCAAAATATATGTTATTTTGGTTGCCAGATTATCAAAGTTTTAAAGTCGTATGGCATATGACTGATTTGTTAAATTAAATTATACATTAAAATGAAAAATTTATTAAAATTGTTGAAAAAAATAAAAGTAGTCAATAAATATTTAGTTTGATAAGGTAAATTTTAATATACAAATGTAAAAAAACAAAAAACAATTTTATTGTAAACAAAAAAAAATCAGTTGTTAGCTCGTGATTTAGAACAATCAAAATCACTACTCAAAATTAAAAATCTCGTGATTTTCAGAATACCAAAATATTCCTTCTATGATTTCAAAATCGTTCGTGATTTCAGAACATGTCTGTTTGCATAAATATGCAAACAACTTCTTTTATTTATAAATATTTAAACTTGCTCAACTGTGTGGGTTCGGTTAGAAGAGTTTTGGTATAGGGCAGAGTAAAAGATAATTTCGAAATAAATTAAATTATGATAGGTATTTTAAAAATTGATTTACACTCTTTTAAATATTAAATAAAACATTTGTGCCCTTATTTAGAAAAAATTAAAGTAAACTTTAAATGTACTTTAAAAAAATTTTGTATGAAAATTTTGTCTAAAAGCATACTTCAAACCTACTTTATTTTTTATGAATACGACAGTTTATATATGTATAACTAGCTGTCAGAATCTTTATCTGTAAAAACAATCAGCCATATTAGGAGTGTCGTTTTCTTTTTACGAAACAAATTTAATTTTATATTTAATCTATTACGAAACAGTCGTTGTCGCAAAAAGCAAACGACACTCATAATAAGGCTGAATATTTCGTTTTTAAAATTAATTTTATTCAAATGTTGGCCGCGACTACATTATATATTGTTCATTCGGAGGGTCTGATTTTCGATTAATTCGCTACATAAATTGCAAATCCTTTTTACATTCTTCCACTAGCCAATATTGTGTTTTCCCAGCAGGGTATACGTTTTTTGTTTTATAGCCCATAATATGCGAGAAAAGGAAACTTCCCTAAAAATTTATACGGCTAAGGATGATATTATTATTTTTGCAGATTCATAGTTATACATACATAATTACATAGTTGTTTTACATAATTATATATAACTACTTATGTACATATATATGTATATTGAATATCAATAATATAATATGTATAATACCCTAATATTTCAAACGCACTTACACATTTGAAACATATTAACTACGCAAAATTAATAAATATGTAATTGTGATTTCTTTGTTCTAAACGATCAAGATTGGGCATGCAGAATCTTGATTTTGTAGATAACGTTTTAAGCGTACATTAATAAAAGATAACAAAAATTAAAAACGAACAAGAGTTTTTATATTTTTAATAAAAGAGACCTCAAGCCGAATTAATAAAGTAAAAATATATTTAACAATATAAAAGTTCTAGATAGCACATTAAAAACAATCATTAGATTAACGTTTTAAGCTAAATTGATTTGCAGTTCTGATTCTCCTAAATCATTTCACAAAACATTTACTTAGTTTAACAATGGATATTAAGTGTAAACACCTGTAAATATTTGTGCAGATATCTTGGAAAACCTGCTTTAAGAATACCAAAACATTGATCTATTCTTTTCTCTAAATGTTTTAAATAATGTCAATACTGCAATTTGGGAATCCTATTGCCATTTGTATATCAAAACATAAGTTGACAGCTAGATATTTGTACTATTCCATAACAAGTTATTACTTCCTACTGTTGTTTCCTTCTGAAGGTCATACATTGTTATCAGCAGATGTTATAAATATTGAGTCTATTCATTGTCATTATGCATGTAAGTTACGTATTCATTGTCAAAATGCATTGATGGACTGAGAATATTGTAAGTCTACCACATATGTAAGTGTACAAGAGGATATGAGTTTTCTTAAATTTGTACAAAGGATGTCCTTTGTCCTTTCTAAATAAAATAGCAGTGCTACCACACGAATATTTTGTGTCATAAGACACGGTTAATTTGAGCGTAAATTGTGTTTTACATGAAAGTATATTGCTACATTAACAGTTGCATAAATTTCTGTGATTATGTTTTTTTTAAATAGATTAGTATTTACGTAAAATATTCTTGTCTCATATTTTGTATATAAGCAGGTAAACTTACGGACTCAGCATATATATACTGCGTATCACAATTATAAACGCATCTTGTTTTATATAATCTTATTGACATATTTTGATCGAAATTTTTATAGAATATTAATGTTATAATTAATCACTACAAACATGTCCGTCGGTTGTTGTAAAGAAAACTGTTTCAGCTAACTGGAATGACAAACGTTAAAAAACATTTTAATAACAATATAATATATATTTTCTTTAAAAGTCATTTTAATAGTTCGTCATTAATTAGGTGTGATATGTTGCTTTAAGATATTTAAGCTCTTCCTATCATTCTCTAGTTACTGGTTAAAAACTAATAAAATTTTTGGAAAATTGAAGCAACTTAAAATTAATATATCAGCAACAAAATGCATAAATGCATATACATTTTAAGAGTAAATTTGTCTAATAAATATTAATGTTTCAGTTTAGCCCTTGTATTTTGAGGATCAAATAACGATTGAAAAACATTATTCGGAATTCCGCTAAGCGTTTCTAAAATATTGACATTACTCGTGCTTTTTTTTACCTAAAAGAAGCTGTTGTCCATAATTCTTGATAAATAGATGAAATATTGAAATCCTAGTAGGTTGGAATTATGTCAGAAAGAATTTTTAAGCTGTTTACGAATTTTCAAATTAAATTTATTTTGGCTTTCGTTGTTATACAAATTATGCTAATGTTTTTATTACATGCATTTTCAACTAGGATATTGTTTTCTATTACAGAATTTTTTAATACAAATATGTAGGTCCTTTCTACTTACAACTTATGATGATTTTAATGGAAATATATTTTCGTAAGTATTACTATGAGCTCAATGTTCAATGTTGTGCAATGCAGTGTATATACTCTGTTTGGTATGTGATGAATATTTATAAATAATTAAAAATACGGAACAGAAAATGTAAATAGATCATGGTACATTATTATTAGTACAACGGTACAAAATTACTAATTATTAACACACATAGCCCACGAGAATCCATAGGCTACAATTTTAATTAACATTTTCTTTAAGATAATTAACCTTACGTTATTATATCATTAATATTTGTTCCCCTCTACAATATTTTTGTTGATAATTTCATTCATTTACAAACAAAATTAATACACAAAATTCTATTGGTAGAAATTGTTTGTTCATTATTCCAATTACTGCCTACCATATTTTAATATACACACATACTTTAATACATATAAGCTCAAGTGGTTGGTGGTTGACATCTCTAAATATTTTATAGTCTTCAATGCATTACTGCCCTTTACAGCGAGTGTGCTTAATAATTATTTTGTTTAGGAAGTGACAACACAAACACCAACAAATTAAACGTGTTCCAAAATGAAACAAAACAAGTAAGAAAGTATAGTCGGTCAAGCCCGACCATATAATACTCTACACCCATTATATGTATAAAACAGTTTTTCAGAAATGGACGTTATATGGGAGATATAACCTATTGTGGACCGATCATCCAAAAATTAATTGTCATGATGTATGTGAATATACGTAATATGTGTTAAACTTTATCTTGATATAAATACTTTTAAACGATTTATGCAGCTTAAAATTAATTACGGAGAGTTTCGAATAATTATGGACCGATCATAATAAAATTGTACCGTATTATTTTTAGACATATAAAATATATTTTCGTTCAGTATTATTTGGGCATCAATATTTTTGAGAGAGTTATGCTCTTTAAAGTAATTTTCGGAAGTGGGCTTTATATAGAAGCTACGAGTAATTATGGACCGATCTGGACAAAATTTGATTTGGCTTTTTTACCACTCATTTGTGATGAAATTTGTTTGGATACTTGCATAATTCAAACATTTATGATCTGTAAAACCCAATTTCGGTAGGACATTTGTAGGAAGGCCAAGTGAAATAATGGACCGATTTCCACCAGTTTCAATCCCATTCATCCTTGGGACGAAGAAATATCACGTACCAAATGTTTTCAAAATATCTTCAAAATTGCGACCTGTACTCTGCGCACAACTTTACATGGACAGCCAGCCAGACGGACGAACGGACGGACGGACATCGTTAAATCGATCGATCGATTGGCGAGTGTTGGACCAATATTTCTGGGCGTTACAAACATCAGCATAAATCCACTATGGTGTAGGGTATAATTATGTGCAGAAAAAATCTCTTATGCTGATATTTGTAAGTCATTTATTTAAATAAAATTTGTGTGTTGAAGAATGATATTTAAAGTATTTAAGCATATTTTCAAATAAGAGACATTTAAATTAAATGTTAGTATTTGGCACTTCAATATTTGTAAATTTTTTTTTACAGTACTTAAGTTGTGCAAAGCACAAAATTTAAAAAACCTATAATTATTAAAAATTTATAAATATTTTTTTATGGTTTCTTTAATTCACATATAGGACACTCTGCAAATGACCTCATTAGAATTCATAAACATTTTTAACTCATGACTCTTAACATGTTTTTGCAGTAAGACCCTCATTAATTTTTTGTATCTTTCAAAAGTTTTTCTTTGCGTTTTTCCGCACTTTTCTTACAAAAGTATAGCAAAGCGTTTATTTATTTAAAGTTATTTTGTTTTTGTTTCTTATTTCAAAAGTAATAAAAAGCTGTGAAAACAAAAGATTGATTGGTTTGTCTTGATGGGTATTTTTTAAATTGATGGATTGTTTTTTTTTGTGTGTTCTCTATACTCCAGATAAAACAATGTATATTATGTTGTATATTTTACTTTGCACAGATTTGTATAAAGTTTTTGTATTTCATTTCATTGGTCCTTGAACATGAACATGAACACGAACTGTTGATAAGAATTAAAAGTGGTTAAAGTTTTTATATTATTTTTCTACAGTGTTTTAAATCGAATACAGAAATTCATCAATCAACTGCATGTCTGTGTGGGTTTTTTTAAGGTTTGGTTTTTCTACATTCGCTAATAAATTGCTAAAAGGCAAAACTGCTCATAGAAATATTCAATCACTTTTATGATATTTGATTTAACAAAACACAGTACATATGGTATGAATAAATGTTATTTAAGTATATATACGTTTGAAAGTAAAATGCAAACTGAAATTGTTGAAATTGATAGGAATACTTCAATTACTAAATATGTCTAGATCCTGTTTAAATGCTAATACATGGCTACAATAAATATATTTAAATTCAATTCTATTGTAGCCAAATAAGATCGCTTTACAATTGACCATAGCTCACATATAGCTCTCACACAATTAGCAGAAATAATATGAAAATTAAAGCATAGGAGTAAATAGTACTAATTTAGATATTTATGCTCATTGCAATAATTTTCGAGGAGTTCTTATGTACTTATGCGAACAAATATATGCCGATCACTAGTAGGATGTTGCTTGAAGATATTTTCTGTTCTCTTGCCATTGACGTCTGAGCATTCTTTATTGTTTTAGGAGAGACTCAACATTTCTATAACTTCCCAAGAACTACAAAGGTTTAGAATATACAATGTCTTTTCAGATATCTGCAATATATTTTTAAAATAAATTGTTTGTAGGATGTGTAAATTCACATACATATTTATAGGAAAATAAAAACTATTGGTCCAATATGCTTAAAAGGTTTAGTAACACCAAAACAATATATATTGTAAATCTTAACTTGAATGTAACTGAAATATATATAGCACATTTTACTATTAGTGGAAGCTTTACACACCCCTTATTCGTAATGGTTTTTAAATGTAAATAACTATTTCATTTATCACAGCAACTGTTAGATTTCTAGCTTAAAGGCACAATAAAATGCGCTTATTTTTTTTTTTAGAGATTTAAACTATTTGATTTGCAATGGTAATAGATTGGTAATATGACTAATGCAGCAATTTAGTTATGAGAATATTTTGATTTTGCTTGTTTGTTATTTTACTTAGAATTGTAGGAAATGAAGAATAAAAAGTAAAATATGTTGAAAAATCATTTTTAGCTTTGTTTATTGTACAATGTAATTTAATATTATAATATAATTTATAGATTTCATTTAGCTGAATGAAATAAATTCAACCATAAAAAATTTAATTTAATTTAAAACAAAATATATAGAAAAATTACGTTTTTAAAGAGTTTTTGTTTTTATAGGGATTTATATTTAATAATCATAGGCCGGCCCCTTTTACATTTCTGGTAATTTTTGTTTAACCTTTTAATGAATTTAAATTGTTTTAAAATAAAATAAGACGTAGCATATACAGTGGGCAGCAAAACTGTCCGGATGTTTTGCACTATGGAAGTAAGCTAATGATGCGCTCATTCGGCCTATGCCAATAGTATTCTTTTCCATCGGACTGGAATCGATTGCATTTCGTTTTGTCGCTCCAAATAACCCATTTCCAGTCATCTACCTACTGTCCAATTTTTGTGGGCTTTCCAGAAATAAAGGCGTTTTTTCACATTTCTATCGGAAACCGCTGACTTTTGCCTTTGTACACTGGCTGCTAAACCAATTCTATTTAGTGCACATCTAACCGTTCAGGAACTGGCGTATTTACCAATACTTTTTGCAGCATTTTTCGGCGTCTTCATGTCCCTATTATGTAGCGAGCTACATTACGCAGCAGATTTACTTAGATTTAATTTTTTAGCAAATTTACGGCATGAATAATTATTTTGCAACAAATTTATCACAATGTCAAACAATAATGCACAAATAGAGCAATAAAAGCTTGATAACGAGATCGCAACAGACATTAAAAACCAACGGCTCAAATACCGTTACATTTTAACGGAGCAATATCTTGATAATGTTTATTTCTTGTATAAAAGTTATTCGGACACTTCGGACATCTTTTTTTTTTTTTTGAAGCAATTTATGTGAGTTTTTACGCTTTATAATTTAAAAAAAAGGTTTAAAAGGTTTAAAAAAAATACATATGTATGTATGTATGTATGTATATATGATAATATACCTATATTTGTAGTTTTTTAATTACCTTACTTCCTTAACCCTAATCCTTCTGACACGGCCCCTGTACCTGAACGAACATTAAAATAAAACATCTCTAGAACAAAGAAAGTTCCTTTAGATAATTATTTTTTAAAGACTTTCATAATTTTAGGCTTTCCTGTTTTTTTTGGGTTGGCTGTGGAGCTACTGAATGTCAAATATCCCCTACCCTCCTGATAAGTTTACCCGGGTACCCGTACATAGGTTAAAGCATTTTATTAAGAAAAAGTAAAGGTAAGTTTTTAAGAAACAGCTAAGAAACACAACCATACGCATCAACTAGAAACAAGAACTGATAATGCAAAAAAAAAATACGTACACATACAAAAAATTTGTATTTTATATTAAAATAAGATTAATTAATTAATTAAAATGCAAGGCATTGTATAGATATTTAAACCGTAATGGACAAATAAAGGAACATGGGTCCCTTATCAGGAGTCAACGTATAAAAAAGTTGTCAGTATGGTTAGCCAAAATGCAAAACATCCGGACAGTTTTGCTTTCCACTGTAATTTGTATAATCTAAAATCTTTATTCCTAGTCCACAGCAATAAATAAGATCAACGGCACCAACATTAGCAACAATAGATAACAGTGTCAAATAACCACCAGCTCTAAAGAGGAAAGTTAAAAGATTTTTTAATTAATGAATTGTAAACACCAACGTATTTGTAAGAAAAAAAAAATACAAAAGCCTTAATTTAAACCGCCTGCAGAAAAACATCCACCAAGTTGTTTTGGTGCCACAGTAGATTTAACTACTTAAAATGCTGCTCATATAAATAGTAAATAAACACAGCCACCAAACAAAACTGACCAATTGTCTGGCCAAAGAAGGCGAATATAATGAAGCAGACTTTTATAACATTTTCTGTGCTTTAAGTATCTTTTTATTTGCAGGTTTTCTGCTTTAGTTGGCTGTATTTATTTATCAAAAGAAAATCGACAAATTAAATTGTATTATAGCATGTATAAAATGTTTTTTTTTTTAATTTTTAAGTTGTTTGCTAATTAAAATCTTTGTGATTTTATGTTCAATTTTATTATACCCACCACCAAAAAGATGAAGGGTATATTACGTTTGTTATTCCGTTTGTAACACATCGAAAAAATGGTCGTAGAGACAAAAAGTCTATATATTCTGGGTCCTTATAAGATTCCAAGACGATCTAGCCATGTCTGCCCGTCTGTCCGTCTGTTGAACTCACGATAGAGCTTCGAAAAAAACATAGAACAGTGAAATTTTGACCAAACATTCTCTGATTTATCGAAAAGTTTGGTATTAAAAATCGGCAAAATCCCTCCAGTACGATCCGAGTTATAGATCAAAGTTTCAGACTACCTCGATATTTTTTTGCTATTTTCTTCAAATATAATGCAGATAATATCATGAAATTCTGCACACTGTATTTTTATTATAGAGCTACAAGTCCTATTGTAAATGGTAGGAATCGGTCCACGATTTCTCATATTCCCCATAAAAATGTCTTCCCGGAATATGGCTTTATGGTACATAAATGTCTATAAAAAAGCCGTATCCATACAAAATTCTGCAATAATAAGTTTCAACTAAACATACAAGGACCACTTTCGAAAATCTATTAAATGCTCATACATCTCTTATGAAAATCACTATCAAGTCGAAATTTAACACAAGTAATCCGTATACACATTTAAATTGTCGAAACAAATTTAATGATGATCAGTCTCTATTTGACCATAGCCTCCATATAAAGTCTACTTCCGGAAATCACTTGTAAGCATCAGTAGCAAGTTTAAATTCGACACAAATAGTCCATACATACATAGAAATATTCACACCCAATTTAATTATGATCGGTTCATATTTGACTCTAGTCTTCATATAAAGTTCACTTTGAACAATTACTTAAATGCGCATAAATCTCATATAAAAATCATTATTACGTTGAAATTCAACCAAGTGTACATCGTACAGAATTTTACGACAATCAGCCCGTAATAGGTCATTGTTCCCTTATGATGACTACTCCCAAAAACTCATTAACCTACATAAAATATCGAACAGAAATTTTGCACAGATCAGTTATAAGTATGTAACAATTATACTATTGACTTTTGTGAAAGTGGGCCATAGTTCACGAGAATAACCACAGAGTATATAGAGTTGGCAATTTTAATGATTTTTAAAGCCAAAATCAGTTGTCTATGGTACTTAATTTATAGTTTGGTAAAGTAAATCTCTTTATGTTACACGCTGCAAAAATATAAACAAAGTGTAAATTATTGATTATAACTGGAATATGCATAAAATTCTTATAATTGTCGTTATTGAGATGAAATTCAACTAAAACAGACCTAAAATAAATAGAAATTACAGTTCAATATTTTATAAAGTTGGCCCCATAATAGGTGATTTGGTGGTGGGTATATAAGATTCGGCACAATCGACTATAAACTCTTACTTGTTTTTCTTTGCTGCTGTTGTTTTTTGTAGTGACAAAAAATATTTAGTCATCCTAATTGATTTTTTGTTTGTTTAGTGTATTAGAGAACCATTTTCTATATTTCTATAATTTGATTTTTCCCTTCTTCAAAAAAAAATTTATACAAAGAAACTGCAGCATCAAAAATTCCGACTCCATTTGTTAGCTTTCCAGTAAAATGAATCATCATTCACTTACCAACAAAGCATGCATTTCCAATCATTCAACATAAAAATGTCATTACAAATTCCTTCAAAACAATATTGTATTTCAATTAACAAGTAATTAGAAAATGTATGCAAGTAAAAAATGAGAATTTATTAAACCATATTTTCCATTTCTTGTTTCCATAAAAGCATTATCATCCTTATTGAGAGTTTCTGATTTCGGCCATGCAATATATTGTCAAACCCTTGTCAAAGCTTAAGTAAATACTTACAAAGTTAACTTTGAATAACTTTGCATAAATTCATTTATTACTGAGAATTTTTTTTATATGTTACTTTAGGCATAAATAAATTTCAGCTACATTCAGCATGACTAAACTTATTTTTATTCAAACATAGAAACACTCTTCAAAATATTTCAGTGGCAAAATTTATATATGTAATTATATTTAGTTTCTAAAAATTTCGTATAAATTTTTAAATTCAAATTGATTGCAAACTGTTTTAAAATTAAGAGGAAAAAAGCTTATGTTCTAAATATTGTTTTGCTATTTTGTGATATCATTTCGAATTCATCTTTATTCTTTTTTTAATGTATGTAATTTAGAATCTAATATTTTAGTGTAAATAATAAACTTATCATACTCTCCTCGTTGTCGTTATGACAAGGGAAAAATTTGGTAAAAAACGGAAATCATTATAAAAAATGTGTCAGTATTTTATTTAGTTCAGGCATGAATTGATTTATACATATTTGAATAGTTTATTTAATGTTGACAACTCTAAGAAATGTTAAAATCATTATTTATTGTTCTTTAATAAAGAAAAATACAGTGGCAAACACAAGTGAAAAAAAATTTACTTTGTGTTCTTCTTATTGAATACAAATAAAAAAATACAGGAAATTTAAACATGTTTTGTTTTCATTAATTTTATTTTTAATATTCAAGGATGAATCAAAAAACATCAAAAAAAAAAATGTTCACCATAAAAAATGATAATATTTTTATTATTTAGTCCAAAGGCCGTTATTTCGATTTTACATATTTTGGCATACTCACCACAAATGTTTCAATTAATATATTTAAAATATATTCGCGTTCGCGCTGAACCCACTGCCGAAGGTATCACTGCTTCAAAAGAAATATTTTAAAAGTGTGACTTGGTTCATCATCCTCAGATGGAAAATTATTAAATTTGCATTCGTCAGACCAGACGACACGTTTCCAGTCATCGACCGTCCAAGTTCTGTGCTCTCAGACAACTTTGAACAGAGCCTCAACATATCTTACAATGCAGGTTTAAATTCGAACAGAGGTTTAACATTTTTAGTGCTAAAAAGCAACCAATATCTTGCTGTCCATCGTCTAACGGGTTTGCGGGTCTTTTGGGGTTAAAAACTTCTCTCTTTTTATTTGTGTTTTTGTGAGTCGTGCGTCCTGGTTACAGTAGAATGCCTGTTTTGGACCCTTATAACCATTGACTGTTACTCGCATAGAAAACCCACTTTTTGTCATTGCCAGAATATTGTTCTCTGTGGCTCTTCCTTATTAAATATTAATTATATTATAATTTGCAAAAAGTGTTTATAAATCGCGTAACTATTTAGTTTTCTTAAAATGGTAATATCTCGAAAATTAGAGCTGATAGAGAAGAGTGAATTACAGGCATTAAAGCCCAATACTAGAAGCATAAAAACTGACTAAGAAATCTAAGGCACCAAAAAAACTTTTCATTTTATCGGGCTGTGTAATTCAAGTGTTATAATTAAAATTAAAAATAAACCTCTAATGGCTAAATGCACAGTGTTTAGTTAGCTAATGACAAAAGCTTAACTAATGATTCTTTATTCTCAATGCTTAGTTTGCCATAAGAATAACAAGTAATAGTTAAACAGTAGTTAGTATTTTAGTTTACCAATGGTTAACTAATGACCGAGAATTCGGCCATAAATGTATCACCTTAACTAATAGTTTTAGTTGCATAGTTTATATAATTTGGCATAGCCGAATATAGTATTGCATATTAAATTTCATTAAACTACAAGCACTCGGTATCGACTTAATTTTATTGTATAGGAAGGTATCCTTTCACAAATATTTAAAAAAAAAACCATTTTTTAGGCTACATTCAACAGCCAATTTTATTATATTTGATTGCAACAAATTGTGACTGCAGCTGCAAAAGTTTATTTATCAAACTTTTGCGAAACAAATCAAAAAGCATTTATTTTTATAATTTGAGTTAATTGAATGAAGTCTATAGGTTGTAAATAATTAAAAAAGCAGCAACAAACGTTTAAGGGGAAACTATTTGTTGATTTTTCCAAGCTAATTGGTGTTAAATAATTTGTTTGCTAAATTGTTGCCATTTGTTTTGAGTAAAATTTTTTAGTTTACATTTGTATAATCAACATAAAGCTCACCAAAACTATGGCTGTGTAATAAAGTGATTATTAAAGATTATCATGTTTATAACACATCAATACCTTTTATCAAGAAAGTACATATAGGACTGTGCGTTGAAAGAATAAATTTGAAATATTTGACTTTGAAAATTGAGTGATACATTCAACCTACTTTTAGCTTGTTACAGTGTCTAAGCAAATGAAATCTGTCTAAAAAAAACTGTCAGTTTGTTCTTAACCCTTAAGCAAACACCAAAATGTGTTCACATAAGCGAACCGCGGTGCCTAGTAGGGACTTCTTATATTTTGTATGGCTTTCAATTAAAACTCTTCTATTTCATTATCAACTTCCAACTCGTTTCCAATATCAGAAGCATCGTCTTCATTTCCATCAATGAATTTCGTTTTCTATATAGTTAGGGTCAGATTTTGAAACAGTTTCAAAGATTTTTTCTACTTCAGTGCTCATTGTAACACTATATACTTGTAAACTGCCAACACAACAATAAAAAACGTTTTTTTTTTATTTTTTCTTACAAAACACCTACATTAAGGAATCCATAAAAAGTTTGGGGGCTCCGTCTAAGATATCTAAGTAAAAAACTATAAAAAATTCAAAAATGTCTGGCCAGGCCATGGTGTTCGTTTAAGGGTTAACTGAATTCAGTGTATCTAGAAATAGAAATCATTGTAACAACTGCCAATATTTGAAAAATATAAATGTCAGTCATTCATTGCATTACAAGTACTAAACCATTATCACCATTATTTAAACAACAGTTAAGGGGAGTTACTCCCTAGTGCGATGCGAAAGCAAATTCGATGCGATAATCGTACAAATTGATACTCTTACGCATCCAATTTGCTTTCGCATCGCAATAGAGAGTAACCCCCAAGGTTTTTTTTAATTTTTTTCAATGGGCTTCATTTATTTATTTATTTTGTTCGCTCTTTCAAAGCGTGTTCTTTTAGGCCCGGATCACACAATGCAACTTTTGCTGCTGAGTTTGTTGGTGATAGGGAAGAGAATTTTAGTATCAAGAATTATAAGTATTATTAGAATCAAGTATTTTATTATTAAGAAAGTGCAAGTGCACTTTTTTATTGTAAAATTGTGTTCAGACATACAATTTCTGATCTTTCCACTTTATTGTCATATTTGATGTTAAGAACACCTAGAAGCAAGACCTGCCAATGCATCCCGAAAAATGCACTGTTTAATGGGTTGGTTTCATGCCATCATTGGAAAGTTACTGTGAATGGCGAGCGCTACCGTGTAATGATTACAAATTGTTTTTAGAAGAGCTGAACTTAGCTGAAATGTGGTTTTAACAAGACGGTTGCTACATGCCACATAGCAAGCGATATAGTGCCCCAATTTAGAGGAGAGTTAAGTGGATAGTTCATTTCACGTTTGAAGCTGGTCAACTGGCGGCCTAAAACATGCGATTTACCGCCTATAGATAATTTTTAGAGGGGTTATACTCGCAACGGTTGACATAGTGGAAGTTAATATTGAAGAATTTATTCGTGAAATACCGGCCGATATGATGGATAGACCATGTCGGAATAGTAACCACTTGAGGTGTAGCTGTGGTCAACATTTATTTGATATCTTCTTTAAATATTGAATTATATATGTAGATCTTTATATTGACTTAAATAAAGATTTCATAAATGTCTCAAAGTTTTATATCATATCCAAAAGCTCTTAGAAAATGACTATTAAGTTTGCAGACGAACAGTTTACTTTGTAACAACATTTGCTCAAGAATAGAGATAATCTGAGAATCACAAGAATATTTAAAGTATTGTTGCTACACTTTAACATGACACAGCAACATTAGAGTTAACATATAACATACATATGTATGTATATTAACAGGCAGACGAATATATATGAATATTAATTGTTGACATTATTATTTGATTATTAAATGAGAAACAGCCCTTAGAATAATTAAAATGGCGAAAGTTTTTGATAGACAAAAAAAAAAAATAATGAAAAATAATTAGACATTGCTTTCCATAGTTTCGTTGAAGTCTTTAGTTGTTAAGTATTTTGGGCAAAAGACTTTCATAAGGGTATAAATGAATTACTTATCATAAAAACAAAATTATATGGAAATAATTAATTGTTGCCAATAAAAGAGACTAAATAATAGAAAATATTAATTGCTGATTAAAATAAGAAAGATATGAGAAAAGTCACAAATTGGCAAGAATCGTTGAAACTTAATTTCGAAGTTGTAATATTCAAAATATTTAGCAAAATACCAAAAAATGCAAATAAGTGCTTACAAGGCAAAATAGGAAACAAATAAAACATGCTTAAATGCTATATTCATCTACGCCACATCTTAAATACCCTCTATGTAAGTATAAAGAGAATTACAGAAAATATACTGGTGTTAAGACTAAAATATCCATATTCAGTAGTTCTTATTCAGGTTTAGTAAACATTTTGTTGTAGTAATTTATACCCAGTAAAAAATGTGCTCCAAAAGGAGCAGGTTTTATGTATGAATTCATACCTCAAATCGCTACAAACCTGCTGATGGAATGCATGATTTTTGTATGAGATGTCTCGGTTTGGAGGACTACTTTCTGCTGACAATTAGCACTTCTTTTAATCTAATCAAACTTGCAAATGAAGCACTTTCCTAAAGTTTTTTTTTTTCCATCTGAATGTTTTTGCTTAAGAAAAATTCATAGTAACTGAGAAGCACGATATTCGTTTTGTAATTGACTTTCGTTGTCATGTATGCTATAATTTAATTTTTGTTTTTCGTTTTAAAACCTTCTTCGTTGTCAGCATTAAAAAAGCATATTTTTTGTATATTTTATTCGTAAGCATTTATCGCTTCAAAAGAGCGCTTTTATTGAATCGCTCGACTATGCGCTTTTTTTCTTAAGTGCTTAAAAAAATACGAATTTTTTATACTGGGTATGTTGTTTGAAAGGCCAATTTACTTAGATTATAATTTATTAAAAATGTTCTTCAATTACATATATTTAATTTTATCACAATTTCTTATCATTATATACAAAGTTTGTCTGTTAATAATAAAAATCTTGTGTACAATATAAAAATTAATAAATTAAAAGTTGATTTATATTTCCGTTTAGATCGTTTAAGGAACAATGTCAGGTAAGGTTTTAAGTGAGGTTTATTTTGCTTGAAGTTCATATCAATAAGGTTATTTAACCCGGCGTCGGGCACGTGATATGACCCTAGTTCTTTGACATTGTATTTTACATAAGTTTCAAAATTTGATAAACGTATCTGTAAGCAATATATACATGATTCGTTTAGCTATTTGTTATATGCAAAACAAAAACATATTTAAACTGTTTTCAATTTTTTAATTTATTAATTTAGAAAACAATAAACGAACTTAAAAATATAAGGATCTTCAATCAGTCTAATGCCATAAACTTAAAATCTAAAAAAAAAAACAAAACAAAAAATAATTGCTAAATTCATCACATGGATGTTAATTATACATATATTAAAAAGTGTAATTTTCTTTATCTTTCTGCAAGGAGTTTGAGCATTCGTTGCAATAAGGAGCTATATGTTCAGAGATATTAAACTTGTTGCATTCTGTGCAGGTGTGACTAGTTTTGCGATCTTTTGCAGAAGCATAATTTTGACATCGTTTACGCATACCTGAAACTTTTGGAGGAGCTTCTTCAGAAGAGTCTGTTGTGAAACGCTGGATTCGTTTTCTCATTTCTGTCGGCAATTGGATGATATTTTTACGAGTGTTTAGGTGATCACTTATAAGAACTCACTCAATATATATTCCTTCATGTGTGGGTAGGTTGTTATCTGAGAACATGCATCTATTTTTTGTTTAATTTGTGCATTTTTATGCATCAGAATTTTTTTAACCATTCGACTGTAAAAATGGACTCAAACATTCGCTTTCCGTGACTGAAGATTTATAAAGTCTTACTCCAGGATCATCTCTCATAATATTTTCTTCCCGAATACGACAATTTTGACGATAAGGTTCTCTTCGCCACTTGGTTCCATCTTTACTTACATACATTGTGGTTTGCGGTATTTCCTGCCGCAACAAATTAAGAGGTATGTTAGCCCATCATATTCTGAAGCTTGTTCCTCTGTGTTACTTCCTTCACTGCGCACACTAGCATGATTCTCCACTACGCTTGAATCTGCCGAATCGCTTTCTTCGGAATAGCTTCCTTCTAATAAAGAGAGTATTCTTTGACGCTCACGTTCTTCGCGGTCCATTTTAGCAAAAAACTAAAATCAGAGCTTAATACACTAAATTGATGTTTTTTAAATTGGTGAAATCTCACTACACCGACGTCCAGGTAGGGTCATATTTACCGATTTCTTAGTTGATTATCTCTGCTCACATTCAATCATCAACTGAAACGAAATAATAAACAAGATGCAAAAACGATACAATCCAGCTACTGAGAAATATGTCAACATCGCAAAACGTTGAAAATTTAAGAGCATATGGGTCATAATGACCCAACCTGCATGAAGCCTGTGTAATTTTATAGCTGTAATAGCGAAAGTGGAACACTAGACTGATATCTACCAAATCCGTTATCCCGCAACGTGATTTGTATATATTTAAGGCTTATTTTGATTTAATTTCATCTTAATAACTTTATTTACAAGAATTTTATAGATCTTTTATTGATACTCAGAAAACACCTTTATATGAGGGCTACGCCCAATTTTGGAATGGCAGATAGTAAATACAGTACATATAATTCTTTTTTTATACGGTAATTGGTTCCAGGAAACTTCGTGTAAAAAAACACCGTTTAAAAAAATACTGATCGCATGTAAAATAGGTGATTGGTTCCTAATCTCTAAAACCTATTGAAACTAATGAGTAACAAGAATTTTTTAATAACCAATATTCATGTTTATAATATTAAGTCACATATTTATGTATACATATATATTTACAATGTGTTTTTATACCAGTATAGTTATTAAAAAAAAAAAAAGCTTAAAAGTAATATAAAAAATTTATGTATGACTAGTAAATTTGCTTGTATCCACAAAAGAGGAATTCCCCTAACTTTGATTATATTTAAATTAAATTTAACAAAAAAAAACATTTAAGACCAAAAGATTATGAATCGTGCTAAATGGAATAAATCGTGTAAAAAATTTGAAATTTGTTAATTTTCCAACCGTATTAAATCAAAACCGTGTAAAAAAACTGTCTAAAAACAGAATTATGTAGGTGTAGTATAATTGCTGTGTAACTGATGTTAGTTTGATTTCCGGATTAAAATTACTGATCTGTGTCAAATTTTGGTTCGATATTGATATTTAATAAACATTTATGTGGGTTCACTTCTTTTTGGAAATGGTGTTTTCCTGAGAGCTATGACCAATTATGAAGCGATCTTTATGCAATTCGGTATAGAGATTAATATATACAAATATGGAGCTTGGAATATTAACACGAAAATTTAGAGTTAGATTGTATATGTGTATTTAGCTTTGTTAATGACTTAAAAAATATTAATTTGATATTAATTTAATTAAAAACTCAAAAATACAATATAAAAAAAACAATGAAGTACAGTGTGAGGATAATCGTTGTATGGGGTTACCTTACATGGTGCCAATGTGATTTTGGAAAATCCTTTTAAAGTGAGTTGTGTATTTTGGACGTGAGAGTGTTTTACACAGACGGACATAGTTCAATCAACTTAAAATTTCACAAGGACCAAGAAAATATATATTTGCTGTGGCTCATAAAAATTGTTATATTTTTTTTTCTTTTACCCCTTAGTACTCTAGTTACAATTAGTACTTTCTGAGTTTTTTTTTTTGGCAAATTCATCTAGCAACTGTGGTCATCAAACCAAAAATTAAGCCTTTTTTAAGGAAGAGTATGAAGAGTATATCTTCAGCTACCACAAATTCATTTTAATTTAATTTAAAATTTATCACTCTCTTCTCTACATATTTACCTAAAATCTTATTTGTGTATGACGAGTTCCCATTGGCTGTGTATTTTTATATCCACCACCTAAAATATGAGGGCCGTAGGTAGAATCAAAAAGGCTATTAACTATGTATATTCTTTTGGTGTCGTGCAAAACAACAGCAACAAACTATATATTTACATATAAGCCGATATCTGCTGTATATTATATGCATATAACTTTTAATTGAGTCTTAATTGATTTAATCATATCAATTAAATTTTTAATTGAAAAACTATTTTCAATTAAATAATATAATATTTTTTTGTAATTAAAACTACTTTTAATTAAATTTTGACAAAATATTTTAATTAATACTACAAATTCCTTCATCGCTCCATTTTCAATTAAATGTTTAATTAAATATACGAATATTTTAATTGAAAATCAATTTTAATTTTTTCTGTGCGTTAAAAACAAAAAAGACTATATTCACATTTTATTTATATTAAGGCACTCTATTTGTAACATTAACAAAACTATAAATTAAACTATTTGTATCCATAAAATTAAAGCAAAAGAAAAGCAACAATTTAGTATTTTGTATAGGATCCTTTATTTTTTTATTACTTTGGCACATCTCTGCGGCATAAATTCTATTAATTTATTTACTACCTATTCGGTCAGCTTCTAAACTTTCCAAAAGTTTTTATTTTGGAATACTTTTCAACATTCCAAAAAGGTTCTCAATAGGGTTCAAGTCATGTGATTGTGCCGGCCAATCAAGGACTTGAACCCCATTCTCCTCTAGAAACGCTTTGATCAACATCAATGTGGCTTTCGGGTCGTTATCGCGTTGAAAATTCCATCGAAGAGGCAAATTCTACTCAGCGTGTGGTATCATATCCGTTTCATTTTCAAAAAAAAATTATATGTTTCTTCCAGTGAAGTTGTAGATGCAGTAAACTTAAATGTTCACAATAGCACAATTCGTATGCGTGCATAGATGTCAGTGCATAATTGGCCATAGCTATCATATAAATTCCATTTCCAAGAATTACTAAAATACCCAAAACGACACTCCGAAATATAAAGCTATTGAGGTGAAAATATCGTTATTTATATGTGCCGATGGTCACATATGTAACATGTAACAGATCTCATATAAGGGTTCCTTAAAAAAAATAACTCATATAAATATCGTTACCGATACAAAATGTAACACAAATTTATTTCCAGTATGCTTAGATCACACTACTGATGTACAGGTGATGGGTATATAAGACTCGAATATAAACTCTTCATTGTTCTATTTAAATCATATATGTATTGTGTTTTCTCGCTGACAACTGAGCATTTCTTTTCTTATTCTATTGTAATTTAGAAACATATTTTTTTACTTAAGTGAACAAATTTTTACAGTTTTACTTTATTTTATTAATTTTAAACGACTACTTTGTTGTGGAAAACATAAATAAGGCTCAATGTTTAATAAAAAAATGGCATCTATTTTATATTTTTAATATAGCTTCTACCAACAAAATAATACATTAAGATTGTAATCTCTCAATTACCACATCCTTTCAATGTTACTAAACCCTTGCATTTATTAATGTCTTCTCTTCACAGAAATTTGTATTGGTAAAGTAGATATGGAGGTACATTAATCTAATTTTATAAATTTTGTAGAAGAATATTCTTTTTAACAAGATTTATTAATATTTACTCTTCATATAACCGCCTTGGCGCACCAATTACTGATGTTGTAATAGAACTTGTGTGTAATTTTGTTTTTATATGTATTTATTAGCTTTGAAGTAAACTTATGATTTTGCTAATGCATTTTTTAGTAGTTCTTTTAGGAATATTTATAGTTTGTTGTTAATCAGTGACAATATACATTTCTCTGTACATAATAAAGTACAAAAGCGTATACAAGTAACACTTTGATACATTTGTATACCCTACACCACCATACTGGGGCATTAAAAATGTTGGTATCCAAATAAAATTCAACATAAATATGTTCCATATATATACGAGTACAACTCATTCGGCCCAATTTTATGATGATTGGTCCATAATTCCAATTTGGTTGGTAGGTTTACGTGGTTGCCTGCTGCCTTCAAGCATTCAAGTAAAATCTTTTGATTTTATTTAGAAAATTACCACAGTAATTGTTGAACAGATGATAGGACTAGATCTTTCCCAGATGCTAGTATGTAATAGTTACTATATCCAGCCTGCGTTCATGTCTCCGCTGAAATCACAACATCTAATATTTTCAGTCTCCACTAGGCTGTTTAGTGTATGACTGTTGTAAATTTTGAGTATAAAGTGATTATTAAAGGAAAGTCCTTGTCTGCTTGTTTACTTACCAATTGTCCAGTGACCGGTTAGCATCGCTTTGATTCTCGAGATGTCCTTTTGTTTCATATTCAGGAGATGTAAACTGCGCTTCTCATTATATATTGGCCATATATTTCTAGTAGTCTTGGATATGTTCAGATTGTGCCACCTTATTCCAGCATTTTGAAAGTTCACTTTTAAGAGTTCCAAGTGGTATTGAGGCTGAAACGCCAGTTGAGACATTTAAAGCGGATTCTTCTGTGGCCAGTTCGTCCGCCTTCTCATTTCTGTAGTATTCCCTAGAGTAATATCAGTTAGACGATATGGCCTTGACAGCTCTTCTTTGCATTGCCTGACTAGAAGGATATTGTAGTAAGGGATTTGAGTGGCATGAGTACCGCCTGACTGTCGGAAAAAATGGCTGTGCTACCGCAAATGTTTTTTTCATATAGAATTCTAAATATTTTCCCTAATCGTTAGAATCTCAGCCTGAAATAGACTAGATTAGTTTGGAAGACGTATTGATAGTTTAAAAATGAGTTAATAGCAGAAGACGCCGGAACCAACGCCACACTCCATTTTTGAACCATTAGTGTTTACTCTTATGTGGTATCCATTAATCATGTGTCTCCGTTTTCTTTTGTGTATTGCTATAGTGGTGGTGTGTTCAGATTTTTGGTATAATGAAGGGGAAAGCAAATTTAGAATCTTTGCATGTCCATACTTGCTTGATCTCCAGCAATCAGAAGCAGATAGCCTCACTATACTACTTGTGTAAATGGCCATTGAGTGGATGGCTATTAATGTAAAATAGTATTCCCAACTTTTGAAAAGCTAGTGCGTAATGCACCTGTAACACCCCAAAGCAGGCATACCGCTGGATTTTGTATAGTTATAGCGATTCATAAGTCAGTATTGGACATATAATGGCTGTATACATCCATTTAATGAGCAGAGGGATCAGGTCCCATTTTATAATATAGTCAATGCTTCCATACAAGTTTCTATAAATAAAACTGGTTTTACCCAAATACTGTATATACGGTATTAAATGGTCGGTCTTGACTACTACATATATACGACTATACTATGTTACTTGTTTTAGTTTTAAGACGTTTTTCTCCTTTATTTATTCTTGCAAATGCATACTTGTATACAGTGGGCATAGTGAGAAAACTTTATAAGTTTATTTTAAAAAATTTTACAACAAGAAAGAATCCTGTGATTTCTCTCATTTTATATTTGTAAACTTTTATTGCAGTGTGATGTCTCTATATTTAGAAATATTTAAATTTACAATTAAAACAATCAACTGCATATTCTGACAATATTTAAAAACAAAATTTAAAATATTCAGCTCAGCGTCATATTCTTGTTAAAAGCATACTCGTAATGGAAATTATTGTACTTTCCACAGCACAACCTATTAGTATGTAAGCATTCCCATAGTGTGTTTCTCAATATACGTGCAACACAACAAAAGCTAAACATTTCAAAGAAGTCCCCCATGAATAATTTGTTTTGGCGATGATATAAATCTCAATAGTAAAGAAAGCATCAAATTCAAATTTAATAATCCAAAATAAAAGTCGTTATGATTGTACAAGTACTCGTACGTATTCGCATGTAAAATTGTAATAAAAATGTCATCATTTAGACTAATCCTGGAACATGAATATGATTTATTTATGAGTAAGGTTGGTGGTCTATTTTCTTGCAAACTTGTGTCCCTGATCTGTTATTCAAGAACAACAGTGAGAGCTGGCTATAAATCATTGAAGACGTATAACAAAAACATAACACATATAATTCATAATTCGTGTATGTTTATTGAATGCAAGAATGAGGAATCATAACCAACATAAAAAATGAGAAACTACACACATGGATACCTACGTACGGGTTCATACATATATTAGTATAAAACTAGATATATACAGCAGTGTAAACCCCTAGAGAATGAACAAATTTTAACACATACTGTTTGAGCAGAAGTTGTAGCAGCAGCCTCAACAGCGATTAACAGCTACTTGAGTAAAAGCACATGAAATTGTAGAACTCATATTCAATATGGAGATAATAAACCCTTGATATAAGAAAGTTTGTCTTTCTGTATTGTTTACATAAAATCCGGTCGCATGTATATTTTAATATATGTATGTGTAACAAAACCGATTGAATACTTCTGAACAACTAAGTTATACCTAATACAAGTGTTTCCAGCAGCAGGCTTTAAAAAAAGGCTAAAAAAGACCAACACAATTTAAATTGAAATTTTCAGTTTTTAAAGTAAAAGTAACAAAAATTAAAAGGTACTTCAAGTAGAAAATCACCCTTATCGTGAATAAAAATTCCCCATGAAATTTTCAAATTTAAACGTGGTCGTACAAGCATTGAGGATTAACTACGTAGTGGACGTCCAAAAACAGCAACAACAACAGAAATTGTAGGCAAAGTGCAAGATATGGTATTAAATGATCGACGAATAAAAGTGTGCGCAATAGCTAATATTATGAGCATCTCAAATGATGGAGTCCATTTAATTTTGCACGAAGAACTGCAGATGAAAAAGCTCTCTGCATTTGTTAACAGTCGATTAAAAACGCATAAGAATGAAAATTTCTGAAACTTGTTTGGATCGTTTTAAGAAAAATAAAGTGTATTTTTAACGTCGTTTCATAACTTTTGATGAGATACGGATCCACCACTATACTCCATAGACAAAATAACAATCCTAACAATGGACTGAAGCTGGAGGAAGTGCCCCAAACAAGGCAAAAACAATTCAATCGGCTGGTAAGATTATGGCAACGGTTTTTTGGGACTTCAAAGATATTTCATTGATTGACTATCTTCAAAAGGTTAAAACAATAAATTCATAGTACTATTGCAATATTTTGGATCAATTATATGTAAAAATTCCACAAAAACGTCTTGACTTACAACGCAAAAAAAAATTTTTTCATCAAGACAATACGCCAGCGCATAAGAGTGTTTTAACAATGGCTAAAATCTACAAATTTAAGTACGAGTTATTTGACCACCCACTTTTCCTCCTTCCCAGTATTTTTTAGCAGTTCCCAAATCTAAAAAAAATTTAGATTGCAAGCGTTTTACCTCAAATGAAGATGCAATTACAGTTGTAAACCACTATTTTGAAGGCCTTAAGGAAAAGTATTTTAATCCAGGGAAATAATTGCTAGAATTGTAGTGAAATTTCAGAAGATTATATTGAAAAATAAAAATGTTTTTCAAAAACTTACTATTCTTTTTCTGTACTAGGCTAAGAAGTTTCCGAACCGCCTTCCTAACAATACACTAACAATTTTACTACCAGAGTATAGGGCTGTCAATTGCCAATTTTAAAACTGCCGGTTACATAAATTATTATCTGTTTACGTTTTATTGTTAATCGCTTACACACTTGTATTTCTGTTTAATTGTAATTTTTATTGCTGAATTTATAAATTAATACTTAAAGATTTTATTGTGTGGACAGGATTTGTCAAATAAATGGTTTTAAAATGTTCATAACAATAAAGTTAAAGTTAAAAGTTTTTGCGTTTAAACTATTAATGGCAGCTGAATATATATATATTTATTGAATATATTCCCATGTCAAAGAAACTTTTCCTAAACCAATACGAATATTTTTATTCAATCAAAATATTTGAAAGAACTAACTACTTTTTCCCAATCATTAAAATCATAATCATAATTTCTGGAAAAAATAACAAAAATTTCATACTTGACAAATAAGAAATATGTATGTAAATATTTATCATATTCTAATTTAATTTTATACAAAAATAAACAAATACTTGTAAATACATGTAAATACTTTGTTCAAAGAACAATATCGAATTTTACATTAACCCTCAAGCAAACACCGGGGCCTGGCTAGGCATTTTGAAACATTTTTATAGTTTTTTACTTATGAATTCCTCAGTTTGTACAAAAAAATTTAAACAAAACTTAAAATGTTTTATCCGTAGACGTGGTAATTACTCTCAAGATGTCAAGCAAATAAAATTACAACAAAAGGGAAAGGGATTAAACCAATTTATAATTTTATAAGTTTTTTATTGTTGTGTTGACAATTTACAAGTATATGTTGTTACAATGTAGACAAAATATTTGAAATAGTTTCAAAATCTGACCCTAACTATTGTCATAGATTGGCAGAGGCAATTACCAATGATATAGAAAACGAAATTCAGAATGAGGTTGATGGAAATCAAGACAATGATTCTGATATTGGGATCGATAAATACATACAAATTATAAAATGTCTAGGCCCTGGGGTTCGCTCAAGTGAACATATTTTGGCGTTTGCTTAAGGGTTAATCACTAAAATTTCTAAATATGTTTGAAGGCTTGTGTTTGTAATATTTGTATTGTTTGTTTTTTTTATAAACAGCAGCATAAGCAAACAAAAGTAACCGAAAACAACAATTATGTTGGTGGCTGGCATTTTTATGGTTTTGAATTTAGCATCACTTGTCAAAGAATAAAAAAATGTGTACCAAAAATCTCTATTATACAGTGGAATGAGTTGCACAAAATATTGGAACTTTTAACTTGGGCAAAGTGCAAAATTTTAAACTTTTAAAAATATCAATGTGTATTGAAATGATTATTACATGCAGTAATTATAGAAATTATTTTTTGATGGAATAATAATTTAAAGCAACTTAAAAATGAGGGACTAATATTTGTTTCGGTCGATTCGTAAAGGTAGAATTAGCTGAACGTTCACGTCCCGTACTGTGTCGTAATGAAACAGATGATCCAGTTTTGTTATTTGAAATCAATGCAAATGCTTGCCGAATATAAATATTACGTTAACGAAACGTCTCAACCTGTATAAAATAGAATTTCCTGAAGTTCTTATGTAAAATTGTATTGGGCCAATTTTTGGTACTTTTTTAACAATAATGTTTGCGGAAACTGAGCAACACGATTTAATATAATACACATTTGTAAAGGGTCCGCCAAATATTTTTTTATTTGAAAGTACAATCCTTCCGGTTAATAATGGAAAATAATTTCATTTAAATGCCTGCCTCGGCTGACGACGCAGTGGCCTACACGATCGGTAAAATTTTTAAGCACATTATCGATTGTATGCAGCTGTATTTCACTAATGACTTCACGAGTATTGTCCTTTAAAGCGTCAATTGTCTATGGCTTGTCGGCGTAACACTTATCTTTGACGGCACCCCACAAAGAATAGTCCAACGGTGTCAAATCGTAGCTTCGATGTGGCCAAACGACATCAGCTCTGCGGGTAATAATGCGACCCTTAAAAACAGGGCCGTTTTGTTGAAACCAAATGTTGTCAATAGCCTCTTCTTCAATTTGTGGGAACTATAATTCGTTCAACATGGCCCGATAACGATCGACATTGGCTGTAAGGGCCAGTCCTTGCTCATTTTCGAAGAAAATGACCCAATTATGCATTTGGACCAAAATCCGTACCAAACAGTGACTAGTTTTGGGTGCATCCGCTTTTCAGTGTATTCGTGCGGGTTTTCTGTGAACCAAATGCGACAATTTTGCTTGTTTACATACCGCCAAGATCAAAATGAGCTTTGTCTGAAAAGATGATTTTTTTTTTGGCAAAATCGGCATTTTCTGTAAGTCGATCGCAGGCCCACTTAGCGAAGCGAAGACAAGCGCATACACAACCATATTCGTTCAGCGGAAGGATATAACTAATTATATGACAAATCAGACATGAGGTAAGTGTTACCCTTCACGAAATAAGCACTAGTTGAAAAAAAATGTTAAATGGCTGACCCGTTATACTATATATGTGTATGTTCATATGTATATAATACAAAAATCATATACTCTATACTCGTATATATAACAAAATAAATGCATACACACGCATAACTATGTATTATAAATATTGCTAATTGAATAGATATTGAATTAAATTATAGTAAAATATATAAAAGTGCTAATTTATGTGCGAGGTCTCTTATGTTGGTACACATTTCTGTCCTATGTGTTGGTAATATCAGCCATTTTGGATTCTCAGTTTGTTTTTGACAGATAAAAAGGTTAGTCGTGTTTTGTTGTGCTCTTCGATTTTTTACTGTTCGAAAAAATGGATCAAAGAAACTGTATTAAGTTTTGTGTAAAAAATAAAATTAAATGCACAAGGACATTTGAAAAGTTTCACAGTCAACGTTTGGCGAATCTGCTATGAGCAAGTTCAATTGTGGTATATCCGGTTTAAGTAAGACCGAAATGATGTCAATGACGGTGCTCGTCGTGGTCGCTCGAGCACGTCAACAACCGATTAAAACATTGAAGCAGTGAAGAAAATGATTTTGTATAATTGTCGAATCACTATCAGAGAGGTTGCTGATGATATTGGCATATCGTTTGGCTCATGCCAACATTTTTTACGGAGGTTTTACACATGAAACGTGCGGCAGCGAAGATTGTTTTATAATTGCTAAATTTTGAGCAAGAACAACGTCGCATGGACATCGATTACGAGCTAGTGAACATCGTCAACAACGATCCAGATTTTCTCAAAAAGAACATAACTGGTGACGAATCATAGGTGTATGGCTATGACGCTGGCATAAGTGTATTATATCTGAGGTGGATTACTTTGAAGGCGACAAGATAGTTATTGATGAATAAAAAAATATTTTTTGAAAAAATTTAAGATAACGTTTATTTTTTGAACAGACATCGTATGTAAATGCACACATACACACACACACAATTTTATTCCTAAAGCCATTTTGGTACTTTTTCAAGCAAGCATGTACGAAAAGAAAATTTACGATGACCATTACTGTTTCGAAAAGCTGACTGTTTATTTATTATATGTATACAAATAGTGCAAATAGGGTGGAATTTTGTCTGGGATGCATTGCAGAAAAGGGTATACGAAATAGGCTTGCTTTGTTCTTGTCCTCAAAAGTTGAGCAAATATCAATATTAAATTATAACATTGTTTAAAATTTTTCCCTGAAATTTATTTTTAAAAATTTATTTTTTCAACAAGAATCGCATGAAAGTTTTAACATATTATTTGTTACTATTGAATAGCTTTAATAATTGTTACAGTAAATTGAATTTGCTCGCTATGAAAATGGTGAAAGCGCGGAAGCTATATTTCGTAAAATTCGAGATATGTTCTCAAGAATCTACATTTATATGGATGATTTTTGTGGACAACCACCCAATGTCATTTTACAATTACCTACAAATATACGAGTAATAGATTATCATTAAATTAAAACCTAAAATTAATTGCTTCTACAATTAATAACAATAATGAAAGAAAAATTATTTTTGACTTAAATAAACGAAATCTTCGGCAGCATTGGCATTTTTGTCGGCAGCCAAGTGCCACTTATGTCACTTAAGTTCAATACTATAACATCTATTCTGGTAAGGCAATGTAAAGGAGAACTACCTAGACACTGTCATCTAACTGACATTACTCCATTACTAGGGTCCCTGCATATAAGACCTACTACGGTAATGAAATGGCGGATGAACTGGCCAAGGAAGTATCCGCTTTAAATGTCTCAACTATCTTATCAATGCCACTTGGGACTATTAAAAGTGAAATCTTCAGACACTACCTTCAAAAGGCTGGAATTAGGTTGCGCAATTTGGACAAATGCAGAACCACTAGAAATATATGGTCAATATATAATGAGAAGCGCAGTTTAAAGCTCCTGAATATGAAACGAAAGGACATTTCGAATATCATAGCGGTGCTAACCGGTCACAGGACGTTTGGCAAGCAGTAAGCAAGTAGACTCTGACTTCTTTTCAATAACTATTGCCAAGACCGTGAAAAAGAAGAAACAGTATCTCATCTGGTCTGTGAATGTACGGCTCTTCAAAACTCTAGACTCTAATTTTTCAACAATTATAGACTAAACAACCTAGCGAAGACTTCAAGTATTAGATGGTGCGACTTCATCGGGGACCTGAACGCAACAGGCTTGTTATAGTACCCATTACATACTAGCATCTGGAAAACATCTAGTCTTATCACTTAGTCAATGAGTGGTGTGGACTTCTTTAAAACGGGATCAAAGATTACAATTGAATGCTTTCTTTGTTTAAAGATTTTAAATATTGACATACAAATTAAACAAATTCTTGTGATTTATAAAAATAGAATATATAATGAATTAAATATGTAAAACAGGCTGGTAAATAAATATTTTATGTCTGGATAAAGATCTATTTAAAGAAATTTAGTATTTTTAATTGAAACTACTTTTAAATACGAATGGAGAGCTAGTAACGTTAAAAATTAATAAAATATTTCAATATTGTTTAAATAAAAATAGAATTGTGAGTTTTGATAAATTTGTCTGTATACATTTTTTTTTATAAATTTTTACATAACATAATTTTAATCCATACCACTGTTTGTTTTTTTTTATGTATTGAACAAGTAAAATTGTTTGGTGTAGTATGTATGTATTTGTATTTATTACCAGCAGTTCTGATGATTTGAATTATCAACTTTATGATATGATGTTATTGCAAAAATATATGTATGTTAATATCGACTTATAAAGTATATAATTTGCAATAAATAAATAAATTATAAATAACTGACCAATAAGACAACTATATAGTATGATATCTATGTATATTAATTTTCTGATACAAAATACAAATAGAAATAAAATCTTGTATAAGGCTTTTGACTAAAAAGCCTGAGATTAATACGACTATAGAAACAAAGAATAAAAAAGAAACCGTAATCGATATAAACCCTATTTTGGCGGAATTAAATTGTTCAATGACCTGCGTGGTTTATATTTAGGAACTTAAATTTATACTGACGGAAATCTACAACATATATAGAAAAAAACCTCATTACACAGTTGAATGTTTAGTATGTGTATGATAATTTACATGTTAAATATCAATTGTATAATTTTATTGTATCATTTCCTTATTTGTTTTGTTTTGTTTAGCCTCTTTCTAATCTGTACTTTTTTATTTCAGTATAATTTATATGTATGTATCTACATTAGAACCAATATCAATACTATAGTGAAATGTTTTTTTGTAAATACACATAAAAATTCATATACATTAAGGTTATCCTGTTTGTTTGGAAGCAATATGTAGGGTTTGGATAGATATTATGTACAAATATTAAATTTATTTGAAGTCTGCTTTTTATAAAGTTATTGTTTTAGCGTCAGTAATTGGTGAGCTGAATTTAAGGATACTAATGTTATTTTTAATACAATCATGATATTTTACATTTCTTCCAAAGAAAATGTCCATATTATTCGATTTTTCTTTTGTGCGAATAAAACGGATAATTCGAATAATAAAATCGTTTGAAAAGTTTTTCCTCAATCAAGTCGTTTATAAAGTAAACCTAACTTTAATATAGGCAATATCACTTATATACGTTTTAGTAATTATGTTCTTTATCTTTTGCAACATTATCATTACACCGCGTTATAAAAACGAGCTTTTGTTCTGTTCTATGAACCAAATATACTTTTTCGGAAAGGGTAAAAAAATAAAAATACACGTGTATCGGCGATTTTCATGTCCACGTTGGCACTTTTTTTTTATATCTGAAGTATAAAGCTCGTAGTGTCCGTCTGTCCGCCTGTGTGAAAGACTTTGGATCGATTTTTAATCCTTTTTTCGTGAACCAATCGAGCTGAATTTTTTAAGGCAGACTCGTGGAAATCTCTGTATCACGTCAAATTTTTTTAAAAATAGATTTTTATAAATTCTCAGATTTTCCTGATTTTTCACTTTGTAAACTACTAAAGCGTTCCGCAAAAAAAAAACGTTTTTTTTTCTTTTCATTTTTAATCTCCATTAATTGTTTTTCCTCGCTTCTTGAATGGTTTAAAGCTCAGTTAGCCGACTGTAATGGAATGTAACTGCAACAGTAAGAAACAGCTGATTGCTATGTGTAAATTAATGCAAATGGTTATGGAGATGTAAAGGTAACGCAACACCGTAATGTATGAATCTGTAAGAAATAGAATTTTCTTACATTTTTACGTCATTACACAACATTCCGTTACAGTCGGCTAACTGAGGCTTTAGGGGTGCAAAAGTTGGTACTGCAGTTAATCTTCCCCCGCAGAGTCAATAGTCATTTCCGAGTTTTTTTTTATGACAATTCTATTTGAAGTTTTGAATTCAAAATGAAGTTTACCTGGTGTTTTTACCACAGAATATGCAGCAGTTTTCCAATCATACACAAAATATTAAACTAGCGAGTTTTGAGACGAAATATGTAGTGAGAAAGTTTAGAAAATGACGAACAAGTTTTGCTGCTGATTGCAATTTTAAATCATGTAAAAATAAAGACAAAAAATAAAGCATCCATACTAACCCTATATTGCTCACCATAAGGCACCCAAAGGACTACCATATTCAATGGTTATCTCGATTTTTTTTTTCATTTTTGTAACGAACGAGTTTTGCATCTCACCCGCTCTTTTGTTTATATTAAAAATTGCTAATATAATTTAATACTGTAGTTTGTAGAGTTTTGAAATTCAAAAATTGTATCAGTAGTATTAAAGTCTAATTAATAAATAACATAATAATTCAATTTATATACACAAATATCTGCCTATTTTAAATAAAATTAAAACGTAATGGTCTTAAATTATTAATATTTTTTTTTTTTTGAAAAATTCTTAAGAGAAACTATAAATTAACACAAAATGTTTATACATTTTAGACGTTTAGTCCACACAAAATTAATAGAATTATTCGTTATTACAAAATGGCCCTTTTTAAATTTATCAAATAATTATTCGTAAGAAATTGTTCAATTACTTGAATGATCATTATTCAAAGCCATATGCTGTATCTGAAATTTTTGTTTAAGAAACATGTTTTGAAAAACGAAAAAAATAAAAGTTTCGATGACTTAATGATATTTATATTTTGTTCATTATTATGCTAATTTTCTGACATGATATTGAAAGCTGGAAAACATTTCAGATGATATAATTTGTTTTCTATTGTGAGAAAAATGATAAAAGAAACTTAAAAACAGACCTGTTTATTTTATAATTATCATTTTATAGACGATTATAATTCAGATCTCCTTAAACGAATTTAGCTTTCATCTTATAGATATTTCGTGCAAAAGAAATCCAAGAAACTTGGTAGCTTGACTTTTAATAGCTTACCGCAATATCTAAAAACTATAAATATCATTTCAAATTTTAAACTTTCTTCAAAAGAATGTTTACTAAGCAATGTTGAAATGCTGCTAAACTAGGTTAATAAATATAAAAATTGTTCTTGATAATTTTTGTTAAAAAAAATTGGTTGAAATTTGAATGTATATTAATTAAGTTTGCCTTGTATCAAATTTTATTTATATACTTTTGAATTCAATTTAAAATATAATGTACATATATAATTTCTTTCCACTCGTCTAAATAATGTCCGAAGAACGCTGAAACATTATAGCTGCTAAAGAATTATTTTAATTGTAATACATTTTTTTAATAAACGACAAAAAACTTTAAACAGGACCATTTTCTCTCTTACTACAATTTTTCAAATATTGACGATAGAACAAACATTTTGAAAAATTATAAAAAACTTAAAATATTAAAACTTTAATTTTAGCAGGGAATATCAACAACTTATTTTTGGGGCCAATCTAATGTACTTAGGTTTGTATCTGTTTAACAATACGCGTACATTATTATTTTGTGTAACAAAAGTACGTGTTTCATTAAAATTATCATATAAATATTTCAATAATGATACATGTATGTATTCAACTTTCAAAACAAAACTCTTGCAAAGTCTTATCAAAACATACGAGTATATGTAGTTGTATGAAATCGCATATGACATCATGACATGATTGGATTACTTGTAGGCTTTTTAGTTATTACTCTGATAGATGGTATGAAAAGCATATTTATAACAATGCTTTTTTCTATTAAAATATTTTAGTTATGGTCACAACGTTCAGAAATTAACAAACATTTGTGGGCGAATTAACAATGAAAATATTAAAGAAAGAAAAATTTATTTTTTCTATTGGTAAATTTGTTTTATTTTACCACATATTTAATTAGTCTCATATTAAGCCACATTCAAAATGTGTAGCTTATTTATTTCTACACGATTCGTTGGTTAAGAAACATATTACTAGAACTGGGTGGTAAATAACCAATATTTTGAATAAGACCAATTTAAAATAATTGAATAGTCTCTATTAGAAAAATAAGAAAATACGTAACAGTACATAAAACAACTTAAAATTTTAAATACAAATGTACAAGTTTGTTTAAGATTAACGTAAAGCACCTGCCTCTAGAGCCTATCTTTACGGCGCACTTAAACGCAGGCCGAGAACATAGAGAATATGCCCTTACAAAGAGCATACTTATATAAACTCGCTAGAAACACACAATTTTCTACTTCTTAATACATGACTGCAATGACCAATGTAAAGAGCACCTTGTTCAAGAGCTTGAGCTATCTAATCCCTGCCATCCGTAGCTTAGGTAATTAGCATGACCCAGAACAACAGAAAAAACAGCAATCGCAACAATGAATCGAACAATCACGGCCAAAAACGAAGACCTGAATTTACTTTAGGCCGCAAATCTAACCATGTCCAAAGGCGGACTGCCAATACAACAATTACAACGAAAGCCACAATTCCCATACATTTCCTTGGCTCTGTTATTGCTCAGCAAGAGCACCTTGGACAATTTAGTGAACCCAAATATTGTGCCAATTATCAGTTAGAGGAGCAGCACCCCAATAGTTAAATTAGGGACAATTCCCCGGGTTTTTAACTGATCCCGTAGTACTAGATATAGACTCTAGTCAGCTTCAAGTTTCTTTTAGGTGTTAATCAAAAGAGACACTATCAAGTTTTGAACCCGTGCAAGTTAATGCCACCGGTCGCCATCTCTACCTCGGCACTGGAATGATGCAATCACCATAATTCCAAACCTGTTTTCCGCCGGTGCGGATACAAATGAAGAGCTAAATATGTAATTGTATAAATAAATCTCTTAATGATATGTATTTTACGAAATTATGGATTTATTGTAAACTAATTTTCACGATCATGTGCATAATTTGATGAACTTCAGCTGTTAATTGGTGGCCCAATCAAGTAATTTAACACTAAGGGATTATATTTTGGGGGCCTATCTTAAAGTTTGGGTCAATACAAAGGGAATCGAATAGATTAAAGCCTTAACAACTAAAATGCGTGACATGATTAATGAAATATAATCACCATTTTTCCACAATGTGTTCAATATAATTCTTCATTTATATTTGTCAAACTTATTTCCAATACAATAAACATTTTAATGATTTTAATAAATATAAATGATTTGTTTTATTGTATTTTGAAAAACAACTTTTTTTGTTGAAAACCCCTGTAGTTTCAACTTAGCCTTAATCTTAGCTTCTTTAAGGTTAGACAGTTTAACTTCCCCGTAAATTTTCCCCAAATTTGTTTCCATTGTAGATCTAGTACCAGTTTTGCTTCAGCCATAGCTATTATTATATAGTTGCAGATAATCTTCACTCGTTGCCCTTAATATAGTTCAAAGTTCTTTTCAATTACAATCCTTAATTTAGTGACTATAATATAGTCCCATTTTACATACGCTTTTTATTTGATTAGTATTCATACATACATCACTACCAAACATGCTATTGAACGTTTATAATACTTTTCAAGCTAATTTCACGGTATTACTTTCAAAGCTGCACAAGGCTACATAGTTTTAATTGTATAACAGACTTATGCGTATTTAAGTGATTTTCAGAAATGGGCTTTATGTGAAATAGAAACCGATGCACACAAAACATCCTTTTCTGATTTCTCTTTACCATGAAACTTTTTTTTTCTGAATTTTGAATACATACAGCTATTATTTGCGGTACAAAAATGCGTGTTATGAATCGTTATGACTTCTCCTTTTAGAGTGGAAATATTCTGTGTACAATTTTATGATAAAGTCTTACAGATAAACTTTGAGCTCAGAGTTCAATGTTAAAAAATTACCTTTTATAAATCATATTTATAAACATAATTCAGTTTAATATACTTTCTTCATTAATCATATGGCAATAGTTAGTAAGAGTCGATGTTATATATATGTAAGTAGCAGTGAACTCAAGAAGCTGAACTTTGGAATATTAGCAAGAATTATTTGTGTCAAATTCTAACAAGGTCTCCTCTTAAAATATACAATAAACAATTTTTGGTTGGACAGTCTTTTGTTTCGAGAAATACTGATAATGAAGCTTGAGTCAAAAGTTATGCTATTTTCATTTAAGGTTTTTAAATACAGCAAAACTACATTTATAGTTTTCCTTTTAAAGTATCAAGCTGGGTATTTAAAATAGAGGACAGCTCTCTTGCTAAGTTGTCTTAAGTAAAATGTTTACCACGATGCCTAAGTTAAGCTTTACCTTCCACTTCCAGGTGGAGAAGAGTGTTGCCGATGGGTTTATTGATGATAATTACAGGTAACGGGCATTGAAGAAATTGTGTATTTCATCGTAATTGTTGTTGGTTATTTTATTCCATCAGATATATTAATATTATTTTTTCAATAATATTCAGCCATAAGTTTATACCACTAATACACCATAGGAAACTTCTAATGATTATTTGCTAAACGTGACACTAAATATGTATATGTAAACAAATGGAGTTTGTTAAATTATTTATTCTTGTACTCGCATGTCAAAACAGGCGTGAATTGGATAAAAATAATAGATGTACAAAAATATTTATTTGGCTGTTTGTTTATAAAATCATTTGAAGAAATATTGCCTTTTTTATTTAAATAGTACCACAGAAAGTAATGTTTTCATTTATTCTTAAAATCTTTGATAACTAGGACAGTGTTTGTTTTAAATTTTATTATAAATAAATATTACTCATACGCAATGTAGCCTTATAATCATGATATAAATTGTTAAGACCTGAGACTGAAAGAATTAATTGTTTATTTATCAATATAATTAAATCTTAATTTTTGTAATTTTAATATTTATGTTGGTTAAATTATATTTATGTTTATCAAATAATTCCTAAATATAAAGTAAACATGAAAACATTATTTTAATATGTCTACAAATTATGTAAATATCACAAAACGTTCATATAAATATCTTAGTGCATGTAAACATTGTTGAAATAAAAACTCCAATGAAAGCTTATGTAAAATAAATTTTGCGAAACAAGTTGCAACAAGACAACAAACCAAGGTTTCAAAAATAAAACGACCAGCAAAGTCACATTTATATTATAGAAACTTGAGATTGTAAAGGACAACTATTATAGAAGAATTTGAAGAAGGTGGCTGTGTTACTGGTTAGCAAATGCGGAAACACTTGTGTACAGTGTTATCAAGTATTTACAATATTTAGCTTGAGTATGGGAAATGAAAAGGATATAAGCTCATAAGGACGATAATACCCATAAAGGACGATAATAATGGGATTGGCATAATAAAAAAAAGTATAACAAAAATGTAAAATGGAATGATAAAAAATGGAACATTTTCTTTTAAATTAATAATAACATGTCTATTACTAATGAATTGTTCATTGTGGTGACTATGATGGAGTATATGGTTGTTAATAAAGTAATTTCAAGCGACAGAAAGTCAGTAGTATTTTGTGGTATTTTATGGGTAATAAACGAAATTTAATTATTGGCAAATGTACATTATGTGCTCGGTTCTTTAGTTGTTGATATTTCTTTGTATAAGATACTTCTCCCTTTATTTTGAATCCTCTTGTTTGCTAACAAATTCTAATTATCATGGCTTTTCTTCCCATATATCAATGCAACCTAATGTGCTCAATTTCATAGGCTTGACAGTCTCTCTTAATCCTAATAAACTTATAACAATATGCTGGCTCATCTCTTTTGACTGCCGTCTACTGATAATCTGATGTTTTAGGCCTCGAAAATTGAATTGGGTAAATGCCTAGTAAGACATTTTTACATGAATTTGATGTATGTATCTTGTTCGCAAAATGATGTCCAAAAAATCTATATTACGAGATTAAAAAAACACAGTTATTCATAAGGCACTGCCAAAGGAAGCAAATATTAGAATAGGTTATTTTGCGAATTTAGTTTTGATATTTTAAAATTCGAAAATTTTAATATTTTAAAAATGTTCATGTTATGTTACATCAAATTTTTTATATAGGGTGATGCAAGTAGAGATATTTTTTTCAATAGCCTTTTTTGACAGATCACTTGTGAATCATGTCATGCTGTCATGTTAATTTTGTTTAGTATTGTTTGGTATTTCATAATGGAAAGACTTACGCCTGAACAACGTTTACAAATCGTTCAATTTATTACGAAAATTAACCTTCTGTGTTGTTCTGGAATGTGTTTCGTGCACTTCGCTCAACTTATGGTCAACATAATACGCCTACTGAGCGTACTATTCATAACACCATCACCCATTTTTATACATTTTTGGATAATAGACTACGTCCAGCACACTGGAGTGTGGTTTATGGGCCGGTGGAATCATCGGTCTATATTTTCTTAAATATGATGCCGGTACGACGGTTACGTTCGCGACATTTGGTTGACGTAACTTCCCACACATCGCATCAATTAATGGATTTATTGAGAGAACACTTCGGTGAGCACATAATTTCACGTTTTGGGCCGGTCGATTGGCCACAAAGATCGTGTAATATCATACCGTTAGAGTTTAAAATCTAAAGTTTATGCTGACAAACACGCTTCGACTCAGGCCTTGGAGGAAAATATCACGCGTGTCATTCGCCAGTTACCCGTCGAAATACTCACTCAACGGATAGACCATCTGTTACGTAACATAATCTTCAAAAAATAAATGCCAAAGAATATTCTTTCAAATGATAATAAATATTCCCATCAAATTTGAATTTTCTGTGTTTTTTCTTTAAAAACGTAGATAACCTCGACATGGATCACGCTTTACTATTTCTTTTGACGAACTTTACAAAGAAATCATTTCAAATTTAATTCGGCTAGTAAAACAATATTTTTTAGCTTTTGTTCATGCAGCTAGACTTAAAAATACTTAAAAAACTCCTAAATTTTACTTTTGGGATTAATTAAATTTAAAGTACTCATAAAGTTAATTTTTATTTTACTTTATTTTGTATAGGTCGATTTATCAATTTGTTAACTTACAAAATTTTATTAGATTCTGAATAAAAAATAAGTGATACTTGTAATTTATGCAATTTTAAATTGCCTTATGAAATATGTAATTTAGAATATAATTCTACAGCTTACAACTTAAATATTTACTTCTCCTGCTGTAATATCACCACAAAACGGAAATTGGTTTATTGTAAATTTCAAAGAAACTAAGTAAGTTACATTTCAAAAAATTTCTTATTTTAAATTTTTTAGTACAAGTATTCTAACTAAATAATACCATATAAATTCCACGTACGTACTCATATGCCACAGCAATATTTGTGAACATGTATATTACAAATAGAACTTTAACAACTTACGGGCTTCAGAGCAAACTGTAAAAATAAATTCCGGAAATTTCCTTAACAAAAATAAACAGTTTAAAATTATGCGACAATAAAGAAAAATTAAATTATTGTAAGCCAACAAATTGTTGTTGGTTTTTGTACAACCGTTTTCACGTTGCCTTTCATTCTAATGATTTTAAGCATTCGTTTCGATTTTTTTTATAATGTTTCTGTTTAATGTCTTGTTTTCTGTGAACAAGATAAATGAGAGAGAAATGGAATTTTAAAATAGCATTGAATTGTATTGATTGTATGTTGGGTGGGTAGAAAGTTGGAGGTTGTTGCTTGTTTCTTTTTCACAATATTCTGATAGAAAAGGTTTCCAAGCGTAAATTTGGTACCAAACTGTTGTGATGATTCCTTGGAAAATAAAAGAATTTCGCTATTATGTATAATTAATTTTTAAATAATTTCTTGTGTACTTCAAAAATAATAGCAATAACAAACAATACCCTGAAATATAAATAAGTATTTGTTTTTTTTTCAAAAACGAATTGCAACAATGGAGGTATCAAAAGTACGTACTGTGTTGGAAAAAACTTGTATTACTTAAAAACTAAACTAATAAAGAAAATCAGAAAATGTTTTTTAATTTATTTATGAAAATAATTTATAAATAAAAAGTATCGAGTTTCGAGTTCCGAGAAAACAAATCAAACAAAACCAAAACTACCCAAATCAGTTTTCTATCATACAACAAATTTAGACAATGCAGGTTTTAATTTTTTACTGCTGACATATAACAAATAGCGCAAATAGCTTGTCTTGATGCTCATCGACCAACGGATTAACCTTTTGCTATAAAAGCCACTTTTGCTGTTAAATCATATTATGATTACCGCAATCATGTAAATATTTACAGTGTTCATAACATTGTTAAACAAAAATTTTAAAAATGTTAACATTGTTGTGGTAAACATGTACAACTGTGTTTTTTTTTCTGTGTGTAATTTTATAATGGTAGTTCTATAATTTTAATGTTGAGACTTCAGCAGACAACCGCGATAATATCGATGATGACGTGTTCCTCGATATCGATATAGAGCTTCTCATATGATTGTGAACCCTATAATTGCCTTAAAAATATTGAACTGTTGTAAATGATGCCTAGAAGGATTGACCGTTGACAATTTAAATCCTGTCAATTGTTCTACTACAACAGCAACAAAAGAAAATTCTCAAGCAGCTAAATCTATAAAGGAAATAAATCTTAAGATTTTGGTCTTTTTTATAAAATATTTTAATTGAAATAAAAATTTTATTAAGTAAAAAATTAAATATTTAATAGTTTCTTTTTACAAGCTTGTAAAAAGAAAATTTTTCATTTTTATACATACTTCAATTATTATTTTATTATAATTCAAAACTTATATTATCCCTGAAGAAGCTATCCATTGTGATAGCGAAATATTTGAAATAAATATAAATAAATAAATTAAATATTTTTATATAAAATTCAAGTGACCTTATTGCTTGTAAAAAGAAACTATTAAATATTAAAAAAAGGTCAAATAAATGAACTAAATATTAAAAATTAAATATTTTATAAAAATATTGAAATTTGCTTTATAAACCTGTAATATACCTGCTGCAAGTTTTATGAATAAGGGCATAAGCTATTAAATGGCGAATATACAAGTTTTAATAACTACTGAAAAAGTAGAGTGTGGGAGGTATTCGCAGGAATTTTAAATGAAAGGAATTTTAAATGAAATCGCAGTTGATGAAAAAATGTGACAGAATAGGTAGTCGAAAACCGTCGATCAATTAAAACGATCGAGGACTCAGGTTTTCTACATCTTAATATCTGTTGGTGTGAAATATTGTGAAAATGTGACGTTGGAATCTGGTAAGAAAATTAGAATCGATTACAATAAATAAATAAATAAAAAAAAATCGACTGGTAAGAAAATGTATACTTAATTAGATAGCTTAATGAAAACATATGCATATACGAGTAAGTCTGCAATATTTACAGGTGAAAGCATAAAATTGAAGGTTATCAAGACTTTAGAAAACTTTTGTTGCGAATTAAAAGATAAAGCAATAACAGTGACAGATAGAGGCTTCAATATGATTTCGGTTTTCTGTTCAAGTAATTTTATATTTTATATAAATCATTTGCTAAATAATACAGTAGAAAAATCAATAAAAGAAACTACAGATCTCGCTGAACTTTGCAACAAGGGCATAAAGGTTGTCAAATATTTAAAACAATCTAGTTTTAATTCAAAGTTACAGTCTACCCTTAAAAGCTAAACGGCAAACGTTGTTTTACGTGTATTTTATTGTTGTAACAAAAACAAAACACATGCAACGCACCGCTGACGCTCTTATTTTTGTTTGTCTCTAATATACATATGTACATAACTATAAAATAGAAAATAATAATATTATAATCACCGATTTTTAACTAAATTTCAATGTTTTAAATTTATAAATATTTATATAAAAACATTATTATATATTACTTTCATCTCAACTGTATAACACACAAAAATACTTGCAGTACCACATGAAGAGAACATGATTTTTAAGCTACTTCTTTTGTGTTGTTGTTGTACTTTATTAACTTCGGCTACTTACTTATTCGTATTTAATAAGCAAACATTCTCTTCACTTCCCTATTTGTTCACTGAGTAAGAGTACAAATATATGGGCAATTCCACCGAAAGGTCTACTAAGACCAAAAAACCAAAATTTATTGAATTCAATATGTTTAAACATATTTTAATAGGAAAACAATAAAATTTAACTAACGTGAAGAAATATTACATTTAATCATAACCCATTTCGAGATATTCGAATGTAAAGTCGAGCATACCAATTTTTTCTCATTGGCACATTTCTATTGCACCTTTTGTTTTGATAAAAGTTCTCAAAGAGAAGCATTTAATATTAATTTTTGCTCTTAACAAATCTTTCTGAAGATACAAAGAGCTAAAAAGAAATGCATAACCAACTATGCAATTAAAAATAAAGGTAAGTTGTTGTTATGCTTTATCACATATTTCGATGTCCCGTGTGACATTGAAAAACAACATTTTTAATTAGTGCATCAAGTGGACATGACGAAAGGTCATCAAATATCCAGAACAAACACAGCTTTTTTTTCAATGAAAATAAAAAAAAAACTTTTTGGAAAATAATAAAATCTGTGATCTTGGTTCTTATATAAATTGGTCACGTGCGACATGGTAAGTGTAGATTTTAAAATTTTTAAAAAATATTTTTCCTTACATACATGCATATGTAAATGATTTATTTATTTAAATAAATACTTTTAAATTATTTAAATATAGCTGAGTATAAACGGGGAACAAAATAAAGAGAGAGTTATCAATTTTGCTATCGCAGGAGCTACAAGTCATTTGCTGTCATAAGTGATAACAAACACGATAGATTTATTTTTTTTGATAAATATCTTAATTGGAATTAAAAAAATTATAGAAGTTTTTCAAAAATATTTAATTTTTCTGATGGAAGCCGCTCTCAATTTAAAAACAAATTCATTTTATCAAGCCTAATCGACTTTATAAACAAATTAGGATGTTGCTCAAGAGAATGATTTTTTTCGCAAGCTCATATGGAAAGGGAGTCGTCGATGAAGTTGGAGCAGTTGTCAAAAAGAAAGTCTGGCAGATAACGAAATCCAAAAGCACAGTTGTATCAGATGCATTTTCTTTTTATCAATGTGCAGAAAATAACATAAATGGAGTTGAAATGTATTTTATGTCATCTGGACAGATTGAAGAGCATTCCTGGCAATGGACAAATGGAAACAAGTTAAAAGCATTTCAGGACAAAAAGTAAAAGCAGCCAGAACTGTCTATTCTGAAAAAACGTGTTTGATATTTCTGACACTATTTTTTCATTTAAATTTATTTTTGTTCATTTTAATTAATACTAACTACACAATACTTTGCTAAATTACATTATATGAAAATAAATATATTGAATTTATTTCTTGATTTAAAAATGTGTTTTCTAAGCTTACTTATTTATAATTTGTTAAATAAAACAACTGAAGCAACATAAATATGATGATGGAAAAGAAGGTCCCGTGCGATAGGTATTAAAGTTAAATTAAAAAAAAGTAGAAATAATTCTGAGGTAAAATTTTACAACTTTTAAGCATTGTGATATTGTGATATTGAGTTTTAATTGAAAGTCGCAAAACCCACTTCAGTTTTTTGCCCGTGTGAATGGTTGGTTTTTTGCGATTATCTCGAAAGCTTAAACAAATTTCCAAAATCTTCCTAAGCAACAATTATAGGGCTAGTTAAGAGCTATAAGTTTACCCTTTTGTCAAGAAAAAATTTCTTATTATTTTGACTTTTTTTTTAACTTAAATGTGATCACCGGTCACGTTCGACATGATGGAATTGCCCATAAATTACATTCGACAGCGAGTTTCACACATGAAGAAAAAACTTACTCGTTGGAGCACTCTATTATTTACATTCATACATACAGACATATAAACATACCCCGTTGAAAGACAACAAAAACAACAAATTTCCAACAATAAGTTAGAAATTTGTTCAACTCAAAACTCCAATATAAGATCCCCTTCGAAAAATACTTTAACGTGTATAAATCTGTTAAAAGTCTTTATATCGAGATAAAATTTAACATAAACAAATATTAATATATATAGAAGTCATGCCACTAAAATGTTGGACGATAGCTCCATAACAGGTCATAACTCCCATTTATAATTTGTTTTGTGTTAAATAATTTGCAAAAAGTGTTTACCACCAGGAGTTAAATTAATAACAAACTAATATAATTGTTTTAAGGCATAAACAAAGCAAATACATACATACAAATATAACAGTAAAATGTAAATGTTTGTGCAAACGTATCAAAAGACACACGGGTGCAAAATTGAGTATATGCTAGTATTAATTCTTTATTTCCGGATATGGTTGTATTACATTATTTATAGTATTTTTTTATAGGATTATACCTGAAATAAATGACAAAAATTTTGTTGCCACTCTAAGTTAGTTATCAAATAATTATTTAACAAGAATTTCATATAATAGTTTATTTATGAGACTATTAATAAGCAGCTACCAAGTATAAAAATACTCTAAGCACAAACATTAAAAAAACAAAAGCTTTGTAATTCACCAAGCATAATGTTGTTTGTTATTTTATCTTCAAAAACTGCTAACCTTTAACGATACAATATAAACATCATGTATGTCTAATGACTGAACAACATGGTCCTTCATTACATGTATGAAATGTTTGTTGGTACAAATGTTTTATACACAAACCAAATTACAACTACTTACATGGTACTAAGTACAGGTAACTAACATCTTTAATACCAAGTACATGGTATAAATAGCTATTTTAAATCACTTTGCAATAACACATGCCAATGACAGCAACATTTCTTAGTCTAAGGCAAAAAAAAAATCTGACCAACATGAAATTGTTTTTTTTTGTTTGCCTTGTAATTTTATTAACATCGTCATAATTTTCATCATACTATGTAACATTGGTAACATCACTAACAGTACCCAGTATTAAAAGCCTCATTACTAATTTCTTTGATCTCTCATGTCGATCTAAATTTGGTAAATAAAAGTCAAATTAGTACATTGGCCTAGTAACAAAGTAATTTTTAAAGTTTATTGTATGCTGCTGCTGTTAGGTTTCGACCATTTTGGTCAATTTTGTGTTGTTTGTTTCAACATATCAACTTAAAATGTTTGCTATTGGGGTATTTTTATATTATATTACTCCTGAGAAACTTTCAACCATGAGTAATGAAATGGAAGTTAGAAGAATAAAAAATTACGAATCTTGGGATTTCCGTTATTAGTTTTTTGTTATTTATTTATATAAAGTTTATTTTTTTTATTGTTTTAGCAAAGTAAACAAGACATTGAATATAAACTGACGCTTTTACGGCGACAGCAGGTTTACTTATAAAATTTGCACTATTATACATAGATTTTACTCAAAATTCGGCCGTTCTTATAAATAATTGGTCCCAAAGATATATGGAAAATAGCTCCATTCCTTTGGGGACTATTATAAAAGCAAACAAACATTTGTGGTAACTTATTAGATACAAAGAAAGACTAGTATGGACCAAAATGGTCCTTTAGCTAAGATTAGTAAGTTTTTTGGCCTAACAGCAGCGTTAGAATTCTTAACCCTTCAAAAACTTCAAAATTATTAACCTTGTGTAATCGTTGCTAAAGGGACGCCACAGGCAAAGGTAAATTTTTATTTTTGTTCATATTATATACGTCTAAGCTACACCACCATTTTGGATTTGTGTACCTCAAACTATATCGATCAACCGATCAAATCCCCGTTTACATTTTGAAATCTTCCATCTTTTGAAATAAATCCATCTTTATTTTACGTATTCAATTACATGCTTCTTACAACAAGGAGCAACAACAATTGTTAATAAATTTCTAAAAAAAGAGAAAATGACAATGACAATATGTAAATCTTTGTTCTGTGGGCTGAACATCACTGCTTTAAATGTGAAGAAATATATGGACACATGAATAGTCCGAATTTACACGAAGCAATGTTTGTTGGAAATATTGATACAATTTTTTTCTTTGAAATTTCTTCGGTGTTTACACAGCACAATTCTTATTGCTTAAATCATTCGTATTTTTATTTCAGATTATACACAAATTTGTATACACATACCTAATACGAATAAGAGCTAGTACAATAAAGTATTTACTCGTCACCACGATGTCTAAAAGGTAATCAGCTAAGCTTTAAGAATTGCTTCGGGTAAATTGGGACACACATTCACAAACAATTGTTGCAACAAAAATCGCACAGTGTAGATGCAATTATAAAAAAGAGAGAACATATATTACAGCGGTAAACATAGAATAACTTTCTGAAGCGGTTCAACCATGTCCGTCCATCAGTCTGGCTAGCTGCACATATGTAAACCTTGTACGCAAAGTGCAAGCCACAATTTTTAAGATATTTAAATAAAATTTGCTACACTTTATTTATCCCAAATTTTTCGTTGAAATCTGTTCATTATTTTTACTAGCCTCCTCGCAGTTATTAATGTTTGATTTATATCCCAAATATACAGTAAGTTATATATGAACATATAAAAAACTAATCGCACCTACAAATTTTGTTAAATATTCCTCAGAATCAGTTCCGACAATTTCAAATTAAAAAATTTTGTTCTCAACTCTGAAATAAAGAGAAATATTCTTATATTGTTACGAAATAGTATATATTTAACGGCCAGTATGTTGTGAATCATCTGCATATGTAGAAGTTTCTACTATAAACATTGTTTATAACACCATGTTATAATCACAGCTGAGCGATATGCCAACATTAAATTTTAACGGCTTTGGCAGAACATTCGAGACATTAAAGTTCCAGTATATTAGTCACAAACCATCCAGAAATTATGATTTGTTTATAAATAGCCTAACAGAGCACATCAAGTGAGTTTGTTTATTGTAAATCATTGTTGTGTTAACATCAAGCGTTCTCAAACTTTAATTTAAATGTGTTCTTAAACCGCAATATAAGTGTGTAAAAAGACATATTGTTAATTTTTAATTGTTTTTGTGTACAGTTAAATAAATAAAAACTCGTTATGTTTTCTTCAAACTATTTGGCGCATTAATTTTGCAATTAAAAGAAATCCGTTTTATATAAAGGAAATAAAACACCGTTTTTAAAAGGTAAAAACGTTAAAATATATATGTATTTTTAAACTGATTATAGAACTTTTAATTTTTTCCATGTAAATATTGTTTTGTTTTATTTAATCCATTTCATTATATAAATTATATATTATCTTTATATCTTAATATTAAATCTGCATGTTTTCTCTTAAATTTAAATAAAAGGATAACATTAATATTAATCAAAAATGTTCTCAATTTGTAAATAAAATTAAATATGTAAATAAAATTTTATTTATTTCCACCAAGTATCCTGATACTTTAAAGTCCTAGTGCTCTGATGCATAGTATATAAATGTGTGTTTTTACATATTTTGTTTCATCTATGTACAAATGCGGTAAGATTAGTGCCAATATTTCCAATAACAGATTAATAGTCCACTTTCAGGATTTAATTCCAAGCTGTAACTCGGCATAGCATTCACCTGCAAACAAGAAAGAAAGAGAATGAAACATTAAATCAAAATAATGAAATTAAATCAGGATATTTGAAGAATATGCACAAGTGAAGATTATAAAGAAGAAGGTCTGTTAAATATCATAGAGCCCTTGGCATAGAGTTACTCAAGTGGTACTATATATCATACACATAAAATTTTCAAACGATCTAACAAGTGCGTCAATATGTCCGACTGTTTTATATAAAACTTCTGTTGTATACGCAATTTCTGTTGTAGACACAACTTATTGTGTAAGCCTTAAGTCTCAATAAAACAGTTTAGCGTGAGGGAATTGCTACCAAATATTGCATGTTATATTAGGCTATTTGTTATTGACAATGGGCTAAATCGGAGTAGCCCAACCAGAATTGTGGACCATATTTTCAGTCAACCTCAAAATCATAACACAGCATTTTTCTTAAATCTGTTCAAAAGCATTAGTCTTATAAAAAGATCATTATCAAGCTCTCATATAAAGTCGATCAGTCCATAATTGGTTGTGGCTTCCATATAGAGGAAACTACCGAAAATCCCTAAAGTATTTTTGAGTTTTTCCATTTACAAACAGAAATTCTCAATTTCATTTAGATTTCTCTCAATTTTATATAGAAATTCTTATTAATGTTCTAAATTTGCAATTATCCTCTATATGATGATGTGGCGTATGATTAATATTGAATTTTATGCAATATCTCGTATGTATATATATTAATCATTCGCATGAATCATATAGATTGCACAAAGAATGTAAACAAAATTTCCTCTCTCTGTAAATCTATGTAAAAAAATTACTTTTGTTAACAATACTTAAAAAAAATTAATTTTTCGTAATTTTTGTGTTCCATAATAAAATATTTAATTCAGGCATGTGATGGAAATCGAAAATGAAAACGAATGAGTTTTAGAAGTCAATTTTTGCGTAATATTTCTGTATTGAAAAACTTTTATCACATAAAATATAAAAATTTTAAAAATTAGATTATAAATGCATTAAAATGTATATCCAAAACTGATTCGTTTTCGATTTCGATTTCCATCACATGTATGATTATTTACTATTTAATTCATATTAAAAAATATAAAAAAGTGAACTAAAATATATATATATTTGTATTATTAGTTTATTATTTTTGTTTGTTTCCGTTTGTGATTTCTTGTCTCATCTGCTAGGAGTTGATTTAGTTTTCCTATTTGAAAAAACATTCCCAAACGAAAAAAAAGTGTTTAGTTTTAATAGCCGCATTAATAGTATTTGAGTCATTTATATGCTTTTTTAAATACTCGTTGCAAATCAAGAGATTTTTACTATCAAAGATTTGAATACAGCTTTCAGATTTTTAATTTGACACACAAATTCTCCAGTAGGTTTTGATAACCTAACATAATGTATATTAAACGCAAAACGTTTCAGTTACCCATTTTTGATTTCATATCACCTTTTATATCATCTGCCTTAAAGTGTTCAATACAAACTGTGAGACACTTTTATTTTTTTTTCATCAAGGCAAAGTTGTGCCCATTTTTTTTTAACTTATTTTCTTTTAGAAATCGAAAAAATTTAAATGTATGTTATTTTTTTTTAAATTTCGACAGTTAAAAACTTCACACTTTATTTTAAAACTTTTAATTGCATTAACATAAAATTTAAGCAAACATAAAAATATTTTTGACTTGTGACGTCACAAGAAGAAATTTTACTCTTAGTTTTTGTAAAATATAACGGACGTGCGCAATGCGTAATCTTTATTATTTAATTCATGAATCATACGTAAAGTGACAATGATTTTTACTCAAAAGCGATTTATAAATTAGTAACTACTCCAATATCATTTACAACTTGTTTTATAATTAAATAAATCATTAACAGCAATGCTTACTATAACTAGTGTGATTTCCAAAACTGATGTTTCGAAATATTTTTACATATTTATCATATTTTAATTTAATAATTTTATATAAAGTTTACGAAATTTAATATTTCTCTAACCTAAAAGAACATTTTGAACTAAAAATATTTTTAAATGCTGTTGAAATTCAAATGCTTTTAAAATAGGCATATTATCAAAGATTGTAGTTCTTTTTTATTAATAATCTTATTTTTGTTATTGTAAATTTTATTATTATTTTGATATTTTGTAAGAACTAATGTGCTGCTTGCGGCCGTATGTTCCACTGGGAATTAAAGGAATAAATATATAATGTGCTGCTGTTGCCCTTACATAAAGGAGCTTACAAAAAATACAAAACATACTTACTAGAATATAAAATATAATATTATTTTAATCAATGATTCTTCGATAAAGCTAAAATTAGTAGACAGAAGTTTTCCCCAGTATTATATTACTTACTATCAGTAAAAATACAAACTCCCTGCAAATAATATTGGTCTACGTGATCCACTTTATATGAAATGGATTACTTTCAACATGATCCAATGTAATGCAGTCATGGACCATGTCATAGTTGAACAAGAGTTTGTATTTAAACGACATGGTTTCGTGTTAACACGATTGCATATTGAGTTGTCGTTGTTTAAAACTAACCCTCTTGAGTTCTCCATGGAGTACAAGCATGGAGTAGTTTTGGGACTATTCCGATGGGTTATATGGACCAATCCTAGGACCTCGCAATGTTAAATCGACCACCTTTTTTTATATATTTGGAGTAGTTTTGGAGTACTCCTACTCCTCTTTGGTATAGTCTTTACACGCGTTATTTGCAGGGTAATACTAAATTCAACAATCACGTTCTTAGTACTTACTCGTGATATTTATTCGTTAATGTACATTTATGAAATATGTTTCACTAAAGTCTGCATACGTATATCCTTTTGTCTATCAGCTTTTGTCTATCAAATATTTATCTGCCATACATGAATTACCAACGTCATTAACACTCTTACTATTGTTATTGTTGCTGCAACTACTTGTAAAGCCTTTAGCAATTAAATGTGTGTTCTATGATGACATTTTGGTAGCTGTGTCTATGTTGTGTTGTTCATTCCATACTGTCGAAAGCATTAGTGATATCGACTTCACCTTGGGAACTGCAGTATATGTTGAAATTAGTATGGGAATGTAAGCCGTTTAGAATGAGTATACTTAAGCGAATAAGAATGACTTTAGGTCCATTGTTATAGATGTTATAATGTTGTCGACGCTGATAATGGGGATTATGATATGTAAAACATCTAATTATATCTACAACAATACAATTACTTTCCTTACAATATTACTGTATTGGAGTATGTATCAATAGATATTTACATAAAAACAAAGTCGACAAAAAAAAAAGTAAGAAAGTATAGTTGGTCAAGCCCGAACATATAATACCCTACACCTAGTATAATAAAAGCGTTTTTCAGAAATGGGTGTCATATCGGAGATATCACCCATTTTGCACCAAAATTCAGTGTCATGATTTCTGTGAATATAAATATAATAAGTGCTAACTTTTATCTCGATATAAATACTTTTAAAAGATTTATGGAAGTTAAAGTGAATTACGCAGAGGGTCGTATATGGGAGTTTCGACTAATTATGGACCGACCATTACAAAATTAGGTGTCATTATTTCTGCATGTAAGAAACTTATTTGTGTCGAATTTTTTTTGATTATCAATATTTTTAAGAAATTTATGCTCTTAAAAGTGATTTTCGGAAATGGGCATGGATTTTCTAGGACATCATTAATTCGACTTAGATAACGATTCCGAGCCGATCGGTATACTTTAAGGTGGGTGTTGGACCAATATTTATGGGCGCTACAAACATCAGCACAAATCCAATATAGCCTCCCCACTATTGTGGTGTAGGGTATAATAAATAGAAATCTTTAATAGAACAAGAAATAATAGAACCAATTATTTTAAGATAACTTGCACTTTTTTAAACTGCCTAAGTCCTTTGCTATTCCAAAATAAATTGTTTACTTCTTTCTCATTTTCCTTCTATTTGTCCACTTAAATTCTATTATTTATACTGATGTTCACAGCCACTTGATAGAAATAGTGTTAGATGTAGAAAATTTACTTAGATAAATTATTTATAGTAGCTGAGCATGTGTATATTCTACATATTATGTTGTCCTTTTTAAGTTTAAATCTATATTAAACAAAACCTAAAGTACATTTTGCATTATTTAGTTTTTGTAGCAATAATTTTTTAATTAAAATTTAACATTTTAAACGTTTATGCTTAAAAGTAAAGTTAATGATTGTTAAACATATATTTTCTTTTCATATACTAAGTTTTTAAAATTTGTTTGAAAACTCTATTAATAAATACATATTCATGTAAATATTGGGTGTATGACATAAATATGCAGGATTATTAACAGATGTCGTATAAATAGGTAAAACAATTTTTGTAGGTTTTCTTTCATAGAAAGACATTTTCTTCGGGAGTAATTATAATTTAATATGATCTGAAAAGACAAATAAAGCTAACCCTATCAAAAAATTTAGGTGTGAGTAAAAAATTCCAAAAACGCAAAGCTCCGATGCTCAAAGACAGCCCTATATGTTTCTGAAACAAGTACAAAACTATTTTAAAAATTGTATGTGGTAAATAATTTCAAATACTCAGATTTGGGAAAACAATATCCATGCTTCAGGAATTTTATTGCCATATTGATTTAAGGATCTTTATAATTACATTTTTATAATTTTTTTAGCTAGGTAGGTACGGATACCAAGAAAATTTATAGTATATTAAGTTGGTTATCCCGTTTGTACCATATCGAAAAATTCGTCGGAAAAAAAAAAAAAAAAAAAAAAACTACCAACCGGGTCACAGAGTTTAACTCCATTCGGAAGTGGAATTAATTAAGTATTTTGCTTCTATAGATAAAGTTAAACGAAATTTTTTTCGGAGTGAAACCTAGAAGTGCTTAAAATTACAATATCTCATAGCAAATTAAAAGAGGTTTCATTCCGAAAAAATGTTTCGTCTTACTTTTTCTATAGAAGCAAAATACGGACTTAATTACACTTCCAAATGGAATTAAACTCCACGACATGGCTGTATATTGTATATTCTTGTTACGTATAAGATTCTCCGTATGCCTGTTAGTCTATTGAAGCAGGATATAGCTTTAAAAAAAAAGACTTGAGATACGGACACATTTGGCAAATATTTGCCGAAAAAGACGTAACCACTAAATAATATGTATGTAAACCTCTTTATTTATTTTAAAAACGAACTTTTCTTATTTAAGCCAAAGCACAGCTAACATTTAATTTTAATTTATTTGATGATGCTTGATGTTGCAAAACTCTTGTAAGAGTAAACAACGTCAAACAAATTTGTGCTAAAACAAATGGTTGCTTTCTTGAGTAAATATTTGTCAAATGTAACCGTGCCTTCAGATAATTAAACTCAGTTATAGACCAAAGATACAGACAAACTCAATATTGTTTAGATATTTTTTGCTATATTCTTCAAATATTATCAGGAAATTTTGCACACTTTATTTTTATTGTAGAAGCACAAGCCCTGGAAATTTTTAAGAACCATATTCCTCCTGGAATATGGCTCTATGGGACATATGTCCCATGCCTATAGAAAACCAGTATTCATACAGAATTCAGCTGAAATATGTTTCTTGCTAAAGGAAATCACAAAACGGCATCTGGTGTGCTTGATATCTAATCATAGTTTTCATATAAAGCCCAATTCAGAAAATAAATTAAATATTAGTAAATCTCCTGTAAAAATCACTAACTACCTTAAGCCAAGTTTGGGCCAACTTTATTTTATGCAAACTTTGCAAATAGTTGTACGAACTTTATTGCAAAATTCCTCTTAATGTAATAAATCTTACAACGCGAAGAATATTTTTGCTTTATTTTTCATATATGTACATATTCATAATTTCCATATAAAAAAGAGAATCAAATTAAATGTCACATACATATAAATCAGAAATATGTTGTAAGTTGCACAAATTTATTTACATGTAAACTTTATAAAACACTTCTAAGGTCATCGCACTTTACTTCTTTGCAATAAAAGTTCTCAATTTATGTTTGAACTTTGTAGCATTTGCAGTTTTGTTAATTTATTTTTAATTTTTTACTTATTCACTTTTGTTTTTCCTAAGTAGTTAAACAAACTAAAATAACTTAAATATACTTTTACATATAGCTTAACTACACAAAACTAGTTAAAGTGCTTGAAACTAACTACTAGTTTAGTAACTACTAGTTAGGCTTGGTTTTACTCAATGTTTATAGTTTCACAAGTCTACACATGTGTATATATATAAGATATGATATTTTAGAATTATATAACGTAATTATGAATTATTCAAAATTCTCTGCCCAACTGAATGTTTGTAATATATATCTGCATTAAATAAACTTATATATTGTATATACATATGTATATTAGGATGGCCCTATTTTTATATATGCAAAATAAGGTGTCAGATGTTTCCAACTAAAATGAATATTAACCGCCTGGCCCACGATGTCGAACGATAAGATAAGATAAGATAAGACTTAAGACACAAACTTTTTATCGTATCTATTTTTTACTTAATCAAGTTTGTTTATTCCAAAATCAAGTGTACGTCTTAAGTCTTATCTAAGCGAATGTTATCGTTCGACATCGTGGGCCAGGGGGTAAGTTTGTTTAAGGAGCCCATATTTTTTTAAAATATTTGTCTTGGCCTCAGTATTTTGTAAATTAGATCAGGAACGAAATCTGTTAGGATTTTATTCATATATGTATATCGCAAAGAAAATTAGTTACTTATTTTTTTAGTACTTTGCTTTTAGAATCTTTGTTCTGTCAACAAATTTAATTCGTATAATATTTTTTCACTATTGTGCTGAGCTATAAAAAATCAATATAGAAAAACAAACTGTGCAAACAGAAAGCGATAGGAGGAATACGATTTGAAAATGTGTTATACGTAATTTATGTAAAATTGATTTTTTTACATTAATGTCTAAAATAATTTTTAAGACCATAAATTTTTTATGCCTCAGGAATGTATTTTTTTTTTTAATTTCAATATATTGCAAATCAAAAAAGCTTGCATCACAAATAAGTATTTTAAGCCATGTCACAGAGCTTAATTCTGTTCGGAAGTAGATTAATTCCATATTTTTCTTCTATAGAAGAAGTAAAACGAAAATTTTTCGGAATGAAACCTCTTTTATAGAGACCGCTATGTGGAATTGTAATTTTAATCATTCCTAAAAAATGTGCATTTTACTTTTTCTATAGAAGCAAAATACGGAATAAATTCCAATGGTCGAACGGACTTAATTTCTGTGACATGGCTTTATAATATTTCATAATCATATATGCTTTAGAATCTCTCTCTAGACCATAATACAAGGTCCTTTAATGTAAATTTTGTAATCAAATTACATGTTTTTATTATACATATTGTTACGATATTGTATTTTAAATTAAATTTAACGGTCGGTTGCAATATACAGTATGTTTATCAACATATAACATCTTTATCAACAGATAGCATGATTATCGACATACAACTTGTTTAGCATTTGTAGAAGTTTTAATTTATAAACATTATTGGGAACACCCTGTTATAAAAATAGCTGAGCAATATGGCAACATTAAGTTTTAACGGTTTTGCCAGAACATTCTAGACATGAAAATTTCAGTATATTAGCTACGAACCATTCAGAAATTATGATTTCTTTATAAATAGACTAACAGGGCCAATCAAGTTAATCAGTTTATTGTGAGTCATCGTTAAGTATACGTCAAAGTGTTCTCAACGAGTAATTTAGGTGTGTTCTTAAAGTGTAATATAAGCGTGTACAGAGTGTTCATTTCCAATTGTTTTTGTGTACATTTAAATTAATAAAGACTAATTATATTTACTTCAAACACCTTGATGCTTTTATTTTGCAATTAAAAACAATCCGGTTTATTCAAAGGAAATAAACCACCGTTTTTAAAAGGTAAAAACGTAACCATTTTTTATGAAACTGGGTCAATGCATTTACAATACCAAATTTCCTAGTGATACGGATATCAGTGGTTTCAACAGGACAGTGGCACGTATCACACGGCCACAGTAGTAATAAATTTATTCTAAACTAAATTTCCTGATTGCATAATTTCACGAAATTCAGCTGTCAAGAACATGCGACTTAACACTATTGTATTACTCAGTATTAAAGAAAAGTCTAGACAGAGTCACTAGAAGCGATTACAGCCATAAAACTCTAATGTATTGGTGCAGCAATTGAATGGGGTTCCAACGCATAATGAGACAAGAGTTTGACTGACCCAAATATGCTCTGAACAAAAACAAAATATACTTAAGTTATTGTTTTTAGAGTGTATTTATGCATTACCTACTCAACAAAAAATACAATTACTTATGTAAAACAAAACAGCTCAAATTTTTGCTCTCAACGAATAATCGGTCAACGAAAAGTATTCATGCAAAAACTGCCATTATTTTTCAAATACTAAATTCAAGACCAAACTGAAATGGGGAAAAGATTAACATTTTATTAAAAAAAAAATCAACTGACCGATAGCATTTTTCATTTATAAATATCAAACCAAAACAATTTTTAAAGATGTTCATAGAAATTCTTGGTTTTGTTTTATTTCGAAAAACATAATGATCGGTAAAATCCTTTCAAAATACTTTGTGGCTGCCCTAATGTGTGTATATGTCTTTGTGTATGTATGAAATGGTTTTTCACATGTATTTGTAATACATTTATGTTTACGCACCAAGTAACTGCCCTATATAAAACTGTACATAAACACAAATATACATGGATTTATTTATTTACAGCTGAGGTTAGCAATATAGCAAAACTATAAATAAATACAAAAAATATTGATAAAACTAAAATAAATTTTGTCTTACAAAAATGTGCTATTTTTCGTTTTGATGAATTTCATTAACGGTTACAAAACAATTCGATACACCTGTGATGCATAATTATTCCACAGCGATAATAAGTTCATTGTCAAATACTACAGCATTAAGTTTTCTTTGACAGTAGTAGCTACAATATTGTTCAATTGACCGATGCTGCGGAAAATTATTTCGACCTGTATTATTTGATAGAAATTCAATGCAGGTTTTGAATAATGACAGGGTCAATAGTTTACTGCAGAGTGGTGACGTCCAGTAAGATTAATAAGATCGTTTCTGCAGACATTTTTTTAGAAATATCAAAAGGGGCGTTCTTCAGACCACAACTGCAAATTGCTTGCCAAACCAAATTAGCATCCATATTTTACTTACGGCACATTTGGCAAATATTTACTCAAAAAAGCGTAATTACTTATTTTAGTACAAATTTGTTTGACGTTGTTTATACTTACAAGATTTTTACAAGATCAAACAGCATCAAATAAATTAAAACTAAACATTTGTTGTGATTTACCCTATAGAAGAAAAGGTTTTTTAAATAAATAAATAAGTTCAATTTAGTGGTTATGTCTTTTTCAATAAATATTTGACAAGTGTGACTGTACTTTTAAACTTGTATGTTGTTGTGGTTAATCGTTGATAGTAGATTCTACCAGCCAGATTTTATATAAACAGTGCTTAACGACTGATTTAATTGTTATACACTCCACCAACACTCTAGTCTTAACATCAGTGTTGGGTTCATTTAAGTTTCAGCACAGCTGAATATAACACTTTATTTAGTGTTTATATTATTTTGTAACTAATACCTATTCACCATTAAAGGGCTTTTTGTAACAGGCTATGTGTGTTTCTCTGAAAACAAAACTATTAAATTTTGCCTTGAAGTTATTGCTCTTAACCTTGTCTATTTTCAATTTCTAGCTTACTGGTGTACGCTATTTTCTTTAACTCGGCTTTTAGCCTATTTTTTGTACTGTTTACACAGTAACTCAGATAAAAGTAAAAATAAAAAAAAATTAAATAAATAAAGAACAACATTTTGCAAAATATTAAAACTCAAGGCTTGTGCAACATCTGACTACTGCACAAGAGGTGAAGGTTAGATTGTGGTTAATAGTTAAAGTTTTTTTTGGGTAATTAAAATTATGTTTTACACAAACATGTAAATGTCAAACATTTACACCAATACAGAATACTTTCTAAATTTAAATCTTAATAATAATAAAATATAACAGCATAAAACTATTTGTTAAATAAATTAGAGAATTTACAGAAGAAATGCCTACAATAAATAAATAATGCAATCATTATATTTGATTCATAAAGGTAGAAAGTTTGCTGACAGGTTTTTCATAGTAATTAAATAAAACTAATGAAATTAGTACAATTTGGCAATTATACAGGTTCGATATTTTAATACTTCCGGAAGGCGCAAAATTAATTGCTAGTTTTTAGCGATGTATGGAACAAATGGCAATAGTTTTAAGAAATATTTGTTGATCAATAAATCAGCCAAATAAAAATTACCATGAAAATAGTAAAAACTTAATTGAAGCAAATGTTGCAAATTGAAAGTCATATCTTATTAGTATCGAGGAGAATTTTAAAAGGTGCACATTTGATTAAAGTAAGTAATTATTAAAAAATTGTTTTTTACAATTGTTTTGTTGTTTTATGTTTATACGCAAGGTAAGTGTCCAAAGGTTAGTTACTAATCCAATGATTTTTGAATTTCATAGTTAGTTTATAGTAGAATATGAAATTTAGTGTTTGTGTCAATATGTGAAAAGGGACCTACTTTATATACATAATAGGAAAATTTTTAAAAGTATTATCTTGTATAGGGTATTTTTTGTAACCTATTTTTGCCTATAAGCTACAATCCATTTCCATGAAATTGTTCCTTTTTAGTAACAAATTTTAAAATTTTATAAAATCTCATGTTTAATTATTTATCAGAATCTATTTAAGTTTATAGAAATTTGAAGGTCTTGAGTTGTAGCTTAACTAAGGATGAAGTTTTTATTGCCAACCGGAGTTCTTTCCAATTCACTAGGAGTTAATTGATACGTGGAAAAGGCAATGAAGAGATATTATATATTAAGCCATGGTAAATTCTGTCCATTTGTTAAAAATATATTCAACCTTTGACAAATAAGAAATTCATGGAGGACTTTTAGAAAAACAAGGCAAAACTGTCTTATTTTGTGTTTTTTTGAGGAAACAATTTAATTAAAAATTATATTTACAAATATTTTTAAATAAAATTTTGCAATTATAATAAAAATAATTCTAAAAAATATTTAGATAACCCACAAATATATTAATTTTTTAGATTTTTGATCAGGGACGAAGTTATCGAAGTATTTGAAAGACTCTAGTCCCCTCGGTAACAAATATTTTTAGTTTTATTTTCGTACGACATATTTCCAAAAAATATAATCAATCACCTTACAAGTTTTCTTGGAAGTTTCTAATGTAATAATAATGTAATAAGAACAGAAATAACTTTTTATGCTAGAAAATGGCAAAAAATCACATTTTTAACTCCTAGTCTTACATATGTTTTGATTTTCACATTCGTAGTGCATGAGGTATAGCCAGACTTACTTTAGTTTTTCATGTACTTAATTCCATGAAGAAAAAGTATAAAACTATATGTATTATAATTTATAAATAAATTATGAATAAATATTCATGTAGTAAAAGGAGAATCACAAGTTTTGTTATCACAAACACAAACATAAATCCGAGGTGGTAAAAAGTGTAACGGTAGTCTCAATAAAACTTGTACCTTATGAATAACTAAATGGAATTACTTGTTAGTATGTTTATTGTTTTTTTCCGAATTAACCTAACGTATCCTTGTTTAATAGATATAAATAAATAATAATAGATAACTAAACAAAAAATAATTGAAACCAGCAAGAAAAATATAAAAACACAGCATTTACCATACAAAATATTTCTATATGTGTCTGACCAGACCCATGTGTCACAAATGTGATGTGTGCAGTAAAATATTCAAATAAGTGTTTTTCTATATTCTTTCCAGGAATTAGTTTTTAAACATTTATAGCGAACTAAATTGTAGAGGAATACTTGGACTTTCAGGTCTGTAACTAAGTGTTAAATGTATTATAATAACATTTCAAATTGAATAGGGCCTGGCCTGACTCATGTGTAAGACAAAGGGTAAACATTTTTAACTTTAAATAAATACATATTTGACTTTGTCTTGATTTTTAAACAACTAGTTCTTTTCTGGATACATAAAAGTATTTTTAACCCACAAACAAACATTTAAAAAAATTGGAAAATTATTAGAATCCGCTATAAGCAAAAAATCAATTTAGGCTGCCTTCAAAAGTTATAAATTGAATTTTCATATGCCAATATTTAGGAAACTAAAAGAGATAATTAATAGCTACTTCAAAGCTTTTTTCAGTACTCTACTGGTATAGATTTCATTTAGGGTAAAATCTTTAAGTGTTGGGATCGTTTTTAATTTCTCACATACCCGATGTTCTGGTTATCTTTCTTATCTATGAACATTTTTTGGCATCGACCCTGCTGTGTTTATAAGATCCAAATTCAAGACTTAAACTCAACAATACTTCTGTAAAGGCATGCGAAATTTAATTGCAATCACCCATACTGTTTCGGAAGTGTAGATTTATTTCATCTTTTTCCATTATGAGGCGTATGATAAATATTGTAGTTTTCTTCACACAAAAATAATGCGTATACGCTCACGAACCATAAACCTACAAAAATGGGTTTATGAAATAAATAAAATCAGAATTTTATTAATAAATTGCTCTAAATACTTAATTTTATTAAGGTATTACAGCTATTTCTAGTTTATTTGTATTATTCATTTAGTGCTGTTTCGTGCTTCTGTTATTTGTCTAATAATGGCACACTTTTTTTGATTGATATTGACGTTCTCTAATATGCAAATGTGTTCATTATGGTTTTTATTTGCATATTTGTTATTCAAATATGTGTTTTATTTAATAGATATTGCCAGGGCAACAAAATTTCAAACTCTAGAAACAAAATGCGCTATGTTTGTAGGACATGAAAACGGCAACATATTTTTGCAACAATTTATTGTTTTCTTTTATTTTTTAAATGAAAAATATAGTTAGAAAAACTGTTTACGTTTAATATAAATAAGATACTATAGAAGCTAAATTAGTAGAGAAAACAAAGTTTATGCAATTTGTAATATCAACAATCTTTGTATATTCACATTAGAGCACATTTAATGTGAAATAATGATTTTCAGAGCTTTCTCCTTTTCCCAGAAAAAAATCTAATAATTTATTCAGTGTCTTTTGAAGGAGTCCAAATTGGAAAAAATTTCTTGTAAATATTTGTATTCAACTAAATCTTATTTGAAGTCTACCAGCAATTAGTTGTATTTTAATGAAAAAATTTACATTTAAACCGTGTTTGTAAAGGATTAATATTTTCTGTTTCATAGAATAATTATTATTTCATAATCGAACTGTTAATTTATACTTTTTGATAATTTTAGTTAGGCAGGAGTTCATTAAATTTAATTTTCATTAAATTATTTTTACTGAAGTTAGGAATTACAACTTGAAAAATTTATTATTAAAAAATGTTTGATAATTTTTCTTGACTGGGGATCGAACCTGGAAGAAAAGGAAAAAACAACTAGGTATAAAGAGAAATTAATAAAGAATGATAATTACAGCAAAAACTTCGAACTACCAGAACTAACACTGGTTAAAGGATTGTTGTTTGTCTGTTGGCTGACCGGCACCGCAGTGGTGCAGGCGGTAGAACGGATTTCTCGAAACATATGTAAATTCAACAACCCAGGTTCGATCCCCAGTCAAGAAAAATTATCAAACATTTTTTAATAATAAATTTTTCAAGTTGTGATTCCTAACTTCAGTAAAAATAATTTAATGAAAATTAAATTTAATGAACTCGAGCCTAACTAAAATTATCAAAAAGTATAAATTTTCTGTCTTTTTTAGCCTATTTTTAGGTGGACATCAGTTTTTTTTTAAATATTATATTAAATATTTATGGATATATCATAGTTTAAGTTTAATTGCTTAAACATATGTACAAACATTTGATTTTAGAGTTTATTTATATGAACATGTGTGTATCACAACTTCCTTGCCGTAGTTGTCTGCCGGCCCGGCACAAGGTATGTAGTTGTAAAGATATACAGTTGAAGAGCAGAGGCACCACAACTTATACCGAATTGGCTTACCGCCTACAAAAATTTTGCAAGAGTGCAGTCCATTCGCCCATGGAACACTATTTTTTGAAATCAAATTATAAAAACACAAATGAAAATCAAAAACATTTCTTTATCATTATTATATTTTCTTTTTTTATTTTTTCTTATTTACATATAGTTTTAAATTTTTAAAATAATGCTAAAATTCATGTTTCTTGTGATGTAGGTACGAGCTTTAAGCTCCTACAATATCTTATTGCTAAAAAAAAAGAAAGTTCCAAGTTCCAAGTTCCTAAAAAGAGAAAAAAATATTTAAAAACGCTTGAGAATGACTGTTCGACAAACCAAACATCGGGATGATACGGATTTTATTTTATTGGTTTAAAACGTTTTACTGGCAATTTTTTTTAACTGAATCACAACTAATACTTTCAGGTTTAGTTTTTTATTTGTATTGTAAAATCCTGTAAAAACAGTTCATACAAACATTTGCTTTCATTGACATTATAATACCCTACACTACCATAGTAGGGAGGGTATATTGGATTCGTGCTGATGTTTGTAACGCCCAGAAATATTGGTCTAACACCCACCTTAAAGTATACCGATTGACTCAGAATCACTTTCTGAGTCGATTTAACGATGTCCGTCCGTCTTGCTGGCTGGCTGTGCGCAGAGTACAGGTCGCAATTTTGAAGATATTTCGATAAAATTTGGTACATGATATTTTTTCGGCCCAAGGATGGATGGGATTAAAACTGTTGGAAACTGGTCCATTATTTCACCTAGCCCCCATGCACTTGTCCTCCCGAAATTGGTGTTTACCGGTCATAAATCTTTGAATTATACAAGTATACAAAAAAGAGCATAACTCTCTTAGAAATGTTGGTATCCAAATAATATTGAACACAAATATGTTTCGTCTATATACATATAATATGGCAGAAGTTTATGATGATCGGTTCATAATTAGTCGTAGCTCCCATATGAGGCCCACTTCCGAAAATCACTTAAAAGCGCATAACTCTTTTAAAAATGTTGGTATCCGAATAAAATTGAACACAAATATATTTAATATGTATACAAATAATACGGTACAATTTTATTATGATCGGTCTATAACACTGGTATACAGCCAAAAAATACCAAGAACGACACATGCCTAGATAAGTTAAATGAGACCTCCTGAACACGAAAAACGCTGTAATTTTTTTTCTCAAAGTACCGTTTTTTAGATAACGGTACTTTTGTGTTTTTCGGTGTATGGTCCCATTCAAACCCTTGTGGAGCCCAACCGAAGAGCCCGATCGAGATGAATATCGTTGGAAATGTAATCGAATGCCTGCAAATTTCTATCTGATAAGAAATGGTTAAGTTATGGCACCTCAAAGTTCGAAATTTGCCTATTTTTTACGTTTTTTTCAAAATTTTTCTTTTTTTATTTCGTTTTTTTTCTACGTTACAGTTAATATCTGAAATGTTTTATTTTTTATCCAAATAGTTTATTTAATTACCAACATTTTAAGCGTAGTTTGAAAAAAATCGGATGAAAAATAAAGTTTTTATTAAGGATTTTGTGGAACGACAATATTTTCATCTTCATTGCTTACACACTACTTTCGCTCGTCATTTTAATTTAAATTTTTTGAATTTACGCCGAATATAGTGTGGAAGCATCGAAGATGAAAATATTGTCGTTCCACAAAATCCTTAATAAAAACTTTATTTTTCATCCGATTATTTTCAAATTGCGCTTAAAATGTTAGTAATTAAATAAACTATACAGAGCATAACTCTCTTAAAAATGTTGGTATCCAAATAATATTGAACACAAATATGTCTCGTATATATACATGTAACATGGTAGAATTTTATGACTATCGGTCCATAATTTGTCGTAGCTCCCATATAAGGCCCACTTCCGAAAACCACTTTCACGACAATAAAGTTTTTAAAAATGTTGGTCTCCTAATAAAATTCGACACAAATAAGTTTCTTGTATAAAGAAATGATTACACCTAATTTTATAATGGTCGGTCAATAATTAGTCGAAACTCCTATATAAGACCCTCTCCGTAATTCAATTTAACCTCCATAAATCTTTTAAAAGTATTTATATCGAGATAAAGTTTAACACATATAATATTTATATTCACAGAAATCATGACACTAAATTTTTGGATGATCGGTCCATTATAGGTAATATCTCCCACATTACGTACATTTCTGAAAAACTGTTTTATACATATACTGGATGTAGGGTATTATATGGTCGGGCTTGACCGACTATACTTTCGTACTTATTTTTAAGATAAAAATACACTGCTGAACTGAAGCCCAATATTATTTTAAAATGTTATAGTTACCAACATCATTCATGTACATATACACATATACACACGTACATATAAATACACTTAAAATTTAAATATACATATTTGTATTCATACACAAAGTACAAAAAGGAAAAATAAAAAAATATATTAATACATTTATCTCAGATACATGTATCCGGAAATCTCTAATTTCAAGCTCGGGTCAGCAATGACGAGCCACAACAATAATTTTAAATTATAAAACTTCACATATCATTTATCTTAAGTTTATTGTTTATAAAAGTGATTTTGATATTTTAAAAATGTTCAACTTATTTTTGTAATAATTTTTCTTTAACATCATTGGTTTTGTATAATTTTTTAACATTTAAATATTTATTTTATTTTCCAGTTTAATGTATTTATTTTTCGTTTCTATAATATACAAAATTTACTTGTGTTTTCGTTTTTTCTTTGTCCTTAAAAATATATAAATAAAGCTTGTATACATCCGTTTACCTTTAACCATTGTTGGTTACTAAGTATTTGAAAACTTATTTTTTTCAAATCCTGTTAGCTTTTCATTGATGCTTTACTTGTTGGCAAAGAGCATTTTTGGGACTGATTGCTCTTTTATCTGTTTACTTAAATAAAGTTGAAGCTTTTGATACTATTCACCTCGCTGGTGGGGAAAATTTACCATTCAAAAAAAGTGCTCAATTATTAATTGTAAAATATTTATGAATTGAAAGTCAGCATTACTATGTTTAGTTAATTGTAATTGTTTAAATAATATATTAATAATAATGCTGCTTTATTATTTTACTAGCTAGCTTTTGTTATTTTCACTTGCTTTGGAAATTTTCAAGTCCAAAAAATAAAAAAATATTGGAAAATAATAAAACTAAACAAACAGACTGATTCTTAAGATGAAAAACTTGAAAATATTAAATGCACTTTTATTTCCAAAGTGTGCTACAAACTTATATAAAATTTATAATAGACTATTATATAGATAATAATAATTATATAAAAAAATTAATTAAATGTGATAAAAAATACAAGTTTTTATTGTTATTGCTATGGCTCGTCCTTGTCGTTGCTCAACCGAGTTTGAAATAATAGACATCCTGATACAAGCATCTAAAATAAGTGTACGAGTATGTATAAATTCTATGTGAAATATTAACTGATATTTTTTGATGATATTAAATGATATTTATGTTTATTTAATTCTAAGTTCTTACAGTTTCATAGCCAAAAAGTATAGCCTGTGTTTCCGGAGAATGTGATTTTGAGATATTATTTTTGGCTTGCCTTTCAAGCTGTTTATGGAGTGACTGTGGGACGATTTATCAGTTTAGTTGAGATTTTTTCCTCTTAGCAAAGATGGGTAGACTGTACGATCTCGTGATTTTAACTTATATATCTATGAATATATGCCACATGACGAAGCCAAGTAATCAACTGGATCTTTCTGATAATGTCTGTCTGTCGCCTCAGGAAGATATTCCAGAGAGCAAAGCCTACCAACCTTTAGGGATTGGTTCTGCGCAAAGCTGACTTCTGTCCGCGCTTAGCACGCACATGAGTGTTAGGGTACAAGACAATATGGATGACCTCTGTGGTCATCTGCAGGGCTTAGAATAGGAAAATTTACGTGTGGTGTCAACATGTGGGCAATAATATATTGTCAACATGTATGAATTGCTTTTTTTCCAAATGCAAAGAATTCTGGCTACTTCTCCTCTGTGAGGATAACTGCTCCCGGCGCTATATGGGAGCTATGACCTTTTATAGACCAATCATTTAAAAATTTGGTGGCAAGACTTCTGTGCATATAAAGAGATTTATGGTCGTTAAAGTGATTGTCGGAAGTGGGCTTTATATGGGAGCTGTGGTCAATTATGGTCTGATCTGCACAAAATTTTCAGATGTAGCTAATTAGGTTTCATGTACAACTTATTTGTGTCGTATGCAAACGTGCATAAATCAAGAATTTGAGACTAACGTTTGTATGGGAGCTAGGTGAAATAATAGAGCGATTTCTAACAATTTCAATACCAACCGTGCTTGAGATTAAAAAGTATTATGTACAACATTGTATTTAAATATCTTCAAAATTGCAACCTTTGCGCACAAATTTTACATGGACAGTCAGCCAGCTACAATCAGTGTACTGATTTTATATATCTTTTCCTACTATGATGAAGTATAATTCATATTAATTGAATCATATTTACATAATCTTCAAATTAAAAATAAATAAATCCTTATATACATGTTCCCTCAAAACCAATAATAAAAAAAATTTTAAAAATTAATACTAATACTGTGTTATCGACATAAACAACTGCACTGAATATTAAAATACACATTGAACTCAACAGTTTATTTAAATATCCCCTTCAACAATCTGCCCCATCAGGAGTAATGTGTTGAATTATTTGCGAAAGGAATACATGTTGTTATAAACAAACTAAGAGAAATTTACAAAATAAGAGATCCTGAACTAAGCTGCTTGTTAATAAGAGACAGAGAGCTTTCAAATACATTAAAAGGACGAGGGAGCAAGTTTCTGCTGTCATTTGTTGAATCCGAAGTTTAATATTCTCATCACATAGAAAACTAAAGTTTTAAATCTTTAAGATTCAGTTAGACATTTAATCTGTTACATGATGTTACGATTTGAAATACCTGCTCCTTGCCAAATGGCAATATTGTTATAAGCAAAATGCGTAAAATTAGGATTTTAATTCTAATTTTAATATTTTGTTAAAGGTTTGGTTTGTATTTTACACAAGGTTGCGTGTAGATATCTTTGACTACGAGTATGTTGAGAAGTTTGATGTTGTCAATGATAAAGATGCATTGATGTGGAAATACCGCATTAGTGTGCTTCATTAACTTAATGTTCTAATATGATGTATAATCTGTTACATTTATATAAAATAATCAGGTACTTATATACGTGGGTTTACATTAAGTAGTTTCTTTTTACTTGTTTAACTGTCCTAGGCAACATGTATAGAAAAGTCTTGAAAAAATGCAAATTTGTATGGGAAATTTCATAATAATACAATATAATTTTCCCAGTAGATATATGCAAATCCTGGTATAGTAATTAATAGTTTATATGCAGTGGGGTGCACCAACGAGTACATGTTTGTACTTTGTGCAAAATAAAAAAGAAAATTAAAAATATGTATTTGTTTGCCATTTATTTTATGTTTAATATTTAAAATTTTTTTATAATTTCTAAATCAAAACTGAAATCATCAAGTTCTACTCAATTTTTCACCATAAAAAACCGTAGGGAATAATGTATTTTTGATATGTAGCCCAAAGCCCTTTATATTTATAACTGGCATACTCTGCACCAATTTAGCAATTACTTCTTTTAAAATACTCTCTCATTCGAAATTGTTTGTAGTTGATCAGTATTGTTGCAATTGTCTTTTCATGATTTTGGTATTGGTGTGTTGGCGAGATGATCTTCCTTATCTTGTCGTATTGTCGAAGGGCTAGAAAATATCGAAACTGATGCCATGAGCTCCACTAAGCTTAAAACTGCAGAAATTTGTTTGTTTCACCCCATCGCAGTTAGAGTCTTATAATTGGTGAGATGTCTTTTTGAGGGCAATTGTGGACTGTGTTTTAAATCCAAAATCGCGAGAAGTATATATAGTTATTTAAATGACTGATGTTCGTACTAGTGACGGATTTCGAGCAACCAGATTATCTCTAGGTGCTGTTGCCGAAACAACAGATTTATTGAAAGTGGTGCCGGTAATTGCATTTGTGCGTGAGGTTCTGGAGAAAATAGAGACTTTGAAGTCTAGTTAGGGGTTGCAATAAAGGTTCACTCAATTGGGCTGAGAAGAGTAGTTGTCGGTCAACGACATGCTAGACTAGTGGCAGCGAGGCTCTGTGCAGCGTGGACGGACTGTGTTGGTTTCAAATTTCCGCGTTTGTGGCGATATTGACCACAAAATCTCAATCGGATTAAGGACTATTTGCTCGTTACAGCATCAAAAAAAAAATTCTCTTAGCTAAGCCATTTTTTCACGATTTTAAAAGAGTGCTTTGGCTCTCTATACATCTGAAAATACCTTTATCCACATGATAGTCTATCTTAGCTACAAAATCGCGAAGATGAATTTCCAAAATGCGCAGATAGTCTTCATTCCTCATTACTTCTGCAAATCTTGGCAGTGGTCCAGGATCTATCCATGTAAAGCAGCGCCATGCCATAAACCACCCTCCACCGTATACGCCTTTTTAGACTCTTATGACCACTGAATTACTTATTTTAAATTGTTTAGCTATTACGCGAGTAGAATTGTTATCAATTTCACTTGATAGTTTCCTTCATTATTGTTTATAACTTTTATTATAATTCGATTTGTGTTGGATAATTGGCAAAAAGTGTTTACCACACGTGTTTTTTGTTTAGGGCATAAACAAGGTAAACACATAAAAATCTAACGGATAACTTCGTTTGTGCATAAACTATTTTAAACGTTTTTTTTTAGCATTAAACCTTAAAAATTAATGACAAACAACATTTTTAAATTGTTTTTATTAATTTTATTTTTATATAATGAAAAGTGTACAAAGCTCAAGCATATACTCATTTGTGATGCCCATGATTTTTAAAGTAATTAATTAACTGGTTGAGAAACCAGGATAGCACACCATCCTTGAGAGATCGAAAGTTTTGAACCATTATTGATAGCTGGATATAATTTTCAAAGTTAAAGATAAAATCCATTAAAATCCCAATTAACGAATTCAAAAATATTCAGAAAAATTTTCAAAATTATTATTATAGTAACTTGAACATGTTGTACGCGATTTAGGTTTTTATATCTCTATGGAAAAGTAATTCTGTATTTAGTAATTCTGTAATGCTTTATAAGTTAATTTATAACTTAGCGTGTAATCATAATTTTTCATTGATTATTTAATTAACATTTTTTTGTATTTTTTAAAACTTTTGTATGTGTATTTCGAAAACTTATTCGTTAAACAATATTTATTTATTTTTATGCTGATAAATCATTTAGTGACTCTAAATTTATTTTATCTTCTTATTATTTTAAATTTCTGACATATTTATTAGTTTGGTATATGTAGTATAATTGGTTAATTTAATTTTTTTTAAGTTTTCTTAAGTTAGTTGATACATATGCTTTACAGCCATGTTTGCTTTTTCATGTGAAAATGATATATACAGGTATCCCTCCTACAAGACGGATTCCTACAAAACGATTTAGATCTTAAGCTAAGTATAGACGATATGTTGAATCAGCATATTAATGCTGAAAAATTTGTTACAAGTGCTTACATATCGTGTAAACGCAAAATTTGTTCAGCATACGTATGTTTAACAACATTTGCTAACACTTTGTTAACAATGCCAACAAACGTATGTTGGTAATTTTAGCATATCGTGTAAACAGCATATTATTAGTGTTTGACAAATTTCCTGCGTATGTTGACAGATATGTTATTTGTTGAAAAGCGTATGCAAGCTTTTCAGCATATGGCAAATTCGTATGCATATGCCATCAGAGTTGTATTTTCTAATAAAGCTGATAAGAAAACAACAATGTCGGCTTCATTGATTTAAATCACAAATTATAATCTAAAGAACAGACGTTTAAAATCTTTTAATTATTTGTATAGTTTATACAATTTATTATATTCACATATATCAACACAATAATTGAACACAAATATTTATTTGAATGGCGGAAAACTGCGTTTGTTTACATTAACAAAAACATATGTTTTTGCATCTTTTTTGTGTACAAATGTGGCACCTATGACATACTTTGTTGCGATTTTTTTTTTGAGTGTGATAGAAATCGGTCAGATTTTCCAGTGAATGAATCGTACGATTGTGTAGGATATTGTATAACGACCTTTAAGCCCAGCCGCCGATAGTTTTTTTTTATGTAAATACACTTCTTGTTGCATATGTACCTACAAACATACACACACAAGAACACAAAATGCCGGCGGCATTGTTGAAATTAATCGGCACAGGTCTTTGGAAATAAACAAAAAATATTATAAATGTTTTACATGTTTTCGTGCATTATTTGCATATTTAGTGTATAATTTAGCTCGATTTTGTTGGTAAGTTTTGCAATATTTTATTATTTATTATTATTGCTGTTTTCTACAATAAAATATGCTCTATTTTTTATACCAATTCCTTGTATAATTTTACACAATAACTTTCTTCCTCTCGTCGTTCTACCCATTTCTTTTGCCAAACTCTGCGTCTTTTTGCTTTTAATTCCACTTCATCGTCATCCAAAATCAGCACTGTACAAGCAATAGCTAAACCAATCATTTATGTTTTTTTTTTTTATTGATATTATTTTTATTATTTAATTTTATTTCAAAAATTACACATAAAATACAGAAGTTGAATAATAATTAAAAAATGTTGTCAAACTGTATAATTTCACAAACAAATGTTTATACGACTCAGCATATGTAGCACCACATACAATTCAACATATCGTATAAACACAAAAATCGTATGCTAACTCTTATGTTGACATTTCATTTGCTGACATATGCTGACATCAAAAAATTTGCTACTTTCAACATATCGTGTAAACGTCTAACATATGACATAGGAATTTGCTGCTAATTTTAATCATATGGCTGTCAGCATATATATGCTGATCCAACATATCGTCTAAATTTAGCTTAAGAGATATGTAATTTAGTTTGGTTTCCGGGACCTTAAACATTTCTATACATATGGTAAATAAATTATAATTTTCACAATATTACATTTAATAATCAGTTGTTGGTTTAAACTTGCTTAAATACATAAACACATAGTTTAATATTACTTATATATATATATATAAACATATATATATATATATGAAAATTTAAAATACTTGACTTAACCTTCAACATTCAATTTCAGTATATTTAAGAAATTATTGATCTGTGTTTTTTATTATATAAGCATTATAACAAACATAGAATTCAATATTATATATTTATTATAGTTAAATATATAATAAAAAGGTCAAGAGTTCCATACAAGTTTATTATCTAATTCCTTTACAAACTTAAAATTGAATACAAATATTTTGTATGTGTTTTAGATTACTTAAGTAGAATAAATAAAATTCAAAAAGGTCAGGAATAATATAAAGGCAAAATGTATTTTTAAATTATTAATTATTTTATTTATTCTGCCATGTTAGTTATTTAACAAAAACTAAGACATCAGATTGGTTTGGCAATATAAATACTTATGTCCATCTGGAAAATCAAGCTTTTTATGTCTGGAAAGATTTGTTAAATACATTTTAAAGAATTTATTATTAAATGTTTAAGTTGTATTTTCACAATGAGTATTAATGATCATAAATATCCATCTCCAATAGTGAAAACAAATGTTAATTTTACAACACAATATAATAAAATTTACTTAGTCTATTATTTACTACAATGAGAATTTCAATTATTGCATACATATCCCAGCACAAACGTTCTTTAAAAACGTCCGTGTTTTTATTCGTTATTTCTTTTTTAATAGACCTTGTATATTTTACTGATGCTTCTTTTATTAACTTAATCTTGTTGTCTTATTTTATGACAGTCTGTTTGCTTTGATATTTTGTACACATAAAATTTAATATAACAACTGTTGTTTTGTGTTCCTCTTTTCATTTTGCGAAATTAAATTATTTTCATCCGCAAACAATTGTTGCAAATTTTCCACCATTTTGCTAAAGGCACACACAGAGTAATAAAAAGCAACTTTAGACATAAACATTTACTTAGACTCATGCTGCAAGTACCACACACACAGGTTCTTATGCTGTAAGTAGTAACTTTCATTAAGTTTAAGCAAATACATTTTTAGTTTGTTTTAGACATGTCGTGAAATAGACTATAACCATAATTTTTTATTGTTAAACAACTGCAATACAATAATAAAAACATACATTTATTTCGTTTTAGTTGTATCATAAATTTATTTAATAATGTAGCAAAACTGATACAATTTATTGTATTGCTAAAACAATAAATTATATAAAATACATATGTAGTTTAATAAAAGTTGATTTCTTTAAAGTCTAAGGGCTATTTTCTCATTAGGCGATTATCTTATTTCCCAACGAAAAACTGCCGATTAAAGAAATTTGGTTTTCTCAATGTCTCAGTTACTTCTATTCTGTCGCAAAACTAACCAGCCCTCATCTGCTGATTATTTATTTGTTGTACAGATAAATTCAATCAGCTGACTGCTGTTCATATTTTTTATGTAGCATAACCTTGAGTTTCTGTAAAAAAAATTAAATAGATTTTAGAAAAAATGTTTAATGGAGGAATAAACATTAATTTGATGGAGGACGAACTCTAAGAATATGAATTCCAAGTGAATGTTGAAAGAGTTTATCATGCCAGACCTAACTACCTGGCAGACATGGATATTATTTATTTTTTAAAATATTTTTTTATTTTTTTTATTTTTTCACATTTGAAAAACAGCTGATTTATGTCAACAACCTGTCACTTGAAGACAGAGTTCCCAATTTTCGCATAAGTTTTGAGAGGTACTTCCAAATGAAAATAATGTTTCTGTCGGTATATTGAGAAAACCAAAATTGTTAACGGACATATTATTAGTCTAATAAATTGATGTCGACATTTAGTAACAGGCAGTTTGTCGAAACATTGAGAAAACGGGCCTAACAGTAATTTTATTAATCATCGTTGGGTAATTCATCAAGAAGTGACTCAAACTGCAGTTCCAATTTACACAAAGCAATTTTTATTGAAAAATCGTTTCCTTTTAATTTCTTCGGTGTTTACACAGCACAATTCTTATTGCTTAAATCGTTCGTATTTGAGAGTATACACATATGTAATACGAATAAGAGAGTACCACGAATGGCTAGTACAAGCAAGTGTGTTGTCGTAATATCCTTCCCACCCCGATGTTTAAAAGGTAATCCGCATAGCTTAAGGAATTCCTTCCTGTAACATGGGACTATGATAACATTCTTAGAGATGTGTTTACGGATGTTGCATCATCGATATTTCGAGCTCAGCAACTAATTACACTTTTACGCCCCCAAATTTTATTTGAAGTTAAAAGTCTTCGTCGGTGCAATTTAAGATATGAATTCCCGAGATATCGGTAGGAATTATGAAAAGATTGAGCGAAATTTCAACCTTCTAAATGAACTAGCTATAGATAGTCACAGACAAAATTTTAATAAAATTAACTTTGACATCCAAATGAATTATAAGTATTTTATTAAAAACTAAGAAAAACTCTTAATTAATCACCCTTTACATCTTTTACGCTTTTATATATTTACAAAACAAAAGGAATTTTAAGATGTATAAGATTATATTTAAGCAGTCAAAGACGTTTAACTTATGATGCTGATATTTTGAGTTATATTAGTGAACTTGAAATAGAAATTTTTGTCTTATATATTTATATCTGTAATAAATAAAAATGCTCTTGTTTCAAGCTCGAGGCCAGTATTAAAAATAAATAAGATATAATTTATTTTCAATACTGGCCTCGAGCTTGAAACAAAGTCATTTTTATTTATTATACATGAAAAGGTCGAATAAAAACTACTTGAATTTATTTATATCTGTTATTTATTATAAGACAGTTTTCCAATTAGTAGAGAAATATATTTAAGTAAAAAAACAAAACGGCGATTTCAAAAAACGGAAAATACCATCCTAAATACCATGCAAGTACTTAAAACATTTACTTTGTATAAACGCTCATTACATTAAAAACATTTTTCAAGATTGAATTCATCCTCGTTTTATGTTTGGGCAATGATGTTGCCATAAGAATTGATGATAAAGTGACAACACCATATTACTTTTAAGCTTAATTTTCGTTTTAAGCAGAGATTTTGTTATAGTCTAGTTTTCTGCTGGCCATATATATATTTTTTTTTTGGAATTAGATGTCATATTTGTAAAAACGTAAGAACGCGGCACTATGTGGAAAGCATCAGATAAAAATAAGCAAAAACTGTATTAACCAGGACATGTACTTACATGTAAACATTTACTTTATTAAACCTTATTTATATTTATTTTTAAAAATAGTTTTTGTTTATTTAACTTCAAAAATTGTTTTGCTTACTCAGTTCAATATGAATTTGATTGTATTAGTTATTTACTAAATAAAAATATAAATTTTCGAACATTAACTGAAGGGCTTTAGGAAAATATAAAAATTACGTAGTTTTAACGTATATTTAAAACATGTTAGTCTTTTAGGGTTAAAGCTACATTTAGTAATTTTATGTCAACATAATCACACTTCATAATTTATTTTGAATTTGTATTTGAATTTAATGAATTTATCACAAATTAAAAATTATTGAATTAAAATTTATCTTAATTCATTGTAAATTAAAAATGAATGTAAAAATAAAAATTATTTTTCTCTAATATTGACAAAAGACATTAAAAAATGTGTCTTGTTGGCAGTTAGACGTTAAAAAAATATATTCTGCAAAGAGCTCGATTTCATTATGTTGGAAAAAAGGCCAGCAAATCAATAGTTTATTGCTAAAAAAAAAAAAACGCCAGACGTATGAACGGATTGACTCAGAAAGTGATTTAGAATCAATACTTAAAAGTGCTTTTTAGACTAAACAATTGGACCTTACAAACATCAGTATATATCTAACTACAACAAAGACAACATTTTAACACTTCAAACGTGTTAAAGAAAATTTTTTTAATATTTATCAGTAAAAATTAATATTGAAATTATTTGAGAATATTATAACTTAAATATGTAAAGCATTTATACCCAATACTTGGTAGAAAACGATCCATTATTTCGACTCGCCAGCATAAAAATGTCCTCCCGGAATAGGACTTTTTCAGTCATAAATGTTTAATTTATAAACGAATCCAAACAAATTTCGCCACAAATAAGTTGTACATGAAATCTAATCTCACATACAAATTTTGTGCTGATCGGCTGGCCCTAGCGCCCATACCAGGCCCACTTCCGAAAATTACTTTAACGAGCATAACTCTTTAAAAATATTGGTATCCACATAAAACTTCCAATTTTATGATGATCCATAAATAGTCTTATCTTCCATATAATGCTCACCTCCGAAAATCACTGTAACGATTATATTATCTAATAGTTTCTTTTTACAAGCAATAAGTTCACTTGAATTTTATATTTTATAATTGTTAAAAGAAACTATTAAATATTAAAAAAGGTCAAATGAACGAACTAAATATAAAGATTATATTATCTCTTAACAATGTTGGTATTCAAATAAAATTCAACACAAATAAGTTTCATATACATATATATATATAAATCATAGATTCCGATAACGATGGGTCCATAGTCAGTTATAGCTTTCATATAAAGCCCACTTCTAAAAATCACTTTAACATGCATAATTTCTTTCAAAGTATCTATATCGAGGTAAAATTTAACACAAACTTATTTATATGCCCAATAGTCCTGCCACCAAATATTTGGCTGATCGATCCATAATAGCTCATAGGTCTCATATTCATTTAAGAAAAAGTGTTCTTGCACAAAACTGCTTGTATTTATTATATGTCGGGTTTGACTGACTATACTTCCTTACTTGTTTTAAAATCAATAATTGTTGAAGCAATAAAAATATAAAGAGATAAATGAAGACCTCACATTGTCCAATAAATATGTAAATGCAATTGAATTTGTAGGTGATTTCTTGGCTCTACACTTATATCAATAATTTAATAGAATTCAATATGTTTTATATTACGTTAATCACTTAATGTTCCCATAAAAAACATATCTGAACTCAATTGACCTTAATCAAACATTATTGTTTTTTGTCTTTCCACAATTATAAAACATATCAAGAGCATTAATTATAATCAAGCAATGACAAGTGGGTTAATTAAACATACAAAAAAAATCTAATTCACATTATCACTGACATATGAAACACATGTGTGTATCGCAACAATACAAATTGTGTTTGACTTAAACCCATGTTTAAGATACAGAACAACAAATATATATTAAGATAACTAACGGCAATAACATTTAAAATGTCATTGATATGAATACACTGACAAGAACACAAAAATTCTATCAACAACTTGATAAAGCAATAAATATAAAGAGAGAAAGATAAGAATGGAATAAGAGCCGGCAAGACTTTAAAATGATTTTTGGAAGTGTAATTATATAGGAGTGCTATTCAATTACGGAATGTTTTTCATACTGCTTCGCAGTGATTTATCTCGATGCCAATATTTTTATGAAATTTATTCAATATATTCGAGTTATTGAAAATTCTAGAAATTTATTAAGTATATATACAAGAAATAAAGCTAATGGGAGTTAGTTATTCTTATTTCTAGCACCTATGATTTCAACTCAAAAGATTTTGCGAAAAATTATATTTTTAGATTTAGATTTATAAAAAAATTTTATTTTCAACTTTCTTATTTCCTTTACAAAGAGATTTTGTTATAATAAGTAAACCGTAATCAAATTTACAGCTAATTTCTCTTAAAATTCCCAAGGGAATTCTATTTTGGGAATTTTAAAAATGTTACTAGTAATTTAGAATTAAAAAAAATGTATAATATCTCATATAAAAAATTCTTGATTGACTTATTCAAAAAATTTATATATGCTCTCATAATTCCTAAATGTCAAAATGTTGGGTTCTTGCTAAGTGTCATACATATTATTCAACTTTCTTTTTTCCTTTATAAAAAGATTTTGTTATAATAAGTAAACTGTAATAAAATTTCACAATTTCCAGATTTTTTTAAAATTATAAAATTAATTCTATTTTGAGAATTCAAAAAAAAATTGCCGGTAATTTAGAAATTAAAGCAGGAACTAAAGGTGGATTCACCCATTCGTTCTAAACACAATATTTATTAGGACGAAGTTTTTATATGAAGTTTGACGTCTCTCTTTTTGAGAGAGAGAATTGAATTGGTTTAATTTTATATTTTATATAAACAAAAATGAACTGAGTTGCTAATTGTTTACATTTGTTCATACAAATAATAATGTCTTATGTATGTATTTCCATGGCCATCAGCAAATAAAACTTTCTTTTTTCACTCAATTTTGTTTACATATGGCTGCTTTGATTTTCCAAAAATCGTTCGAAATATGTGAATCGTGCTGCAAAAAACTGTCAGTAAAAAATTTTTTCTTCAAACAAAAATATTTTTGAAGCAATATAATATAAAAATAAAAATAATATAAAAAATAAAATAAAAATTAAACACATTTTACACAAAAATGATTTTTCATATACAGCGATGAACAACTTGATGAAATATACAATAAATAGAACAAGAAAACAGAACGCACGCAAGAATTAATAAAATACAAAGTTTTTAATTTATACAAAATTTAAAACATCACAACCTAATTCATAGAAAATATATTTGCAATTAACAAAAAAAAAAAAAAGACTGCAAAATATATGATATACAATGAAAAGGAGTTCTGTGATATTAGCTTTAAGTTAAATTTGACTTAAGTTTTTTGGTCGTGTATTGTATATTCTATTTTTATTAATTATTTGATTATTTATACCAAAATTCTGTTCGTGATGTCCCGTTTTTTAGTATTTAAGTAACTAATTAATAATAAAAATTAATATCCAATGATAAAAAACATCAAAGCTATTATTTAGAACGAGACCCCTGAAGAAGTTAGAATAAAACTAACGAAACGTTGGGTAAATAAAATAAAAATCGAACAAGTTTTTTATTTACGTTTGGAAACAAACATGTGACCAAATTAGCCTGAAGGAAACACCTTAAAAATTATGAAAAGTTTATCAATTTAATAAAAAAAATGATATTGAAATAGAAAAAACTGCTATTGCACAGTGGAATAAAATTTAAATATTTTGCATATAATTCCTGTTAAAGATGGACGTATCTTAGACGTGTAAGATTTTAAAATACTTGAGAAAATTTTTTGGTTCGCCCAAAAACTAAATTTTAATATATTTCTACAGGCATTTGTCTATTAGAATATAGGTTGGCAACTTTTGTAAGAACATTAGTTTTTAATGCTACAAACATTAGCAGCAACAAATTTTTCACTCCGCACTATAGTGGTAAATAAAACAGAAATTGCTATATATTTGTATATAAGAAACTGTCTATAATTTTCAATATAAATCACCATCCATATGCCTGGTTCTAGTTGTTTTTGTCAAAAAGCCGATTTGTTTAGAAGAGAAAATAATTTTAAACGCTTTACATAATTATTTGTAAACTTTATTTTATTTACAATACCTTTATTTTTTTAAAGAAGAACCCATTACTTAGTAATTCTTTTGCTTTGGACCATGTTTTTATTAGTTGACACATATTTTGCTTCATTATTTGACACCATTGCTAAAGTCTTCTGTAAACTTTGGCGACAGCAAGTTATAAAAAAGCCACATATAAGCTCTGCGTACTTGTAGCTAAATAATAATAACAATTATGCCATAGAAATTGAAGTGGAACAAAAAGTAAATGATGGGAAAAGGAAAAATAAACAAAAATTAGAAACTTAGAACAACAAAGCAATAATAATTAAATACACAACACACATGACAAAAGCAGTATCTTCAATTCCAGCAAAAACAAATTAGAGTGTTATATTCGGCTAAGCCGAACTTTTTATATCCACCAAAACTATTAAGTGTAAAGATCACTTATATTCTAGATTAATACCTTTAAATATTATCGAAAATATAATATGTAGATATACAGAACAAATTGTTTTATATATTTTGATGCAAAATTTTTTTTGGTCGTTTTGAACATTGATAGTAGCAAAATTCGTTTATGGCAAATACAAGCTCTGCCCTGTTTTAATATTATTCGAACCTTTTTGGTTGAACCACTTTTGCAAGTTTGACTGAGTAAAAATTTGATTTGGTATCGATATTTATAAGATTTATGAATATGATTCTTAATCTAGTTATTTATGTTAATAAGTTTGTTGAAATTGGTCCTTACATGGAAGCAAAAGCCTAGAGTAGGCTGATCATACTAAAATTTGGTGCAGACATTTTTATATACAGTGACTTACAGCTTATTTTATGTAGTGCCTTTTTTCTTTTCAAAGCTCCTTAAGAGGAAAACTTACAGAAACTTCAACAACAAATTGGTGTCATTTAAAAGAAAAACTTTACATTTAATATATACTTATAAACTAAAAAAAAATAATAGTTTTTACGTCACAGAATTTATAAGTGCAGTTTTGTTGGTTTTTGTTTTTCTTTTTTTATACTTCTATCAATATTTTCTGTTGAATTATGTTCGGAATTATGATAAGGTATTAATTTAAAACAGTTCAAATGATTCAACGTTTAACGACAGAACAACAATTGGCTTTAAAATATTTCAAAATGGTCACAGCAAAAAATATCAGAAATGGTTATTAAAAACATGGGTATTAAAAACAGTCCAAAAAGCCATTGAGCGCTTCATCCATAAAAATCGGGTCCATAGTAATGGCAGAAATGTACCAAGTCAAATATTCAATGCATAATGATGAGCAACAGATTTTAAAAAAAGTATGACCAAATTCAAGGCTATCTGCTTTACAACTGGCCTGCGAAGTTGAAGCTGACCTGGGCAAACAATGTTGCTTTGAAACTGTTCAAAGCATCTTGCGCCAACATAATTTTAATTGAAGAATTGTACGCAAGAAACCGTCTGTAAACCCGAAAAGAGACTGTACAGACTCAATTTCGCCAAAGAATATATTTGCAAGGAATCTACATTGTGGAATTCGGTCATATTTGCTCTAAGAAATTAAATTAAATCTAAGTTTAACATATTCCGTTCAGATGGCATGTCGTGTGTTTGGCGGAAACCAAATACAGGACTCAAGTAAGAAATCCTACAGGCCAACAGAGAAGTATAGTAATATTAGTGTCATGGTGTGGTATGTCAGCTTCTAATACTGGAAATTTGACATTTGTTGAAACAACCATTTACAAGTTTAAGTAAGTATACCTGTAGGTTCTGAAAGACAACTTGTTGGGACGCGTAGAGAACCTGGGTATAAGATTTTACCAGGATAGCGATCGATAGCATAAATCGGGTATATATCATGGCTAATATATAACTGCCCATATTGAATGACACCGTCACCACAGTCGACAGACCTCAATGTTATGGAAAATTTGTGGTGAACTTTAAAAATCAGCCCAAGGCAACTTAAAACCTAAATTCCAAAAAAGCACCGAAATTCCGCCGAGTAAAACCAAAAAAAACTGGCTGCATCTATACCAATTGGCAGATAATAAAGGCTATCACACCAAATATTAAATCGTGTAATTGCCAATTTTAACTTCAAGTTTTCGAAACCCACACCTGCCTGCATAATATAAGCTGTGAGGTGAAAAACGAGCATTTTTTGTTATTTTTTTGAGTTTTAATATGCTAAAATGTTAATTTTTTTAATCAATTATTTTGGTTTGTTGGACTCTAACATTTTTTTCTTTTAAAGGATATCAATTTATTTTTCGAGTTCCTGTTAGCTTTCTTTTTGTGGAGCTTTGAGAACAAAAAATAGAATTAGCTGTGAGCCATTGTAGGTATTTATTTATCATAGAGCTATATAACCAGATAACATTTGTATGGAGGCTGTGAGAAATCATGGACCGATTTTTACTATTTTCAACAGGATTCCTTTTATAGGATTTCCTTTTATAATGAAATGAATACGTGCAAAATTTCATGTTATTATTTCCAACATTTTAAAGAAAATAATTAAACATTTTTGCAAAATATTGAGCTTTTGGCCCATAACTTTGATTCTGCTAAACCGGTTTGGCCTATGGGCAATACCAAACATCCTGTTTCATTAAGAATACTTGAGGTCAATTGCATTCTCTTAAGTTTTTCCATTCGAGACTCTATCGTGTATACAACAGACGAACGGATATTGCTGCGTGGCCTTAAAATTTATATATAAATTTATATTTATACAACAGACGGAGGGATATTGCTAGATTGCCTTCAAATTTCATAAGCATCCAACATATTCTACGTTCTACGAATAATGTTTCGATGTATTACAAATCGAAAGACATACTTAAAATACACCCTTTAATTTTGGTGGTAGTTACTGTATGGTGTGTTATGAGGTCTGGGGCGTGATTGGGTAATTTTGGTTACTGTGTATATCGCTGACATGTGGTTTCAGCAGTACGGAGCCAGATATTACACAGCCACTGAAATAATGTATTTCGTGCAAACCAAATGTCCCAATCGCGCGTTTTTGTGAAATTTAGTCCCTATGTTTGTTGAATTATATTTAGATAACAATTGCTCGTTATCTAAAATTCTTGAATAATCATAAGGTGATTTTGAGTCGATTGCTATACATAAAGTTGGGTATTATACCAACATTTTTGCACGTTACAAACATCATTACTAGCGCAATAATAACAATTAGTATAACACCCAAACCATTACTGGCATAGAGTATAAAAATCAAGTGAGTCTCCCAGTTTCACGCACACTTCAAACTAACAAAAGAACTAAAAAAACCCCAACTACCAGCCATCAACAATGCTGTTGCTGAATACGAAAAAGGCGTATTGTTATTTATGTTTCTTTACAAAAGAAAAACTGTAGCAAAATAAAAAGATACGAAAACAAAAAAAAAAATAGGAAGTAAAAAATCAATTGTATATCACTACAGTGCTGCATAGATTTTTTGTAGTTTTTCTTTATTTTCTTTAATAAATACACAACGTGTTATACAAATACAGAGTTGACAATAAAAGCATCATTGCAATCATTTTACCCATAACCCCACTTTTACTATTGTAATATTTATAAAGATTTACTTTCCAGCTTATGAAAACTAAAGCTATTACTAAGACTACATATGAGTAACTGAAAGATTTACAATAAACAAATACAGTCACTATCATATACTCATCTAGACAAAGAGACACGTACACATAGATACACGCACTTATAACAATGTTAAGTATAGGAATAGTAACAATCTATAGAGGGATTCATTGTCGTGGTTATATTTATGTAAGCTTATGTTCAAGGTATTAACTTTGTGCTCGTTTTAAGGTTGTATTAATAAACCAATACGAGGGTTGTCTACAAAAGTATATTTGAAATTAATCGTTTATTACCGGAAATCATAATTTAATACATTTAACTTTGCTTCATTACATAAACGCTTTCTAACGATTCACTAGTTAGAATATTTCAAACTAACTTATCATACATACCACACTCATGCTCTCTAATCCATATGAACATTCTTGTATACGAGTATGTATGTTACACATATGTATGTCATATGAACGTGTTTACTACATTTAGATTTTAATCATGCGTAAATATTGGTATGCCATATTTTCGTTGGAAAAGTTAATACACGTATATTAGACTGCTCCCATATTGTATGGACAAAAAAAATTTTAAGCTTATGGCCGTCCCCCCGTCTGAAAATATTCTATGGATTGTAGAAACAGCTCTAAAGTTTATAGATGCTTTAATAAGGGGAAACAATTACCTCTTTTCATTTTTTTTCAAACGTTTTGTCATTATATAATTATTTTTATTTTTTTGCAACAGAAAAAATTCACTTTTCTTATATTTTTTTCGAAAGTGTTGTTACTACAATCCATACAACAATTCTAGTGAGTGGACGGCCTCTAACTTGCATTTTTTTCGTACTTGCAATCATGGAGCTCTCTAATGTAAGTAATATGTAATACTCATGTGTGTAACTATATATATTTCGTATATATGTATATTTATATATTTGTGTTTATATGAGTTTCTCTGTATTGACTATTAAGATTTCCAAGATCAACAAGATTAGTTTCACAAGTGTTACTAATTAGACTTATAAACAAAAGCATATGGGAAGCAATGTCTATATAATGCCAGTAAGTATTTTAGATTATATTTAGTATAAAAGTTAGAATTTATGTAGGCTAATTCATTTATAACTTTTTTTATTTTAAATAAAACACTTAAATATTTTCGAAAAATATTTTCATTAAAATTTTGGCCATGGTCTACTGTTTTCAGCATTTCTATCAGTATCTTACGAATTACTTTTTTGCACTATAAATTACGAACTACAACTACATATACCTCTAAAAACATAGATGGGAAACATCGCACCATCTGGTTGACTAGATGACAGGACCGGAAATAAAAATTAGCTATTTACCAAAATGACAACAAAGCATTTGTACATTTTTCACATAATGCGGATTTTCGTAATATAGCTGAATAATTTGAAGACCTTACTTCAATGTGTAAAGAAATTTTAACTTAACATGTTTAAAATTAATTAAATAATTAAAATTTTACTATATCATTATGTATTTAAAATTATAAAATTATATTATTTATCTATCACACTTATAAAGAATTTATGTATCAGTTAAACGAAAGTATGCAAAAAATTTAAATCGAAAATGTTATTGAAAGAAATTAAAAACTTACAAAAAAAGTACACTGAAGAGCTCGCTTTTATTGTGTATTTAATTTTAATTAATTTTAATTAAAATTCTGGCCATTTATATAAAATAATGCCCGTAGGGTCGTTTGCTGTCGCTTATTACACGTCTCTACTCTTTAGTAAAGTTTACCTCGATTTATCTCTGTTCATTTTACAGCTTTTGAGTAATGATACAGAATTGTTATTTGGTCGACTTAATATCGACATATCTAAGTTAACACATATGGTGAATACCCCTATTATATTCATTTATTATATACCTTACGGTGCACACAATGCAATAACCTAAATACTTACCAAAATACAAAAACACATCCGACACACTTAAGAACAAAAACAAACCCAAATTCAGATACAAACACAAGCAGCAAATTACAGCCTAGTTTAATTTATTAAATAAGCAAATTTTTTTCAGTAAACTTTCTCACACAAATATATTAATTTTAAATAGTACGCAAAATTGTATTTAGTATAAGAAAAAGATATTGTATAAAAATTAAAGAATTTTGTCAATAAAGTTTAGTTCTGTTCTGAAGTGAAACCAAACTCGTTTACTTCTAATTTCCGTCAATTAAATTCTATTAGGCTATTGCCAAATGAAAGCTAAAAAATGCTTTACAATAGTTAATTCGAAACATCAAAAGGAAAATACAAGTTCTTGTAAGAGTAAAAACATTTTAGTTTCTGCCTAAACTTATTAAAAGATTATTGAATTAGTTGCTCCAAAGCTTTAATTCGCTTTTTGTTACACTACTGGATATTATTTAGTCTGGTTAAAATAGTAAATACAATCATCCCTATCCTGAATAACAAGTGATATTTTTGTGCGAATGAAATTTTTATTCCCCTCGAAACGCATCTCCCTTCACTGCATATCTGTTTAAAGTATAGAAAACTATAAACTCACAGTGAATGTAAAGAAGAAAAATAAGTTTAAAAAAATTGGAGCAATAAGAAAAATAGGCAACAACGAATTGTTCGCCAACATTTGCGCGGTTTATCATAGTTTTGTTTGACCTTCCTCCTGTAGTCTCTTAGTTTTGCATATTAGCGGCAGCTTTCGATCAGGCATACCTTTTTTGATTGGTCCATACCTGTTGAACAAAGTGTGAGCGTTTAAAATTGAAATTTTATCTTCTAAATAACAGTTTACCTTTTTGCATTCTGTAACATTTTTAAATAGTTCTTCTGTAAACGACTACCAAAATCCAGTCACTAATTCTTTTGAAAGTTTCAGAAACATTCTATTTAGCATAAAATCACTTTGCACTTTGTTAAAATATCCTGTCCTAAAGTAATTCTTTAAAATTTTGATGTATGTAAGTAATTAAAACGAATGAAATATTTATACATGATGAATACAATTCCAGCAAAAATGCAGTGAAAATATTAAAGGGAAATTTCGATTGAATTTTTTGAAAAAGTTTTTTCATGGGAGTTTTTAATGATTGCAAACACGTAAAAAAATTATGTGGAAAAATTATTCACGATAGCAGTAAATATTTGTCAATTTGTATATTAGCTTGCAATGTTTACAACAATGCGTGTGATGAATATTCATGTTCTATAAAATATTCCTACATTACGTATACGCAACGTGTCACGATGATTTTTGTCAGCGGATTGTGATTGATGAAAAAGGTTGATTCCGAAGAATATATTAGCACAAGGCCGAATTTTAAAAATAGATTTATGAAAACTTGAGCTTTCTAAATTCGTCAACAATATTTATCCTACTTCTATTATTCACATATTTGTAAAATTTCAATACAAGTTTGAAGACATTGTGGTGGGTATAATAAAACAATAAATATTTTAAAATTTAGAAAATTATTTAAAATTTGGGGAAATAAAGTCAAAATTGTGTAGTATTTGTAACGTAACAGATTTGGTAAATTTTCAAAAACTTAAACTGGAAAAATATATTTTTCATTGCTTTAGCATCTATAAGCCATTTAAATATTGGAAATAATCTATTTTATTTTTATGTTATTTCCTGGAGATGAACGGCGCTGAAGCGATTTAGTTAGTTAGTTTTCTGCTGACTACATTTCCATTTTACTGTGCGGCGATAATCATTTATAAAAAGACAAGAAAGATACTGCATTCAGCAAAAAAAAGAAAAATTCACAACAAGACGAGCAAACTGGAACTTTCCATGGTGAAAAATAAGTGACGCACAGTGGGGCAGAATTACATTTCTGTAGAAATAAATCTGGCATTTCTAAACTGATGGTCTATCGAAGTATTTATTCAAGTTTGAATTTTGAAGATGGATCTTTCAAACACTCCGGAACCGCCACTGAAGTGATATTTACATGGGAGCCATGCACTGTTATAATATAATTATAGTAAATTATTGGTATTAAATTTCATCTTCATAATGTTGTTTGTAGGAGATTTCTTTGTACTTTACTGATTTGCGTAAGTAGTATGGAAGTTACAACCAATTAACCCTCTGCCTTATACTTGTTTTGATTTTCATATTCGTAACGCATGAGATCTGGCTAGACCCACTCAGTTTTTCATGCACTTAATTCGAAAACAAATATTTTTTTTAATTAAATGGAAAAAATATATAAACAATTATAATTTTTAAATAGTTCATGCATAAATGTTCACATGTTAAAAGAAGAATTAAATCTTTCATTCTAACAAGACTCCTGTGTAAATGAACGGTCGTTCATTATACAATTCGGTACCTCAATTTTTGTTTAATCGTAATCAACGAATATTATTTTATATGGCTATGAAATCATATTAAATGTTTTTGGTACCTGTGGTTCTAATGTAATCACGTTTAATACTCTAGGTTATTACCTATGAATTAGTTAGACAACCAAATGATCTACATGGACTTGGTAAAAGCTTTATATTTAGTTCTGTTTAAAATTTTGCTTACTTCCGTTGCTAAAATTATTTTTGTAAAACACTTGCACTATATTTTCATTTATATTGTCCTTTCAAAGAGTATGAATGAGTAGTTTTTTCTACATTAATAATTTCACTTTATTTCATAAAAATTATGAATCTGTTAATACCACTTTCCCAAGATTTATTGCTGAAACTATCACTATTCTTAAAAAAAAACCTTTAAATTGTTAAATTTTAATTTCAACAATTCAGTTCTAGCACATTTTTTGTATAGCCATCTTAAATTGTGCCCTGACTTTAATTATATACCTTAAAAACTAATCCACAAGTCTTTAAACATGAAACGAACTGGCAGATTTATTTTACTCTTTGGCGCTGGTGATTTTTCTGCAGAACTTTTTTATTTTTGCCTGTTAGTTCCTTTTAGTTTTAATACAAACCCGTTAGACTAGCTTGTAGTTACGTAAACTAGACAATTAAAGCTTTAAAAAAGTTTGCTCTTTTTCCATGAGTTTCATACATAAATACGCTAATGTTTAGAAAACCAAGTTTGCAGATATGAACTCACACACACACAAAAAGTCCTAGATTTTTACACCAGCAAAATGGTTGTTTTTTGTGGTCATTGCATTGAGATAGACTACCCAGTAAATGCTATTGTTTTTATATTCAAAGTTACGGATGATTTCAGAAATTTATTCCGGAGTGCTGTACAAAGAACTTGCATATTACATAGCCAGTAAAAGCATCTGTAATCATTGTAACAATATTGTTAAGGTGGAAAAAATATTCATAATGAATTCATAAAAGAAATAAGAAACGCTAATGAATATCTTATTAAAATTTACTTGTATTAAAATAATCCTGCAATTGTTAGCCAAGAACTGAAAGGTTAAAAGGAGAAAATATTCAAGTTTAAAATTCGATTCATTAGCCATTTCTCAAATTGAATCTTTTACATGGTTAATTTGTATATGTATTTTTATAGCCATCATCCACTATATGGTGTTTAAATTTGCTATTTCATATTGATATACCGGTTATATGGAAATATATTGCAACTCTGTCTAACTCTCTGTTATTTCACCCTTGTGTCGGCACCAACATAAAATGTACATTTAATCAAAATTGAGAAATCGGTGTTTAAAAAACTTTTTAAGGCATAAAGGAGAGAAAAATATTTTTGATAACGAGATATTTAAAAAGCAATGTTGTGTGATTTTCCACACATATGTTTGCAATAAATGTTGTACTTACAAAAAAAAATAATGTTGCAATTACAAAGTATATAAACATATCGCATGTGTGGAAAACAACACACGTGTTTCTGTAGGTAATATAGTTGTTAATATACTAATAAAAACGAGCATATAGTATTCGGCTTAACCCAATGATTATACGATGAAAAATTTATGCGTGCATGATTTTCACCAGTAATATGATGTAAAAAAAATAAGTTTATACAACTGCACTAGTATTCGTAGTCATATATACAAGCACAAAAATGAATTAAATTTATTCAAATTTAATTTTACTTATCATAAATACCCCAAGGTGTATTATTCAAAGTCACTTAAGTGTACATGTGCCATAAACAGACCAATGGTCTGTGATTACGTGAGTATGTGTTTTTATATGTTGTGTGTTTTTTTTAGTTTAACATTAAAAATCAGGTTAAAATGCTAAACATTATAAACTCAATTTAAAGTTGAATATAAAGAGTTTTGTGTAGTATAAACCTGAATAAACACGAATCCTTTCACAGGAAATATATACTAAAATATGTTTTCAAATCTAAAAATAAGATTTACAAAATTGCTTTAATTTAACAATGAATGTTATCATAAATAATTTAATATAAAAAAATAGTTTAGCGGTTTTAGTTTTTAAAGGTATTTTTCAATAAATATAAATATATAAAAAACTTTGGTTTTTTGTTATTTGACTAAAGAAATGGAAAAGAATATGGAATGGAAAAGAAGAGAACACTGAAAAGGCTTGTACATTCTAAACTAATTCCATTCAACAAATTTAAAAACGCAATGCAAAGCACTTTGCCAAGTAATGTTTGTACGAACCACAGTTCGCTCTTGAAATGTTTTATGAACATGTTTGAATAATTTACTAATATAATAAATTTTAAACTAAATTTAATAGAACCTAAAGTAATAATTAAACTTCTCTGTATTAATTGCTTTAACAGCTGTAGATCCATGAATGAAATAGATTCATGCCAATTAAGTAAGTTTAGTGACATACAAAAATTGGACAGAATCAATTTTTTGGAAATAAATGTGGTTAGTCCGATCGAGGTAAAACTTATCGTTCTTAAAGATAATGAATATATGAAGGTTTGTAGACACAGATTTGGAAACATAGAACGTATGGTCCTAAGTTGAAATTGTTTATAGAAAAGGACAGAGGAAAAATATTTGGGATGATGAGAAAATTACCATTCTGTTTATAACACATCGAAATATTCGTTCTTCGTAGAATCAAACAGTATATATATTATGGGTTCTTACAAGATTCTAAGACGATCTAGCCGTGTCCGTCCGTCTTTTGAAGGTAAAATAGAGCTTCGAATGAGTGAATATTCTTTATTTTACCGAAATTTTTGGTGTTAAAAATGGGCTATTTAAGGTCCAGCAGTATCGGAGTTCTGGACCAAAGTTTCAGACCACCTCGATATTTTTAAATATTTTAAACTATTTTCTTAAAATATGATGCCGAAAATATCATGAAATTTTGCACATTAAATTTTTACTAGAGAAAAACAAGTTCTGTTGAATATAGTTAGTATGAATCGGTTAATTTCTCATTTTGAATCGATTTCTGCTAGGCCCTATACAAACGTCTTCTCGAAATATGGCTGTAAGTACAAAACTATCAGCAGGACCATATAAAATTCAACAAAAAAGGACAAGAATAAAACTATATTTTGTTTGCATCAGTCCATATCATACCATAGGCCCCATATAGAATACACTTCCGAAAATAACTTAAATTCTTATAAAGAATTTAAGAAATCATTATCAAGTTTAAATTCGACACAAACCCCATATATATTTCACTTCCGCAAATTACCTAAATGAACATAAATCTGTAACACAAATTCTTGTCATGTTAAAATTAAAGAAAAAGAACCCTTATGTATGTCTCAATTTACACGAAGCAATTTTTATTGAAAAGAGTGGTACAATTTTTTTGTTGAAATTTCACACAGCACACTGTTATTGGACTATTATATGGATTAGGTGAAAATCGGTCTATATTTTATCATATCCCCCATGTAAATTCCACTTCTTAAAATTATGTACTTAAATACGCATAAAAAGCTAATAAATATCAATATCGAACCAAAATTTTACACAAATAAGTTATATAATAATAATAAGTAATATTAATAATATTTAATAGTAATAATAATAAACAATTATATTTTATTTTCGAGATTAAGGTCTAATATTGTTTTTATTTTTATTTTTTATTTATTCCGATATTTCGCTAAAACAATGTGTAGCATCTTCAGGGAAACAATAACAAAATTTAAAATTAATAACAATTAAAATATTTTTCAAAAATAACAGTAATTGTCAAAATTTAAATATTACACAAACAAAAATATTAATATGAAAAATATTTTAGTTTTTAGTTTCTGTGTTTTTATACATTAAGTGTCTATAAGTTTGAGCAACATTATCTGTATCTACTTTAAAATTAATTCTAAGATTTAATTTCTAACATAAATTCATAAATACGTTTATAATTAATTGCTGTTTTCAGAACTAATATCTTCTCAAAGTCGGGATAGTGACTCAAATTTGCACAATGTGATGATAATGCTGTTTTTTGTGATGATATATCTCTATATTTTTGATCAGATCTGTGTCCAGCTATTCCAGTTTTTAATTTATTTTTAGTTGTACCTACATATACAAGGTGGCGCAAAAGTAAACTTCCAATGTTTTTTTGGCTGTAATTAAAAAAAAAATGAAAAACTTTGATTCTTCTTGTGGATTATTTTTATTTTGTCTTTTAATTTTTTTTACATCAAGTCGTGAATATCATGTCATGTAAATGGCCGCCGCCACAGTTGATTGTCATTTGAGCCCTTTTTATGGCATTTGCTATCACTTTGGCCAAAACTTCCGGCGATAGGTCCTCACATTCTCGACGGATATTGTCTTTAAGAGCTGCAAGAGTCAGAGGCTTGTTGACATAAACCCGCGTCTTTAAAAAGCCCCACAAAAAGAAGTCTGGAGCGGTCAAATCAGGCGATCTTGCTGGCCAGTGCAAATTGCCAAAACGGGAGATCAGGCGCCCGAGAAATGCATCCTTCAGCATATCGGTTGTGGCACGTGCAGTGTGTGCCGTTGCACCGTCCTGTTGGAACCACATATTTTCCAATCCCAATTCATCAAGTTGCGGCAAAAAGAACTCGTTGATCATTGCTCTGTAGCACTCACCATTCGCAGTAACCATTTGGCCCGCGACGTCTTCGAAGAAAAAAGGTCCGATGACTCCTCCAGCGAAAACAGCACACCATACAGTGACTTTGAGTTGGTGTAATGGTTCTTCGTGGGTTACACGCGGATTTTCAGTACCCCAGAAGCGTAAGTTTTGCTTACTTACGTAGCCGTAAGTAAGACGCATGTGTTTACTACACAAATGTCAAAACAGAACTTACATTAGGGGCCAATCGCAAAATTTATAGCATTTTCTGATAGGAGGATTACTTTTGCGCCACCTTGTACTTTGCTACATTTTTCATTGTCATTACCATTACATGGTATTTTATAAACTACGTTTGACATTTCTAATTTAGGTATTCTATATTTTATTTTACTGAATAATCTGCCTACTGTATTATACATTTTTGGAGCCATTTTCTATTTGCTGTTATTAAATATATTAGATTTGAATAATCTTTCGGATATTTTAGGTACATAAGTTAATAATTTATAGATTTTAGGTTCAGAAAATATTTTTGTGTTATTCATTTTATTTTTGAATTGTCTTATTAATTTACAAATTATATTAATAGGGAAATTATTATCCTTTAATATTTTGTTAATCGTTTTTATATTTTTCTTGTGGAATTCCTTATCAATTATTGTCATTATTCTCTCTATAAGATTTTTAGCTGTATTAATAATAATTATTTTAGGATGTTTTGAATAGTAATTAATGATTCTTCCTAATGATGTAGGTTTTTGATATCAGTCTATTAATAATTTATTACCTCTCTTTATTATTAAAGTGTCTAAATAAGGAAGCAAAGAATTGCATTCTTTTTCTATAGTAAATTTAATATTTGGCTGAAATGAGTTAAAAATCGTCAATATATATTCTATTACACCTTCTGAAATTATGCAAAATAAATCATCTACATATTTTGTTAAAATTTTTGGTTTTATAATCAATTTTTCAATACAAGTGTCAAGTAGTTTTTCCATGACAATATCAGCAATAATTGGAGAAGCTGGTGAAGCCATTGGAAGGCCTATTTTATGATTGTGGTTAAATAAGATTCGACACGACCGGATATTACACACTCCTATACTGTGTTCAGATATGCACCTTTATTGCGATAATCGCAATAAACGCCATTATTGAGCTCAATATTCCATATAAAATCTCAATTAATTATTGTGCAATAAGTACGAAATTCTTGTAACATGGAGTAAGATTTCGAATGCACCTTTAATAAGCAAAATTGTATAAAATGGTAAATATAAAAAAAGAAATCAAAAGAAATCATTAAAAAGTCAATGTTAAGGTAAGTTTGTTTAGTCCCCTTTTACAGCTGAGAAATTGAAAGACAGACAGACGTAGTTTGTAGGCGATGTATTGAAGAGGAAGAGTACTGTACTGGACATTTTAAGACATTTTAAGACTGAGTTTAATAAGCAAAATTGTATAAAATGGTAAATATAAAAAAAGAAATCAAAAGAAATCATTAAAAAATCAATGTTAAGGTAAGTTTGTTTAGTCCCCTTTTACAGCTGAGAAATTGAAAGATAGACAGACGTAGTTTGTAGGCGATGTATTGAAGAGGAAGAGTACTGTACTGGACATTTTAAGACATTTTACGTCTACAGTTTCCACTCTTCGCATTTTTTCATGTTGTTGCTTTACATCATTTTTCTCACTTTAACGCACGTATTGCAAAAATAATAAAATTTATTAACCAAATAGATTTATTGATAACAAAAACTTTATAACTAACAGGTGTTTGCATATGTTTTTTAATTTCTTTTATTCTCAATGCGTTTTTATAATGAAAATTCCCACAACAATCAACATCGAAAAAGAACGAAGAAAATAAACAAACAAAATTCTGTCTGTCCATTAATTTCGCAACTCTAAAAGGTTTAGGCAAGTTCAAAGCAGAATGAGAAAAATGTCTGTCTTTCAATTTATCAACTGTAAAAGGGGACTTACATAGAAACACAACAACCATTTAGAGTATTTTTTGTATGTATGTTTGTTTTGGGCTATTAAAAGAACACATTTATTTATTGCTCTTACTTTTTATTAAAAATTGTGTTTTAATTTGTATTTGTATTTTTGTACGCTTCGACACAAATTTTCACAACCAAAATAAAAACAATATTGTTTTCTAGCTGTCAAATGATTATTGAGTAAGCTGAAAATAATATTAAAATAATATTGTCAATTAACCGAATATTGACTCAATACAGGTGCATGTCTGAACACACTCTTACTTGTTTCATTTAAATATAATCAAAAGAGGATAACTAATAATAATAAAAGCTTTAAAACAAATACAAATACAGATTTATGGTAATCAAAATAAAAAAACAAGTTACAGGAATATAAAAATACAAAATTAGTCATAGAAAATATTACTTATAAGTCAACAAAAAGAACTAATGAGTACCCAAGACACTTCTTTAAAACTGTGATTATTTATCATTATAAATTATACAAAATATTTAAAAGAAACTGTTTTAACAAATTTCAAATACATTCAAAACAATGGATGTTACAATTGTTTTTGTATCCTCTGTACTATTTGAACAGCGTCTTATCACATTTCTCCACTAAGCTAACGTCTTGTATTCGTGCACTTTCTCTATCTTGATAGTCATAAAGTTCTTTGTATTTCACAAACTCATTTAGATGTAGCAATTTAAAACGGCAAAACTTTTGTTTTATTTTATGGCAACATTTTGGTGGAAAAATAATTAGTTTTTGATGTTTATTTATAATTACAATAAAACACTAATGATGCTTTCAACTTGGAATCATAAACTTTAGCTGGTTATTATTTTCATACTGCACAATGCCCACTCCAATTAGTACGTAACATAAGTGTAAGAAAAAAGTTCATGTAAATATGGCATAAAATTTATAATTATTATTTTAAAAGCATAAAGTTTGAATCAACAATTGTAAACTCTGAAGCCGTGTAAAAAGCTTTTGTTATTTAATGAATTCATGCAAAACCATAGTAATACATATGGCAAAAATAATAAATGTTAAACTATTATTGGTTATAAACTGTATGATGTTGAAAACAAAATTTGTAACCTTCCTGGTAATTAGCTAGTTTTAATAAATTTTGAAATTTATTGTTAATTAATTAAAAGAAAAAGTACTATATCTTATACAGTTAAAAGACATTTTCATTGCTAAATTTATTTACGTCTACGTTGACAAATCATTTTAATCGATTATTTGTCATGTTAACAATTGTTTAAATGCCTGTAAACGGTAAAAATATTGTGCTAGACATAGAAGTACAAAAAACCTTTTTATATATATGGGCAATTTCAAAAATTTAGGCACTTAGAATTTTTTTTTAATTGTTTTTTTTCTGACATCAATGTCGATTTGTGTGTGTATAAACCGATATTTGAGCGGTTTTAAGTTAAAAATTAAAAAAAAAAATATAAAAATTACAGTTTTTGAGGTTAGAAACATTTTGTTTCCTCCATAAAATTTTAAATCTTTTTTCGTGCGTTTCTAATTTTAGTATCAAGCTCAGTAAATTCTTCTATTTGATGTACGTTTCAGAGCAATTTATACAGCGCTTTAGTTGTTACAAAGCAAAATGTGTTTGGGAAAAACTTCCGCTGCACGCGCCCGGGTTAAAAAAATTTTTTTTTTTTTTTTTGCACTTTATCAGTTTAGTCCGTCACGAAGAATCTATTTAGATACCGAAATATATTTGATATAAAAAAAGCTTTAAAAAAAGCTTTTTTTTTGCAAAAATTTTCAAAAGTTCATACAATTTTTGCTTTATTTTAAATTGCGTTTTCGCCTTGGATGTACCCTTTATGAAGTTACTCACATCACGCACTACCCTACCCAACTTAAAAGACAATTCAGATTGTCCGACGCAAAAAAGATACATTTTTTCAAAATTTACGCTAATTTCTTTTAAGTTTGTGATCTCCGTGATACGTTATTGATGCGCTTTTTCAATTCTGCGCTTAAAACTCATTTTTATTAAACGGCGCAAAAACCATATGTAAAATCTTCAAAAAGTTCAAAATTCGGAAAATTTTCATTTCACTTGTAAACCACATGCAACTTTTCAACCAGCACCGATATCAATTTCAATATCAATTTTTTGTGAATATATCTTCCAAGTCTAGTGACTATATTTTGTATTGGTTTGGATCTGAAAGCTAAAAACTATTACAAAGAAAACGGAATGGATGAAAAAACTCTTGCAATTTTCAAGTCGTTTTTTTTCATTTTTCGAATTTTAGATGGCCACCAATTCTTAAGGTGGCGACTTTTCAACGTAAAACTTTGCACGTCATATCCCTCAAGTATAGTCATCCAAACCCTGTATAACGTTTTTTTTTTGCAATTCATAAAACTTAACGGAATAAGAGCCATAGTATGAAGGTTTCAGCAGGTGCTCAAAAAATTTTAAATACCCCATATAACTAGCAAAAAGAATTGAGTCATGTAATTGGCAGCTGAAAAAAACTGTGAGGTTTTATTTTGAAGGCCCTTTATGAGCTCTTTTTTCACATTTTAAAACTACCCTGACATCATCTTGGTATAGCTTTGATTTTTTTTTGAGAAGCCCTACAATACAACAACAGTCAAGCAACGCATTGGTCACAGTGGTAATAAATAATAAAATTTCAACAAATCCACCAAATAGACGAAAGTCTAGGGGTTTGTTATATAATTTGTTACACGTCGAAATATTGGTGTCAGAACTAAAAAATACAAATAGACGAAAGTCTAGGGGTTTGTTATATAATTTGTTACACGTCGAAATATTGGTATCAGAACTAAAAAATACAAGTGTTTGTGTCTTGAGCACATTTTATTGCATAAAAATAAAACTAACAAATAGGGTTTATATTCTGCTATACAGAATCATATATATCCACCACCTATATATCAGAAGTTTGATCTATACATACTTGAAACAAATTATCTGGTTTGTATTAAATTTTAGTTCGATAAAAAAATTTAGAAGATATTTACGTAGGTTAATGTGTTTTTAGGAAGTGGTCCCTATATTTGAACTATGACCCATTATGGGCCGATCACCATAAAGTTGGTTACTATAATTTACGTACATATGTGGATTATTTCTGTTGAATTTTAACTTGATAATGATTTTCATTAGAAATTTATAAAGGTTGTAATTATTTACGAAAGTTGACTTTATACATGGGATATGGGCCAATTCAAAAAATACCTTTTTGTAATTTATCTTTGGGTGAAACTAATATTTGCAAAATTTTGTATGAAAACTGCTTTTTTAAAGGCATTTATGCATATTAGAGTTATTTTCCAGGAAAACATGTCTAAAATAAATGGTAACCGACTCATACCATTTTCAACCAAACTATAAACATGATATTATCTGCACTACATTTCAAAAATATTTAATTCTTCTAAGTCTTTTTTCGAAGCTCTATCGACAGACATAGCTAGATCAGCTCTAAATACTACAAGGACCCAAAATATATATACTTTTTAATTCAACGACCAATATGTGTTACAAACGGAATAGTTGGTAGATATTATAAAGACAATTTAAAAATGTCTTTTGCCATAAATCCCTTTTTAATACAAGTCAACCCCAATATATAGATATCGAAATATAGTAATAAAGGGTGATTAGCTAATATCAGCCTGTTTGCTGAATTAATAAAAAGTTTTGGATCAAAATGTAAGGTACAATATACATCACTAAACATTTAAATGTATTACTTGTTAATTATTGCGCTGTTTTGATAGGCCCCTTTATTTTATATTTTACCCGCTGTTTATGCACTCGCAAGATTTATATATAAGTTTGTATGTATGTAAATATTTACACGTAATATCCATGAGATTACAGTGTATATTTTCTTATTTTCCCTTGACAAATCAGCCAGAATTGAATTGATAAAAACATTAAAAATTTTATAGACTTTTCTTGTTTTGTTCATCGCAGACATTAGATGGATGATGATAAGGAAGGTTCTCTGTGATTTATTGATGGATTTATGTTATAAAGAGACTAATAAAGGCAAGTATCATAAAAAAGGGTGTTTATTCACGACACTTTTTTATGGCGTTTTGCACATAAAAATTTGATTTTATCACCTTTAATAATAAGCAAACTCTTTTTTATGAGAAGGTCAGAATTTTAGTGTGAATAAAAGAAAAAAAAAAAAGAAATTCACATAAAAATATGAAATATAAAAGCTACAAATAATTTGTAGAATAGTTATCAATAGGGATTATTTCATTGTTTATGTCAAGTTGACCTATCAGATATTTATAAAAATTTTTAAATTGATTGAGTAACTTTTGTTGTTAATTAGTTTTATATGTAGAAGTTTGTTTCTCCTAAAATGTTGTCAACATAAAAATTCCTTTTCTCTACTTCTAATTAAGGTCCCAAAATAATTATCATTAAGATTGAGTTCTAAAGACTCAGTTCTACTTCTCAAACAGGCCTTTTTTTATCACTATAAAAAGTACAACTAACTGAAACAATCAATGTGGGGCTAATTATCATCTACATACTTCGAATTTTAAAAGAATTTTTTCGAATAGATTACTATTTGAAGATGCCTAAATTTCAAATACGGGATACAACGATAAATTTTCTTTGATGAAGTTGATGAATTTTAGTGGCATTAGCCAAATATAGGACATTATTAAAGTATTAATGACTTTTATTCCGATCGATTAAGGAAGTAATCTTTCAGAATATAAATTAAGAAATATTTCTGTTTAAATACGGAATAAGCCACAGGAAATTGCAGATCGTATCTCCTAGAAATATAATTAGTTTTCATGACAGACATATAAAATCTATACGAAAATCATTCATATGTTTATTTCTTTGGAAAGACTAAGATTTGACAATTGATAATGAAATATGTAGAATATTTTAGAACAGATGTCCACTACGTTCACTTATACAGAGGTCGAGTCTTATACCAAATTTTTAATTACATTTTGGCGAAATAGAGGATCTATTTCTGTAATTGAGTTCTGGTTTCAAATTTTTAGGCTAAAATCAATTCGTTTGGCTCTTGTGGTTTTAATTGCATAAGCAGGCGGCTGAATTTTGTGTAATTATACGATCGTGAAATTTGGTTAAATATCAAAACTCTCATGCCCTTTTGAAAAAGAAGGTGCTTGTTCATTTTCCTTTCAAACTATATTTAAGTAAACTATAATTTTTACATATTTCTTATTACAGTTTACTTTTAAAAAGTTTGGATAATTATTTAATTTACTACAATAAGAACATAACGGAGTTTTTTTAAAGTAATATTGTCTCTATATCTTTGGTCTGATTTATGTCCAGCAATTCTGGTTTCTAGTTTATTTTTCGTTGTACCCATATATATTTCAAAGAAGGTCTGGTTTGAATACCGATCATTTTCATGCGTGAGAATTCTACAATTCATGTACAACATTTAATTCGGTAACACGTAGCTCGATAATTTAATACTAGAGTTGTTTGCAAAGATTCCAAGTACATATACAAGAGGAGATTTTGAAGTAACTTTGTCCACTCGAAATCGAAACAAAAAAGGCATTAATTACTAAAATAATTTTTGTCCAATGGGAAATTTTGTTGTTTAACAAATAAACAAAAAACCAGACCAGCGTTTTGTAAAATCTTTAAATTTAAAATGCACAATAGCACTTGTTTAAATAAATTACATATCAATTATATTGTTATAAAATTTTAGGTCCCTACAGCTGCTCCGCTGGAGAAAATTTTAACTGGATGTAAGTATATGAGTATTAGGTGAATCACAGCAAAATTGCTTTTCCAAGTGCGAGTCTAATATAGTGAAAACCGAAAGGTATTTTATCTCATAGAAAACGCAATGCATAAACCATTGAAAGTCTGATAAACAAGTTTTAGAACTCTATATCTGCTAAATGGCCCAATAGTAGTGTCAGTCGGCTTGATAGTCAAGCTTTTTTTCAGCTCCACTTGGTGGTTATATTTGCATATCACACAGATATCCAACCATCTTCACCTCCACTAATAGAATGAAAGCCGAAGTTGTTAAGTTTTTTTTATTAATTCATCGATGACCAGATACACCTAATTCCAGATAAGAGCATCGTATTATTAATTTAATATCCTTTAAAATACGGAACCCTTTTCTTATAGAATGCCTATTCTATAACCCTGTATGACGTTTTGTATAAGCACTCTATTTCGATAAACAGACTTAGAGCTACATATATAATTTGCACTGAGATCCTATGCAACAAACATATTCACATGATGAATATCCTTTTCCGCTTACTTTACAGGCAAATAAGCAATGTATTCGATTTATCAAAAGATCCAATAATTTCTCCGTCGTTTTCATGTGGAAAGAGCTGAAACTGATTATTGGATTTTGGCTGTTGATTAGACTTAGCACAAGCTATTAGTTTAAAGGCCACTTTTTTCTCATGCCAAGCCTGTGGTACGTGAGATCAGAAAATGTTTGATAATTGAAGGATAATAATGTAATCTGTTCCAGGAGACGTAAATGGGACAAATTTGTATAGATCGCATTTAATCACTATCGGGAAGAATATACCTATTGCGTAATTCAAATTAAATTAAAAGCCTTTCGACAGATAGACTTTTTATAGTTAATCAATGCTACGATGTCGATCAGAACCTATGGATTTATCAGGTAGGGACTACTGAATTATATGTACAAGAACGAGTAGAAAGGAGTTTAGTGACTTTTTGATAAAAAATACCATGTTTGTTTTCCAAATAATAAAAATCTTTGCAATAACTTTTTAATATAACTTAAGTCTATGCATACCTTCCCTTAATTGCTGTGTAAGGGAAGGTATGCGGTATATACTCGTATGACATTAACGTATTTATTTTTTATATCAGACTTATACAGTTGATATTTTTACATATTCCTGAGACTAAATAACAAATATTTCCGCTGATTTATTTTCATTTTCCTTTTGATTTGCAAGGCAACAAAATGACACAATAATAGAAAAAACTGAAAAAAACTATTTATTCGCACTGAAAAGTCAGTGTCATTAACTAAATTAATGGAGCGTATAAAACAGTTTATTATGCGAATTATTATTATTGTTGTTTGAACAAAATATTAGTTTCCAAATTCACACAAATGTCCATAATGAACAATTTAATCAGTGCGGCGTTGCTGCAATGAATGCTTTGATTATTTTATTTATTTCTGTATAGTATTTTTTTTTGTTGTATGTAAATACTAGCAAATATAACAAATCATGGTTGTTATAAAAATAAATGTCAAATGGTATTTCATGTCATTATAAATATTAATAAAATGAAACTAAAATAGATAACAGTCTACTATAAAACAAGTTCATGATATTTGTAATTAATCACAATGATTTATTATCTAGACGGTTGTATTCGATGCATTCAAATGAAGGTCTAAAGAACAAGAACTGTCCCACATTTAAATGAACATAGATAAATTATGCCAAACTTAAACTTATTAAATTATGTATTGAGGTTATATGAAGTTAACTGAAATAGCAGTGTATTTGATTTCAAGTAAATTAAGTTAGTAGATTTTATTGAAAAATAAATGAACATAATTATTTAAAAACAAGTAAGAAAGTATAGTCGGTCAAGCCCGACCGTACAATACCCTACACCCAGTATATGTATAAAACATTTAGTGTCCTGATGTCTGTGAATATAAATATTATATGTATGTGTTAAACTTTAACTCGATATAAATACTTTTAAATGAGTTACGGAGCTTAAATTGAATTACGGAGAGGGTTTTATATGGGAGTTTCGACATATTATGGACCGACCATTATAAAATTAGGTGTCATTATTTCTCTATATCAGAAAATTATTTGTGCCAAATTTTATTTGGATACCAACATTTTTAAGAAATTTATGATCGTTAAAGTGAAATTCGAAAGTGGGCGCTATATGGGAGCTACGACTAATTATGGACCGATAATAATAAAATTGTACCGTATAAGTTTTATACATATTAAATATATTTGCGTTAAATTTTGGAAGTGAGCCTTATATGGGATCTACTACTAATTATGAACCGATCTGAACAATCTGCTGCTGTGATTTGGCTTCATTTACCATTCATTTGTGATGAAATTTGTTTGGATACTTGCATAATTCAAACATTTATGATCGGTAAACCCCAATTTCGGGACGACATTAATATTTCGGGACGACAAAGTTTACATAGACAGCCAGCCAGACGGACGGTCGGACATCGTTAAATCGAGTCAGAAAGTGATTCTGAGTCGATCGGTATACTCTAAGGTGAGTGTTAAACCAATATTTCTGGGCGTTATAAACATCAGCACAAATCCAATATACCCTCCCCGATATGGTGGTGTAGGGTATAACTAGTAAGTGTAATCGTTGATGCCTGATCAGACTACACTCTACACCTGGTATATAAGGAAGAGCAGTTTTTCGGAAATGGGCTATATATGGAAGATATGACCTTTTTTGGATCGGTCATCCAAACATTTGGTATAACTGCTAAAGATTTATGCACGTTAACAAGATTTTCAGAACTTGATCTTACATGGAAGCTTTGACTAACTATAGACCAATCATTATAAAATTAGATGTCATTATTTCTACATATATACACACATAATGGTCGTTAAAGCGATTGTCGAAAGCGGAGCTATGGCTAATTATCGATTAATTTGCACAAAATTTGTGATTAAGTTTCCCATAGCTTATTTGTGGCGAAATTTATTTTGATACGCCTATAATTCAAACACTTATAACCGATGAAAATCTACATATCTCGGGAGGACATTTCTATTAGGGCTAGGTAAAATAATGGACCTATTTTAATAAAACTCAATCCAAATCTTCCTTGTTCCGAACAAATACAATGTTCTAAATTTTATATAAATATCTTCATAACTGTGGCCTGTCCTCTGCGCAAAAGGATTTTATTTTGATCGGCGCAACCGTTTGGAATTGCCAGTAACGACATGTGTACCTATGTTTAAAAATTCCTGGCCAGGCCCTGGTATTCGCTTAAGGGTTAATTTAGATTTTTGCACTGCTCTTGTCAGTATTGGAGTCTAAGTTATATATTTTTCAAGTTTCATAAAACCTCATCAATATTCATTAAGTTTATCAATGAGAAATACCAAAAATAGCGAAAATCGACTATTGACCTTAACGATGTAAGTTAGAGTTATTAGTTACATAAAACTTAGATTTGTTTAAAGTTCATAACACTAAAGAAATTAAACTTAATCGCCAAATAATGAAAACACCTTTTTCCTCAAAATCGCCAAATTAAACTTCAGCTGGATGAGTCATCTGTTGCTCTTATACGAAATACAAGGTCCACAGGAACCTATTTCTATGTGTATGGACTTTTATATGAAACCGCCTTTTTTTTAGTTTGCTTTATTATTATTTACTATTTATACATGTATTATTAATGTAAATTAATTTAAAATTTTTATTTAATTATTTAATTTAATTTTTAGTTAACAAAAGTAACTCAAATTTAACAAACACGTTTGTAAAAAAAATGTCAAAAAGGGACGGAAAGTTCATTATGTTTTCTAGGAAAGGCGCAATGAAATAATCCTAAAATTAACTTAAATTCAAAGAACACGCTTGTGATGTGTTCAAACATGAAGTACTCGTAGGTAGTAAAAGTTTAAAAGGTTTTGTGATGTGTTCAAACATAAAGCAGGTGAAAAAAATAAATAAAAAGGAACGGAAAGTTCATTATGTTTTATAGGAAAGGCACAATAAAATAATCTAGTAAGTAACGAAAATTCAAAAATACGTAGATGTGATGTGTTCAAACAATAAAACAAGCCAAAAGAGAGTGCATTTATTAATGATTGATTTCTAGAACTAAGCGCCTATAAATCATAATAAAAGCTTAACTATTGGTCAAATCCTAATAACTTAAAAATTTTTCAACCGATATTTGTAGTTTATTTGTTATAACACAGAACAAATTATTGCCCGACAAATTTTAATTAAACTTTTAATTGAGTCTTAATTGATTTTCAATTAAACTTTTAATCATATCAATTAAATTTTTAATTGAAAAACAATTTTTAATTAAATAATATAATATTTTCTTTTTAATTAAAACAACTTTTAATTAAATTTTTACAAAATATTTTAATTGATACTACAAATTCCTTCATCGGTCCACTTTCAAATAAATGTTTAATTAAATATACGAATATTTTAATTGAAAATCAATTTTAATTTTTTCTGTGTAGAACGAAACTTGTTTACACATTTTGATAAGTTGCAAATTTTAGCAAAAATTAAAAAAAAAAGTTTTTTCTGGTAAACGTATTTACAACCTAAAGAACCATTGCGGCACTAGTTAACATTATTTTATCATCCTAAAATATTTCAGAACGTGTTTCTGCAAAACATTGAAAAGTTTTAGAGGAATGAGATAATCAAAATTTGCAATTTTATTTTTTTTTTTTTGATCACTCTAAAGTATACATTAATTTAAACAACTGGATAACTGAGTTTATTCATATGTATTAATCGTATTCTTTATGCTATCGTTAGATTTGCTGTGACTTAGTCTTGTTGTTGTGGCTGTTCTTTGCCTCACTTAATACCGGATATTTATTTGCTAACTACATTTTGTTGGTAACCACTTTTTAGCCCCTTATTTTTCATTTTGTCACAAAAATTTACAAAAGCAACATGTTCTTCATTCATTAATAAAATTAAGTGTGTTTTTAAAACCAACTCGTACAAAGGTATCCCAGATGATTTATGTGCAGAATAATTTTTTGAAGTCTTATAATTTTAAGACTGCTTATTTGCTATAAAAAGTGGAAAAGTGTTGGTGTAACATTTATATACAGATAGTACTTCGGCTTAAGCACTTGTTTTGTATATACACACAGAAAAAAAATATAGCTGTGCATATCTATCACAACTATTTCAACATCTTTAAATATTTTTTAAAATATTATAGAAATTTATACGATTTCTGCTACCATAATATTGATAAGTTACCATTCACAAGATTATAGCAATGAGTATATCAATTATGTAATGTTTATGGTAATCAGTTTTATGATGATACATTATACCATATTATGTAGTTCTCTATCATAATCACAGGGCAACAAATTATGATAAGTGGATTCATCATAAACATGATTTCAACAAATATAATCATAGTTATACAATCGGTTATATGTAGTAATCATATGAATAGTAACTTAACCATATTATGGTTACCGCTATTACAAAAATCATTACAGTAACCATAATATTGTTAACAAAAATTTAAAAATTTTGATATTGTTGTGGTAAACATTTACAACTATATTTTTTCTCTGTGTGTGTATATGTATTTAAAATTGATTTTTTGTTTGTTAAATTTCCTTTCCATTTGTTTATCTCCTTTTGCCATTTAATGTGATACTTGTATGAGTTACATCAATACCAACGTTTGGTTAATGAACTTTTATACTTATGTATACAATTTTTATTATACTTTCATGTTTTTAAAGTAAATCAGGCATGTCACATAATTCAATTCCGTATTTGCAAAAAATCCTTAAATCTCGGCGCTTTTAACCTAAATATTATAATAGCGTAGACAGACGACAGCGTTAATGTGCATTAAAATCTCACTAATGTGAGTTAAGATTTTCCCTGACAGACGACAGTTTCTGCATTTAGTAAACAGCTGTTATAGCGTAGACAGACGACAGCGTTAATGTGAATTAAGATTTTACCGTGACAGATGACAATTTCTGCATTTAGTAAACAGCTGTTAGTTTGTAAACAACTGTTTAATTATGAAAAAATTTATTTGGAATTTGGTGAAAAATCAGTATTTTTTTAAGTTTTGCTGAAACTGCTCCATAATGCAAAAATTGTTCATGCACTAGCAACCATCAACCTGAACGTGTTGCTACATTGGGGGAATCGCAGTGGGACACTCTGAAATAAGAGAAAGGCAATTGTGGAAATTTATTTTTATTATTTTAATTTTACAAATGTCTTCTTCTTCTTTGACAATAGTAAAAAATTTGATAACATATGATTGATTGTCGACGATGTTGCCATATTGAAATAGCTAAATTCAGTATAAATTCACTTTGATTTTGTGCATTTACGTCTAACCTAATGCGCATTACGATGGTGATAATTCACGTGTTAATTTGAATTAAGACTGCTAATACAAATTATCTGTGTCGTCTGTCTACGCTATAACGTTGTGTAAACCAAAATTAAAAACATATCACACTTGTTCCTCAAAAGCATAACAACTTAAAATTAAAGAATTTTCAGTAGAGGCCAAAAACTGTTTCTGTTGATACTAAAAACAATAGTTATTATAAAAACACAAAGAGAGTCATGACGGTTTTTTTAACGGAAGTGAAGACAAATCAAAGGGCGATTTTTACAGTGGGTACATATGACCTCTGTGGTTTGGTTTTTTGCAAAAAGTGAAAATTTGAAGATTTTAAGTTGTTACGCTTTTGAGGAACAAGTGCTATATGATTTTTGTAATAAAAGGTATAACAAAAGCAAACGAAAAGAGCGCAACAGAGAAATTTGAAATAAAAGTTAAAAAAATTTATTCCTGTGTATACTATAACTGGGCACAAACCGAATTTTAATGATGTAGACATTTTAGTGAGAGAGAATAACTACAGGAAGAGATTTACACTTGAGATGCTACATATAGTTGATCAAGAGACAGAAAAGACACTAAATTTTAAGAGAGACACAGAAAATTGTGCAAGAATTTATAAACATGCAATAGACAAACATAAATCAAAGATTTAAAAGTGAAGTGTTGAATGTGTCGGAGCTTTGAATAAGAACAATTTTTGTTTATTTATTTAAATGTAAATATTAAATTTGTTTGTATAAAATATTTCGTGTTTTTTAATGTTATTTTTGTTTTGTATTTTTAAATAAACACCAGTTCCCTGATGATGGTCAAAGATTTTGACCGAAAAATTGGAAAAATAAAATTAAATAATAGATAAATATAAAGAAAAAAAGTTTTTATTTATTGTTTAAATCTGACCTCAAGCCGAAATAAGAAAACAACAAGTTAACAAAATTTTAAAAAAATGCCCGGGATTTCAATTGTTGGTGTTTTAAATGAACAAATACATCAAAATGCAAATACAACGATATAATAATATTAATTATTTAATTGTTATTATAAATTAGTAACATGAGTTTATTTTAGTATAAAATCATAAAAAATAACAATTCCACTTTACAAATCCAAAGTGTTTTCATGCCGAAAAAAATAGTTTTTCGTTTTCTAAAGACTTTTTTTTTAAATAATTTATATATTAAAATAAAATAACTTCTGAAGAAGATTTCTAAAGGAAATCGAAATATCGAGTATTTAATATATAAAAATAAAAAATATTTTATAAAAAACAAAAAGTGACCCCAAGCTTAAAAATTATTTAATAAAAATTCATACAAAAAGGTCGAAGTAAATAGAATAAAATAGTTTTCTAAAGACTCAATTTACGGAATCAAAAGCACTTTCGATGGAAATTGAGTTCTGTGACATGGCTGAATATTTTACACACATTAACTTAAGTACATATACATATGTATATGCATATTTCTGTTGTTAATTTTTTAAGAAAAAGTATATGAGAAAATCACATATCTTGCAGAATCATTGAAAATGAAATCAGATGGTTCGTTTTATTTTGAGTTTAGAAATATTGAAGTCAGCGAAACAAATTGGTAAACCAAAAGAAAATAACCCCCTGGCCCACGATGTCGAACGATAACGTTCGCTTATAAAAGACTTAAGACACAAACTTGATTGTGGAATAAACAAACTTGATTGAGTAAAAAATAGATACGATAAAAACTTTGTGTCTTAAGTCTTATCTAAGCACACGTTATCGTTCGACATCGTGGACCAGGCGGTCCAGAGAATGTTTTTAGCTTACATAGTTCAGCCATTACAAATTAGAGCCGCTAGACCTTAGACAGTTATTAGTCTGTATAAAGTTTTGTTAAAAGTAATTTATTTCTATCTGCGTAAACTTTAGAAAGTGGCGTTTGTGTAAAATTGCCCACAGATTTTGATTTTTTTCATAAATATTTCTTATTTTTTTAATGCAGTACAGAAGGAAGGAAGGTCAGATGGAAAGTCATTTAAGTAACAGCAAAGCCACTCCCCTTATGGTGGAGGCTAATGTTGCATATACATATTGTTTCTACGGGTTAGAGCGAGAAAAACGACAGGGTACCTATTTTTTCAGGTAAACATCGAGCAAATAAGAAGCCATTACATTTTAAAAACGTTATAAACTATATGTTTATTGAACTTCAATTGTAAGTATATATACACTGTCGGACAAAATAAAGTGCGTGTTTGTAACCTGATTCATTACTTTTTGATGGTTTTCTTCTACATGTATCAATTGCTATTTTTTCACAGTCTCCCTATTTGTTAGAGTTTATGAGTTATTTACACAAACATTGCAATTTTATAAAGTCGCTCATTTATATTTCTAATGTAAAAATTTATATTGAAGTACACAAGAAATATGTGCGACATAATGAACTGCGATTCCTGATTGTTTTTTTTTTTTGTTTAAATTTGTAGTAAGTTTTTAAAAAGTAATACATTATAGGCAAGTGTTGGATATATTATTTAATTGAATAACTTGTGCTGTGGTAGTTTACGTGATACCCCAGTATAACCAAGTGCTAGGCGTTTTATTTCTTAATTTAATATTATAAATTTAGTATATACATTTATTCAACATTCAAAAAGATATAACAAGGAAGTGAAATATTAAGTGTTATAACTTCAACTGTTATAAACAATTAATGGTTGTAAAGTAAGGTTGCAATTTTTCTTACATAAAGTACTTATTTATTTAATTCAATATTACTTAAATATACACAAAATAATGCTCGACCTAGATATTTTTCGAAATGAGGACTTTAACCGAAAACGAAAAAGATTTGTTTGCACTAGAACGTGAAAAAAACACAAAACAGAAAGCTTTGAGTTCTAAGTATGAGATATCAGAATCTGCGGTCAGAAATATAATTGCTTTGTATAAAATAAGAAAGTCAAACAAAAGCCTAGAGAACTTATGTGACAGAAAACGTAAGACCACAAAGCTAAACGATGATCATATTGCAATTTTAGCAAAAAGAAATTCTTTTATAGCAGTCAAAGATATAAAGGAGGATCTATAATTATATATTTCGACTCGAACTGTCTAAAGAAGACTCAGCGCAAGCGAACTCAAATGTATGTGTACTAAGAAAAAGCCTTTTCTACAAGCTGCAAATATAAAAACGCGGTTAGACTTTGCAAAGAAGTGCATAAATAGTAGATAAAATAGTAACAGAATTCAAAAAAAAAAAATTATAATTTATAATTATTATTAGAAAATAATAAATACATATTTTAATAAAAAAACATGAAATAATTAAAACCGCACTTTATTTTTAAGTTAGAGTTTACTTTTAATTATAGATAAGTATTTTAAGTTGTATATAGAGATAATATAAATACGCAAGTATACTTTATTTATTTAATTATTTATCAATTGCTATATTTGTATTATTTCACTTTAGGGTTTTATTTTAGAACTCTATCACTCATTCACCAATTGACTGAATTACTGGTTGTGTGGGTTTTTGTTGGGGCCCAAATGCAAACTTCATGTCTCACATGAAGGTAGTTGCAGTTTTATGCAGGTGTTGAATCTGATTACAGGGTTAGATGTGCTATTGTATTCACTGATGTAAACACATATAAAATAACATATTGCTACAATATATAATATGACTAAAGGTATGGTCACACTTGGCAAAAATTTGCCGAAAAAGACGTAACCACTAAATAACATATATTTGAATTTGTTTAATTCTTTAAAAAAAAACTTCGTTTATTTAGAACAAGATACAACAAATATTTAGTTCTATTTTATTTGATGATGTTTGCTCCTGCAAAACTTTTGTAAGAGTATACAACGTCAAACAAATTTGCTATAAAACAAGTGAGTACGCTTTTTTGATTTAATATCAAAGTGTGCCAAGTGTGACCGTACCTAACGACTTTATTTCAAAAAGTAAAAACAACTTTAAATTTATGTGAAAACAAAATGATTTAAAATTTGTGAATCTACTCATGTTTATCTCAACCAGCAAACATCCAGACTAATGTTGTAATAAATTCCAACAATAATCTACAGATACCTACTTTATCCATGGCATCATTGGGGATTTGTGTTTTAGTGCCTTCTTTTATCATCAACGCCCAACATGTCTAATGTGGTTTGACATTTTTATTTTTTATTTTACAAGGAAATTAAATTGACAACGCTTATTGTATGCTTACGAAGGTTGTACTGATATGTAGTTAGCAAAAGGGAAATCAAATAATTTCAAAGAGATAGCGGAGACATTTGTACCGATACGTCTAATATGCTAATGACTTTTAAAAATATAACAGTGTATTACAAGCTCCACTTGTTTGGCTTAAGGTGTAAAATTAACGCTACATTTTTTGTATTATTAATATGAAGGGCATTAGGTTTTTACATTTTTAGGCATTTGAAAATTGTTAGTATATCATGGCTTTAAACAAAACGTATGCGTAATATTTAATAAGAAAATATATTACGTATGTATACGCAGAGTAAAAAATTAAATTACATTTAATTTAGAAGAGGTAAAAATTAAATTACATTTAATTTACAACTTATATAGTTATACTAGTTATTCGTTTGAAAATAATGAAATCCATAATCTTAATATAAGTGTTTAGAAAAGATTTCCAACGAAATAGAGATTTTATTTACTTAAAATTTTAAATATTTTCCCTGAAATAGTTAAACAGGAACAAATAGCAAAAACTCAAACAAATAAAAAACCGTTTAACAGTGCCCCCAAGGGATCCCAATGCCGAAAAACCGGGAATTAGTATTTGCGTAAAAGAAACATAATTGTTTTATCGGTTTTTTTTACATACACAATAAAAAAACATTTTTACATGACATAAATAAATGGTTTTTTAGAATTTTTAATAAGAGAAATAAAACAGATCTAATGACAGATTTCACATTATTTCATGCTAAATTATATAAAAGTCACCAACAAAAATTTAAATTTTACAAAAGTATATTGAACAAATAAAGCTGAAAGAATAAAAATTAATTTTGGCTTACCAAATTGGAACGCACTATTTGATGTATCTACGATTTTTGAAATAATAAATTCCTAAAAAAAAGTTTAAAGCTCAACAGATGGCAGATGAAGAATTTGTTTTACTTAAACAAATAGTTGTCATTTTAAATTCGGTGAAAGTAATAGTGAAGGCGTTTGAATCTCCGACGATGTTACACATTGATTTAAGCTCAAAAAGATATCAAAAAGTAATTGCATATTAAGCGATGAACTGTCGAAACTAGAAATCAACAAAAAGGAATGATTTATTTAAAACTTTTAAATTTTTTGAAAAAATCCAAAATTGAAGAGTTAATTTTTTTTGTGCTTGGACCAGCCCTACTCATGCAATGCATTTTGTTGGAATTAGGAAAATAGGTTATGTGGTGGAAGATGCAGTGAGTAGTGTTTGTGAAAATTTGATTTGAATTTTACTATATTAAAAGTGACAGGGCATACTTCTGCTAGTAGGTTATTACACATGCGGACAGTACGGCTAAAGAACGATTTTTCTTGTAATGTGTTGTGCGATCCACTGTCCAGTCGACCTCAAATGGATGAGCCCTGACTTAAGAACGTGTATTACGTAAAAAAACTACGTGTTTCAGGAACAAGTTCCCTGATTTCAGCAGAACACATTTCATTATAGTATCGATAGCACAGTGAAACACAACCCACATTGAGACGATGCTCCAATGAATCAATAGAGTTGGATACCCTACTGTCACTGATAAACAACTTCGCCCTCTCTTGTACGCGGTCGAGTAACTCAAAACTAGACTTCGAAGCACCGGCCCATACATGAGAGTTGTATTCCATTTTCTGTCAAATATAGGTGGTGTAAATAGTATAAATTTCAGATGGAGTAAAGTATTTCCTACACCGTTTTAAAAACCAAGGCAAGTGCCTTGAACACTTGAGATATATGTTTGGTCCAGCCGATATTACACTGGATTTTTATGCCTAGAACGTCAAGTGCGTCATTCATGTTTTGTCTCATTTCCCCAATCTCCAAAGGGTTTGGTCCGTGGTTAAATGAGTACGAATGGCAAATCTTGCTATCATCTGGAATTGATAATGAAATAGAAATATTTGTTATAAGAAGTTAATGGAATTCGTTCCATTTATTGCGAAACGAATGAAATAATGAATGTAAATGAAATATGTTAAAGGCCCCCACACAATATCTAGAATAATGTAAGTTATTGTTTCGGAGGATGAGAAAAGCAAACAGCAATTTTGAACACAAGCATTGGTTGTGAGCGATCTTTCTCTTTACTTTGGATGCCTTAATATTTCAAAGAAGTTTTTTTTAAGATTGAACTATACTATTTTACTGCTTTTAAATTAATATAGCAATTATAGGTAAAATAACATATTAATTTTCTCTATCTAATTTTCAATGTAATGTTATTAGGTTTTTAAATTACAGAATTTGTTTTATAAACTTTTAGTAAATTTAAAAATTTTAGCGATGAGGACGGAAGATGTTTGTTTTCAAACATATTTATAATTTAATAAAAGTTGCTTTTTTTGAAATAAATAGTTTTCATTTTAATAAACCAATTTGTTTCAATAAGAAACAAGAATGCCAAAATCTCGAAAAATCCTAAGATCCCGAAAAATCACAAAATCCCGGGATTTACATTTTTAAAATCCCGAATGCCGGCATTTGCAAAACCAGTCCCATTTGGCATCCCTTGTATTCAATAACTCATTAGCAAACTGACATATTCTTTGTTTAACCATTGTCACAAATAGTCGCCTTGTTTACTATTTGAAAATAAATAGAGCTGCTCTATTGAGCTCTATTGAGTTTTTCTTTACATACAGAGGTTTTTTGTAAACCTTTTGTCACCTAATGAGGAAAAACTATGACAACAACTCATTTGACGTAATGAAATAGTCTCATATTTCACAACTTCCACACAGCGTCAAATAAAATTAATTCCCATTTCTAAAGAAATATTGTTTTCAGTAACATGCTGTAAGACTGTGTTGATACAGTTGTATTATATTGGAATCGGTTTCTGTTTTACTTTGTTAGGCGAATACTGACGCTGCAGCTTTATTGAACTGAACGACAATATGAAGGAACATGAACAATATCAAGAATAACAGCAATGAACTGCTGAAAATGTTTATGGGAAATACAATAGGTACATAATTCACCAGGAAAAAAAGTAAAGCTATATGAAAAATAAACACAAGAATTAATTTAATACTAAAGTCTGATATTATAAACCGACATTATATATCACATGGCTGTGATTGGAATCTGGTGTATTAAACTTTTGAATACCAATGGAACTAACATTATTTTTTGTACGTTTCTTTTAAAATTTCTCCTCTCAGGAATATTGAGGTGACATTAACAAAGCAATTTCTATATACATATGTACATCAATATACAATGTTATAACATTGTTCATGTTGTATTAGTTTTGAGTTAATACAACATTAAATAATTGCAACAGAATATAGATTAACAAATATTGAGCTTTGAGGTAATTTACGAAGTTACAAAATAATTTTTTTTTATTGATTTAGTACTTTGTTCCATAAGGTACCAATAATATAGTTTTTCGCTTCTTTGTTAATTTAATACAGCCCTATAAAAATAATTTGGTGGTGTAAAGTCTCATCATCGTGGCGACTTTACATCACAGTTCTTGTGGTCAACCGATCGTAGATTCATATTTTTTTTTTTGTTTATTAATTATATCTTCATTAAACGAACTAACAAAAATTATTTAGCCCAGCCAGTGCCGGACGAAAATGGTTTGACCATTGTTTATTTTATTTATTAAGTTGGCATTTGTCCTTCTTGTCTTCGGTTCAGATCCACGAACCATGATGATGTACTAATCAGACTTTAAAAATAATTAAAGAAACATATATTTGCAAAAGTTGTTACATTGGTAACACATACTCGTACTAAGTGTCCAATCATTATACATTCTAACAAAAGCCAAACGAGTTTTGGTTAATATAAGGCCAGAGTATTAAAAATATTGTACAAGTGGTAATTAGTAAATCGTCTCTCCAATTCGGTATCACACCCAATGATGAACTTATGTCCTTAAACCCATATTAACTTTAAAAGATGTTGTCTAAGTTAGGCCTGTGAACAAATTTGGTGCAAAGCTGTCCTCAAGTTATTAGTTTAGTTTAACAGGCTGTTTTCCAATCATACAACTCAATTGAACTCATTCAGTTGGATCTTTTTTTTTAGCACGAAAAGCGAAGAAATGAAGACTGGACTAGATAGTAAGATAAAACCTGAAAGTGAAAGTATAGTGTAATAGAAAAAGTCGTGTTAAGACTCCTAGAATAAGAAAAAACTTTTGTGAGTTCCAAGTCATTGACAAATTTAAGGTCACCTCGAGAAGCTTCATTTGTTTGATCATTGTAACCAATGGCCATTCCTAATCAAGGAATCAATGCTATTCAACTTCATGCCAGATTGTTTAGAGAGGTGGTGGAAGAAATAATGTGCCCAAAAACTAACAAGCTTATCTGAGGTTTCGGAAATCCAATACGAGTTTTGCAGATTAACTACCTTTTGTAGATATCTACAGTGTTGAAAACAATAATAAACATGGTTTTTTAGTTTTCAATGATACGAAAAGAAAACCTTAAACCTAAAAACAATTAACTTTATTAATCCTTACTATCTTAAAACTACTGATAAAATAATAAAAACAATATTTTAAATTATATATTCAAGACATCATTGAATTTTCTTATCTAAGAGCAATTAAAATCACAAACGAACTTAAAGGGTGATTTTTTAGCAACTTTATTTTTCACAAGTTCAGCTGTTTTCGTGTAACGTGTTACTGTTAAATATGTTCAGTTTGGTCTGTACTAAATATAACCATGAGTCGACTTACAAACGAACAACGCTGGAAGGTTATTGAAATTTAATATTAAAATTTATGCTGGGTTTAAAAACTTAAAAACACTTTTTTATGGAAATATTGTGTTCAGCGACGAAGCTTATTTCTGGTTGAAAGGAAACGTAAACAAGCAATATTGTCATATTCGGTTTAAAGAGCAGCCAGAAGCATTGCAAGAACTGTCAATTCATTGTGAAAATTGCTCTGTTTTTTTTTCAATGAAGGCAGGAACGTTGACTACAGTGCAATGTTTACAAAATATTTTTTGTCCAAAATAGAAGAGTAAAGCAATGGCCCAATTTATTTGGGGCTGGTCAACTGGCCGCCTATATCTCGGGGGGTTTTACGCCGTTAAACTATTTTTTTTGTGAGGTTATGTTAAGTTATGTTTAAACTATAAGGACAAACCAGCAAGGCAGTTGACGCACTGGCCGATATGTTGAAGAGAGTGTGTTAAAATTAGACCCAGGATATGAACCATTTGAGGTGAAGCAGCGGTCAACATGTACTTGAAATCATTTTTAAACATTAAATTAAATATATTATTCTATCGACTGAAATCAAGATTTCGTACAGGTTTAATTTTCAAACAAATCCGAACTCTCTTAAAAACTCAATCATTAGTAAAATTGTTTTAACTTTCGATTTCGTTATTTTCCTGTTCTTATAAACTGGGCATTACAAAAAACAGCACAAATGTACAAAACCCTTCCCACACGGAGACTCTAAGCTATAATAGTTTTTGCATTTCTAAAAAAAATTGTCTCCTTCTTTAACATTTAATGTTATCTTAGAAAAACCTAAGACTTTAACATAAAAATAAAATTATGGCCTAAAAGTTTTACCTATACACACTTGCTTTTAGTATAATTTTTACAATGCTTGCTTCAGCTTCATGCTGTTGTTACAAAAAAAAATATTTCTGACCATTTTCAGCCCTAGAATTCTTAAATTTTATTTTTACACATCATAAAATCCTTTCTTATATTTTTTCAATTTCAGTCCAAAAGTGTTCTTTTTTTTTGTGTTCAAGAGTTTTGTTCCTTTCTTTTAGCAAAACTTTTTATAAAAACCAAAATAACTTTTTAATTTTCTCACTTAACTTTGTTAAAACTTTCAATTGCCACAATGCCATCATACCATTTGCTCTTTACGCCCTTTATACGCTGGACCAGTATCTTTTTTGTTTTAAATTTTTATTCCCACAAAATACTCGTACACAAATCTGACATATATTTCAAGCAAAAACATAAAATGTGGGTAATATTTATATGCTTAGACAAAAAATAATAACTTTGTTTAAGTTTTTCAAATATTTAACAATCTTATGTGTACTAAATTATGAGTTTTTTTTTTTTGTAAATTTGTACTGAAGTTAGATCAAGTCACTGAACACTGAATAGGATTGCGTTATGTTGGTTAAACTTAGTTTTTATTATAACATATTTATGATTAATAGAATATTTTTTAAAAGTTCTTTATTTATGGTAAGCAGTCTAATGAAAGATTTTATATCAAGTTTTATCTTCTAAGATTTTCTAAATATATAAAAAGCGAGATTTAGATAAATGTTTCGTACAAAGATATTACTTTGATTAAGTTTTTAGTAAATTTAAAAATTAAAAAAGTCGCACGAAGTCATCACTAAGAACTATCTAAGGATCTCGGTATACAAGAATTCCTGAATTAGAGAGTAATTTCGTAAAACTTTCAATAAACCGTTTTATAAGTGCGTTAGTGGATTCTCTTGTAAGTGAAAATTGCGTGAGCAGTTTCATCATTAAAGCACTATAGATATTTAGGGCCGAATAGCATTTTCCGTATTATTATGGATATCAGACATCGCCGCATGTCTTATCTTATTTTAATGAAAAGTATTTAGGTATATTCCCAGAGAATGGAGGTAGCTATGTTGCAAATACTTAAAACTGTAACCTCAGCCTCAAGGCACAACATTCATAGCTACAAGGTAGTTTACAAAATATTGTCGGTACCTTTAAAAATGTATTGTACAAAATATGTATACTCAAAGTTCGAAGTCACACGCGGTTTAGTGGTGTATCAATAAATAATTAACTCAAAAGCAGGAGCAGTCGACCGGTATCGGTTTAAAAGACTACGTAGAAATATTACTACACGCAAAGACAATATATAGTTATGTATGTTTACCACAACTATTTGAATATTTTTAAACTGTTATTATTTATATGATATCGGTAACCACAATTTGGTTAAGTTACGATTCATATGACTATAGCGTCCATACATATGATTATAGCAATTACGTAATGTTTATAGTAATCAGTTTTATGATTAAAAATTATACTATATTATGTTGTTCTTTATCATTATAAAAGTGCAACAAATTATGATAAATAAATTCATCATAAACATGTTTGCCACAAATATATACACAGTTACTAAAATCGTTTATATAAATGTAGTAATCATCTGAATCGTAACTTAACCATATTATGGTTATCGCAATCATACAAATAATTACAGTGACCATAACATTGTTAAAAAAAAATTTAAAAAAAAAAAAAAAAAAAAAAAAAAAAAAACTTTGACATTTTTGTAAACATGTACAACTATATTTTTTCTCTATGCGTATGTTTCATTTGCAAGGCATACTTTGGTCTTATATTAAACACTGGAAAAACATCTGTCATAAGACCAATTTTGTTCTATTTTATTCTGTTTGGTGGAAATCGGCGAATGGTAAGACACAGCTTTCCATTCCTGTATAAGGTGCAGGGTTTAGCCTGTTCTGTAGTTACTGGTTCTATAATTTTCAATCCAGTAACTTTGTTCGTTTGCTCAAATATTTTTAAATTTCATGACTAAAAATTATTAATTTCTCCTTCGTGAGCATAGTGAGATGTCAACCACATGTATTTGTGCCTTTAAGAATACCAACAAGAGATGACTGTCTCTCAGTATGATATGATTTCTGTATTTTTTACTTATAATAATAAGACGTGGACTTTGACTTGGAGTTTGTGCTGATAAACTTACTAACTTTTCTTTGGTATTTCAACAACATTTTTTGGCAGACATTTTTGACAACCTTAGTTGGTCTATGGGTCAACATGTATAATATCTAAAATTATGTGGCTATTTCTGACCAAAAAACTTTTACTGGAAGAAACTCTTTCAGATAGGTGTTCTATTATGGTAATTTTTACAGAATTATTGGACGTATTGAACATGTCAATTGGTTTACAATTGCTGAATTTGTCAGGGCGATGACAAGAATTTTTAATACTTACATAATATTAAGAAAAATAAAGCAATAGCAGATTTTGCCATGACCGTGCTCATCAAATTTTTAAGTGTTTTGAACTAATATAAGTAGATCATGGGAAAATGTTACAATATAATGTTTTTTTTCTATTAACAGAGAGAATGACTCCCTATCATTATATTAAATAGCTGTAACATTTATTTACAAATAAATAATAAAATTTTTATAGACAATGTTTAGATTTTCCTTATACGTTTAAAGTTGTATTAATTAAGTTGCTTTAATTAAAATATTTCTCACAGACTGTTTGGTCAATATAAAATTAAAACAACATGTTCTCATTTTCACATATCTACTGCTGAATATAGAAATAAGAAACGTTTAAAGTTGTTATCCTTCCCTGAGGTTTGCGTTTTGTTTTCTGCATTGGGAGCCACAGCTTGATTTTTCGACTTTCGTTTCTTTAGTTTTATGTAGAAGCGAAAAAGTATTTCTTGATGATGGCTTCAGTTTAAATAAAACATTATAAATTATGAGTGCTCAAAGTGAGTTATATAGACGCTTAATACTTAACGTTATTTTTAATGTAGCTCTTTGTACTAAGAAAATACTGCTGTTAAAGATTTTTGCTACCAACAACTACTTCTTTAAGTTCTGAAAACATTACTCAACTAATGCCAGTACAAAATACAGAAAAAATAAAATTCTTCTTCAAGAAGAAAAAAAATAAACATAACAAAAAGAACATTGTAGTATTTTAGAGCTTTAAGTTTGATTTTATGGTGCGTGAGCGTTAAAAGGATGCTGCACAATTACTCAGTACTAATATGATAAGGATGATAATGATTATGATGACGGTGGTGATGAGGTTGATGATGAAAATGAGGTTGTTGGTACTTTTTTTTTTGGTAAATGTACATGGGAATAATTTATTATTTGTTAATGGTAGAAAATTGTATGTAAAATAAGTAGGAATGTTTTACATATTTATAAAAGTCATAACGCATTTTTTCTACCGCTCAAATTACTCCAATGTAATAGGGGTAACGATTTTAAAGCATTCTGTACAGACACATTTATGTGATTTAAATGAGCGGTATCTACATTTCACCAACATTTATCTATCTACCTTTGACGTCTCGAAAAATGTAGCATTTTAATAAAATTTTACATTTCAAAATACTTCTGAAATATTTTCCTGAATGGGAACAGTTTATGCGTGAACTAAAAAGTCGGTTTTCTGAATTACATACTTAGGCAATAGGGTGTTTTATTTATATAATTGGAATTTATAGGCATATCTCATAAGATCCCAGTATATATAAACGATGATGTGCTACAAAAAAAAAAGGAATATATTCGCAAAAAGATATAAACATATGCAAATGCACGTCTCCTGATAACACAAATGAAAGATGTAACTGTTAAGTAGCAAAATATGCTTTTATAGCAACAAGCAAATCCGTTAATCGAGGCGTAGCTAGACGAGTCCTTCGTAATTCTGGTTACATCGCAGCAGTAAAATATTTTAAAACTTCATTGTCAATGAAAAATGTTAAAACACGGTTAAAATTTGCCAGAGACCACAGAAATTGGACATTAGATGACTGGAAATGTGTAACCTGATCAGAAGAAGCCAAATGTAATTCAAATAATACTGCTGGCGCCGAACAGCACAGAAAATTCAAAAACACCATATAAAGAAAACAATAAAGCACGATTAAAGGAACGACATGCAGTGGCGTTGCTTAACATAGTGGCACCTCGTACCACAGCAAAGAATCGAAGTGTTTTGCGAAATAATGTTCATTGAACTAAATTTTTGTATGGCACATAATACGGGGATCTTGTTATCATTCACTCATATTTTTTGTTAGAACTTGATGCTCTTAGTTTTGATTTATAAATTATTTCGTTAAATATTAAACATAAAATAAGTTAGAAAATAAATTTAATAGTCTTATTTTTATGTAATAACAAATGCACAAAGTGTAATCATTTGTGCTCCCGACTGTATATTGAAATGAAGCAGCACAATTAGTACATTAAAAACACTCATTTGTATGTGTCCCTTACAAAAAGTATTTTGTTTACAAACAATATTTTAAAAAACTTAAAATATGAAGCCACTCGAATGTAAATCTGCATTTTATTATATCACATCATATTAAATTATTAAAGAAAATCAAGAAATGGAAACAAAATCAGCAACAATTATGCAGATCAATGGCAAAATTTGAAAAACTACAAGTATGAGTGATATTAAATTAAGCCAATTAAATATTGCTGTCCACTGGAGTTTTTTACGGTTTTTAAAAAGTGGTTATTTAGAAAATATATCGTCAGCTGGCAAAAGATGTCTTAATGCAATCGTATAAGTCATAACCAATGAACTTTTGTGTTGATTTGTATTTATATAAGTTCGTAGTTTAAATGCCGGTATGTGGGCACCTCCCCAAAGTTTGGCATCTCGGGCCTACAATTAAAAAAATATATTAAATTATTTTTTATTAAAATTTATTATTGAAATGTTGATATATGACAGTTTTCAAACCTATAGTGGAAAAGAAGAATGATATTTTTATAAAAAGGGTACATATTTTTCAAGATATTAATAAAATTCAACAAAAACACCACTAAAAATGGGGGGTGTATTAAGTTTCTCATTCCGTTTGTAACACCCAGAAAAAAAGAGTTAGAACCAGAGAACGAAAATAATAAGTCCACTCAAATTTTAGTGGCTAATTGGCACCATTTAGTGGTAATTAGTTTTAGGTTTGTGGTTGAGAGAAACAGAAAAGAAAATAATGTAACTAATCAAGAAGAATGATTTCTAACAAAATTCGAAATGATCAGATTATAACTTTTATTTTCGAACTTTTAAAATAAATGGCAAAAGTTCATTTAATGCAAACCAATGAAACTAGAATACAAAATTCGCTTTTTCACTTCTTGCTCAATATCGGCACTGCTTTAGTTCAAATTCAACATATTCATTTTACAATTTGTAAAAACTTTATAAAAACAAGTAAAAAAAGTATAGTCAGTCAAGCCCGACCATATAATACCCTACACCCAGTATATGTATGTATAAAACAGTTTTTCAGAAATGTACGTAATATGGGAGATATAACCTATTGTGAACCGATCATCGAAAAATTTAGTATCATGATGTCTGTGAATATAAATATTATATATGTTAAACTTTATCTCGATATAAATACTTTTAAAAGATTTATGGAGGTTAAATTGAATTACTGAGAGGGTCTTATATAGGAGTTTCGATTAATTATGGACCGACCATTATAAAATTAGGTGTCATCATTTCTTTATACATGAAACTTAGTTGTGGCGAATTTTATTTGGATACCAACATTTTTAAGAAAGTTATGATCGATAAAGTGGTTTTCGGAAGTGAGCCTTATATGGGACCTACGACAAATTATGGACCGATCGTCATAAAATTCTACCATGTTATATGTATATACGAAACATATTTGTGTTCAATTTTATTCGGATACCAACATTTTTAAAAGAGTTATGCGCTTTTAAGTGATTTTCGGAAGTGGGCCTTATATGGGAGCTACGACTAATTATGGACCGATCATCACGAAATTTGTGGTTGTGCTTTAGCTTCACTTACTACTCATCTGTGGTAAATTTTGTTTGCATACTTGCATAATTAAAAGATTTATGACCGGTAAACCCCAATTTCGGGAGGACATTTGTATGGGGGCTAGGTGAAATAATCTACCAGTTTCAATCCCATTTATCCTTGGGCCGAAAAAATATCATGTACCAAATTTTATCGAAATATCTTCAAAATTGCGACCTGTACTCTGCGCACAAACTTTACATGGACAGCCAGCCAGCTAGCCAGCCAGCCAGAGGGACGGACGGACGGACATCGTTAAATCGACTCAGAAAATGATTCTGAGTCGATCGGTATACTTTAAGGTGGGTGTTGGACCAATATTTCTGGGCGTTAAAAACATCAGCACAAATCCAATATACCCTCCCCACTATGGTGGTGTAGGGTATAAAAAATGATTTATTATGTAAACAAAAAGAGAAAGCATGCAAACATTAATTAAGATCAACCACAATTTAAATAGTTTGTCTCTCACCAAAGCATTAAAAAACTACAAAAACTAAAAAAGTTCATGCCAAACCATGTAAACAAAAATCATTTCATAACAGTTATTACGAATGATTTATTTTTAAAAACAAATTATAAATCACAGTTTTGGTTTTTGATTATATGGATGAGATATTTCCTGTTTCATCAAAATTTCGGATATTGAAAGTGGTCAAAATGGGGCCAGTTATAGAGTTATAGACCAAAGTTTCAGAAAACTTTGATATTTTTTTTTTCTATTTTCTTTCAATATTATGCAGATAATATTATGAAATGTTGCAAACTTTGTTTTTATTATACAAGGACAAGTTCTGCTGAAAATGGAAAGAATCTGTCTACGATTTCCCATACAAATGTCTACGGTACATAAATGTCTGCAAAAAGAAGTTTCATGCTAAGCAAAATATCAAAACGATATTAATATGAAGATCGCCCCATAATAGGTGATGGCTTTCATGTAATAGCTACCAGAGATCCCAAAAATAAAATAACTTCAAATTAAATAAATAAATAAAATTAGTTTCAAGTATGAATAAATCACTGGGTATATAAGATTCGGAACAGCCGAATATAAATTCTTAGTTATGAGAATATCAAATATTTTCTTTCAGAAGTATACTTATGGATTTATTTGGTGCAAAAAATAGCGAACAAAACTAAGCGCAAACAAACTAAGAATTTCTAGCATAACTCCAGCTCTCAAAAGCAATTCTGCACGAGTTTTTCGCTTTATTTGTGTATTCACATCCAATTTATGCAGTTAAATGCAGTTTTATTTCACATCTCTACTCAGGAGTTTTCATAGCAATAATTAGCTGTTTATTTTATTGAGCTTGTAAATATATTGTATACGTATACAATACATATTATCAAACTGAATTGATATAAAGCTCAACTAAAAAGGTATAGAAACCCCATATAGAAATAAACCGGCTTTTACTAACATTATATTATGTTCATTTTTCCCTTAAAGCGCAATAGAGTACAATGAATACAAGGTAACTTTGAAAACAAAACAAAAAATAATAAAAAAAAACAACCGAAAACATGTTGACAAACGAACATCGGTAGAATTTAATATTTTAAATTGGGTTTAAACAAATGCTGAAGTATCGCATAAAACTGAAGAGGAAACGGATAGTGGAGAGCATGAGCAGTCTGACTGCGGGATATACACGAAAAGGACACCGGAAGCGGATGTTACTTATGCTTTGGCAACTGAACATTTATATATAGTGCAGCAGCAATAACAGTTATTGCGAGACACATAAAAAAGTGAAAATAAAGCATATACAGTAATTCCTTCAAGCTTTTTTCCTTCTACTCGTGTTTTGAAATTCTCGGTTTGCTGTTTTTATGCTTTATATATATATCTTTAACAAATAACTATCATTGTGTTAGTTTTTATTGTAACGCAACAACAAACAGTTTTCGTTAGCTAGAAGACATTTTTTTTATTTTGTCTTCCGCTAAAGGACGAGTCTACTTAACTATTCACTTCATCTTGTCACAATTTAATTCTATGATTTTTCGGTATTTTTGTTAGTTTATTTTCTTTTTTGTAGCTTCCTTATAAGCAACATAATTTTTTTATTTCCATCATTATGATGAAAGTACATACAATGAGGAATTTGTATTTTTTTCGCATATCATATCATTTTATTTATTAAATTGTAGTTTATTTTTTATTACATTCGAAACTACTGAAGAAAATATTTTGTGCTCCATAGGTTTGTTTATGGTCTTAGATTGACAAAGGGCAAACATTTACTTCCGTCATACATGTATATAAGCCAAAATTTATTTCAAATAAACTCATTTTTTCTAATTACAGTGATGAAGAGACAGAAATGATTGGTTATCTCAAATGGTAACTGTAACACTAAGCGTACAGTGAACAAAAAATTGTTGATAAATAATGTCATAAAAATACCAATAACTTGCATTAAAAAAATTTCTCAAATATAACTCCGACACAGGGCTGCCAGATGAATTTGAGAAAATATAGCCAAAATCCCGATAAAAAAAATCGTCATTTCGAATTTTAAAAGTTGTAATGTTCATTTAAACGAAAATATAAAAATTCAAGTTTATATAGTCTCTTCTACAATACATATTCAAATACATAAATTTTAACTTTTCAAATAAGAAATCACAAAAAAATATAATGTTAAACACAACGTGTGTAGTATTTTTATAATATCTTAGTCCGCTTTCAAACTCTTCAATTCTGACTCATCAAGGCAAGTATATTTGCATGAGAAGAGAAAAGATAATAAAAGGGGTGCACACTTGACGGTACTAGTCAATTTTATTATTTTCTTTTGTTTTTTTTATTTTTTATGCATGTTGATTTGCATTAAAAAGTACAAAAATGTAATTGACGTGTGTAAATAAAATGGCACGTTCAAAAGAGATTTGAACAAAACTGGTCAGTCAAAACTGAAGAGTGTGAAACAAAACTTACAGTATTTTATAAATAAATATCTGCATTTAGCATATTTTATTAATTCAGATTAAATTACAATGTGAAACCAATTGAGCTTATTATTTTTAAAGAACATTTTGAGTATAGAATCCAATTCTTTCATCAGGTACTTTGTTTCAAAAAATTCGGTATTTTTGTTTTATTTAAATTTATTTAACTGAATATTCTTTTGACGTTTTGTTAAAATAAGAAAAAAAATCGTCAAATCGTCACTTTGCTATTTTTAAAACAACAAATCGTCAAAATTACGATAAATCGTCAAATCTGGAAGCTATGCTCTAACAACAACACTATATAACTTCAGCTATAACTTATTGAAGCAGATTTCTTCTAGATTTAAATTCACAACATTTTAACAAAATTTAACAATTGGATGATGAACCATATGTAGAAATAGACCTTAAATAGCTGATGGAAACAAAATTTGTATGCTGCAGTGAAACAATGGAATGCCGACCTAAGATATTAATATATAAAAATGTAAAATTTTTAAAAAAGTCAATTATTTGGCAAGCAAATGTCAGTTATGTGCTAAAGAGCATCCTTTGTCACTACTTCAATTATTATCTCTGATATTTATCTAAAACATTATATTATGTTCATTATTCGCTTAAAGCGCAACAGAACAATGAATACAAGGTAACTTTGAAAACAAAAAAAAAATAATAAAAAAAAACAACCGAAAAAATGTTGACAAACGAACATCGGTAGAATTTAATATTTTAAATTGGGTTTAAACAAATGCTGAAGTATCGCATAAAACCGAAGAGGAAATAAATAGTGGAGAGGATGAGCAGTCTGACTGCGGGATATACACGAAAAGGACACCGGAAGCGGATGTTACTTATGCTTTGGCAACTGAACATAGTGCAGCAGCAATAACAGTTATTGCGAGACACATAAAAAAGTGAAAAGAAAGCAAATACAGTAATTCCTTCAAGCTTTTTTCCTTCTACTCGTGTTTTGAAATTCTCGGTTTGCTGTTTTTATGCTTTCTATATATATCTTTAACAAATAACTATCATTGTGTTAGTTTTTATTGTAACGCAACAACAAACAGTTTTCGTTAGCTAGAAGACATTTTTTTTTATCTAAAATAATGTCTGGTAAAACTTTTGCCGTCTTTTATTAGATCAACAGTATTCAGTAAAGTTTCGACTCAATTTAGCTACAATGGATTTGTAACTATAAAATCTGGTTTTGGATGTAATAGAAAGCAATTAAATGTTCCTTCGGCCAAGCCCGCCAAAAATAGTTTTCTTTACATGCCAGCCAGATGCAGGGACAAATAACAAAAAGTATTGAATTGCCATTTTTTATACATAAATATTAATATATTTAGGCAACCGGATTTTATATGATATATGCTTAATTGAAATATAAATTTAAAAAAAAAATATATCTAAAAACGGTAAAAGCTTTTAATTGATACTAAGAATTTATTGGAACAGGGTGCTTGGGCGCCTTCACCCAATAACTTTGAAAACCTTTTTTATTATTGGAGTTTTTTGAATTGAAATTCTTTTTATTGGAGTTCTTTGAATTAAACGCTAAACTCTAAAAACTATCTATCCCCGACGTAAGTACGCTAATATGGATTCTTCAATTTCACAGGGTCAGCCAACAAACATTAACGTCATCAACACTGCCGCTCACGATTCCACCTTGAATACGCTAAAATAACATGTGACAGTGAAATTGGGTATTGAGAGACTGTACAATTAATGCCCTACCAATATCACCTGCTTCGGGCTGCTTAATGCCCTACCAATATCACCTGCTTCGGACTGCAGTGGAGACAGCTATTGCTTAAGATTCTTCAGCAGATGTTAGCGCTAAGAAACAATTGAAATTACGGCGAGTAATTTCCCTTCTTGAAAGGGAATACTTACGTAAGAAATATGAATTATTAGAGCAATCGCAAGATGACCAATACGTTACAATTGTATTAGATAAATCTGTACACCAGGCATTAACAGAACAAAATTTACCTGACGCAATAGTAACAGCACCAAACACCACTGAAAACGTAGGTGCCACAACATTTGCCTTGCCGGAACAATCAAATCAATATATGCCAGTCACTACCATCAACGGTAATATAGCCTCAACTACAGTTTATTCAGCATTAACCCAACCAATAGTAGAAACAAGTTCTTCATCTTGTAACAACAACAACACATTTTATCAACCACAGAATTATTTGCCAACAGAAAATCTCATATTTAGAAATTATACATTTAATAAGCGATCCACTTGCATCACCGGCCCTCAAATCGTAAGTTGTTCAAATACGAGGGCGGTTAGGAAACTTCTTAGCCTAGAACAGAAAGTGCGGGATAAACAGATAAAATTTAAGTTTTTTTAAAGCTGTGCTATGAACACATGTTTAATTTATATCCAATCTGACAACTCCTTCATATAGAAACAGATGTTCAAAAAACATCAGCGATTTTTTTACAATGGAAAAATTAGACATTCGTGGTGTCATTAAATATTTAAATAAAAAAGATTAATTGTTACAAGAAATTCATAATGATGTAATGAATGTGTCAGATGAAAGTACTCCTTCATATGCAGTAGTAAAAAATTGTGTTGCTGAATTTAAAAGTGGTCATACAAGCATTGAGAATGAACCACAACAGAAATTGTAGCCAAAGAGTATGATATGATATAAAATAATCGACGAATAAAAGTACGTGAAATAGATAATATCATGGACATCGCAAATGATCGATTCCATTTAATTTTGTATAAAGAACTAGAAACAATAAATTCAGAGTACTATTGCAACATTTTCGATCAATTAAATGTAAAAAATCGAGAAAAATGTTTTGGCTTACAAGAGTGTTTTAACAGTGGCTAAAATCAACGAGTTAAAATACGAGTTGCTTAACCACCCACCTTATTTTCCTGATTTATCTCCCAGGAAAAAGGATTGCTAGATAAGCGTTGGACTAAGTGTATTAAAGTTTCAGGAGATTCTATTGAAAAATAAAAAATGTTTTTGAAAATCTAGCTATTCTCTTTCTATGCTAGGCTAAGAAGTTTCCGAACCACCCTCGTACAAACCAGTATCCTTAGAGTTTACCTTATCAGCAGGTATTTAATGCAACACCAACATTTATTAATTGCCATTTCGCCAATACCGCCCAAATAAATCTTACATCAACAACTATATATAAACAAAACTTGGTGAATTAATTGATGTTAAGAAAGTATTCGAACAGAAATACCAATTTTTCTGATTTCACTTTGATTTTATTGAAAACATTATTGATTAAAGCAATAATTATATTTCATGGTTAGAATTATTCCAATATTACTTGGCCAATTATCTTCTCACACAACAACAAAATAGTCAATCGCAAGGCCATAATATTACACACGATTAAGTTTGACATTGAAACAGGAAATTGTGCCAATTAATAAACAGTGTAATAAACAACTGATTAAAATTACCCTGCTACTTAGTGTATAAGTATGGCCTTGAGAAAATTAGTTTTTATTCATTTATAACAATATATGAGGAAGCTTTAGTTGATTAACCAACTAATTAATTTATATTTGGTATCACAGCCCCCAAAGGAGCAAAAATAAATCAACAATTTAAATTTCTGGGACAAAATCAAGAACCTTCATACCCTTTTCAATTCTCTGCAATTAAAATATAAATATGTACTATATATATAGTATGTAAGAAATACATTCGGTAGATAAATTTACGTTTTATGTATTTAATACTGTTGCCGCTGTTTGTATGCTTACAACTAATTAATTAAGTTGTTTGTACTGTACTTTGGTGTTTGCTCTCATTCGGTTCGTGGGAGTTTTTTATAGACATTTCACTAATGAGAGTAGAATTAGCTAAAATTAAATTAAACATATAGGTATAACTAAACAACATTAGAAATTAGGCAGTAGACATGGAGATAAATAAACTTTAAGTATAATCGAATTTGTTTATACTAAGAATATATACACACTATTGGAGTTGGTTTGCAAGAGGGTATTTTGATCTTTTGTTACTATTATAAGATGCCTACTTGTGCAGGAGTTGATTTATGTTTTTATAGATGAGTCTAAATTAAAGGTGGACAGATGGAGGAGAAAGTAATAAAATAAAAATCATGATTTTAGTACTTTAAATTATTGGTATTTAAAACCGGCCAAGGTTCCTTTAAGCTTCTGTTAATCATAGTTTTTTAGTGATAGTCAGCTTGCTATCAAATCCTTATTTGGGTGTTTATCACATTAAATAATCCTTAGGAATACCAATTCCTATAAGGCCATCAAAAAAAACAAACGTTGGTCTTTTATATTGCTTGTTGAGTTTTATTAATTATCTTATTCATTTCAATTGTGTTTAAGTAGAATTTTTCTTTAAAGTTTCATGAGCAGTTTTTTTTTTTTTGGTCTTTTATTTATTTCCACGTTTTATATCTTTTTTCTTTAACTATTTTATATTAAATGTTTCTTAGATAAACAATTATTTGAATACATTTTGCTCATTTAGAAAAATATATTAGGTATATGAACAAATTTAATATTGTTAGCTAAAGGGGATTAACCTTTATGTGTGCGGCAAAAAAAAAACACCTTCTAATGCGCTGCAAGGTACCTGAGCATTTTCGCACTAAATACATTGTTGGACCGTAGTTAAGAGATATTTTATATAATTTTTATTAACGCCCTACAGCTATACCTAAATACCGGCGGAAAGCGGAACGTATTTTTAAGCTGAGCATTAGCGCTGATACTCCATCCCTAAACAAAAGCGGCAACGTTATGTCAAAACAATAAAAACAGGGTTATCAAACAAATAAATAAAACGACCCTATTTATTGTAACTGCTAGAGATTGCTGTTTTATTTTTATGTTTTTGTTTGTTTTGTTTTCTTTTCCAATAGCAAAGCATTGCCGCCGCGTTGTTTCGGTATGATCCATTCAAAATGTATGAGCATGAGAAATTTTGACATTTAAAAAATGCTTTCCGTCGGTATTTAGGTATAGCTGTTAAGGTTTGCAAGCTACTAACAACTTCAAATAATATACTTGCAATGGCCGCTTTCTCATATAAAACACGTGCAGGTACCCGGGTACCTTGATGCGCATTAAAGGGTGTTAAAAGTAAATTGGTCTCTCAGGCAAATTACGAAAAAAAGTCAAGGCGTACGGCTGCAAAAAAAAACTAAATTATTTGAGTTATTAAATTTAATGAAAAAACTTTGACTGAAAACGCCAAAGGTACCCGGGTACCTTGGTGCACACATAAGGGTTAATTAGAAATATAGTATACAATATGATATTGTTACCAAAGGATTTCTTAAATGCCTAGAGTATATAAATTGTACACTTTGTGAAGTGTTTTTTTCGCTTGACTTTGAGTTGGTGGACAAAAAGGAAGGACAAGTTTCAAAGAAATATGACTAAGGTATTATTTTTAAGCATGAAAAAATATATAAAGTTAAACTTTAAAAAACTGTATATTATAAATAAATAGGTATTCAACAATAACAATGTTTTTCACAAAATAATGGCACAGTTCTGTTAAAACCACATATCAGTGATATTCATATCATCAATAATAGGTCAAAATTTTGTTGTTAACAACTCTCAATAGAGTGAAATATTCCTCAATATCACACCATACAATCGAAAATTCATCGAAAGCTCCCCATACAGTAACAACTGGACAGTGCAAAGTTTTTTAAGGGAGAGAAGCTAAATTCACTATTACACTCTGCTTTCAGAAGCATTGTTTTAATACCCACCACCAAAAAGATGAGGGGTATATTAAGTTTGTCATTCCATTTGTAACACATAGAAATAGTAATCGCAGAACCAAAAAGTATTTATATTCTGGCTTCTTATATTACTGTCTTTTTATATTACCGCCCGTCTGTCCGTCCACCTGTCCGTCCCTTGAAGGCATGATAAAACCTCAAAAAAAAAAAAAAGACTTAGAGCGATGAAATTTCTCAATCGATCCAGTAAGTTCAGAGGTAAAGATCAAAGTTTAAGACCGCCTCGTTATTTTACAGATATTTATTTGCTATTTTCTTCAAACTGCAGATAATATCATGAAAGTTTGCACACAGATTTTGTCCCATTTTGGTACCCAAATGATATAAATCCGTCAACGATTTCTCATAGTTCCCAAACAAATGTCTTTCCGGAATATGACTTTATTGTACATAGATGCCTATATAAAATGAGTATTCGTACAAAATGCATCGTAATCGGTCAATAATTGGTCACAGCTCCCATATAGGGACCACTTCAAAAAAACCATTAACCTACGTAAATGTCTTATAAATATTTATATCGTACTGAAATTGTACACAGAAATTTTGCTATTGTGATTTTGTATATATTTAATTCCTACATGTAAGCGTGTCATCGTAAAGGTGGTTTTAGACGGTATGTATTTTGCAGCGTGCTAGACAAATTTTCCACTGCAAAATGCATACAAAAAATGCTTCTGCAAATGTCAGCCAGCATTTACAGTGTAAAATCTTCAATTACAGCATGTTCTATTTTCATCTAACAAAGCATCTGAAAGCAGCATCTGTTTTGCAAGTCAATTGTTTATAACGCCAAAAACATAGTGTTTGTGATTCAGTAAATTTATATTTAAAAAAAATTGTATTAAACAAAACAATAAATTTGTATTAATATATTTATTGAAAAATCGTATTTGAATTTTTGTTTAATTTAAAAACAGCAATTTTTGGCTCCATATGGTACATTTTCTCTTAAACTCTTGCTAAATTTTTTTAATTTTTATATTTCATAAAAGCTATTCTTGCTGCAAGTTACAAATATTTTATTGTATATTATGTCGTATGAAACTAAAAACCTACGTGTGAAAACAAAAATTATAAACTGACTTTTGACTTTTGATTATCTGCCAATTTTGACAGATACACTGCAAAATACAAACCGTCTAAAACCACCTTAAGCAAATTTTTATAATTATTTTTTTTTGAAATACTTTTCAGTAAGTGATAACAGTAGGGTTCTCTTTTATTTTCGACTACATTAATACGAAAATCATTTCAATGGTATTCGCTTATTTATTGCTTCTTAGTAAGGCTTCACAGTAATCGAATACACAAGAAGTTAGGTTTCCTGCAATCTAAAAGTTTTTACTGGGATAGTATTTAATATGTAGTGACTAAAATAAATAAACTATAGGAATTTTTAATTAAAAAAATTAACTTAATCTCAATGAAAGTAACTTCTAGTAAACTCTTTGTTCATTCATTTGAACAAAAATAACCCACTTGTTCGGTATTATATGCTGCCGTAAAAGTTCATTTTAAAAAATGACTGTGTAGCTCATGGGACGTATTAAACAAATTCCATAGTAAATATACAAGACATCTAGATATTAGCAATGAGTGGCTGTATTAAATGTAAAGTCTCTCCTGTGATCGACGAAAAACTTAATAAATTGGTTTTCGCTTACGGCTGAGTTTCCTAATGAAATAAAGTACCCTACAAATATTTTTTATAACACATTTTCTTTAAATAGTCATAAGAACTTAATATTACAACAATAAGGATCCAGATCATTGTTCTGATCATACCTACATACATATGTATATGCCTTGTTGATATTAAAAACGGACAACTGATTATTAACGCTACCATGAATATCTCTTGCACTTACATAATACTTAATAGAGTTAACATCACTTTGTTCTGGATCACACAATGCAACTTTTGCTGCTCAACTTTTGAGTTTTTGGGTAAGAGGGGAAAAAAGAGAGAGAGAGGGGACCACTCTTCTTTCACTTATCACCAACAAACTCAAAAGTTGAGCAGCAAAAGTTGCATTGTGTGATCCGGGACTTATATATCTTGATAAAAGAGTAATGGTTATAAAGTATCGATACTGCTTGTGAGTAAAAGCTGACAATGGTAAAGCTCAGGCATTTTAAGGAGTTTTAAAAAAGGAAACTAAAGCTGTAATTTCTAAACGCTACTTTCGATTAAAATAAAGTTTCACATACTAAGATACAAAGTGCTATTAAGTTGAAGTTTTGAATTTGGATGTCATGAACCGACCAGGGATGGCACTAGAGTTCCCCAGAGTAGGTCATCTCTGGTATGTGAGAAATTTACAATGATTCCAATACATTATTTTTGATCGCATTTCAAAGATTTAACTATAAATGAAACCTAATAGCGGAGGACTAAAAACTAATAGAGGATCAAAAAATTTCACGATTTTATCGAAATATATTTCACTGGTTTACCCATCAATAAACGAATTATTACAAAATTTAGTACAAAGTCAAAAGCTGAATTAATTTAAAGTTATAAAATGTTACAAATCTGATGTAAAATTCATCTTTAGTGCAAATGTTCTCAAATCGTATAGTCGATATTAAAAAATCATAGCAAATGTTATATGGCCCAATATGTTCTTAATTATTATTGCAAAAGATTTCGATAAACCCGTCTCTGGTATGAACAATATGGCCAAAACTTGTTCAAACCCTTTTAGTAATTGTGGGGGTTCCTTATAGAAAATTTAAAATTTTTATTTACATTTTAGTAAATCTATAAATATAAATTTTAATACAGTTTAAACAATTTTTGTTTCCGCAAAAACTGAAAATGACACACTGTTTTCCAAAAAAGTCTTTCATTTAATTCATATTTGTCAAAATTTTTATATATGTTGTCATGCCGTAGTCGTCTGTATTTACAATGTTGTTGGAAATTTCTATACTAGCTACAAGGTGGCGCAAAAGTAATCCTCCTATCAGAAAATGCTATAAATTTTGCGCAACTTGATGAATTGCGATTGGAAAACATGTGGTTCCAACAGGACGGTGCAACGGCACACACTGCACGTGCCACAACCGATATGCTGAAGGATGCATTTCCTGGCCGCCTACTCTCCCGTTTTGGCGATTTGCACTGGCCAGCAAGATCGCCTGATTAGAAGTTTACTGTTGCGCCACCTTGTATAATATGAAAATGTTAAAGTTAAAAAATGTACCCCAAATGTATGTACTTTTAAAAAATAACCAATCAGTAACACATTTTATTCATAAACTGATTGAAAACTTGAAAAAAAAATATATTTAATAAAAATCAAATTACACTAATTGATATTGCTGAAGCTACAACGGTATGTTCTAATTTTTGGTTTTAAAATATTTTTCTTTTGTCATTTTAAAGGTTAATTATATGACCTTGCTGAAAATTCTGTTTACAATCAAATAATACAATGTACAACATACAAACATCACTTGTGAATTGAACAAATATGAGTTTCTTGTTGTCAATTAATTTGGGAATAGTTAGGAACTCATAGTGAATTTCTCTCATTACTTTCTTTCTTCTATTTATATTAGACATCACAAATCCACCGATCCAGTTTTGATAACTAAAGTTAATTTTAGAATTAAAAATATAAAATCTGTAAATTTAAATAGTGAGTTTAAAAGGTTGTCGTTTTATTTAGTGGCTTCATATAAGCGTATAAGTTTTTGTAAAGGGCTGCACAAAACATGTTTTTTTTTATTTCGGTAAATGGAAATCTTCTATAACAGTAATAACGAGAATATATCACGTTTGTTAATTGACGACTATTTGGTCATGTGGGTTGCTATTTCTAGTTATTGTACAAAATGACATAAAATACTGTTTAAAAGTTTTCATTGTACTCTACGAAAAATGTTTACTTCTATTTTTTATTTGTTTGTTTATTGTTATAATGTTGATGTTTCAGTGATTGTTTGTGTTGCAGCTACATTATCTTTTTAATATGTGTGTATGAAATATAAGATTTAAACATTTATAGAGTGTTTCGAAAAAGGTGAATAATACTAAAATGTATTGAAAAGTGAATTTGTGAAAACAAATGATACAAACTAATTTTCGAAAAGTTTATCAAATGTTATAACATTTTTTTTCAACTAGTGCTTATTTCGTAAATGGTAACACTTAGCTCATGTGTGTTTTGACAGATAATTAGTTTTATCCTTCCGCTGAACGAATATGGTTTTGTATACGCTTGTCTTCGCTTCGCTAAGAAGATGCAGATTTTGCCAAAAAAAAAAAATCATCTTTTCTGATGAAGCTCATTTTGATCTTGGCGGGTATGTAAATAAGCAAAATTGTCGCATTTGGGGCGCAGAAAACCCACACGCATACATTGAAAAGCCGATGCATCCAAAACGAGTCACTGTTTGTTAAAGATTTTGGTCCAGAGGCATAATTGGGCCATTTTTCTTCGAAAATGAACAAGAAGTGTTATCGTTATCGGGCCATTTTGAACGAATTTTTGTTCACAAAAATTGAAGAAGAGGATATTGGCAACATTTGGTTTCAACAGGACGGCGCTACGTGCCACACAGCCGAAGCTAAACTCGATGTTTTGCGCCCGGTTTTTGAAAATTGCATTACCAGCCGGATAGCTGATGTCATTTGGCCACCTCGGAGCTGTGATTTGACACCGTTGGACTATTATTTGTGGGGTGCTGTCAAATATAAGTGTTATTCCGACAAGCCAGAGGCAATTGACGCTTTAAAGGACAATATTCGTAAAGCCATTGGTGAAATACAGCTGAAAACAGTCGATAATGTGGTTAAAAATTGGACCAATCGTGTAGGCTACGGCATGGCCAGCCAAGGCAGCCTTTTAAATGAAATTATTTTTCATTATTAACCGAATGGATTGTACTTTCAAATAAAAAAAGAAATTTGAGAAAATATTCAGTAGTTTTTTTATATAGCATTTTCAAAAAAAAAATGTTATTTGGCGGACCCTTTATCTTGTTATTTTGCAATTTATTTCGAAAATTGTTCAAATTAGTTACGATTAGTTATATATTAGGTTCTTATGGTTTCATAAGCTTTATTACAGAATGATATTGTAATCTTAGCTATGAATAACTTTTAGTTACTGCTTTAGCTTTTCTTAAATATTAATAAATCTGTATCAATATGTGGTTCACAAGTCCACAAGAGACTGGATTTTATTTGAAAAATGCTTAATAAATATTGGGTAAATTTCTAACAAATAACTAAATATTTAATAACGATCACCATGATATCGTTTAAAAGTCTCACGAACTGTGCAGCCTGTGCATTTTTACGCCCTTGTAAATGAATTGTCAAAAATTGACATGAAAAATTATTTATAAATACATACTTCGTAAATTTGCCAAAACAATTTTGGCTCATAAACTTTTGTCGTTTAATTGTACATTTAACTCAACAGCTGATTTTTATTTACTTTTGAAAAAAAAAAGACATTTATCGTTATAACACGATGGATGATTCTGTCTAATTCTAAAATAAATAAATTTAGTTGTACTTATGAAAAATATTTAATTTCAATGTATAAATCAATATCAATCATACGCCAATATGTACTTACTGTGGATTGTTTTGAAATAACAATATTGTTACGGAATTCTATTTCAATTTAAATTTAAAGGTTTGTAACGGCTGGTATAAACATACAGCATGTTTATCAACATACAACATGATTATCAACATTTGCATTAGTCGAAGTTTCAATTCAGCAAACTCTGTTACTTGTATTAGCATAACGGCTTTGGTTGAACATTATACAAAGGAACTTTCGATTGTCTTCTCTAGAAGCCGCCGGAAATTACTAGAACATGACGCTAGTGTATAAACAGAATAAACAGGGCCACTCAAAAGTGTGTTCATTGTGTGTCTTTGATGAGTGCACATCAAAGCGTTCTCAAACTGTAATTTAGGTGTGTCTTAAAATAAATCGTAAAAGAGCATTTAAAGATAGTGTGATTATTAAAATTATCTTGTTTATTTGAATAAATAAAGACTTGTTATATTTTCTTTAAACTACTTGCGCTTTTATTTAGCAACTAAAAGGAATCAGGTTTATTTAAAGGAAATAAACCACCATTTTTAAGAGGTAAATATATACAGTACTGTAAATATATATATATATTTATATATATATATATATATATACAATGGGTTTGGATAAGTGCTAAAATATAGTTCACACAAAATCCCGTCGTATAAGTATTATAATATTTATATAATAAAAAAAGCAATTGAATACTTTTGAACCATAAAATGATATTTATCTATTGATATTTGAAAAAAAACTAACAGAAGAAATTAATGTCCTCTTTTAAAACTCTGTATTTCTAAAATTATTTTATTTTCAACAGTCCAATAATGGCCAAAACTGAGCATAATTAGGTGGTTCCTATATTTTCAAAATTGTGTGCTTTTGCGAACGAATGATGAACAAATGACATTGCTTTGCGAAAATATTCTCCAGCTGCAAGAACATAACTGATCTTCCAAAATCTCTTCATAGATAGAAACAAGCAAAAGAGAATAGTAATGAAATACACAAAAGGATTTATGCTTACCATCATTTTTAACAAAAAAAATCAAGAGTCAACATATCACAAACTTCTTCAAATAATATGAGTAATTTAGTCTTTTGGCTTTTTTCATTTAAATATAAATATCTTTTTTAAAGCAAAAATTTTAAATTTAATTTATTACATTTATTTTTGAATTGAAGTTTCTCACAAACTGACGTTCTTAGATTTCACAAAACTTAAAAAGTGACTTTATGAACAAATCTCGCAAGTTTGCCTAATTGCACAAACGTCAATTTTTAACAATAAAACCATAATGTTTTCTTTTTATTTTGACATCTGACGGAAATCTTTGAATTTTCATTACACAAATTTAACACTTTTACAATCCACTTTTTAATTCATAGTATAGTTAGTACGGAAATGCAACAAACGTAAATAAACTACATACTTCAAATTATTTGTTTTGTTTATTATTTCCTCTACGATGTTTCAAAATTTGTTTGTGTTCTTCCTTTTGTTGCTTTTAGCACACACACACACACACAATTGCTTTCCTTCTTAACAATTTAGCTCATTTTCCCCAAATGACATTTTATCATTTAAAAATAAAACAATTCCACAAGAACAACAAAACTTTACTGTTTACAGTTACCAAAAACTGTAACCAACTGAGAGCATAATTGCATAAAGTAAAAGGGGATGTAGCAGCTTACTTCACATGTTAAAACGGAATGCAAAAAAATTTACAGCAAATGAGCAAACAAGAAAAAAATGCTAATTAAAAAACATTTCCAAAACCACTAAAATCAACAATGAAATGAACAGCTGAATACTAACAACATTTGAACTAAAAAAACAACGCATACGAAAAAAATGTTTTCACAATCTGTGCTTACAAGTGAACTTTCAAGGAGGGCGGGTCGACTCAGCTGATGAACTGAATAAAGAGGTTTGAAGTAGGATTCTTACCCTAATAGGTTTGCAATATATATGCATTATTGTTAAGAGTGTTGTGCTGTTATTGAAAACAAGTGTGCCCTATCATTTGCCAACTCTTGTAGTGTCATATTAAAACTTGACCCTTTTACCAGGGTGCAAGACAACAGGTTAACTGTTTTTGGCATTGATAAGATAACTTTTTTTTATTCCAGTGTCAGCAGAAAATGGCTGATTAATTAAAGTTCTCGTCGGATCACAAAGCTAACAACAAAACAGCAATTCTTAGAGCTTCCTAGCCCCTAAATAGTTTGACACATTCATACACTTACATATAATAATTATTTGTGTGCAACATTTCTATAAATAATGTGGCTTTTATTTATTACGTTCGTTACCAGCATAGAGTGGTAAATAAAGTTTTGGGATTTAGTTTTGTTCTACATTCAACAGCACATCAACACGCCATGACTCGGACATGGAAATGGAAATGCAAAAAAAACAACATAACAGTTGTGACATTTAAACGCGAATTGCTGCAATAGAATGAGATAGAAGTCACTCAATTTTATGCTTTTCTTCAGTTTTTGCGATTAATATTTCTTAACCCTTAAATGCCTGAAATTGAATTACGTTTAAATTGTATAAATAAATGTTTGTTCTAGCATGTATTTCTGCTCTAAATTACGAATTTCAGTTCCAATTCAGAAACTAAAACTCCTGCAGAGCTCCAGGACAAAAACAATGAAGAATGTCTGTAGACGATCGTAGCATCTAAACGGGGGAAAAAATTATTTCCAAAAATAAATCAAATATGACAGTTATCTGAAAGAATATCTTTAGAATTAAACAAAATACATTTTCAAATAAAATACATTATGTATCCATATGGTATCCTGTGATTTTTTTTTCAAAACTTGAAAACTTTATAGCCCATTTGTGAATAAATTTGCAAATATAATTTTTAATTTATAATATAATTTCATTTTTTACCCTTCATTAACAATAAGAGAACATTTATCAAAATATATTAAAAAGAAATATTTTTTAAATCTCTACTCTACTCTGTAAACATCAAATAATGTAAAGCCAGACAAACAAAGTATCTTTTTGTGATAAACACAAACAATTATTTATTGTTTTAGACAACAAGTAAAGGGTGTTTTTTTTAGATGTATAGAACTTTAAGTTGGCAGCACTTTTTTAACTGGCGGGCTTTTTGTCAGCGGTCAAGTTATTTATGTTTAGTTTGGTTTGTCATTTCAACATGAATAGACTGACGCCTGAACAACGCTTCCAAATTGTGCAAATCTATTTTGAAAATTCGGTGTATTGGCCCAAAACAAGATTGCCTTTGAACGATGAAGCTAACTCTTGGTTAAACGGATATGTCAATAAACAAAATTTGAAGTGTTAATAATCCTCAAGTGTATATGGAGACACCGTTACATCTAGAAAAACTGAAAAAATTTTACAGTCAATGATGACCGCTATAGAGTCATGATTACTGACTTTTTCGATCATCAATTGAACAATCATGATGTGCAGGAGTTGTGGTTTCAACAGGAGGGCGCAACAACATATCAGAAAGCTCGTGCCACAATTGATTTATTAAAGAAAACGTTTGGTAAGTGCTTGACTATTTTTTTCGTTGACTACTGGAGGACAACATTTGCCGCATTCTTGTCTATATACGGCCACAAATGTTGGAAAAAGTCATTGAAAATTTGACCACCAGATTAGACCAATTCCGAGCAAGCCGTGTCGGTCATATGCCAAATGTCATATTTAAATTATAATGTCAGAAGTTTATCTTTCGAATAAAGTAAATTTCATGTCAAATAAAAGAAAATCGTCTTTGTTTTATTACATTTCAAAGTTCTATATATCTAAAAAGAACAACCTTTTTTATTACTGCCGTAAACAGCTCAGAAACAACATAAAGTGTAAAAAATACCCTTAGTAGACCTAAAAAAATCTTTATGAGCCATAAATCATAGATTTGTTTATAGAAATGTTTTTGAAATGTAAAAAAAGAATTAATTTATGAATAAAAATGTGCTAAAATTTAACCACACATGCAGGTATTTAAATAAAAGAAGTTTTTTAAACAAATAAACAATAAAACAGTGAAAATGTTCTAACAAACAAATATTAAAAAAATTAAATTTTTTCTAAGATGATGTAAGAAACCTATATAACAATTAAGGGCTTTTTTTCTTTATACAACAACTGAAAGGGAATATCATACATAGTTAAATCATGCTTCAAGCATTTTAATTTCCTTAGAAATACTTATTTATGTTTGCTTTATTTAGGAGCATTGTTTTAATAAATATGTTTATACCCACCACCAAAAATATTAAGTTTGTCATTATGTTTGTAACACTTTAAAATATTGGTCTTAGATCCAAAAAGTTTATATATTCTGGGTTCTAGCTTCTAAAAAATTTCAGCCATATCCGAAGGCACAATAAAGCTGCGAAAAAATACTTAGAACAATAAAAATTTTGCAATACATTGTTTGTTACACCGAAATTTAATATTGAAAATATGCAAAATCGGGCCAGTAGGAAGAGTAAAGAATACCATTAAAAAGTTATATTTTCTAGAGAATTGGCACATTGGAATACATTTTCTACCCTGCCAAAGGCGAGGGTGAGTTAAATAGATGCTGTTTACAGGTAGTGTACTATAATGAGTGTTTTAAAATTATAAATGCCGGCGCTTAAAAACGCCACTGGCAAGATGAGGCAGATGTATGCCTTTATTTGAGGCAGGTGAATTCCTGTAGTGAATAAAAGATTTGTTAAGCTGTAGGCAATTGGATACCTGTTGTTTGTTTATTTTATTCTGTTCTGTGTTAAGTCAAGACTTCTTCTTTTATACAAGTTGAAATAATCTATGTGGGTTATAGAATATTTTAAATCTTCCAGAGCTGAGGGTGTTGGAAGCTTATAATAAGGGTTATTACTAAAGCTTATATTTAAAAATATATATATACAGAGATTTAGTACTGCGGGAAATCTAAAGTATCAAGTTTCCCATAGGGGAAATATCAATGCACTATGAAAGAGTGCGATTATTAAGTAGTATGATCGTGCTACAGTAGATCTTGGACAACAAACATTTCTGATGACGACCTTGGCAGTCATATTTATATTTTCTACGGAATGTGCCAATTTTTTACAATGGTATTCTTTGAATTATTAATTAAAATGAACTCAAACCGAAATAAAAGAAATTTTTTCTGAATATAGTTTTGCTATTTTAATATCATGAAATTTTGCACACTACAATTTTTCAATTTTTAAAAACCCTAGAAGACCAACATGATTTTACTTCTTAACATGTCTGACAGTAGTAAAAGCTTTAGAATTAAATCTCATTAAAACTTTATAATGGAAATGTTGGATCTGCAAAAGTTAAATTTAGCCTTGATATTGTTTGACTCAATAATCGTCATACTGAGACCGTTATTAAGAATTTAAAGCGACTTGCTTCTATATAATGATCCAAACACAACGCGTGCTCGTTTAAATGTAAATACATATAGAATCCGTGTTGAAAGTAATGTGAAATTGTCAATTTTTCAACAATTGGCTCTATCCACAACGACCAATTGGCAAATTTAGCGTATGGTTTTGACTTTAAAGCCTTAAAAGGTGCAACTGGTGTATTAGTTGAAACCGAGCGTAGAATCACTGAATTAATTCAAGAACAAACCTCTGGTTTTTATAAAAAAAAACATATTTTTTAGAAAAATATTATCTTGAATTATCTGAATACGTCAACAAGTAATCAAATCGTAGCCTATTATTAATAATATGGATATACTGTTTTCAATAGGACAGCTGGTGCATGACATGAATAGCGAATAGCGAAATAATGAACATATTGTAAAACTAAATGTAAATCTAATTTTCTAATCTCATAGTTTCACGAAATTCCTTTAACACCATTGCATTACTTTTTGTGGGACTATATTAAAGATTGAGAGTATACAGCCAATCGATTGGATTACAGCGTTAAAACTTAAAATCTGTGCAGTGCCAAAATGTAATTTGGAATTTTGATAACATGATCGATTTACTATGGAATTATAATTTATTTATAATTGTTAAAACTTACGCTTTCCAATACAATCAACTTTTGAATGATTTTTATATAAATTATTTGTTTTATTTTGTTTAGAAAAATAAAGTTCTTGTTGGTCTATATGGTCTTAATATTAAATTGTATTTTAACAAAACATCCTTAAACTAAATTTACAAATTGAATACACAAACATTTTTAATATAAGAAACACAATTGGAACTCTATACAAACATTTGTGTCACATGACCGTGATATTTTTTAACTATATCTCTTGAACTAGGTAGAATATATGCATAAAAACAAAAACTAAAACATTTGTAAAATATTAATATACGCATGTAGACAAAAATAATGAAATTGGACCATTTAAACATTAGAAAAAGCTAAAATAAGCTAGTATGTACAAACGTATCCCAGGGTATGCATCGTACTGTTAAATAAATACTTTTAAAACGTATTGATTTCGTATCGTGATATAAATAACATTTAATATTGAGTTGAGTCAACTGCACACAGAGAAAAAATATAGTTGTGCATGTTTACCACAACTATTTCAACATTTTTACATTTTTTTTAAAAATAATATGGTCACTGTAATTATTTATATGATTTCTGCTTAAGTAACCATTGATTTCTAGTTAATAAACCATTCATATGTTAAAAGCAATCATATATATGATTATGGTCATCAGTTTTATGATGAAAGATTATACCATATTATGTATGTTGTTCTCTATCATCATCAAAGAGCAACAAATTATGATAAATAAATCATCATAAACATGATTGTCACATATACATATATATATATAGTTACTACAAACGTATATATGCTTGTTTTAACCATATTATAGTTACCGCAATCATATCATAATAATTACAATGACTACAATATTTTCGTAAAACTTGTAAAAATTTTGACATTGTTGTGGTAAACAAGTACAACTATATTTCTTCTCTGTGTGTGATAAACTTATTAGAATTTTAAAGTGTTTATTATTTTAAAATTATATTTATCTTTAGCAGTTATACATTAAAAACAAATCATAAACATTTTTTGTACATTTTCACTCAAAAAGTAAATACCGCCTAAGGGTATAAAACAACCAAGACATTTAACTGCCTTTAATGTTTACATATTATTTATTGTTAAAATAGTAATAAATATAACATTATTATGTATATTATCTGCCACCTACTCATATATGTATGTATAAAAGCGCATAAATTGCGAAACATGAATATGCATACGGAATAAATAAATAAAAACGAAACAACTCAGCTGTGAACATTTTCAACCGAGTTTTAGTTGTTTTTTCTTTTTTTTGTAAATTATAACAACAAATAAAACATAGAGAATACAAATAACAACATGATTATTATCATTTAGACATGATTATTTTGTCAAGACACTTCGTTGTCAAAACAAAGTCTGTATGAATAAAATGAAGCCATAACATTTAGTTTGAGGCAATTGGGTACAGCTGTAGTTCACGTCACATATTTGCTCTACTCTTTTGTTTTTATATACAACACCATCAAAAGTGATAAATGAAGGTATATAGAAGATTTTTATTTCATACGTAACGTTGAGAAATATTAATCTGAGACAGTCTCAGATATATTATATCCCCCATACAAATTTCTTCCCGAAATATGGATCAATGATATAAAAATGCCTATTACAAAGATCAGTCAAAATAAGTTACAAAGAGAAATAAATTTACAAAACATTGTTTTTGTTTATATCGATCTATATTTGACCTTAAATGCATATAAATCGCTTATGCTAGATTTACACGATTGAAATTTTCTTCAAAATTGCTCTTCAAAATGCTTCAAACTTGTGTAACTAGCCAAATTTCTCTAAAATTTATTTATTTAATAACTATTAATAACTATTAAATAAATAAATTTTGAAGAATTTTTTCTGTTTACATGAGTTTGAAGCATTTTGAAGAGCAATTTTGAAGAAAATCTCAATCGTGTAAATCTAGCTTTATTTAAGATCATATTATGCAAAAATGTTGAACCAATCGCATAAAGCAATTTTTAATTATATAAATTGTTAAACTGCACATAAGATTCTTCTAATAAATAGAAAAGCTCTTTAAATATTGGCAAAAATCGGAAATTACATCAAATATAAATGGTAAAAATTATATAAAATTTTAAAACATTGAAAATAAATTATGTTATCTTCGAACAATCAAAACATGAATATAGCTAATGTGCGTTAAAACTAAATAAGAAACTGAATTTTGTCCTAAGTTTAGTCCTAGTTCAGTTTTTTTGTAATTCTCATTATAATTGGATGGAGGGTATTTAAGATTTGACATAGTCGAATATAAAACGCTAAGTTGTTTCTTATTTACATTCTTATATTCGTAGTCTTCTGTTATTTTTTTGTGTGCATCTATCTTTCTTATAGATAATGTAAATAAATGCAAAGAATTAGACTGAATTTTTAGTAAAGTTTTTATATATAAGACATTTCAGGATTCATCATGTACGTGACACTAGTTATGCACAAATGTTTGCGTACAGTTCATAACTAATCTGAACATGTTGTAGAAAACATATGTATATCCACAGTAATCTTAAATGTATTCATACATACATATGTTAGCAATGTTGTCAGATTCATACACACATAAAATACATATGTATGAATGCGCATTTGCATGTTATAATACATTTATAGGTATATTACTGAAATACACATCTTAGACATACATATATTAACCAGCAAAATTCTTACATATATACATATTTACACGCAGGACAAAAAAAAGTAGTTTTAAGTTATCATGGCAATCATTTCAAAATTGGTATAACAATATTAATAGTCACTGTAAAATTTATATGATTCCGGAAACATATTTGTGTTAAATATTATTTGGATAACAATATTTTTAAGAGAGTTATGCTGTTTAAAGGAATTTTCAGAAGAGGGGCTTATATGGGAGCTATGGTTATTTATCTACCGGTTTTCACAATGTTTACTGGGACAACCAGTTAGCCAGCCAGCTGACGGACGAACTTTGTTAAAACAACTCAGGAAGTTATTCTAAGTCGATCGGTATCTATCAAATCTATCATATTCAAAATTTCTGTCACCAGTTTTTGAATTCCTAAAATGCAAATTATTTCTTTTTAAAATTTTTCTAACATTTAGGCCGGTGCTGGTAAAAGGTTGTCATTGTTAACAATAGTAAGGAATTTGGGATTATATTAAACAATTGCTATGTTTATTACGTATATACTGAATTTTAGTATCATACGCTCCAAAATGGGAACAGCACAGATCTCAAGATTGGCCCACAGACGCACCTCTCAAGGCGATGTTTTATCTACACTTCTGTGAAATTTAACTAAAAATTTTCTATTCAGAAACTGCATCATTGCAATGCAATGGATGTCGATTATGCGGATGACGTAGCATGAAAGTGTCGGAGATACATGTGGGCACAATAAGTAGGTAGAGCCCTGATAGTAGACGAAGTATAAATCCAGGCAAAACTGAACTTACACTATTCACGAGAAAATATACGATTCCTATTTTTTATCTACCCAGACTGAAGGGTATAGAACTGACACTCTTGGTTAGAGCAAAATATTTAGTGCAATTCTTGATAATAAACTGTCATGAACACCTAACACACTGGCAAGAACATCGAAAGACATATCGGGTATGTATGTTTGTAGGAAGGCGTAAAGTGGCTTTTTGATGCGGCCATAAAACCGATAGCATTATACGGGATCTCCGTCTGCTGGATGACACTAGAGAAGTCTTCGAATTGTATGCTTTTTGAAAAAATCTTAATAAGAACTGCGATCGTGATAACAGGTGCCATTTGTACTACTCCAACTAAGTTGGCCTAAATACAACCATAAAGCTAGGCGCGATAGACCTATAAAGGAAGCGAGATGTGATAGGAAGGAATATTACGGACATGCTGGATTCATTGGAAGTTATTGCGCTACCAGACCTTAATTTTCGAGAAGTTTTGGTCTGAATAATATGCATTCACTGGAGGTCCTATCCTTTTACCAGTCTCATATAAACGAATGACTCCGAAAAAGTGGTATCCAGTTGGCGGTGGTGTCTACATTCTAAATTTGGTTTTAAAATCTCCTTCAGAATTCCAAATGATAGTAGCATTCTTCAGCTCGAAATATAGGTTATAAAAAGTGTTGGTAATTGGCTCAGATTAAACAGAATATCAGGAAGAGATCGATATATGTACATAAATACACTGACAGCCAAGGTGGAAAAATGAATCCACTTGTTCAATAACAAGTTTGATATGCTAGACAAATAACATACGTGGTATTTGCTAAAATACGGTGATCAGTGGACACTGTAAATTCGGCAACCATGCTAGAAAACTAGGACTATACCTTCTGCAAGAGTTGTTATAACGAAGAAGAGCATAAAATCGTTTCTCAATTTCTATACCAATGTCTAGCAATGGATGTTTTACATAAAACATATGTTTCTATAAATATATAGTCTCTCTAAACTATCAAATATAAAGTTAGAGCGTACTGATGCCTTCAGTAGGAATAGCAACAGGATACTGCGATAAACCACTATAAACATAAACCAATTTCTCTGGAAATTGTTTCTTCGTTAAATTGACTCTGAGAAACCTTCTACATTTTTGTAATTCCCTAGTCCCAGATTCATCTCCTTCTTTTCTTTCTTAACCCCATCCTTTATATATCTTACCTTCATTACTATCCCACTCCCCCTTTCCCGACCAATTTTTTTTCTCTTTTCAAGTAACACAAAGGGACCAGCTGAATGGACACAAATGAGCGGTGAATTAAGCGACTTCCTGTCCAACCTGTCAAATAGAATGAATCTCAAAAACGAAACAGATATTATCTGTCACCCTAATTTATTTACCTACATATATCAGCATACTGAGTTCGTTACAAATCTATTGTTATGATGTTATGATTGATTTAACTATTTTCTAAGTGTAAGCAAGTATATGTAAGTACATGCTGTATGCACACGTAAAGTGTATGTAAGTACAATTTAAATAATTTCTTCACAAAATAAACACATGTAGGCATATGAATGTAGATTTATAGTGAATCATGTTCAAAATTCTAAAGAAAATTAAAAGTAAAACTTAATATAATTTACCAAGAATACAATTTTTAGAATTTTTGTCATGAATGCCATACCAAAATACAATTGATGACTTTTGGTTAGTCAATGTCATACGTAGACATTTATTTAAATACATCTTTGTCTAGTATTGATTTGAAAAATTATTGTTGGATCATGTAGAAATTCATATTGATGATGTCTTTTGTTTTACTTATTTATTTATTAGTTAGCAAATCTAACTACATCAATATTTTGTTTCTTTTCGTATTAAATATAAAAATAATTTACTTAGCATATAAATTTAACTATATATGTAAGTATACGTATGTGTGGGTAGGTAAAATTAAAATTCGTAAAATATTTGTTAATATTTTAGTAATTGTTTGAGCTTAAGGTCTTTTTTAATATAATTTTATTTTTTATTTTCGATATTTTGCTATTTCGTCTTTCTTTAGCATATTCAGGAATTTTTTTTTTATTTTATAAATTTCAAATTATTTGTCATAAGAAAAAGTATATGAACAATTTTAAACATAACAAAATAATAAAATAATTTATAACAAGTAAAAACTATTAATAATTATACAATATTTGTAAGTTGTGTTGGGGCTTGCTGGGATATTTGTCCACAAAACATTTACAGACTAAACACTGCATTAGGAACATTCGGCCCATTAATGAAGCTGCAGTCATGGCTAAATCGTTTTTTTTTATTGAACCAATATAGGCTACGCCAACATTTAATTTTTAAATTGACTCTCCTGATACCCACTAAGTGCTGGGTGTATTAAGTTTGTCATTGCATTTTTAACAGATTGAAATATTGTTCTTAGAACCAAAAAGTTTTTATATTGCTGCCTCTTATTAGAAGTTACCACTTCTCAGTTATGTTTTAATTATTCACCCCTATCGTGAATAAAAATTCCACATGAAATTTGTTCCCTTTTATTTTTTTTAACATTGAATTTAAATAGGAAAAATGTGAAAAGGGAACAAATTTCATGGGAAATTTTTATTCACGATAGGGGTGATTATTTAATAGCTGCAAAGAATTGGTGTCGAATAAATCTAGTGAACGTAATAGAAAATCTGCGAGCACACTGATTGCGCACCTCTGGTCCAAATTAAAAATATGTTCTTTTCTAAAGAAAATAGAAAAAGAAAATGAAATAAAGCAAAGTTAGTGTTGTTCTTGACAATAAAATTTTTCCTGCTCAGATGGTTTGAAATTAATGCGATCCCTAAAAAAACATGGATTTTTATAAGAGAAATTTAATTTTAGATTCTGCATTTAGCTTGTCTTAAATAATTAATTATTTTGTATAAAGTTGTATTTCCAATTTATTAAAATTTTTTATTTGTTTAATAAATATGAAATCATTTCTTGTAAACCACAATTAACAAATCCTAAATTCGAAATTAACTTAGACATTAAATTTTACATCATATGTAAAAAAATTCTTATCACGTTTATACATCTTTAATGACTCAATGGAATTCAAAAAAATTGTAAAATTATGTGTCCAAAAAATTGTATATATCTTGGGTTGCAATTATAGAATTTTTTTTATATTTATCTAAAGTTTTCCACATATTAAATATAATTGAGAAATATTGTTTTAATAAAGTTAAAAGTTTTATGAGAGTATATTTAATATTCATTACACTTTTAACAACAATATTTGTCATATTAAAATGTACTCACAAATTGTCTGAATTATCGCTATTTATTGCTTCAGAAATTTAAGAACGTATGTATGAGGTCAAGGATAATATTAATAAAGAAAATTCCTATTAGATGAAGACGCATCATTCAAACTAAAATTATAAAATAATTATGATAAAAGAATAAGCATAAGTGGAATACTCCACATAGTTGTTTGCTCTACTGCAGATGATATTAATGTAAAGACGGTTTGGAATGCAAAAAAATCTCATAAAATCTGTATATTGAGTTATATATATAATTATTGTCTATAATTGTGTATGTTTGTTATAAAAGACTTTCACGTAAACGTAAATATCATTTAGATGAAAACAAATTATTAACACTACTGAAAGTCTGTATACTGTCTTTATAGCATCATGACCATTTTTTAAACGGAAGTTAAGTACTATTTGTAGCGTAGTCATTAGTGAAGCAATTCTTGCTTCTAAGTGATAGCCGGAAAACTATATAACATAAATATTTATAGCAAAAAACCATTTGTGTAAGCAATAATAATGTGTATTCTTGTAGTAGTTTGAATACCATTCGTTTAATATATATTTTCAGTATTGCAAACAATTGTTGGAACGAATTTAGCATAATTGTATATATTTGATTTAATAACTTTCTGTTTAAGAATTAACCATTTGAGTCACTGTTGTAAATATTTTCATGATTTTGTATCTTTTTAAACAAGTATGTTTGTAAGATTTTATAACCATATACCAATCTTAATGTTATTTTATAAAACAAAAATACACACCATAATTTTTTCATTATAAACTCTTAATAACTCTAGCATACCTGTAGCAGACAACTTAATGTTTGAAATGTCGCCAACAATTTTTATAAAAATGTCATATGAACAAAATTTGCCATAACTTAAATATACACCTTTAAATATTCCTGACATATTTGGCGCTATTCCAAATGCAGAAAAAAGCAAAAAAATTAATGAACTCTGAAGCATAAGAGTAATTAAACAAATTCTTAGTGGAACATATAAAAAGTGAAAATTTCTAGAAGAAAAATAGCTGTGTGGAAATTTGTAATTGTTGCCACTAGCTACGAGGCTAAATAAGATTTTAAAAATCGAATTATTTAATAAAATATCCAAGTAATTAATTCAGCTAAAAAAATAAGTTAAATCATTGTAATATTTAACTTTTCCTTTATTTTATTAATAAATTTTAGTCACCAAATCAAAAAATCTAACATCTGTTATAATTTCACTTTATATTAACAAAATAAAGTAACGAATACAGTATTTGCCTTACAAGTCTTTATTATTCCAGATGTAATTTTAATTTCTCCTTGTATATTTGCATATAAATACGTATCCTGTGATGTCGAATTATTCGTATGCCAGAACGTTTATTACAGTATATTTTTTATTAAATTGAGCCCCGTCTTCGTGATATTGAGAAAATTTAATTTGCAATTGAGTAAATTAACTAGAATTTCAAAATTGGAAAAAATTTAAATACAATGCAGAATTAATAATAACAATGAAAAAATTTCAACTTTTTTATGATTTTAATTGCCTTCATAGAAAGAAGTCATTCCATCAAAAGTGTGCAAGCACCAGTGAATTTTTTGATTTTTTTAAGATTATGAAAAGCATTATAGTTCAACTTAATTTTCTTTTTCATAACCGAATCTATTATTCAACCAAATATCCAACAAAACGAAACTTTTAAATTTTAATCGATGGATAGATTTTACGATTTTCATTATCTTAAAAAAATCAAATAATTTGATGTGTTTACTCACTTTTGAGGCTCATAGTATAACCGCAACCAACCTTTAACATTTAAAAATTAAAAATCACTATAAAAATGGAATTTCGCAAATTATCTGTCTACAGACTTGTTGTGCAAAATATGTAGCAGTCATCCTCGATTCAAATGATGTCTTATGTAGAAGGAACTCCAAATGGTTTTTGACATCTTCGTAAATCTTATACTATACTATGGTTCCTTTGTCATATTTATAGGTTCTGATAAATCCATATTTCGTAGACCGCAGACTCTGCTATCTTTGGCATTGATGACTATGAGTGGAATTTTTAATACACCTTTTTTATGTAAAATAGTCAATGCGGCCATTATATTTGAAAATAATGGTGTACGAAACCGATAGTGCTTCGGAAATGGAACAATTATTAGACGTCTCCCGGACAATATCAATTATTACATTCCTTTAGTGACAGGGACTTTAATGTATCGTTCATAGGCAGAATGATAAAACTATTTCCAAACACTTTCCCGTACTTGCACGATATCTGTCCTGAAATGCTGGTCTATTATTTTGCACTCTTCTCGATACCAAAACACGAGAACATCACAGAAACCTGTATTGCGGATTCATAGTCGAAGATAGGAGCCTCACTCTTAGAGGAGGAGACTAATTGAATGACTTGAACTCCACTTTAAATAGGCAAACAAATATGATGAACTCGACGATAACAAGCACATGGCCCAAATATTGTCATCGCAGAACGGGAACAAAATCGAAAATTAATCGATAGCTGAATGTGGTACCAGGGATAACAAGTCATTGTCTAATGGCTATGTATGCTAAAGATTACAAGTTGACAGCGTGTTTAACATAAACTAGCCTATTATTTAAGTTTAAAATCAAAAATGTTTAACAATATGAAAAATTTAATAACTTAATATTAAATTAACGTGGTAGTTCACTACGTGCGAACACTTAAGTAGAGTCGAAGGGACCCCGTTTTAGCTTGATGTCACTTTTTGGTTTTTTATAAAAGATTTTTTATTATAAATAAAAAATAATATAAAAATCAAAAAGGTCGAAGGAAATAGAATAAAATTATTAACTTAATATTAAGTAAAATTTTAAATATATTTAAAATATAGAATAATTATTATTTCATAATCGAACTGTTAGTTTTTACTTCTTGTGGTGCATGTGGTAGAACGCAAAGAATTCTGATGAGAGAAAGTGGGATTTCTCGAAACATATGTAAATTCAACAACCCAGGTTCGATTCCCAGTCAAGAAAAATTATCAAAAAAATTTTAATAATAAAATTTTACAAGTTGTAATTCCTAACTTCAGTAAAAATAATTTAATGAAAATTAAATTTAATGAACTCGAGCCTAACTAAAATTATCAAGAAGTATATCTAAAATATTATATTATATTATTCATTATTCGACCACATTATTTCCTTTATTATGGACAGTAGAGCTGCAGGTATTTAAATTGTAAAGTCAAATATATCCTGGCTATCTATTAAAGTCTTTTAAACTTAATTTCCAAAACTTTACGCAAGCGTTGTGACATTTTTGCCACCATCCATTTTTTTAAATGTCCAAAGTCATAGTACAAAAGAATACAAAAGAGCTACATTCCCTTATTTTACTACAACATCAAATTTTGTCGTAGATACCATTCTCCTTTTCACTATGTTTTACATATTTGCAAAGTGCTTTTGAAAGCTTTAGCTTTTAGCAATCACTGAAACATCCGGATTTTTCTTTCTATATTTTCCACTGCTAAACGTCCGTATAAATATATTTCGACTGATAAATGTTTTTTGATATTAGAACTGTAGCTATGTATATTTAAAACATCAATCACATTTGATTTTTAAATATTTGAGTTGCTTTTTTGTTTGAATTTCTTGGAATTATTTGTTTTTGTAAAGTATAAGTAAATAATAATAATATAATCAAATTAAATTTTTAAAGAAATTTTCCTATTTTCAATAAACGATAGAATCAAAAATACGTGCATACGTATACTTAATAGCGGAATTACTTAGAATACATAAATATTCCTTATACGTAACAGGTGTACGCGATTAATATTTGTGGGGGGAAATATAGCATACTTTAAGGATGATTACATTAACCCATTAGATCCCAAGCACCTTTAAAATTAGAAATTGTTATGTTTTTCATTAAAATCTTACTTATTAGCTATCAATTAAATAATAAAATTAATAAAAATAAAAAAAAATTGTTTGAATGGTGTTTTTTGAGCTGTACTCGTGCGAGTACAATGGGACAGTAAGGGTGCGTAATACATAGATATAATTAAAGTTTTTGAAGCACTCTTTTTCTACTCAAAGGGCAATGTTGCAAAGCTCACAAATCCATCGAATTCTACTGTGACAAACCTTGCATCTTTTTGATTGGAAATGCGTTTTGGGAAGTGATTTCCTGCCAATGTTGCAATTGAAGATGTAGTTGAACGCCTTGGTTCTACCACACCAACCGTATAATTTCTTAGATAGAACCGTACTATTTCTCGTTGGAAATTTAAAATATCTATTTGGCTATTATTTGCGCTTTTGTAAAGCTTCCAAGAATTCACTACGACTGAATTAATCATAGACGTTAAAATAGGCCACCACCATTTCTTTCTCATGAATTTTATATTATAAGCATTAATTGCTTGATCATGAAGATCCACTCCTCCCATTCCAGCATTGTATTCTGCAATAAGTTTGTGTTGCTGAACACTAATTTTGCTTTTATTAGCTTTTGACCATCGTCTTACTGAATGTAAAGGCTCAATCGCATCAATATTCGTTCCGAGAGTCACCACACTGTTATCCATTTTACAAAAATAATTCAAGAATCGCTATACCTGTTTTCATGACTAGAACTTCGTACAAAAATGACAGAAATATATTCGTAATTACTTGCCTATAATCAAATTTACCACGCTCTTCTTTTTGCATTACTTTTTTTGAAACTAGAGGACAATTTTTGGTTCTTCGATCTCGGACAGTTCCTGTTGCTCTAAATCCTTTTTGTTTAAGAAGGCTCAAAATATCAAACGATGTAAACAAGTTGTCAAGAAACAAAATATGGTCCGTAGGATAGGGAATATTTTTTACAAGATCGAGAACAACTCTCGAACCTAATGGTAAATGTTGGCATTCTCTGTCAACCATCTTGGCTCCACAATAAGTGTCAAACTGATAAAGATAGCCACAGCTACTGGTAAGCATCCAATTCTTAAAACCAAACCTAACAGGCTTTCCTCTAATAATTTGTTTGGCTGAATGGCTTCCGAAGTATTTGACCATTGACTCATCGATCGAGAGATTTTGGTGTGTGTAGCCGAATTGACAAAACTTTTCACACAAAATTTTTGATAATGGTCTGATTTTCGCCATTCTATCGCTTAAATCTAGTTCCGAGTTGTCTTTTTCACTGTCGCTTTCTTCTAGCAATTCCAACTCCCCTGGAATATCGTTTGGAAAATCATTCCGTAATAAATTTCCTTCATCAATTTCTTCCTCATCTGTTTTTCGGTCGGCATTAGGAGGAATTATGATGAAATCATAATTTTCTCGACCATTATCACTAGCGTAATCAAGTGCGGCAGTAATGTTTTCAAATTTTTTTCCATAAAACATTTTTACATCCATCGCAAGATACTAAAAAATTATGTACAAAAATTGTACATGCATTATCCCACTGTACTCGTACGAGTACACCAATTTTTATGCTTACCAAAACAACTTTTTAAAACTTTTTGAAAAAAATCTTTGTATTATTTTTAAAGCTTATTATGTTAACTTTAATTTTCACAAAAACTTATTTGCCCTAAGCTTAACACAAAAAGTATATAAACCAAACTGTATTGATAAGTAACAAATATTGAAAAAATTAAAAACAGTGTTTAAGAAAAAGAGAATGATAATTTACCGTTAGACATTTTTAGCTCACTATTGATGCATATTTGTTGTTTAGACTCTTAAGTAATATTTAGAAACAATAACTCTTAAAAAATAAAAAAATTTAATATAGTTACGGAGTAAAAAAAAAGAGCAATTTTTTGTACTCAAGCGAGTACAGTGGGATCAAATGCGTTGAATTATAACAATAGGAATATTTATTTTTTTTGAAAAACGGGTATAGTGAGTTTAATACAAATTTTTATATTTGTTGACGGCATAAATTGACATGTAAAATTAAAAAAATTAACCTTAAATTCGATAAAAGCGCTGCCAACTAAAAAACCAAAATATAATTTCGGAATTACAATATTAAATAATATAATATTAAAATATTTAATCAATACACAGCCGATCGATCTTTTGTTTTCAAAACATTTGTTTAACAAAAAAAACTTAAACAGCAAATAAATTATCAATTATCAAAGAAATTGTTCAAAATTTTATCTACAATTTACCGTATAATAGCCGAATAAATGTCACTTTTTTGTAATTATTAAAAATAACTTCCTACGAACAAAACACAACTAATATGGATTTTTAGCCCTAGTTATATAACGTTATTTTATTGTACTAAAAAGATAACGATACGTCTGAAAGACGTATGCTAGTTTATAGCCTTTAAAGAATATCGCCGAAAATAATATTTATAGTTTTTTTTTGTTGAAATCATTTATATGTTTAATTTCTTATAAAATAAAAGCATCTTTAAACAGAAAATAATAATAAAAATAAAATTAAAAATAAAATTCAATTAGCCTTAAAAAATATCACAATTAAAGTAAATGACATTTGTAAATGACATCAGTTCGGTTCTAAATAATATCTGTATTAATGTATATAAATAAAAAAAAAATATATTTAAATTACATTATATGCAAGATTTAAAGACTAAATTTTTGTGGTCGCCACATACAGGTGTACCACATTTGACACATACCATTTTGGACATACGACGAATTTTTGAAGGACAGAAACTACAGCATTTTCTTTTTTTTGGTTCAGGCTGTTCTCCACTGCTACCACAATCATTGTCTACTTCATCTGGTAATATTGTTTGAATATTGCCGCGCAAAGTTTTAGATAAAGTAGGAATTTCTAGCCTTTTGGTCATCCAAGAGGTTGTAAAGACGTAGAAAGTGCCTTCATATATTCACTACGGTTTAACGGCTTTTGAATAATAGCACTCATGTTATGGCAATAAATTACATAGGAGTTTATAAATACAATGATTTTTTTAACACAATAGTAACCATTTTAACATTGTTTTTCACTTTGACTTAACACCACTAATTTTGGTGATAAACTAAACTACCACAATAAAAGTTTTTATAACGTTATAATAACAACACTGTAACAACCATGTGAACTTATATTTTTTGTCTTCCAACGTTGCAAGAAAAAGCATTTTCAGTACATTGGAAAACAAAAATATTGTCAGACATCTAACAATCGTGTAAACACACAATTTTGTCATTGTTTTAAGATAATTGTCAAACACTTTTCATTGTCATATGTGCAAAGTTTATGCATCTGCCAATGGCAGTATTGTCATAGAAATTATTTCTAAATGCAGCTCTGTATATACATAAATAAACAAACAAGTGTGCATTAATAAAATTTTTGAAAAAAGTGGAAGAAAATAAAAGAATTAAATTAAAGAAAATAAAAAATGAATAGCGACATTACTTGTGATGAATCCTGTTTAATAGAGTGCAGATAAAATGGTTTCAATTGCTCTTTTTTGTTCCATGACAATATTTAAAAATTTTAAACACACACACAATGCTGCAAAACGAATTTGACAATGCCACACAACAATCTGACAACCGTGTGAACTGACAATTTCGATTGACAGATAAATTCATTGTGTGACAATGAAATTGTTAGTTTTCTTACAGTCGTCTAAACTGACAATTTACCTTTTCCTAACAATTTTTCAATGTCAGTACATTGCAAGCACATTGCTAGATCTGACAACGTTGTAATATCTGACGATCGTGTATACATAGGTTTACAAAAAAATACATGCCTGTCTCCAAACATAACAAACACAATCATTGTATTGTTGAACGAGTAAGGTTCTTTAAACGTCAAAAACCATCTACAAACTGAAATTCAATGCTTAATTTATATTTTACATATATATTTTTTAGCTGAAGTATAAATAAAATAAAATTTTAAATATATAAAAATTTTGGTTACTTTTTTTGCTTTTGGTTACTTTTTTTTTACATATTGGTTACAATTTTTGTTTTGGTCGTGTCAACGCTGCCAACAACAAGCCGTTGCTAACGACTGAGATAACTGAGCGTGAGAAGGCTGTATGTTAAGAAATGTGAGAGTAAGAGCACAAAACAGAAAAATCGTACGTCTCACAGACGTACCTTATCTAACTAGGGTTATACAGAACAAGTAACACATGAACAAACAAAACATTTTAAGTAAATATTCATACTTTTTATGTCACAAATTTAAATCTGTCTATAATATTATTATGGAAAGAATTATTTATTTCTTTCAAATTCAAACTTTTCTTTCATAATATTAAATATTAAGGGGTATTCTTTTATACAGTAGCAAATAAATTATTTTATATATGTAAATAAAGTGTTCAAAATCAAGATGAACTATTTAAAGTCCAAAAACCAATGGAGACTCATTCGCTTACTAAACAGCATGTACATTCTAATTCCTACTAAATTCCAAATAGAAAACTTTCAACTATGTAGCGCAATATAAATGTCATACAGATCTCGTGATAATGCAACACTTTAGTTTAAAATCTTCTACAAATCCATGAAATCCATGTTATCATCCCATGCGATCTAATTCTCATTTATAAAGTTCTTGCTCTTTCTATTTTTCTTAGAGCTTGTGGAAAATGCATTTATAAGGGTTTAAATGATGTAATGTTGGCACAATGCCACAATTGATTTTGAATTTAAAATTTGCAACTAAGGCATTTTTTGTCATCTGTTAAACTCCTTTATATGTATGTATATATCACCTATAACATACCACAAATACGTATGATGTCATAGAAAAATTGTTAGTTAAACTGTAAAGTAAAAAACAACATGTTTATGTACATTTTCATTTGCCGATGATGCGTATACTGACAATTATGATAATAGCATAATTACATTTTTACCTACCTATTAATCTACTTTTATGAAACACTTTTGTGCTGATTAGGAGCAATAAAGTGAAATTACTAGTAATTGATATTTGACACATAAAAGTAAATTTATAGGTAATAGTGATTGCTATCTACAAGTATAAGAATAAAAGCAATGACAGAGAGAAATAAAATTGTTTAAATTATAAATTTTGTATAATATTTGTAATTTCTTAATTCAAACATTTTAGTTAAAAATAACAGTTGGAGGGAATTTGAATTTAAACATTTAATATGCCTTCAAATGTGCTTTAAACTTAGTTATCTTATGTAAATTTTTTGCAATTTGTTAACTTAATATGTGTATAAAACTAGAAACAGTATCATACTCAAGAACGATTCAATTTTCTATGTGCAACTACATCTATATATACTATATATACGAGTATATATATTTTTTTTTGTTTATTCATTGGAAAATATACATAACTACGTGTTGATATACTTTTATGCAGTCAAACATGCAAATATTGAAATGATACAATATTGGAAATGAGTTTTTTATTTTCGTTGTTGGCTGAATATCTACCATATATTTTTTTCGCACGCATCAGTTATTTTAGATAAAATACTTGCAACGTGATGAATGTATGTTGATTATATTTATGTATGTATGTATGTATGTATGTATTTGTTTTTAGTTGTTGTCAAAAAACGTTGTTTCCTTTAAAATTTTATTATTCTTTTAGCATGCGTCACAAATATTGATGAGCTCTCGAAAATGTTAAACGTGGTGTGAATTTTCGGTTTCATGATAATGTTAAAGGAAATGAAAATAGAAAATGTTTTATATAAATAGGTTTTAAAAAAATATGCTTACTTTTTAACTGACAAAGAAAAACTAGTTAGATTTATGGATACGTTGTGTAGTACAATCAACTAGATTAGCAACGAGTGTGAAAGTTGCAAGTGAAACTTATTATAAAAATAATATGTGACTTCATTGGAATATTTAGAATATTTGTTTATATATCTTATAACTAAATACTATATATACAAACGAAATAAGTTTGTCAACGATTTTATACCCACCACCAAAAATATGAAGTATATATTAATATACATACTCGTATATATAGAGATATGCCACCTTTTTATTGAGTTCAGTTCTAAAATGACATAAGACAATAGATTTGGTGTTTTTTTTTTATTCATTAAAGTGGAATGCTTTTAAAAAATGTCTTAAATTTTAAGATTTAATGAAAAATAAACTTCTGAAGGAAAAGCTTTTTAAAATCATATAAATGTTCAACGCAGACTAAAAAAAATGTTAAATGAAAAATTTTTATAATCTTGTGCTTGAATATGCCGTTTACAATTAGGCTAGTGCTTAAATTAGAAGAAATTATTATGTCTTAAAGAGTTTTTTAATGAGTACTTTATTTCCAAATTAAACTAAGTACGAAAGTATTGTAAATGCGGCTGACGTAGTAACGAATATATTATTTAATGGGAATATATCTGTTTTTTATTCGCACTTACACAAAGAGCTAAAATATAGTTGTACTTGTTTACCACAATAATGTTAACATTTTTACAAGATTCTCAACAATGGTATGGTCACTGTAATTATTTACATGACTGCGGTAACCATAATATGGTTAAGTTACGATTCATATGATAACTAGCTATGTCTACACGTGTTGCAATCATGTTTATGATTATCCGTTTATCATAATTTGTTGCTCTTTGATTATGATAGAACATAGTATAATATTTCATCATAAAACTGATCACCATAAACATTACATAATTGCTATAATCATAATGGTAAAAATAACCATATCACGTTTGCAGAAATCATATAAATAATTGCAGTGACCATAATATTAAAAAAAAAAAATTTAAATGTTTAAATAGTTGTAGTAAACATGGACAACTATATTTTTTTCTGCGTCTAGTTACTGAACATTATAGTCTACCCAACAGTGTGGTTTTCCTTCGAAAACGTGGAATATTGTGCTAACAAAGAGTCATATGTGTCATATAAGTTTTTTCTTTTCTTCTTTAATATGAAACAGTGTCACTAAAGCCTACCGGGTGCTTAGCGAAGCTAATGTTGAATGCGCTTAATCGGTTTCATTATGCGAGAGATGTTTTGCGCGGTACGGAAGCTTTTATTTGAAACGGAAGACAAAGTTCGTCCAGGCCAGCCAAAGAAGTATAAAACCCAACATTTGGAAGCAATAATCCGTGAAGATTATTTTCAAACTGAACAAGAGCTTGCAAACACATTAGGAGTTATTCAAGCAGCAATTTCAAAATCTTAGCAGCAGGCTACATTGAAAAGCAGGGAAATTGGGTAGCATATGAATTAAAGCCGAGAGACTTTGAAACACGTCCGAAATGCTGTTTAACGATATCAAAGGAAATAATTTTTAAAGCGAATAACTTTAACTGTAAACAAGACTAGAGGTGTCCTTGCTTTTATAAAGTGGTGGGCTGTATGTATCGCTAGTTAGGCCCATTCTGGAATATGGATCCATAATATGGGATCCTTACTATGAGATTTGTAATGAACAAATTGAGTCCGTGCAAAAACAATTTTTGCTTTTTTGTTTAAGAAGTTTTCAATGGAATTCCTCTAATTTACCATCTTATATGAGCAGATTGGCTTTAATTAAATTACCCACCTTGAAAAGTCGTCGTATTATGTTAAATGTATATTTTATGTTAAATATTGTATATGGAAATATTTATTGTGAACATCTTTTAAAATTTGTAAAATTCGCCATTGCATGTAAAATTCTGTAGTACAAATTATGCTGATGCAGACCCAATTTTTAGAATATGTAGACAATTTAATGATTTATACCAATTTGTTGATTTTAGTCTCAATTCTAGTATTATTAAATGTAAAATTATTGTCTTCCTCAATTGTTAGCTTTCTTTTATTTTTATTTTCATTATTCTAATTTAAGTAAAAATAAGTTTCTATTGTTAATAGTCTGCTAGGATTTATATTCGTAGACTAAATAAATAAATAAATAAATAAATAAATAAAAAAAATTGTTTGCGAAAATTGTCTTTAAAATTGGTGCTACCATATTAAAAATCTTTTAATCATACACGCACACCTACACATAAGCCTTATACAAACACATTCCCATGTATGCGAGTATGTACACAATATAGATTTATGATCACTTTGAGAAAAACATATGTTACAGAAAAAAAAACAGAAAATAAGAGTAAAAAAATACTCGGGCTCTACTCTGAAGATAAAAGACAAGCAGCACAAAAAAATACACAAACACACTTTTTCAATAAGTGACAGGTGATGTCTAGAACAGGTGAAAAAGTATTAAAAAAAGGTACATACTAAAAAGGAAACACATGTTAAAGGAATATATCGCACACATATAAACAAAACTTGTATACGTATTTGTATATGAACACACATACATACTTATACAATATGTGTTGCTTCTAATAAAGCAAAGAAAATGTAAAACACCGAATAGGAAAAAGTGATATGTGTATGGAAAAAAATCAGAACAATACAATCAAGAAATTTGTAAGCTATTTGTGTGTTTCCAATAAGTAAATGTTAGCAAATGATAGTAAAAGTTTTAGACGGACTTTGTGGTAGAATCTGTTAATAAAATACAATATATGTAGGTTATGATTTATTACTGTGGTAAATTTAACGATGTATTGTTATTGAAATGTTTGAAATGTTAATACATGTCCTAGAAATATCATTCGTTTACATTTATTTAGTAAAATAATATTTTGTTTCAATAGAATTTTTGTTATACAGATCAATCAATATAAATCATTATTAAAAATATTTAGTTTACTTTAAGTAAAACTTTTAAAATTCTCGTTATAAATTTCTTTCGTTTTCTTTTTTTTCGAGAAAAGTATGTCTATGAGATCTTCGGCAAGAACTTTGTTTTCCAACAGTTACATATTGGAATAAAATAAACATTTTCGCATTTGGCTTGTTGGCAAATAAATTTTATTATTATATACGTTAAAGAAACTTTAACAATTGTTACAATGAATTAAATTTTGCATAAACCTCACAAAAAACATTAAAAATTCATGCCACATTTTTTAGATTTTCTTGAATTATTAAATTAATTAACTAAAGCCAAATAAAATGTTTTCTAATAGTAAATATAAACCTCTTATAAACCTGTTGTAAGTTTTATGAATAAGGCCATAAAAGTTTAACAATTTGTTTAACCCTTATGTGTGCGGCAAAAAAAAACACCTTCTAATGGGCTGCAAGGTACCTGGGTACCTACATATTCGTAAAAGCATTTTCGCACTAAATACATTGTTGGAGCGTAGTTAAACGATATTTTATATAATTTTTCTTAACGTCTTAAGGTTTGCAAGCTACTAACAACTTCAAATAATATACTTGCAATGGCTGCGTTCTCATAAAAAACACGTAAATGTACCCGGGTACCTTGATGCATATTAAAGGCTGTTAAAAGTAAATTGGTCTCTCAGGCAAATTACAAAAAAAAAAGTCAAGGCGTTCGGTTACAAAGAAACTAAGATATTTGAAAGTTAGTAGTTCTCAAAAAGTTTCATGTATACAAGTTATCAATTTCAATAAAAAAAACTTTGACTGAAAACGCCAAAGGTACCCGGGTACCTTGGTGTACAAATAAGGGTTATGGAAAAACTCTAAAAATTAACAAAAGACAAAAGGCAGGGTGTAGTTGTTATCCCATCTACGGTGCTTCGTAGTTGTAAAAAACCGATCTTACATAAAGGGGAAATGACAAGCATAATATACATTTCTGGTATTGTCAACAAACAATATTGTTATTACAAATAATTGTTATTGTAATAATAATAAAAAAAGAAGAATACACACACATTGTAAACGTATGCAAATTTCGTTCTAACTTATAACGTGTAAAAAGAAATATGATTAATTCCCAAAATCTCTTATTCCATAATGGTGAGTTAAATAGCAGATATTTACAAGTAGCTCTTGGACAAGAAAACATTGCTGATAACGCCCTTGGCAGCGCAGCAAATGTATTCCAATGTGCCAATTTGTGTATAGATATTCTTTGAATTATTCAATAAATGAGCGCAAGCTAAATAAAATGTTCTCTTATAATAAATATCAAAAGTTCAACAAGTTTTCATTAAGAAAAAAAAAAACGGAACAAAAATTTCTGGAGAATTTACTTTTTAGATGAATCTCATGTTCATTTGTTACACCAACAAACAAGCCAAAAGCAATTGAGCTAAAGGCATTATTAAATATTTTTTAAAAGTGCGGTTACGGCGAATATATAACGCCATCGAGAGATAATAAAAATAAAATATTATTCATAATGACATTGCCACTTATCAAACTACAACCTAAACAATGAATTTATTGCAAACATGATTTTCTGTTCCCATAATTTCACAAAATAGATTCTATACAGAGCCAAACTTAGTTACGTGATTAAAGAAATGGATACGTAATTTTTTTTCAAAATGTGCTTGAAAATTTGTATATATGTATGCGTCTATTTATTATTTTCTGTTGTTGTTGTTGTTTTGCTATGCAGTTTGCGAAATCCCCGCTGCTAATGAGCCACTGTAAGATGTCAATGTGTAGAGGAGAAATAATGAAGCATAATAGTAAAAAATGTGCTCCAAAAAGATCAGGTTTTGTATATGAATTCATACCTCAAATCACTTCAAACCTGCTAATGGGATGCATTATGTTTGTATAAGGTGTTCCCGGTTTGGAGGACTACTTTCTGCTGACAATTAGCGCTTCTTTTAATCTAATCAAACATGCAAATAAATCACTTTCCTAAAGTGTTTTTTTAAATTTATCTGAATGTTTTTGCTTAAGAAAAATTCATAGTAACTGAGAAGCGCGATATACGTTTTGTAATTGACTTTCGTTGTCATACGTAAATCTATAGGTTATAATTTCATTTTGGTTTTTCGCTTTAGCACTGAAAAGCATATTTTTGTATATTTTGTTCGTAAGCATTTACTGCTTCAAAAGAGCGCCTTTATTGAAGCGCTCGAATATGCTCTTTTTCTCTTAAGTGCTTCAAAAAACACGTCAAAGTTTTAATTCAAAATTTTTTTTTATTATGGATGAAAGAAATTTAAAAATAAAAAAATTTCATAATTTAGCAAATAGGCAATGGCTTTGAAAGAAATATGAAAATGGAAGCTGAAGATCACCACTTTTATCACCTACTTCCTATGACTTCTTCTGTAAAGTTTTTTGCCGGCTTTTGCTCACTTTCATTATTTAAAACTTGCAATGGATTAGTACTAAAGGAATCAGGTCGGCGTATAGAAAAATATATAAAAACCGTTTATTGTAATTAACTTCAGTCAACTGAACAATATTAAGCTATTTTCAAAGAAAAGTTTACAATAAAAAGATGTTAGAGATTTGAAATAAGTATGCACGGCAGGATGTTTGAAAACAAAAACATGAAAATATTTATAAATTAGTATTAATTTATAGTTCAAAAGTATTTAATAAGATTCTTGGCGACAATTAGGTTATTGATAAACATGTTAAGCATATTTATCAGAAACTTAACTTTTGCTTCAGCAAGGTTCTTCAGCATCAGCATATTTGAAAAATAATTTGATCTATACAAATAACAAATAAAAAAGTTTTTCATTAGAAATATGACAAATATCATTAATCCAATGAGCATTTTCATAAGTGGAATAAAATTTGTAGTATTTCTGATGAAGCACTTTTAATCAACGAATTAACTTTATTTGTTAAATTTCAGAAGTGCATATCAAAATAACATACTGGTCACATAAACTATATAGACCAAATTATAAAGAAAATATAAAATCTATATATTTTAAACTTCCTTAAGCTATTTCCCTGATCCTGAAGAACCTTTTTCAGGAAAAATTTAAGTTTGAAAAATGCTCAACCTTTTTCTCAATAAACTAATTGTAACCGATGACTGAAAATAGGTAAAAACGCACGCGCCAAGAAGCGTATGAAATACTTCTGAACTATAAATTAATACTTATTTATAAATTTTTGAAAAAAGCTTAAAAAAGGAGCCAGAAAATTTAAATTCATACCCTGGATACTTATTTCAAGTGTGTAACACCTTTTTCTTTGTAAATTTTTCTTTGCAAATAGCTCAATATTGTTCAGTTGAATACAATTATATGAATAATGAAAGGAAGTGAAACCCGTCAAAAACTTTAAAGAAATTCGATAACGTTTAGTCATAGTTGAAGATGTGATAAAAGGGGTGATCTTCAGCTTACATTTTCATATTTCTTTCAAAACCATTGCCTTTTTTCTAAATTATGAATTATATTTTGGGTCGTTTTATCCTCGTTTCTATAAAATATAACATTTTTGTACCGGCAGCTGGTAGAGCTAAATTTTTACATTTATTTCATCCATAATAAGGCAGTGGATGAATTTTGTTAAAACTTTCATGTTAACTATACTTTATTCATTATTTCTCTTCTCCACTTTGACATCTTACAGTGGCACAACACCAGCGGGGATTCCGCAATACATGCAACAATAACAACAGAAAATTACAAACAGACGCATACATATGCTGATTTTTCTATACAAATTTTCAAGCACATTTTGAAAAAAATTACTTGTCCATTTCGTTAATAACGTAACTAAGTTTGGCTCTGTATATAACCTATTTCGTGAAATTATGGGAACAGAAAATCATGTTTGCAATAAATTCATTGTTTAGGTTGTAGTTTCCACTGCTTGTATTTAAAGAGGCTTTACCATTTGTCCTTTGTTGTTTGTAATTAATTGTGGGGTTTTTTTTTCTTATAAATATTTAATTTAATTTAATTTTAATTTACTAAATATAAATTTGTTATTAAGCTGTTATGAGAAAGATCTTAAAACAATAATTTTACTACTCCTTTCATTTTGAATTTTTTCAAAATTTCACACTAAAGCCCATTAAAACTCATTCATGCTGCATGTGCCAAACTGGCAAGTTTGCACTTAATGCTGCTGCATAAAAGAAAATTAATTAATTTGCGTTAAAACATACATATAATACAATTTGGTATTTCAGCGAAAATAAATATACCAACAACTATGGCAACGGGCATGTGACACTCTTAGCCAAAGATTGTTTTTTTATTTTGAATTAAAAAGAAGCCCCTTAAACACAGATATTTTAATTTATATCAAGCATTATCCTTAATGTTTTTCTGGCATTCTTTTTTTTTTTTTGAAGAAAAAGAAAGTACACATTGGCTTTTGTCCAAAAATTATGCACTTTAAAACATACTTACTCGTACTTCACAATTGTAAACATTTCGTTGATTGTTGTTGTGATTTTTTTATATATTTGTTGGTGGCAGCCAGCTTCTTTAGCAGCTCTTTTTCCAGTAAAACATGCAACTAAGATGCAACTGTTAATGTTGCTTTTGGCAAAATGCCACAATAGAACATAATTTAACAACAATGAAGAAAAAAAGTTAAATTTTCGTCTTGTTGTTGGCTTTGGTAAAAGTTTCACTGTGGGCTCGGTTCGATTTATAGCAAATGGAATAAAATCTTGACATTGTGACAATCTATCTATATATATAAAAATGAAATGGTCCATGTACGTAATGGCATCACGTGAGAGCGGCTGGAGCGATTTGGCTGATTTGTTTTATTCGATTCGAAATTCTAAGGAAATGGTTTATAAAGAAAAATAAATTAAAAAATTACGGTATTTTTTTTTTTTTGGGAGTCCAGTCAACTTTAATAAAAATAAGCCCTTAAAGTATGCTGCACAAATTTAGATATTTTATTTGCAAATAAATAAGAACAGGCAGGTTGTGAATACATCTTATTCTATGAAATACACATCATTAGTAAATTCCGAGCGAAGCCGGGGTGGTCAGCTAGTTTTAAATATATTTGAATTTTGCAATCATAAATAAAGCAAATATAAATAAATCTCCTGAGTACTATAATAAAATGGTAAAATTCGGACAATTTTAGATCTAACTGCCAGAAATTAAAGCGTAATTTCAAGTCTGCTGGCTTCAATTCTTGAACGAGATTGATTTTGTAAACTTTTAACCCTGCTGGAGGGTATTTTTATATTTTGTTACTTTTGAAATGGAAGTTAGAAAAATAAAAAATTACGAATCTTGGGTTTAGGACCATTTTCTGTCCGTTATTTAATTGTTTATATGAAGGTAATTTAAAAATTGTCGATTTTCCAACTGAATATAAACTGACGCTCAAAAGACAAACTGGGTGCATCATATATATATTTGGACATTCTAACAGGCTTACTTATAAAATTTGTACTATTATACACTTAGTTTTGTTTTTACAGACATTGATGGTATGCAAAATAGGTGATTCGTTCCTTATCTCTAAAACCTATTAAAATTAGTGAAAAACAAGGATTTTTTTAAAAACTATTCAGGTTTTTACACATTAATTATTAATTATTAATTATTAAAAAAGAAGAAAGAATAAAGCTTAATAGTAATGTAAAAAATGTATGACAAGTTCATTTGATTGTATTCACTAAGAGGAAATTGCTCGGAACAGTAAATTTGCTTGTATGCACAAAAATGAATTTCCCCTAAATTTGTGATATAAACATATTTCGCAAATATTAAATTTAACAAAAAAAATTTCAGCCCAAAGATTTTCAATCGTGCTAAATCGGATAAAATCGTAAACATTTATTTTCTTTAAAAATCTTTTTATTTTATTAAAAATATTTTTATTTTATTAGTGCGGCTTTTATTTTTCAAGCCGTGTAAACAAGATCGTGTAAAAAGAGAATTGGTGTATGTAGACTTTTCTCAAAATTCGGTCATTATTATAAATAATATTTATGTTTGTTTTTAATATATTGTTCTTTATTTCAAAACAAATTGACAATTGGTCCCAAAAATATACGAAAAATAGCTCCATTCCTTTCCAGACTATTGTAAAAAGCAAACAAAAGTCTAATATGGACCAAAATGGTCCTATACCTAAGATTCGTTAGTTTTTTTTTTTTTACATATTAGCAGGGTTAATTGAAAACCTGGCGTATAAAACTGTTCCCAACGAAAGATCAATGCTGCTGATGGCTTTGAATGGAATGGTCACGGTGTTTCATTTCTCACAGAACGCTGATTTTCATAATAATTTGAAGACGTTTTTGAAGCGTAAGTCTTTTTCTGATTAATTGCTGTGTCTAAACTTATATACATACCGCGTATATAAAGTACTACTCGTATGATCTATGCAAATTTGTGTTATATTTTTTATAGATAATTATATTTAAACGGGTTATTTCATTTTCCGGATACCTTATATCTCTTTCAGATCTTTATAATTTTTGGAATATTTGATCTCTACAGCATATGAAAATATAATCAATGATTAGGTTTTATCATTTTTATATCCTTAAAGGATTTCGGTCGATTTTCATTAATATTTTTAACTAAAACACATTTTTATTGCATTGAAAGATATCAATTAAAAAAAAATTTTAAATTTTATATTTTTTTTAGTTAAAATATGTGCACTTCATTATTTGCAAACGATTAATACTTTTGTAAAACAATACACTTACTTACTTCCAGGGCTCATGGTGCTAAAACTCAAATGTGACTGAGGAAACAGAAGAAAAATGTAAGAAGCAAATAAAAAAAAAACAGCACATTCGATGCATGCCAGTATATTTCAAATTGGGCTAACGGAAACAAAAATATTAAAAACGAAACCCACCCGCACAATCGATGCACGATCTGAAAGAGATATAGTAGCTTTGACCATTAACATAAGATTTATATGTGGATTATTTGTGGTGAATTTCAACTTGATTGTAATTTTTATAAGGAATTTGAACCATTTAAATTATTTTTGGTAGTGGACTTTATATGGAGTCTACGATCGATATAAAATTCAATACTTTTCAGTAGGTCGAATTTCAACTTGATTGTGATTTTTGTCAATGGCTTATGACTATATAAGCTATTTTCATAAGTTGTGGCTATTGTCAAATATGGACTAATGCAAACAAGTAATTGTTTTCCACTTCAACAAAAAAGCTAACAGTCAGCGAAGGAAACTTAAGACATTAACATCGGACAACGCTGTATTAAACATTAAGTAAATTGTTTGTTAATATAATTTTAAGAAGTTTGTTATAATGATAATGCTCATATTTTTTTAGATTATATTTCTTCCCAGACCAACTTTGTTGATCATCTATATTGGAAGTTAATAAAAGACAACAAAAATTAAAAACGAACTAGAGTTTTTATATTTTTAATAAAAGATTGAGGTCTCTTTTATCTGAATTAATAAAGTAAAAAGATGTTTTCCAATTTTCTAAGCACGAAACTTACATACCGGCGAACCTAATTCCGGCAGGGAAGGCATTTGTATGAGGGCTATTGGACTTTTCCTTCTATTTTGAATATAAAATATACAAAATTTATATTATCTGCATTGAATTTTAAGATAATCGCAAAAAATAATTGAAAAATATCAAAATTATCTAAAACTTGGCTCTATAACTCGGGCATTAGTAGACCGATTTTACCAATTTTCAATATCAAACACTTCTCTGTATTTTACTCATTTTCATTGTTCTCCATTTTTTTCAAAGCCCTATCAAACCCTCAACAGACGGACAGGCGGATGTACGGACATGGTTAGAACATCTTACAATCCTATAAGTACCCAGAATATACATATGTATATACTTTTTGGTTCTACTATCAATATTTCAATGTGCTATAAACGTAATGACAAAACTAATATATCGCCCATCTTTTTCATGGAGGGTATAAAAAGATCCACTCTTTGCCTATTACACAGTAATGATGACGCTATATGTAGTAGTAGTTATCATGTATTTGTAAACAGCCTTTAAATGGTTTGTTAAGCTCATTGCTGTGCAAGTTATTATACAAGCAGCCCCAATGTGAATCGTTTCCTTCAACATTTTTGTCATTAACAAAAAGTGATGTCATTTACCAGGCATAGGATGTAATATATGGATGGTTGCAACTTGCAAATAAACGTACATTTTTCATATGCAACCAAAAAAACGATTTTGTTTGGATGCATACATAAGAGAAACTAAATTGTGTAACTATTATGATCAAATGTCTGTAAGTACATATGTACCTACATATATATTTATAGGCTGACAAAAGGCGAAGTTGCAGAAGATTCAACTGGAAATCTGATAATTGGTTATTTTGATGACGACAATGTTGGCGTTGATGATGACAATAATGATAATGTATGAGAGAAGTTAGTAAAGCGAGTAGACAGCCAACCAACCTAAAGAAAATAATTGAGTTTGCTACTGCTACTGCAAACCCAATTAACATTTTATGGAAACAATAACCATCATTCTGTGTGTAACATTGAGAAATATTCATTGGAGGCCCAAGAAATATTCTCTTGATCCACATAAAATGCATAGTCGATTGCAGTCTATCTGCCTGCCTAAGTAGCTAATATTTCCAAATTCCTTATAAAAAACGCTCTGTGTTGAAGATTTTATAAATATTACCTTGGTGGTATATAATTAGATATTAAGATGGTGGCAAAACCATGTTGTTATAGTTTTGAGAATGTAAACAGATTCGTCAGAGCAATCTAGATCCTACAGCCTTCTCTGAATACTGCATGAATCTTCTATTTACTTACGGGTTGCTAAAATGATGTTGGAGAGTAGGGAATACAGCCAGTACGCATAAAGTCACTCATGCAGACTCTATGCGTCATCCTGCAGCTTACATTAATATCTACAGTGAAATAAAGATATTATCATTATCGTCTGTCTGGGTAGACATTCTAGATAGGCGAGTACCAAAGGCACTGCAGTTTTAAAGTCAACGATCTCTGTGATAAATATTTGTTTGGTATATTGATGAGTGGTATCACACGCCTCATGTATTGAGTCTTCTCCTCAAATGTATATAATAATTAATTAAACATTCAGAAAACTTAAATGATTGTAATTTTTTTTTTGTTAATCACACAACTGATTGAGAGTTTTAAGTCTGCAATCCATTCGATTGGCTTTGTGTGGAGTTAGTCCTAAAATTAGCCGCATAAAGTGGTGCTAATTACATGATTGCGGCGGCAATAAACAATTGAATTTCATGAAATTATAGTGGCAGGCCAATGTGAGCGGCATGCGGCCGTGTGCGGCAACAGTATTACCACTGAATAACAGTTTTGTTTCTTTACAAAATTATTCATACAAAATTTTTGAAGTATCGCAATTTACTTAATCTGGCATACCATACACATGTAAGTATATAATATGCGGCATATCAGTTTAGTTAAAAATAATTTTTTTTTCCTTTTTTAATACTTTTTATACTACACAGAAAAAAATAAAAATGAGTTTCAATTAAAATATTTGTGGAATCAATTTAAAATTTAATTGAAATCGGACCTGTAAACAAAATGATAGTATCAATTAAAAAAAAAAATGTGAGATTTAAAATCAATTAAAGGTTTAATTGAAAAAAACATGATTTTTTTTCTGTGCATGTACATACTATAAAAAACATTTATTTAATAATGTATTTATATAAAAAATAAATAAACTTAATTTTATGACATTTGCCGCTTTAAATATGCCGCGCACATTTGCGCTTATACAAAAAGTATAAGCGGCAAGAACTGATTGCCGTCCGCGGCCGCATGCCGCTTACATTAGCCTACCACTACTATATGGCAGATGTATTCATATTATCAAACAATAATAAGCCAAAATTTAGCTGTTAACATGACACAGTCACACCTCCAAACTACATATCCATACATACAGTAGCACGTTCATTATGCAAAAGCCTCACAACAATTGCTCTTTCATTTTCAAAAGCCCAAATACTGCAATTGTTACGTCTCCCGACAAATAAAAATGGTGTTCGTATAAAAGTATTATTTTTTCCAGTAAACCGAGAACTTAACCGAACTTTTTATTAAAATAATTATCAATACATTTACTACTGATAGATTAAGCAATAGTATGATGTACTGTCAGTTAGAGGATTTTTGCGGTTTCGATTCACGCGAAGGACTCTGGATGGTTTTTGCAGACAAGCCAAATAGCTTCGCAGTTTGTGTTCATTTAAAAGAAATATTTCAACAAGTATAATATCAAAATTTTAATGGTTTTTTAATATGCCCCTGTTAGAAAACAAAGTTCTTGTTGAAAAATCTTTTATTCTTTTTATGACAGAAAAACAATACATATAATAACCAATTTCAGTAAAGTGTTCCCTATTTTCTGTCAGTTTAACTGGAACCGCTATTGTCACATTCAACTTGATGACACAGAATTTCTCCATCGTTGAAAGCATTTTAGCTACACATGTTGCTTCAATATTACAAATATTTGAGGACAATGGAGTAAGGGAAATCCGAACAATGAACCTTATTAACTTACTACCAAAAATGTATATAGTATGTATAGAAAACTTTCTACAGGAAATTACTTTTACTTTGCAAAGATATTTTATGCAAAAAAAAATTTTATTTAAATAAAAATTTAAAAAGACGACAAAATGTTTTTTTCCTATTACCCTTATATATTATTACACTGGTGATAAGCAGTTTGTAAATATTTTATCCAGCAGCATGAAAGAATATATATTAGGTATTTGGCCATAATGGTTTCTTTAGTAAAGTGCACAAATTGAATAACAAATACTGGAGCTGCTAAAGTTCGTGGCATGTTTTTAGCGTTTATTTTTTTTTATTTATATCTTGATTTTAGCCATCATCCATGTTTAAAATGCACTGAATATGTATATATGAGCTTTTATTTGAGTTTGAGATGCCTTTAATGGAAGAATGTTCACCTTTTCTATTTCACGGCTTTAGTGCTCGTCATTTTCTCATCACCATCATCATTATCGTCGTCATCGTCGTTCATTCACTACTATCATTTGTGGTGGCACCTTAAGCGTTGTTATGAATAACATTCGTGTAAATGACAATGTCATTAAATTGCTTTTGAAGTGTCGTTTTAATTCTCAAGGCACTTTTATTAATTTTATGCATTTTAAATTGCCTGTCATAGAAATTTATTTAAAAACTTTTATTTATTTATTTTCCTCTCTTTTTACAAAATATAATTCCACGGAAACTTTATGCTTTATTTATACTTTTATGCTTTATCTATGATGTTTTTCACTGAACATTTTTATCACATTAATTAGCAGGTTTTATTTATACAACTTTTATTAACGAAGGCGTTTGATATATTCAAATATTGTTTAAGAATGGCTTAAACTAGAAAGTACCACCTTATTCATAAAAACTTACAACAGGTTTATAACAGGTTTATAAAGCAAATTTCCTTACAAAATATATTTTAAATATTACCATAAATTTAATACTCGTACAATACTACTCTGAAATTTTATTTTGATGTCAACTTGAATATTTACTGAAATACACTGAAAACTATTGAAAACAAACCAATGGGCAATATATAATTAATTTGAAATTACTACAACATAATGTTTTGCAGCCAATATTTATTGTTTTTTTTACAAAATTGGTATATTTTTTACTTGCAGTTCGTAGCTACTTGTAACGACACTTTCTGATTACTATTTTTTTAGACCCACCACCAAAAATATTGGGGGATATTAAGTTTATCGCTTCGCTTGTAACACAAGCTAAGTCGGCAGTGCTATAGACCTTTGAAGAAATGACTTAAAAAAGTATGTTTGTTCCAAATATTCTTTGCTTAACCGAAAGATCTTCATTCGTTTTTTTCAGACTAATATTTCACCTCGCTAAGTCTGATGGTCAAAGCACTTGTATATGAGGGCAGTTCGGAAACTTCTTAGCCTAGAACAGAAAGCGCGGTATCAACAGAAAAAAGTTAAGTGTTTTGGCAACTTCCATCTGTACTATGAATACATGTTTAATTTATTTCCAATCTGACAACTCCTTCGTATAGAAACAGGTGTTCAAAAAAGACGTATCCGCAATTTTTTTACAATGGAAAAATAAGAAATTCGTGGTTTCATTAAATATTTAAATAAAAAAGGTTTCTCGGGACAAGAAATTCATAATGATATGGTGAATGTATCAGGGAAAAGTGCTCCTTCATATGCAGCAGTAAAAAAATGGGTTGCTGGATTTAAAATTGGTCGTACAAGTATTGCAGCAGCAACAACAACAGACATTGTACTCAAAGTAAATGGTTTTAAACGAATGACAAATAAAATTGCGTGAAATAGCTAATATAGTGGGCATCTTAAATGATCGAGTCCATTTCATTTTGCATGAAGAACTGCAGAAAGCCGCCGTTGTTAAAAACGCATAAGAATGAACATTTCTCAAGCTTGTTTGGATCGTTTTAAGAAAAATAAAATGGATTTTAAGCGTCGTTTCATAACTGCTGTTGAGACACGGATCCACCATTATACACCAGAGACAAAATAACAATCTAAGCAATGAACTGAAGCTGAAGGAAGTGCCCCAAAGTAGGCAAACATTATTCAATCGGCTGATAAGGTTATATCAATGATTGTTTGGGGGGACTTCAAAGTTATTTTATTGATTGACTATCTGCAAAAGGGTAAAACAATAAATTCGGAGTACTATTGCAACATTTTGGATCAATTAAGTGTAAACATTTGAGAAAAACGTCCTATCTTACAACAGAAAAAATATTTTTTCATCAAGACAACGCACGAACGCACAAAAGTGTTTTAACAATGGCAAAAATCAAAGTACGACTTGCTTGAGCACCCACCTTATTCTCCTGATTAAGCACCTAGTAACTTTTACCAGTTCCCATATCCAAAACAATTCCTAGCTGGCAAGCATTTTACCTCAGATGAAGATGCAATTACAATTGTAAATCACTATTTTGAAGATCTTGAGGAAAACCATTTTAGTCAAGGGATAGAATTGCTAGATAAGCGTTGGACTAAGTGTACTGAAGTTTCAGTTTTTGAAAAACTAACCATTCTCTTTCTATGCTAGCCTAAGAAGTTTCCGAACCGCCCTCGTATATTTTATTCAAACACAAATATACAAAACTCAAATCGTAAATTTAAATAGCGTTATTATAAGAATTGCTGTACATTCATATAATTCAATTCTCTTTCTATGCTAGCCTAAGAAGTTTCCGAACCGCCCTCGTATATTTTATTCAAACACAAATATACAAAACTCAAATCGTAAATTTAAATAGCATTATTATAAGAATTGCTGTACATTCATATAATTCAATTTGAATTTTTTATTGCTTCTGGTTAATAGATAGACTGATACCAAATCGACTTTTAAGATAATGAAATAGCTGAGATGTGTTTTAATATTTATCATACATAGAAAAATTTATAAATCATGCTTGTTGTAATACAATAAAATTAAAATAATTTACAATACAATAGTGTACAAAATAATTTAATAATTTAAATAATAAATACTCAAATTTTAGTACTTTGTGGTTGATAACATATTATTTTAGTACTATTTTGATAACGATAAAAACTCAATTTAAACCTTACGCTTCTCTTAACTTAGTGTTGGCAACACTTACTGAAACTATTAGCTCTTAAAGAGAGCAAACTCTTTAATAGTCTAGATACAACTCTTTAAAAAAAAAACTTAATTTTTGTGAGTGATAGAAAACTATTATCAGATTTAAATAATAGATTAGATTATTTCCAAAATATAATAGTGGAAGGCTAATATAAGCGCCATGCAGCCGCGGGCGGCAATCAGCTGTTCTTTTTGCCGCTTATACTTTTTGTAGGTAGGCAAATGTGCGCGGCATATTTAAAGCGGAAATGTCAAAAAAATATTTGTTTTTTTACATATATAAATTCCTAAATGAACGTGTTTGTGTACATGATGTAAAAAGTTTTTAAAAAAGAATATGTTTATAAATTTTAAAATTTTTGTACAAAAATTTATTTTTAACACAAAAATCTTAACATGTAATTTCATTAATGCGCTTACTTCAGCCCATGCCTTTGCCCTTTTAAATTTGTTGCTATATTGTACTGAATTTTTTTATACAATAGTTTTGTAATTTTTTTAATTCGGCAATTAATTTTTCGTCGTCCATTTCCATTTAATTTTTTTATTTTTAACTAAACTCATATGCCACATATTATATACATGTGTATGGCAACATCGTTTTAAGCGGTAAAGTTGAACAAAATTCTAATTTGCCGCGCGGCCGATTCTCACAGCATTGCCAGCGGCGGCATGCCGTTTATATTTGCCCTCTTTGGTAAAAAAAATTTATAGGTATTAAATAAAACAAAAAAAAAACTGATAGCATTTCTTTTTACAAATTATTATAACACATTTTAAAGAATAATAAATTCAAATTTGTATATATTATAATTATAATTTAAATTTTTTTTATTTTAGCTTTTTAATTATGTTATTTGTAATATAAAATTTGCTAACTAAAATCAATGTTGAACTTAATGTAAGCGTTTTTAAAAACGCTGGGAAAGTTTACAAATTAGGTTTGATTATGTCAACACTGAGTGCAATCACTCATGCAATCTTTTACACATTCCCTCACGGAAATACTCACTTGACAATAACATTCAAATAAAAAAACTATCTGCAATTACTGTCTCATTTAGTATGTGTGAAACACTCTTTCTAAGCAGATCGTATTTTTTTTTAAAGAATTTAAAATATGCTAGTTTAAATAAAATTAATTAAATAAATTTCAGACTTCTGAACTACATACATATTTAGTTACCACAATGGCAGCAAATCATATAAAAGAAATAAAAAGAGAGGTAATTCAAATAATATATAAAACATGAATTTAAATTAAAAGTGAAAAAAAAATAACTTAAGCCGAATAAAATTGTAATAAAAAACTAGACTTTAAACTTTTACCTTTGAAAAAAATATGATAAGAAATAAAAAAAGGTAAACAAATGAATAAACAAAATAACCCATAGATATGTAAATATAATTATGTATTTATATAAATAAAAACATATGTATGTGTACTGTTTGTGGTGGTGTGATTTATAATTTTATTTATTAATAAACTAACAAGTTGGTAAATACACTGTCTTAAGTTACGGTCACACTTGGCAAATATTTCCCGAAAAAGCGTAACCACTTATTTTGGCACAAATTTGTTTGCTATTGTTTACTCTTACAAAAGTTTTGCAAGATCAAACAGCATCAAATAAAATAAGTTTAAATTTTTGCTTTGTCTTGTCCTAAATAAATGAAGTTTTTTTTTAAATAAATAAACAATTTGAAATATATTTTATTTAGTGGTTACATCTTTGATGCTGTTTGATCTTGTAAAACAAATTTGTGCTAAACAAGTGGTTACGCTTTTTTGAGTAAATATTTGCCATGTGTGACCATATCTTTAGCTACATATAAAAATATTTTTATTAAGTATTGGCCATACTTTATCTGACTAAGATAAGATTTTCTTTTAGATCTTTTTATTTCGCAAACATAATGATTTAAATCGCACAATTAATCGAAAGCAAAATAAGTAAAATATTTAATTTTACAGATAACAATATTTTGAATACACATAATAATATTTTAGGAAATATTATATTGCGTTTTAGTCAAACAAAGAGTGAACTTTAATTAAATTTAATTACGAACGTTTTTGTATTATGTATATTAAAGCAAAAATTACAAAATGAATCAAAATTCGAGTAAAAATTACATATACGTCATAATAGTAGTGTGTATTATTGTTATATTATTAACTGGATTTAAACTTGTATACAAAAGTGAATATCTTGGACTTCGACCTAATTTATATATTGGAGCACTGCGGAGCAACTAGCACTAACACCGCTATAGAGGAGCAGACGAATTTTATTTTTATTTATTTGAATGCATGTAATTATGATATTTGAGTTCAACATTTTGATCGATCAATGTATTTAAATATTTCTATAAAAATGATTCTAAAATTCTCAATCAATATAAAAATAGATTTGTAGACCACACAAAACAAAACGGGCTATTTGTCGCCATTTGTATAATATAAATTGTGTTTTAGTATATTTTAAAAGTAATGCAGTAACTCTTGAACCATTGAAGATAGTCTATTGAAATTTCTTACTGTCATCTACTATGGTATTTCTGAGCTGTAATAAAACGTCGTAAAATTTGTCAACATTGTGAATTTACTACCTAAACATTCGTTTATTATACATACGAATATTAAATTTGTTTGTACTTGTAAATATCTGATATAAATTTAGAATTTCATTGGGATTTATTCTTTAGTTTATTATTAATCATAGTTATTGTAATTCTACTAATATTGCATTATATTCTTTTCTAGTTTATAGACCTAAATATACCCATGCCCTGGGGTCATGTGGTAGGACGTTGGTATGGCAATCGTAAAGTTAGACCCATCCTAGCTCTACACGGTTGGCTGGACAATATGGGTACTTGGAATACTCTGATACCTCTACTACCCGAACATCTGGGCATATTCTGCATCGATTTACCCGGTCATGGTTTATCACCCAAACTGCCTAAAGGCATAGTCTATCATGCTGTAGACTATGTCTGTGTAATTTTACGTATAATGGAAGTATATGAGTGGCAAAAAGTATCCTTATTAGCGCACTCTATGAGTTCTATGTTATCCTTTATATTTGCCTCTTTGTATCCCGATCGCGTGGATATGCTAATTAGTATTGATGTTGTGCGCACACGCTACCGTAATCCCAGTACACAAATTGACTTCATACGCAATAATATAGAGAAATATTTAGTAGAAGATGAACGTTTACAGTTGGCCACTCAAATGGAACCGCCTTCTTATACCCAAGAACAATTGCTGCAACTGATGTTTGAGGGTTCCGGTAGATCGGTGACCTTGGAGAATTGTCAACATATTTTGAAACGCAATATCACCAAATCAGTTAAATATCCCGACAAATACTATTTCTCACGTGATGGCCGTGTCAAGTACTATTTTGAATTCACCACATCACCACCCTTTGCTGCCGAGTTGGCGCGTAGAATTCATGACGTACCCTACTGTGTCATTAAGGGTTCACAGTCCAACTACATAGACGACCAAAGTGCAGAAGTTATAGAAATATTGAAGAGTAGAAATCCTCATTTCGAACTACACGAAGTAGAGGGTACTCACCATGTTCACCTCAATAATCCTCAAGGTGTGGCTGCTGTCATCAATCCATTTATAAATAGACACCGACCACCATTAATAGAGACTTGGTCTTTGAATGATGTAGTCGTGAGTGAAACCATGGAACAATGGAGTATTAAGACCAAAAAACGGAAGAGTAAATTATGACAATTACCTTTCTTTACGAACTGTGCAATGAAAAACATACCAAGCGATAGTGAAAGTAATTAATGAATTGCTAGTTAAGCTTGATTGGAAATAATATAATTTGTATGATAACAGCTAAAATTATTTTTCGAAACAGTTCTGTAAAGAATTGATCACTTAAGATTAATGAAAAATTTCTGAATTAGAAATTTTTTTCATCATATAACTTTGTATAATTTATATAATATAATTTATATAATAATAAATTTATATAATTTAATAATAAATAAAATTTAAACTGATAAGACACATTTTTAAGTAATCTGGTCTAATTTACTTGCATTAGTATTAATACAAAGCATTTAATGTAAAATTCGTTAACTTATATATATAAATAGTAATAACAAGACCTAGTAAACATTTTATTTATGAAACTACAAGTATATTTTATCCTTAAATTAAATTGTAAATTGATTATACACACAGCTTCAAAAGTGTGTAAGCACCAGTGAATATTTTGATTTTTTTAAGATTATGAAAAGCATTATAGTTCAACTTAATTTTTTTTTCATAACCGAATCTATTATTCAACCAAATATCCAACAAAACAAAACTTTTAAATTTCAATCGATGGATAGATTTTAGGATTTTCCAATTAATTTTGTTTATTTTGCAAGCGGCTTCAATGTTCTTCGCTCCATTACATTTAATTTTTTATAGAAAACTCATCTATTTCTAGATTTCTATATTTATATGCTGTTTCAACCGGGTAATAAGTCAATTTTTAATGACTTAGCTTTGAGCGTCTTATTAAATTAAATAGTATCTACAATTTTTAGTACGAAAGTACTTTTTCGGTTTGAAATTTTGGTTTTACGTCCCTGATTGAAGTAGCTGAATTATAGTTAAGAGAATTTAAATTTTAAAGACTTTCGACTTTAATCATTCAATTCGTTTAGTATCTTTCTAACAAGCTCAAAAGCCAAACGTGTATTTTTAGTTTATTGGTAAATTTTTTTAGAAAAATATAAATGTACTTAATTGTAAAACATTTATAAATTTAATAAAAACAAAACAAAAGTTCTTATTCTTATAATTTAAAAACAAATTATTTATTGAAATAATTATGAATGTGAGTAACTAAATGATGAACTATTTTTCTGTTGTATATGCAGCGCTGCCAGACTAATTTCGGAAAAAATCGTCAAAATAAAAAAAAAAGATAAAAAAGAAAAAAAAAATCGTCAAAAAAAATTGGAAAAATAAAAAGTCCCTATTTCTAATAGTATTTTCAAATTTTAATTTAAACGAAAATATAAAAATTCAAGTTTATATAGGGACAATACATATCAAATACACAAATTTTAACTTTTTAAATAAGAAATCACAAAAAATAGAATGTTAAACACAACTTGTATAATATTTGTATAATGTCCGCCTTCACACTTTTCAATTTTGACTCGTCAAGGCAAGTATTTTTGGATGAGAAGGGAAAATATAACAAACATAGACGGTACAAATCAATTTTCTTATTTCCTTTTGTTTTTTTTTTTTGTCTTTCATGCATGTTGATTTGCATTAAAAAGTACGAAAGAGAATTGAACAAAAACTGGTCAGTCAAAGCTGAAGAGTGTGCAACAAAACCTACACTGTTTTATAAATTAATTTAGCATATTTTATTAATTCAGTTTAAATTGCAATGTCAAAGCAATTCAGTTTATTAAATTTTATACAACATTTTGAGTATAGAACCCAATTCATCCATCATATACAGGTACTCATTTTCAAAGAATTCCGTATTTTTGTTATTTAAATTTACTTGGCTGAATATTCTTTCGACGTTTTGTTAAAATAGGAGAAGTTTTTGTAGAATTTCCCTGTTGAAATTCAGAAATTGTTTCGTTTTAAAAATTTCAGTTAATGGAATTCAGTATTTGAAATTTCTTTTTATGTTTACAGATAAATAAGTAATTGCTGCTATCATGACCCAATATAATTTGGAATTATTGTATTTGAACATAACAATTGTCAATAATTAAGAATATAGTAAAATATAGTTTTGTTGTAAAATTAAATGAGATAGTTGTTATCTCAAAAAAAGAGAATTTGGTTACAAAAACATTAATAAAACAAACAAATAATAGAATATTTAAATAATTCAGAAAATAGTCACTTTCAATGAAAAAATCGTCAAATCGTCTACTTTGATATTTTTGAAACAAAAAGTCGTCGAAATGACGATAAATCGTCAAATCTGGCAGCTATGTGTATATGTAGAAAGTTAAATGAGCATTATTTTTAGGCAAATTCAGTACACTGAGAAAAAAATATTAGTTTATAATTTTATATTTTATTTGTTTCTACTTTTATGGATTTTATATTTTTAATTTTCCAGCATGTAGATATACACATCAATGTACCCTGGGGTCATATAGCTGGTCGTTGGTATGGCAATCAGAAAGTTCGTCCTATATTGGCTTTGCACGGCTGGCAAGATAATTTAGGAACCTGGGATCGTCTTATACCCTTACTACCACAGCATATAGGAGTATTATGTATTGATTTTCCAGGTCATGGCAGATCCTCCAGATACCCCAATGGCATAACCTACCACATGCTTGACTACGTAGACACAATCTTGCGCATTGTAAAAGAATACAAATGGAAAAAAGTATCACTCTTAGGACATTCATTAGGAGGCATTGTAGGTTTTATATATGCCGCTCTCTATCCTAATGCAGTCGATATGCTAATACAGCTAGACATTATTTTAACACCTATAAGATCACCCGAGAATAGACTGAGAAAACTTGTAATGGGCACAGAAAAACTTTTAATTGAAAATGAACGTTTAGAGCAGCTAAACTATACAGAACCTCCCCTGCATACCTATGAGCAATTAGAGGAAAAACTATATTTGGGTTCCAACAAATCAATAAACAAAGAAAATTGTAAATATTTATTAAATCGCAGTATTAATGCATCTCAGCTGTGTCCCAAAAAATACTATTTTTCACGTGATGGTCGTATAAAACATTATCATGAGTTCAACGCGTCAATTGAATTGATTCAAGAAATGGCCAAACGTTTGATAAATATCAACTATTTGGTGTTACAATTTAACAAGTCTGATTATATTGAAAATTATATGATGGAAACAGTTCTCAAAATGCATACCAGAATGGAGTTTTATGTAGTGGATGGTACTCATCATGCTCATCTGAATAATCCAACTGAAGTAGCGGCTATAATTAATCGATTTATTTTGAGAAAAATACCTAAAACTAAAAGTAATGAGAGAAGTTCAAATTGTGGTATTATTCAAAGTAAATTATAAAAATAATTTAATAACTAAAGTATAATAAAAAAAGTTTCCGATATTTATAAAAATCTATAAATTTTTTAAAATTTTTCTTAGTGTATGAGTTTGTTTAGTAAAACTTAAGAAATTGTTTCATGCTTAAAAGTATTCTAAATTTATAATACTCTCTTATCAGTGAGTACGTTTGCTTTTTGTGGTCTCTTTCTAAATTGTTAATTCGTTTGTTTCTCTTCTTATATATTTGTGTGTGTATTCTATTCACAATGCTTGCGACACGCGATAACACTTGTGTGCAACCCATAAACAAACTCGTTTCTTGATTTATATAAATTAAAGAACTAAGAAAGTATAATCGGTCAAGCCCGACCATATAATACCCTACACCCAGTATATGTATAAAACAGCTTTACAGAAATGGGCGTTATATTAACCTATTGTTGACCGATCATCCAGCATAACTCTCTGAAAAATGTTGGTATCCAAATAATATTTAACACAAATATATTCCATATATATACAAATAATAACGTACAATTTTATTATGATCGATCCATAATTAGTCGTAGCTCCCATATAAGGTTTACTTCCGAAAATCACTTTAAAGAGCATAAATTTCTTAAAAATGTTGGTAATCAAATAAAATTGGACACAAATGACACCTAATTTTGTAATGGTCGGTCCATAATTAGTCGAAACTCCCATATAAGACCATCTACGTGATTCAAAGTATTTATATCGAGATAAAGTTTAATACACATAATATTTATATTCACAGAAATCAGGACACTGAATTTTGGTCCAAAATAGGAAATATCTCCCATATAACGCCCATTTCGGAAAAACTGTTTTATACATATACTAGGTGTAGGGTATTATATGGTCGGGCTTGACTGACGATACTTTTTTACTTGTTTTTAATTATTGTGTGTTTCGTATAAAAAGATGATAATTTTCATTATAAGTATTAAACACGTAGTTGGCTGCTTAAATTGTACTTATAGCGAGCGTACTACTTAAAACTAACTCGTGTTTTTTATCTAAACAGTGATGTAAAAAAAAATATTTAGCAAAACGCTAAAAAACAATGTATTAGTACATGAATTAAATAATAAACAAAATCTTTTCTCTCGCACATGACGTCACATGTTATTTTTCCATATAATCAATATGTAACAAATAACTTTTGTTAACAAGATTTAAAAAAAAAAATATTTTTCGTAAATTGTTTGATTCAAAATAAAACATTAAATTATTTACTATTTCATATATATTAACATGTATCAAAAAAGTGAACTAAAATAGATATATTTTTATCAGTTAATTATTTTTGTTTGTTTACGTTCGTGTCTTTTATCTCATCCACTAGGAGTTGGTTTAGTTTTCTTATTTGAAAAAACATTCTCAATCGAAAAAAGTGTTTTAGCTTTAATATCCGCATTACTAGTACTTGACTAATTTACATATATGCTTTTTTAAATGCTCGTTTCAAATCAAGTAATTTTCACCACTCAAAGATTTGAATACAGCTTCCAGATTTTTAATTTGACAAACAAATTCTTCAATAGGCATATAAGATTTCTTAAACGCAAAATGTTTCAGTTACCAATTTTTAATTTCATATCACCTTTTCATCATCTGCCTTATAGTGTGAAATACAAACTCCATGCGACACTTTTAATTTTGTTTCATCAAGGTGCCAAAATTGTGCACATTATTTTTTTTATTTTTTTTCTTTTAGAAATCGAAAAAATTGAAATTTACGTTATTTTTTTAACATTTCTACATTTAAAAACGGCACACTTTATCTTAAAACTTTTATTTGCATTAAAATTTATATGGAAGTTAAGCAAACATAAAAATATTTTTGACTTGTGACGTCACAAGACGCTTAGGCTCTCAATTTTATTCTCACAGTGTTTGTAAAATATAACAGACCTGCGCAATGTGTAATCTTTATTATTTGATGCATGGTATTAATATTTAGTTTTTAAAATTTATTGATTATACTATGTAGTATTGTATTTATAAACAACTAACGATAAGGTAAACATGGCAAATATTTAACGCCAACACAAAATGAAATATATTTTATTTATATTTAAATAATGTACATAATAAAAAAGTTCTTTTACTAAGGCGTTATTAATATTTTAATAGCGCTTAAGTTTTTACTAAATATTTGTACATTAAAAAGAATTTATAAACGATTGTTTTTTAGCAACATTTTTCTGCAGATCAGCTGTTTTCGTGTAACATGTTACTGAACATGTTTCAGTTTGGTTTATAATTTAACCATAAATCTACTTATAAACGAACAACGTTTGCAGAATATTGAATTTTATTATCAAAATTCATGCTCGTTTTAGAAAGTGCATCGTGCTCTTTTTTATCGGATAATTTATTTCAGCGTCGAAGCTCACTTCTTGCTGAATGGATACGAATAACAAGCAAACATTTTGTATTTAAGGCAGCCACAATTATGCAAGAACTGTCAATGCATGCAATTTTACATAGAAATTTTACTGGATTTTGTATAGGTTAGTTCTTAATTGGTCATTACTCCGATATAAGATCAATTTCCGAGAATAACTGGAATACCCAAAAAGTCCAAAATAGTATATCGTCACATAACATGTAATAGTTCTCATATATGAGATCCGAAAAATAAAATAACCCGTTTAATAATCGATATCGATAACACAAATTAGTTTGAAGCATTAATGGATCACACCGCTGATTTACAGATGGGGTATTTAATATTCGGTATAGCCGTACAAATTCTTACTTGTTGTTACTGTAATTCCCGTGGTGTTTAGATTGCTCTACAATGTAGAGTCTTCATATAACACATACTATCTATAATTAATGTTTCACATAGTTTAGAAATTGTATATTCCTATGTGGCTAAAAATGCCTATAAAATCAATTACAAGCAGTTGACAACACTGCTGCCGATGTCGTTACTTTTAGAGTGTTTACTAACACTGTTTGGACTAGTGAGCATTATTAGTTGACGGTAGATGCTTTAAAATAGATAAACAAACTTTTTGTATTTTTGGGAAACTTTGTGACGAAAAAAAATGTGTTTTCTAAATTAAACATAAATAATTTAATTGTACAATGGAAACAAGTCAGGCTTTAGTTGTAAGTATTAATATAAATTATGACAAAATATCAATAATATTTATAAATTAATTAAAACTAAGGCAACATTAAAACATGAGTAGTTTTTTAACCTTTGTACTCTTAAATTGTTTAACAAAACGTGAAAAGAGTGTGAGTGCCTTTTTGTTTACCAAATTCTAAATAAATTGCCGAAAAAGAGAATGACGTCTGCGAATTTGAAACGAAATCAAATGAATTGTTTCTGTGTACGTTATATTTAAATCAAATTAATGTTATTGTGTTGTCTTTTAAATTCTTTTAAGGAGAAGTGTTTCAAATTTGGTAGTTTAAACAAAAAAAGTTCATCCAAAAAAAGCGAAAATATTCCGTTCTTTAAACTTTAATTTCATAATTTAACTTAATTGCTAATATTTTGGTCAACAACTAATTCTGCTTTATTTTATTAAATAATACTTTCATTTTATAGTTCGAAGCTATAACAATTGATGTACCTTGGGGTCATATTGTTGGACGTTGGTATGGCAACCGTGAGGTACGTCCCATCCTAGCCCTTCATGGCTGGCAAGACAATCTCGGAACATGGGATCGTTTAATACCCCTGCTGCCACGTAACATTGGTATATTATGCATTGATTTACCTGGGCATGGTAGATCTTCGAAATATCCTGTGGGCATGACCTACCATGTCCTCGACTATGTTCAAATAATTGTTGAAATTGTTAAGGAATATAAATGGCGAGAAGTATCCCTAATGGGTCACTCTATGGGTGCTTTGGTTAGTTTTTACTACGCCGCCCTCTATCCTCGCATGATGGATATGTTAATACAAATTGATATAATAAAACCGACATATTTGTCCTTAAATAGACAAATAGAGAAATTTAAAATATTAGCTGAAAGGTCGTTAATCGAAAATGAACGTATGAAGGAAATGTCTTTAAAGGAGCCACCCTCGTATTCATATCAACAATTGGAAGATCTCCTGCTTAAAGGCTCCTTGCAGTCGGTGAAGCGAGAGAATTGTAAATATTTACTAAACAGAAGTATAGAAAAATCACAACTTTATCCTGCCAAATACTACTTTTCACGTGATAGTCGTATTAAACAATGTGTGCACCTACCGGGCGATCATGGTTTGGCTTTGGAAATGGCTAAACGTATAAGAAATATAGCTTATATGATGATAAGATCGGATAAGTCGGGCTTAATTGCAGCCATCGATGAGGAAATAGTTGATGTTTTAAGAGCTAATAACTCGCACTTTGAATACCACAGTTACGATGGTACTCATCATTTACACTTGAATGATGCTGAGGCAGTGGCAGCTATAATTAATCCGTTTATATTGAGATATCAGCCTTTAATGTTACCCACCTGGACTGTAGATGATAATGTAAAAGGTTTTAATCAGACGGAAATGAAAAGCAAATTATAGATGTGATTTGTGAGTAGTATCTACATACATATATAATTGATCCGATAATGGTCTAAAGAATGAATAAGAAAAAAAAATTAAAAATGTGTGTTTTTTATGGTACATAATTAAAATAATAATAAGTAATATAAACAATTTTTAAGTGTTTGTTAATTTTATTTTGTTGCTCTGCAAGTAAGTCTTTCTTTGAATAATTTTTTATACCATTTGCCGTTTCGTTAATAGAATATAAGGAAATTCAAAAAATTTTGAAAATCGTTGATATTGAATTCAAATGTCTCGTATATATTTTTTGTTTTGAAATGAAACAAGAAAATATAATCGGTCAATCCAGACCATATTCGCCTAGTAAATGAGCAGAAGTCGTAACTATATTGTATATATGACCCACTACGGACCAAAATTTAGAAGCTGGTTGGTTGAATGATTTCTGTTAAATTTTATCTCAATCAAAGTAAATGTGGAAAAAAAAAATGCAGAATTTTTTTTTGGAAACCAAACTACTGCTTACCTTTAAACCATTTGGAGAGGCTTTGGCTGAGGGTTAAGAGCGATTAAGCGAGTATTTCAAATAAATTAATTGGAAATTTGGTGGATAGTAAATCATTTCCTAAAAATTTTAAATTGTTGTTTTCATTTTGTATGCCATTTTTTCAGCAAAAGTATTTTTCATATGAAGTTTGACGCCTTTATTTTTAAGAGAGAGAAAATATTTTTTTCGTGCAACTCTCAGCTTGAATTGGTTTAATTTAATATTTTGTCTGGACAAAAATTAACTGAGTTATCAATAGGTTACATTTTTACACACAAAGTTGTATTGAATTGTATTGTATTGTGTATTTCAATGACCAGCAGCGAAAACAACTTTCAGTTTTAATTCGTTTCGAATACACAATATTTTACAATAATTTAATACTTGTTTTTGATACTTAAAAACCAAAGTAAAATAAATCAGTGGCCACATTAAAACTAATAGATTTTGTTTACATATTGCAGCTTTGATTTTCCAGACAAATCGTTCGAAATGGATGAATCCTGCTGCAAAAACTCGAAACAAATGCATTAATAATAAACATATTTATATTAGATATAAAATAGAAAAAAATTGGACAGTCAGCCAGACGAACCATATACTTTAAGGTAACTGTTAGACTAATATTGTTTGGCTTTGTAAACATTAGCACAAATTCAATATATAAATACGAGTATATTGGTTGACCATAATCGTAATTATGCGAAATTTCTGAAATTTGTTTCAATGTTTGATTATAACACCCGAAAATCATTTAAAGACGTATGTATATGTTTCTTATATATATCTATATTTATCTGCTACAATTTACGAAATTTATGAATATATGCATATATCATTGTTATAAATGGGCCTGATGCTGATGCCCAGACGAACAATATATGAATTGTTTACAATTACGAACGCGGGAATATTAAAAAGGCAGAAATTAATAATAAATTTATTTCTTGACTTAGATGAAACCAAAAATGTTTTAAAACTGTGCAATCAGCAATATAAAAGGCGCTTGAAATATAAAAAAGGCAGGTATTATTAAAACTTTGTGTTCCAAAAGCAGACAAATTCCGAAAGTAAATAAATATGTTAATATTATAAAGCAATATCCTTCATGTCCAAACGGACTCTCACCAATAGTTTGGAGAATTTTGCATCATTTTCTATTCTAAAAAAGTATACAAAATCAATTAAAATAAATTTATTAAACAAATTTATGCAATGCATCACCCATTTTTGTGATGATTGTTTGCTGTTTTTTTGCGCATCACCTGCTTTAGTGATGCCTTTTAAAACAGAATGCATTTGCTGTGATGCAACATTTTGCTTTTCCGAACGATGCGCAGATCAAATGTCAATGTCGAACCAAGGTATTAAAAAAATCATACCGCTGAAGTTTGGGATGATCAATTAATAATTTTCAATAGCTCCCATATAAGTTTCACGTCGCACAGTGCAATAATTTGCACATGTCTAGATAGGAAGTGTTGTTGAGTTAGAGTTTTGAATTTTGACCTTATAAGCCACCAGGGTCGGTGTCAACGACCTCCAAAGAAATTAAAAGCGATCCTGAGTATTCGTTTGTGGTTGGATGTCAAAGATAAAACTATTTATGAAATCGAGAATTAAACGAAACTTTGTCGTAGCTACATATGTAGCTGTAGCTTAATATCTATTATAGTTTACTAGACATTCACATAAGAAAATTATATTTTTAACTTTTATAGCCAACCTAGTCTGGGTTTTTGATAATACCGGTTCCAAATATTACTCGATTTTTTAATATTTTATTCTGGATTTACAACAATTCTGTAAACCTTGTCAAAAAATCATCATATAGTCAAAAATATATGCATTCAAAGTTAAAAATTTTTTAAAATGTGTTTTTTTTGCCATTTTATGGCATAAAAATATACTTATATTCTTTTTACATTATTTAAGAATTTTCCAAGTTGACTTTAACATATTTATATTTTAGGGCAAATGTTCTCGAATCGCATAGTCAGTATTCAAAAATTCTAACCGATATATTGACTTATATGTTCTTAATTATTTTGCAAAGAGTTTCCATAACTTGGAATCGACAATATGGCCAATAATCTAAAAAAAAAAATTTTTTTGGGATTTTTCAGAACTTTTATGGAAATCTTATAAAAAATGAATTTTAAAACTTTTTGTTACGTTATAAATTTTAAATTCAATTTGCACTTAAGTATTTTATACAAATAAATGCAAGATTTTATTCAAAGATATTTATAAAAAAAATTTTATTTTAGTTTAAACAATTTCCTTTATAAATATTCACCCCTATCGTGAATAAAAATTCCCCATGAAATTTGTTCCCTTTTCACATTTTTCCTATTAAAATTCAATGTTAAAAAAATAAATGGGAACAAATTTAATGTGGAATTTTTATTCACGATAGGGGTGATATTTTATATAAGTAGAGAATAGTTAATATTTAGAAATTCCTTTTTTCCAAATTCCAACACTGTACGCCGAAAAATATCGCAACTGGACCAATTGATATTTATAAAAAAAATATTTAAAGTTTATTCCCACTGTGACTTATTTTGCACAATTTGTATAATTTGTTTGTGTTATTAAATTTCGTATGAAACTTTTTTCAAAATCTTAATTTACAGAAACGTATTAGTTTCACGCAATTCACATGTTTTCTTGAAAATTATAATATCACTTGACATTTTTGAAGCCATATTAGCTACTCACCACTTATGCTGCAACTGGATTTTTGTTTAAATACTCAAGTTTTGTTTTATGATTTAAAAGTCTTTAAAGTGATAACTCAAAACCTTAGCCATATTCATTGATCACCGATCGTGCATTCTTTAAGCTCTTAACAATTATATTTGATTAATTTTCTTAAATAACTATTTGGTTACCATGCATTTGAAAATACTGTTCAAAATTATTGCAGTCAATTGCTGTTGATAATTTTATTAGAATTCATTTAGCAGTTGTTTTTTGCTTAATTATAGTATGCGGATTTTAAACATAGAATTTAGTGAAAACAATTCTGCAACCAAATAACTGCAAAGAAATACAAGAATTCTATGGCTGCTCAATAAATTCAGTTCTCACAATAAAAGCTAACCTTAAAAATTCCCATCAATTCCATTAAAATTTAAATTTTACAATGAACGTCTTTAACCAAACCTTGAATCAAGCGAATTTGCCACAAGCAATGAATTTCTAATTTTTCTTTAGTTGGTAGTATGTAGTTTAATTCTTTGCTGGTGCACAAATATTGCTTTTAGCAGTTGCCTTTGAGTAGAAAATAAGTTAAGCTTATGCTGAAATTTATTTCCTAAATGTAGTTACAGTTTGTTTTCTTCTGCTTAACTTTCAGAAAATATTATTGCACACGTACTTTTAGCAAGTATTGTGCAATGTAAACATTGTTTTGGCATGTAAACGCTTTTTTTATATAGAGTACTTTTACGATGTTTACGTGGTAACAACACAAATTCGCAATACTACTGAACTGTAATTTAAGTAAACGCATATTTGTAGTATTTGTTGAAAATTTTCAATGTCCAAGTCAAATAGACGATATGATTGAAGTCCCTAAATTTGTTAAAATAATATATAAGAGTTAATGTCAGGCATCTTGTGCACCAAAACCAAATACAAAAAACCTATTTACCAAAATTTACAAACGCGTAAGAATTAAAAGCAAATCTAATTTCTTCTATTTTTTCGTATTAGAAAAAAAGTTTATTTTAATTTGTTTAAATTATCTAATTTATAGATTTTCTCATACTAAATAATCGATGGCTTGCAAACCACAAACAACTTGTTTTTGGTAATATTTAAGCAGTTGCAAAACGAATGTCAAAGTTAGTTAGCATTCGCTTTATCACGTTCAACAAATGCTCAGGAACATATTAAACACTTTACAAACAACAAAACCAGCACAAACACATGTTTACACGTCACAACTTTACACAGTGGGTTTTTGGGGTTTTTAGAAAAATTGTTAATTACACATTTTGTGTTAATTTTGTATTTTGACAAAATTTACATTTTTTCCCCTATAACTATGAAAATATTTTGTCAGTGGTAAAAATTTTATTTAATTTGTATAAATATATACAATAAAATTCGATAAAATTAAAAACTTCTGTAATTTTTCACATTAAAGTCAGCTAGTTTTGCTCTCAGCTAAAATATTGCCATGCATTTCTATAATTTCCTAGTGACACAAATTTTGATTTTGGAGAATTTAAAAAAGTGTGTTTCTTAACATATCCTGCTCTATTTTAAAACTAAAGCATGGTGTACATAAAATTTGGTTTTAGAATTAAAAAATACAAATAAAAAATTAAAGTCTTTTGAACTATAAATTGAAACCCAGTTATTTATATATCAGAAAAGTTAAAAAGAGGTGCTAGGCAAACCAATATCTTTCTACCAAATTTATAATTGTTATAACATCCCCCCACTACTGAAAACACGGTGTGCATGTTAAGTTCTGCATTATTTTCTTAACACATCGATATATTAGTAGAAGAACCAAAGTATATACAGTGGGCAGCAGCAATGAGTAACTGTCTGTACCTTATTAATTTACTTTTGGTTTAATGCAAAAAAAAAAAATAAGTGACAATACAAAATAGAAATTACTAATTTTCTGGAAATAAACAATTAGTACAAAAGAATCTTGCATGTACTCAAGTTTGCTCAAGTGTTACTTTTGCACAAAAATATCAAAGTTTACAGTTTGTATGTATTTGCTATGTATATAACTTTCAAAAAACATTAGATTGATACATATTAATTTAATTGCATCTGGTAAACACTTTTCGCAAATTATTCAACACAAGTCATATTATAACACAAATTATAATCAATAATTAAGAAACTATCAAGTGGGGCAAGGAAAAGCTATAACCACGCGAATAATAGTTAAACAGCTTAAATTAAGTCAATGAGTGGTCATAAGAGTCCAAAAAAGCCATTCTATTGTTCACAAGCCACAAATTAGGGGTCGCAAAAGGCTATTAATTGATAGCATACATTAAAAGAGCCAATTGTTTAATACCAAAAGATGTTTCTATAGCTTTAGGCAAACTGGTTAGTATGTGGATAGCAAGACGAGACTTTCGTAATAACGGTTGCATTTCAGCAGTAAAAAAATTAGAACAAATTTAATAATTTTTAAACCGACGGAAAATAACATTACTGGAGCCGAACAGCCCAGAAAATTCAATACACCATATAAAAGGAACATGAAGCACGGTGGAAGGAATATCATGGTGTGTGGTTACTATACATGGTGGTACCTCGGTCCACTGCAAAGAACTGAAGGAATTATGAGGAAAGAAGACAATCTGCATATTTTGCAAACTCATCTTCCCGATTATGTATAGGGTTTTTTAGACGTCGGAAAAACTTTTTTAACTGGCGGCCATTTTTCGGCTGTCAAATGATTTATGTTTGTAGGCGCTAGTCTACGCCGATAAGACTGAAACAACTAACCACTTGACGGACAATATTCGCTGCGTTTTGGCCGATATAAGGCCACAAATGTTGGAAAAAGTCATGGAAAATTGAAACTCTAGATTAGACTACGTCCTAGCCAGTCATATACCAGAAGTCATATTTAAATTATAATGTCTTTTGTAATTTTGCACAAAAACATCAAAGTTTACCTTTAGATTTGTATGTGTTTGTTTTGTTTATAGCTTGAAAAAAAAAACTTTGTTTGATATTAATTTAAATATATGTACATATGTGATAAACACTTTTTGGAAATTATTCAACGCAAATCAAATTAAAACACAAAATCTAGTAAATAATGAAGATACTGTCAAGTGAGGCAAAAAAAGCTATTCCATGCGAACAGATTCGATTATCTTTCGAATCATGATTTTCAAAATAAATTTTCACAATCTGGAAGCGTTGTTTAGCCGTCAGTATATTCATGTTGACATGCCGAAACAAACTAAACACAAATCAACAAAATGACCGCAAGAACGTCTATCAGATAAATTTCAAAAAATTTTATTTTTGTTCGTTTTTCTTTTTTTAGGAGTTGATGATTTTAGTTGTGATTTATAAATTATTTTGTTAAATATTTTTATGCTATAACAAGTGCACAAAGTACTTCGCATTATAAGTATATTTCCTTGTATCACACCATGACAAAACTCATGTGGTAATAAAAATAAGCCTCATCTTATCACCTTACTTTTTATGCACTTTACCTTAACTTTGGGTAAAAACGGAAATATGTTAAGCAGTCGAATTCTGTAAACCAATTATTAACTTTATAAATATTCTTTTGATAAACGCAGAAACTCTGTAAAAATAATAAAAAAATTACATAATTTAAAATTAGTTCAAAATAACTTCTGTAGTGTTGCTGCATTTTGTGTGTATACATATTAAAAATAATCATAATATAATATGGTAAAACCAAGGTATAGTAAAATTTTGAAATTTGAATTTTCAAATACTTATAACTTGATATAAGAGATAAATAGCACCCAAAAGTATTAATATTAGTGAAGGTGGACTACTTGAAAACATCATGTGGGGTTTGTATTCAAATCTTAATCTCCAATACTTCTCAGCTGCGCTTTTATGCCGAATGATTAAAAATGTCTGATTCATTTCGAAATATTTTGATTGCCACTGTAGCATGTTTTGTAGCAATTCACAACTTTTAAACTCTAAGATTATCCTTACATTATATAATGATATCAAATATTTTTTATTACCAACCCATTGTGCTTGCTGTAAAGTAAATTTCACAATAAATGTAAAATTACACTGCTTCTGGCAATGCAAAACTATTTCAAACTCTGGGGAAACTAATTTATATATAGTAGAGTTGTAGTTGTTGGCTTATTTACTCGTTCGTTTTACAACTTAATGAATATACAAGTATAATTATTTTTGTAGTTAAGCACATACTTTTACACTCTTAAATATCTTCACAATATTAAAATGTTCAAATGAAGGTGCTGAAAAGTTTCTACTTAAATGAATATGGCCAGCTTTGTAATTCTCTTTCTAATGTATTCATTTTGTATCACTTACAATTGGTTTGACAAATTGTACTAATTTTAAAGTCATGAATTATTTATTCGCAGAACTTATTTCCCTAAGAAATGTATGCAGGGGAGATATAAAAATTAAACAGAAAACTGTTAATATTATTAATACAAAATGGGTTTGTAAGTAAAGGTTTACAGACTTATTCAGAAAAAAATTAAAGTAGACTTCAAATGTACTTTAAGAAAATTTTGTCTAAAAGCACACTTCAAACCTACTATAGTTAGTATGTAAATGATTTTTGGATTACCTAGCTAAATTATGCTATGTAAGGTGTGAAATCACATTGTCGAAATATTTGATGAAATAAATTTGCTTAACATTATAATAAGCTTATAAAAAATATTCTTTAACCCTTATGTGATTGACACAAAACTCTTTTTTTTTTTGTACGATAACGTACCTGGGTACCTCCTTCATACAAATCTTATGAAAAACAATCCATTTTGCAACAAAATTTTAAATGTTACAAACGTTTAAATACAATAAAATATCAAAAGTTGAAAGCTCTCAAGAAGCTTCAAGTACGATGGTTGTCAACTTCTACAAAAAATATTTATGTATTTCAAAATCTAAAAGGCTTTGTCAGTCACATAATAATTAATTAAAGAAAAATATGTAGTTAGTTTTTTATTTAACCTGTAAATACTTGAAATCAATGTTGCACTTTAGACAAAAAAAAGTTGCGCTTGTTTACGCAACTCAACTTTCACTTGTTAATTTAATTTCCTTACAATATAATTAAGGTAATTTTTATTTATACATAAGTTCTTTTATAATTTCTCTCAAAGAACTTTTCCAGAGAATTACTATTTAATATAAGGCTTAACTAAAAAGTAATTCATTAACATAACTTAATAGTGTTATTCTGATACTTTATTTGCTTTAAAAGGAAGCAAAGTACGAGTAGTTTTATCTGTAACCATCCGTGCAAAATGTGCTTTTCTAAAGACTACTTTATTTTTTTGCACTTAAGGCAAATGCAAAAAACACAAGCAATTAAGTAAAAATATCTCAAATAAAAACATTTATTCATAATATGGTAGAATACACTATAATCTATGTATTTTATGTTAATTACTCTGATAAATACTTACAAGATATTTTCATAATATTCTTCACCCCACAAACAGTTTGTGTTTAAACAAATTTAATAACTTTGATAAAGTTTTGGTCATAAATATAATACAACAGATGTTTTAGCTTTACAGCTTATTTATCTATTTCATAAAAAATTATTAAAAATGTCACAAAATTCGTCAAAGATTTTAGTTTAGTTTGCAGGTGGACAAAAATCTAATTTAAAAGAACCTGGCTTGAAATTTGGTTTGACATTAATGTAGGACATAACTAATATTGACAACAAAATTTGGAAAAATCGAACAATTGCCAAGGCCATTTTTGGGAAATTAACTATTATTTAAGAAATTGCTTAAATAGTTTTAAGAATATTTATGAAATTTTGTTTTAAAAATATTATTTGTGTACCATTTTGTAAAAAAAAAAAAAGTGTAAACAATAACCTCGAAGATAATTATTGATGGGCGGTGTACGCCTACTTTTTTATTACAGATATTTAAGCTGTGTTGGACAACCTTGGGCTGGATATCATTTTTGACTTATGTACATTGTAAAATTAACTCTATTCTGAACAAAAAGGGGCGTGAACCACCAACTATTTGCAGTTTTATAAATTTATAACAATCAAAAAGTTTTAACTAACTGTATTTGCATTTATTATTTAATTAAAAAAAGCAAGTATAGTTATTAGAATTACACAAAAAAAATAATAAATTGATATTTTTTATATTACAATATTTTACTAACAGTTACGACATTCATAATAGTGATGGTACGGTGACAAGCGATCTGACCGAACACATTTTATTTTATAATGTATTCTTACATAATCATTCAATTTTATGTGCAATATAAGTGAATTTTTCTTATAGATAAAACTATTAGTCTCTGGAATTAAAAAAAAATCAAGCAAAACTTTAAAATTCTGTATAAATCGCAAAAATCGCCAGCAAACATGGTTTAATCTCTTACTAGAGACATTCCAACATCTGCCACATGTATAGGTTGTGTGAGGGAGCGTGAGGAAGCTATAGTTTTATTCCAACGAAGTTTCCGTTTTTTTTTTTTAATTTTTAATTTTTGTTTTTCATAAATGACAACAATAAGTTTTCGGTTAAATTAAAATATGAGCACGGATTTAAAAACTATATTAAAAATGCTGTATTTAAAAAAAATGGACTTATAACTCCAACAACAAAAAAATTATAAGTGTTTAAAGTTGGGATGGTGCTCAAAAATATATTTTATTTCTCAAAAGTCGATTACAAGATGTGACTTTAAACTCCTGTATCAATTGAAACAGCACTTTTTTCGTCATATTATGATTATTTCCATAGTATATGGATTGTTTGCTGTCACATGGATTTAAATTATAACAATCTGCCAACTTTTATTTTTCAATTTTTGTCCACCTAGATTGGCTAAATGTCGCACTGTGCACTGGTTGAGTAAAATGTTGCCAACCAAAAACCATACTCTTTAAAATTGAAACAATTTTAGATTCCCATTAAATTCTCAAAAAATTAATACATCCACAAACGTGTCTTTTATTAAGCTGAAGGCATATTCGAAAATAAAATTGCAGTGACTTTTACTAGTGAATCAAGCTAATATCGGATATCCTGTTCTGAATTGAAGAATCATCGTTTGACATCGATCGAAACAAATAGTAGTCAGATGGGGCAAGCTCCGCACTATATAAAAATTAATAATTCGGTGCGATTTAAAGATTTGGGATTTGTATTCATGTATGATATGTATCCTTCAAAATAAAATAAATAAGTTAATAATGACAAAAACCGCGTTCAAAAGATATATAATCTATTATCAATGCCGCATTTTTAAGTTATACATCCAATATATTTCTTAAAAAGTTTATAATAATAATAATATTTGTTTATCTTACTTACTGTGTAAATCTTCTGAGCAGAGTAAAAGTAGCAATGTTAAACATATTTCGATAAAAAATTGGTATATATTTAAATTTGTTAAATTCCGCCCATTATTTTAGCTGGCTCAACTACAAATGACCTTTCAAAATATGACATTTAAGGTCGTAAATGGTGTCATTTGTATATGTAACAATAAAAATTTCATCATAAATAAGTTTTATATACAAATATTGTGTGGATTAGTTGAGTGTCTGTAAGAGTGTTTTATTCGGTTGTCTCGAAAAAATATGGCTATCGGTTTCTATGCATTTGTACCGGTTCAACTAATTTTCCTAACTTTTTTTAATTTTGCTGTTCACAATAACTATTTGTGTTCATTTCTCTCTTAGGCTCTGTCGTGTTTAATTTTTTTTTTTTAATGAAGGATGGGCTGACATTTTGTGATACAAATTTTATGTTCGGCCGATTTGGCGGATCAGCTAAGAATATTTTGTGAAATTGTTGTCCCCTTAAGTTGTTTTCATATGGAAGATTTGATCTTTAAAGGTTTATTCTCTGTAATGGATCTTATATGGAAGCTATGGCCTATAAAAAACTGGTGATCACAAAATCCAGTAGTATAATTATTACATGCATATAACTAATCTTGTAAGATTTAGTTCCAATATCGATATAGTATACATGGCCCAGTCTGAACTTTTTGAATCGTTTGATGATAATGTGTAAGATGATAATTGTCACTGAAAATTTACAGCTAATGAAAAAATCGGTATTCAAAATTAAATAACTAATTGTTCAGATTAAAAAATATTTAACAATATCATCTCTGAAAATTGTATTTAAATATTTCTTTTCAGATTGTTTTCGTATTCAGTTTATCAATATGCAATAATGTAAGTATAAAAATACTTTTTTAAATAAATTAATAAATTTAATATAAAAGTTACTAAAGAAAATATTACCAAAACTATTAAGTTATTCAATTTAATGAATCATACATATTAATCATGTGTCTTCTTACATTACCCATTGTAAAAGGTTGGCTATTCAAAGCAGAAGATCATTCCAATCTATTTTATTCTTATTTAGTGTAATAAATTACAACTCAAATTGTCCTGAGTTGTTGTCATATATAAATTATAATGTACCCTCAAGATCATTAAGATATCATATTTACTTTTTTATTTAAGGATATTTTTTGAATCCATATAAATAAATAAATGAAATGAAAGTCTTTTCTCTATTTTACATGAATTGCCAAACCTATTCTGTAAAATTCTTGATCACTAAAATAAATATATACATACTTAAAAGCTTAAACACTTCTTAATCCTTAGAGGTTGGCTATCAAGCAAGTGCTCTCTTAATAAAAATGATTGCAGAAAACAACACCAGGGGCCAAATTACCGCATTCGATATCGAGTAAAATTGATCGTAATTTTCTTATTTGAGATTATGGCATTCGATATCAAGCAAGAAATTTAGTACATTTTATCATAATTTTTGTATTAACTATCCATGAAGAAGCTATCCATTGTGATAGCGAAATATTGGATATATAAATATATAGAAAATTTTTATATAAATATTAAAACTGACCTAATTGCTTGAAAAAAAAGAAATTATAGATTTAAAATAGTATTACAAAGAAAAACATTTGGTAAATTTTTGTAATTATATAAGGGCCAGGAGCAGCAGGCTATTACTCGCAAGACCTTGGCCAAGGTCCCGGGTATGAATACCACCTCGAAGTCCCGAATATGAAAGAATTTTTTGTAAAATAAATAAATTTTCTCCTGGTCCTTTATATTTATGTTTACACAAAAAACCAACGAAAAAATTTTTCGATTTTTATCTGTATGTATATGCAAAAGGCATTAATAATATACATGAACCATGTTTATGAGATTATTAAGTTTGTCATTCGGCATATATATTCTGGGTCCTCATAAAATTCCAGAACGATTTAGCCATGTCCGTCCGCCTGTTGAAGGCACGAGAGGGCTTTGAAACAATAAACCTCTTTGCAAACATTCGTTGTTTTACCGAAATGTTTTGCATTAAAAATGGACAAAATCGGTCAAGTAGGATGTACTTATAGACTAAAATATTAGACAACATCTATATTTTGCAGATATGTTTTCTAATATAAAGCAGATAATATCATGAAATTTTGCATAATTTTGAGAAAAATAGACTTTTAATATATTCACGGAAAACAGAAGAAATTTTGGAAACAAAAGTGATCCCAGATGTTGGTCCTTTTAGCCGCAGGGCCTCTTTTTTTCTGGGAAGAATAGACTGCACTTGAACTATAAGAATTTTCGGAAACGTAAGTGTTCACAGATTTTTGTTCATTTAGTCATAGGTCTTTCAAATAGCTCGTATAAATAACGTCATTGATACAAAATGATTAAAGTATGAATAGATAACACTACTGTTATATAGGTGATGGGTGTATAAGATTCGGCACAGCCGATTACACACTCTTCTTTTATTAAATTACATTTTTTTTGCATCAAATTTAAAATTAGGTATCACATTTCATTTAACATGAAACATTTTGTCTGTTCAACCTTTCTCAACAATTAATCAATCTGCTCTAAGAATTATGTCAAATCTTCCTTTAAACCTTAAAGTTGACCTTTCTGAACAATTAATCAATCTGCTTTAAGAATTATGTCAAATCTTTCCTTTAAACCTTAAAGTGACTTCAATAGATTAATGGAAAACGATAAATGAATTGTTTTAGAATTCTTTATTTATTTAATGTCTATCAACAGTATTTTATCATGTGATAAAGCTGGTATAAGAATTCTTAATTTATTTCATTACTGTATCAAATAACCAAATATTCTAATGCGAAAAAGCAGACTTATTTAATACATTCATATACATAAGGATTGTGAGTCTGCTGTTTCTTGTCATTAGCCGATTATTGATGTTTATTGCAAATTGTTAAATCATATTTAATGATTGTCTTCTAACCAACAAAATATTTAGCCCAATGTCGTTTTTGTTTTTATAACCATCCGTCTTTCTGGTGCTTCTTATTAAGGACTTGCTCTGACTCAGTACTTGCTGGTGTTAGTATTTGTAGTTGTGTTGTCTCATTGATGTAAGAAAATATGTAAGTTTTGTTTTTGTTGTTGGTGTTTTGCTTTTCTGTTTTAAATTTATTCTGGTATTGTAGATATTTTACACTTCTATTTTATCATGCCAAACAAATATTCCATGGTAAAATGCACAAATTCATTGTACTTGGTCGTAATAGTGAACGTAATATGAACAACAGAATATCAGTAGCAAAAGCGGCAGAAGTAAAGGCAACCAACAACAGCAACAGTAATAGTAGCGTCAGCCACAAGGACATTATTGTAAATAATCACACACGCACACACTCAGATACACAACAAATGTTATACAAATGTTATACAGTAGAGCAAAATGAAAATTATTCGTACAATAGGATAGAAGATTAAAATCTTCTTTTAGGGAATAATTTTAATAGAAGTAATAACTTAAGGGATAAAGTCATATGCAGCACTGCATACAATATAGGTATTCAGAAATACAGTCAAACCTCGATATAACGACCCTCAATATAACGAATTCCTCGATTTAACGAATTTTTTAAATCCCCTACAACGCTCCATTAAATTTAATACAAAATAAACCTCTCCATTACGAATACATTTGTCAATAGCCGCGTTATAACAAATTTTCATTCACTGCAGACTAACGAAATAGAAATAATTATTTACCTCTATTTAACGAATTTTATCAACTTACAACCTTTGCATAACGATTTCCATCAATTAATCCAAATTATATGAAACAGTTACACACAAAATTATTGTGTTTGCAACGACAACGTCTCCAGCAAACCTACATTCGTAGTCGACAGCAGCATGCATTATACCAACTGCTGAAATATTCGAAGAAAAATTTATTTTTGAATTTTAAAACTACAAAATACAGTGTTTTCCTTCAAATGTGTTTTGATTTATTAGCGGAAATCATTCGCTATAACATGGTAAGCAGATGATGATTAATATACATGCAACTTCACCTCGATATAATGAACCTCATTGTAACGAATTATTCAATATAACGTTTCTTTTTCTAATCCCTTTAAGATTCGTTATACGAAGGTTAAACTGTAATAGGATTTCCTATAATGACAGTGAGATTTCGAATCTGTACTATGATTAAATTGATTTTACAATTATTATGCGGTTATTTATTCATTTAATTTAACATGGTACCACTGTGCGTCTATATATATAAACTGTATTCAGGGCTGCCAGATGAATTTCAAAAAAAAACATCGTCAAAATCCCGATAAAAAAGAAAAAAGTCGTCATTTCGTATATTAAAAACCGTCATAAAATCTGAAATATAAAAAGTCACTATTTCTAATAGTATTTTGAAATTTTAATTTAAACGAAAATGTAAAAAATCAAGTTTGTATAGTCTCTTCTACAATACATATCAAAATAAATAAATTTTAACTTTCTAAATAAGAAATCACAATATTTTTATAAAAAAAACTGGTCAGCTAAAACTGAAGAGTATGAAATAAGACTTACAGTATTTTAAAAATAAATATCTAAATTTAGCACAATTTATTAATTCAGGTTAAATTACAAAGTCAAAACAATTTAGTTTATTAAGTTTTAAATAACACTTTTAGTATAGAATCCAATTCATCCATCATATAAAGGTACTTATTTTTAAAAATTTCCGTATTTTTGTTATTTAAATTTATTAGGCTGAATAGTTTTTCGACGTTTTGTTAAAATAAGAGAAATTTTTGTAGAATTTCCCCGTTGAAATTCAAAAATAGTTGCCTCTAAAAATTTTAATTCATGGAATTCAGCATTTAAAATGTGTTTTATGTTTATAGGTAAATAAGTAATTTCAATACTATTTGGAATTATTATACTTAAACTTAACAATTGTCAATAATTAAGAAAACACTACTATTACTTAGTTTTGTTTTTTGAGAATTTGGTTACAAAAACATTAATAAAACAAACAAATAATAGAAAATTTTAATAATTCAGAAAATCGTAAATTTCAATGAAAAAATTGTCAAATCGTCACTTTGCTATTTTTGAAAGAAAAAAATCGTCAAATCTGGCAGCTATGACTGTATTATGGATTTGTTTTTGAGAGAGCAAACATTTCACACATAAGAACATGTATTTGATACGCATACATCTGTATGCATTTGTTTACATACATATATAGTATTTATATATATAGATGTATGTACATAATACTTATGTACTTGTATATTTATACTATAATACTTTACAGAATGAACTATGTGTTGTAGCAAAATTCCATTCAAAGATGAAGAGCCCGAGATTGTATTTTGTGTAAATGAAAGACAATTTATTCGGCTTAAAAAGGTTCATTTATTATGCCGTCTTAAAATTTAACACATTCTCTAAATGCTTTTATCCTTGAGCAAATAAATACAACGTCAACAACAAACACAAGAACAAAATTCTACAACTTGTATGTAGTGAAAAATGGAGAAAAACTGAAAAATCAACAACCAAATCATTTTACCCTAAGGATACACATTTTTATTTTTAAACAAATATCAAGTTTTATTTTTAAAACATGAATGTTTTACACAGGCTCATTTATTTGTCGCTAAAGAACTCAACAAAAAAACGTTAGAAAGTAAAAGTAAAGAATTCACACAAGTAGAAAAAGTGTAGTAAAAAATAGGGAATAAATTAAAGTTGATGTGATTTAGTTAAATATATGTTGACCAACCCAAAATATTTTTAAAGACGTTGAGAGTACAATTAAAAATAAAAACTAGTATTTATAAAAAGTATTTTAGAAAACTGTGTGATTTGTGATTTCCGGAAAAAGAGAATGTCCGTCCTTCCGACTGGCGCTCCATTTCAACCTGGTGCGTTATGTATGTGTTGAAATTTTAACAGTATAGTTATAAAATTTAATACATTAGATTTAGCTGACTAAATTAGTTCAAATCGGTCCATTATTGCACATCGTCACCACTCAAATATTCTGATCGGTCAATAATTGACTATAGGCCCACTCTATCACTCTAAGAAGCATTAATGTTCTAAATATGTTGGCATTCGAAAAAAATTTATCAGAAATAAGTTCCATATATAAACAAATCTTTACACCTAATTGATCGTAATTTTCCAAAAATCTCTTTAATATTAATAAATCTTTTACTATTTTTGATAACGATATAAAATTAAACCCAAATAAGTTTTATATACTGAAATCATTCTACTAAATTTTTTTAATGTTCATTTCAGAGTTCCTAAAGCTAATGTAAAGCTAATCTTAAAATTGCAAGTAATGATTCAAAATATGTATTATGATAAACGATATCGAATTCCAACTTGATGCCAGTGTTTATACCAGATTTATAAGTACATTATTTATTAAATTTCAGAAGTGGTCCCTTACGACTATAGGCAATTATGGACCAATTGGCATACAAGTTGGTAAGTCGAGATTCCTAGACATGGAATTTATTTGCCAAGAGTCTTAACTTGATAACGATTTTCGATATATATTGATATTTATTATATTTATTTAAGTGATTTTTGGAAGTGCACTTTATATGGGGGATATAAGCATATGTTCAGAAGTGGTCCCTATATGTCTACAGCCAATTATAAAACGATCCTCAGAAAATTTCGTACGTCAAATTTAATCTACATGGAGATTATTTTTCTCGAATTTGATTCTGATAACAACTTTGATAACAGATTTATGAGTATTTAGGTGATTTTCGGATCAGAATTTTTGAGTCAATTTAACAATGTTCGTCCGTTTGGCTGGCTGGCTGTCCATGTAAAGCTTGTGTGCAGAGTACAGGTCGCAATTTTGAGGATATTTCAATAAAATTTTTCGGCCTAAGGATGGATGGGCTTGAAACTGTTGGAAATAGGTCTATTATTTCACCTGGCCTCATACAAATGTCCTCCAGAAATTGGGGTTTACTGATCATAAATTTTTGAATTATGCAAGTATAAATAAAGCCAAATCATATCTACGAATTTTGTGCAGATCGGTCTATAATTACTTGTAGCTCCCATATAAGGACCAATTCGGAAAATCACTTTAAAGAGCACAACTCGCTCAAAGATGTTGATATCCAAATAATATTGAACAAAAATATATTTCATATGTCTAAAAATAATACGGTACAATTTTATTTTGATCGGTTCATAATTAGTCGAAACTCCCATATAAGACCCTCTCCGTAATTCACTTTAAGGTCCATAAATCGTTTAACAGCATTTATATCGACATAAACTTTAACGCGTATAATACTTATATTCACAGACATCATGACACTAAATTTTTGGACGATCGGTCCACAATAACTTATACCTCCCTTTTAACGCACATTTCTGAAAAACAGTTTTATACATATACTGGGTGTAAGGTATTATATGGTCGGGCTTGACCGACCATACTTTCTTACTTGTTCTATATGGATTTATGTATTTAACATAGATGCATATTCCTTGACGACATTTGTATTATGGGAAATCAGGGACCGATTCTTGCTACTTTAACAGAACTTATTCTTTTATAATATAAATAATATTTACAAAATTTAATGATATTATTTGCATTATACATATGTATGTCTTTAAAGGAAATAGCATAACATTTTTTAAGTTTGGATCTATAATTCTGATTTTACCCTTTATCAATACCAAACATTTCTATGCAACAGATAATTTAGAAAATTTCAAATAAAATTTAAAAATTCAATTTGAAATTCGGAAAATACCAAATAAAATTAAAATCGATTTTATATATTCCTCCATATTAGGATCACGAATTCTTTTCATCCATTGGTTTGCGCTTGCGACAGTGAATGACACTCTGAGACCATGCATTTGAAAAATATCTATTCTGTCAAGGTATATAAAGGACTGATCAAGATCCATTATCACACAATGTCATTCATGTTTTCTACGACAAAATAAATTAAATTTTGCCTCAACTTTATATAATCATTAATTTTTTTAACGTAATTTTTCTTTATTAAACAAATTTTTCTCAATTTCATTGAACATTTTCTCAATTTAATTTGGAATTTTCTCATCATTTATCCGTAGATATGCTAATATCTACGTTATATAGCTGATATTTACAAGTAGATCTTGGACAGTAAACATTGCTGATGATGCCCTTGGCAGGGCAAAAATGCATTTCAATGTGCCAATTATCTAGAAAATATAATGGCATTCTTTGAATTATAAATTAAATGAACTTACGCCGAAATAATAAGAAATTTTCATTCAGAAAAACAGTAGTCTCTAAGAAACTAATAATTCGAATTTTTATTGTATTGGTAAAAATTAAGGTTCAAGAATTAGATATTCAAAATCATATCGCAAATATATCAACCACGACAGCACAAACAGATGTACACCCATTTATCAAAACTTTTAATCACATTTTGGCAAAATGGTGTGTCTAATTGGTTAATCACGTTACGGATTTTAAGTTTTCACGCTGTAATAGATAAGATTGTCTGTGTATAGTCTCAATCTTTAACATAGCCTCACAAATGAATTCATTGTTTTCAGGGCTGTGTTCTAGGGTTCAGCATGTAAAGGAGTCTTTCTCAACAATGGCTGTTGAATTTTATCTACCAACTTCTAATTGCGGCCTCTGACAATATAATGGATTTTAATAAAAGTAGCTTTTACAGATGCACCATTTTCATAATAAATTTTCAAGCTAAATTCATTAGAAAATTTAAGAAATCTGTTACTACCGATATATCTACAAGCAAAATGTTAAAACTTTAATGCTCTTCCAATATGACTCTGCTGAAAAACAATGACTGTTGAATTTTATCCACCAACTGCCAATAGCGGTCTCAGCGCTTTTACAGATCCCCCATTTGCATAGTTATTTTTCAAGCGAAATTCATTATAACATTTATGAAATCTGCTGCTACTCATATATCTACAGGTAAAATGTTAAAACTTAAATGTTGCTCCAAGATGACTCTGTTAAAAAACAAAGACAGCAGCTAAGTGGCAACATACATATATTGTTCTGTAAATGATTCTGTCTTTATTTACAGTTTCCACAAAATTGGCGGCCATAATTCGCAGAACACATAAAAAGCCAAGAACTGTTGGGATACCTCTAAAGGAGGTCCTACTTTTTTTAATGGCTAAGATTCTAAACAGTTATATTTTTTATTCATATTCTACAAAGTTATATCATTTTGTATACCATATTAAAACTTTTACACAGGGTCTCGCTTATATCTCGGTAATTTATCAACCAAGTTAAATGATTCTGTTTGATCAAACAATCCAGTCATCTTTACATTATGTGCCAGTCAATTTTGGTGCATAACTAATCAAGATGTTTGTTAGATTTTGGTTATATATTAGTCATCCATGTCTGCGATAGTCATCCATTTAAATTTTATTTCTATAATATTTAACATTTAAAAATTTCAATCACTCAAATAGTCTAGCATCAAACAAGTATTTCATGTTGATAGTTTCAAATATATGTTCATACATAAGTACATATATTTGTGCATATATTTTTAATGATATTACTTAACTTTTAGAAATCTTTTCCAAGGCTTTAAAATGTGTACGAGTATAAAGACAATTAACAACTATTTTCATTATCATAAACGTTTAAAATAATAAAAGACAAGGATGTACAAGAGCAAGTAGAGGTGTTCCTCAATGAAAAGCAGGATCTCAAAGAGAAAGGTTTAACTAATAATATAAATATATTAGTTAAAACTTTAATTTTTGATGACCCATGAAAGTAATGGTATCTTAAATAAAAAAATATATTGCGAAAAAACTGAGAATACACATACATATATTTAAAAATGTATTCTGAGAAATGTCGAAAGATTGCTCGAAACTATGACAGCGTTGCATTATATACATACATATTTGAACCTACCTAATGCATACTGAATTTACTAAGTGAAAACAATTTTCCTCTTAGCAAAAAGAAATATTTATTTTCTAACTGTACACACACTTAAAAACGCATTCAAGCAAAATGATTTCGAAAATCTCTAACTAGTTTTACAATTAAGAATGAACGGAAATGACGGAAAGCTGAGGCGTCTGTTAAATCACACAACTAACACATCATATGAATACATACTTAAGGATATTTATATATACATACACATGTATGTATATGGATATGTAGTACAGCCATCCAAGAAGGCCCTCAAGAATGCCAATGTAACGTTTGAAATCAATAATTTCTTTTTCCAAGCAATAAGGTCTCTTAAATTTTATATAAAAATGATATTTTGCTATCTCAATGGATAGCTTGAGGGATATTACAATTTTTAATTTATAATAAAGTAATAATTGAAGTATACTTGAAGAAATTATAGAATATTGGAAAAGGTCGAATAAACGAACTAAATAAGTTTGAAATCAATTTTATGGAAAATATTTAAACACTTTTCTTCATGCAAATTTCAACTTTTCGATTTGGTTGTGAAATTTAAAACCTGCTCTCGTATGTATACATCTACATATAATCACAATTGTATGTGTTCGTCTGTTTTTATTTTCATTCTTCGACAGACGTATTCAAATTCTATTATTTTGCAATAATTTTGTTGTTCAAAAAGAAATAGAACAAGTAAAAAAATAAAATACATATCTACATATATTTACACATTTCCCAGCAGTTCTGGTAACTGCTCGAGGGATAAAGGTTTTTCAACAGAAACTTTTTTCAACAGTAGCAAAGAAATTAGAATTATCGTCGTGTTGGAATTTTTTTTTATTTATTTAATTTTATTGACAAATAAATATTGTTTCAAATTCTCAAAATCTGTCCGATATTATTCTTTATTTATAATTGCCAAACCTTACTAATGATACATTTTTTGTCGAAAAATACTTTAAACTAAGATGTGTCCAACTCATTTTTGCCATATAAATCTTCTCATGGAGCAAATCGATTCGTTCCTGTTTGAAGAGAGCATTATTGAGGCGTAGTTTGCAGTTTGCAATTATGTAGTTATCTAAAAGCCTTAGCGTTATCTTCTCTTGATTATTAGCAAAACAATAGTGAAGGTCCAATACCCATATGAGTACACAGAAAAAAAATCATGTTTTTTTTCAATTAAACCTTTAATTGATTTTAAAATAATTTTCAATTAAAATTTTAATTGATTCAATTACTTTTTCTGATATTTTCAATTAAATCTAACATTTTTTTTTAATTGATACTATCATTTCGTTTACAGGTCCGATTTCAATTAAATGTTTAATTGATTCCACAAATATTTTAATTGAGTAAGTTTAGGAAAGCCCCGGGCTCATGTTACCGTTAGTTCAGGTTAACAGTCAGTTGCAGTGTGACAGTCAGTAAAATTGCTGATCACTCCATAAGATAGTCCTATTGCACGTCATGCAGTTTGGTACCCTTCTAACTATAGACACGTTCACTTATTGTGAACCTTAAGGGATGATACCAATGATTTCGTTTAGATGCTTCATAATTCCCATGTTATCCAAGACTGCTAATAGAAATATTATAAGAATGTAATAAAGATTATAAAACATAAAGAAGATTATAGGCTGAGGTCAAATAAATCATAATAAATATTAGCTAATAATTGAGTTGATAGGCTGTCAGTAGCAAATGAAAAGTGGAGGTACTTTCGATCCCAATCCTAGGTAAAGCGGAAACTCATAAATTGTTTATTAGTAGTACAATCATTATCCGATTTCTGGATAAATTTAGGAACGGTTGTAGTGACTCATAAAATAGCGATTAGTTGAGTCAACTGTTTTTTTTTTCTGTTCTAGCAATATAAATTTAGATGTAGAAAAAGAATGTAGAAAGCACCAAAAAAGTATGTCACCTATTTATAGTTTTGCACCCATAAGACGAAAGTTACGTCAAATCAACCGATTCGCAACAAAGAGTATGGTACAAACTCAATATTTTTCTCAATATTTTTCTCTGTAAAGCAATCCAATTGTATATGACAACAACTTCTTAGACCATCTCTGGTAAAATGCATATTTGATACAACAACTAATCTGTTACCCTACATATTACTGACTTGATTATAGATTAATTTGATTGTGTTAAGTAACCAATTGAGCTTTCTTCTATTATTAGAGACTACCAAGTAACCAGACACATTAAGAAATAAAAATAAAGTGACAAAGTACACAATAAAAATTAAAACATTTTGCAGTAAGGCGACAAAAAACATATAAATAAAGTTTTGATTACATGATAGTAATTTGTTTTTTAGATGTCTAGATGCATAAGTTATCAACACTTTTTAAATGGCTGGCATTTTGTCAGTTGTCAAGTGATTTATATTTGAAGTCGATAGTCTACGTCGATAAGCCTGAAACGATTGAAAACTTAGAGGACAACATTCGCCGCTTTATTGCCGATATACGGCCACAAATGTTAAAAAAAATGTCACTGAAAATTAAACAAAGCGAAATATTGTCAAAATGCGGATTTAATTATTTTAACCCTTATGGTACCTTACCCGGATACTTTTAGGTTTTGAAATTAATTTTTTTTTTCTCCCAACTTTTGATATCTTGTTGTATTTAAACGTTTGTAACACTTCAAGTTTTGTTGCAAAATGGAATGTTTTTAATAAGATTTGTATGAAGAAGTTACCCGGATACCTTATTATACAAAACATGGAGTTTTTTTTGTCAATCACATATTAACACGCCATCAAGCAAACACGTCTTTTTATGCAAATTTTTTAAGAAATTCTACAACTCAGCTTTAGCTAACTTAAATTTTCTACTAGCAAAGGAAGCAACATGGTGTAATTATACAATGTGAGTGTAAATCGGCAACAAATACAACACAATTCAGAAACAACAAAAAGTTTTGTTTGTGTAAAATTACTACTGTCAAAAATATATGAAAAAGTATTACTCGTGGCATAAGTAAATTGTAAACAAAGTGCAATTGCATTCACATTTTATGGTTACACCTTGGAAAGCAATTTTTAACTGTCACTATTTTCTTTTTTTGGTTTATTTTCTTCGTGAATGTGAAAATAATTTTTTAATACATTTTAAGCCTTAATCTCGAAAGGTCTGTGGTTTATTTTCAACACTAGATCTTGATGAAATTTTTTCTACGATAATGTTAAATTTTTTGTCAATTTGATCTGTTAACATTTTGTACATTCTATTTTTTTTTTTCTAAAATTGCTTATATTTGCTTAAAATACAACATTTTGCTTTTTTCTTTATATGTATGTAGTTTATCTAAAAATGTAAGTATAAGAAAAATGTCTTAATTTTAAATTGACACTTTGGCATTACAGCCAAGAAATGAAATCTATATCATGCCTTTAAAAAAATTGCTATTTTCGCATGGTTTAACTAATACAAATAACTTCTGGTTTAAACAAATAAGTAGAACAACATTGTCGATTGTAACAAATGACAGCAAGACCTAGAAGAGAAAATAAATGTGTACAATTTTTTAAAGTTTACAAATGCTTAATACCAGAATATACAAATAGAAAGGAATTTTGCAAGCATAAAACTAAAATTTGTGTTAATAGTAACTAAGTATTCCGATCGGTTATTATGTAAAAAATACGTGTCAGTCAAAAACTATGTGAAATCGTTTTTCAACTAGAACTTTATTTTTCACAATAAAATAAAGAATTTGTATGAAAGTCATTCAAATGTCTATTGTATTGTTAAAGGTGAGGTTTGTCAATTATAAATAATAAATTTTATGGGACAGAAGTCCACCACGACCACACACATAATTTTTAAATCACTTTTTGACAAAATGGTGCTTCTATTTCTTTAATCACGCCACGGGTTTGAGTTTCATGGCGGCAATTGATAGCTGAATTTCTTTAAATTTGATTTTCAATATATTGAAATTTTCGATGATAGTAAAATTCACATGTAAATGATAACCATGTCATCCTTCCTAATCCAAAATTTATCCATCCAATTTCTCCATTAAACAATCCATAAACAATCTACCATAATGTGAAACGTTCGGCATGAAAAGACTCCCTAACAATTGCTTTGGGATTTTCAGAAGCCCAAATGCGGCAATTTAGCTTGTTGACTAATTGCTAATAAGATTTGTCTAAATATAAAGTTTTCAGAAAAAACAGCCGGTTGTTCTTGAAAACTTGTTTAATATTTGAATGTGACTTTCAAGCGAAATTTAATTTATTGGAGCAATTGCCTACTTCTTCGACTTTTCTATTTCTACTTTTGATATGTTCGATACTTTCAGCGCATGCCATCATTGTGAACCTTCCAAACCTTGATATTATCTCAGTCTGGTTAAGAAAATGTTGACACCAGTATCTTAGGTTTCACGAAGCTGGACTCTGTATACATATTTGTATCTAAACGTACACAAGAAGATAATTATTGGTAAAATGACAAATTTTTTGCTTCGACCAACCAAACATATCTTAAAGTGCTATTGTCGACACAACAGAGCCATTGAATGTACACGCAGAGAAAAAATATAGCTGTGAATGTTTACCACAACTATTTCAACATTTTTAAACAGTTTTTTTAAATATTATGGTCACTGTAATTATTTCCATGATTTCTGCAACCATAATATGGTTAAGTTTACCATTCACATGGTTATAGCAATCATATTTATGATTATAGCAATTATGTAATATTTATGGTGATCAGTTTTATGATGAAAAATTATGATAAATGTATTCATCACGAACATGATTGCAACAAATATATACATTGTTACCACAACCACATATATATGATTGTAGTAATCATTTAAATCGTAACTTAACCATATTATGATTACAGCAATTATGTAAATAATTACAGTGACCATAAAATTGTTGAAAAACTTTTAAAAATGTTGACATTGTTGTGGTAAACATGTACAACTATATTTTATCTCTGTGTGTAGTGATATCTATTGGCTTGGTGTTTGAGAAACGTATTGGAGAGAATAAAATCTGCGGCAATACAAGTCGATGTCGGCTCTGAGAGGCCACAAACTAGTCAGGCCCACAAACTAGATTAATTTTACTGAGCCAGTGGCAGTAGTGGTCGTCCTGTTCGTCCCGATAATTGCCTCAGACTGTGCTAATTATCTAAGCTACGAATGACAGATGTAAATTAACTGATTCATGCAGTCATGCAGAAAAACTTGCAAATTATGTGTCTTGTGAGACATACAAATTATACGTGCCTTGCAAATTATACAATGCAACTAAAATTTCAAAAATATTTCACAATTCATACTGCCACACATTTGATAACTTCTGTAAAAATTGTAGTTAAATGGAATTGAAAAATAAAGTATTAAAAAATATGTTAAAATATAATATATATGCACCGAATTGTATTTGGTTGGTTCAGCAGATTTGGTTAATATTGAATTTCGAGTTACTAGAAAATATCAGTCATAAATTTCACCTTTCACAATGGGGCAGTGTCAAAATTTTTTGGAACTAAATCTGACATTTCTAAACTGCGGGACCGATCGAGATCGAGAAGCCAAGCGGTATTTGAGTTTAATGGCGTTTTCTTTTCTGGCAAAAATGTTACACGTTTTTCCTATTTCGCACCGTTTATAATTGTTTTGTGTTCTTTTCTGAAAAAATGTCAACACTGCTACAGTGTAGTGTGCTCTTTTCTATAAATGTCACACTATAAAATTAAAAAATATTGCACCTTTCACACACTGTATTTTTAGAGGGGGAGTATCGCACGATAAAACAGCTGACATTTGTTTTGTTTATGAATGTGTATTTGTGTTAAGAAACAAAAAAATATAAAAAATGGAATATATTACTTGTTGGATTCATCTTTATCATCTGATGATCATGAAATATTTAATATGATTATGGAAAGAAATCCACAACCGCGAGTGAAAGGCTTTGTACAGAACGTAATTAATGAATACTCTGAAGTTGATGTATGTATGTCAAATTTCATAGGACAATATCTTCTACTTCTTATATATGTAATGTATGTTTATATATATAATTTGTATAGTTTAAGAAGAATTTGCGTATTAGTCGGGAAGGTGCCATTGGTCTTTTTGAGAGATATTCATTGTCTTATTTCATGCAATCTTACTAGGCAGATATCTGCTTTTTCTTTTTTAACAAAAAAAAACAACAACAACAACAATTGTACATAAAAAAGTGTTACACTCTTGTGATTTTATGTTCTATTCTGGTCATTAAAAATGCGACATCTTTAAAATGTGGGGCAAACATTATAAAAATGTACATAATAAAGGTGTAACAATTTATTTCAGAAAATAAAACACCATAAGTTTTGAAGATGAAACCCACAAACCTTCCAAAGCCCGGAATATTTTTATTGCTAATGGTTGGGAAAAAATGATCAATCAAGCTTTAGTAGTATTAAATATATTGAGGTCAAAAAAATTCATTGCAACGGAACAAAAATATCATCATACGAAATTCAATTCAATTTGAGATGAAGTGTGTAATACCTTCTAAACTCATACGATACAAGCAAGAAACATACAGTTAGGGACTTAAGTTTTCGTACATACCCAACATTTTATAAGTTTGTTAATTAGAGGCTAACAAGAAAAAACTTTTAAATCAAAAAAATCAATTCTATTTTTAATACTCTAACAAGCAAAAATTCGATTTTTTTAACATTTGATCTTTAGTATTTATTTTAAGGTAGATTTTAGTTACTAAAGCTTCCACAACCGTATTACAAATACTAATACGAATGTTATTTCAATATCCCAATGTTACAAAATAAAGTCATAATCGAAATATCCCTTAAATATAAGACTTTATCCGATTTACATAACTATAAATCATCAACAACTTTACAAATAATCATTAAATTAAAAACGAAAATTAAACAGTGGATTCTCATTTTGCTGCCTAAAGATTTATTTGTGATATTAATGGGTCAAATATATGCATTAATGAGGCTATCAATTCTAAAATTTACGAGTACTATATTAATTTACAGGTAATACGTTACAGATTTCTTAAAATAATTATAGCTTGTGCAAAGTTAAAAATTAATTAAATATTTTTTTTTCTTTTACAATGTTAATAAATACTTATTCATTGTTAACATATCCTTTTTAACTGAAAGTGCATTACACCTAAGCGGATGTAGTAGCTCTTTAACTTGCATATTAACATCCAAAGCCAAAAACTTTTTTAATTAATTTACAAATCCTTTTGTTGTGTGCTGTGAAACCACCTGTTGGCGTAATTACCTGGTGACGTTTTATAATATAAATGTGTAGATTAAATATTTAGCCACCTACTTGTGGCGTAAATTGTAAATCGATAGCAGATTTTAAGATGAAAATAATGGTACCAACTAGGCGGATTTTTTTGTTTTCTTATAAACAATTCAATAATATTCAGTTATCGTAATGTAATGTATAAAATATCTGGTCACATTAATTTAAACTTATAAACAACAAAACATAGAAAACACAAACAAAAAGTCTGCTTTAATTGTAGAACAAGGACAAACTTTTGTTTTATGGGTGAAATGACTTTTTTCACGCCCATTTGCATCTTTGACAAAAAAGAAAGAAAAAAACAGGAAATAAGAGAAATATCATTAAAGTAAAAGCAGAAATAATGCAAATTAATTTAATTGAAATTTGTTTGCATCATTAAAATGAAAATGAAATACAGCAATGAAATAATGGCAAAACAAAACGCTGCAGACATGCGTTTATATTAATGGAAAAATGGAAATTACAAATGAATTTTAAATACCAAAAGATGCAATCAATAAGTTTAAAATAATCAAGAGATTGAGATATTATTATTTAATTAATGTAATGAAATCAATTATCATTAGTTCCATGAGTATTTTGGAAACAAATATTGACCTAATTATAAATGTTTGCTGATGGTGAAAACGAGTTATGAAATCATACTGTTACATTTCAATTTGCAGAAAATGTCTTTTCTAACCTCGAGTGAACATTAATTAAACATAGATATATGAACATTAACTATGTGTAAATTTAAGAGTTTCATTTAAATTACTCAATACATTTGTAAGCGTCAGTTCTCTGTAAAAATTTCAATTTTTAGGAATGTTTGAATACAATATAAACACACCATATTTATGGAACCTTAAAATATCCCCTTAGGATGAATGAAATTTTATTATATTGACAATATTTAAAATTATTTACACACTCAAATTAATAATTAGGATTAAACAAATTTCTGTAGACCATATTTTAATCTTAAATATAAATAAATTGATATTTCAATAATATTATTGCTGTGATAAATAAACCTAATGCAAATTAATCGGAATTGACTAAAATATGGCCTTCAGTTTTTTTGTCAAGCTGCATCTAGTAAATTATAACACCATTCGAATTTGCCAGTATTTAACTTCTATATGAAATTCTGGACTTCCCTATTAATACTTATATATCTACATATATATGTAGTTATATGCATGCACGAGCATGTGCATTTTTGCATTAACTTTGTGCTATTTTAACCCTTTAAGACTTTTTTATATGCAAATTTTATTTTATTGTATTCTCATGAAATTAAACACACGCATGTAAAGTTAACAAACGAACATTAAATATAAAATATTATTCAATACATACTGGCACACATTTCATCATGTTCACTATTTGCTTCAAATTGAAGTTAACTGCAATTGGAAAATAAAGTAGTAAAATATAAATAATCACTACAATACAGGCACCGAATTGTATGTGCCTGGTTAAACAGATTCGGTTAATATTATATTTACAGTTTCATAAAAGTCCTTAATTTCATGTTACACAGTTGGGCAGAAACGAAATTTATTTGAAAATAAATCTCTAAAGAGTTGGTCCGATCAAGATTAATTTATTTACAGACGTAGACAATGAGTATTTGAATTTCAGTTTTGAAGAAAGACCCCACACATCTTACTTGATTTTTATGTTTTCTGCAAGTCCTTGGCTGAACTTTAAAAAACATGCTTATTTGTTCTAATTACACTTCGAAAATGTAAAGACTATATATTTTTTAATGTCGGAACTTTTAAGCCATTTTTTCTTAAATTTACTTCATTAGCTAAATAATACAATTTTGCATGAACTGCTAAGTATTTCATAACAATATGTTTTTTAGGCCCAAAAATAAACAGGTTTCAATTTGAAAGTTGAAGAAATAATCAAAATACTTTCGCCAAATAAGCTAATATAATATTTTCTATTGAAGAATTTGGAAACACTCATCGACAACATCTCTAACTAAACAGCCAATAAACGGAGACTACTGATAAATGGTATGTCCTTTAACATAACGCAGTAAAATTTGTTAAATTTGCTAAAAAAAAAACATAAAGATGAAAACACATACACAATTTAGGAAAAGAAAATCACTTAATTTAAAAAAAAATAACAAAATATTCTAATTTTGGTAACTTAAGAATTTTGCTTAGAAAATCCACAATTGGTTGTGGTAGAGGAAAAGCTGCCAAGGCGATGACTTTTATATGACAGTACCGTATTCCGGGATGATTTCTACCATCAAATTAAAACACCATTTTAATAAATACAGATATTACTTTACTTTGCAGGCCTTATAGAAGACCTATTTATACATTCTAAAAGATTCGATACTCATTTCACTAAGCCTTCTTTCAGAAGACGTTCCAGAATTCGTATCATACACATTGAAAATTTCATTCCAAAATAATGTCTACAAATCATGATTTCAACAGCAAATACGAAAGGGTTTGCAATTATTTTGTTCACTTTCGTATACGAGTAAAAAAAATGAATAAAGAGAGCTTCTATAAATTTATTATTTTTTAATGACAGTGATTTTTTAAATTAATTTAATATTTAAACGTAATTTAAAAATTAATTTAAAAGTAATTTAATAAAATAGTAATAAAACGTTCCTTAATGAAATTATTAATTTAGCAGACCTTTAATTGGACGGACCTTGTATGAGGCATTAGTTGGTAGACCGCCCAATTGCCCTTCTCAAGTAAGCCTTCTATTAGGCATCTAACCGGTACCAAGAGGCAAGGCCTTGACTTACAATGACACGCCATGTAAAATTTAAACGATTTGGCAATGTGACTGGAAATCTTTGTGTCTGCAAAACAAGGCCTTCTAGAAGGCCTCTTTACACCATATTTCTCCCGTTTGGTATTTACTAAGTGCACGCATACATGTATGCTGAAATAAATGCAAATAAATACGATGTGTTATTGAAACTCAACACCATATAATGACTCAAAGTAGATTCAGTTTATTGTATAAGTTTTATTTTTATTACATCTGTTCAACAACGCCTGGAGTATTACTTGCATTAACGTCTATCCTTGAAATATACATATGTATGACATTTTGAACTTTTTGTAGCCTTAACTTAACAAAGAGTTGAATGTATATACTTCATGTATGCATATGTATGTACTTATATAAATAATAATTTAAATGAAAATTTTTTGACTTAAATTCTAGAAAGTTTCAAATGTTTTAAAATTATGTGAAAATAGCTTGAAATTGATATATTGCAACTTTGAAAATTTGGGTTTTGCTTTTTTTTCAAAAATCTGCTATTGTTGTTTTTTTTTTTTTTTGTAGCCTACACATTAAAATTGATTTTATGTATATCTTGTAATGCTTAAAAATATGAGTCTAACACACACCATAAAATATACCGATCGACTCAGAATCAATTTTCGAACCAATTTATCCTGCTGTTTATCGACTTACGAGTTTGCCTATAGCTAAAGAAGCAACTTTTGCTGTTAAACCCTTGTCTTATATCAATTGTGTTCTCATGAGACGACTTGGATCCACATACGTTAATAGGTTGTTATAACCTCTGATTTTTAGTTTGGGAAAAATAGAACTGCATTTTTTACTCTCATGACAACTGATTGACTAACATTATCCTATTAACTATTACTTGTGTAGCATAGCTACTTTTTGTGTTTGCTAGAATATTATTCTCAATAGCTCTGGACTATTTTTTCATTATTTATTATATTTTGAAATATAATTTTATTTGTGTTGCATAATTTGCAAAAAGTGTTTACCAAATGCAATTTAATTAATATTAAAGTAATATTTTTTTAAGTCATAAGTTAAACTTTGATATTTTTGTGCAAATATTTTAAAATTAAGTACATGCAAGTTTTGCTTGTACTAATGGCTTGTTTTCCGAAAATTATTATTTATTATTTTCCAATATTTTTTTTTTTTTTTTGTAAAATATGTCGTTTAGTATTAAACCTAAAATAAATGATAAAAACAATTTTCAATTTACTTTATAAGTTTTATTTTTAAGCAAAAAAAAAGTGCATAAGACACAAACATGAACGCATTTGTGAACCCCACTGTATATATGTTAAAACAAACTTATGGAAGGTTTTTCAAAAACCAAATTTAAAGCTAACGTTTTGCACCAACAAAATTTCTGCTCGAGCATGATATTTTAACCCTCTGTCTTACATATGTTTTGATTTTAACATTCGTAACGCATGGATCCTGCCAGACCCACTCAGTTTTTCATGTCCTTAATTCGAGAAAAAACAATTTTTTTAATTAAATGCGAATAATATATATATATTACAGTGGTTCGCCTTCCATAGAGAAAAAAGTTGTGTCAGTCGCCCCCTAGGTTTAAAGATAATGTAAAAACAATTTAAGATATTTTTTTTTATTTTTTTTGCCACGCCTACAAATACCGCCCTTTTATCACCCGATCATAACATTTTGTATACCGGCGTTCATGGCTATGTAACTACTACATGTCTGTCCTTAATAATTTTTTACTACCACGTCAAATTCTAGTCATAACTTTTAAAAACTCGATTCGTACCCACAATAATGCTAAATATTTTTGTACGAAAAAAAGGCTGCGATATTTGGCAAAACTTTATGGAAATAAAAAATTATTAGGAACAGAAATGTCCTTAAAAAAGTCTTTAACTAAGTGTTTAACATAATAAAATTGCAATGAAAAAGGTCTGGCCAGACTCATGTATAAGACGAAGGGCCAATATTTCGTGATTTCGCATTACCTCGTCAGCTGTATCAAAATTATATATTATTATTGATAAATATTGCCAGACTCTTGATGTAGACTATATTAACCTATATTCAAACTAATTTGTTTTCAATAAATTTCGTTCAAATGACTTTCTCTTTTTAAAATTTTATGTTTCATCACTAGTCACTAATTTAAAATTTAAATATACCTTTATTACTATTTATCCAAATAATGGATACCATATTTTCACACATTTTTGTTTGTTTTCTTTGAATAAATTTATTTGTCTTAAAAGACAAATATCGGAAATTGGTTTTTTTTTCAGTAGTATATTAACAGTCTTATTCAGAAAAAAACAAAGTAGACTGATTTAGAACGAGACCCCTGAAGAAGTTAGAATAAAACTAACGAAACGTTGGGTAAATAAAATAAAAAATAAAAATCGAACAAGTTTTTTATTTACGGTTGGAAACAAACATTTGACCAAATTAGCCTGAAGGAAACTCCTTAAAAATTATAATAATTATAAATATTGGTCACAAAAACAAATTAATTAAGACTTCAAATATACTTTAAGAAAATTTTGTATGAAAATTTTGTATGAAAATTTTGTCTAAAAACACACTTTAAACCAACTTTATTTTTTATGAATACGGCAGTAAGGCATTTAAAAATGACATACAACAAAAAAATTCCAAGAATGTGAGAAATAAATATTTGTATCTTGCAAAATGTGACTCCATAAAGTTTTTGATGTCACCAGAGTTTCTATAAATGGAACCTTTTGCATCATGATTATCACAAACACCAAGTAATATTCGTACTAATACTGCCTTGGTCTTTATGGAATAAACAAAATTATATTAAGTCATGGTACAAAACTTGGTATGCCTGTTGTGTATTCATATCAGGGAACAAAAGTAACTCATCCCACAATATGATTGCTAGGAATTATCACTTATTTGTTGCTATAGAAAACAGCTTAAAATAATTGTTATATATTTTATTTCCCTGAAGATGCTACATATTGTTTTAGCGAAATATTGGAATAAATAAGAAATAAATAAAAAGAAATTTTAACTTTAAGCTTTAATATAATTTTTAAAAAATTTATGTTATTGGGTGCAATTTTTACAAATCATAAACTTACCTTTTCGTAATGTTTTAAAATGTGTTTTGTTTAGCAATGTCTCCTCTCTAGCACTTATCAAATATATGCTTTCGCAATATATTTTCTCTCGAAACACAATATAGTTTCTCTCAATAACATTTTTTATCTCTTATTAGACGTCAACAGTCTTCAGTAACATTTTAGACTATTTTTGCTCTGTACCATTATAAAAATCAGGTCGACGTCATGGAAAAATATATGAATCTATTAATAGGCAAATTTAACAATAGCTTTCGGCAAAAGAAAGCTGAAGCATGTTCGTATTGCACTTCTTGATAATATAAAAATTATAGCGATTTTGAATTAGTATGGAAATATTTTGTATCATTTAATGCGATACATTAAAACAAAAACATGGATTTTTACAAAAGAAAATACATTTTAGTTTTTCTTAAATATTAATAAATAAATATCGATTATGGTTCGATTTTTTTGTTAAAAGATACTGGAATTTATATGAGCAATACCTAAGTACAAAAAGGGAATGTGATTAGATAACTGCTAATAATCTTCGAACCTCATGCTCATTCATTAGTGTCTGTGATTTTACTTCTATAAGTACACTAGGCTACTACAAAACTGTAGGGAAAATATAACTTGAAGTATCAGTAAATAACTTAACTTTAAATGATAGAAATAGTTTTTATTAAATATTTTTTATTGATAATTAAGTCTGCAGGAAAAAGTGGATACTAGAGCTATATTGCTTGAATTTATTTATACAAGGAAATACAAAACACTTTAAAAATCGATAAAGCTTACTACAAATAACTTTTATTTTACCACTTAAAGCTATGATCATTATAAAGAAAAAAATTTAAAAATACGTTTCGAAACTTACTCAGTATTTTCAGCTTTAAGTTTTCATTCAAGAAATATTGAAACCTTTAGGCTTTGATTACTTTTATAGCTATTCTGTAATGGTCGTGGCGGGTGTTAGTTGTTATACATTGCACCAGAAGAGAAAAACAAAGAATAAGTAGCGATCTAACTCCACCTAATACCTGTAGATATATTATCTGCTTTAAGCAGATACTAAGTAAAGAGAAAAAAAAATGGAATCTTCTTCTATATCAAAACTCTAATATGTTCTACTTAAACCCTGAATTCCACCTTCAATATTATTGAGTGACAGTGAGTCGGTGGGACCCGTCTTAGCCGCTAGCTTCAGTGGTATGGGGAGGTTCTTGACTCCTGTCAACCAAAACACCATTACCTTTTATTATTAAAGAGTCCCGGATTAAAAGTGATGCTTACAAATATGTATATATGGACAAATTATTAACTATTTATTCCCCAAAAAAAAACTATGTAAAACGAACTATGGATTATAGAAATTTAATGCTCTGGTTTTTGTATCGAAAGTAACTAGGGTAAAGATGTAATTACCCCGTGTTCAAAACCCTCCCTAGCCATTGTTCTTCTAAACACGCAACTTTATTTAAAGAAGAACCCGAATGAATAATTAAATTTTCTTCAACCCCAAAGGATAAGTCGTAAAACTTTTATTCCAACATTATTTTTTTTTTTTTTGTTTATTCTCAGATCAAATTTAAATTGTTAAACATTTTAAGAAATTTATAAGAATTATCAGAACAAAATAAAAAAAATTGTTACCACTTACTAAACTATAAAGAACTTTACACGATTTGAAAAAAATTTAATAAAACAAAAAAATCTACAAAATTTCTTGGCAAAATTCATGACAATTTTAAAATCATTTATTTTTAACTTTTACATTAGTTATTATCTAAATTTATGCGTATAAGGTAATAATTTTAACTAGTTGTAGATATAATCCTATATAAAATTTATGAATTTATTAACTATTAACCAATCTCACTTATAGCCAGTTAGTATAATCTATCGTAGTTGCCCTCAGAAACCTTTAATTTCAACGGGTAGATACAATTTTATTTTTCTGTAGCAAGCCGATTATAAAATTTAAATTTCAATATTGTTACGCGATATAAATTGTTTAATATATTTCTAAATTTTGTCTTTTACAATAATGATTCTGGGTGTAAAAATTTTGTTTTTGTTTTTAATTTGTTCTTTTTTTTTTTTTTTTTTTTTAATTTGTTTTTAAAAAAAATTTGGTAAATAAGAAAATCATATAAATACAAAAACTAATTGATCAAAACTGTTTTTCTATGGTTTCCATAAATTAAATTTTCCTTTAGTATTTCTTAAATTTTCGCATTTCTGACAAAATATAAATTATTTCTGCACAAACAAAATATGTTATTTTTTGACAATTGCCAAAAGTTTTAACATTTTTAATATTGGAAACAAAAAAACAGTATTGAAAAAAAAACTAAACATGAATACATATGCTTTGTTAGTCAAATTATCTGTAATTTAAGGCAATTTACAATTAATAGGGGACTAGAATGCTTAAAATGTTGCCATTACTGTATTGAATTTTAAACAGATTATTCTAACAGAGCTTATGTATAAAAAAAACGTAACATGTACTTACTTGCAGAGATGTTGAAAAGCTTTCCAAATCGCCGCTGTAAAGTCGTTCTCTGAGAGGAGATGATGTATGATCACTGTTGTAACGTCCGTCTGAGATATTATTTCTCTTTTTTATCGTTGTTCTTTTCGCTGTGTTTTATTTTGGATTTTGTTTTAATATTTCGATTTTTTTTTTTTGTTTTTGTTTTTGCTATGTACTTTTTTCTTATTTAACACAAATATTTCGTTTTTTTTTATCATTGATTCACAGTGGCACGAGTAACGAAAATTAAGTTAAGAAAATGTGATAATAATATATATAAAATTTTTTTTTTTTAATTTAATTTTTAAATACAATTTTCATCTAATTCTACTTTTACTTCTTGTTTAGTTGTAACATTTTAAATTTTTAAAGCCATCTGTGATAGGTTTTTACACACACTCAATCATTATTGTAAATTATTATTTTTCATCTTTGCCGTTATAAATTTTTTTAGCTATAAACTTTTCTTCTTAATATTCTTATATTTCCACTTTTGTTACACTGTGTGGTAAATAAACGGTTTATGAGAGCAACTTTTTTTTTAATATATAATATATAAAATTTTTTTTTATTAATAAAAAAAATCTTGCTAAATTACCACTTTTGATTTTAAAATTTTCGATATTCAAGAATAATTGAAATTATAATTTAAAACTAATTTAACTGTTGATCCCAATATGATTTTCGTGTTTCTTCCAAGTTACATGCAAAACTGGTTTTCTCGATAAAAAAGGTATATTAACACACCAATTTCAAACAGTGATTTTGTCGAACCAGAGATTAGCATACTTTTTCTTTTGTGTTGGTTTTCGTATAATTGGAGACTAATCGAGAATGCCTCATCAAAAATGCAATAATAGGACTAATAAAAGAGTTGATATGATAAGTTAATTTTTTTTTTGTTTTTATTTAAGTCTACAATTTTATCAAATTACCTTTTTTTCATTTATTATAGTTGTAGACAAAACTTAACCCTTAACTGCGGATTATAATTCCTTCCTAGTTTTGTTCCTCCGCTGCATTTGCTTCAGTAATGATTTAGTTTATTCCCTTTGTATAATATTGAAATTTCTTTGGTTAGAAAATCACGTTGAAGGAGCTTATAAGCAATCAAGGCTGTTGCAAGCTTGGCGGTTAAAGTTAAAAAGAATGATGGCGTCTAATTTTTTTAATAACTTGTTTCTTTGAAAATCTAGACCTCGCGATTCTATGTTATTTTTATTGGAAATGCTTGAAAGATACTTTCAACTACCATAGATTAGGTAGCACTCTATCATTTTTCTAAGTAACATGCTTTCACTGAACATATGCCTTACACGATTAAAAAATCGTTAATAATATCCAAATTTCAAAATAAAACTATATCTGTAATTTCAAGATAGACTAACAAGAGATAATTATTTACATGATTATGTGTAACTCAAGATAAATTATAATTTTAGTAAATTCCAAAAAAATAAAAATTTTGTACTTACATATTACAATTCTACTGTTTAATTTGACGAAAATGTTTGCATGTTTGAATAAAAACAAAATCACAATACTTTTGCTACAATTTGGGCATATCGGGGCATTAGAAAAAGTATACGAATGTCACAAACTATCAAAAAATTTCTCAGAAATTTTGGTATTTCGTCATTAACGTACAGTCTGGAAATTTGGAAAAATAGAAAAATACATCTGTGATTTCTAAACGGTAAGTTCGATTGCAAAAAAGTTTTTATAGAAGATACCCAACAATTTCCAAAAAAAACTTTTCAAAAATCCTAAAAATATAATTTTTATGGATTTTTGGGCAAATTGTTTATACCAGGGGCGAGGTTAATGAAAGCCTTTACAAAATAATTAAGAACATATTGGGCCATATAAAATCGGTTAATATTTTTGGATATCGAATATAGCTATATTTAGAATGACTTACTTTAATTTTCCTTTAAAATTAACTTTCCGAAAAATATAAATATATTGTAAGTCTTCTGGAAAATTACTTTCGAAATATGGCCAAAATTCACACTTTTAAACATTTTCTTTCAATTCTTTTTCTGAATATGTTTATAAAAACATTAGTTATTTACAAAAAAGAAAATTGAGAAAATCGGCAAAAATTTAAAACTGGACATTTTGAAAAACCAGACTAGGTTGGCTAAAAAATTAATTATATTTATATTAATCCATATCTTTTTTTAGATTTCTATCGGCGAATCTTTTTATCTTGTAGATTTTCAAGCGAACTCTCTTCTTAACTTTTATAGCAAAAGTTTGGTAGAAATATCCCACCTTATGTTTAGACATTAGGATGATCTAAAGCTTTAAAATATTTTTATTCGCTGTCTTAATGTTCGAAATCCATTCTTTCCCACAGGTTTTCTTGAGATGGTCAAACAATTTTTGAATTGCTTTATGACCCTAGAAACAATATGTCTTGATACACCAGTAATTGTTTTTTTATGATATGTTTTTTGTCCATTTGCAACCGCACAGCAAGCCTTAAAGTATGTTTAAATGTTTAAATATATCGTTAGTAAAATTTTCCAAAATGTTGGATTATCCTCATATAAATTTGAAAATACAAATTGATTAAGCTCATATAAATTTATAGCTGGCTATTGAATAAGTTGCATGTATATTTTGAATTTTGAATTTTATGTTTGAGTGTAATAGTTGACTTGATTCTCTCCCTTTATTATTATTGTAGCTGTACAGAGACTACAACATATTTATGTTTGTATTTGAAAACCGAATTATATATAAATATATGCACATGTATTTGTATTTCAGTTTATATGCACAAAAAAATAGGATCGCATGCATTTAACAATATTCACTGCCATTATGAATTCTGACAAAGAGGGCATGGCATGCACATTGTGCACAGAGTATTGCATTGTATTCCGAGAAAAGTTTTCACTTTATTTTAGTTTGTCTTCCCCTTTTTTTGGCAAATATTGTTGTCGTTGCCACTTGACCCAATTGGCAAATGTCAACAATACTGAAAAAATATTTCTTCATATAAGTAGACACACAAATACGTTTGTACACAGCGTAAGTTTGAAAAGCAAATAAGTTTTTTTTTTTAGAAATTTTGCGTTAAATTCAGTCAGTAATATTTACAATGGATTTGTTTGGTAAATATACAGAGTGTTTTAGATTTCAGGCATTGTGCGTGGTATTGTTGTGTTTGTCATTATAAAAAATTTGGATGTATTTTATTATTCGTTAAAATGAAAAAAAAACTATAAAAATTAAACTCTTATTTAAATAGAGATAAAATGATTATCATATTAAAGTGATTAAATAAGCCATGCCGGCGAGCGCGATGCCTGTATACAATATTTCAAATTAAATATGACAAATTTTTTATTCCTTCGCAACATTGAGCCAAAGTTGTTGAAACTATTTCCGGCATTGTTCCATTTTTCAACTTAAATCGATCGAATCGGCTAAGAAAATTATAGATATCAATTAATAATGAAATCAATATTAAAACCTCCTCTTTGTGGTGCTTTTTGAACAACTGTAGCACCACCTACAAAGACAATATTTTAGAAGCCTAAATTCTCCTCGAATGATTTTGCTTATTTCAAAGAAATCAAAGCATTAGTAAAGAAATTAAAATTTATTACAATTTATTTAACGATCGGCCATAGTGGCGTATGAATAATATTCAATTATTTATCTCTACCAACAATAGTAATCATACGTACCTAAAACAACATAGAAAATTGCTCTCAAAGAAGTGTGAAAGTGAAGAAGTGTACTCCCATTTCGTTACCAACACAACCAACACAAACTTTTACAAATGTTATTCTTCAATACCCTCTATCGGCATTAAATATTTATTGTAACAGAATTGATTTTTCAGTTTTGTTCGCCATCCACACTCTCCGTGGAGTATTTCTCAAAAACTAACAGTAAACTGAATGACAAATAGTAATTGTGTAGGTTGCAGTAGTTGCAAACAATGCGACGACTATTTACCAAAATTTGCTTAGTTTCTGGCCACACAAAAATACATTTGAATTTATGCCCATTTTCGTTGTTTGTATGCTGCCTGTGTATATAAGTTGTCAAAAATGGCGCCTAAGGAACAAAATGCTTAAAGCATATATTTATCATGTTTATTGAAATTGCAAACAAAACTAGCTGTTATATACTGACTTAACACAAATATAGTTATAGAAATGTATATTTTTTTTGGATATAAAATGTAATCGATTTTTAGGGAAAACACAAAATAATTTTTATTCTTTAATTTTTATTTTTTTTTGTATAAAAAAACCAAAAAATATTATATAGTTTTAACGCAGAAAATACAAGTGTAAACTAAATTAATTGAAAATATTTTTTCTCAAAAGTTTGCAGAAAAAAATTCTTAACAGCAAAAATTCAAGTATAAAAATCAAAAAAGACTGCTAATTAGAAATGGAAAATAAATTTTTGATCAGTGTTAAAAAAAAAAAATTCAATTGTTTTTTTCACCCTCAGAGTACGAATATTTATACTTTCAAATATTTTTAACAAACGTAGTTCTGACGTACAATTCGTCTATCGAAAGTACGAAATAACACAACACTTTCTTTCGAACATATTGATATACCCAAAAATATCTATAAAACCACTACTATACACAACGTTATGACTCTATAAATACTGTAAAAAGCTTGAAAGTATCACATGAGTCATATAAAATTAAGGCACTTAATTTTTTTTTTTTTAGTTAAATATTAAAAGCCAGTCCTGGTCAAACGTTATTGTTATTAATTGTCAATATTAAGCTTGCCTCTGGATCAGTTATTATTAAGTATGTTGTGAAAAGTTCCTTCCATAGATAATTGTATATTAACGGGAGATTTTTTAGCTATTATCTTTTTGGCAACACTGGTTTGAACAGCTGACGCATGTTTTGTGTTTTGTTTCACTGTCAAACATCTTCAGTTTGGTCTATAATTTAACCACGAATAGTCTTACAAACGAACAACGCTTGAAAATTATTGAATTTTATTATCAAAATTTGTGCTCTGTTAAGAAATTTCATCGCGCGCTTCTTCGCTGCAAGCGCCGCTGCACACGACGAAGCTCATTTTTGGCTCAATGGGTACGTAAATAAGCAGAGTATATACATAAAATATGGTAGAATTTTAAGATGATCGGTCAATAATTAGTCATAGCTCTCATATAAGGCCTACTTCCGGAAATCACTTGTAGAACCATAAATCTCCAAATAAAATTCAACAAAAATTAGTTTCATATATACAGAAATTATAACACCTAATTTTATAATGGTCCGTCCATAATAAGTCAAATCTCCCATATATTTATATTGTTAAACATATTTATATTTACAGAAGTCAAGGCACAAAATTTTTGGATGGCCATATAGCGCCATTTCTGAAAAACTGTTTAATACATACACTGTAGTAGGTGTAGGGTATTATAAAGACCGACTGAACTTTCTTACTTGTTATAAATATACTTGCAAAGGAAAATTCTATAGTTTTAAGAAAAAAAAATTATTTTTTACTGAAATTATGACATTAATACTCAAGACGTTTTATTTCTTTTATTTGAAGTGTGTAAAAGTTTCATACAAAGTTTTCTTAAAGTACATTTGAAGGCTATTTTAATTTTTTATAAATACGGCAGTAAGAGTTTCACGTCTAAAATTTTAAAATTTAAAAAACAACTAAACTGTATTTTTGATGATATTTTATGCCCTTATTCATAAAACTTACAATAGGTTTATAAAGCAAATTTTGTATGGAAATTAGAACACAAAAAGTTTGGACAAAGTTTTTAAATTTCCTTAAGTTGTGAGTTTTAAAACCTCTAAAAATACAGGTAATAATAATAGATTCTTCCTTGCAATGCACTTAAAACATGTTAATATTTCCTAGATTAACTGTTACATAAAGACCTGCTATTAAAAATAGCATTTGCTGGAGTTGTACATATATCTTCCAACACACAACAACCATGTTTCACACAGTATTTAATCTGCTTTGTTTTATAAAAAAATTATATATACATATATATTTTTTTACTACGAATAATCCATAAAAGTATTTGACAGAAAAGACAAACGGATTTAAAAAAAATTGGCACGTACACTTACTAGAATGTGTAAGCTATGAGCATTTCATTTATGTATGTTTGGTTCTTTTGTTCTTCACCATTCATTCTATTTTTGGATATTTTGGCAAACATTGTTGTCTTTGCCACATTGGCAAATAACAGCAATGCCAGCAACCCAAACAATTGTAAAAATGACAGTGGATGCAGCAGCAACAAACTGTAGCAAATTGTCTCGTTGTTATTGGATACTCAGTGTTCAATAATGTTCAAAATATTTTTGTGGACATTTACAAAAAAATTAAAAAAAAAGCATGAAAAAAGGATTAAATGTTTGCTGAACCAAATAGTAGAAAAACGTCAAATAATAATTGTGTAGGTTCCGCAAGAGTTGCCACAACTCAAATTAGTTTTTTGTTTGTTATTTTTATTGGTATAAAACTAAGAAACAAAATTTAAATTTAGTTTTGGCCTGTCCAAAACGGCGCCATATATCTAATAGTCTATAGTATACCATTATCTGCAAGAGATTATTTTATTTAAACACAAGTAATACTAGACAAAATTGTTCAACAATGACCAGTTTGTGGCCTGCAAAATTTCTGGCAACTTGAAATACCTATAAGAAAAATATAATAATATGTATGTCGAAATTTAAAATTATGTCTGTGATAGTAATTTCATTAGGGTGAACGTAATTTAAAATATTATGGTATAAATATTCCACATAAATAGTACTTGAAAGAACCAAATATATTTGTATTTATGTATACATATGTATGTATGTTGTTTCAATCTATTATATGCAAGCTTTTAAACGTGAGAGCGTATAAGTAATATTTTATTAACCACTTTAGATAAATAATAATCATACGTAGTGGAGTTTAATTATCCATATATCGAATTTGCCCATATTCGTGTCAAGTGTCCTAATTTTTAAAATCGATGTCTTCCAAGGTTAGTACTATTGGATAGTATGACAGACCCAAATTTTTAGCTCTATCATTTAAGAACTACCGGAGTTAGAGTTTGAGGGGGTCAAAGTTGGGCATTTTGGTCATACAGGGTTTTTTTTTTAAATGAGTGTAACTTTTCACCTATTGGTCCTAGAAAAAATTGTTCAAATGACTTTAGATAGCTATTTCTTCAATCATTCCAAAAATATTTTTGGAAATGGTCTCCAGTTTCTCTTGAGGAAAAATAAAAAAAACTCCATTTGAAAAAAATGGGGAAAAATGAAAATGATACATGTGCCAAATATTGAAAAATCTTATTCTTGAGTAAAAAAATATTTTTTTTATAGATATCCCACTCGCTTATACAAAGGAAATTGTATAAGCTTTCTTTAGAGGAAAAAAAGGTCAATTTTGAAAAACAAATTAAAAAAAAAAATTATTTAAAAAAAAATTAAAAAAATTAAAAAATTTTTTTTTAATAATCAAAAAAATATATTTTTGGAATTATTGAAGAAATAGCTATGTAAAGTCCTTTGGACAATTTTTGCTAGGACCAATAGGTGAAAAGTTACACTCATTTAAAAAAAACCCCTGTATGACCAAAATGTCCAACTTTGACCCCCTCAAACTCCGGCAATTCTTGACTGCTAGAGCTGAAAATTTGTGTCTTAATAATTGTTTCAATTGTTGTTGCATATAATAATAATCAAAATTTGAAGAAACTTTGTAAGCAATAAATTGATACAAAATTTTTGTTATTTTTTCTTTTACTAAAGTTGTTGTGTCTTCATTTTTATTTCTATACGAAATACAAATCATTAGTTAAGTTCGGTCAGATAGTTTTGAAAATAAAAATGATAACGAAAATAATTAAAACAAATTAATGCTGTTAATTATAAATCAGTTAATTATAGTTATAGAGAACGTAGAGGTAATTCAATGAGACATTATTTGATAACAATATGTATTTGCAAGGAAGAATAGAAACAAAAAGAGAAGACTAACTGCCGTATTCATAAAAAACAAAGTAGGTTTGAAGTGTGCTTTTAGACAAAATATTCTTAGGGTACATTTGAAATCTACTTTAATTTTTTCTGAACAAGACTGTAAACTGTATTAAAAGCGAATTTAATTTGTTCATCTTTTTTGTAAATTGTTTGTATTGTATGTAACAATACAAGTGTGTGCTCGCCATTATGCATGTTTAGATAGTTTTGTAGATTTTATTAGCAATAGAATATAATATTTTTAGATTAAAAATGCAAATAATTTAATGAACACATTAATGCCCTTATGCATAAAAAATTAAAGTAGACTTCATATGTACTTTAAGAAAATGTTCTATGAAAATTTTGTCTAAAAGCACACTTCAACCCTACTTTGTTTTTTATGAATACGGCAGTAAATTGTTTATTAATTTTCTACGTATATATTAAAAAAGCTAATGATTTTGTGAACACTTTGAATATTACATATTCAAAATAAATTGTTTTTAATACAATTATATATTTATGCTTTAAATTTAAATTAAATTATTAATGAAATAAATTTGTTTATTTAACATTTACCTAAATACTAAACACTTCAGTTAATATGTATTCTTTGAAGCAGCATTCAGTTTCAGTTTGTAAGTACTTTAGTATTTATATTTTTCTACTTACAAATTAAATAACTTTGAACATTTTCTAAGTATGTTCATCATTATCTTCATTATAGAAATTTTTCTGGAGCATCTTTTTATATAAAACCTACAGTTGTATCAGCTACAAAGTACAGATTATATTTAATGAACTGTAAAATATTTAGTAGTTCATTAAACATATTTACTTGCAGTTCACTTCACTAAAGATATTTAAGAATGTTTGAAATTCATATAAACTAAACTTAAAAATATGCAGCTGCAGAAAATCTTAAACTTTTAAGATACTAATTAAACTAAGATTGCAGCAGAGTTGGTGGTAGTTAGATAAAGATGTATATGCAGTTTTGTTTAGAGCTAATCTTATATAAAAACGAGTAAGCAAGTTTAAGCGTACATGCCCCATCATATAATATCCTACACCCAATATATTGTAAAAAAAAGGGCTTTCAGAGATGAACGGTATATTTAAATTCTGACCTATTACGGACCGATCATTCAAAAATTTAGTTGCATAACTTCAAGGCATATAAATGTTGTTTATGTTAATTTTTATCTCGATTTAAAGACTTTTAAAAGATTTTTAGTTGTTAAAGTAATTTTCAGAAGTGGCAGCTAATTATGGACTAACTGCTATAAAATTAGATGTCATTATTTCGGTATATGCATACGAAACTCATTTATTATACCAACACTTTTAAGTGAGTTATGTTCGGTAAAATAATTTTCAAAGTGGTTCTTTTATGCGAGCTGAGACTAAATATGAACCGCTGCTCATTACCAAATGACTTGTGTATATATGAAATATATTTGTGTTGAATGCTATTTGGATACCGATATTTTTTAAAGAGTTATATTCTTTAAATTGATTTTCGGAAGTGGGCCTTATATGGGAACTATGGTAAATTATGGACAGATATGCACACAATTTTTAGGTGTCATTAGGCTTCATGTACAACTCATTTGTGAGGAAATTTGCTTTGATACGGGCATAAATCAAACATTTATGGCCGATAAATCCTTTTTCGGGAAGACATTTGTATATATTTAACCAAATGTAATCCCATTCGTTTTTGCTCCAAACAAAAGTCTCATACTAGATTTTATCGAAATATCTTTAAAATTGTGACCTGTACTGTGCGCATAAGGTTTACATGGACAACCAGCCAGACATCCTTTAATCGACTCACACAATCTGATTACTGAGTCAATCGGTATGCTTTAAATTAGATATTACATTAATATTTTAAATTGTTACAAACATCAGTACAATCCCACTATTGTGGTGTAGGGTATAAAAAGTTTATTGAAAAGGCTAGCAAGTTTGCAACCCTAGGTTGCATTCTTTTATTGACTCCACTCTGCTTATACCTACTTGCTGCTGAGGAGTGATAAAGTCTTTTACTATTGACACTTTCAGACTATGAAACTTCATCAGCAAAACGCTATTAGACTTTCCGCTGTCTGTGTGATGAGATAAATTATATCCACCGTCTTTGCTCTGGACCTGATTATCTGCACAATAGTTAATTACAGCAAATTTCATTATTTGATTTTTTTCTTAAGAATATTTCTTATAAAACAAAAATAATAACCCTACTATTTTCAGCAATAAATTTGTCAATCTAATTTAAATCAATTAATGTTCAAACGAAACAATAAAATAAATTCAAACTAAATTGTTCACACACAATGCCGCACAATTGAGTCTGATTAAATTATTGCCTGTCAAATTGGTATTTATGGAAGTAAAATAGCACCTGCATAACTGTTGATAATTAAAAATCAGTCAATTATAATGAAGCAAGTGACATTTTAATTAAACAAATGAATGCACAAAAAGAAGAACAGCGAATTAATCTTGACGCAAAAGCTAAAATACATAATTAAAATAAATTTCTCTTACAATATTCTATTCTGTTTATTTTGAATATTCTTTGCTTATTAATGAATATATCTCACTGATATTGGCCTTTTGTGAATGGGTGTTAAAATGTGTCAAATGTTTAATATTTAAGATTAAAATAGTCGCCATATTTACATATGTATGTAGGTATTTATAAAGGAAATGTTTTGTTTTTTGTTTGTACATACTTGTAAATGAATGTGGCATTGGTAATAAAAATAATGTTTCACATCTCTTAGTTGACACATTGGGGGGTCTTTCACCATCATCACTGCTGCTATATTACTTAATCTAAACTAATGTAACACTCATAAATTGTATTGTATTTTTTTATGTCTGCCATATTTCTGCTTTTAAATACATTTCTATAGTATTTGAGTAAAAATACAAGAAAAACACATTGCTTATGAGAAAAATTAAAATAATATTTAATGTGGCATGCTAAGTAGATGATACCCAGGGCTTTCATATTACATAGAGGAATAATCAATATTTTTTACAAGTGATTTATAATCTAGGAAAATGTAATAAAGATTTCTCTTGTTATTTTGTTGTCTAAAAAAACCAACAACACAACTGAACTTGAGAGTATATGTTTAAAAGGAAAAACCTTAAGTTAGAAAAAAAAACGTTTACTTAAATTATGCAAAATGCTCACAAAATGCCTTTTTCATTAGGCCTTAAGAACATAAATTTAAAGATGCATATGTATATACATAAAAGAGTCTAGACAAATGTACTTTTTGTGTGGTTATTTAAACGAAAGTTTTTTTTTTAAATATCGAATATGGTGTTTTTATTTTTCATATTATCACTTGATGGGTATTAAAGCAGCGGCAGCATATTACACTACTTTCTGTAATAAATAAGAAAAGCATGTATCTCTAAAGGTAATTTTATTTTATATACATAACTGTCGCACCTTAAATGCAAAAGGGTCACAACTTAAAATAATAAAATTTTCAGGAGAGACAAAAAACTGTTCATCGTGCACAAGCAATACAAATAGATATAACTGTATTTTTCCAGTTGAAGAAGATAGTGATGTGAAAGAAATTTTTGCAATAGTTAGAGATGTGTACTCTCAATTAATTTATGGAAAAAAGTCAGTTTTGGAAATTTTTCAGTTGTGACCATTTTGTATTTAGGGTGCGATATTATATGTTTGCTTGCTCAGAAGAATATAATTATAATAATAAATTCTCGCCATACCAGAAGCTTTATTTCAAAATATGGTGGCCAAACTTTCGTTTTATTCAGTGATTTATATGAGTGCTGATACAAAATGATTTGTGTTTGACTACTTAGAATGCACTCATATACCACTTTACACGTTGACTCCTTGTCAAATAGTTTTACTGATCAGTTGAAACTCATGAAAAGAAAGTGATTCTTAAGAAATGTATATTGTCCACACTCGGTTCTCTGTTTTAATGGTTGACAATAATGTCATCCTTAAAAGGTATTTATACCCTACACCATAGTTGGGAGGGTATATCGGATTTGTGCTGATGTAACGCCCAGAAATATTGGTCCAACACCCACCTTAAAGTATACCGATCGACTCAGGATCACTTCGAAACGTATTTATATATTTACAAACATTTATTTATTTAATTTTAATGTATTTATTGCAATGCTTTAGGTTTAGTTTGCCCATCAGGAGCATACACATATGTATACACGGGCTTTGTAAACAGTCAACGCAAATAGTAACCGAACTAAAATTGTTTAAAAGCGAATAGTAAGTCTATTGGTAGCATTGGAATGTGTAGCAAAAGTACATCTGTATACAGAGGTATAAAGGTATACCTTTATATTTTTCTATTATAATGGTGGCTTCTACTAAATTATTTCTCAGTTTTTTTTTTAATGCAAGTCGAGTGCCATTGCAAAGCCATGGTGATCGATATTACGCAGTAAAATAATTGGCACTCCAATTTTAAGTTGTAGCACATGTGGTGGAAAGGCTGGCACGTCGAGTGAATTTAAGAACTCAACAGGATAATTAACAGCCTTACGGGTTGCTTGATTGATTTGACGCATTTCAATATGATAGCCATCTTCTTCATGTAGAAAAATAATAAGACACTGAAGCGCGACATATGAGCGATGTATTTCAGTGGGCGAGGCCATGCTCCTTTGTCCACTTACATAGCCAAGAATTTATTATTTCGTAAGAATATCCCATTTTAATTTTTCTAAAAAAGGTCGTGGTCCTACCCACTTTTCTCCTGGTACGTATTACGTATTCCTAATTATGCCAATACCATATGTATCACATATCATTGATGTAGGTCAAAAAATTCCCAAAATATGGCGATGTAAATTTTTGGGTTATATGGGCGGTGCCACCCCCGTTTGTACAATCAATAGGCTATATGAAGCCTATTATTCCTTCCAGAGTCACAGTAACATGCTATGAAAATTTAATCAAAATGGGCTCAGCCGTTTTGGAGTTCATACGTTACATACATACATACATTTTTATATATATAGATTATCTGATATTTTTCATTGTTTTATGAAAACAGTCTACGTTATCTTCTGATCTCATGAGTCGCTCGCATTGATACCAGAATTTGCTTACACCATACTGCCTTGGTATAGATTGCCTATATTGTCGGAAAGAACATTGAATTATCGTTTAGCTATTAACTTAAACTATTAACTAAACTTAAATATATTAGTCTAACACCTACCTTAAAGTATAACCATGAACTCAGAGTCGCTTAAACGATGTCCTTCCGTCCATCTGGCTGGTTGTCCATATAAACCTTTTTTTTTAAAAAAAGAGAAGTAACACTCAGGCAATTAATATGCGCTACTTTCTTTGGAAAGAGGATAGATTGAAGAAGTAAAGGTGGTGAAAGAAGAAAGTTTTTTATATTACAACTCTACAATTTCGCATTATGTTTCTTTTTAGTGCAGAATTGCGGCGGCTCTGGTGGTGAGTAGGCGCACTAATGTTAAAGCTTGATTTTATAGCCTTTATTTAATTATTTTACTTCGGTGGCGTTTAAATGCTATACCACCGAAGGAGGGTGCTGTGATAAATATTAGTTATGATGGATAGAAAACAAAACTAATAATTATCAAAAACTGATATTGTTTGAGTGGCAGCGGCTGGAAATCGAAGCCGGGCTACAAATACCAACTCATGCTTAATGATCAAAAGTACTAACCAATTAAGCTACAGCACCCAAATAAAGTATGAGAAGTTAGTTTGATCCAAAAACTGAATTTGGTTAAAATCAGTCCTTTGTTTTACTATTATTTCAAGTTATACATGAAGTATAATCACACCTAAAAATGTTCTGCACTCAGCTATGGGCAATTATGGACCCATCTGCAGAACATTTTTAGGTGTGATTATACTTCATGCATAACTTGAAATAATAGTAGAATAAAGGACTGATTTTAACCAAATTCAGTTTTTGGATCAAACTAACGATATTTATATGAGATAAAATTAATTTAAAGAGTTTAACTCTCTTATAAGTTGTGGTATCAAAATAATATTAAACACAAATATTCTTATGTTCTATATATACACAAATCATTCGGTCTCTAATTAATCACAGCTCTCATTTAAGACCCCCCTCGAAAACCAGTTTAATATGTATAAATCTTTTAAATGTATTTATATCGAGATATAATTTAACACAATAAATATTTATATACACAGTCATGAAACAAACTTTTTGGATGATCGGTACATAAAAGAATATAATAGGTAGTTGCCATATAGCACCCATTTCTGAAAAATCTATTTTGCACATATATTGGGTGTAGGGTATTATTTTGTCGGGCTTGATCGACTATGCTTTCTTACTAGTTTGTTTAAAATGTGTACAACTAATATCAATTTTTTATTTATTTAAATATCCCAGCAATTAAAAAAGTTATAATTTTTAAACTCCATTCTAACAATTAATTTTTCTAATTAACCTTTAAACGAACACCAGGACCTGGCCAGGCATTTTTGAACATTATTATAGTTATTTACTAAGATATCTTAGGCGGAGCCCCTTAGCATTTTATGAATTCCTCAATGAAGGTGTTTTGAAGAAAAAAATTTAAAAAAAAAACTTAAAATTTTTTTATCTCTCAACATGTTTGTAACATCAGGGCCCAGCCAGGCGCTAGACTATTATGTGCAGAATGCAGCAAATAAAATCAAAACAAAAGAGAAAAAGATTAAACCAATTTATAAATATATATTTTGTGTTTTGTATAAAAATCCGAATCAAAGTATTTGTACGTTTCAAAAATTAGTTTTTTAGTGTTGTGTTGGCAGCTAACAAGTGAATACACTAAAGTACTAATGAGTACTAAAGTTAAGAAATTCTTTCAAACAGTTTCAAACTATTATGATAGATTGGCAGTGGCAATTGCCACTGATAAAACAAAATTCAGAGAGAGGTTGATGGAAATGAAGGGTTCGCCTTCTGATATTGGTAACGAGTTATAAGTTGATAATAAAATTAAAGAATTATAATTTAAACCCATGCAAAATATAAAAACTCCCAGCTAGGTCCTTATGTGAACACATTTTGCTATTTGCTTAAGGGTTAAATTTTCTAGACTAGAACATATTCCCTATCGATAGCTTATGAACTAAAAATTAACAGAATATTAAGTCTTTTAAACATTATCAGATATGGCAACTAGAAAACGAAGCTTTCGTCAAATGTTTAAAATTTCTTTTAAATTACAGCCATGAAACAGTTCTGCTACAATTACACACTGTAGTTTCAATTTCGAAAATATACTTTAGTTGGCAGAATTTCTCTAATGGTCTCTTATGAAAATGATGTGAGTAATTTCAATTCACAATGGATAAAAGACAACTTAATGATTCATGTTCCTATTCAAAGTAGTAACTAGTTCCCTAGTGGTGTGAAATTTAGCCGCCCAACCATTTTCCACCACAACACTAAGTGAGAAGCAGACGCATAAAACTAAACTTTTCAATCAACTAATTAAAACTAATTAATCGAATTTTGTGCACATGACTCATAGACAAAGAGTGAAATTGAGGGAGACATTTTGTTAGTTGTTAAGGCTTTATGCCTTTTAAGTATTTTAGTGAAAATCAGCTAACGAACATTTGGTTTTTCTAACTAACGACTATTTAATGGGTGTGCTTCTCTCAATTTGTTTAAAAGTGTAAATCCTTTTTTCGCAAATATTTTTTTTTCATATTTTCTTGTTAATCTGTCTGCCATAAGAGTGAATGGCTTTTGAGATTGTTTTTCTGGCATTTGAAAATGTTTTTACAATTTTGTTTGTTGGTACTGTCACACTTAGCTGTTGTGTCTGCATTTGTCACAACACAAATATTTGTTCTTGTTGCTGCCGTCATCAAAAATGTTGGTATATTTTTTTTAGTGTTTTGAAGTTGTTAATTTGTTTCTGTTTTATTTTCTTGTTAACAGTTGAGCGTATAAAATTACGCAGTTAAGTGTTTTAAAGAAATACAATAATACTCAACCGTGATAAGGTTTTTTTCAAAATTGTCAGTTAGTGAAAAGCCATAACGTGTATGGACGCAGCAAAATTATCAAAAATTGCCTCTTATTTCTGCAGAAGTCTCTTGTCTACCACGACAACTGGCAAAAGCCTTATACAATTTTCAACTGTAAAATCCATTACAATATACGTATATATTCAGCTAATACATTGTTCACATAAAATCCGTTCGCATAAATTTTTTAATTATACATAACAAAACAAAAAAAGCGTTTGGATACTTTCAAATCATAAATTTATATTAATTTTTTATTTGCTCATGTTCTTCTGTATGGGAAAAACGTATCGTTGTCAATGTTTAGATTTTCATATTTTTTAAAATGGTTTCCTTTTTGTGTGAATTTTCATGGCAAACATAGATTTTCTGAAAAAATTATATGCCCATGACATCTACTAGAATTGTTTACACAATAAAATTAATGTGCAGAGGTAAGGTTTGCTTGTAACGTTTTATAACATAATTTGCAGTACTATTTTTAAGTTTTAACTTTTTGTAATCACTGAACCCGACTATGTGGATTTTCAAAAAATTTGTGCAAGATTTTCTTTCTGCTTAGATTTTGCATTGTTCAGCACACGTATATACAGTGGGAGCACAAATTCATAAAATTAAAACTAATATAGAAAATTAAAATTTTTTTTGTCATTTATTTTAGGTTTAATATTTAACAAAATTATTTATTTTTAATATAAACTAAAAGCATCAAGTTATAAGAATAATTAAAAATGGAAACAACTCGCATATACTCAATTTTGTATTTTATAAAAACTTCAGGGAATGATACTATTTTTACTGATTTCGTAAAACACTTTTTGCATATTTTTTTCTTATTCTCTTTACCAAATTTCCTATAAATTCATTCATTGGACATGGTTGGAATTAATCGGTGTTGTCCCAACAGTCTCTTCACGATTGATCACAAATTCTCAATAGGATTAAGGTCGGTATTTTTTTTTACTGGCCAGAGCATCAAAAGAAAATACTGCTCGCTAAGCCATTCTTTCACGTCCAGCTTGTTTACGCATCATCCACATTGTTTACGCCAAAACAACAATTTTGTTTAATTTTTTAAAATTAAAATTTTGTTTTTGATTACTTCCACTTGTCATAAAGTGCTAAAAAAAAATGGCAAGGTTCTAAAACGGTCGTAAATACTTATTGTCGGCTATATACACTCTAAAACAATTGTTCACTTGATTCTCCTTTACGGGTAAGAAATCTTTTGTCCAAATAATTTAATAAATAATAAGAAAAAATTCCTAGTTGCTGTATTTAATTCTTTTCTTTTCATATTTTTTGGTTGAATCATTCTGACTAAGAAATCTAAACGATTTTATTTCGGGTCAGAAAGTGTGATAATATTTTCCAATTGACCAGCCAATTTCAAGCGCTTTTCAGCTAAATATTTGATAGGAACTATTATCTACAAAATCGAGAAGATGGGTTTACAAAATACGTAGAAAGTTTTCAATCCTCATTATTCCATACATTATTTAAAGTGGTATGAAGTACCACTGTGCTTCATTGTTTCCTTTGCATGATGCCTTTGAAATCTCTGCACTATTCGGAGGCGGCAATATTGTTTAGCTTGTGATTGAAAACGTTTAAATTTGAATTTGTCTGACCAGATTACACATTTCCAGTCATATTTCGTCCAATTTCTGTGCTAACTGGCAAACTTTAAATATGCCTTAACATTTTCTATCAACAATTTCTCTGCTGAGTTGTGTCAATCGAACAGTTTTACCTACTGCCATATTTTAATAACAGTATGCTACATGTACTGTTGTCCGGATATGATGTGAATGCTTTAGTAATATTTAAAACCTTTTATATAATACTATTTATCTGATCCGTACTGTTATAATTGTTGTCATCTGTATGTTCGTATCAAAATTTCGGTTTTCTATGTTTTCGTTTTTTTTATGAGTTTTAGCCACCCAACTTAACAAGGTTGGTGTTTTATTTTTTTTTGTTTTTTGTTTTTTGTTTTACTATGGCTGGAGGCGTATGTTTTTATGTAAACTGATGTAGCTTATTAAAAATTAACAATGTTTTTGTTTCTGATGCTGTTACTTGTGTTACATATTTCTCTCAAATGAAATGAATACAAATTTGTACGGGGGAAAAGAGCCAAAAAACAAAATTTTATAAAAAAAAAAAATAATAATATGACACCTGGGTTTCGTAGACATTTTTTATCTAAATAATAAAATAAAAAGAAGGTAAAACAGCAAACAAGCAGAGTGTTATTTTATATTGTTTTTAAACATAACCAGTAAACTTTTAAGTTAATCTATAAAAAAAATAATAAACTGAGCAAAAATTGTAACTAGAAACCTGTAATGAAACACAAGTATTAAAATGGGCCTGTAATAAGTTTGAAAAGGGTTTCATTCAGACTTAAAATAAAATGAAAATTAGACACGAAGTCGCTGTGCAAGTTTTTTTTTAATTATTTTAAATAGGTGTGGGAAATTACTTAATTTTACTAGGTGTAAAAATTCTTTAACAAACTGTCTAGTACTTAATAATTCTAAAATAAGCTCAAAGTTTGTATAAGCTGATATTAAAATTATGAAAATTTTAAAATTGATTACGAAAATATTTTACCCAATAACATATTTTTGCATACCCTAACTAATAATAAATTTATTTGCAGAAAATATAATTGCAAATATCTAGTCTTAACAAATATTTATAATAAAGTCATTTCATACAATTCTTCTACCAATATTAATTAATTGTCTATTCAACTTACACAATACTTTCACAGACATTTTCCACAAACAACACCATTAAAAAAAAGTGTGAAAACAATTTGCCACGTTCAACGTTGAAATTCTTTGGCAGTCACTTTCACAATGTCAATGGTATAGGATAGAACACAGAGAATGATGATTTAGAGTATTAACACCAGCAATTTTTATAAACGCTTTATGAATATTAAATTGATTTTATCATACTGCGGTAATCTAAAAAATATTGCTTCTCACAAAAATATTGAACAAAATGCGTTAAATCATTAACACCGCTAACGTCTTTCTGAACAAAAGAGGTGGCAAAAAAGCGAGTAAGCAAATGTTATTGAGTATATTCGGCAATAAATTATCAAGCACCCTATTTAAGAGAAACTAATCAAACAAAATTTTTATAATTGTTTAATAATTTAGACTTAATAAGCAGTATTTAAGAGCATTAACGTAGTTATACCCTACACCACAATAGAGGGGAGGGTATATTGGATTTGTGCTGATGTTTTTAACGCCCAGAAATATTGGTCCAACACCCACCTTAAATTATACCGATCGACACAGAATCACTTTCTGAGTGAATTTTATGTGTTTTTTTTTTTTTTGAAAAACTTTCCTATAGCTTTTAAAAAATCACCCTTTAGTACAAATTTATGGGAATTGCATATAATCAAATGAACTTGTCATACATAAATTTTTTTACATTACTTTTCTTTTAATAACTATGCTTGTGTAAAACACCTTGTATATGTGATTTGATATTATAAACCTGAATAGTTGTTCTTAAAAAATCCTTGTTTTTCATTAATTTCAATTGGTTTTAGAGATAAGGAAAAAATCACCTATTTTCCATACGATCAGTATCTTTTTTTGCACGTTTTTTTTTACACCAAGTTTTCTGGAACCCATTAGCGTGTAAAAAGAGAATGAGGTGTACTCTTTTCCTTAACCTGGTGAATATGGAAAAACGTTGAACAAAGGATTGTTATGATAAATATACAAAATCTGTAAATAATGATATGAATTTTAACCATTTACATTAATTGAGATGTAAATGGTTAAAATTAGATAAAATTTAAAACATTTTAAATAAATTATGTATATTGTACATAAACTTGACTATGAAACAATATATACTAATGATATTCTAGTCCTAACAACAGTGTAGTTTTTGTAATTCTCATTGTATTTGCGATTCGGCGCAGTCAGATTAAGTACAGCCAATTTAACTTGTTTAATATACCTTTACTTGTTTGGTGTAGAGTACCCATAATAGGGACTGAATGAGAATTGACACTGAACTGAAGGTATTTGTTCTGTGAGTTGAAAGCAAAAACAAATTTAAATATTAATTGAGTTCATGTTTGTTCTGCAGCAACCAAAAATAAAATTATTTGATAAAAATAGGGAAAACAATAAATATTAGACCGGCTTCATTTTGATTGAAGCAAAACAGGTTTAAGTGTTTTCAACAATAGTTAGTTATGTAGTTCCTTTATCCTTTCTTCACAGATGACTGTGCTGATCTTTGTCTTAAAGTAAGCCAACACGCACAGAATGGTTTTGTGAAAAGGCTATAAGAATTGATTATGGCCCTATTAATATACATATAGTACATGTCATGACTAGATGTTTGTGTTTATCAAAATAAAGTCTATAAAATGTTAACAACAACGCACTCATATCAACACGAAACAAAACAATTCAATACAGCTCGTTTGAGTTTAAGAACATGACATTACAAAAAGAATCGTACACAAATAACGTGTATATGAACATGTCAATTATATAAGCATTGAAATGGATTTTATGACTTGACATATGTATGTACGTTTAAAAGTCTCTTCATCAAGTTGTTAATCTTGATTGATTTTGATGTTGAACATCTTGAATATCTTCACTTCTTTTACGCATAGAATTTCTTATGTACGAGTATGTAGGTAAATAATTGAGTAAAATATGCTTTTAAAAATTAAAATCAAGTAGGGAAACACAAATGTTGAATTGAAATTGAAATTGAATTAGTTTTTGTTTAATGTTTCGAATGAAATAAATATTTGAAATGAAGTGTATTTTTTTTTTGAACATTGTGCAAATAAAATCCAGTTGTATGAATGTTTTATTATATCAAGGGCTGACAGAAATAATAGCACTTTTGCACAAGAACATTTAAACTGGAGCGCTAGTAAATGGCGAAATATTTTATGGTCAGACCAGAGTGAAATCATTTTATTTGGTGGAAAGGTTCTCTTTCAAATGCATACTGCAATCTACAAGTGACATCTAAGACGGTAAAGCTTGGAGGTTCTAGCATTATGGTGTGGGAAGGATTTTCATATTACAGAGTGGGGCCAATATAATGCATCAAATCAACAATGGATCAACATTTTTACATTGATATACTAAATAATGTTATGCTTCCCTATGCCATGGACGAAATATCATTGATTTTGGGTCATCCAGCAAGACAACGACCCAAAACATACAAACAGAAAAGCAACAAATTTGCGGTCATGCAGTGACCAACCCAATAGAGAACCTTTGGACTGACGTAAAGAAAAATGTATCTCAAATAAAACCTACTAATAATGAGCGTCTTTGGGCTGTGTTGAAGTGGTCTTAAGTGAAAATAACTAAAGAAAAATGGAAAACCTATTTAACTTCTTGCCGAAACGCTGCGCCGCCATTATTGCCAACAAAGGCCAAGCAACAAAATATTAATAAGTTATTTGTTTCATTAGCTTCATTTTTTTTTAATGAAGAGTGCTTTTTTTTTACCATCTAAATTTTGATATTTCAACTGAAATTGTAAATCTTTTCAATAAAAAGTCAATAAAACTTACCCAAATCTTTTTTACATTGAATAACTGACTGATATACATTGAAAGTCGTGCAAACTGTTTGTAAAATATTAAACTCTATTTAAAAAAAAAATTAAATAAATTATTTATTATTAAACGCAAAACCAAATAAATATGGTATTCTACCATTAATATAACAGAAACAAAAGCAAAATAATTATAAAAAACTTAATACCATGATCACACTGAAAGTCGGTCATGTCATTAAATTCAATTATTTATAAGATATTTGATATTTTGTTGCGTATTCTTTTTGATTCTGGACAGCTTGGAGTGTTTTTGGAATCGATTCAAACAGCTTTTTGCACACATCAGGACTTATTTAGTTCCATTATTATAGTAACGCAGCTCTGAGTTGGCCTCTACTGGTACATAATTTTGCATCCGACGTAGGAGCTCATCCCATAAGTGCTCGATTACGTTAAGGTCTGGACTTTGCGCATGTGTTTGGAGAACTTTAAGACAATTACACAGAAACCAATTCTTTTCTTTTCTATCAGCGGGTCATTGTCTTGGTAAAATTTAAAGATATTGGCACTCCCCAGTTTTTGAGCATTTTGTTTAACATTTGCTTTCAAAATATCAAGATACATGTTTTTATCTATTATGCCTTCTATAAAATGAAGATTTCCGACACCGGAAGCAGCCATGCAACCCCACACCATCACTGACAGGCCCCCGTGCCTTACAGTTTTCTTGGTTTTTTTTAATGGCAAAACTCCTCATTAGGTTAGCGCCATACACAACGCCGGCTATCGGTGCCAAATGAATTGAATTTGCTTTCGTCTATAAAAAGAACCTGTAAATGTTTATAGTACCGATAGATATAGTCCACAAGAGTTCATTTAAAGTAAATTTTTAAAATCATCTTGCCCGACTTTGAATGTGTGTTACTGTATTTCAATTATGTGTCACGGGTATAACTAGGGAACTAAGTCGAATAAAAATTCTTATGTCCAGTCGAATACTGCCTTCAGTGCTATATTTTTACCGCAGCTGCTCATACATACATATGGAACGTAAAAATCGATGGAATACTTTTGAACCACAAACTAATACGCATTTATTAATATGGAAGAAAAGCTAAAATAAGAAATTATAATTAAAAATAAAAGCATCCACATTGATCTTGATATTGAGACAAGAGAAATCATTCGATGTTGAAAACACTTTTTAGTAGTCAATACTATAAAACATTCTGTAAAGGTTGTAACCACGTGAAGGAATAAGATACAGCCGAAAATGTTTCCTGACATTTTCATGTGTTTTAGGTCTTTGGAGGTAAATTGTGATTCAATTAGTACGACCACAAAACCCAGGAGTAATGTTTTAACAATGTCATTATTTTCAATAAGAAAACTACCATCATCTGAATGCACTCCTGGTGCTTTTATTAAATAGTTAATATAAATATTATTTTAATTGGTTTAAGTTCAATTCAAAGAACATTAACCCAGAATTATTTCATTACTACAAGCAAGTACAAATTGTAATTCTTTAAATTATCATGCCTAAAATAAACTCCAACAATTCTAGATTTATGCATGGTCTGGTGGATCTTAAGAAATGTTCTTTTTGCATGCAAATTGCCAAGTTTCGTCATGATGCTCTTCATTTTCATTTCTTTTTATAATACATTTTTATTTCATTTTATTTTCACTATTTAGCTCTTGATATTTTTTTGCAGTGACATTTTTCCACTTCTTTTTTTGAGTAGTTTTTCCTCATCATATGCTTGCAACTAAAATGAAGTATTGTCAAAGTGTCTTCATGTGAAGATATTATGAACGTTACGTAAAATTGTCAAGTAACTTTTTAAATAAGATATAAAACATATTTATATGTCGCTGTGTGAGTTTTTAAATATATATACATATGTACGAGTACATACTCGTATGTTGGAAACGTCCAAGTTGTTAAAAAGGTGGTAAAAAACCAAGTACTAAAAGATGGTGCAATTAAAATTACTATGCAAGATTTTTAATCTAAAACTACATTTACTTTAGGCATTTATCTGTGGTTTTTGCTACAAACCAGAATTTTAAATGATGATTCTTTTCCGAGATAATAATCATCATACTTAAAATATTATAGAATTGCTAATATAATAGTTTCCTTTGCGTACCTATTTTAATCTTACCATTCTTCCAGCTGTTCGTTTTATAGGGTTATTTAAAAATATGAAATGAGAATAGTAGAGTAGAACTTGTTTAGAAAAACCATTGCTAAGTTCTAACAAACAAAATAAACATTTTTTAAAGTTAAATAAAATATGGAACAAGTACAAGTTTAATATTAATATGTATTTAATAAATATTACTCATACGTCCCAAATGTTTGTGTTGATAAAATAAAGTAATTTTTTGACTTTAAACAATTTAATAAAATTCTTACAAAAGTATTTCATAAAGTAAAATTGCATATAAATATAAAAATTTCCATAATTCACAATTAATAATTATATTAAAGAAAATACAAAAAAAACATTATACTTATTAACAGATTCAATTGAGTGCTGTAAGAAATTTATTGTGTATTTAGAACATTTTTTTCATGCACACAATGTAAATATCAATCAACATTTCTTATTAATTTTTGGTATTAGACATATTGTAATTATGTCTAGACATGTAATACAGTCAAATATCACAACTGTGAGCAAAATGTTTCACTAGGAATCTAAAAACGTATAAAATGTGAAATGCGTAAAAATGTATAAATTTTCACTGTACCCAACAAATTTAATTCGCATGTTTCAAATTTTTTGCAGGAATAAAAAATGTAAACATTTCTTCACACTACAATCTGCTTTATCAACTATTCCACAAAATGTCCTGAAATTAACATTTGAATACCAACCACAAAATATTGGCCATAGAACCATAAAGTATATAATTCTAGGACTATATCTGTCCATTTGTCCCTGTATTAAAAGCTGGATAGATCTTCAAAAAAAGTACTTAAGTACTGGAGGAATTACGTTTTTTCCAAATGTCTGGTATTGAATATGGAAAAAAACTGGTCTAGCAGAATCAGAGTTAAAGGTCCAAATTTCAGACAAAATCGATATTAAAAAAAAACAAGCAAAATCAAATCAACTCTCATGTACTCAATTTTGTGCCATACAAAAACTTTTGGGAATGATGGTATTTTCAATATTTAGTCCAAAAACCTTTACTTCGTGAAACACTTTTTACACATTTTGGCGTAATCTTCACTAAATTTTGAATTAATTCATTAGGAATACTTCGTCATTCGCGCTTAACTCACTGCAAAACTCGTCCAAATATGTTGTAGTTAACGGTGTCGCAACTGTCTTTTCACGATTGACCTAAAATTCTCAATTGGATTCAGGTCGGGTCACCATTCAGCTGGAAAGTCCCTTCATCCACACGATGGATGCTTTTATCTATATGAAAATTAGTTTCAAAAATTCGCAGATAGTTACTTTCCTTATTATTCCTTCGATTCTTTGCGGTTAACCGAGGAGCGTGGTAAAGCAATCACATACCATGACATTACACCTGCCGTGAACCATTGATTTCTTAGTATGATGTCTTTGAATTCACTGGGCTGTTCAGTGCTGGCAGTATTGTTTACCGTCGGATCGAAAATTTATTATTAAATTTGTAGTGGTCTGATCAGATTACAAGTTTCCAATCATCTAGAGTCTGTGCTCTCTGGCCAACTTTAACCATGTTGTATCATTTTTTTATTGGCAATGCAAATTTTAATTTGCTGCAAGATGTAACCAATATCGCAATAGACTCATCTTGCTGTAGGTTTGTCTAATGCTATAGAAGCATATTTTAAAGTTACATACGTGTCTGTTTTCATTTGTGTTATCAGGTTTTGCTATCACTGATTTGTGGCTTGAGAACAAGAGAACACCTTTGTTGGATACTGACTTACTTTAACCTGTTTAGCTATTACTCGTATAGAATAACTACTTTTGCATTACTAAAATATTGTCTTCAATGTATTATAATTTGATTTAGATAATTTGCAGAAAGTGTTTACCACATGCAATTAAATAATATCAAAGTAATGTTTTTTTTTTAAGTCATACACAAAACAAACACATACAAATCTAAAGCTAAAGCCAAAAATTATTATTTTGCATTTTGTTAGATAATATCAAAATTATCTATTTGATTTTTTGTACCTATTGTATTGACGGATTTCAGGGATATTTATTTTTTATTTTAAATATGTCAACATTTATTCTTATGAATTCATTACGTATTATTTTTTTCAATATTTAACTTCAATTTGTTTCTTGTGGTTGGTTTGGGGTCAACTGTCCAATGTAAAAATTCTACACTATCATATTTTTTAACATATAAATACTTTTATTAACTCACAGAAGTACACTCTCAAGAATAATTAATTAAGAACTTTTCAATAAAGAGTACTTTGAATTTAACACTTCTTACTTGAATGAAATGTGAAGTTGAAATTTAAGGAGTTTTATTTTTATTATATTTATAAAGAATTGTATGTACAATTCAAACAGAAACAAATTGAGTACAAATTTTAAATTAACTACTCAATATATTCACTTTACAAGAAAGACCTTAAGCTTAAACAATTACTAAAATATTGATAATAAAAAGGTCAAATAAACTATAATAAGAAATGTTAAAAATTTAAAAAAAAAATCTGAAAATATATGTATGGCAATCGTTGAACAAAGACAAATTAACTTTATGAAGCAAAAGTATTAAACATAATTAGTCAAAAAACTAATTTACATTGCGTGCAATGTCTTATAAGGCTGTAGAATTACATGTTGCATAAAAATCGACAAAATTTTATAAAGATCTACCCATAATTGGTCATAGCTCCCATATAGGGGCCACTTGTGAATATCACAAAAATACGCATAAAGACAGATTAATTATAGATCATATCTCCAATATAAAGAAACAACTTTATACATCACTATAGACATTTTTCTCTCGTGGTGAAATTAATATATTGGTAGTGGGTATATAAGATTCGGCATAGCCGATTATAAAACTCTTACTTAATTTTAATATAAATATTCAAACCAATATGTGACCGAATTTTATGTGAACTATGTTTACAATTTGTATTTTCAACTCTTAAGCTCTTCCCAATGTTGTTTTTTGTAACTAAATTTATAAATTTGAAATACCTTACATTATGAACACTTGTTTTATCTTTACATTTTATTCATGGTACACCAATACCTCGCTTTACGTCGTTTCGTTATGTGTTTTTTTTCGAAATTGCGTCGCTGCTTAATTAGTGCTAATTTTCGCTGTGCGTCGTTAGATTTTCGATGTTGCGTTGTTTTGGGTTTCAGGCTTTAATTTTTTAATTTTTACAAAATCTGCAACATTATGAAATGCTAAAACGATGACATGTACAAGGGGTGCTTTGATGATCGAAATGGAGTCGTTGCTTGCTATATGGATTGAAAATCAAGTTGCGCAGAGAATACCATTAAGTAAAATGATATTTCAGACAAAAGCAAAAAGCTTATTTGATGACATAAAAAGTAAAGCATTATCCAGCGATAATGCTAGTGGTAGTAATACAGACAATTGCTGCAAGGAAATAAACAGCCGACGACTTCGTATTTTCTTAACCCTAGAATCTATCTTCGATCTTTACATGATTTGCTATAGAAAATCTTAATTCACTTTGCGTCGTTTCAATTTGCTTCGTGTTTTGTTTTTTTTTTTTTTTTTTGGAACGTAACCCCGACGCAAAGTGAGGTATTGGTGTATATTGTTGTTGATGGCATGAGATATGAATATTTTCTATTAAGTTGTGGGAAGAAATGAAATTTGTATTTTAATTAGATCAATTATTTATTATAACAACAATATGTTGTTGTATGCATTTAAGGCCGTCTGTACATTTCTAGTGAACCATAATTTACTGAACTAATATTGGTTATGGTAAATAATATGAAATGGTTAACAATGTGTGTTTATTGTAGAAATGTATTAAATAGCATATTAATCATATTAAGTATGAACGTAAATATTTACAATAGGAGTGCTTCTAAAAAGATAAATATACTTAAAAATAGAAATATATTGTCATAAGTTGCTTCTGCCTGTCCAGCCTTTAATCTGTAATAGTTGTAACACAAATGGAAGTCATAATTTATAAGATAATTTTTAAATCGTCCGCTGCAAAATTAAAGTATTACATATGATTGTTCTTTAAAAATTTTTTCTTTATTTTGAAAGATTTTTCCAACATTATAACTGCCCTATTGCGCACTATAAATATATATAAATCACTATAAATATAAGTAGGTCATTATAGGAATATTTATTTATGTTTTTTTTTTATCAATTCCATATATTTAATAAACACAAATAATTTAGTTTTTATGTAATATCTAATAGCTATAAAATAAACACTATTTAGGACCATAAGACTCCTGTCAATATAATGAAGTAAATGGATGGGAATTTCTAATAACAACAGTTAATATCTTAGGGCTATATAGAAGTTTTTAGCAAATACTGAGGAGCCTCAAAATGCGGAATTTTAGAGCTAGTTTGGAAAAAAATGTCTCTTTCTGTATTTCTGGAATAAATTCATTGTATTTAAATTAACTAAATAATAAAGTTAAGTATGACATCATTTTAAATCCTTTATTAGGTGAATCTTCGAAACTGGTTACCAAATATTCAAGAAAACAATGAGATAATGCCAACTACTTCTAGTAGTTTGGTTATGTATAATTCGCAACTGTCCAAACCATTGCTCATTTTTTTAGAGGTTGTTTAGTCGTTACACGTGAGTAATAATGGGTGATTAAAGTAGAGATACTTTTTTCAATAGCCTTTCTTGACAGATCAAGTGTGAGTTGTATCATTCTGTCATGTTATTTTTGTTTAGTATTGTTTGGTATTTCATAATGGAAAGAATTACGCCTGAACAACGTTTACAAATCGTTCAAATTTATTACGAAAATTCACGTTCTGTAAGGAATGTGTTTTGAGCATTTCGCTCAACTTATGGTCAACATAATCGGCCTATAGAGCGTACTATTTGAAACATCATCACCCGTTTTAAGACCCAGCATCCATTATTGGATAATATTCGACCAAATAGACCACGTCCAGCACGCCGTGAGAAAAATATAGCGGCCGTAGCTGGGAGTGTACACGAAGACCGTGGAGAGTCATTCGCAGCAACTCGGACTGACTTGGGCACTTTACCTCGAGATCTTAAATTGAAAGCATACAAAATACAACTTGTGCAACAACTGAATCCGCTCGACCTTCCCAAGCGACATTGCTTCGCTCTATGGGCTCTTGTTCCAAGTTCCAAAAAATATCCGACGTTTTAGAAACCAATTTTTTTTTTGTCGATGAGGCCCATTTCTGTCTCAATGTGTATGTAAACAAACAAAATTGTCGCATTTGGGACGAAGGACAACCTGTAGAGAATCAAGTACTGCTACTTCATCCAGAAAAAACAATCGTTTGTGTGGTTTATGAGCCGGTGCGAACGTAACCATCACGACCGTTATCGTGCCATTATAACCGACTATTTCATGCTTGAAATTGAAGCTCGTTATCTCGGCGACATTTTGCCATTAAGATCATGTGATATCACACCGTTAGTTTTCCTGTAGGCATATGTACACTCTAGAGTGTATGCGGGCTTTGTCCTTCGAATCAGGCTTTGGAGGAAAACATCACTCATGTCATTCGCCAGTTACCAGTCGGAATGTACGAACGACTCGGCGAATATTGGACTCAACGGATAGACCATCGGCGATGTAGCAACGGGCAACATTTGTTAATTATAATCTTTAAAAAATATGTAAATGCCAATGAATGTTCTTTTAAATGATATTAAACATTCTCCATTAAATTTTAATTTTCTGTGTTTTTTTTTTTTCTTTAAAAAAATAAGGAACCTTGAAATGCTTTATATTGCGCAGTATTTCTGCATAAATGGGCTATACAAGAAATATTTTCCAGAATCTACTTGGAAAGAGAAATCGAAATGTAAAGGGACAAGGGACAAGGAACAGTCCCCCAACGCTTTCCAATAACTAATCTCTATTATTAATCTAAAATATAATTATGCCCTTTATAACAAGACTTTTTTCCAATAATTAAACTTAATTTTCTGTAAACAAAATGTTGGCACACTGTGTCATATTGTATTTTCGAAAGCAACCCAACAACTAAGTTTGAAACTTTCTCACAAATTGTTGGTCTACCACCAAATTTATTGCTCTTACAGTCGTTGTCGAGCAAAGTTTTGGCACTAATTTCAACAAAATTCTTAACAAAAATTCTTTAATTTCTTTTACTATTTTCCTGTCTGTTAGCATAAGTATCTCAATACACTTTATACATCTGCACTTAGTTGAGTATGAACAACTGTATGTAGGTGGTGTCTCTTCAAGTACATATTTACCTTAATAGTTTTCTTTAGTTTGAATTTTTATTGTTATTTAACCATCATGTTTGTCTCCTACATTCCTTATACGTTTATTACATTTTGTGGTTGCGGTAGTTGTCTTTAAACCATGAAAATGAAATTTACCACATTTAACAACAACAGGCAGCCAGAACTAAGAACTAAATTGACATTCCGTTGTGGGAGTATCCTACAGTAGTTTGATGGAAGCTTTAGTAAGAAAAATTCTAGAAGTTTGTGCTGTCGAAGGAATCAACAAAAACAGCTCAGCTGGTTGAAGCAGCTAATCAAGCTAATATATAATGTAAATTGGAGTATTTATAAGATTTTATTTAATTTGACATATTGTTTCAGAGGACGAATATATTTGTGATATTTTTACCACTGTAAATCGTTAAATAAAAATACACATTACTAGTCCTTAAGTAATTGTTAGAAATTTTGTAGTAAATCACCTACACTGATTGACTTTCAATGTACCACAACGTTTCATCTTTATAAATATTATTGAGCTGGTTGACGCTTGCACTAATGTACCACATTATTCCATTGAAACGATGAAAAGAAAAACTTTGAAGTTTTACCATTCATTTGCTACTTTTCTTCCACTTTATATAGTTTTTACTTTTTGACATTTATTGGCAACCCAAACTAAAGTGAAGTGAAGTAAAGTAAAGTAGAGTAAGTAAAATGGCTGTTTTCATGAAACGTCTATGACAGTTAGTTGCACCGAAAATTATTAAACAAAATGAAGGAAAACAGCAATATCTATCTGAACCGCAACCATAACCACTAACATGGAAAACTTGCTGCAAAAAAATTTGCAGTAAATTACGAGTATAGAGCACAATCTTCAGGTTATAAAGTAATAATTTTTATAACAAAAGTTTTATGTAGTGGAAAAAATCCTTATCCTTGGACAAAGGTTAATCTACAAGATAAAATTAATTTTATAGAAAGAACTTAGAAAACAAAGAATGAAAAAGAAATTTAAAATTGACTTGTTTAAAACTCAAAATAGCGTAACAAATTAAACTATTATTTTCTGTGGGCGAAAGTTTAAGTAGATGTAAAATAATGTAAACGAATAAATGCATGCTGGTATTTCGAAAATCAACTTATTAGGATGGATATTTTACAGTCAGAGAGCTCCAGAGCAAAACTATTCGTAATAAATTGATAAATAAACAGAAGATATCGAATAATCATTTTTTAAAAATAACTTTATTTTTCAACAGGGGCATATTAGAGGACATGCAAGTTTTGATATTTTACTTGTTGACACATCAGTAGCTATGGCAATTATTAAAATTAATTAAAATTCACTTTAAAATTCACTCTGCAATTGGTAAATCACTAAATGCTACTTACATTTGGTAAAATTCTTGATATTTTTATAAAAGAATCATCAACTATATGTATGATCGTGTTGCACATCCAATATCAAAATTCTTTTTGGTCACCCCGTTATAAGAAATCATAAGGCCATCATTCAATCCAAACTAAATTATCCCACCAAATGAAAATTTAGTATCGTTTGATAAACTAAAGAAACCCAAGACAACAAATTAAAGCCATTACAGTGATTATGTAATGTTTGCAATAATCTGTTTTATGATTAAAGAATATACCATATAATGTTGTTCTCTATCATAATCAAAGAGCAACATATTATGAAAAATGAATTCAGCATAAACAAGATTGCCATACATATATACATAATTACTACAATCGCGTATATGATTGCAGTGATCATCTGAATCGTAAATTAATCATATTAATCATTACAGTAATCAAAATATGGTTAAAACTTGTAGAAATGTTGACATTGTTGTGGGAAACATGTACAACCATATTTTTTCTCTGTGTGTACATATTTTCCAAGCTATTTTTGTAGAAATTTTGTGGAAATTTTTTAGAAATTTTGTAGGTAGCCTGATGATGTTACTCATGATCATCAGGCTCTTCTTCTCTCACAGTTGACACGTCATCTACCAGCATGGATTCCGTATTAATTATTACTACCACGCAGATCACTTATTGATTAAATCAACTGTGATGAGTGTATATAGTGATGAGAATATAGTTCAGTTTTAGTCATGTAAGTATGTTCGGGTTGCTTATTTGAAGCGGCGAGGCAACTTTAATTGCACAAGTATACTTTTCATTTTAATTAATTTTCTTTTGAACTTGCTTTTGTGTTCACATTCAGCAACTTGGTTGAGCTCGATTTTTCTTAATTTTTTGACGTTTTGTTTCATTTCTGTATTCATTGTAATTGTGAAAGTGATTTGAAATTTGGTGTATACAATCAAAGTTGTGTGGGTTTCCAAGAAATTAAGTTGCTGGAAACACCATAACTTTGGCAGATAAACATCTGCTACTCCAGAACCACTTTTTTGGATTGCTTAATGGCGCGCAGTTCTTGCTTATATTGCGTCCGTAAATTCTTCCATTTGCGTTTTATTTCTTTAATGGTTATAGTGCTGTCTATCTTTTTCATTACATTTAAAATTTCATTAAATGATTCGTTTTTATTGCGGTCTTAATATGAAAATGAACGAATATTAAAAATACATTCATTTTGTTCAACTAAATTGATTAGTTGTTTCATTTTGCTTCCACTTTCTCATAATTTTTTAATTTGATAAAAATTTATTCACAAATATAAAATTTTCTTAACACAAAATTTGACAACACACCGAAGAAGAAATAAAGGTAATGTCAAAAACAAATAAATATCCCAAGACAAGAATGACAGCAGCAACAGAATTGCCAAATACAAACAAGCCTGTACTCAAGTCTCGACAATTATTTCCCCTTCAAACCGACCTTTCTCACCCACAAACACAAGACTTGCGCAAATAAAGTTGCCTAATCTGAAAGTGGCCTTACATTAATTAATTAACAACTCTACCACCCACATATGTATACTTACGTCAAATCATTGCTTCAATTCACAAAAAAAAAAAGTTTTATTAGCTTTGGTTTTAATAATCTAAACAGCACAAACTTTATCACAAGCCTTTGTATATACAAATTGCAATAAAAACAAACTATGTAATAACAACTGCAAAAGGAACCTTTGAAATATTACGATCTTAACTAAAGATAATGCATGTAAAGTTATTTCATATAAAATCGTAAGTAGAAAATGTGTGGCAAAGAGAATAATGTACTTAGGTAAAGAGTTTTAGAAAGAAATACGAACGTAATTAGAGCAAATTCTAAAACAATATTTTAGATTCCAGGACAATTTGTAGAATTCATTCAAAATTCGCTATAACAAAACCCACGACCACCAACTACTTGTGTTTACAACAAAGTAAAAGTAAAGTTAGTGTTGCTTAAATTGCAAGAGGTCTACGAAATATGCGAAATATATTCAACTTCCACAAAAGTTTTCTTTTGCTCCTTTAAAACCAAATAAAGTTTCAATTATTTTCAACAGAAAACCACATCATTTAAGAAAGTAAAAGTAAAACTTAACAATTACAATTAATTTTATGTCTCAAGCAAGAAATGAATGAAGTGTGTTGCGTGTTTTATAAATGCTTTTAATTACACACAGGTTGATAAACAGTGGCGCCAGTGTAAAAATGTATGATAATAAATAATGGATAAAAACAAAATAAAAATTTTACTTTCTGAAATAATCAATATATTTGTACAAAAACATTACAAAGCGTTTAAAAACCCAAAAAGAATTATCTCATATTACCTGTAACGTTTAAAACGATTGGCTAAATATGATTAGAGATTGGTTTTGATTCCCTTTGAAACAAAATACTATTAAATCGTTGAAGCATTAGGAAGTTTTATTTAAGTAAACTTTTGTTTGTGAATCTAGCAAATAAAGAATCGAATTATTGCGACAATTTTTAAAAAAGCCTAATCCTGAAAAACAATTCGCTTAGAAATATAACCAGAAATTTTATTGGTTTTGGGAAATTTTCTACCGCAAGACTATTTTCTCTTTATAGCCTTTTCACACTTGCATACATTTAGGAGAAAATGTGAAACATCCATTCACACTTGCAACATCTAACATCTACCATCAGTTAAGTGGACAAAATATACAAAAACCACGCCGCTTTTAAAAAGTAAAATGAATTTTGAAAAGGATTTAATAATAGGATTGATAATTCGTTTGAAAGAGCAAACCCAGATATTATACATAAGCATATACAATGCAATATTGGAGGAAGATTGTGATGATTTGTAAAATTCAAATTTCATTTTGTTTGTTAACTTTTTTTTTGTTGAAATGTTAAATTTCATTTTCAATATCAGTTTTGCTAGTGATGACACTAAAAATATCGGAAGATGTAAATGGGAACAAAATGAGTTATACTATGTTTCCACGACGACTTGAATCACCTGCTTCACTTTCTGAATCATGTTTATGAATCATGCTGTTTACATGACTAATAAACTTGATTCGATTTGACAGTTGTTTTTAATAAACAAACAGAATAAAAAAAACCGAATTTACAATTTGTGGAAAATATTTTTTTTAATGGAGTGAGTGGAAATTAGTTAGCTTATTTGAAAAAAAAATACATTCGTACGTAGTTACTTTCTGTACTTCTAGCAACAAGAAAATAATTTGCTTTGTTTACAATAATATTACAGCTAGTGCAGATAAACTTGTGATAAAAATTAGAGAAGAGTGCAATTTTCGTGCTTCGCAAGTAGATTCATATTGAATCATGTTTTCTGTAATATTGAAACGGAACTTAAAGTTAATTCTGTGGAATGAACGCTATCGGACCATAACTTAATAGATATAGTCATTGATTCTGTAACTAATATAACAGATTACATTGATGTTACTCGTTATCATTGTAACTATGAACATGTTAAAGAAAATCTAAGTCGCACACTTACAGATTCAAGTTTTACTAATGATCCCAATGTTGACACTATAACAAATGCTGTTATTAATTCAACAGTTGTAACTAGAACAAAAAAAAAAGATTTAAAACTTAAACTAACACCATGGGTTAATGCCAATTTACAATCTCTTATAGAACACAAAAAAAACTGTTGAGAAAAAGAAGAAAAGAGAAAAATAAAATTGATTTAAATGACAGTATTAACAGAATAAGCAAAATAGTTAAACTAGCATTCAAAAAGAGTATGATAAGTTATTACCAAGACAATTTATATAATACCCGTGATAATCCACGGAAATGTTGGCAATTCATAAACAAAACGCTTGGAAGAAGTTTTAAATCTGGCATTATTGTGAAAAATGACGAGAATCAAATAATTGCAAATGATTATGACAAAGCCGAAATTCTAAATCAACAGTTTTTAAAATCTGTGGAAAGTTTAAATAACGGAATCACATATAACTCTACGGATCATTGTAATATGTTTCGATCTTTATACTATAATCGCACTCAATTTGCTTTTTGCCATATAAATGAAAATCAAATTAATGAATTATTAATGCATTTGGATACCAATAAAAGTCCAGGAAGTGATGGCATAACGTCAAAGTGTATGTTTGAATGTAACGAGATTGTAACACCTTTATTAACTAAGATTTTTAATTCATGTATTAATCATTCAATATATCCCAACAAACTTAAAATTCACAAGGTTATTCCTATTCCCAAAGAAGTAAATGGAAATACACTGGATCAATTTAGACCTCTTGTAGTCTTATCTGTCATTGATAAGATTTTTGAAAAAATTTTACATAATCAATTATCAACATATTTGCACAACGAAGATTTAATATATCCCAATCAATATGGTTTTCGTAAGGGTTGCGGTACGGATGAAGCGGTGGTGAATGTTGTAAATTATATTTGTGATGGTTTGGATAGAGGTTGCACTAGAGTTGGTGATATTTTTTATGATTTTTCCAAAGCTTTCGATCTAGTTAATCATTCAATTCTGGCTGAAAAATTAAAGTTTTATGGTGTAAGAGAAAGAGAACTCGAATTTTTTAGAAGTTATTTAGAAAATCGCATGCAATATGTGGAAATAAATAAAAGCATAAGCTCAATGGTTGCTATTAAGCATGGAGTTCCCCAAGGGAGCGTGCTAGGCCCTTTATTGTTCAATATTTATGTTAACTATATCAATAACTTGGGACTGCATAGAAAAATTGTAATGTACGCTGATGACTTATGCCTACTTTATCCTTATAAGGAAAGTGTAGTTTTTAAAACATTTGGAGAAAGAGACGCATTACTAATTGCAGAATTTGCGAGAATTAATAAATTAGTGCTAAATCATAATAAAACAAAACTCGTACGTCTTAGACCCAACCAAGTCGTTTTTCAGGAGAACATCCATTATATATAGATGGAAAACAAATTACTGAAGAAGATTCTATAAAGTATTTGGGAATTATATTGCAAAACAATTTAACCTGGCATCATCACATTAAATATGTTCGGTGAAAAATATCTCCCGCACTTGGTGTTTTATTCAAACTACGTCATAAAATTGATGAAAAGACTAAATAATTAATTTTTCAAGCACTTATACAAAGTCATCTTAATTATCTTACACTTGTATATGGATTTAAAAGAAATGCTGACCTAAAAAGTTTACAGGTTATACAAAACAAATCGCTAAAAGCTGTTTTTATTTTGCCGCCATTATACCCCACTTTGTTGCTTTATAAGGATATTGTCAAAAATGTTTTACCAATATATGGTATTTATAAACAGCAGTTATTGATATATATTTATGAAATCATACATAAAATTGGACATCATACGATCAGTTTATCTGTTACCAAATGTTTTTTAATACAAGAAATAATTCAAATTTAAGGATTCCTAGATGTCGCCTAGAAATCACTAAACAAAGAATAGAGTACTTAGGTAGTTTGGAATACAATAATTTGCCCCAATTTCTAAAAAATTGTTCATTAATATCATTATTTAAGAAAAAGCTAAAAGATTTTTATCTTAATAATATTGAAATGCTTCTAATGTAGTATAATTTAGCTATTCTATTGTATTTTTTTTTTAATTTTAGAAATAATTAAAATAAACATAAATAAGTTGTAATCATTTCTCAATAATGCCCTAGAGGCGCTGAGACCACATTATAATGTAAAATTGTAATTTTGAATTAATAAAAATAAAAAACATAAAAAAAAAATCTATAAGCAAATATGTTTTATTTAAATTCATATATAAAAGAACATCTTTGCTTCTATTTGTTTCAAAGTTTTTACATTAAATTTAAATTTTTTTGAGTTGGTCAAAGTCCAACATATGCAAAATTAGTTGTGTTTTAAATTTAAGCTCTTTCATGTTTTACAGGTGGCTTATTCTGTATTGCAATGCGAAAGTCATAGTGATTGTGATCCGAAAGGTATTTGGTATTCTGTAAGACTTTCGCATTCGCAATCGAAATTCATTTCAGTATATGGCAACACTGTTCCAAAGTAAAGAAATAAACGTCAAATTTATTTGGTTTTTGTGACAAGTTTTACCAGTTAAAAAAATAGCTGGTTTTAACAATGGTGCAAGTATACAAGGTGAGTGCAGTAGCCCAGCTGACTGACTTTGTTTACAATTTACTTATGTAAAAAGTAATACTTTTTCAAGAATTTTTGACAGCAGTACATTAGTTTACACAAACAAAATGCCTGTTGTTTCTGTTTTGTGTTGTATTTGTTGTCGATTTGCACTCACCTTGTATATTTGCACCATGGTTTTAACTATTAAAAATATACTCGTATACATTAATTTACAAAAAAAAAAAAAATTGTGTTATTCGCAAAAATGGATTCTGTTGCACTATAGGTATACATATATTTATTTTTCAGCTTTATAAAAAAAAAATTAGGTTGAATATTTCAAATTGGCGAGTCTTGGTGGTCTTATTGTTCGCGTCCCTGATTGAAATGTATTTATTAAAATCAAATAATCTATTAGGTACCACAACAATAAGTACTTTGCGAATGCTGTTTTGCCATCGAATGAATTTTGCTATTTTTGACATTGTTTCCGCAAATAAGAATTCCAATTTGCCAGCTTTTCGTATTTCAAATACGATTAAAAAAAGTACTTTTCGCAATAGAGAATAGCATCTGTTCGATTTTATGTAATTTCGAATACTATTTATTTTCGCATCGCAATACAGAAAAAGCCCCCAGATATGAAATGGCACGCGTATATTTATAATCAATATAATGGCGCGTTTCTAATGTAATAGCATTACTTTTAAAAAACTTTCTTTCACACTAGTTAAATTAACAAATAAACACTCATGTAGTTTTAATGCATGTTGAAAATGTTAATAAAATACATTAGCAGTTGTATTGTTCTTATTATGTACATAGTTTTATTTAGTTATTTCTTTGTTTTTTGTTGAATTTAATTTTATTAAGTGTTTTTTAACATGGTAAAATAACAAACCATTTCATTCATACGCACACTTTCATTTCATTAATAAACTAAAATTCCTGTAGAAAGGCTTTGCAGGCTTAACTTTATGGGTTTGGTTTGATGGTTTGTATTTGTACACTGAGCAAAAATTATTTGAAAACGTCAACATTAAAAAAAAAAAAAATTATAATAACATGAAAAGTAATAACATTGCATTGATTTTAATATTATTTAATTATATAATATTTTATTTTTGAACAATATGTATATAGGTTTTTATTATCAAAAAGAAGTTAAGAAATGTGAAAAATTTGGCAATAGTTAGGAAAAGTCATAATGCCGTTCAATTTAAAAGAGGCAGGTGACAGTCTTTGGCCTTTTCTTGAAAACTTTATTATAAAATTTAAATAAGCATAACTTTTTATAAAAGGTTTAATCTCCTGGCATCACAAACAGAAGTTGTCGAAATGATCGTCATGATCTTTTGTGCACATCAATAACTTTATTTTTGATCCTAGTCTTGAGCAATGGCATATTGAGATCAGGGAAGATCAATCGTTCATCTCGAAAGCTGTACTAATTATTTATTTTAAGTAATTATTATACTAATATAATTTTATTTTTATTTTTCAGTAATCTAGGCATGAGCACGGTATGTTAAAATAATAAGTTCCAATGCTATATAACGATTGAAATTTTTTGCTGAATATTTCTATAAATGCTTTGATACCTAATGACTTCCTGATTATCACTAGGTTAGGAATATTTAATTTTCTCCAGAACGGGACTCACACTTAGTGTAACGCTGACGATCTAAGCACAGAACAATTGCAGTCAATTTCTCATTCGTTGATATATGGTAACTGGATATATTACAGATGCTGTAATTTACTTATACAACAGTTTTATAATTCATATAATAAATATAAAATAACATTGGTGAAAAAATGATTGCAGTAAGGGCAATAATTCATACTCCCCACACTTTACCAGTTGCTCGATACAGCTGTAACGATCCAATATTGCATATCATAGTTATCATTTGTCTGTACACCTAGCATTGCTTCGGTCCTCGCTCAGGGAAACGGGCGTAGGCTGTGATAACAAGCGATTTAGGTTATGTTTATTTTAACATTTAATTTGTGTGCAGTATAGAGTATAAATTAAACCATTCTGAAACATTTTGCTCGAAAGGGGAAATACAGTTGTTATTTTTTCCTATGGTCAGTTTTTCCATCCTACCATGCTGATGATCATCGTTTCCTAGCGGATGAGACAAAAAACACGAACGGAAACAAACAGAAATTATAAATTGATAATACAAAAATATATATATTTCAGTTCACTTTTTTGATACATTTTAATATGTATAAAATAGTAAATCAATAAATATTTTATTCCGAAACAAACAATTTACAAAGAATTAACAAAATTTATTTTTTACATGTTGATTATACGGAAAAAAAAACTGTGACGTCATGCACAGCGAGACGAAATTTTGTTTACATTTTTAGCTCAGTCTTTATTATTTGATTCATGAAGTACTGCTGATTACAAGATCTATATGGATAAGCTTAGTAATGGTCCGTTAATGATATGGGGTTGTTTTTCTTCATCTAATATCGTACCAATTTGCTAAATGGATGGAAAAATGTGCGCTGTATATTAAGTAGAAATATTTCAAAATAAAATGCTACACCTATGGAAATTTATACAGGTTAATGATCCCAAACACACATCTAAACCAAATAAGTCTTGGTCTAAGCAAAGTCCATATTATGGAGTGGCCGACACAAGCCCCTACATTAAATTCTATTGAAGAAATAATTTAATGTTATTTACATATTTTGCCTTAACCATTTTTGAATTGAAGTGCTTTAATTTGACATATGTGTATAAATTGTTTATTATATAAACATTAACAAAAAAAAAAAACAATAAAATTTAATTTAAAAGTTCTTATTATTACATTTTCAGCACTGTCTATAAGGATTAGAATAATAAGACAGTCTAAAAGGTTGCGAATAAAAAAAAGACTGTCTATCAAGTTGTTTTGCTAAAATACTCTATTGTCGTGAATGGTATTTCTTAAAATCTTAAAATAAGCGCTGAAAATTTTAAATATTAACAAAATTTCGCTTAGTGTATATTTATTGTTCTAATGAACATATAGGGGTAGTGGTAGTTGAAGGAGTTGTGGCTGTTGAAAATCATTTTCTAAAGAAACTAATAAATTTTAATGAACTTCCGTTTGTTGTTTGCATTTTTATTGTTATTAATTCATTCATTCTTCTGTACACTTCAGAAAGTTCTTTAACTTTGGAGTGTTTAAATATGAGGCTAAGTGTGCTTTTCTGTCTATATTTACGGATAAGTGTATATTTCATACAAAACCATTTTTTGCTCGTAAACATAATAAGCAATAATGAACTGATGCTGATAATGCCGATGGCAAATGTTCATTATTTTCAACATATTAATGGGCAAAAGATCATTAAAGGAATCTATTATGTGGAAAATAATAGACTATAAGTCAATAGTCTAAACATAAATCCATTAAAGGCCAACTAGTTGATATTGAAAATGTTTTTCGATACCTACTTAGCAGCAATGTTCCATTTATTACAAAAACTTGCTGTAAGATTTTTAGATCTGTCTAAATTTATGTTTTAATACCTTTAAGTCTTTCATCACTGTGCAAAACTTTTCCCAGATTATTACACACTAGATGGATTTTAATAATAAACTCCAGCAATAGAGGAGAAGAAATATAAATTAATGCATGTAAGCATGTTAGAATTTTTTTTTAGCCATCATCTGCAATGTGGTATGCGATTATAGCCTCTGGATTCGATAAGATTTTAACAATTGTGAGAGATCATCAAACAGTTCATTACATACTTGTACATGTAAGCAAAAACAACTCGTAATATGCAAACATACTCGTACATACATACATAATTCCATTGTTAATAATAATTGCGAATGCTATGGATGCGATGAAAATGGATGGATGGTTGAATGGTTATGATGTGTGTTAATATGAAAACTAATAAAGTTTAGTAAACTAATAAAATTGATAAGAGTTTAATAATAATAATAATAATAACCTATCAGACATAATTAATACATACTTCGTAAATGATTTTGTTATGTGTCGACACACTTTTCGATATGTTGTTTTTGAAATGTTTCAATCTGTATTATTCAAAGGCTTATAAAGGCTATATAGACAAGTTGGACTGAAAATGAGCTGCTTAAAATAAATCAATTTGGTAAAATGTATAGAGAGTTTTTAGCTATTTAAGAATAAAAGCATAGAAATGATATCAATACAAAAATTATTGCACAATAGCAAAACTAAAAGGCAAAAGAAATTGCGTACTACAAAAATTATTCTGTTATTTGCAGAGAGAGAGTAATTTGTTCAAAGCTAAATCATAGGTATTAAACCGAAAAATTATAACTTACATATTTGCAAACAAAGTTGTATTTAAATTCACCCAGTTTCACAACTAATTGAAGAATGCAGGCATATAGCCAGTAATAGTTGTAGTTTTGAGTTACATGTACTGTTAATGATTTTGTAAGAAATTTTTACCACCAGAAAAAATGTTACAGCGGTAGCAAATGATTCTGAACCCAGTTATTTAATCAATAATTTGAGTTTAATATTATCACTATAGAAAGACAAGCTTTAAGGAGCAAACACACATTCTTAGGAACAATTCTTTCATCAGTAATTGCCAATCTTGGAACTAGTTTGAAGAAGCAGAAAAGGAATTTTTATAATTTAATTTATATAAAAATCCTTGAAAAACTTATATTTATCGAAAATATACTTAAGAGATGTTTAAATTCATCAACAGTGGAGAGCACGCATGGGTAGATGTTTGTGCCTTTTTGTGCAATTTTTATTGCATAAAAATAAAACTAATAAAGAAATTTTGAAACCGGTTTTAGTTATTTAATTTAGTTTTTATGCTAAACAACTTAACCCCAAATTAAAATTAACAAATTAAAAATCAAACATCGGGACTAGAATGTTCGATTTTTCGAACAGTAAATTTCAAGCGTTTTTAAATATTTTTTTTCTCTTTGTAGGAAAGACTTAGAACTTTCGTTTTTTAACAATAAGATATTGTAGGAGCTTAGCTACAAATATAAAAAATAAAGCTCGTACCTACATCACTCCCCCTTTTTTTACAAGGGGGAACAAAAAACACGAATTTTTGCCTTATTTTAAAAAGTTAAAACTAAAAGTAAAATAAGGAAAATGTAATTTAATTTAAAACAGCTAAATTTTTAATAATGATGAAAAAATGTTTTTGATTTTCATTTATTTATTAACATACCATGTATTTTGAAAACTTTTACCTCATGCTCCTACTGATTGAAAGAAGATGGGTGTGCAACAGGTACTGTGCGAGAGAGACAATCATGATTTTCAATTTGATTGCAAAAACAAAATTTTAATTTGCCGTTGACAGGACAATAAAGTAGTCACAGTGGCTACCAATTTTGAGCAAATCTACTATTCCTGTGAAAAGATGGAAAAAGCAAAAGAAAAATAATGATGACAGTATAATAGCACACGGTCGTTTAGTTAATTATAACCAATCCCAGCTATTGAAAAACTACAACAAAGGAATGGGAGGAGTGGATTTGCATGGCAATGCTGTACAAAATTATAGTAATGCAAATTGAGCAAAGAAGTGGTAAATCGGAAAAATATTTTTGTGTAGACCTTGCGTTTTTTTTTTAATGGTGCAACAAGAACATTTTAATTCAACGAGCGATGACAGTGTTGTTGATTCACCTAGGCTTTCAACAAATAGTATTCCTTATAAGTAATAGTAAGCATCTTATTATTAAAATAGAGCAAAATAAAAAGTGGAGGTGTAAGAAATGCTATTAACCAAGTGATTTTTTTTTTGGAAAAAGTGCAATGTTGCGTTTCATACGCATTGTTCTGCAGCATATCATGAAGAAAAATAAAACATATTTATAATTTAAATAAATGATGTCTCCTATAGTTCTTTAATGAATTAAATAAATTGGTTTGACTTAATGAAAAAAGTAGTTGTTCGTTATTCACAATATATAAGAAGAATAAAAGAATTATGTCAAATAGTGCCCAGTGTTCGATTAATTGAACACCATTTTTCTCAGAAACAGAAAATCTAAAAAAAATTTTGAGTTCAAATTCGTAGTTTCTGATTCCAAAACTACCAATTTGTATAAAAATATGTAACTTTACAGTTAGATTTGTATGTGTTTGCTTTGTTTTAACTCTTTTAGACCTGAATATGTGGTCTCTACATCGTATGATAATATAATTAATGATTAGGTTTTATCATTTTTATATCCTTCAAGGATTTTCAGGATATGCACAATTGATGCATCCCCGTCGATTTTCGTTAACATTTTTAACTAAAACATATTTTGTATTGCATTGAACGATTTTAGTTAGTTTGAAATATTAAAATTTATAATTTTTCAGTAAATATACGACTATGTGGACCTTATTATTTGTAAACGATTAATACTTTTGTAATTAAAGACACTTACTTACTTCCATAGCTCATTTTGTTAAAACTGAAGAATTTCGCAATCATTTTTTTTTATAATTAACAAACACAAACTGCGAAGCTTTTGGCTTATCTGCAGAACACACCCAGAGTCTTTGGCTAATAGTCCGGCACTCTATCGCCTAGTCTATCGGGGCACATTAATTTAATTTAATTAAACTCCGAAGTCATTGCTGTGTTAAAGTACCTCCAAACAACTATTCGGTTTCCAGAAATGATACCGTATACATGAAGTTGCAATAACGAACATAAATCAAAGATGCATTATTTTTCTACAAAAAGTTATAGTTGTAGTTGTGAATTAAATTTTATGTTCAATGGATACTAAGGGATATCAGATAAATATCTTTATAGTCTGTAACATTTTTTAAGTAGTTCACTGAGATGTTAAACTGAATTTAAACGAAGAGAAAAGTGAGTTGGTGCTTTTCCTAAATTCATGTACTGAAATTATTGACCACATAAAATTTGTAATAACTATGAACACAAGTGGATCAAAATGTTGCAAACAGTTAATAAGATCCCTAAAATTGAAAACACGGATTTTTAAAAATTTATTTTAGAATTTGCCTTACTTATATATTTAAAAACAAGTAAGAAGCTAAAGTCGTTCAAGCCCGACCATATACTACCCTACATCTAGTTCATGAAAAAATGGTCACTACGTATACTCGTATATGGCATTGACCTCTTCATATATTAAATTTTATCGTAATATCTTTAAAATTAGAACCTATACTCTGCGCACAGCCAGCCAACCAACGAGACAGAATAACATACGGACATTGTTAATTCAGCGTATGATTCTAAGCCAATCGGTATATCATTAGTTAGAGTTAGACGAATATTTTTGGGCATTACAAAGATCGTGAATTTAATGTAAATAATGGTTTAGCACTGAAAACTTTCTACTAACTGCGAATTCACTAAAGATCTGCTACTGTATGATCTATATTCTAACCTTCAAATAAATTCCTAATTAGTAATATCTAGAATCGGTCATGCCTTAATAAATTTCTCACTTATTATATACATACATATAAGTATACATACATATATTTGGTATTGTTTGTCTTCAGAAAGTTATCAATTATATTAAATAAATGATACAATCCCAAAGGGAATTGTATGTTTGCTTTGTACTGTAAACATTATTTTCCATTTATTTGATAAAAAAAAAGTATTTGTGTGTTTTTTTGTGTACTTTCGTAATTTCAAATTCATCACATGCATAATATAATTTATAACTGACAGACTTGAAATAAAATTCTTTAAATGGAAATATAAAACATTTGTTTTAAATTGTCATTCCATAATTTTATGATGACTTTATTTACATACAATACAATACAATACAAATCCAAGTAAACAAAGAAAACACACATTCAATTACACATACATATGTATGTATGTACATTCTTATGAAGTGTACGACATTTTAATGATAATGTCATCAGTATCATCATCATCATCATCATCATCATCATTCGCTTTCTCTGTATCTTGACATTATTATTACTTGCACTAATAATTAGATTTAAATTTTTGTTTGGTTAAAACAAAATATTCTTATCCATACTCGCACGTGTGTTCATTAAATTATTGATATTGTTATTGCTGCTACTGACGAATTCGTTGTATCAGTAAAATTTAAAACAAGCAATATGCCAATCATATTATTCCTTAATTTCAAAGTGTCACAGACGTGCTGGAAATATAAAATATATCTATAATGAATTTTAAACATGTAGAGAAAAAAAACTCTTATTTAAGTTATATTTTTTTTTAATCTGATAAATATATCGCAGATTTATATACAAATATATCATAGATCCATTTGTATATTACACCCTCCACCACCACAAGTGCTAAATAAGGATATATATATATAAGTTTGTCATTCCGTTTGTAACATTGAGAATCCTGATAAAATAGTGCTTTATAAAATGTGTTTTATTAGACATCTGGCAAAACATTAATATTTTAGAAAATAATCAATGTTTTTAAGTTGTGGCCATTTAAAAATTTAGTGGAATAATCAGGTTACTAGCAGATGATATTCCATTCATTTACAAAAGCTTTAATTGCAAATAAATGGGACACAAAATACCACGATGTCACTTAGGCTATTTGATTAAAATTTATTTAAATCTTTTTGTCGGACGAATCTTCATGCAGTAAAACAAAGTATTCGTACTTAACGTTACACTATGTTTTCACTATGACATTTATGTTGTCAAATTGTTGGCAATTGTATGAAAACGGATTGGCATATGGCGTCATCTATGTTTGCAATCATGATTGCAATCATGAAAATCATGATATGACAACCCCTTTTCATACAATTGCCAACAATTTCGACAATTTGACAACAAAAAATGGCATAGTGAAAACCAAGCACTGTAATTTTTGAGTATTTCTATACAATTTTTACACAGTTTGAAATATTTAAAGAAAACAATATTGCGTTTTCTTTCAACATTGATCTACAAAAATATACTCCTCCACATCAGGTTCATCCAAGCAATTTTTATTTCCCTTAGGTTGAAGATTACGAGAAAAAAAATGCAATTATTTGGGGATGACATTTTTGGCACACAGTCCCTTAAAATGATTGTACTTTATGGAAGATATGGTAAGCTTTTCTTAAATTTAGGTGACAAATTTCGCGAATCACGGTTATAAATGATTGGTTTCCTCCTCTTTCGTTCCATTATGTTTAATGTTTGGCACTCGGAGTCTCAATTTTCTTTGTAGAACAGCGCATTAGGATGAACTTTCTTCACTTTAATTTGTTTAATCTTCAACAAATTCACTAAGCTGTTTTCGTTATTCTTTTTGAAAGTGTGCCCTAATCTGGTGAACCATTCCTTGAGATCATAAATGTCATACCAGAATATTCTTTCCACAATGTTAAAATATTTTAAAACATTTTTCGTCATTTTTAGATTTTATTTAGTAAGAACACAATAAAAATAGTAATTAATAAAAATTTTGTACCTATGCTTTTTCTGCACTATTTTTCCTTGAAATTGTATTCAGAGTAACAACTATTTAAAACACCACACCTGGGGGCTAATTCTGGCAGTCGTGATCGAAATTGTTTTCGAATCGAAATTTATTTCGACAGTGCAAAATTTTCTAATGATACGAATCGAATCGATTCAGTGCTTTGGTGTTGTGTTGTAAAAAACTTAAAAAAACACTGAATAATATAGAAGAAAATGTAAACAAAAAACATATAGTTGTGCAAAAAATAACTCAAGTAAAGCAAAATTTTGTAAAGATTTTATTTTAAATTAAAAATGGATCCAGTTGTATTTTTTACTCATCGTCTTCTGATTCTGACAATATTGCAAACATTAATGACATAAGGAACCTAACAGCCATCCCTTAATACCGACGGAAAGCGTTTTTTAAATGTCAAAATTTCTCATGCTCATACATTTTGTATGGAACATACCGAAATAACTCGACGGCAACGCTTTGCTATTGGAAAATCCGATTTTGACAAGGCGTTTCACAGTGAAGTTAGTTGCAAAAAAACAAAACAAAAAAAAAAGAGAGAAATAAAACAACAATGTCCAGCAGTTACAATAAACAGGGTCGTTTTATTTATTTGTTTGATAACCTGTTTTTATTGTTTTGGCATAACGTTGCCGCTTTTGTTTAGGGATGGGGTAACAGCGCTAATGCTCAGCGTAAAAATACGTTCCGCTTTCCGTCGGTATTTAGGTATAGCTGTAATAGGAAACTCATACGAACCCTTTAGGTTGACACACAATGAGTAAGTATAAATAAGTACATACATATATATGTAAATTATGGTGGCTCCGTTTGTATGTAGAAAAAATAAGGTATCGATATTCCCGACTAATATGAAAATTTGATTCATTTTAAGACTACGTTTCTCATTTTTTTTGTTCTAGGATCAATATTTGGTGAGCTGGATCAAAGGATAAAAATGTTCTTTTTAGAAGTTGAAATTTCTTGATTATAAACATCATGACATTTAACCCAAATGGTTTTTCCCGTCAGCCGAGGCAGCCATTTGAATGAAATTATTTTTCATTATTAACCGGAAGGATTGTACTTTCAAATAAAAAAAAAAATTTGAGAACATATTCAGTAGTTTTTTTATAGCATTTTCAAAAAAAAAAGTTATTTGGCGGACTTCCAGTTCTTAAAAATCACTGAAATTATAGTCAATAGCATTAAAAATAAAATGAGTACCTATAATAAAAAGTTGATATCGATTGAACTGTAAATGTTTTAAAATCATGCATACTATACAAAGGTATACCATCGAATTGATTATTGTTGGTCGATAAATAAACATTTTGCTAACTAAAAATAAAACGAATAATAAATGCAAAAAAAAAACAAACTAACAGGAAAAACATAAAATTCAAATAGCATCAGCCTTTAGGCTTCACCACGCTCATTTAAGCATTTGTAACTGCAATTCAAAACATACCACCTACAAAAATACGGCCGAGCAAACTCAACCTTAAACCAAACTGACCATAACAGCAAATTTTACAATTTTAAGCAATAATGCGCACAATTACATTATATTACATTGAACATATGGCAGCAGGTTTTCAACCGCCAACTCTTGTTATGACGGCTGCAGCAACTTTAGTCATTATTTCCGTTACACTGAAAACAAATACATAATAATAGGTTAACTGTAAAAAAAAATCAGCATTAAAGGCAGCGATAAAGTTACAAATACCCAACAACACATGAACATTCGAATACATTCACAGATTATGCTTGTTTATGAGAATGAATAATGCATGTATACAGTGGCGAACAGGAGTTCAAAAACAATAGTACTAATTTACTATAATTACACTATGTACATTATGTGGAAAAATTACGCCATAATTTTGGGCTCTAATTTTAGTAATTTTAAAAACATTATAACATTTGTAAAATTATTATGTAATAGTATTTTCGGCTTAAATCTAGTTTATCGACGCAGCTTCAAATAAAAAAAGTATCTATGGGGATAGATAATTAAAAAATAAGATGAAAAAATTAAATAAAATATTGGCGCAAACGCTTAGTTTTTGAGAAATATGTAATTTTTCCACTAACTAAAGCTGCGTCGGTAAACTACATTTGTTCCGTATTTTTTTTTATTCTAAATATCTTCAATTGGTTTTTTCGTCTTTCTTTTTCTGACTCCTATTTATACATATATATATTTATAATAAAAAAATGCTTGTGCTATCAATGTGTTTATTCAGCCTTCAATTAATTGGTTTTTCATTGAACATTAGTAGTTACATCGTATCTTTAATTAACATTTTCCTTCGCGCAGAAAACAATATAAACAACTTTTTTTGTTGCTGAATAATTACATTCTCCATTGTTTTTTTTTTCAAAGTAAAAATGCACATGGTACTTGCCACATGTTTTTATTATGTCTTCCTAAAATATGTAAAAATAATATGTACTACTCGTATTAAAATTTACATTTCCGGAGGCAAACAAGCATGTTGAAGTGCAACTTTTTCTAGTCTGAACATATTTGTACCATGTGGTCGAGTTGTGGTCAACTACAAATTATATAAAATTCATTGTTTTTAGTAAATTATTCAACTAAGCGAAATGTATACATTAGTGTACTTAGGTTAAGGCCGCATTTTCACCATGTTATTTTTGTTGTTAAATTGTTCAAATTGTTGGCAATTGTATGAAAACGGGTTGTCATATGGCGTCATCTATGTTTGCAATCATGATTGCAATTTGACAACAAAAATGACATAGTGAAAACCAAGCATAAGTTTAATTGTTTTGTATTAACGATATACTAAATTTAAAGTTTAAGTTTAATAAAATTTATTATAATTTAAGTTTCTCAAATGAAGTTAAAAATAATTTAGTTATTATAATTAATTTGACAATAAATTGAATATGTATTTTTTTAACTAAATGTTCTATTTTATTTTGAAAATGAATGAAGCAGTTTTTTAGGAGTTAAATTAAATCGATTATTTTATATCTTACATACATATATAAATAAATAAATAAAATAATTAAAAAAAGCTTTACCATTTTATCGGTCAAGGCCGACCATATAATACCCCACACCCAGTATATGTTCGAAAACAGATTTTCAGTAATGGGCTCTATATAGGAGCTATGACCTATTATGGACCGATCATCCAAAAATTTAGTGGCATGACTTTTGTGCAAATAAATATTTTTTGTGTTAGATTTTATCTCGATGTAAGATTTATATATGTTAAAGTGATTTTCGACAGTTTCTATATGGGGGCTTTGACTAATTATGGACCGACCGTTACAAAATTAGTTGTTATGATATCTGTATATGTGAAATTTATTTGTGTTGATTTTATTTCTATATCAAAATCTGTAATAGATTTATGGTCGTTAAAGTAAATTTTGGAGCATACTTATATTGGAGCTAATTATGGACCGATCATCATTCAATTGGGCCTAATGGCTTTTGTATATATTAAACATATTTGTGTCAAATATCATTTAGATACCAATATTTTTAAGAACGTTATGGTATTTAAAGTGAATGTCAGCAGTGGGTCTTTACATGGACAGACAGCCAGCCAGGCGGATGGACTGACATCATTAAATCGACTCAGAAAGTGATTCTAAGTCAATTGGCATACTTGGACTAATATTTATTGGCGTTGGTGTAGGGTGCATACCACTCGAGCGATGGTCATCTAAATATGAGAAACTTTTTCTGTCAGACGATGATATTTTTTTTTAGATTGGTTAGTTTATTGATTTGTATTGTTCATTTTATATGTTTATTGATGCTTTACTTTTGGCATTTTAAAGGCTTAACAACATAAACTTACAACTTTTCTTAAAATTGCATATGTTCACAAACAGATAATTGTATCATACAATGTGCAACATGCAGCATTATTAGTAAATTGAACATATGAATTAGACTGGATTTGCTTTATTTTTACTTAGGGCTGAACTTCTGTATTTGATCGTGATATGCACATAAGCAGCATGTGCTGTGTACATAGAACATTAATAGCTTCATCCCACAATCCCAGCAAGAGAGCAATGGCTACACATGCATATCAAATGGCTGCAGGTAACAAGAATTTAGTTTTATGATATTTTAGTATTGTTTATTTTAGTTTAAGATTTGTTAATAAAATTCAGTTACTGTCGAAACTGCAAAAGAACAAGTAGTTTATTTTCTTTCGTCTTCATACTAGTTCGTATCCGGTTCGTATCAAAATTGAGATTGTTTTAAATTTCTCTCATAGACAAGGTGCCCAAATTTTATAACCACTGGCTTCGCCCCTTTGGACCTCATATACTTAATATGAGGCCCAAATTCAAAAACTTAAACTCGACAACACTTCCTCTTTAGGCATGTGAAATTATCGCAATCGGACTTGTCGTTTATAATTTACAGTTTTATTTCGTATTTATTTTCCAAATACTCCCACTCTGCGACAGACAACCATTCTATACTCAGAAGGTGATTTGGAGTCGATTGAAGCATTAGATGTTTTTTGGATCGTGTTAACTATTAAACATAATTTAATTGTCCAATCAGGGAAATTAGTGGCTCATATTTGGGATTTTCAAGGAAATTGTATACTTTCTATTTTAATTTTCTATCATATCATAACTATATTTTCATTAAGAAAAACAAAAGTCTCTAAAAATTAACAAATCACACAAGGCATGGTGTAGTTGTCATTCGATATACGGTGTTTCGTAGTTGCAAAAAAAAAACAGAATCTACCATCACAGCTGCCAGATTGAAAGTAAAGATTTTCTAAATTATTAAAATTGTCTATCATTTGTTTGTTTTATTAATGTTTTTGTAACCAAATTCTCTTTTCTGTGACAACAACTATCTCATTTAATATTATAAATATTAAGAAGAACATGACATATTTCAAAAACAAAACTAAGTAATAGTAGTGTTTTCTTAATTATTGACAATTGTGAAGTTTAAGTATAATAATTCCAAATAATATTGAAATTACTTATTTACCTATAAACATAAAAAACATTTTAAATGCTGAATTTCATGAATTAAAATTTTTAGAGGAAACAATTTCTGAATTTCAAGGGGGAAATTCTAAAAAAACTTCTTATATTTTAACAAAACATCGAAAGAATATTCAGCAAAAAAAAAAATTAAATAACAAAAATGAGCAAATCCTTGAAAATAAGTACATGTACATATATGATGTATAAATTGGATTCTATCAGCCACACAGAAAAAAAAATCATGTTTTTTTTCAATTAAACCTTTAATTGATTTTAAAATAATTTTTAATTAAAATTTTAATTATTCAATTACTTTTTCTGATATTTTCAATTAAATCTCACATTTTTTTTAATTGATACTATCATTTTGTTTACTGGTCCGATTTCAATTAAATTTTTAATTGATTCCACAAATATTTTAATTGAAACTCATTTTTATTTTTTTTTTGTGCATGTCACAGAACTTAATTCCGTTCGGAAGTGGAATTAATTCCGTATTTTGCTTCTATGGAAAAAGTAAAACGAAACTTTTTTTCGGAATGAAATCTAGGAATTCTTAAAATTACAATTCCACATAGCAAATTAATGGTGGTTTCATTCCGAAAAAATTGTTCGTTTGGCTTTTTCTATAGAAACAAATTACGGAATTAATTGCACTTCCGAACGAAATAAAATTCTGTGACATGGCCGTATACTCAAATGTTATTTAAAACTTAATAAACTAAATTGTTTTGACCTTGTAATTCTACCTGAATTAGTAAAATATGTCAAATTCAGATATATATTTTAAAATACTGTACGTTTTGTTTCACACTCTTCAGTTTTAGCTGACCAGTTTTTGTTCAATTCTTCTTTTGAACTTGCCGTTTCATTTACACACGTCAATTAAATTTTCGTACTTTTTAATGCAAATTAACATGCATGAAAAAAAAAAACCAAAAGGAGATAAGAAAATTGACTACTACCGTCAAGTTTGTACCCTTGCATTGACGAGTCAGAATTAAAGAGTGTGAAAGCGGACTAAGATATTATAAAGATATTACACACGTTTGTGTTGTCTATTTCTTAATAATAGTGAGTTAAATAGACGATATTTACAAGTAACTCTTGGACAACAAACATTGCTGAGACAGTCTTAGCAGGATAGAAAATATATTCCAATGTGCCAATAGTCTAGAAAATAGTACTTCATAGTGCTATTTTTTAAATTATTAAAATCAATGAACTCAAGCCGAAAAATGTATGGGCTTGGCTTTTATACCAATAAAGTATTCAAACAATACTGAGAATATATTTACTTTTCCTACAACTTCCTATACGTTCGGAAGCTTTGTAATAAGTTATTAGACCTGCCCTTAAATACTTTGTATGTTTTTATACACATTCAAATATTGATATTTTTAACACATTTTATATAAGTTTAGTTTTTTTCATCCAAGAAAATAATTTTTTGCAGGGGCACATCTATTTTAAGTACAGCTAAATTTACATTTAAATTCATATTTACCCAAAATGCCAAAACAAAGACAAATTTTTATGCAGACAAAAGAACTTTGTAGTATTTTTTATGAGAACTACGTGCTATTTTCTATTGACATTCTCCTACAATGACATTCATAAATGCTTTCATTTATTATAAACTAAATAGTTTAGGAGAAAAAGAACAAATGGAAAATTTCCAAGAATAAACATGTGCTATAGGATTACATTATTATATTTATTTTATTAAATTTGGTATAAGTAATAATATACACCTGATTCTATTTTTACACGGTAATTGGTTCTAGGAAACCCCGTGCAAAAAAGAACCCTGTATAAAAAGATATTAATCGTATGCAAAATAGGTGATTGGTTAATTATCTCTAAAAACTATTGAAATTTGTGAAAAACAAGGATTTTTTAAAACAACTATTATGTTCTATAATATTAAATCACATAAATACGAGTATATACATATGTACACCTAACTCTGATTTTACGCGGACATCATTTACACGGTTTTTATGTACCACCGTTTGAAAAAAAGCAGTTTTTAAATTTTTTACACGAATTTAATCCATTTAGCATGATTCAAAATCTTTTGGCTTAAATTTTTTTGGTTAAATTTAGTTTTTGCGAAATATGTACAAATCACAAATTTAGGGCAATTCCCTTTTTGGGGATACAAGGAAATTTACTGGTCAGAGCATATTTCACAAAAATTTAATCTAACGAAAAAAAATTTAAGCCCAAAAGATTTTGAATCGTGCTAAATGAATGCAATTGTCTAAATAAAATAAAATTTGTTTATTTTCAAAACGTGTTAAATCAACACTGTGTAAAAAAAGACCGTGTAAAAACAGAATTAGGTGTATTTAAAATTATTTTTTTTTTTTTGGAATATAAAGTGTAGTCAATGGAACTATTATATATACTTAGAAAGTAGAAAATAAAGGTAGCAATCAACGGAAGGAATGTAAAAGCAACTATTTATCATCCTACGCAAGAGCCGAGGGATAAAGTAAAATAATATAAAACTAAATAACTGATTATTTGTCTTGATGTGTAGAAAGCAAGTAATGAATTTGATTTAAAAGATGGGTTAATACAGCTAACTACTTACTTTCACTTACTTTAAACCTGATGAAGCGGCAGTTATTATTAAAATCGTTGAGAACTTTTTGGAGTTAACAAAAATAATATAAATTCCAAGTATTATTTTTAAATCTAAAAATTAAAATTTATAATTCAAATATAAAATAAAAGTAAATATCTATTTGACCTTTTGTCCCGCAAAATACTTCATTTACAATTCATTATTTCTATTTAAATTTATTTAGTTTGAACGTATGCATTGTTTCCTTTTTTTTTTTGTACTAAATACAAACACTTAAATACTAAAATAAATACCAAATTTTAACAATAGAATTATGCTAAAAATACAACTTATATTATTGTATTTTATTATTGGTAATAAAGTGGTTTTATTAAGCACATATGTGTACAAATTGATGAGAGGCAGGTGTAAAATTACTTTTAAAACAAATTATTATTATATTGCTAAAAATCTTTTTATTTTATTAATTCCGCTTGAGGTCTCTTTTATTAAAAATATAAAAACTCTTGTTCGTTTTCTATTTTTATTATATTTTATTTGTTTCCAATATTTCGACCAACTTTCTTGATCATCTTCAGGGAAGAAATATAATCTAAAAAACATAATTATTATAATTGTAACAATTTTCTTTAAATTATATTAACAAACAATTTACTTAATGTTTAATACAGTGTTGTCCGATGTTAATGTCTTAAGTAATATAATTAAGATAAACTGGTATCAAAAACCTGTATCTTCTGTCACACTTCTTAATTATTATTCCAAACATCCTAGAAGAATAATAATAAACACTGCTACAAATTACATAGCACATAAAAAACAATCATTATTTTTTTTAATATAAACTTGGTTGGCAGAGATTTAATCCCTCAAATTGCCAGGTTATCCAAAGATCGACTAAAGTAAGTTCCAAGTCGACCTATATCTTCATATACACGCAAGGAAAAAATATAGTTATGCATGTTTACTACACGAACATTTTTACAATTATTTTTAAAATATTATGGTCACTGTAATTATCTATATGATTACGACAACCATAATATGGTTAAGTTATGATTCACATAATTATAACAATCATATATATGATTACAGTGATTAGTTTTATAATGAAAGATTATATCATATTATGTTGTTCTAAATCATAATCAAAGAGCAACGTATTATGATAAATGAATTCATCATAAACATAATTGCCGCAATTACATACATAGTCACTACAATCGTATATATGATTGTAGTAATAATCTGCATCGTAAACTTAACCATATTATGATTACCGCAATCATATGACCAAAACATTGTTAGAAAAAAAATGAAAAACGTTAACATTGTTGTGGTAAACATGTACACCTATAGTTTTTGTCTGTGTGCAGGAAGCAGGAAAGCTTCCTGTATTAAAAAAAATATATAGAGACTAATGCACAACATCGAAAAACCGTAACGCGGTACAGATAGACGACGCCAAGAATTAACCAATGCAAGAGTGGGACGCAAATCTCTCGAAGTCAGCAAAAAACGGACGGCCTGATTGGCCAGAAGCCACCCAGAGCTGAATTACGACTAACAAATTTTATTTTTGTTTATAAAACTTTTTAATGATCAAACATTACTTTAATTTCACTTTAGATTTTAATTTTTAACAATATGGTGTTTTGAATTTCTTAAAGAAATTAAATGTCTGACCCCACCACTTTCCTGAATGAACTCAATTTGTGTAGAAAAAGTGTAAATGTATATATGTACATACGAGCATAGGTTTTAATAGTTGAATTGAATGGTTTTATAGAAATAATTGTTATTTACTTTATATTATTATTTGCGTTGCGTATTTTGGCAATTTTATTAAAAGCAAATATTGCTTTTTATATTTATTCAAATGAACAGAGATTCAATTAATATACCAAAAATTTTAATTTTATTGTGTTGTATTGTTTTTCACGTGGTGGTTATGGCATTTTATGTTTGATGAAGTGGGTTTTTAGCTGTTTCTAAAACATATATATGAATTTTATTTTTTAAGCACAAATACGTTAGTTTTTTTATGAAATCGTAAAAAAGTTTATTTGTATAATAATAATAAAAATAATATTAGGGATTTGCATTTGTCGCAAGATTACTAGCACCAAGCTAATGATTTTCTGGAATTTCTAACAAAGCTTCGAAACAAAATCCAATTGATGGATGTGGAAGACAACATTTAAACATGTTAGATTTGATGTAAATAATTCTACACTATGTTCATGATTATCTGTATGTATGTACAATAGGCTCATCCTGAATTTGCTCTAGTTGAAAGTACAACTTTATTGGATTTGGAAGCGATAAGCTTCGCTCTTCAATTGCTAACATTCTGATAATCTACAAATAGCAAATTTTTTTCAATTATGTGTAAAATGTTCATGTGAAAGGTGAGTTTTTAGTAACTGTTTTCTTGCCAAGTCTTTTTTATAAGCTGTTTTTGTGTAACATGTTCAGTGTGGTTTATAATTTGACCATGAATCGGCTTATGAAAGTGCTTAGTACAATTTGTTACCGGAAATTTGACAAAGCTTATTTTTGGTTGAATTAATACGTAAACAAGTAAAATTGTCGTATTTGATATGAAGAGCAGCCAGAGGCATTGCAAGAACTGGCAATGCATTCCGAAAAGTAAACTGTTTGGTGTGAACGACGAAGGCAGGAACGTTATTGTGAATTGCAAGCGATAACCTGCGATGATTACTGACTTTCCCAAAAGAGAAGAGCTGGACTTGGCTGATATGTGGTTTCAAAAAGACAGTGCCACATGTCACACAGTACGCGAAACTGTGGCAAGTTCACAAGCAAGTTCGGTAAACAATTTATTTCACGTTTCAAATCATGCGATTTTAAACCTCTAAACTATTTTTATTGGGCTAATATTGAAAAATTTGTTTTTGAGATACCGGCCGATATTTTGTAGAGAGTATGGTAAAATTAGACCCAGCGTATGAACTATTTGAGGCGTAGTTGCGGGCAACTTTTACATGAAATTATCTTTAAAGATTAAATTATATAGATCGTTCTATCTACTTAAATGAAGACTACCATTTTTGTAAACTTTCTGTGTTTTTTCAAATCTTGAAGCTCTTAAAAAATCACTCTTTATTATAGGTATAATGTAATATTTGTTTTAAATTATTGATAAGAAAATAATGTGGTACAAAAGGTCGTAATATATTTTAGCAGTATACGACAATAAATTTGTGTAGACAAACTGCCTGACAGTGCAAAGTAATGCGCATTAAAGGCCAAAGGTCGAAAAATCAAAAAAGCCTCTAAAACAGAAGTCTTCCAAAAAATTAAATTACTTTCCGAAAATCACTTTAAAGTGAATAATTCTGCTACAAATGTCGGTATCCAAATAATATTTACCAAGTTTTATATATACAGAAATGATGACATCTAATTTTATAAATGGTCGGTCCATAATTAATCAAGAAACTCTCCGCAATTTCCTTTAACCTCCATAAATTTTTTAAAAGTATTTATATCGAGATAAAGTTTAACACACATAATATTTATATTAACGGAAGTTATGGCACTAAATTTTTAGATGATCGGCCCATAATAGGTTATATCTCCCATATAGCGCCCATTTCTGAAAAACTTTTATACATATACTCGGTGTAGGGTATTATACTTTCTTACTGGTTTTTGTTTGAATATATTCCAATTTTTTCTGCAAACCAATTTTGTGTGAAACTGGTAACTTTTATAAATTTTAAACAAATATATATAAACAATTTTATAACAGTTTTTAATTATGAATTCGTTTATAATCCTTTAGAATTAATGATTGTACAAAAAACATAAACAGCTTGAAAATTTTAAAATTAATTAGTATAATATATATATATATATATAATAATAATAATAATAATAATATAATATCAATATAATGAAAAATAAAATAATATGAGATTACTAAAAAAACCAGCTTTCCCATATCATTATTTTCAAAATCCCGTTTTTACATTATATTTAGTTCGTACTCCTGCTTTTTCATCCTTAACAGCTTTTTGATAAAAAAAAAAAACTCTCTGGTCACGTTACACATATATGCAGCAATGGTGACAGCAATACATACTTAAAAGATAACGTGTATGGTCGAATGTGGATTAGTATTTCAAATAGCTAGCAACTCCTTCTTCCAGAGCACAGCTTTAGCCAGCATGTCTTTAGTAAGGGATGTTCTGTAGTGGCAATGCTGCATAATTTAACCATATGTTAATCCAAAAATAAGCCGTAGTTGTAAAATTTTAATCCAAATTATAAATATATTCATTATCAATAAATGAATATTATGTATCTATCTAATAATTCTTTAGCTTAGTTTAAGTACTTTGTAACTAAGATATCTAATAGTGAACAGTAATCTCTGTTGCAAATTGCTAACTTTTTAATGTTTATTTGATAATTTATATTTATTAAATAAAAGAATAAATAATGTAATACAATTTCAACAGATAGCCTTGATGACACTTTTACGTATATTTATAACATTTAATGCAATAAAGAATAAATGTATGTACATACCTTTAGCAAAAGCTAACTAGCAGGACTTGTAGATGTTTACAACTATACGTTTCAATTTGCAGCAGGACAATTTATTTTATGAACATTTAATTTATCGCACATTTTGATTGTTAATTTTGTAACATTCTATCAAACTGCAAAATCACAACCACAACTCTATATTCATTCAATTGTGAAGATAATTGAAATTCATGACACATGTGATTTACACATATGCACTATGTATGTATATTACGAAATAAAACTAAATTATATTGCTATAGAAATAACTATCAAACACATATGTTTATAGTTACAAATACTCGTACATAGCTTTTTAGATTTATGACATACATAGTTAAATGTATGCATGTACAGAGAAAAATCGACAAAGGGTTTTCTTAAAACAAAATGTCTTAATTTTTACGATTAACAATGCTATCCAGTTGTAAATGTGTTTTTGTGGCCGCTAAATTTTAATTATTTTAAAAATATTTTTTAAATATTCACTGCAAAATATGCAACAAATTCAAAACTGGCATTAATTTCTGGACACCCTTTGTATGTATGAGCTTTCGATTTTGTGTATGAACTTATACAGTGAGAAGCAAAACTGTCCGGATGCTTTGCATTAAGGAATTAAGGTAATGAAAATAATACAAATATCGATAGCTTAATTGGTTAGCGCATTTGATCATTAAGCATGAGTTGATATTTGCAGCCCGGGTTCGATTTCCAGCCGCTGCCACTCAAACAGCGTCAGTTTCTGGTAATTATTAGTTTTCTTTTCTATCCATCATAACAAATATTAATCACAGCATCCACCTTCGGTGGTATAGCATTTAAACGCCACCGAAGTAAAATAATTAAATAAAGGCTATAAAATCAAGCTTTAACATTAATTCGCCTACTCACCAACAGAGGCGCTGCAATTCTGTACTAAAAACAACATAATGCGCAATTGCAGAGTTGTGATATAAAAAGCTTTCTTCTTTCACCACCTTTACTTCTTCAATCTATCCCCTTTCCAAAGAAAGTAATGCAAGTATATATAGACAAATTAATTGCCTGAGTGTTACTTCTCTTTTTGAAAATAAAAGTGTTTTGGAAACCTTCATCTGTGCTATGAACACATGTTAAATTTCTTTTCGATCTGCCAACTCCTTCATATAGAAACAGCTGTTCAAAACAGACGCATCCGTGAGTTTTTTACAATAAAAAAATTAGAAATTTGTGGTGTCATTAAATATTTAAATAAAAAAGGTTTATCGGAACAGGAAATTCATAATGATATGATGAATGTGTCAGATGAAAGTGCTTCTTCACATGCAATAGTAAAAAATTGGGTTATTGAATTTGAACGTGGACGTACAAGCATTGAGGATGACCCATGTAGGGGACGTCCAAAAACAGCAATAACAACAGAAATTGTAGCCAAAGTACATGATATGATATGAAATGATCGACAAATAAAAGTGCGTGAAATAGCTAACCATCTCAAACCATCGAGTCCATTTAATTTTACATGAAGAACTACAGATGAAAAAGCTTTCTGCAAGATGGGTGATTGTTAACAGTCGACCAATGTCGAAAAATGTCTAAAGCTTGTTTGGATCGTTTTAAGAAATATTAAATAGATTTTAGGCATCGTTTCATAACTTTTGATGAGACATGGATCCACCACTATACTCCAGAGATAAAATAACATCCAAGCAATGGACCGAAGTTGGAGGATGTGCCCCAAAAAAGGCAAAAACAATTCAATCGGCTGCTAAGGTTATGGCAACGGTTTTTTTGAACTTCAAAGGTATTTTATTGATTGACTATCTGCAGAAGGGTAAAACAAAATATTTAAAGTACTATTGCAACATTATGGATCAACTAAATATAAAAATTTGACAAAAAGGGTAAAACAATAAATTTAGACTACTATTGCAACGTTTTGGATCAATTAAATGTAAAAATTCGAGAAAAACTAATTTGTCATCAAGACAACGCACCAGCGCACAAGAGGAGTTTAACAATGTGTAAAATCAGTGAATAAAGGTACGAGTTGCTTGACCTTATTCTCCTGACTAAGCTTCCAGTGACTTTTACGTGTTCCCAAATCTATAACTATTCCTAGGTGGCAAATCACTATTTTGAAGGCCTTGAGGAAAACTATTGTAATCAAGGCTTAGAATTGCTAGATAAGCGTTGGACTAAGTGTAGTGAAGATTCAGGAGACTAGGCTAGGCTAAGAAGTTTCCGAACCGCCCTCGTAGTATTTTTTATTTACTTGAACCTTATTCTAAATTATAAAGTTCAAAAACTCACATTCACATTTCTTCAAAAGAAATAAAAACTTAAAAAAAAAACAAAAAATCACGATATTGCTCTGTTAAAACGTAACGGTAACGTGGTTTTTTTTGTTTGTTGCGATCTCGTTAACAAGCTTTTATTGGTCTATTTGTGCATTATTGTTTGAGCTGTGAAGTGATTAACTTGATTTTTAAATAAAAAATTACAAGATCTTTAAAAATGAGAAAAACGCCAACTGATATTAAAAACAATGTGATAAATTTGTTGCAAAATAATTATTCATGCCGTAAATTTTCTTTGGTAAGGATGTCAGTTTCTAGACGATTCGACGTGCATTAAATAGAATTGGTTTAGTAGCCAGTGTGAAAGAGAAAAAACCAGAACTTTCCATTAGAAAAGTGAAAAACACCTTCATTTCTGTAAAACCCATACAAAATGGACAGTAGATAACTGGAAACAGGTTTTTTTTTGGAGCAACGAAACGAAAGTCAACCCATACCAGTCTAATGGAAAATAATACTGTGGCCTACATGAGCGCATCAAAAAGCATCATCCTTAATACAAAACATCCGTACAGTTTTGCTTCCCACTGTATGTATATTGTTAATGTTGTATAGTTTAAATAATTAATTATTTAGTATAAAACAAAAACCAATGTATGCTGATTGTTTTATTGCGACTAACAATTTACAGAAGACAACAAAGTAATTACAGCGAACAGTAACAATTATTTTATAGGTTTTTTTGAAAATATTTATTTAAACAAATTATAAATTTAACGTTACAACAACAAAACTGAGGTGTAATCATGAATTTTGCATTATGTTGTAGCAATGCCAGAAGATATCCAGCTGTGATAGAATTAAATAGAAAATATTTTATGTGCATATTTACTATTAATTTCGCAAACTACACGAGACTTTTATATTGTAATTTTTTAGATTTGTTGAATTATTATTTTATAGAAGTATAAATATTTGCACAAAAAATTAATTAATTAAAAATTAATTAAAACATTACATATTTTATAAACAATAGGCAAAAGAAAGAAATAAAATAACACAACTTTGGAAATTAAAATTCAATTTAATTATTTGAATAAATATGGAATTTGGTATAAATTTTAAACACAATTATAAAATTATTTATACTAAGCGATAAAACTTGAATACTAGAGAGATTTTATAGCAGTTTTACTGTTGGTACATATAGTTCAAACTTCTATTGTATTAGAAAGACTGATGAGATTATAAGGAAAAATTATATGGAACATGACCCTATTCAACAAAACAACTTTTTGTTACTCAGAATTATAAAATTTGATAAGTGCCAAGTTGAAATTGATAAGTGTAATTTACAAGGTTTTTGCAAGTTTCATATTCTCTTTGCAATTTCTGTTTCACAAATTTCTGTTTGTGCAAAGTTAATATTGAAAAATGTAATTTGCAGGAACTGTTTGCAAATAATTATGCTGTAAATTAAATTTTCGATGTGATTTTAAATATAATTAGAAAATCCGATTTCCAACCAAATAAGATGGATAATGCGAAATTAAGTTTTGTTAATTTCTCAACAGGTCTACTCAGGATTTACAACAAGTTCAGTGTCATTGCCCCAGTAGGTATTATAAAGCTTATAGATTTAATAAGAATGTCAACAAGTGTTTTTTTAAAGAAAATACCTTAGGAACATTATTTTCATGCGTAACAGTTTTATAGACCAAGATGTTAATTGCATGGTTCGGGAAGAGTGGCCCGGTTTGGTACTCTGTAGACTCAGTAGGTAATAACATTCTTTCTAGTATAGATACAAAACAAATGAGTAGTTTAAACCTAGTCTTCTAACATCCGTTAATTCACACGTTAATTTCCATAAATATATACTTTCTGTTCTCAAGCGATTTCTCCATTTATCCCACAACTGAATGTGGCGTAATCGTTCCTGATTTGCAGTTTATGTAGTTGAAGTGTCGCAGAAAGCAGGGACTGTTCTAATAACGACCGCAGATAAAAGCTGATTGTCCTTTAACGCTTTATAGGCCAGGCTGGTGAGCTTAAAGCTCTTCGATCTATTATTATTCTCTCAATAGAGATGAAGACAACGGTGCAGTATAATACATTTATGCGAACGCCAATATTTCGCAGTATTATACTGCCAAAAAAGCATATCGGGTCAGCATGTATAATTGCAAATCAAGCAAGAATTTATAGTAGTGCTTTCCCGACCCTACACTCGCATGAGAAAAAACAAATGGGAGGCATTTGTGATAAACTTACAAATAAATAGCATGTGTTATTTAAAGTGGATATGAATCCATACTTACGATATTTTATAATGTGAGTTTAAATAATACACAAATTAAATCAACATAGTGATTCCTATATCGAAATGGTGGTATATTATAAAAATTATTCATTATGAATTTTATATCATTAAGAAATTTATAGCGCTGAGAATGATTTTCCGGATTATATGGTAGGTATGACCAATTGTGACCGATTATTCCAAAACATACAAGAATTATTTTGATTATTGTGATTTGGCCTAAATAAGAAAAGTTTTTTTTTAATAAGTAAACGAGTATGTAGTGGTTACATATTTTTTGGCAAATATTTGCAATATGTGACCGTACCTTAGGACTTCCAATACTTATACATATAAAGATATGACAGCAAAAACGTTAGCTATTTTCATTACACGTCAGTACTATTTAATAAAGTTTTGTCTCGGTTTAACTCCTTATCATTATTCAAAAGCAAATGAACGATACAAACTTCCTTTACAAAATATTGTGTAGGATATAGATATTATAAATAAATTTTCTTTTTATAAATTTCAAAACAACCACAATAATGAGATTCATAAAAAAATAAGGTCACTTTACGTTTATTTAACACACTGCAAAGGTGCTTCAGGGGACCTTCAATAAATAAACAATGTTAAAATTTCTACAGTTTACCCTTTCAGTGCGATTGGTTTAAACGCAAAACTATTGCAGAAATTCTATGACCTTTAGTTACTATTATTTGTTCAGATGCTCTTATATTTGTTTTCAGTTAACTACACTTGATGGCAAAAGTTGTTTTTACATTTTCACATAAAAAAAAAACTTTTTTACACTTTCGAATTATAAAATCTCAGTTGTATTAGGAGAATTATAGTCCCACATTCATACACAACCAGTAATCCATAACGAACTTAAGCACGACCATAATGTATACACTATCTGTAGGACCATATAAATATAATTTGGTCACAAATACATTGAAAAGGGACAGGAAACAAACCAAAAACTATTTGCAAGTAAGAAGCCAACAAAGGCAAAAATAAACCCCATTAACTAGCCACAAATATCTATGGGGAATTGTTAAAATGGTAAAAAAGCAAAACAGCAACATTGAGAATAATGCTTACACTCTCAACCTGTTTTGTGTCAGTGCTGGCCCAAAATACCAACTACAGCATCGTGAAAATTTCCAGAAAAATATAAAAGTTTTTATTGGGTTGTAGTTAAAATGAACACATATTTTTTATATTTGTTTATACTTATTTATGTACTCGCAAGAAAAGCTATTTCACTTTATTTTTCGGTTACTAACAATTTCTTTTCATTATCAATGACATCTTAAATGCTCAAACACTTCTGGTTAAATCGTTTCTACTGAACATTATAGTGCCACAATTAATATAAAGCAAAGTAAGTTAGACTCAACATGAAATAATTTTAATATATTTTGCTTTTCTTTGCTTTTACTTTGGGGAATATATGTACAAGTTTTGTAACCTTTACCTCAGAACGTGACTGGAATATTAAACAAAGTCTTTAGGAGAAAATACATTAATCAATGGCCAATTCAAATCATAAAAAAAAGCTTAAATCGTTCCGTGATTGATTTTAACAACAAAGATTACTTATATTAATAACTATTTTAGTTATTTCTATCAATATGGAAGTGAGGGAAGTTTTTTATTTGACATAAACAATATTTCGTATTTTAAATTACAGGATAACTTTAAAGTATACACAATAGTTTTAAAAGAAAATTTTGAATTTTTTTTACAGATTTAATGCATTTGAGTTAAATTTTAAAATGTCACTTTGTAAGCAAAATACTTTTTTTATATATCTGTATTTCTACAAAAGAACTTTTTTTCAGTAATAGCAATAAAACAATAAATCACTAAACTGTGTTAAAATCAACCAAGTATATTAAGTGACATTTGTATGCCCTCAACTCCTTCTCTCCAGACCCACATAACTAGATCGCCGTAGATTTGAAGACTTGGAGTTTTGTAAGCACAGAATACATATATATTTAGGTCCAATTATAAACCGATCCTCCTAAGCTTAAGTATGGTGATTCTTATATATAGGTATATCTGTGGATCATTTGTTTTGAATGTTAAACTGATAGCGATATTTATTAGGGACTAAAGAAACCCTTCCCGCATTGCTGGACAATACAATACAATACAATACGTTTACGTCTTTGTATTAAAAATTTACGTTTTTTGAAAAACAAGAGCAAAATAACATAAATTTTTAAAAAGAAAAAAAATTATTGCAGAGCTGATGGTAAAAGACATTTTTAGTAGTGTCATTTTCACAAAAACTGAATAAAGACGACCGCTGACCAACACGTGAACATGCAACATACAGTTGAACGTGTGAAAATACCGGAAACTCTAAATTTATTCCGCAAACTTGCAACGACTAATAGTCATTGCAAAAGTAAAATGAACGGGAAACTGTAATCGTTGAAATTGAAATAGCATATCAGTGGAAATCATTGGGATGTGTGGTATTAAAACCTTTGATTTTCCCATTTCGGTGCCTGGCTAATTCATTACATTCTAATCGCTCTTGTTCATTCTGATTAGATCTATTTAAACGTATTTGACTGCTGTGGCGTGTTCACAAAAGATTTAAATTTTAACTAAAAGATTACAAATCAATAATTACAAAATGACAATCAATAAACACACAGAAATTAAATAAGTCAAATGACGAGAGCAATCTTAGCCTTATACCGACAAAATGTAATTCTCATAAGAAAAAAAAATATATTTTATATGGGGAGAACACACCATTATAAAAGTGCGCGTATAACGCATACTCCTAGAAATGTTTCGATATTTTTTTTTATAAACCATCAGTGAAAGTAGACCTTGAAAATCGGTTGAGTGGTTCTCGAGTTATAAAATCACGAATATATCACAACTTATTTATATATATATTTAAATGGGTTTCGGAAGTGGACTTTATATGGTAGCTACGACCAAATATGGTCCTATATTCAAAACTCGAGAAGAACCAGAAAAAAACATTTTTTTAATATTAGAAATTATTATTGCAATAATTGTCCAAGCTTGAGGTTTTTTTAACTTTTTTTTTGATATTTCCGTACTTATTTCTTAAACATCATATTTTTTCTTTTTGATAATTTTAGTTAGGCTCGAGTTCATTAAATTTAATTTCATTAAATTATTTTTACTGAAGTTAGGAATTACAACTTGAAAAATTTATTATTAAAAATTTTTGATAATTTTTCTTGACTGGGGATCGAACCTGGGTTGTTGAATTTACATATGTTTCGAGAAATCCCACTTTCTCTCATCAGAATTCTTTGCGTTCTACCACCTGCACCACTGCGGTGCCGGTCAGCCAACAGACAAACATCAATCCTTTAACCAGTGTTAGTTCTGGTAGTTCGAAGTTTTTGCTGTAATTATCATTCTTTATTAATTTCTATTCATAGTTGTTCTTTTCCTTTTCTTCAGTTTTTTCGTATTCATGTCAAGACTTTTTTTCATATGACAAAAATCATGAAGGTGCTACACAAAGAAGTAGCGAAGCTTAGACAATTATTGAAATGTTGATAAAAAAAAACAGGCCAAATAAACTATAATAAGAAATTAGAAATTATTTTATTACATATTTTCTTAAAATAGTACTTGCCATAAATTACTGTGGAAAACACTAAATGAAACTAAACTAAATGAAAATACATACGTGCACACAGAGAAAAAAACATGGTTGGACATGGACGATAACTACACTATGTTTTTGGTAACAATAAATTGTTGTTACGACATGGTTATTATAATAACACTATGTTTTTGGTAACCATAAATTGTTGTGGTACATAAATTATTGTTATTTTAATTTATGTTTATCGCAATTATAAAATTGAATATGATTCACTGAAATATAATTTTTTTTTAAAAAAATGTTTACCACAACTATTAAATTATAACTATTCAAACATATGATGTTATTTTTACTTTATATCATAATATGATTATTATATAGTATAATATGATTAATTCAGATCATAATATGATTAATTCAGATCATAATATGATCATATTACTTAAGACAATAACATGATTTCTTTGGATCATAATATCATTATTTTGGAACATAACATTACTTTAAATAATATTATGATTACTTTAAACTATAATATGGTTACCTTTGGTCATAATATGATCATGTATGACAATTTTATGATTATATTAGCTATAATATGATGTTATAATATCAAATTATGTTTAACGAGAAAATTTTAAATTAAATATTACGATGATAATTGATTATAATATGATATTTTACGACACTTATATTCATCATAATATATTTTAACTACAATCATAAATATTATCACAATATGTTGCTCTTAGATAAAGTTTACCACAACCATGTTTTTACTCTGCGTGTATGTTTCTATTGACATCGTAAAACATACCTTAATACAAGGTAACTATAAAGGAATAAACAAACATTTCTTCCAATATTTTCAATGAACTTCATTTAATTACAACACAAAATATATTAATTTTTAACTAATAGATTTTGTGTGACTGCAGACTTGTACTGATTTCTAATTTAATAATTCATGTCTAGCTATAGTATATGATATTTTAGGACAGGTTTTCTACTCTACGACATCTATCATAACTTAAAACATAAATTCATCAATACTTAGTTTAATAATGTTAATGCACGTAATTTAATTAATATATTGTTACCATTAGAAACAATCGACTAGTAGGCAGCCAAAAAGTATTCACCACCCTAAAAAGTTTTCGAATTTAGCTAGCTAAACAAAACTAAAACCACCAACTACGGTGGTGCTCGGCGTATGAAGCTGACTTTTTCAATGCTTTTACACATTCAGTTGATATTTTGTTTCATATAACAAGTTTCAAGTTTTACAAATACAAAATGAAAAACTTCTGCATTATTACCTCTAAATATTAAAAATATAAAAGCTTTTTACAAATAGCAAACATGCCAACTAACCGCTTACATTTTGCGTCATAATAAATTGCTCACAATTAAATTAATGAAAATAACCAATTAAATGATAAACGTTACAAGTAATTAAAATTGTATGTTTATAATCAGCATTTGTGGAAAATACTTTCTAATAAAGTTAATGGACAATAAAAATTGTAATATAATTAATTTTTCTTGCCACGTCAAACACAAAAACCAAAAACAAGTCTTAAAAGCAAATTGAATATTTTCCTGCTAAAAAAATATATATGCATATAAAGGGTGATTTGTTAGCTATTATCTTTTTGGCAACACTGTTTTAAACAGCTGACGCACGTTTCATGTTTTGTTTCACTGTCAAACCTCTTCAGTTTGGTCGATAATTAACCCATGAATCGTGTTACAAACGCACAACGCTGGTAAATTATTGAATTTTATTATCAAAATTTGTGCTCTGTTAAGAAATATCATCGCGAGCTTCTTTGTGTGCAGCGACGGAGCTCATTTTTGGCTCAATGGGTACGTAAATAAGCAGAATTGTCGATTTTGGAGTGAATATCAGCCAAAAGCATTGCAAGAGCTACCAATGCGTCCAGAAAAAGTCACAGTTTGGTGCGATTTATGGCATCATTGGACCGTACTTCTTCAAAGATGATGCGAATCGTAACGTAACTGTGAATGATGAGCGCTACCGTGAGATGATATCCAACTTTTTTTGCTCAAAATGCAAGAGCTTGACTTGCATGACATGTGGTTTCAAAAAGACGGTGCCACATGTCACACAACACGCGCAACAATGGACTTATTAAGAGGCGAGTTTGGTGAACATTTTATTTCACATTCGGGACCGGTCAATTGGCCGCCTAGATCATGCGATTTAACGCCTTTAGACTATTTTTTGTATGCTAAAATTGGACTAAGCGGTTGGACCATTTGAGGCTCAGTCAAGATCAACATTTGCATGAAATAATCTTCAAACATTAAATTATATGGACCGTACTATCGATTCAAATAAAGATTTCATGCATTTTTCTGAATTTTATGTGTTTTTTTTTTTTTGAAAAACTTTCCTATAGCTTTTAAAAAATTACCCTTTACATACATATATAATGAAATGATTTTTATCCTTTCATTCGCAGTAGTTTAAACACGCATATTTAATCACAGTCACATGAGCAAATAAACCAAATACCAATATTTGCTTTAGTAAAATTGGATTGCAGGACAACGTGTGGAAATAACCAAAAAAAAACTGATAAAATCATTATGATACAACCTACAACGAATTCAGCTAGTATAAATCTGATAAATAACGATTCGAGAACAAAATGTTTAGCATGACATTTTTATTTCAAACTAGTTAGAGGTCAGTTTCATTAGTAACAACTGTGCAAAGTTAATAATCTCATTAATATATTCATGTGTTATGCAGACTAAAAAAAATATATATCCACAAGAGACTTTTAGTGAGATGCGCATATGTTGCTAGGGGGCTTAAATCACAAGGCCTTTATATTTGTATGTTACTTTTAATACTTTTCATTGGTATTTAAGTTTTAGGAAGGTTTTTTTATGATATTTTTTCAATATTTTACAAATATACTTAATAATAGTGGTACAAGTTTATACACTGTAATATACATTGAATTGCAGTGTAATAATCAATATAATCAAAAATCAAAACTGTTACTTTTATTTTGTTCTTAAAAATAAATCATTCATAATAACTTTTAAATTTTTGACAAATTGTAAATTGTATATGTTGCATATGAACTAAAGCAGTACCGATATTGCATAAGAAGTAAAAAAAAGCGAATTTTATATTCAAGTTTCATTGGTTTGCATTAAATAAACTTTTGCCATTTATTTTAGAAGTTCGAAAATAAATGTTATAATCTGACCTTTACGAAAAAAATTTAATTATAAATCACTCATCTTGATTATTTGCGTTATTTTCTTTTCTGTTTTTCTAAACCACAAACCTTAAATGTTCTTTTGTAAGTTACTCTCTCAGTGATATAGAACAAAAAACAAATTTTTAATGGAAAATTTTCGGTCTCTGATATAAATACATAAAACTTTTTCTTAACTTTTGTCAGTCAAAGAAAAAGTTTAACCTATATGTATGTAAAATGAACATAAAATACATATATAAAATATATTCACATAAAATTTAGACTTCTTTTTTCAGATTTAATCTTATATCTGCAGATATAGACCCTCCAGCAGCTTTCATATTACAGGTTTTCAGCATAAATTCGAAGTTTATTTTTTCAAAATGGCATTAATTTAATAATATTTAATAATAATATGTTTAAATAGTGTAACTAACTGTTAACTGTTCAGTTAGTTTGTAAGTTTCATTTAGCCAATTCAAGTCTACCCAATATTAAAAAAAAAAACGGTTATGAGTTTGGAAAAATTTTAAAATTATAATTTTCAAATGCGTGTAACTCCAAATCCATTGGACATAAATAAATCTGAAAAATATCTAGCCCAGGAATTTCAGACAATAAAAAAAAATATTATACAAATTACATGTCTAAGGTACGGTAAGGTGCCAACACAGCTCCGCCCTTGAAAGGTTTTTGTGGTTTATTATTAAAACTTAAACTTGACTACTCTTTGCCCTATTTCTGAAACGTTAATTTGAATATTCCTTGGTTACGCTTATGTAAAATTTTATCTCGGTAAGAACAATTGAATAAAAATACCAGATTTATTTCCAAAAAAAATGGGTTCTGCTTCACTGTGTGGTCGGCACCCTTTCTAGTTGTATCTCAGAAGTTTCTATTTAAGTTTCAGATATCTAAAAATATATTTTAGAAAATACTCATTTAATTTCAACGCTTTTCAATTATAATTCAAACATTTCAGATTGAATTATGTCAGAAATACAATTGGGAAAATCAGCAAATATTTTACTTACGTTCTTAATTTTAAGAATTCATTATTTCGCAGCTTTATTCGTCACTTTGTGTATTACTAATTATATATTAATGAATTACATACATATATATGTATATGTGTTATAAAAAGGAAATAATTATAAAATCCAAAAAATTTACTTGAACTCAATAGATTTCTCAATAGAGTCTTCAAGGCAAGTATTTTTGGGTGAGAAGGTAAAAGAGAATAAAACGGGTACATACTTGAAGTTACTAGTCAATTTTCTTATTTCCTTTTGTTTTCTTCTTTTATTTTTTCCATCTTTTCTAAACGAAGTTGTTTGCATGTAAAGGTAGAAACTTAAAGGTAAAGAGCACGAAAATTGCAGATACGCGTGTATACGAAATGCAAGTTCTAAACAGAATTGAAAAACTGGGCAGCTAAAACTGACATGTGTAAAATTATTATATGATTATAAATCTTCATGAATATCATTTTGCAATATGTTGCCTTAATATTTATTAAGTTTGTTAATTTATTTTATAATATTTTGTTCTAATAAGTCTACCACTACATATTTTTATAAAACTTTTAAGTATTTAAATAAGTTATTAATTTTTTGTTTAAAAGTGGCAAAATGATAACGGATTACTTTTGGGATATCTCAAATAAAAATAAGTACATACCTTTTCTAGTAGATTTTAAAGTAGTCTGGTCGACAATTTGCTATTACTTTTTAACTTAATTTGTAAGTAAAGTTTTTCATATAAATTTATGAAATATTGAAAAATTCAGAAATATGTATAATTAAAATATACATAAAAATTTTAGAAAGAGAATCAGAAATTTCTGAACTACAAAATAGTGTAGTACATATATTCAAAAACAATTACACCTAATCGTATATTTACAAGGTCTTTTTTTTGCACGGTTTGAATTTAACACGGTTTGAAAATAAACAAATTTGAAATTTTTTCACACATTTTATTCCATTTAGCACGATTCAAAATCTTTTTCATTTTCATATTGCAAATTTAGGGGTATTTTCTTTTTGTGGATACAAGCAAATTTACTGGTCAGAGCAGTTGTAAATAGCACAAATTTAGGGGAATTCCCTTTTAGTGCATACGATCAAATGAATTTGTCATTCATTTTTTTACATTACTTTTAAGCTTAGAGTGCTTATATTTTTTTCTTTAATAACTATGCTGGTATAAAAACAAATTGTATCCCTACATATGTATACGTGATTTAAAAGTTGTTCTTCAAAAATCATTGTTTTTCACTAACTTATATAAGTTTTAGAGATAAGGAACCCATCATCTATTTTGCATGCGATCAATGTCTTTTATTTACACGTTTTTTTACACGGGGTTTGCTGGAACCAATTAAAGGTTTCTCTACCAGGGTATTCAAGGGCAAATAAACTACAAAATAATAAAACAAAATACAAAAAATTGCATTTTATCTAAAGATAATAGAGAATATATTGGCTGCATGATACTAAAAACTAAAACAATAATATTGCAGCTAATTACAATTTCATTATTGCATTTTTCACAACTATCCACAAGTATATTCTTACAAACTTTAGGGAAAATATTATTTAAATCTGGAATTTTTTAGCAATTAAAACAGAAATATAAGCAAGATAATGCAAACTTTTGTTTTTTTATGCTTTTGTGAAAAGACAAAAAGTAATTTACAATGTTATTTATTTATAAGTCTTATCTGTTATTTTCTAAATAACATCATCTGAAATGATGATGCAGTATTAGTATTGTGTTCATACTGCAGCCATAAGAGATAAAAACTAAATAATATATTCGAAAAAAAAGTATAGGATTATTCATTTATATTTAACAAAGTTAGACTTGTAGTGTTGGCCTTTTTATATTTGTGCACTTAAATGTTTGTGTGTTTAAAAAAGAAAAAAAAAACTTTTTCTCCCCATTTAGTCGCCATTATTTTTATTATTATTATTTATATTTGGCGCCAATAGTCATAGTTCCGTATCCGCTTTAAATGCATCTTTTTTCTAGTTTGTTTGTTTTTTTTTTGCATTCATTATTGCTGCCGTTATTGTTGCGCTTATTTGCCTTAACGTTCAGCCTGAATAAACGCCGTGTTAGTGGCGATATGGGCAAAGTTGTGCATATTTCTAGTTTTTTTTTACCTTGTACTTTAGACGATGAAGGTATCCCAAGGAAACTGTATACAATTTCCAAATGTTTGAAATATAACTAAGATTGGAATTAATACAAAATAGATCAATATTTTCCTTAATAATTTAATGCAAAGTCTGTTATTATCAATTAGATATTTTAATATAATTCCATATTTGTATTTTCTTGGAAACCTTCATGGTTTGAGTGTGAATGTCATTGGAGCACTTAATGCAACTATAGCAATGTACTGTTTGCTATTGATATCATACTTACAGTGCTGGACAAACGTATAAACTTGAACTAATAAAAGTAGAAATTGTTTTGCTTTATCATGTTTCTCACTGTATATACTAATACAAGGAAATAAACAAACAAGCATATCCATAAACCAAAAATAATCGCATTGTTAACATACTCACGAAATTCACTCTCAGAAATACATACATACATATGTACTAGAATTTAAAAAAAAAAACTAAACCTATATAAATACAAACACAAACAATGAGTGCAAGAGTTTACGACTGATGTAGCGAATTTTTCTTCTCATTGTAAGTTTATTCTTCTAAGCTGAATACAAAACAAACTTTTGAGAAATTCTTTACATTATTTTTGTATGTATTAAAATTTAATTCTCCCCCTTGCACTGATTTGCCTTTATGCTTTCCGCAGAAACGCAGCTAAGATAGAGCAAGGACAAGGGGTTCATACTTAAAACATGCAATATAATTCACTCATACATAAATATTTCGCATTTTTTGTGGTTCTTGAAATATTGCCAATTAGGTCAACTGTTAGAATTGTGGTTTGAAAAGTGAATTGTTATTGTGTGTTTGTTTTCCTGCGTTTTTTGTTCGCCGCTGTTGCTGTTGCTGCAACAATAGAAAAGGGTAGTCTCTTTGATTTATAAAATGTTCTGTTTTACTTAATTTCATTTACAAGTGTATGGCTACAAGTAGAGCAACATTTTTAGCATTTGAAAGGAAAATTTTGTATGAAAAAAAAACACATTTAATTTGTAAGTAAATTAATAATGTGGTGTGGTATATCCAAATTTTACTAGTGGACACAAAAATGATTCTCTTAATAAAGATCTTTTGACGAGATCTGTTAGCAGTCAAGCAGCTTTAGTTAATTTCAATGATCATGTTTTATTTTGATAAATAAATTCGCAACAGATAAACTTACTTCATCTATATTTTCAATATAACTAAAAACCCCTTTATAATTCTTATAAAACTACATATTTCCCTGGTGAGCTTCTTAATTAATTTCAATATTAAGTAATATCGTTAACATAACTATTACCATTGTCAAATTATTATTGAACAAATAAATTAATAAATTGAATGACTAATATTTAACAGAAATACACTTAACAAGCTGCCAGTTCAAAACATACATTTAACATATTATATGTACTTTAAGTAAGTACATCAAATATCACAAGTCAAAGTCAACTAAAGCTGAATTGCTTACATTCTCCAGAGTTTGTCAATGTAACCGGAAGTGGTTGCTGTTTAATAAATAACTGTCATTTAATGTCTATTAAGTTTTATAAACATATCTCTACAAATATACTGTGAGCGTCAAAATAAAGTCAACACCATAAATTTTAAAAAGAAATGCTTCATTATATTAATGTAAATCAGATTTGTTCAATTCACTAGTGATGTTGTATGTTGTAACTTGTATGAAACAACTATTTAAATGTAAAAACAATTTGGAGCAAAGTCATATGTTTATGTTATCAAACCTTCAAAATGACAAAAGAAAAATATTTTAAAAACAAATATACAAAATATAAAATATGAATATTTTCAACAATTAAAACTATTATAATATTTTCAGCAATTAAAATTTTTTGTTTATTAATTTTATTTTCTTATATTAAATTTACAATCTACCATACATATTTTTAAACTTTCGTAAAGCATTTGACAACATATATAAAAATATCGTAGGCGTTGTGCAAAATATTTATATAGAAATTACCAACAATATTTTTACAACTATTGTAAATTCAGACGACGTACAACTCCCACGACACTACAACATCACTTGTGAATTGAACAATTATATTAGAAAATTTTAATGCATTCTTATGTACATAGTTATTTATGTAGAATTTAATTCGTCATCCATATGCAATTATTTTAATTTTTCCTCATTTAAAAATATAACGGCAAAGTTTCATTCTAAATAATTACTAGTTCCATAATTTATCATTAAGTAGTAAAAAATTTACAATACTAAAACAAACATCAATTGAGACTCGGCATATCATAGTAAACTTACATATAAAAGGTGAATACTTAAGTGAAATAGGTAAAATCTTTGGAAGTTATCACTGTACAAAAAATAAAATCATAAATTATCATATCAAACAAAATACCGTAGAAAAATTTGCTGGTGCAAAACGCCCAAAGCGTCTTACAAAAACTGAAGTAAGAGAAGTAAGAGCTAACCCAACATCTAGTGCTGTAAAAATAGCTGAAAATGTTACGAAAACTTCTGGAAAACCTGCAAACGCGAGTACGATTAGAAATTCTATGCATCACAAGGGACTATATGGTAGAGTGCCAAGTACAAAAACATTTTATATAAAAGAACAGAAACACCAAACGTTTGAATTTCACAAAGAATATGCAAACGAGCCTCAGGTTTTGTGGAATAATATTCGTTTCAGCGATCAAAATAAGTTTAAGATATTTGGAGTCAAATATTGCGAACCAAGAATGAAGTCTTTAATAATATGTATGTTACCAAGACGATAAAACATGGTGGCAGCTCAGTAATAGTATGGGGTTGTATGTAACAATATTTCTTGTAGTAATACAGGGTAATTGGAGCAAAATTTTACCTAGTATCAATAAAAAACACATTGATTCTATGTTTAGAAGTTGATCAGCTTTAATAAAGGCCAAAACTACAAACAAAATTTTAAATAAAATATTTGACATGATTTTCTTATGCATATTTACTTTATTTTGAAGCGAAAAATATGGTGCTTTTCTGTTAAAATTCAATTATTTGTTTTATGGGCAAGTTACTTTTGAATTATGCAATATATTTTGTTTTCAATTTGTATTTAACATATATGTAAATAATAAAACATTTTTGAAAAAGATATTTAGGTATTTACTTTATATTGACGCTCACAGTATATGTCTCTACAATGATAGCAGGAAAAGTGCGGTAAAAATGATAACATTTTATGTTTGTCGTCATGTTTTCTAAACATTCTCATCAATAATTGTGCTACTGCATCGTGTACTAGAATCCGGAAAGAAGCAACCAAAGTACTGATAATAAATTAAATATTTAAATTGTAGAACATTTTATTTTATTTGGTATTTTTAGTGGTTAGAAAATTTATTGACATGATTGTTTAACTTTCAGTTATTCAATGGAAATGCAATCATGTCGCTGAAAACATTTACTGAATTATATTTTCTCAAATACTTATTTTTCTTATTATCAACATTTTAGTAATTGTTCAAGCTTAAGGTCTTTTTAAATTTAATTTTTTATTTTCAATATTTCGCAAAGTCTTTGTGTAGCTTTTTTAGCAAAAAAAAAAAAGACTTTAAGTTTGAACAATTACTCAAATATTGATAATAATAAAAAAGACCAATCAAACTAGTTATAATAAGAAATATACTTATTTTTAGAAATGATATTATAAAAAGACCGTACGTATGAAACAATTTGTGTTTATTTTTGACATAGACTAGACCAGACATACAATATTTAATCAATTTTTTCCACTTTAAACTCTAGTGGTCTGGTTTTCACTTCAACATATTCTCACTTTAAACATGACTTTCAAGAAAATAATAAATTTTGTTTGGTTTTTGTTAAACGCAGTATATTTAACAAATAAACTCTTAAAAGGCATTTAACTGTAAGTTTCCTTATACTCGATATTGTGATGTATGGGTTTCTATAAAGTTTTTTTCCATGCTGTTGCAAAACATGCAACTGGCATGACCATTTTACAAGATTTTATTTTCGTTTTTGCTCCTTTTATAGCTTAAGGGCCTGAAAAAAACATGCATGTGTACTACTTTTGTAAATGTTCTTTTTTTTGCTCTTAATGAATGGCAAATAATTGTGAAGAATTAAAAACACTTTGCATGGTAAGAAGATTTTTGCAGGAAAGGGTAAAGTTTAATTTTAAATATAAATTCAATTTAATATAATCAAATTTAAAAACATACAATTCAATGTGTTAAATGTTTCTAAATCTGTGTTTTTTCACTGACTTTTCAACTCCATGAGTTGGCATCAAAACTCATTATTGTGAACTAATAAAACCCAAATATCAATGAAGGTTGCTCTGCTCTGTCTGCATGGAATTTCTCCAGTAAGCTCTTGCACGCAACTGTGTGTAAAACCTTCACAGCTTTATAGTTTTCGTTTTGTTTTTGGCTTGCTGATAATAGCCTGCCTGTTCCTCGTGTGGCTTTTAAATATGTGTATGGTTTTATTTGGAATACTTATTTCTTTTAAATATTAGTTAAAAAAAAATATTAAATAGTTTTGTAACATGACTTATCTATAAAATACAAGAACTTGTTTTCTTTTATGTTCGAGAGAATATGAAAAATATATCACTAATGTGCTGATCAGACTACACTTAATTATGCTATACCACTATCACCAAAAATACATACATATTATATTAAGTATGTCACTATGTTTATTAAACATCGGAGTATTGAGCGTAGAATCAAAAAGCGTATAAATTCTGGGTCCTTATAAGATTCTAAGACGAACCATAATAGAGCTTCAGAAAAAAAACTTACAACAATGAACTTTTTCCCAAATATGTTTTGTTTTACCGAAATCATTGGTACTATAAATCGGTTTCGTAGAATCCGAGTTATAAATCAAAGTTTTAGACAACCTCGACCAGAATTATAAAACAAAGTTTTAGACAACCTCTATGGTTTTTAAATATTTTTTGCCATTTTTTCAACTATAATACAGATAATATCATGAAATTTTGCGCACTTTATTTTTATTGTAGAAATACAAATCCTGTTGAAAATGATCGGAATCGGTCCACGATTTCTCATAGCCCCATACAAATGTCTTCCCGGAATATGGCTATATAGTACATAAATACCACATATAAGAGCAGTATTAATACAAAATTCAGCAAAAATAAGTTTAATAATAATAATATTAATAATAATAAAACTTAATTTTGTTTGCTTCAATCTATATTTGACCATAGCACCAATATAATCTCCACTTCAAAAAATAACTTGAAAGCTCATAAATCTGTTATCAAAATTTCTAAAATCTGACAATAATAATCCACATATCACATAAACAGTCGGAAGCAAAACTGTCCGGATGTTTTGCATTAAAGAAGTATGGTAATAGAAATAACACAAATATAGGTATATTATCATATATATGTATTTTTTATTATTTACTTAAACCTTATTCCATATTAGAAAGCACAAAAACTCACATAAATTGCTTCAAAAGAATAAAAAAAAAACTAAAAATTCATTATTCGGACACTTTTGCACAGTACAAGAAATAAACATTATCACAATATTGTTCTGTTAAAATGTAACGCTATTGGTTGGTTTTTTATTTTTGTTTGTTGCGATTTTGTTAACCAACTGTTATTGCTGTATATGTTCATGTTTGAGCTGTAAAGTGATTAACTTGATTTTTAAATAAAAAATTAAAAGATCTTTAAAAATGAGAAAAACGCCAACTGATATTGAAAACAATGTGATAAATTTGTTAAAAAATAACACTGTGAGACAAATGGTAGGGGTCAGTGATCGGGAAGGGATCGGTAAAAAATAAGTTATACGTGTACCGCAGTTTCTCTGGGTCACGTCTAGGTATCGATATATCGATTTGATGTTAGTAACTATCATATAGATGAAATTGTCACCTTTGGTGGTCTTTTTTTTGACATAACTCAAGCAGATTGCACGTTTGCTACATAATAAGAACATCAAGACCTCGAAAAATTCAGCAAAAAATGTTGGTAAGGATTTCAGTTCCTGGACGGTTTGACACGCATTAAATAGAATTGGTTTAGTAGCCAGTGTGAAAAAGAAAAAATTTGTCAAAATGTCTTCATTTCTGTAAAACCCACAAAAATTAGACAATCGTTAACTAGAAACGTGTTATTTGGAGCGACGAAATGAAAGTCAACCGATACTAGTCTGATGAAAAAGAATACTTTTGGCATGGGCCGCATGAGCGCATCCAAAAGCATCATCCTTATGTATGTATATTCAAATCAGCATACCGAATTCTATTGTGATCGGTTCATATTTAACTAACTTATTAAGTTCCACTTCTTAAAATAATATATATGGGCATAAATCAACCATCACTATAAAGTTTAAATTCAACACAAATAATCCACATGTAAATCGACGTGCAGGGTTTGATAATAATATGTTATGTGAAATACTTCCGGAAGCTCATTAACCTACATAAATATCCATATCGAAGCGAAATTTTACACAGATCAGTTATAAGGATTTAAAAATTAGCCACAGCCAAACAAAATCAATTTCCGGGAATAACCACAGTGTACACAGAGGTGACAATTTTGACTTTTCAAAAATCCAAAGTCCCTTACATAGGCCTTTATGTAACCTAATTTATTGCGTGTTAAAGCAATTCTAAAAGAAAGAGATATATATAAAACCTATTTATCATCCGCCTCTTTAGATTTTGAGGAATAACTGGAAAATGCATAAAGTTCTTGTAAATATCGTTACTCAGCTGAAATAAATGGAAATTACGAAACAATATTTTATGACAATCGCCCCATAACAGGTGACAGCAGCCAGTTAAGGGATCCGAAAAGAAAATAAAACACTTGTATTTGGTGGTGGGTATATAAGATACGGCACAGTCGAATAAAAACTCTTACTTGTTCTATTTCATTATTTCCTGTATCATTAATGAAGCCATTGAGACTTAAAATCTATTTGACCCTCTGCACAGCAGAAACCTGAAAGATATCATTAATTTAATACATTCATTTATATGAATTTTCAAGATTCATGCATTAAGAAATTTTCCTAATTGTTTCTTTAGCATATGACCAAGTACATATATTTATATTTATAAGTATATACTAGCTAAACCCGGTGTGCTTCGCTATCCCCCCCCCCCCCACGTTATAAAATAAAACGTATTTATATATTTACAAACATTTATTTATTTAATTTTAATGTATTTATTGCAATGCTTTAGGTTTAGTTTGCCCATCAGGAGCATGCACATATACACGGAATATTAACCTTGAGCTTTGTTAAGAGGCATCGCAAACACTAACAGAACAGGAAAAAATTGTTTAAAATCGAATGGTAGATCTATTGGTAGCATTGGAATGCGTAGCAAAAGTACATAAGTACCTTTATATTTTCCTGTTATAATGGACGTGGTGCTCGATATTACGCAGTAAACTAATTGGCATTCCAATTTTAAGTTATTGCACATGTGGTGGAAAGCCTGCCAGTGAATTTAAGAACTCAACAGGATAATTAACGGTCTTACGTGTTGCTTGATTGATTTGCGCATTTCAAAGTGATATCCATCTTCTCCATATGGAAAAATAATAGGATACTGAAGCGCGTCATATGAGCGATGCATTTCAGTGGGCAGGCAAGAATTTATTATTTCGTAAGAATATCCTATTGTGAAAATTTAATGATGATCGGTCTAGTAGGTAAGACTATATTACGATTTTTTATTTTCCTAAAAAGGGGCGGGGTCCTACCCACTTCTTCTCCTGGTACGTATTCCTAATTATGCCAATACCATATTTATCACATATCATTGACGTAGGTCAAAAAATTCCTAAAATATGGCGATTTAAATTTTTGGGTTATATGGGCGGTGCCACCCCCGTTTGTACAATCCAAACTTCATATAGCCTATTATTCCTTCCAGAGTCACAGTAACATGCTGTGAAAATTTCATCCAAATCGGCTCAGCCGTTTTGGAGTCCATACGTTACATACATACATATGTACATACATTCATTTCATTTCTTTTTTACAACTATATCATATTTTATATACATACGAAATATTTCTGTATATTTTTATTATTAAAAATAATTCATTTTTTTGCTGAAAAAACAATTGTTACTGAGTACGTGTGTGTGCATATGTTTTGAGAAAAAATTCAGTCACGTTCAGCAAATTAAAGTAAACACGAAATTATTATTATACATATTCAAAGTGTCAAAATGCCATGGTTTTGTATTATTTTAATGCCTCTAAGCCAAAATCCATCTAAAGGAGGTTAGGAAACAACGTGCACGATTTAGCATTAACATTGTAAATTCCTTTCCATTCTCAATTTCATAGGGTTGTGGTACAACTGGTTGCATCATTATATTTGTTAATGTTTAACTGCCGTATTTATAAAAACTTAAAGTAGACTTTAAATATATTTTAAGAAAAGTTTGTATGAAAATTTTGTCTTGAAGCACACTTCAAGCATACTTTATTTTTTATAAATAGCTACGGCAGTAAATGTTAAGAAAGGAACAGTTTTTAGTATTTCTTAAGTAAATTTAGTTCAAAGTGCAATAGTTTTTATTTTAATCGCTTTTGCAGAAAGCATTGTACTTAATAAATTATAATATACATCTAATGCTGTTTTTACACGGTAATTTATTTCAGGAAATCCCGTATAAAAAAAGACATTGATCGTATGCAAAATATGCTATTGGTTACTTATCTCTAAAACCTATTGAAATTAGTGAAAAATATTTTTTAAGAACAGCTATTCAGGTTTATAATATTAAATCACATACATATGCATGCAATGTATTTTTACACAAGCATAATAATTAAAGAAAAGAAATATATGCACTCTAAGCTTAAAAGTAATGTAAAAAAAAATATATAACAACTTGTCATTCACAAGTTCATTTCATAGTATGCACTAAAAGGGATTTCCCCTAAATGTGTGCTATTTACAACAGCTGTGACCAGTAAATTTCCTTGCTTGTATCCACAAAAATGTAATTCGCCTTAATTTGTGATACATATGTATGTTCATGTTTGCAAAAATTTAATTTAACCAAAAAAAATTTAAGCCTAAAAAATTTTAAGTCATGCTCAATGGAATAAAATATTGTAAAAAATTTAAAATTTGTTTATTTTCAAACCGTGTTGAATCAAAACCGTGTAAAAAGATCGTGTTAAAACATGATTAGGTGTATAAGGTGTAAATATGGTGACATCCATTTTATTTTAAGTGTTTTATTTAAAATCATTTCATTAATTACAGTTTAAGGAATATATTTTTTTAAAGAAAAGTAACACTCAGGCAATTAATATGCCTTACTTTCTTTGGAAAGGGGATAGATTGATGAAAGGTGATGAAAGTAGAAGAAAAGCTTTATATCATTGATGAAAATGCCAGTGAATTTACATCATTATTAATTTTAATTCTGGCACATTGTTGCTCTAAAAGTTAATTTGCTTATTTCAAATACGGATATTAAAATGCCAATAATCTAGAATACTGGCGAGAAGCCCTTCAGAAAAAGAAAACTGTCTCTCTTTGGAAGCTAATGAAGACTATCAACCCAGTGATAGAGACAGGCATGCATTTACAAAATCATTTAATTTAAAACGTTCAATAGAATTCTCCAACCATATATTGTTAGTTTTTATATTTATTTATCTACATATAAAAATCAAGTATAATTTCTGGAATAACCGCAACTTTTGCGTATAAGTATTTTATATTGTTTCCTAATTGGATATTAAGTATCCGCTACCAAACCCATTGGTAAAATAAAATTTTTTTCAAAATTTCAATATAATGCCTGCAGAGTCATTCTAAGTTTCTGGATTCGAAAAAATGCACAAAAAGGATGAGAACTAATTATTTCCACAAATATATATAATCAAATACAGGAGTTAGTACTTTAGACAGATTTAAGATTTTACTTAAATCTTAATTATTTCCGAACATAAATAATATTGTTTCAATCAAGTAACACTTGTCTTCCGTTCAACTAGGCAAAAAATTCAACATGCAACATGTGTTGCAAGATTGTTCATATGGCTATTGTTATTTATTCTACAAATTTATTGTTCACATTTCATTTTATCTTTATAAAATTGAAATACTTTCAATTAAGTTATTGCTATCATAAATCCTTGGACAATATGCTAAATGAAGAAACACTTAAGTTGTGCCATCATCAATCTGATATGTATTGTATAAAAGATTTTGTTTGAATTTATTTTTCATGTGACAACAAGTGTTGGAAGTTTTACATTTTTTAAGATAAAGTAATTGGTATGAAAGTTATAATGATCTCAATAATATCCCCGTCCAAATTTGTCATACTGTATGCTCGCCTGCGTTGAAAATTCAGTCTTTCATTCTTATTGTTCTAAAAGTCTATCAAAGCTTCAGTTTGCAAAGAAATTAGTAGTTTTAATAAGCTACATATATAAAGGGTGATTTTTTCCAACTTTCTTTTTGCCCAGACTGTTTTTGGCAGCTTAGATGTTTTCGTGTAACAAGTTACTGTTAAGCATGTTCAGACCTAAAACACATTTTTATTGCATAAAACGATTTCAATTAGTTTGAAATATTAAAATTTATATTTTTTTTAGTTAATATATGTGCACTTCATTATTTGTAACTAAAGCCACTTACTTACTTTCACGGCTCATTTTGCTAAAACTGAAATGTGGCTGAAGATTTTCGCAATAATTCAAGTAATATAAATATTTCAAATTGGGTTAACAGAAGCCAAAATATTGAGACCGAAACCCACCCGCACAATCGATGCCTTACGGTCTGAAAGTGATAATTTATCCATGAGTCGGATAATTTCTGGTTGCAATAACTTGCAATGCACTGTTTGGTGTGGATTGTGGGCCGGTGGCCGATATATTGGTAAGAGTAAGCCAAAATTGAAACTAGCTTATGAATCATTTGAGCCGTAGCCGCAGTAAGCATTTACATGAAGTCACCATTCTATCGACTCATATAAAGAATTTATACATTTCTCCAAATTTTATGTGTTTTTCTTTTTAAATTTAATCTAAAAGCTCTTACAAAATTACTCTTTAACATTTACGTATACGTAATATTTAAGTTAGAGAAATTAAAAAACACTCATACGTACAAATATGCAAATGAACATATTATATTTTTAAACGCTTTCCTTAAAGACATAACCTCCATACTTACTTGCAATGATTAATAGTAGTATATACATCTTCTATTCTATCACTTATCCCATTTTAATGTAATAATAAAAAATAATAAAATTGTATGTATGTATGTAACGTCACTACCCCACTGTTTGTTGCAATAACGTATAAGGAATATTAATTTTTAAGATATTTCATAACACGAACTTGTACTCATTTACAAATGTTTACACATTTGTCAAGTGTTATACACTCATAAAATATTTTTATTCTTAACATGCTATAAACAAAAATCAGAAATACTTAAATGGAACATCTTACAGTTTCCTATAACAAATCAGTAAGAATATTGTATTCGGTTGTACATAATCTTAGATAAATAAGCATATCGTTATACAAAATGTAAAAAAACCGTAAAAATACAAATATCAGAATCGAATAGATAATACAAGAAGTCAATATATTTGTCATACATTTTGTTTTTCTTGTTTTAGACGCCTTTAACATGACTATTTCTCTTGACTAGATTATACCCGCTGTCATTGCAGAATTTATCGCGAATATACCAAACATATAAACTCCATCTCTCGAAGAACGTCATTCAACTATTTGAATTGGTATTTCTTTGGAACCAACTAATTTTTAAATTGTCTCTTAGGCCGCCAGATTACGGTAGCATAATTGATGCCGACAATAACTGTTTGTTGCGATCCCTAGATTTGTCTAAATAGAAAAAAGTTATATTTTAAATGTGTTGCGTGGCTGTTCATGTCATTCTGTCATATATGCAACTGTGTTATTGTTGTGTATCCAGTTAAAAAACAATTATAAACAGTCAACTGTTTTTAAAACACACATTTTTATGTTGAAATAAGTTGTGCAACAACATGCACACACAGAAACACACATGAGCTTGTTATGGCAGTTAGAGTCTACTCGTTAAGTGTGAAAAACTTTTCAATTTCCTTAACCCTTGTTGACAGGAAAACATGCGTTTCCATGGAAATATAAAAGCAAAACTTTGAAAATTTCCTGCCTTTTGTTCGCTTATGTCTCTTTTTTTCAGCAAATAAATTGTTTTTATTTAAAATAAAGGTTGGCCTTGGAAGATGGTATAAAGTAAAGCGTAGAACTAGAGGGGAAGACTAAAGAAAAAAATATTTACTCCTTCCTGTGATTCACATAACAATGAATTGCATTGATTAACTTAGAATTTCTTGTAGCATGAATTGGTTTTGATTTTCTTCCATAACTTTTGGGTGTATATATATATATATCTATGGTATAGAACATATTGAAGTATTGAACTTTCAGTTTATGCTTCCAATATGACTACAAGTATTATATCATTATAAAGGCAATGAAGCTTTAAAATAAACTTACCCAAGATAAAATGATATAATGTTATTTAGAAATAAAACCTTTAGACCTTTATAGGTTTAATTTTACCACAAACTTTAGTTCTATTTACACACTTAGTTTACAACTCAACAACCAATATGTTGTCTGAAAATGCGTTTAATGTGTTAAACCAAATAACACGGCCATATTCATGCGGCTTTTGGGTCAATGTTGCAGCCCACATGTGTTCAGTATATGTTAAATAATTCATGTAGCAAAAGTTTAAGTAAAATATTTGCACATGTAACAGTGGTTGCAATGTTATGTTTTAAACATACTTGTTTAATGCTGCTATATTTTGCCTTCATTCCTTTGTTTGAGCTACATATTAAATTCAAAAGAAAACCCATAAATATTTCAAGAATTTTTTAACTTTATAAAATTAGTTCGATGTAATCGAATAAAGCAATGTTCTCATAAAATCCGGTTGCACAAATGTTTTAATATTTTAGTAACCAAAAATCTCAAATTGATGCTTATTTATTACAATTTCAGAAAAGCTAAACATCCAAACTTCTGTTTTTTCAATTATTTTAAATCGGCAAAAAAAATTTTAATGACAAAAACCTTAATACCACTGCGCTTTAACTTTCCTTTAACAATAGGTCAATATTGTTCAATTGGGAGTTCTGATCGGCATATTTAAACAAAATAGCAACTTTTAAATAATAGCATGGAGCTAACCTTTACTACAGGACCATTATTACAACTTGCCTTAATGTTCTTAATAGTAAAAGGTAACTTTAATTAAAGTGAGGAATATAGTGACCTTTAAAATTTTTCGGTATTACAACTTTCTGCTAAAATTAAATAATTTTTTTCTAAACTATGGCAATACCAGTGAAAAACCGATTACTTTTGACAAATTACTGACAAGAAACAGTAAATTGTTTGTGTTTGTGAAAAAATATAAATCAAACGTCTGCTTTCCATTTTTGTTTATCAAAATATTTATTGGTAAAACAAAATTAAAATTAATTTATTTTTCATGAAGTTGACATTTTTCCAGAACATGTGGCATCTTCAAATAACGGGTCCGCCATTTAACACTTTTTTTTCAACTAGTGCTTATTTCGTGAATGGTAACACTTAGCTCATGTCTGATTTGACAGATAATTAGTTTTATCCTTCCGCTGAACGAATATGGTTGTGTATACGCTTGTCTTCGCTTCGCTAAGTGGGCCTGCGATCGACTTACAGAAGATGTCGATTTTGCAAAAAAAAATCATATTTTCAGATGAAGCTCATCTTGATCTTGGTGGGTATATAAACAAGCAAAATTGTCGCATTTGGGGCACAGAAAACCCGCACGCATACATTGAAAAACTAATGCACCCAAAACGAGTCACTGTTTGGTGCGGATTTTGGTCCAGAGGCATAATTGGGCCATTTTTCTTCGAAAATGAGCAAGTAGTGGCCGTTACAGTCAATGGCGAACGTTATCGGGCCATGTTGAATGAAGTTTTGTTCACAAAAATTGAAGAGGATTAAATTGGAAACATTTGATTTCAACAGAACGGCGCTACGTGCCACACAGCCGAAGCTACACTCGATGTTTTGAGCCCTGTTTTTGTAGATCGTATTATCTGCCGCAGAGCTGATGTCGTTTGGCCACCGTTGGATTATTATTTGTGGGGTACCGTCAAAGATAAATGTTACGCCGACAAGCCAGAAACAATTGACGCTTTAAAGGACAATATTTGTAAAGCCATTGGTGAAATACAGCGGCACACAATCGATAATGTGCTTAAAAATTGTAGTGATCGTGTAGGCTACTGCATGGCCAGCCGAGGCAGCCATTTGAATGAAATTATTTTCCGGAATTATTAACCGGAAGGATTGTACTTTCAAATAAAAAAGCAATTTGAGAAAATATTCAGTAGTTTTTTTTATAGCATTTAAAAAAAATGTTATTTGGCGGAACCTTTACATAAACCTCACTGTAATATTTAAAGGGAAGATCATCTTGCTTATCGGTCGATTTTAGATTAAAGTAAACTTATAATAACCAAATAATTCTTATCTGTCAATAACATCATACCTTTAACTATTGCCAATTTGTAATAATGGGCCTCAATCCCTAAAATTCTGCCACAACAAAATTTCTCGTTATTCAGTTGCCAATTTACAATTGTCAGTTCTATTGCGACCCATTTTAAATATGCTTTAATATTTATGTTTAAAATAAACAAACTCTAATTTATGGTTAGTAACTCAATAACCAAATCAGGTAAAGCAAGATCATTTATCAGGACAGGGTATCTTCCGAAATCTTTAAAAACATAAAAACAAAATTCAAACTAATCAAAATAACATTAATAAAAAATAAACAAATAAATCAAACTTCGATGGTGTTAAAAAACCAAAATACAACTGCACATGCAAATGAAATAAAAAGAAATATAAAATGTAAGAAAACTTTAAATTTATTGGCAAATATTTTTGAATATTTAATAAGATGTTGAAATGGCATTCAAAATAAAGATAAAAAAAATACTAAAAAATTAATAAATTTTATTATTTTAAAAAATTTTTATTCTAAGTTTTACTTTTTCAAAAAAATTTTCAAATAGGAATAATTCTCATTTAAATTTTATTATTCTAATTTCAGGAGGATTTTCAAATTTGCATTTTTGTCAATTTTTCTTATTATTTTTGTTATCTTTTGCGGATTTCAAAAAATACAAATTCTAAACACAAATAATGTACAAACAATGCAAGCATTCGTACATCATACACTGTCGGACAAAATAAAGTGTGGTTTCAAATATTTCCTGTTTTTTAATTAAAACATGTATGTATTTATTATTTTATAATAAAAATATAAATTATGGTTTTATTTTTAATTCAGTTACTATTTTATCGAATATGTAAATCAGAACGCCCAATTGAAAAATATTGAGCTATTTTCAAAGGACAGTTAAGGCAGAGTGGTATTGTGGTTTTTGTCATTAAAAAAATGTTGCTGATTGTTTGCAAAGTCCAACCGTTTTTTTATATTGGAAGCTAATAGAAGAGGCTTTTTATTAGAGAACGTACTTTTTAGACCGCAGCCGTAAAGTCTTCTTTGAACAGTTCGAGTCAAAATATTTCATTGTAGTTCCTCCTTACGGAATACAACTTTTATTTTAAGGTAAACAGAAAACCGTACTTTATAATGTCGCGGAAATGTCTTGTGCACTTCAATATGTTTACATCAGAAATACAAAACGAGCGACTTAATACAGATACTCCAACAAATAACGGGCCTGTGAATAAATACCAAATAATACATATAGAAAAAAAATATTGAAAAAAATTACAAAACCGCACTTCATTTTGTCAGACAGTGTATGTAGATGCTGGTATGCTTTTGAATCTACATTAAGGTTCATGACTCGTTCTGTTAAATTTTTGTTACATTTACAGTGGATACCTTAAGAATTATTATCTAAAATCGATGATATCATTCAATGTATCCTATCTAGTAGTAGGGAAAACAATTTATCTTTCAAAGTTATACCTTTTTGATCTAAAAGTTTTTTATCCGTTTTTTACCTCTCGGTCATTATTGAACCAATTTGGAAATATTGCAAAGCAGACTTATCCGATTATCCCATTTTTTAACAGTCTAACGATTGGTATCGGAACCAGGTACAATATCATTTATGTTCATAAGTTATTTGAGGGTTTCTACAACTACACTCACTCACACACTCGGTCATTAGTTAACCATTGTTAAACTAAAATACGAATAAAGATTCATTAGTTAAGCCTTTGCCATTAGCTAACTAAAGACTGTGAATTCGGCCATAAGTGTATTAAATGTCTGTTAATACTAATTTTTCATCATTAATCATGTTTGCGTCTAAACCATCCATAATGGCTTCTCTATTTTAACATTTTCTATGATGCCATTATTTAAAGGCAGTTACTTTAAATTATGTCATGCAAATTATTATTCACCCTTTACTTATAGAAATGTATACATAGAGTGTCTACTTTTAAACCAGAAAGAAAAACAGCAAAAGATATAAAGAAATGCGTAAAAAACTTTATAAATGAGAAAACATGTTTGGATTTATATCTACACATGTTGACTGATTTAACCAGATATACCTTTTCAAAGGTAAACCATAGATTATGTGCAATGATAAATTAATAGCAAGAGAACGAAGATTTAAAATAAAAACATATACAGAAAATCTACCATGAGGAACGGAATTTAGTCTACAACAGCGGAAACAGAAAATGTAAAACTAAATATTTGGCTTTTTAAGAAAGTAAAAATATTGTGCAAATAAACAATGTGCCTTCAATATATACAATATATTGGCATCAAAATGTGTAAACGTTTAAAAGCGAAGTGATGGAGGTATTTTTATATCAAGTAACATATTTATATCTACTCTATTTATTTACATTTATTTGTCCACAAAATGAGAAAAACCTAAATAAATGTTTTCTAAGCAATAGGTTTTGTATTTAAACCTTATTTTACATAAAAAGTAAACTTAGTTTTTATATAAAAATATATAGAAATATTATGAAAAATCTTAAAAAAATATCCGCATTTTTTTATTTTAATAAACTTTAAAAAACTACTAAAAGAGTTTCAATTTATATGCAATTTATTTTTGTCCTTAATTTGAAATTGTCTTTAGTTTTTCGAACGTCATTTTACAGGTTACAACCTAAATAGCACAATTTTGTGATGTGCTGATTTTGAAAAAGGACATTGCAGTTTTTAATTTCATTGATTTTGAGGTTTTTATAATGAGGTTTTTGTTAATAGTTAATAGGTTTGTTATAATTAATTTTATATACTTACGAAGTCTGATCAAAAAATAATCGTTATTTTCAAATTTCGTGAGTTACGTATGTTTGATTTTCGCATTTTGTTTCTGTTATGTTGGAACACATTTCTGTCATATATGTTGGTAATATCAGTCATATTGGATGCTCAGTTTGTTTTTGACAGATAAAAAGGTTAGTCGTATTTGGTGTGCTCTTCGATTTTTACTATCCGAAAAACAGGATAAAAGAAACAGTATTAAGTTTTAAATGTTGACTGTGGCGTTTGGCGAGTCTACTAGGAGCAGAACACAAGTTCAATTGTGGTATAACCGGTTTAAGGAAGGCTCAGAAGATGTCAATAACGATGCTCGTCCTGGTCGCCCGAGCACATCAACAACCGATGAAAACATTGAAGCAGTGAAAAAAAATGATTTTGAATAATCGTCGAATCATTATCAGAGACGTTGGTGAGATGTGGGCATATCGTTAGGCTCATGCCAAGCAATTTTTACGGATGTTTTAGGCAAAAAACGTGCTGCAGCAAAGATTGTTCCAAAATTGCTAAATTTTGAGCCAACACAACGTCGCATGGACATCGCTCAGGAGCTGTTGAAAATCGTCAACGACGATCCAGATTTTCTCAAAAAGGTCATAACTGATCGATCAAATGTGATCAACTGCAATGGCGTGGTGCATCATAAATTATTTACACAAGATCGTACGGTCAATAAGGAATACTACCTTGAAGTTATGCGCCGTTTGTGGAAAAACCAATCATGGATTTTGGACCATGACAACGCACCAGCTTACATATCGATGCTTGTGCGTCAGTTTTTGGCCAAAACTAAAACCGTTATCATGCGCCAACCACCGTATTCACCAGACTTGGTCCCCGCTAACTTTTTCCTCTTCTCAAAACTGAAGACACCGCGTTTTGGTACGATTGAGGAGATTTTTTTTTTTTTTTTTTATAATACATTATATTTATTTATTGAATCTTCAGATATTGAAATGACAATAAGTTTTCGAATCTTAATACTAAAAGAAAATAATAAGTCCAGCCAGTGCTAGACAAAATATTATGATACTACAAAAAATTTACATCCACTGATCCAGTCATCTGTTTTGCGTTTGTATCCCTCCTTCTCAACCGAACATGGCCACTAAAGTTAAGGATGTCTCGTGCAAGTGGGTTTGGATGGTGTTCCAGTTTGCTGACATATTTTGAGGCGTATTTTGTAAATTCGACTTTCACCAAAGGAATGCCTAGATCTTTGTGAATTCGAGAATTTTTAACGTACCATGGAGCTGCAGTAATTATACGTAGAATTTTATTTTGACCCCTTTGAATTTTTTCAATGTTGGATGCTGAGGCAGTACCCCATAATTGAATTCCATAACACCAGATTGGCTTTAGAATTGCATTGTACAACAAAAGTTTGCAATCCAACTATAATGTAGAATTTCTGCCGATTAGCCAATAAAGTTGCACTGCTTTTAATCTCATCTGTGTAAGTTTTGCGTCAATATGAGATTTCCAGGTTAAACGACGATCGAGGTGGATTCCGAGGTATTTGACCTCATTGTGTTGGCGAATAATTTTGTTATTTATTCTGATGGACGAGCAAGTTTCTTTTCGCAATGTGAAAGTGATATGAATACATTTCTGTTCATTAACCCTGATTTTCCAAAGCTCTAGCCAATTCTCTAGTTTATAAACATAATTCTGCAAATTCTGTGATGATACTTGGTGGTCCTTATGAACGCTATTAAAGGCTGTATCGTCTGCGAAAGTTGACGTGATTGAGGAGATAAAAGAAAAATCGAAAGAGGAGCAAAATGTTGCAAGAGTTCTCTAAATTTTTTGTTTTACCCAAACCCGTTGCCATAAACTTATCAGCCGATTGAATTGTTTTTGCCTTCTTTGGGGCACATCCTCCAGCTTCAGTCCACCGTTTAGATTGTACTTTTGTCACCGGAGTACAGTGATGGGTCCATGTCTCATTCACAATTATGAAACGACGATTCAAATACATATAATTTTTCTTAAAACGATCCAAACAAGCTTGAGAAATTTTCATTTTTATGCGTTTTTGGTCGATTGTTAACAAATATGTCACCCATCTTGCAGAAAACTTTTTCATCTGTAGTTCCTCATGTAAAATTAAATGGACTCGATGCACATTATTTGTCGATCATTTCATATCATATCATGCACTTTGGCTACAATTTCTGTTGTTCTTGCTGCTTTTGGACGTCCACTACGTGGTTCATCCTCAATAGAGAATATAGACGTCTGATATCTTTTGAGCACCTAAACATTGCATATAATCTCAGAATAAAGCTAGCTTTCTTTCTCTAGAAAGTTTAAAATATATATTGGATAGATTCAATGATATTTACATATATGTACGTCAGTCTCAGTTTTATTTATATACATTTAAAATTTTGTTGCAGAAAATTGGTTTACCTTATATTATATTCTTTCTATATATTAACGCTTAGGATATAGTAGAACTATATACTGGAGTTTATATAATTTTAAAATAATCCTTTCAAGCTTGTATTTTTATTATTTCAATTTTTTTATGAAATTGTTCTATTAGGTCGCTTTGTTCATATATTATTTTTGAAATTTTACATAAGAAGTTAAATGCAAATATCATCATCATCGTCTTAATCATCATCATCATACTCACCGTCATTATCACTACAAATTACTTATACATATTTATCAAAATGCGTACATATGTATGTAAAAACTACGCATTTCACTGTCTCTGCACAAACAATTTGAATTCTTAATTATTCATGTGTAATTATTTTACAACATTGCATAACGTTTCTGTTTTTGACATTTTAAAGTTCATTTATTAACCAACAAACAAAATTGAAAATGTTTTTCCATTTATTTGCTGAAAATCTACAAACATTAATAAATATAATCAAATTTTTGTTTAAAAAATCATAATTCAGTTTTGAGTAAAACTAATCTCTACTAGAATATCATCTTTCTCATTCTTGGTTCCGTATTTGGAAACTCTACTATAATAAAAGCAACAAAATCATTTTATGTTTAATAAATATACAATTTTAGCAAAATATACTAACATAGCCAATTTTGAGTTACAAAGTTCTTCCTTTTAGTGCACAATTATTTAAAAATTGCAAATAATTTGTTTAATATAAATCACATAAAATAAATGTAAATTTCACATTTGTTTGCTGTTTTGTAAACATAAATCAAATGTAATAAAATTTCATAAATCAAAGCAAAATGTTAATCACAGCAACGAAGAATGAGTCGTTTTTTGCCAAGGGCTAGTTAGCCGCACAGTTACTAAATATAATTTAAAAATGCACAATTCATATATTTATATTGGCAATAGTAAAAGGTTTATTGCATTATTTAGCGAATTGAAAAAGCATGACCAATAAATTTTAGTCCAACTGATATTAATCTTACACAATGAAGCTCTTTAAATCTACTATTTCAAAATCTTCTGTATTCCAGCGAGGACACCAAATTTTGGAATAAAGTTTGTTGAAAATTTTAATTTATATTATTACAGCAAATAACCTTGTTTGTTGTTATTGTAATAAAACAAATGTTTATCCCCAAGAATTACAATGCTAATGCTACCTATCCACTGCAAATAGCAATATTTCGAATACGTATGATAAATAATAGAAAATAAATATTACGTATACGTCTTGGAAATAAATATAATGTAGCATACTTTTTAAGCATGGAAGTTTTGAATATTTAACTGATCCATATATGTATATAAATATATCTAATGATGATACATGCTTACACTAAAATAATTAGCTTAACAGGCATGATTTAAAAATCTTATTTAGTTTCATTATATAAAAATATTCGCACTACAATATTATTAAAATTAAACAAAAAATACCTGAGTGGTTGGAAAATATCTGAAATTTATGTGTGTACAACAAGTTATATAGGAAAATTTTCAGAACTACTTCTAGAACAAGAAATGCAACTCCTTATCAAAGTTCGTTCAAATTGGTTGGAATTAATCGGTATTGTCTCAATTGTCTCTTCACGATGAACCACACATTCTCAATCATATTGAGGCCACGACTTGATGCTGGTCACTGCATTAAAAGAAAGTCATAATTTCACGATTTTGGAAATGTGATTTATGTTACCAACTAGCTGAAAATAACTACGTCCACACTATAGACAGTGTAGAAGATTAGTATGCAAAATATGCAGATATGCCACCATGTAAAGCACTCCATATTATAACGTTTCTAAGATCGTGCTTTATTGCTTCCTTAGCATGGTGTTTTGGATTCTCTGGGCCGTTCGGCGCCAGCCAGATTCTAAGACGATCTAGCCATGTCCGTCCGTCTGTTAAAGGTACGTTAGAGCTTCGCAATAAGGACTGAAGAAATTTTTCGGAATGATTATTTGCTTAATCGAAATGTTTAGTGTTGTAAATGGTCAAAATCGGTCAAGCAAGACCCGAGTTATAAAACAAAGTTTAAGAAAACCTTAATATTTTTCCGATATTATTGCTATTATCTTCAAACATCATGCAGATAATAACATGAAATGTTTTACACTTTATTTTTATTATGGATGTTCACGTTCTGTTGAATACGGTAGGAATTAACGGTCAACGATTTCTCATAGCCCCCATATAAATATCTTCCCAGAATATGGCTTAGATGTGGATAAATCTCTTATATATTTTGTTCAATCTACGTACCAGCCATGATATAGACCGATATATTTTCCCATAGACCCCACTTCTTAAAATGGCTTAAATCTCTCATAAATATCAGCATTTTATTTAAATTCGACAGAAACAGACCATCATCGTACCCCGAATTTTGTGATGAAACCAAAACCTATTTCCTAGGGCTTTTTGGTACCAAATTTATTGTGTGTTAAAGTAAATCGCTGCAAAAATATAAATAAACGAGATAAATATAAAAATGTATGATCTTCCGTCTCAATGCACCTTTGTATAATATTATGCATACAATTCTTTTAAATACCGATACTGGAATAAAATTCAACGAAAATAAACCTAAAAGAAATATAAACGGGTGCTGTAGCTTAATTGATAAGCACGTTTGATCATTAAGCATGAGTTGGTATTTGTGGCCTGGGTTCGATTTCCAGCCGCTGCCACTCAAAAACAACATCAGTTTCTGATAATTATTAGTTTTTTCTATCCTATCATAACTAATATTTATCACAGCGCCCTCGTTTGGTGCTATAGCATTTAAACGCCACTGAAGTTAAATAATTAAAATAATGGCTATAAATCAAGCTTTGGTCAATTCGCCTACTCACCACCAGAGGCGCTGCAATATTGTACTATTAACAACCATAACGCCCAATTACAGTGTTGTCATATGAAAAGCTTTTCTCTACTTTCACCACTTATTCTTTTTCTACCTATCCCTTTTCCAAGAATGTAGCACAATTAATTAATACATATATAGGCATAATAATTGCCTGAATGTTATTTCTCTTCAAAAAAAAAATCGCCCCATAATTATCATTTATCTTTAATTATAATTATCGTTATCGATACATATTGTAACACAAATTATTTTCAAGTCTTCATAGATCACATTTCTGGTATTTGGTGGTGGGTAAATAAGATGTAACCAATATCGTAAAGGGATTGTCCTGCTGTCCAACGAATAAGCAGCTTCTGGTCTTAAACTTGATTTGTGATTTGGGAACAATAAAAAGCCTTTTTTCGGACTCTTTTGAGCACTGATTGACGTATTTTAAGCTGTTTAGTTAGTTTTTGTCATTACCAGAATATTGTCCTTGATTGCCCTTGACAATTTTTTAAGTATTTATTATATATCTAATTTTTATTATAATTTGTTTAGCATTAAACCTAAAATTAATTACAAAAAAAAACATTTTTACATTTTCATTATTAGTTTTATTTTTATGTAATAAAAAGTCTGCTAGTTGAATTACGAAAATGTTTGTAAGAAATTCAGACAATAAATCATACCTCACAAGACTCTTAACTGATTTATGTTTAGTACAGCTATTATATTAGAATCACTAGCTATAACAGTTTAATATCTGAAACTGCATTCATTACAGTTTGCTGTAGTTTAAGCGGCGGGTTTAAGTCTGCATCGTAGATATCACGCTACTCATTGTGGCATCTGGTTGTATAGAGAATTACATAATATAGGCAAGAGAAAGAATGTGTTGCACATAAAATGCAAGGTGCTTAAAAGCCAAGTACTTAATCTAAGAGGTGTTTTTGCTTGCATATTTGCCTATCTTCTGTATTCCAAGAGGACTTAGGCAAATGTGGGTCATTATGAAAACAGGCATTTGCAATTTAATTCAGAGCAATTTAAAAAATATTTCAGGTACTTAGTTTTGTGTGGAGCAATTCATATAACCACCATTTAATATTTATCCAAATTTAGTGAATTTTCATGAAATGAATATTAAAACTCAGTCAGTTAAATGTTGTGATGCCTTCATTTATATGTGATGCCTTCATTTATATAAAAAAATCCACGCTGCTGTAAGCACTTTAACCACACTCGACTTTTCAAATAGTCAGTAGTATTGGTGTTGTTCTCAGCCACAGGTATTTATTTCTTTCCAAATGAATGTTTAAATCCAGAAAACTGACTGAATACTACCACTCATTGATATTTATTTTCACGAATTTTCACTTTGATTAAAATGATTGCTTCCAGAAAAGAGAAAAAACTATTTAAATGCAGCTTTTAAACAAAAAAAATCTGCGAATTTGATTGCTTAAATATTGTTTCATATTAAAAGTATATTAATATTCAAATCTACACGCAAATAAAAAATATAGTTGTGCATGTTTACAACAAGTATTTTAACATTTTTAAACATTTTTTTGAAATATTATGGTCACTGTAATTATTTATATGATTTCTGCAACCATAATATGGTTAAGTAACCATTCAGATGATTATAGCAATCATAATATGATCATAGCAATTATGTAATATATATGGTGATCAGTTTTATGATTAAAAATGATACTTTATTATGTTGTTCTCTAACATATTCAAAGATCAACAAATTATGATAACTGGATTCTTCACAAACATGATTGCCACAAATATATACAGACTTACTACAATCGTACATATGATTGTAGTAATCATCTGAATCGTAACTTAACCATATGATGGCTACCGTAATCATATAAATACTTACAGTGACCATAACATTGTTGTGCTAAGCAATTACAACTATATTTTGTCTCTGTGAATACATGTGCCTATAAAATATTTATACATATTAATTTTCATACGAAAATTATAAAAATCAATAAATCTGTTTTACTAAAAAAGCATTTTCTAAAGTTTCCAGTGAAATTTAATATTGAAAATATTTTTTTCTTAATTTTTCTAAGTTTTCAATTTTAGGTATTTTTGAATAAATGCTTCTTTGTTTTATACTTTAATAAAATAAAAATGTCACTTAAGTGTCCATATATAGTATATACTTAACAATATGCAATTCAAAAATTCTAGTGAATATTTAAATCCAAAAGTTTCAATCATAGTTCATTGATTATGTGCAAAATCTTTTATACCATCAAACTCAATTATGCTAGACAAATCAACATAAAAATTCTTCAATGAATTCCATAAATAAAATATCAAACAAAAAAATATTCATTGATCTAGAAGACATCCTTTATAAGTTTTTAACTTTTTTTCATCATAATTTTTTACATTTTCCACATCACAAAATATTAAAGTGTCAATCTTCCTTTTTTTTTTGCCCCAAGAAATGACTTACTGCCGTATTTATAAAAAATAATATAGGCTTGAAGTGTGCTTTAAGACAAAATTTTCATACAAAATTTTCTTACAGTACATTTGAAGTCTACTTTAATTTTCTATAAATACGGCAGTTAATGTAAGATCGTCGCAACTCAAAAAAAAAACATACTTTTAATTCGAGATATTCCTATATGAACAAGACTTAATAAATTTAAGTAAGATTCCTTAGACAAATATTTGAACCCATTTCTGAATGAACAAAACAATTATGGAACAATAATTTCAGTGTCATTACATTATTCTTTAAATATTTTAATAGCGAAATAAGGATATTTAAACAAAAATTATATTATCTAAAATACTTCAGTTACAGTTAAGAGTTTTAGTATTTTTTTTTTTAATATTCTATATTTTGAGTTGTGTCAGTCTTGTACTAAATGAGCAATACGATTATATCTTCTTTTCTTTATTTTCTTAAGAAAGCATAAAAAATTATAGGCCTTTGGAAATGATGTTAGTTGGGTGGTTAACATGTAAATGTTCATTGTTAAATGTGTTAATGGAACAAATTCCTTAAACAAGTTGAGAACACCAATGCCATTTTTATTATTACTGCCAAGAAAAAGCAATAGACATACACTGAGAATCACTTAAATAAGGAAATGTATTTTATTTTTTGTCATTCAAGGGACTTTAGTCCAACTATACACGAAGACCATACGATTTTACAAAGTGTGCGAAAACTTAAATTTTATTCATTCTTGGGAGTTAATGCTTACTACGCCAGGGTTACTACTTGCTGTAAACATAAACTTGGAAATGCAATGACTTCCAAAATAAAATATTGACTGAGTAAAAGCACTAGAAATTGACGACTACTAACGTCACCAAGGACATAGTGACTAGAACCAAAAAAAATATATATTGTGGGTCTCTTTACGTTTCTAAGATGAATTAACCATGTCCGTCCGTCTGTCCGTCTGTTGATAGCACGATAAAGTATCGACAAAAACACATACAACAATGAAATTTTTACCGACCATTCTTTGTTTCGCCGAAATGTTTTAAATTGAAAATGGACAATGGAAATCGGTCGTTATGATCTAAGTTATAATCCAAGGTTTCGGACATATTTTGCAGTAATTTTTTTTCTATTTTCTTTAAATATAATGCAGATAATCATGAGATTTTGCAAAATTTATTTTAAAGTTCTGTTAAAATGGTAATAATAGTTCCACTGAGGTACATATGTAACGATGAGCGGTACATATTGTACTATAGCCTACATATAAGTTCAACTGCGGAAAATTACCTAAATCTCCTATAAACATTATTATAAAGTTGAAATTCTACATAAGTAATTCATATACATATGTGTACATATATATTAAAATCGTCGTACCCAATGTCTTGCTTCCATATGAGAAGCACTTCCGAAAAAACTCAATTACCTACAAGTGACGTGTCAAAAGAAGCGTTCAAGTGCCTTGGTTTTTTAAAACGGTGTAGGAAATACTTTATTCCATCTGATCTTCATACTATTTACACCACCTATATTCGACAGAAAATGGAATACAACTCTCATGTATGGACCGGTGCTTTGAAGTCTAGTTTGGAGTTACTTGACCGCGTACAGGAGAGGGCGAGGATGCTTATCGGTGACTCTATTGACTACTGGAGCATAGCCGCAATGTGGGTTGTGTTGCACTGTTCTATCGATACTATAATGGACTGTGTTCTACTAAAATTAGAGAACTTGTTCCCGAAACACGTAGCTTTTTGCGTAATACAAGTTCTTCAGTTAGGGCTCATCTATTCATGGTCGACTGGACAATGGATTGCACAAAACATTACAGCGATAATTCGTTCTTTAGCCGTACTATCGGTAAGTGGAATAAATTACCAGCAGGAGTATACCCTGCCACTTTTAACATAGGAAAATACAAATCAATTGTTCACAAACACTACTCCCTCCCATAACATATTTTCCTAGTTCCATCGCAATGCGTTGTATGAGTAGTAGTCGTCCTCTGTGTCCAAGCAAAAAGAATATCTTATAAATATCGATATCGTATGGAAATTTTACAGAGATCAGTTAAATGTAAGCAGCAACCATACTAGAGGATTTTTTTTCCATATATAATCCACTTCCGAGAAAAACTGGAATAACCATTATATTCTTGCAAATATCGTTATTTAGATGAAATTCAATCGAAACAAGCCCTAAATAAATAAAAATTACGGCACTATATTCTATGACGATCGCCCAATAAGAGGTGTTAGCTCCCATGTGAGAGATCCAAAAAGTACCGTAACTTGTACACGCAGAGAAAAAGTATAGTTGTGCATGTTTACAACAACTATTTTAACATTTTTAAACATTTTTTTTTTAAATATTATGGTCACTGTAATTATTTATATGATTTATACAACCATATTATGGTTAAGTTACCATTCGCATTATTACGCCAATCAAATATATGATTATAGCAATTATGTATTGTTTATGGTAATCAGTGTTATGATGAAAAATTATACCTTATTATGTTTTTCTCTATCATTATCAAAGAGCAACAAATTATGATAAATGGATTCATCATAAACATGATTGCAACAAAAATATACGCAGTTACTACAACCGTATATATGATTATAGTAATCACCTAAATCTTAACCATATTATGTTTACCGCAATCATAAAAATAATAACAGTGACCATAATATTGTTGAAAAAATTTGTAAAAATGTTGACATTGTTGTGGTAAGCATGTACAACTATACTTTTCCTCTGTGTGCAAAAATATCGTTATCGATACAACATATAACACAAATTAGTTTTAAGTATTCGTATACCACAGTGGGATGAGTATATTGGTGGTGATTATATTAGATTCGGTACGGCTGAATATAAACTCTTGCTTGTTTTTTTTTTAATTTCAGCTTAACCTATATAAATATGAAAAATCTTAGGAAAATTTACTGGGAGAAATTTTTGGTAATCGAATGCTCGTTTCCTTTTCATGGACTTTTCCATGAGATAAAAACGATATTTTAGTTTGTTGGTATGAACAAACTTGAAGTAAGTCGGCAAATTTGTTACTTTTCTCAAATCTAAATTGCCTTTTTTAGCAATATTTCATACTTTCTCCATACTTTTTAAAAATTCGTTTAAATTTGAAACAATACGAATCCTAACTAAATGATTCGTAGTGCATGTAATCATCTACTTTACATTAGGGAAGAAGACATTTGACTGAAAAATTGACAAAGAAATATTTTTTGTTAAACAATAAACAATATTTATAAAAAATAAAGTGTGCTTTTAGACAACATTTTTTTTGAAATCTACTTTACTTTTTTATAAATACGGTAGTATATGTTTAAAAAATGTTAAAATAATTCCATTATTGACTCAATTTAAACTTAAAACTATTTTGCTGATTTCTAAAAATTTTTGTAAATTTTTGGGTTTTTGTTACAATAAAATAATTTGAAAATCTTATTCTGATACTAACTTTATGTTTTTTACAGTCTATATAGAGCATTGTTTAAATAAAACCCGGCCACACTACATAATCTTCTTTCAAAAACAACCATTAAATTTGCTTTTAGTTTCTGTTACATAGAAAATACTAAATCAAAATCCGATGATCTCCGAGAGTGGCAGCTAGTTTTCAAATCTATCGTGCAATTAAATATCTAAGTCGAAGTGAAAAGCAGAATTGCTATTTTTAAAACCGACAACCATTCTTTACAACAAAAAAATTACCGATTTTCATATGAACAATGGTTTAGTAGTTAGACGTTCCAGCAAGTGAACATTGAGACGGAATTAGATTTGGAAATAAATATGATATTTGTAGCTGGCAGTTTTATATTAGTCGTATGTTGATTAATGTTATAAACATCAAGCTGTTTTTCAGAGAACAGTTCAAGGTCACATCAGCTACTTCATTTCATATGTGCTTTGTAGAAAAGTATGCTAGTCTGCGGACCCTATAGACCATCAATCTCAAAAAATGATCAGTTACAAATGTTTTACATAAATATATTTATTCTACCATACCAGAATGAGCTATCGTATCGAAAAATGATTTCAATATTATGATAAAATGTACTAAATTTCTTGCTCGATATCGAATGCCATAATCTCAAATAAGAAAATTATGATCAATTTTACTTGATATCGAATGCGGTAATTTGGCCCGTACACGTAAATAATTTATATTTAAGTAATTTAGCTTTCCCTCAAATCTGCAACGTTTTATTTAAAAATAATACGTTTAAGCACATATGTATATTGTATAATTTATTTAAATACGAAAATAATTTATATTCACAGAACTTATTGATTGTAAAATAGCAAAGGAAATGAGTTTGCCTCATTTTGAAATCAGACTTTTACTATTTGTTTGTTCTAATGAAAAATCCTTTACAATATGTTAAATATCAAAAATATCTAAATACACACTCAAAAAGGACAAAGAAACAATACAACAAAACTAAAGAATGTTTTCAACAGAAATAAAAAAAAACTTAAACAAAAAAGACCACACAGTAGGATAACAATAAAACCCTTATAAACATGTCAATCACAAGAGTATTGAGTGGGATGTAATGACATCTCTCGTTTCGTACCATTAACACATGTTCCGTTGACCTTTTTTTTGTGTATTATATGGTTATGGTCCTTGTTTTTTCTGGTGCCTGTTAATGGTAGCAGTGATGGTTAGGGAAATAAACATGTCAATAGTTTATTTGCAAATAAATGTATATGAATATTTCTCTTTTGCATGTTGGTTAACTTCATCGTCAAAGGTCCCACTAACAACAATGTTTGATATATTGTGTATTCTGTGTTTGTATTGTGTAAATCAGCAAATCATTTGCTTTCTACAAAGGTCTTCCGTTAATTTTGTTTTTATTTTTTGAAATATTAAAGGGTTAAATTTGTGAAAGTTAAATAAGTTTGGCATTTTTGGCATACAACATTTTGTTTTTTTAATAACAGTTTAAAGCAATAAGTATAAAATAAATAACATAAATGTATTTTTTGTAGAGAATTAAAGTTTTAGAATTTATAGTTTAGCATTTTGTACACTACATTTTAAGTTCTGATTTTGATTTGTTAAACTTTAAATCGCAATACTTTAGGCATCACAAATTTTAAAAATTTCTACAACCATCACAGAAGCCTTAACAACGTTTGTTTTAAGAACGCAATGACATAAGAATAAACAAACAACGGCATTGCATTTGCAAAAAGATTTAGCATATTTTTGGTCTACACTAGTAAAATACGCAGCAAGAGCAAAGTATGCTAAACCTTTTTGCAAATGCAATGATGCAATACTATTTGCACAAGATTGTGAATTGCGCTATTATATTAAATTAAGAAACCAAATACTGCAAATTCAATAGAGATTTTTATTTAGATTTTAATTTAAAATTGAGAAAAATTAAAGAAAATTGCAAATGATATTAAAAAACTTTAAATAAAATCGAAAAAAAATTTATGGAACCAAGTCATAATATTTATTAATTTTTCTGTACAAAAAAAAAATTAATAAGATATTGATACATTTTCAATTTAAACAAGTAAAAGCATGTTGTAATTATACAAATTGAGTACAAATTAGCAACAAATATCGGGTTTTTCAATAAGAGCTCTACAAAAGTTTTTTTTGAATAAAACAATAACGTTTTGGATATCACTGAAGAGTTTATATTCGACTGTGCCCAATCTTTTATACCCATCACCAGTAGTATATGCTATTAAAAATATTGTGCCATTATTTCTATGTACTCGTATTTGAGGCTTATTTTGGTTGAATTTCATCTTAATAATAATATTTGCAAGAATTGTATAAGCATTCTAGTTATTCTCGGATCTTATATGGAACCTATAGCAAATTATGGATTAACCTTTACAAAATTCAATAGTATAGTTTTTACATGCATATAACTGATCTGTGTAAAATGTCGATTCGAAATCAATCTACATATATAAGATATTTATGTTTTTTTCGGTTTTTCGGTAGAAATTCTCATATATATATTATAGCGATAATTTTTGGAAGTGGGCTCTATATTTAAATATGATGAAAAAAACTGATAAAAAAAATATCGTTTTATAATTTCCTAATTTTTGCTGAATTTTGTATAAATACTGCTTTTACTCTATGCATTTGTGTAACATAAAGCCAAATTCCAGAAAAATATGAGAAAGTGTGGACCGATTCCTACCATTTTCAACAGGTCTATAATAAAAACATTGTGTTCAAAATGTCATAATATTAACTATTTGTATTATATTTTGTGACGGTTCATTTTATTTGATTAATTATTCCAAACCAACATAAATATTTTCTATTATCGTCCCGTTCGTGTCATCACTGATATTAATTTTTTTATCCACCTGTTTGTCTTGTTTTACTTTATTCATTTCATTATTCGTTTCAATTACATTTGATTCTCAATGAAACGACTGAGAAATTCAATGAAATGAGTATGTAAAACGTCTCAATGAGTGAGTAAATGTTCCGTTAGTTTTTTTATAATTAGGTTTTATGAATGAATAAAATAAATAGTTATAATGAAATTTAATGAGTAGATTTTATGAATGAGTGAATAAGACAGGTGTATTCACACGGAAAATTCGAGAAACTAAAATAGACTAAGCTCAATAATTAAAAAAAAAAAAAAAAAAAAAAAAAAAAGAAGAAAAGAAAGAAGAAAAGGCATTCGATTAATGACCATCATTGTATAAAGAGGTTAAAAAGTTATTTACCTACATATATTAAAAAGTGTTTCAAATATAGTTTGTTAAAAGTATAATTTAATAAGTAAATATAAAAGAAATAGAAAAATCAGAAAATAAAGACAAATTTTTCTGGAAGCAAATTTAAAGAAAGATTCTTGCCAGATTAGTGGGCAAAAAGACGTAGCCTTATCTACCAGCAGGCAATATTTTTTGTTTGGACAAATGGTGACGATAATCCACGTGCTTCATTTTGCAACCTCCGAAGACTTCACCAGAATATTCACCATAACCTCATCATACCCATAATAAAACTTTGGTCATCGAGAAGTAATACCATATTTTAATAAACTTTAATATATATTTAAAAAATTTAATATATTGCAGTATTAATTAATATCAATATTTAGTCATACTATCCATACGACTTTTGACGAAATTATATCAATACATTTAATTATTATTATTAATTATTTTCAATTCGTTCATAATTTTATGTAACATCAAAATAATTAAATTTATGTAAAACTAAATACCTAATAATTTTCATAAACATTTAAAAAGAAAAGAAAAATGTATTTCTTTATATTTTCCTAGTAATAATTTATTATTAATGAAAATATCTTTATATAAGTGTATGTATGTATCTGTAATTACCTAGGTTCAATTTACAATATTCAATTATTAATTTTACTAGGATTAAAATTTCTAATTTGTTCTAGGTTGTAATTCTATACTATCTGTGAATACCCCTATTTTGTTCAAGTTAGTTTTGTTATTTTTTTTCATCAAATTCGTTTTATTTTGCTTCTCAATAAGACAAATGTCTAAATTTTATAAATGTTGTTTCTCTATTTTGTAAACCTTTTTTTTATTATTTAAAATCTCCTATATTATTATTGATATTTTATTTGTAACATAGCTGCTCTATTTATAATTGAATCAACAACAACAACTGGGTTTCATCAACGAAAATGCACAGGCCTGAGCTACGTGGGATGAAATTACAGTAAGTAACAAAACAAGATTTTTTTTATTTAATATCTGTTTATTCATTTAAAATTAGTATATCAAAATAACAATTATGATAATACATTTATGAAACAACAAATTTGTATATTTTTTTTTTGTTTTTATAATAAATTGGTAATATGAAATATTAATATGAAGTAATTAATTTGAAGTAAAGGAGCCAAACTAGGTTGGTGTTGAATATAGGGGTTCTCTAAGGAATTAATAGGAGATAAAAGAGAACAATGGTTGGAGAGGGCAGGATCTATCAAATCAGAAGATCCAAGGAATGTGTCATTGAATAAGTCAACTTTGTGTAAGCTTCAGGTAAATTGTTGTCCGTCCGAATAATTTAGATATATTATATAATTCATAGATTTTATAAACACGTTCAATTTTGTTATGGTATCATTGGGACATGAATGTGACTAAGAACCCCACCCCATCCGGCGAGTATAGCTTGAATTTGAACGTGTGGTCACATCTTTCCTGAAAACTCCACCAAGATGAAAACTAATAAAAATTAACGAAAAATACCATTACAAATGGCGCCCAACGTGGGGCCCGAGGCGGTCTAAATATATTAGTAACTTCAATAATTAGATCTTGTTACAAATTGATTCGTCCAGCTCTGCTAACACTTGATATAAGTTTAATCTACTGGAGATTCAAGTTATATTGCTGAATATATGCTGATTAAACTTGACCGTAGATTATTCTAATTCACAAAGTCTTTTCCAATATCAAATTTCATTAAAGTCAATAGCTACTTAGAAAATATAAACTATTAGATTATTCGAGATTATTTGGAATTATTACTTTTATTGTCCTTTCTCTTGACAAATCAGTAATCCAGTAGTCAAGATTTTATTCGGAATAGTTAAAATATATGTCATTAGAATACTTTTTTAGAATTACTTATTCAAAGTACACATTTTATATTCAACACCACTTTCGTTTGGAATCTCTAATACTTCTTTAAATTTTATGAAATTTCTATTATTTACTATTACTACAATAAAGAATGGAACCAGTAAATTGTATAATTTGTTCAAGTCCTATGGATAATGCTGAACCTTTAGTTTCTACTAAATGTCTTCACACATTTCATCAAAATTGTATGATTAAATATCTTGAGAAAACTCCTTTTTGTCCGACATGTAAAAAGGCGGTTACCAATTCTTCTCTTACCAAATTTTTATTACATTCGGGTACGTCAACTCCTCAAGGTGCTATACCAAAAAAAGAAAAATTTACCTCCAGCCCCTTCTCACAATACTCGATCCTCTACTAGATTGATTCATACTAATGAAAATATTGATTTGTCTAGCCACGAACAACTTTTAGAAGACTGCACTGTTGTTGAAAAGTCGAATCAAAATGAAATTGCAAAACTATATAAAATTATTGAGAATCTTACAAACAAATTAGAAAGAATTGAGATATATAGAAATGTAGAACAAAATATAGAACAACATTTTCCTAGAGAATTATTTCCTCCAATAAATCGTACCTCTATAGTTTCAAATCCCCAAAATATACAAAATAACGAACAACTTCTACAGTTTCCCAATTATCATAACGATGATAATGATAGAAATAGTGCTCCCGGAAATCAAAATGAAATTTCTGCTGTAGCCTTAACAAACAGTAGTAAAGTTGTTAATCTGATAAATAGCTGGAATATTAGGTTTGATGGAAACTCAACTAATTTTCCCGTAAGTAAATTCATATACATGATTACTGCCTTAACTAAGGATAATTTAGGTGGGGATTTCCGCTTACTCTGTGATCATTTTCACATTTTAGTTACCGGAAGAGCAAGGGAATGGTACTGGGAGTATAGGAGCTCTGTATCGAAGATAGTTTGGGAATCTCTTTGTAAGGCCATGAAAACCTATTTCGCTGACCATTTCTCCGATAATGATATCAGGGAGATGATCAGAGACAGAAAGCAGTTATCAGGGGAGAGCTTTGAGGAATACTATTCAGCAATCATAAAACTCTGTGGTAGGCTACAATATAAGCTTTCAGAAATCGAACTTGTTGAAATCCTTAGAAGAAACTTAAGACCACAGCTTCGCAAGGAATTATTTTATACTAATATCAATAATGTAGCCCATCTACGATTCTTAATGCTCAGACGTGAACATTTGAGTCTAGAAATGGACAAACTTAATAGTGTGAGGTCAACGAATAGGAAAGTGAACGAAATTGAATTTAACGAAGTAGAGCAAGAATTTAATGAAGATATTTCGGAAATTAAGAAAGTTTCAGATATAATTTGTTGGAATTGTAGGAAAAAAGGTCACCGATTTACCGATTGTCTTGAAGAAAGATCAATATTTTGCTATGGTTGCGGGGCTCAAAATGTATTTAAACCAAATTGTTCCAATTGCCAGAACCAGGGAAACGGACGAGCGAGCGGTTTCCGCTCGGAAAAATAAAAATATTTGAAACAAGTTCAACTCAGACCTCTAACCCTGTAACAAATATCGGAAACGAAAACAAACCAAAATTGACCCCGTTACTTCCGTACCACGAAAAACTTTTAAAATATCAGAGGGCGCGTGAAAAAATTTTTTGTGAGGGTTTTAGTTCAGAAAGAGGACATAGCATTTCTACAGATAGAAATACCAAAAGATTACGACAGTTCTGGAAAAATGTTGTTTTTGATAGAAAAGTTATTAATCACTCTGTACAAGCAATTGAACAAATTCAGGACGATACACGATTTTTTGTAAAAATTACTCTTTTTGGAATAAATTTAGCGGGACTTATAGACACTGGTGCTTCAATCACATGTATTTCAGGCTCAGCCGCAAAAGATTTTTTGAGAAAAGACATTCCTTATAGACAGTTAAGAGAAAGTGTAACGACTGCAGGTGGAAAAAAATACGATGTTTTAGGATATATTGAAACTACAGTGGAATTTAGAGGTATGAATAATACAATTAGGATATACATAATACCAGATCTGAAAAATGAGTTATATTTAGGGATAGATTTTGTTAGGAAATTTAACCTTATGAATCCAAGTTTATTAGAAATTAATAGCCTAAATTTACCTGCTTCAGGATATGGTCATAATCTTACCACCTCAATGCGTTTACAATTAGAAAATGCAATTAAACAATTTCCTTCGTATGAACGTGATGGCTTGGGTAGAACTTCATTAATTTACCATTCAATAGAAATATTAAAGGATTCAAAACCTATTAAGCAGAGGTATTTTTCAGTATCCCCAGCCATCGAGAAATTGATTCACGCAGAAGTTGATAACATGTTGGCTATGGATATTATTGAGGAGGCTCCGCCCAACTGTCCGTGGAGTAGCCCTGTTACGCTGGTTAGGAAAAATGGGAAGTCCAGGCTATGTTTGGATTCAAGGAAGTTAAATTCCGTTACAGTCAAGGATGCATATCCTCAACCAAAAATTAGCAATATTCTTTCAAGGTTGCCAAGAGCTGAGTTTATAACTTCCTTAGATCTCAAACATGCCTTTTGGCAAATTGGATTAGAACCGAATTCACGTGATATGACAGCTTTTACTATTCCTAACAGACCCTTATACAGATTTAAAGTAATGCCGTTTGGGCTAACAAATGCACCACAAACCATGAGTCGTCTTATGGACATCATTATTCCACCTACACTTCGAAATCAAGTATTCATCTATTTAGACGATTTACTTTTAGTTTCACAAAATTTCAAAGAACATTTGGATTTATTATTAGATGTTGCCAACATATTAAGAAAATCTGGTCTTACATTAAATATTTCTAAATGCCATTGGTGTTTAAATGAAGTCAGATACCTCGGATATATCATAGGTAATGGCGTTATAAAAACCGACCCGGACAAGATACTAGCCATTAGGGATTTGCCACCTCCGAAGTCTGTCCGTGAGGTCAGGAAATTTATGGGCCTTGCTGGTTGGTACAGGCGTTTCATTGAAAATTTTTCCGAAATGACTGCACCGATTTCAGACCTGACGAAGAAAACAAAAAAATTTATATGGACGCAAGAAGCAAATGTAGCGTATGAAAAAATTAAATTATGTCTAACTACTGCTCCAGTTCTGATTACGCCAAATTTCGATAATCCATTTATAATACAGTGCGATGCATCCAAGCTTGGTATTGGAGGAGTCTTAGCTCAAGAGGATTCTGAGGGAGTGGAGAGGCCGATTGCCTACTACTCATACAAGCTAAACCAAGCCCAAAGGAATTACTCCATTACCGAGCTTGAATGTTTAGCAGCTGTAAAATGTATAGAAAAGTTTCGTGAGTATGTTGAAGGCCACACATTTAAGGTAATTACGGACCATGCAAGCCTGCAATGGCTTATGAGACAATCGGATTTAAATGGACGGTTAGCAAGGTGGTCGCTTCGACTCCAAGGCTATGATTTTTCCATCGAGCATCGGAAAGGTAGTCTTCAAACCGTTCCCGATGCCTTGTCTCGACTATCTCTAGAGGCCATTTCTCCTATAGAAGTAGAGCCAGAAATTGATATTCAATCTCCCTCTTTTGATAGCGCGGAATACATTAAACTTAGACATTCTATTTCTGAGAATGAAAACGATTACCCGGACCTGAAGGTCATTGACAAGTTTGTTTATAAAAGGACTAACTTTTCAAACGACAATCCCTATAATGAATCATCTTCATGGAAACTATGGGTGCCTTCCGATCTAGTAAATGAGGTCATTCGTAGAGCGCATTGTTTGCCTAATTCATCCCACTGCGGTGTAGGGAAAACCATTGAGAAATTGAAACGTAATATGTATTGGCCGAAAATGTCCTTAGATGTTAGAAATTTTATTAGTTTATGTAATATATGTAAACAAACAAAGGCTCCAAACACTATTCTGAGACCTTTAATGGGGGAAAGGATTATTTCGGATAGACCCTTCCAAAGGCTCTTTATGGATTTTTTAGGTCCCTACCCTAGATCCAAGAATGGCTATGTGGGAATGTTAGTTATAGTGGATCATTTTTCTAAATATCCTATTCTAAAACTTATTAAAAGATTTACCTCAGTCGAAATATGTAATTTTATAGAATCAAATGTTTTTCATTGGTTTGGCGTGCCAGAGTTTGTGGTCACTGACAACGGTAGCCAATTTAAATCTGTTTTGTTTAGAACCCTGTTGGAAAAATATGGTGTGAAACACATATTTACCGCAATGTATAGTCCCCAGTCAAATTCTTCTGAAAGACTAAATAGATCTATTTTGGCAGCTATACGTTCGTACCTTGATCAAGATCACCGTAATTGGGATTCTCATGTTAGTAACATTTGTGTAGCCCTACGTAGCCTAGTACATTCTTCTACTGGATATTCCCCATATCATATATTGTTTGGTTACCCTATGATCTGTCATGCAAAATCGTATCAATTATTAAGAAACATAAATTCTTTGGAGAATGGTGAAGAAATTGAACATTTTGATAAACTTAAAATTGTACGTGAAAAAGTTCAGGAAAATTTAGAAAGAGCATATAATTCTTACAAAAAACAATACAATCTTCGTTCTAAAATTATTAATTATAAAGTTGGTGATGAGGTGTACAGAAGAAACTTTGTCTTAAGTAATAAAGTGAACACCTTTAATGCAAAATTAGCTCCCAAATACCTCAAATGCAGAATAGATAAGCGAATTGGAACTTGCTACTATGAAATATCTGATTTACAGGGTAGGAAAATAGGCACATTTCATGCCAAGGATTTAAGGTCTTGACAGTTTTGACATAGTACCGTTTTCAGTTAAATTTGGCATTTAAATATAAATGAAAATTTACCTGTGTTGTGACGGTTCATTTTATTTGATTAATTATTCCAAACCAACATAAATATTTTCTATTATCGTCCCGTTCGTGTCATCACTGATATTAATTTTTTTATCCACCTGTTTGTCTTGTTTTACTTTATTCATTTCATTATTCGTTTCAATTACATTTGATTCTCAATGAAACGACTGAGAAATTCAATGAAATGAGTATGTAAAACGTCTCAATGAGTGAGTAAATGTTCCGTTAGTTTTTTTATAATTAGGTTTTATGAATGAATAAAATAAATAGTTATAATGAAATTTAATGAGTAGATTTTATGAATGAGTGAATAAGACAGGTGTATTCACACGGAAAATTCGAGAAACTAAAATAGACTAAGCTCAATAATTAAAAAAAAAAAAAAAAAAAAAAGAAGAAAAGGCATTCGATTAATGACCATCATTGTATAAAGAGGTTAAAAAGTTATTTACCTACATATATTAAAAAGTGTTTCAAATATAGTTTGTTAAAAGTATAATTTAATAAGTAAATGTAAAAGAAATAGAAAAATCAGAAAATAAAGACAAATTTTTCTGGAAGCAAATTTAAAGAAAGATGCTTGCCAGATTAGTGGGCAAAAAGACGTAGCCTTATCTACCAGCAGGCAATATTTTTTGTTTGGACAAATGGTGACGATAATCCACGTGCTTCATTTTGCAACCTCCGAAGACTTCACCAGAATATTCACCATAACCTCATCATACCCATAATAAAACTTTGGTCATCGAGAAGTAATACCATATTTTAATAAACTTTAATATATATTTAAAAAATTTAATATATTGCAGTATTAATTAATATCAATATTTAGTCATACTATCCATACGACTTTTGACGAAATTATATCAATACATTTAATTATTATTATTAATTATTTTCAATTCGTTCATAATTTTATGTAACATCAAAATAATTAAATTTATGTAAAACTAAATACCTAATAATTTTCATAAACATTTAAAAAGAAAAGAAAAATGTATTTCTTTATATTTTCCTAGTAATAATTTATTATTAATGAAAATATCTTTATATAAGTGTATGTATGTATCTGTAATTACCTAGGTTCAATTTACAATATTCAATTATTAATTTTACTAGGATTAAAATTTCTAATTTGTTCTAGGTTGTAATTCTATACTATCTGTGAATACCCCTATTTTGTTCAAGTTAGTTTTGTTATTTTTTTTCATCAAATTCGTTTTATTTTGCTTCTCAATAAGACAAATGTCTAAATTTTATAAATGTTGTTTCTCTATTTTGTAAACCTTTTTTTTATTATTTAAAATCTCCTATATTATTATTGATATTTTATTTGTAACATAGCTGCTCTATTTATAATTGAATCAACAACAACAACTGGGTTTCATCAACGAAAATGCACAGGCCTGAGCTACGTGGGATGAAATTACAGTAAGTAACAAAACAAGATTTTTTTTATTTAATATCTGTTTATTCATTTAAAATTAGTATATCAAAATAACAATTATGATAATACATTTATGAAACAACAAATTTGTATATTTTTTTTTTGTTTTTATAATAAATTGGTAATATGAAATATTAATATGAAGTAATTAATTGGTGTTGAATATAGGGGTTCTCTAAGGAATTAATAGGAGATAAAAGAGAACAATGGTTGGAGAGGGCAGGATCTATCAAATCAGAAGATCCAAGGAATGTGTCATTGAATAAGTCAACTTTGTGTAAGCTTCAGGTAAATTGTTGTCCGTCCGAATAATTTAGATATATTATATAATTCATAGATTTTATAAACACGTTCAATTTTGTTATGGTATCATTGGGACATGAATGTGACTAAGAACCCCACCCCATCCGGCGAGTATAGCTTGAATTTGAACGTGTGGTCACATCTTTCCTGAAAACTCCACCAAGATGAAAACTAATAAAAATTAACGAAAAATACCATTACAATTTGAAGAAAATAGCAGAAAATATTTGAAAAATATCCAGGTTGTCTGAAACTTTTGTTTATAATTCGTAGCCTACTAGACCGACTTTGGTGGGCCTAAACCATTTTTGCGAAGCTGTATCCTGCCTTTAACAGACCTACGGATATGGCCTTATACTCTTTGGTTTTAGGACTTATATTTTGATGTGTGATATCCCCAATACGGACTCAATCGTAAAATTGTTGCTGGAGAGTTGTCCATAATTTGATATAGGTAATTGTTGCAATGAGCTTTGTCATATGCCTTAACAAATTTTAATAATTGATTTCTCAAATTTACAATCTATCAAGAACTCTTTTGAGCTAACATTCGCCACTATACCTTTGAATAATGTCTGCAGAACCTAACTCAATCGTTAAAATATATTCGAGAATTTTACTTTACAACTTTTTTTAACAATTAACTAAAAACTATTTATTTATTATTAATTATATCCATATCTACTATTTAAGTTCGCATAATTTGTTCAGAAATACGGGCGTAAAAATATGTATTTTAAGTACCAACACTGATGCTCTTAATGATTATTAACTTAATACATACATAATTATTTATTTAAGAGAACCAAACTCTTTCAAAAGTGCTTCTCTTACTAATTTGTATATGTACAATGTACATCATGGTGTAACTATACAAGGTGAGTGCAGTAGCACAGCTGACTGACTTTGTTTACAATTTACTTATGTCAAAAGTAATACTTTTTTAAGTGTTTTTGACAGTAGTACATTTTTTTTTTACACAAACAAAATGTCTTTTGTTTCTGTAGTGTGTTGTATTTGTTGTCGATTTGCACTCACCTTGTATAGTTACACCATGATGTACATAAATGTTGTTTTGCGTGTGAAATGCACAGAGTTGCCGTTAAGTATTTTTTAATTTTATAGTTTGAAGTTCTTATACTCATATATGCCTTTTTAAAGTCTGACAAGTTTTATGGTAAATTATACATTTAATAATTATTTTACAATTTCATAATATATATTAAAATGTTGTTGAAATTTAGACAGTTTTGTTAATTAATAAAAACTAATTTTTTATAGTTTAAACTTAAGATTTTATGTATATAATTTTGCCACAGATATGCAATATAAATATATTTATATTGTAATATACATATAATCAATAAAAAAAAAACGAATGCTGACTTAGAAAAAAACTATGGTAACACTTAAGTTATCTTTTGTGTTAATATCAACTGAGAAGTTGTATTTTTTCGCTTAATTTCTTCGAATCAGTTGTAGTTTTAAGGTGTGCTAATACGGTTATACTTTTTGTTTATATTTATATATTACATATACCTATATATATATATATATATATAAGTTGTATTGTTCATAACTAATCAATTTAAAATAAAGTTAAAAACAATGCAATCTCTGGAACCTATAAATGTAAGTGTAAAAAATAAACAAGTAAAATTTTTACTTAACAAGATAAGAAAAAAGAGTATTGTACAAAGTCTAAGAGTAGAAGTGAATGTGAGAGTAGTGCTTTGAACAAAACTATTTGTTTTCTCTTATCAGCATTAAAAACAAGTAAAGCTGTGTTCACATTATGTGTATTTGTCATGTGGACTGTCACTTTTACGCATGTTAAATTTGTACATATAGTTTGAACACCTCCAAACAATATCATGTGTTATTTCTCTGTGTACAATACACATGATATTTTTTATTTAGAACGAGTTCTAAAGTGACAAACCATCTGACATCAGCTGTTTTTTATAACCAAAAGTTTGTAGCGGCAAAAATTAATTGAAATATTAATAAATATAAATGTATTATTGAAAATGGAGGAAAAAATTGAAAAAGAGTTAACAAAAGTAAGTACATATATATTTTTTATTGCAATTTTTATGTTGTTCCAATTTGACTGGTTCAAAGAATCGGTTCTACAGTTGATCGAAATGTGGCAAGAGAAGAGAAGAGAACCCGCTGAACAAGTTTTACCATAATAATCATGCCATTTACGCAGCGCTTAATGATATGGCTGACAAACTAAAAATTTTCAATTCATCTTTTGGTCCTAATAAAGTTAAGGTTAAGCATTTAATTTAATTAAAGCAGTTAATTTAAAGCATTTGGCAATTGTTATTTGTAATAAATGTAACGCAATATATTTCCAGAATAAAATAACATACTTGACCGGTCAATATAGCCGGAAAATTGCAAAAGCAAAAGAAAAAAGAAGCAAGACCGGTGCAGATGATGTGCATATGCCATGTGTGTTTTGGTTCAACGAAATGGGTTTCCTGGATGAATTTATTAAAATTAAAAAAGGTGCATGTAATCAATATGCAACTATTTTATCAAATAAATAAAACTTTATTTAAATACAAATTTAATTTTTATATACATACAGCAATCAGATGTTTTAAGGTTTTTTTATAGGTTATGTCAAATGTACTTGACATACCAACATACATATGAACATGTAATTTATAAACCGTATATAAAACTCAAATTTTGACATACACATGAAATCACATATGGGTAGAAAAGTGACATTCCACATGACAAATACACATAATGTGAACACAGCTTAAGAAAGTATAGTCGGTCAAGACCCACCATATAATACCCCACACCCAGTATATCAATGAAAAAGTTTTTCAGAAATGGGAGATATTACCTATTATTGACTGATCATCCAAAAATTTAGTGCCATGACTTCCGAGAAAATAAATATTATGTGTTTTAAACTTTATCTCGATATAAATACTTTTAAAAGATTTATGGAGGTTAAAGTGAATTACGAAGAGGGGGTTTTTACTAATTATGAACTGGTCATTATAAAATTAGGTGTCATCATTTCTGTGCATAAGAAACTCATTTGTGTTCAATTTTATTCAGATAACAACATTTTTAGAAGATTTATGGTCCTACAAGTGATTTTCGGAAGTAAGCCTTATATGAGAGCTACGACTAATTATGGACTGATCATCTTAAAATTCTACCATATATTATGTATAGGATATATACGGAACATATTTGTGTTCAATTTTTAAAAGAGTTATACTCTTTAAAGTGATTTTCGGAAGAGGGAAGTTACGACTAGTTATGGACCGATCATCCTAAAATTCTACCATATTATATGTATATATACGAAACATATTTCTGTTTATTTGGATACCGACATTTTTAAAGAGTTATGCTCTTTTAAGTTATTGCAACCTATCCTCTGCGCATAAGCTTTACATGGACAGCCAGCCAGCCAGACGGACGGACGGACATCCTTAAATCGACTCAGGAAGCGATTCTGAGTCGATCGGTATACTTTAAGGTGGGTCATGGACCAATATTGTGGTGTAGGGTATAATAACAGATTGTTTTATAAAAAATATTGTGTATAACACTTTTTCCTATAAAAAATATTGAGTAGAACAGTTTTTTCTATAATAATTTTTTTATAGAAAATAATGTGTATAACGGTTTTTTAATAGAAAATATTTTGTATACGAGTTTTCAATATAGAAAGTATTGTGCCGAACAGTTTTTCGACAGAAAATATTGTGTATAAAAGTACTATCAATGTAAAAAGATTATGTTTTTTACCAAATAATTTGTTAAATTTAAAAATACTAATGTGAAGGATATGTTTTTATAGCTGCTTTAGATTTATATTTTAAAATAAATTTAATTTTTAACCAACTCTTTGTTTATCTAACCCACAGTACAGCGAAGTAAGCATCAAGGTTCCCTGGGGTCAAATATGTGGCCGCTGGTATGGCGATCAAATGGAAAGACCTATTCTGGCACTACATGGTTGGCTAGATAGTTGTGGAACCTTTGCAAAGCTAGCTCCCCTAATAGCACCTTACCGCAGTATACTATGCATTGATTTACCTGGGCATGGTCATTCTTCACATTTGCCAATTGGCATGTTATATCACAATATTGAATTCGTCAGAGTTATTCTACGCATAATGCAGACCTATAATTGGAAAACAGTCAGTTTAATGGGTCATTCAATGGGTGGTTCGGTATGTTTTCATTTTGCTGCATTCTATCCCGAACGTGTTGATATGGTTATAAGCCTGGATATTATCAAAAGCTCTTACTGGGAACCACACATGTTTCCCGCAGTTATAAAACATTGTATTGAAAAGGCCTTAAATGACAATGAGCGCTTGCTAAAAGATAATCAAACAGAACCTCCTAGTTATACATTGTCGCAGTGTGAACAGCTTCTATATGAAGGTTCTTTGCAATCAGTGGAACTGGAAAACTGTAAATATATTTTGGAACGAAATATAGAAAAATCGACATTATATCCAGATAAATTTTATTTTTCACGCGATGGCCGCATGAAGTATTTAAATGAAATGAATCCTAATTGGGGTTTATCTCTGGAAATGGCCAAGAGAATTTGTGATAAATTTATGCCTTATTTGGTTATAAAGGGAGGCAATTCGAGAAATATTAGTGCTAAAGTCAACGAATTGGATGAGTTTATGGTGAAGCACAATAAGAATTTTGAAAGTCATATCTATCCAATGGGCACGCATCATTTGCATTTGAATAATCCAAAACCAGTGGCACAATTGATAATAAGTTTTCTGCATAAATTTAATAAAGGCGTTACAAAATTTGAAAAATCTAAACTTTAAGTGAACCTAATAAAACCAATATTTATGTAAGTAAAATTTGGTAATACGTATTTAGATGGTTTTTGTTTAGGTGGTTTTTGCTATATTATTGAATTAACATATACTACAAATTTTCTATAATAAAAAATTTAAATAAAAATTTTACAATAAAAAAAAAAATTATTGTTAAAATACAAAATTTTATAAATGGTTAATTGCAGTAAATGTTAGATTTTGATGCCTTACGGGTTTATATACAAAACAAAATTAATAACTTATATAAAATGGTGTATCATATTTATTTATTTATTTACTACAACATTTGGATTAGAGTTTATAACAGATTTGAAATTTAAAAATCCAAAGTCGTCCCAAATTATTTTTTAAAACATTTGTTAATGTGAATAATTGTCATTAATAAAAACGTAAAACATATTTGAACTGTCAGAATTACTTACCTTTTTTGTTTTAAAATAACCGGTAAGTGTGTTATGTTCGGCAGTACCGAATCTTTTATACCCAGCACCAATTCAATACAAAACTCTTCAATCATTTTTGCGCATTAAGTTAATCCGATTTGGTTAATTTTGGTGGTAAATTTCAATTATATTTTATTTATTTTACAGATTAATTTTGAGCAAAGTTTGTTATACCTTTTGATTTTTGACATTGAGTTTTAACGACTTTGGCTGAATATTCTAGACACGAACATTCTAGACTTGCAGTCACGAACATTCTAGTATCTTAGTTTAGAACCTTCCAGAAATTATGATTGCTGTATAAATAGACTAACACGGCCAACCAAATGAATCAGTTTATTGTGAGTCATTGTTATGTAAACATTATATTATTCGAAAACTTGAAGTAATATACATAAGTGTGTAAAAAGACAGTGTGTTCATTTTTAATTGTGTTTGCGTACAATTAAATAAATATAGACTCGTTATATTTTCTACTACTTGACGCTTTTATTTTGCAATTAAAAAGAATCCAGTTTATTTAAAGGAAATAAACCACCGTTTTTAAAAGGTAAAACCGTAACTATATAATATAATTTGGATTCGTCTGAACAAATTACACGTTTCCAGTCATCTACTGTCCACTTCATGTATTCTCTGGGAAACTGTAAACGTGTCGAAATATTTTGTATCGGCAATGCAGGTTCTCATTTTTCCTGCTGATATGTAACTATGTATAATAGAAAAAGGACAGTGTCTAGTTTGCCTATTGCTATAGAAGCATCTTCTGGTATTAAACATTTATCTCTTCATTTGTGTTATCAAGAGACTTGCGTCCGCCTTAATAATAGTAGCTTTCTAAAACCTCTGATTTGTGGTTTGGTATAAATTTTGGTTTATTATGGCCACTGAACAGCTACTTTTGTCATTTGATATTTATTGTAATTGTTTTTATTTAATAATTATAAAATTATAAGTAAAAAAAATTTAAAACAAAATATCCGAGGAACCGCTACTTCTATAAAATAAAAAATTTAACAAAGTACAAAAAGATAAAGTTTATTTTCAAATATTTAGCAGCTTTCTTTTTGGAAAGACTGTTTTTTTTAAGTTTTGCCGTTTCCGCAAATTTTGACCTTTCCCACCACTAGAATTGTTCTATCCTAGGCTGATAGGATAACGTAAACCGGCACCACTCCGGCTCCGAAGTTTTGTGATGCAGTTACCAGGGCAAACATTTATTTCATTTAGTTTTTGCAAAGATTTGGCCGTTGAGTAATTATTTTTGCATTTTATTGAAAAAGAATCGAAATTTGTACGAAAGATAAAAATTGATTATAAAAAGTTTAAAGTTATTACGTGTTTCCCAGGCCTCTGACATATAAAAAATGTGAGGAAAAAAATAACACATTTTAGGAAATACTCCAATAAAATCATATTTTTACTATAAATTTATCTTGTAAAAAAAAAGAAAATAATAAAATATATTTTTAAAACAATCAACTTTTTGGAATGTTGTCTCGTATTTTGTTCCATAAATCTTATTCTGTTTGACCGATTTTACACATTTTCCATACCTTAATTAACAAAGAATATAAGAAGCTCAAGAGACGCCCTAGCTAGATCGTCTAAAAATATATGAATACATAATCTTTTTGATTTTACGACAAACATTTCGATGTTAAAAACGGAACAAAGAACTTAATATACCAACAATTTTGTGCTGGTGGGTATAAAAACACAAACGAACCATAACAGATTCCGTGCGAAAAATTCCTTAGTTGGTGCATGTTGTGGCTCCTTTTTTAAAGAGGAACCTAAACCTATATGCACATTTTGCAACCTTACTCCACTTACAATATTTCATATTCTAAAAGACTGTCAAGCTTTGCATCTAACTCGTAAAAAATTATGTAATTTATCAAACATTATACCTTTATTAAAAAATCAGACAGTAGAAAATATCAATTATATCAATAATTTCCTACAGCATATAAAGTTAATTAACAAGATTTAGTAATTTTAGTTTTAAGCCGATAGCCTTGTAATTTAAATTATAATAAATTTGAAATAAAAAAATAAAATACTTTTACTATTAATCGTTGATATTATTTTTAAAAATATTTGTAGATAATTTAAAAAATTAAATAAAAAAGAAATTCTAAACATTTTGGTGCGTTTTGAAATTTCAAGGTTGACAACGCTGATAAAATTTTATATACAAACACAAAATGTATTAATTTTGTTATTGAACTCTCTCTCTCTATCTGTCTCTCTCTTTCTATCTTTAGTATTTATACCCTACTACCGGTTATCAATATTATTTTTAAAGGCAGAATTACCCCTTACCCGTTTTTGAGTAAGGGGGTTAGTCTTTACTTTCTGTTCCGTTCCGAATCAGCTGACTTGATTCTGTTAAATAGAAAATGTGTAGAAGTCGTTAGTTGTTTTGTTACTAAGAAATTGTAAGTGACAGCACAAAACAGCTGACATCTGCACAACAAACAAATTTTTGGTTTATTACAAAAATTTTTAATTTCTTTGAATTTAATTAAGTTTTTGTATAAAAGTTATAAAAATATAAAAAATAAACGATGGATGACGAAAAACTCATTACTTTAGTTGAAAGTAATGACATATTGTACAATAAAAAAACTTTGATTTGTATTTTTTGAATTATTTTCGCAGTGTATTGTATGTTTACCTAAAATAGCTGATACGTTTATAGGGAAAAACTAACTACAAAAATTTAACAACAGAACGACACGGAACAGAAAGTAAAAAATTATGCATGAGGGTTCTGAAAAGTCGTTGGATATGGATAAAGTAAAATTTATCTTAGAGCGTAATATAACACTTTCTAAAATGCAGGCAAATAAATACTACTTTTCCCGAGATGGTGGTATAAAATATTTGCTTGAGAGCTACACAGAACCCGAATTAACTGCGACTATGGCTGAGAGAATGCGTAACATTAAGTGGTTGGTTTTAAAAGCCGAACATTCGCATCACATTAATGAAAAGCAGCCAACAACGGAGAGAGTTCTAAAGATATTAAAAGAAAACAATCTAGATTTCTTTTTTTATAACATACCTGGTGTAAAGCATCATTGTCATTTAAATGATGTGAAAAAAGTGGCAGAATATATTTTGCCATTTGTACAAAAATATCGACCAGCGGAATATTTAAATTACGGCGACAAAAGCAAATTATAATTCCATTATTTAATCTGAAAATATTCGAAACAAAGCAATAATGCAAGTTAAGAAAAATAGAAAGTGTCCACAAATACAATTATAAGACAAATGAGCTATGTCCATCATTTCGAAATCCATAAGAATGATATACGAGTACGTGGTAAGAGATGAATTCACAAATTTGAATGTCTCGAGCTTTAGACGCAATGAATCAATATATATTTTTTTTAAATAGCAGAAAATATGTACCTTAATATACACAATTCATTAGTATTAAATGATCTTATTTACTTTGAGTGTTTTTTTATTTTTCTAAACAACCAATAAATTATGGTCGTAAATATATTTCAATTAATGACCAATAACATACCAAATTATCACCCAATTATCGTTATTGTTGTTACTTTTCTACTGCACTAATTTAAATATTCTCAGCCAACCATCAGATTGCCAAATATTTGACCACAATCCAAATATACATGAACGTACAAACAATGATGCGTATTAACGCATTAACAAATACCTACTTACATATTCTTTGAAAATATTTGCGAGTTAGGTTGTGGTGGTCTATGTTTATACAAAATTCCAAATGTACAAGCTCGTGGTTCGTACGTATTAGGTAGTGGAAGAAATATTTTCAAATTACTAATGAAATGTTTAAGCTCGCATATTATAAACGAAGTATTTTAAAATTTTTGGAGAAAATGCAAATATCAAAAAAAAAATTATTTATAAAATTAATTTTCATTAATTCACATACAACTAATTTACTGTTTTCAACATTTTAAATTCGCATTTCAATATCATTAATGTTTTTTCTTTTCACCAATATTTTGCAATGTATTTAGTACATAAATACGTATTTACACACATAATTATTTTGGATGATTTTATTTATAGCCGCAGTCGCATTTATTTCTACACTACAAGTACACTGACCTTAAATTAACCTCATGTTGTTTGGCTCTTGACAACTCTACATATTTTATACACTTCAACACATGGTTGAACTTTACAGCGAAAGTACTTAATAATTATTTTGTTGGGTAAATGACAACACAAGCACATTAAACGTGGAGTGGAACAAAATACAATTATTAAATTATTTTAAAGTATTGTATATTCAAAATCACAGATATAAATTCAAAATGACTGAAAAAAGAAAGTTGTTTTTGCTAAGGGCCATGGAAATACATAAGGCTTTGTTATTTGTATGAAAAAATGCAACCTATTGGCAACTCAATTCATTTTTGTCCAGAAAAAAATATAAAATTAAACCAATTCAAGTTCGTAAAAAATATGTTCCCTCTCTCAAAAAGAGAGACTTCAAACTTCATATAACAAAATATTGTCCGAACAAAATTTTTGTTAAGAACGAATGGTAAAATCCACCTTAATTTAAAAGCAACAGAATATTATCGATCCATAAATCTACTTAAAAATATTAAGGTATCAATTTTGGGTTTTCTCAAAAATTTAAAAGTGTTGACTAAATCATCCTTCTTTTTTTTTGGTTATTTTTTAAGGAGAAATTTCACCAGATGACTTTTTGATATCTTTTTGAGCATAAATTAAGGGCCAACATCAACAGGGATTCATGTCACTGCGACTTTAACCGGATTTAAAATGACAACTATTTGTTTAAGTAAAACAAATTCTTCATCTATTGAGGTTTTAACCCTTCTTTGCATAATGGTGGAAATTTCCATTATAACTTTGAAACCCATTTCTATTTAACTAGTATTAAGCTAATGATCTAACATTGCATGATGATGGAAATTTTGATAACATTGTTTTGTTTTAATTTATACCATTAATATATACATAATAAGATTTTTTAACCATTTTTCATTTTAATTTTGAATATGAATTATGTATATCACTACCTTGATTTATTTCATCAATAAAGAAAAAATCACTAAAAAAGAAGGGTTAAATCAGTTAAAGCTTTTTCGAGTTTGGAAAACCAAAATTAATTTTAATACTTTCACCTTTATTTCTTCGACAAACGTTTTGAAATTTAAATTTTTGTTGATTACTTTGTAAACAAATACTAGTTTTCGGGATTTGTTAAACCTGAAAATCCCGGGATTTTTACTTTAATTTTTTTAAACAAATCCCGGTATTCAGGATCGGAATTTCGGAATTGGCATCCCTAGTTTACACTAGTGTTTAAAAACTATTTTTTAAAAGGCTGCCCCATTTTGAGTCCTCACATCAGTATCCCATTCTTCAAGCTAAAAACTTGAATACTCGCTGGCTGTGTGTCTATAAAATTGTATGCCAAGCTGTTTAAAAATGGCAGATATATTTGCAAAAAACAAATGTTCAATAAAGCTTAGAACCCTGTGGGTACCGATACTGATGGTTGTATTTCGTTTAATAACAGTTTTGCTAGCTTTTTATTTTATAATATCATTTACTTTTTAAAATGTAAAAGCTTTAGCTTTTTTGCAAACACTAATGCCCAGTATAAACGTTTGTAATTTTAGTTATTTAGGCGAACGGAAAAGGATAACTGAAATAAATTAAAATAGTTTTAGAAAAGTAATCATCAGAAATTGAAATAAAATATGTAACATTAAATTTCACTTCACTTCATAATACCCTTTAATATTACCCATTTTTTTTTTTTTTTTTATTTAGATACAATTTTGTTTGTGTTCTTCCTTAATTCTCTTTAAAAACTACAAAATATACCAGCAATAACATTTATTTAAGTTGAGCTATGTATGTATTTCTGGTACTCATTTCAAAACTAATAATAGAAAAAGCTTTGAAACAAAAGATTGATTGTCTCGATGGTTATTTTCAAATTGATGGAGTGCTTTTCTTTCTTTCTTTCTTTCGTTCTCTCTTTAAAACTTTATACTATTTGTATTGCACATTTTATTTTATTCTATGTTTTTTGTGCAGCTTTGTACAAAGTATTCTTAATTTTTTTATATAACATTGGTCCTTGAACATGAACTGGCTGATTGTTGATAAGAATGAATGAATAATAGTTAAAGTTTTTATATTGTGCCCAGTTTTTCAGTTTTTAAATTGAATACCGAAATTCATCAATCAGCCGTATGTCTGTGTGTATTTTAATTTTGTTCACTGCCTTTTTTTAAATTTCTAATATAAAGCTAAAAGCCAAACTACTCATACTTGGAAACATTCAATCATTTACATGGTATTGGTTTAACAAACTACATTGATGTTTTATGTTTTGGTGTTAGAAGAAAAATAATATTCATTTTTACAGTGTGTGGAAAATGAGTGTAAACAAATGTGAAGTAAAATTCTATAATAATGAATTAAAAATATCTAGAAATTGTAGCCAAAGTGCACGATATGGTATTAAATGAAAGACGAATAAAAGTGTGTGAAATAGCAAATATCATGGGCATCTCAATTGATCGAGTCCATTTAATTTTGCATGTAGAACTACAATTGCAAAAGTTTTTTGTTAGCAGTCGACCAAAACGCATAAGAATGAAAATTTCTCAAACTTGTTTGGGTCGTTTCAAGAATAATAGAATGGATTTCAAGCATCGTTTCATAACTTTTAGAAGATATGCATCCACCACTATACTCCAGAGATAAAAGAATATCCAAAACATGGATTGAAGCTGGAGTAAGTGCCCCAAAGAAGACAAAAACAATTCAATCGGCTGGTAAGTTTATGGCAATGGTTGCTTGGGACTTTAAAGGTATTTTATTAATTGCCTATCTGCAAAAGGGTAAAACAATAAATTCAGAGTACTATTGCAACATTTTGGATCAACTAAGTGTAAAAATTCAAGAAAAACGTCCTGGCTTACAACACAAAAAAATAATTTTTCATCAAGACAACGCACCAGCGCACAAAGGTATTTTAACAATGGCAAAAATCAACGAATTAAAGTACGAGTTGCTTTACCACCCACCATATTCTCCTGATTTAGATCCCAGTGACTTTTACCTGTTCCCAAATCTAAAACAATTCCTAGCTGGCAAGCGTTTCACCCCAAATGAAGATGCAATTACAGTTGTAAACCACTATTTTGAAGGCCTTGAGGAAACCTATTTTAATCAAGAGATATAATTTCTAGATAAGCATTGGACTAAGTGTATTGAAGTTTCAAAAGATTATATTGCAAAAATAAAAATGTTTTCTAAAACCTAACTATTCTCTTTCTGTGCCAGGCTAAGAAGTTTCCTAACCGCCCTCGTAAACCTTTACTATGAGCAAAATATTTATATGAATATTGTTAAATCGGCCAGGTCTCACCCTACTTCTTGATAAGCCACTGCTTTGTGTCCACTAAAAAAAACGTATTCGGTCTACGGAGACCAATTTGTTATTCTGCGTGGGGAAAACGTATCGGTATTCATGTTCATAGTTTTCTTTGTAATTTTTAAAGAATTACAGTCTTATTGTGAGAAAATGTAATTTTATGGCAGAAATAATTGTGCGGACAAATGTTCTGACAATTTTGATCGAACAAAAACAGAAAACCGACAAGCGTTGTCCACATAAAACAAAATCATTTATTTTATGTTAAATCAGGGGTCATATTCTCTAACATTTTTTATTCAAATGTACTCGTTTAGCTAAGCTATCACAGAGTTTAGCCATTCTGTTTATGATATATAAATTTTCGATTCGAAAAAATTATATTCAAAGCAATTTGTAATTCAGATTTGTATTAAATTAACTAAACTTTTAAAGTCCGATAGAATATTCGATTTCGGTTTAGACCGAAAATTGGCCTAATGCCAGTAAAATTTATTTCGAATAAAATAAAATCGAAACATTTGCAATTCTCTAATCTGTTACCTTCCCACAAACAGTTTAAACATCTATTGCATTATTATTTACATTTAATAATATTTTATCACTCAAATATACTTTAAAACACATTCCGAACAATCCCAACTTACCAAAAAGGGTTAATTAAACCTCTATTACTTTGAATTAATGTAATTAATAATGTTCATACAAGAGTGATTTTTTTATTGTTTATGGTAGTTTTCTAGTTTTGTAATAATTCAAATCTATATATATAAAATAGGATGTATATATGTATGTAACGTATGACTCTGGAAGGAATAATAGGCTATATGAAGTTTTAATTGTACAAACGGGGGTGGCACCGCCCATATAACCCAAAAATTTAAATCGTCATATTTTGGGCATTTTTTTACTTACGTCAATGATATGTGATACATATAGTAATGGCATAATTAGGAATATGTACCAGGAGAAAAGTGGGTGGGACCACGCCCCTTTTTAGGAAAATTAAAAATCGTAATATAGTGTTAACTACTGGACCGATCGTCATTAAATTTTCACAATAGAATATTCTTACGAAATAATAAATTCTTGGCTATGTAAGTGAATAAAGGGTCATGGCGGCGTCGCCCACTGAAATGCATCGCTCATATGACGCGCTTCAGTATCTTATTATTTTTCCATATGGAGAAGATGGATATCACTTTGAAATGCGTCAAATTAATCAAGCAACCCGTAAGGCCGTTAATTATCCTGTTGAGTTCTTAAATTCACCACATGTGCTATAACTTAAAATTGGAGTGCCAATTATTTTACTGTGTAATATCGATCACCACGGTTTTGTAATGGCACTAGACTTACAGTAAAAAAACTGAGAAATAATTTAGTAGAAGCGACCATTATAACAGGAAAATATAAAGGTACAGACGTAGCTTTGCTTTTGATAATGTGTTGAACAATGTTGAATATCAATTAGATGACAGTATGATCACTGGTCTCTGTGAAAAAAGGAGAAAATCGAAAAGGATCACCCTTTATTTAGATAATACTTTAGAAAAATAGTTTTATTATAACTGAGTTTTAATCTGCATATTATATACAATTATTTATATTTTAGAAAAGTATATAAAATATTTGATAAATTTTTATCAAACCTATAATTTCTTATTTGACGGAACTTTGCTTTTCAACTCATTAAAATTCCACTGGAAGCAATAGCACAACAAAAGTACTTAAATCCTTTTTGTTATATTTTATGAACATAAATAATTATTTTCTTTATTATAACAACTACATATTCAAAATATAGCTTAAAGATATAATACTATTAAATAAGCAAATTTCTGTATAACGTTCAAGTAACAAAAATTATAAAAAGTAAAAGTAATTGCAGTATCACCTCCAGTGACATAAAATATATAATTTTCTTTTCAAGATTTTGAATATTTATGAAAAATAGTAACAGTAAAACTATAGAAAACTATCTCCTGGGTAAAAACGAAACATAAAAAATAAGGAATATGAAACAACAAAGAAAACAAAAAATGTACTTGCATAAAATATTCAAATGCCCATGTCTAGGGAGACATATCAAAGAACTGAAGAAGACTAAAGGTGTACGGGTTTTAACTGTTCTAATAAAAGTAAAAGACAAGAAATGCAGAAGCCAAGAAAACAATGCATTTAAAATAGAAACAATTATTTTTAAATACTTTAAATAATTATAACAAAAATCATGTTTAGTGAACTATTTGAGTAATAGAGCAGACGATAATATGTCTTTACAAATATGTTTATTTATCTGCAAATGCATTAAAATTGGTGCCTAAAAATAAATCTCTGCAAAATCTTCATATTAATAGTGCACACTGCTAATAAATATAAAACTTCTGAACACAAAATTTTAAGTTTCCATTTGAGAATAAAAGGGAAAATGTCAAAATAAACAAATGGTTATAGTTTCTAAAGTCCTTGAAATACAAAAATACCTACTCATCTGTACTGCTTTGTGTATTTGTGATGTTTAAGTGAAAACTGTGATTGTATTCTTTTTGCCATTTGTCGGTATCTGTGTATTTGCCTTTGTATCCGTTTTTCTTTATGCAGTTATGTGACTAAGTGTTTCATACAGTGTACATTATTCTGTTCTCTATGCAAAACTAAAGCCTTGAAGCACAGGTGTTAACGAAGTCAACTCAGATCATCATGTGATTCATTTAGTTGATATGCAAACAACAGCAACAATAATAAAAAGAATTGCAAAGCAACTGCAACAGAAATACCAACAATATACAGACGACAGAAAAACTATTGGATAATAAAAATAAAAACACACTACAATGAAATATAAATTGTGAAGAACAGCAAACAAGTCAAGTATAATCCACAATATCTTTTATATACGGTGAGCGTCATTATAAAATAAACATCTAATATTGTTTAAAAAAAAAGTTTTATTGTCTATACTACAATTACAAATTAAAAACAAAATATATTGAATAATTCATAAGTAACTTAAGCAAAATATAACTCATTAACAAAAATTCTAAAAATAAGCCCCAATTTACACGAAGCAATTCTTTAAGCTAAGTTTCGTGGTTAAACATCGTGGTGAGGGGAAGATAAGACAAGCACACACTTGATTGTACTTGGAAGCCCTACCAAATAATAACCTACACCCAGTATGTGTATAAACAGATTTTCAGAAATGAGCGTTATATGGGAGATATAACCTATTGTGAACCGATCATCCAAAAATTTATTGTCATGATGTCTGTGAATATAAATATTATATGTGTTAAACTTTATCTCAATATAAATACTTTTAAAAGATTAATTGAGCTTAAAGTGAATTACGGAGAGGGGGTTTCGACTAATTATGGACTGATCATTATAAAATTATTTGTCATTATTACTGTATATAAGAGACTTATTTGTGTCGAATTTTATTTGGATATAAACATTTTTAAGAAATTTATGATCGTTAAAGTAAATTTCGGAAGTGGGAGCTACGACTAATTATGGACCGACCATTATAAAATTTGTATACATATGAAATATATTTATATATATATTTGCGTTAAATATTATTTGGATAGCCTTATATGGGAGCTACGAGAAATTACGGACGGATCTGCACAAAATTTGTAGATGTGATTTGGCTTCATTTATCACTCGTTTGTGATGAAATTTGTTTGCATACTTGCATAATTCAAACATTTATGATCGGTAAACCCCAATTTCGGGAGGATATTTGTATGGGGGCCAGGTGAAAGAATGGAATTGAAACTGGTTAAAATTCTTTCACAAGTTCTTTCACCAGTTTCAATCCCATCCATCGTTGGGCCGAAAAAATATCTGGTATCAAATTTTATCGAAATATCTTCAAAATTGCGACCCGTACTCTGCGCACAAGCTTTATATGGACAGCCAGCCAGCCAAAAGGACATCGTTAAAGCGACTCAGAAAGTGATTCTGAGTTGATCGGTACACTTTAAGGTGGGTGTTGGTATATTAAAATTATGTAAAACATTGTATACAATATTTTGTTTGCAATCATTTTGCATTACTCACAGCTGACAATCTTGTAGACATAGAAACAATGAATTTTTAAGTGAAATCTAGCGAAATCCTTGCAAGAAATATTTTTTGACCAGATATTTCCAAAGGTGCTTAATTGTTTTTCATTGCAAATTCTAAATATGTAAAATTACTGACACCTTATGCCGCCACATAACCACAGAACACTACTGAGCCACCGCAATGATTTACCTTCTTGGTAACATATTTATTACTTAAGGCTTCGTTCTTGGTTCGCCATATGTTTGGGAGGTTTTAAACTCCAAATATCTCAAACTAACTTTCATCGGTGAATAAATTATTATACCAAGAAATTTGAGGTTTATTTAAATATTTTTTTTGCTACTACTCAATTTCTAATTTAAATCGTAAAATTGTTTATCATATAAACGAAAATTATTCCAAAATTCTTTTCTATTAAATAATTTGAATATACCGCCTCTGTTCTATAAATGGCTTCATAATAAATATTTTTTGTTAAATACAAGTCGAATTTTACTTTGCACTTTATTGCTTAAGTGTAGATATGTATGGATTTTTAATTTGACCCAAATGTAAAAGTAAAAAATGTATAAATAATAACAAAATCTTCAATATTAACAAAAGCAACAAGAATTATTAAAAACAAATTTACGTATAAATATTTTACATAGTTGCTGTTGTTGTTGGTTTTTATTGTCAACAATAAACCCCTTTACACACTTCACTCATTAGTGTGTTGTACACATTCACCCCTATCGGGAATAAAAATTCCACATGAAATTTGTTCCCTTTTATTTTTTTAACATTGAATTTAAATGGGAAGAATGTGAAAAGGGAACCAATTTCATGTGGAATTTTTATTCACGATAGGGGTGATTGTGTTGGGTCATGTATTCATATTGTGTTGAGTTGTTGGATAGGCAATCTACTGGTTTTCTATTTGGCTTCTCATCAGTTATACTATTTTAGTTAGTGTATTTATAGTTTAAAGAAATAGAACACTCGAAATAAACTACTACACTAAAACTAAATATTTATTTAACTAAAACTTTTTAAATATTTGTTTCCTGTACCTTGACTTTATGCTTACATGCCTTTATGTACTTTTGACTTTGTTGTCTAAATTAAGTTTTCCAACATTTTACCAGAATTTACCATGAATATGTAGTTTGTTCTTGTAAGTCGATGTAAGTTTATATACATACATATATGTATATTTATGTACATACATTATGATTTTTTTCTTTGGTCATATACACACACAACAAAAATCTTTTATTTAAGAATATGTATGTATGTCCTTGTACATATGTACATATATTGTATATGCAACAATTTGCTATTACAAAAGGACCTGTACTCTTATTTTCTGTTTACTGTTTGTTCACATGTTAGCAAGAATCAAAATGTTGACATTAAGGTTTTGTAAATACTGGGTAAACAAATATGAAGGAAAAATAATGTAAATACCTAAAAGCCACTGTGGTTTCAATGCATAATCTAGCCGGACAAAATTAAAAGTACTTGTGTTTTGCAACAAAAGATAAAATATAAATTTTAAATATTTGTTTAGCAGCAGCTCGTCTTATCCATGGATAATATATTTTTGGATGCTAAAAAGTGACCCAACTGCTACTGTGAAACCTTACTAAACGTACGTTCACACTTGACAAATATTTGCCGGAAAAGACATAACCACTAAATAAAATATATGTATTTGAACGCGTTTATTTATTTTAAAAAATTTTATTTATTTATGTCAAGGCACAACAAATATTTAGTTTTATTTTATTTAATGATGTTTGATCTTGCAAAACTCTTGGAAGAGTAAACAACATCAAACAAATGTGTGTTAAAACAAGTGTTTACGATTTTTTGGGAAAATATTTGTCATGTGTGACCAAACCTTAAGCAACAGCGAAAATAAATGAAAACCTTGCCGCTTTACCTTATAGAAAATATAATTATAAACAAAATAAAATTAAAGAATTATTAAACGAAGCAAGCAGTTTGTATTGCAGAGACATGCTTTCAAGTAGGCATTCGTTATATAAAAGTTATTTGGAAACAATTTGAAAGGGGGCTTCTCTCCCTACAAAAATGCTCGCAGATAAACTGCAATTTTTGCTTTTACCTACAGGAATGTGTCTTTAAAAATCATAAAAATTATTTTCCTTAACTGTGAATTTCACTATGAATAACAATATTATTTAAACTACTTTTATATGCAGCTTTAGTTTTAATATTGTGTTTCAAGAATTTATCAGTAAATGGAATTTTAAATTTCATTGGCGTAACATGGTCTGGTCTATAGGTGGGTGAGCGGGTGAGGTATCGCAGCATGTGTCGAGCGTTGTCATAATGGAATGTTACGCTTTTATGTCTGGCTGTTCACCGTTCAATGCTCGCTTTAAAGAAATCAGTTGCATTTGGTGATCTGGCTAGATTTCAGTAGCTCATAATAGATAGGACCCTTTTAGTCCCATCAAATACAGAGCATTTGTCCGGTTGACCGGGCATCACATACGATCTTTAATTCTTCTGCTTATTGTAGTGGATCAATTTTTTATCACCAGTGTTTATCACGGTGCCAAAATGAATTTCTTTTATAACTTTTAAGCAGCCATATCAATGGTTCCCTATGATACCCAATTTCCTTGTTTTTAGGTGAATGCTGCTGCTCGTAAACGCTGTTTAAGTAGAACCCAATAAGAGTTCTAGAGTTGGGATTATTTTGCAAGCTTTTGTTGAGTTCGACAACAATCTTAATGAAGTAATGCATCCAAATCTTGGTCCACAAACTTTTGTCACTGGTCTGAGCGATCTTTTTTTCCACGTCAAAATCATTGAAATCAATGGAATACGTTCACCGTAAGCTTGGGTGAGATCTCGGTATGCTTCAACGGCACTTTTTCAAATTAAAGAAGTAAAGCAAAACCTACAGAGCACAGTGGCATTTCGGCGGAAAAAATAGGGTTTTTCAACTTTAAAATTTTAAAATTTTAATGATTTGGTTTTGTAAAGAAATATTTGGATAAATAAAATTCAACAAAGTTTTTATGAAAAGTGAAATTTTGTATTTAAAAAAACTAACAGAAGTCAACGGAAATTTATTCGATGAAATTAGATTAAAATTATTCTCCAACTAAAAACTTTTATTGTGTGTAAGTTTATAACTATAGCTTTTGTTTTGTTTTTTAGTGAAAATATAGCACTTACTTTTTTTTTATAAAAAAAAATTATTGAAATCGGAAAAGTAAACTAATTATTATAATTTATTAAAAATTATACTAAAAAATATCACCTTTTCACATTTTAATGGAAAAAAAATGTATATGCTTTGCCTTGCTTAGCCCTCTAACTATAAAAAAAATCAAGGGTCCGAGTCTGTACTTTTAAATAAGAAAAAAAACAACCGCCAAATACCGTCCCTTTTAGTAACATCGATTTTAATTTCAAAAGTCACTTCCAATATTTCATATAAATGGTCAATAAGACAAAAAAAATAGGGTATACTTTCAGGCTTTCGGGAATTAAAGCTTGAAACGATTTATAAGTGAAACATTATTTTTGTTTACGAATATGTAGGCGTAACGAAATTGAATGACATTTCAATCGAAATAAAAACATATAGTTTTCACGGCTTAAAATATATTAAATTTCATTCATATACCTATATAGTTCATATTAATATAACAGATTAAAATTATATGCGTCGGACACTGCGAAACTGTTCGTACAAAAATATAGTTGGTTTTATAAGCCTGTTACTGTCCACAAAGTACTAATGGATATAATGGATGCTGCCGTATTACCAATAGGAATGCTTTCAGAGGAAGCCAGAAACAAATATTACAAGAAGTATCCTTTGAAGTTTTCGAGAAAGTGTGAATTTCCACAAATACTGATGTATTCAACAGACTTCTTACAACTTCGGATCCTTTCATAGGTAGCATAAGGCGTCATTCGAACAAAATTTCCTTAGAAATAGATCACATTGTTAAAGATATGGTGCTTGAATAATATTACAAATAAAAACTAACACAATTTTTCGCCTGTTACATATTCAATTAAAACATTGTATATTATAATGGATTTTTATCAAGCTGAAAAGTATAAATAACCTCATTTGGCGTCCAAATATTGGCAACACCATTTTTTTTTTTTTCATTGAAAAGCATTAAAAAGGGTTCATAACTGTATTTTATATTAACTTGTTTCAATGACTTAGGTGTTACACACTTTAACTTGGCATACTTGACTAGAAAAGCAGTTTGCATTTGTGCGATATTTTCGGTGTATTTGAAGGCTAATATCTTTCGCTGTTGGTGGGGATAATCTCTTCTTTAGTACGGAAACAACACATGTTTAACTTTTGAATAAAAATTAGAATTTTTTAACTTATATGAAATTTTCATATGATTCTAGACAGGGAAGAAAAACACGTAAAATCTACAACTTTCAATGGGCGTAAAATCTAAAGTAGGCGTGGCACCGCCAATATCTTTAATTTTTGTTTCATAAGGAGACCTCAATTTAAAAGTGTCTGGAATTTCAAGTTACTAGGTCCAAAAATAGAAATTTTTTCAAGTGCAGTTATATGGGAGCTGGGTGTGGCAGTGGGCGGTTTTCCAAGAATTTTTAAAAACTTCTTATTTTAGGCTAGAGAAGTGTTTCTGCAAAATTTAATTGCTGTACGACCACTCCTTCTATTTTTTCCAAGAAATGTATGGGGCGGTGTTATTGTGCAGCGTGGATGTTTTGTTGACACAAATTCGACATTTTCGGAGCAAAAAAAACTATGTTAATGTTAACACTATAATGTTCAATAACTAAGTGAGAATAAATGATAAATATGAAGCCTTCAAATTTACATTGATTTACTAAAGGCAAAAACCGTGTTCAAAATATACGCCATCTGTTATGAATACCGCATTTTTAAGTTATACACCTAAAAATAGCCAAATCCACTTAAAAATGTTCGATTTGTATTTGGAACCACAGTGTAAAGTTTAAAACCTTCTTTTAATAAGTGCATTATAGTTTTAAGGTATGGTTAGTGTCAAATTATAGTTGTATGTACCGACACATAAGCATACTAAATCTGTTCATGCTAATATTTTCTCTCATTGAGCGAACAAAGTTATGTTGAATTAAAGCTGAAATTTTGAAAAATTCGTTAACATACAGCATGAAGTCAGATTTGCAAAATTCTTAAAATTTTATATTATGTCCAATATTTCGCTACCGCATTGTGGAGCAAATTCTGGAAAACATTCAAAAAATTTGCAAATATGTTTAATAACAATAAAATATTTTTCAATATAATTCGTTAGAAACTATCAGCCTATGTTAAGATATGTATTGGATACAAAGTATAATACAACTTAGTTTCAAATATTAATAAAACACTATAATGGTATATTGATGGTGGGTATTTAAGATTCAGCACAGCCGAATATAAAAACTTACTTGTTTTCACATATTTTTTGACATTTTAATGAAATTGTGCCTATAAATATTTTTATCAGAATTTCTTCACGCTACACAAATACTTACAAACATATATCTATGCATGGAACCATTCATTACACATAGCTAGATTTGTAAAGAAAATTTCAATATACTGGTAAAGTCTGACTTTGTATCTAGATATCAAATACACACTTGCACAATTTTCAAACTTTTATTAACATTTTTGCATATCTTTCCTCAAAATATCTAAAATCAAATATAGTACCTATTTCGTTAGAAATATATTGCTTGTATGTAGAGTATACATTTTATACATGTATAGTAGGATGGTCCTGATATTGAAGTTTTTGGATTTTTGCTGATTACAAGTTTTAATTTTTTTCCTTCCTATGAAAATCAAATTATGCAAACTTTAGTAAAGTTGTTTAAGGTTTAGAGAAGTTGCACATTTTATTCAATTTGGCAATATTTTTAGAAATGTAAATTTAAAAAAAAAAAAACATTAGTTTGATAATAATTTAATTGCATATGGTAAACTCTTTTTGCAAATTATCCAACAAAAATAAAATTATAATAATAAAAAAAACTGCCACGAGCCATTGAGGACAATAGCAATGAGAAAAAGTAGCTAGTCTACTCTACTAATAGCTATACAGCCTAAATTAAGTCAATCAGTGATCATAATAATCAAAAAAAGCTTGCTATTGTTTACAAAACACAAATCAGAGGTCGCTAAAGCTATTAACGTATGCGGACGCACGACTCATAACACAAATGAAAACATATAACAATAAGCAATTGCGTTAATCGGTATCGGTAAATAACACAACGAGCCCTTTGCCATATTGGTTACATCTCAGCAGTAAAAAAATTAAAACTTGCATTTTCGATAAAAAAAAAAATGTTAAGACACGATTAAATTTAGCCGGAGAGCACGGAAATTGAACAGTAGAAGACTGCCAACATGATCACATGTTTTCATGTTAAACGAAACAAAATTTAATCATCTTCAATGCGAAGGTAAACGATATTGCTGGCGCCGAACAGCCCAGAGAATTAAAATACATCATGTTATGGGAACAATGAAGCACGGTGGAAGGAACATAAGGATATGGGGTTTATTTACATTTACACCTCGGACCACTTCAAAGAATCGAAGGAGTAATGAGGAAAGGAGACTATCTGAGTATTTTGCAAACTAATCTTTCCAATTTTGTATATAAGAGCGTCTATCGTGTGAATAAAATTACTTTTCAGATGGATGGAGACACAAAGCATACTTTCAAAATCGTGAAAGAATGGCGAACAGAATTTCCTAATGATGCAGTAGCCAGCAAAAAATACTATTGAGAGAATATTCCAAATGAATTAATTGAAAGAATGGTAAAGCGTATGCCAAAACATGTAAGAAGTATCTTAAGAAAAAAATCGCTTTGGAATAATTATTAAAAAAAAATACTATCATTCCCTACAGTTTTTGTATAGTGCAAAATTTATAACATGTGGTTGTTTTTATTTAGTTTATATTTTTTCTTTGAACTTGTTACTTTTAATTTTGATTTATAGATTATTTTGTTTAATATTTAACATAAAATAAATTACAAAAACATTTTCTAATATTCTTAATTAGTTTTATTTTTTTGCAATAAGTAATAAATAAAGTACTAACATGTATTCATTTGTGCTTCCCACTGTACGTTTATCATTTTTTTTTTTTTTTGCTTGGACCAGCACTCAGGAGACGATTGCTACTTATGCAATGCATTGTGTTGGAACTACGAAAATATATTATGGGAGGATGATTTGAAGTTTCCAATATTTAAAGTGGCAGGAAATACTTCTGCTGGTAGTTTATTCCACATACGGACAATACGACTAAAAAACGAATTTTCCCTGTAATTTTTTGTGCGGTCCACAAGTCAACCATGAATGGATAGACCCTGACTGAAGAACGTCTATTACGCAAAAAAACTACGTGTTTCGAAAACAAGTTCCCTAATTTCAGCAGAACACATTCCATTATAGTATCGATAGAACTGTGAAACACAACCCACATTGCGACTATGCTCCAAAGTATCAATAGAGTTCGATACTCTACTGTCGACGATAAACAAACCCTCTCTTATACGCGGTCGAGTAACTCCAAAATAGACTTCGACCCATACAGTTGTATTCAATTTTCGGTCGAATATACGAGTAGGTAGTGTAAATAGTATGGAGATCAGATGGAGGGAAGTATTTTTGGTATGGTCGGATTTTATGTAATTAATTCATAATGAATGATTTAAATTTGATTAATACTTGATTCTCAACAAAATTTTACGCTTTTTTAGTCAAATGCTTTTATTTCAATCTTATTAATCCACAACAATATGTGTCTGTCTACTAATATTTCAGGGATTCTGTTTTATTTATTCAATTTATGCTTGGTTTATTTACAGTTAAAAAATTTAATACAAGTTTTTAATATTTCATTAGTTTGCTTGCAACATGTCAACAAAATTTTATATTTTGTAATACAAAAATTGTACACATGTCTTTTATATCGACAATTTAATTTGTTTCCAGCAACTGTTGAACAACATTTTGACAAATAATAAACTGTTAGTAATTTCTATTTAAATTGAGGATTTGTAGAAATATTTTCATCAAATTATTGAAGTTTATAAAGAAATTCTGAAGGTAAATCATGAATAAAAATAGAAATATTAAAGAACTGTCATATATGTTGATTTAATTAAATTCTAATTAAATCTAAAGTTAAATTGGTTTTCAAAGTAGTTTCTGTAATAGGAATCATTTAAATACATAAAAAACCGTCTAAAAGCGTAAACACTTGTTTTAGCACAAATTTGTTTGACATTGTTTACTCTTACAAGAGATAATCAAGCATCATCAAATAAAATACAACCAAATATTTGTTGTGTCTTGTTCTAAATAAACGAAGTTTTTTCAAGAAATAAACGAATTCTAATATATTTTATTTAGTGATTATGTCTTTTCGGGCAATTATTTGCCTACAATGATGTTTGTAACATATCAATTACAAGCACCTGTCTGTATTTAGCATTTCTAAACATGTGCATTACAAATAAATATGCCACTTCATCGAAATTTATATTCGTGTTAATTTGTTTCAACTCTTTTTTTTTTGTAACTGACATTTATAAATTTGTTTATGAATGATTTCGTTTTTTCAAGTGCATTTATTCATCATTTATGCTTCAAGAGCATGAGTGTGAGGGAAGAGGAAAATAGAAAAAGTAAAAAATAACAAACAAAGAAATTAATTAAGAAAACTGCATAAAAAAGTGACTTGTATTTATTATATATTATTTTTATTATATAAAAAAATGCAGCACCATAAACATACTCGTAAGTATATACAGCAAAATAACACTTATATATAAAAATAAAATACATAGTGGTCATATTTGTACATTAGGGTGGTACTTGGCAAAATATGTTATATTTAGTTTAAGAAATTTTACTTCGGTTGCAAATTTAGACACTGCATGCATTAAAATTCTAATTTTAAGAAATAATTTTAACAAATTTGTAACCAAAAACTAGATTTCAGCGAAATTCTACAATTTCATTAGGCCAAGCTAATGTACATTTCACATGTGGTGATGATTTATTTTGATACTTATTCATTCAGGTAACCATATGTTGCTGTGTTATTTACTTATTCAATGATGAAAAGAGAAATTAAAAAATGCTTGAGTATGTGAATAAAGGAAAAATTAAATTAATAAATAATTAATAAAGTGAATGAATATTATATAAATATCAACATTACTGCGTTTGTGAATATTTCTAAATAAATTGTAGAAAATTCATTAGACGGGCTTCATTTGCAGGGCATCAGTAAAAAAGTCGTTAAGTCACTAGCTTAAAGAGAAGACCTTTGTAATTTCTAGAAATTTTAATATAAAATATCACAGTTGTTATCAGATATAACTGGGATCGAAGAGTTTTTGAGCTTTTGATATTCCGATACAATTGTCAATGTGACATATTTGGTCGTCCGTTACATCGCGTATAAAATTGTTTAAAATTAAAACCAGGCTCATATGTGGGAAGTTGGTGTATAAAATTATATTGCATTATATTGTAGAGGCCTATAATTTTGTTGATAATGATCCGATTTTCCATTTGGAAAGAAAAAGTGTAGATCTTTCCAATGATATATAATTTATTTAAGAAAATTTGAGAAATTTTATACATTACATTATAATGTATAAAAACGTCACCAATGTTGAAAAATCTACTAAAGTTTGTGTTTGCCCGATAATAGAACCCAAAATTTACCAGCTTATAAGTGCGCAAAGGTACAAAAACCAGTTTTTTATCCGTAAATCCGGATTTTGGAGGTGTCCGGCATATTTCACTATTGGAATCTTGTTTTACTCGACAAGCCCTATAAGAAAAATCATATCCGGTACCAGGTTTTTCTATTTCATTCAATTTTGTAACACTGTGTAATACGTAAATGCACATAAAAAAGCCGTATTCTGTTACAATTCAGCAACAATAAGTTTCGTGCAACGAAAAATCATAAAACGATTTTTCTGAAAACAAGTTAAATGCTCATAATAATCACTATCAAGTTTAAATTCGGCACAAATAATTCACATACATTTATATGTATAAAAATTCTTCAAGATAAAAACTAAAAGATGGATAAAAAAAATTTAAACTACAAGTCATACATATTTTAGGCAAGTAGTAAAGATGCCTGCTAACTTGGAGTCGATAAAGTCAGTGGCATTCTGAAGTAAAGCCAGGAAAATTCCATCGATCCTGCTGTCTAATATGGCCAAAAACTCATAACGGCATGCTTTAATATAAACTCTTACATACTATCAGTCTAATTCATAAAAACTTATCAAGGGTTTATAACAGTCTTATAAAGAAAATATCTATACAAAATTTGCTTTATAAGCCTGTTATAAACCTTTGACAAGTTTTGTGAATATGGGGGTATATATATATATTTTTTTTCAAAGCTTATTTTCAATTATATTTAAGGGAGAAATTTGAGTACATTCTACACAAGCGCACCATGCAAGATTGTGTATGGAATGTAATAGTTGATATTTTAATAGTTTCAAAGGTACTAGTACAAGTACCTGTAAATACATAATGTAGTATTTAGTAATTTTAATACCATAAATTAAAAAAAAATACTCTTTATTATAAATATCTTACAGTTTGGTTTACAATATTGTAATCTACAAAGTGCAATTTGCAATGTTGGTAATGTTGTTTTGTTGGTACAATAATGCTTTAAGCATTAAACACATTCAAGAAAGCAGGCTACCGACTACAATATGTCAAAAATAAAATACACACGTTTATATGACTGTGACTATATTGATGACTGCAGATTGTTGTCCATGCTGATTTTTTCGTCGCTGTCAAATTAAACTAATGTTCACCATATTGCACAATGTGTAAAGCAAATTAAATAAAATAAAAAGCAATATATGCATCAAGAGTTGTTAAATGTATCAATAATATTATGTTAATAATATTATATTTTATAGTAATAAAAATGAGTGAAGTTTATTTGCATGTCTGGAATCATGTACATATGTTTTTCATGCTTTATAAATAAAACGCTACTTTAAAAAAAATAAAAATAAAATTAACAAAATTATCTTCAGCCATTATGTTATTTAAATAATTCGAATAACAAATCTATTTTTTATTAAAACGTCAGCGGCATTTGCACTCGTGTAGTCGTGTAGCCTGCTGTCTCGAATCTGTTTAATGCTGTAGTAATTACCCTGAGTGAGAGCGTATGATTAATATAAGTTAACATTGTTTTGAAAAATATTACTCATACGGGCAACGCTTATAATAATTGCTCATAAGTCGTGCTAGTCCAACTACGATTAATTGAATCTTTAACAATAAATGTTGAAATTAACTTGTTTTATTTTTGTTTAATTATTATATGTTTATTAGACTGTGTTTAATATATAGTGAATGAATATTTTTTAGTAAATTAATAAAAAATAAAATTCTTATTTAAACATAATTGAAAGAAACTTTTAAAATTTCTCACTTACTTTATTATTTAAGAGCAATTTAAAAGCATTCTTGTTGATTACACAAATTAAATATGACGACAACAGTTATAATAATGATAATAATAATAATAATAATGACATGCTTATTTACAAGTAAATATCTATTCGTAATTTGTCATTTGTATCACCAGAGAACTAAGTTCTTTCAATGTTGTCATGAATTAGAACACATCATATTAAAATACATATTAACTATTGAGATACATATGTATATTATACTTTGTGTGAGCACAATATTGACACAATAGTTGTGTTATATCATTGTCATTATTTCAATATAAAAAGCTCTTGACATAGATTGGTTGCTAGCGAATATAAATACTAAACTAGACATAATTTTTAATTAAATTCTATTATTTATGTTTATATTTTTCATATTTCAAGCATATATACATTGCGTAAAATACAATTATTTATTTTAAAATTGTTGTTTAAACATTAAAAAAACCTAAAGATACTGTAAATTGTTAATTAATACCCAATAGTTATTAATATATTTTTGCTACCGTATTTTTTGTGAACTATAAATTTTACGTTTAATTTTAATTCAATTTTAAAATTCTTCAACTTTTTCCATTGTATGCATTTTTTTTAATACTATTACTTATAAAATTTTCAAGTAAAACCTTTAGTGTCTGGTTGAAAAATAAAACTGCAATTTTTGGAATCTTCTCTTACAAATTTATAAAATACTCTTGCCACTACTATTTATATTGTAGCTACATTTTCATGATAAAGTGTTTGGAGAACATGGTAAATTCATGTTAAAGACAACTATTGAAAATAAAAATCTTAGGAGAATTTTTATATATGTACATTTTTTGTAAGAGTTATTTTTTACAAATGTTTACAATGGTAAATACAAAAGACGTGAGAGGTTAACAATTGTTCACAAAAAAGATAAACAAAAAGACATAAACAATAATACATTTAAACTTTAAATTTTAAAGTAGTTTTACTGTGTTGAGCAAATATTCATTGTGTTTGGAATTAATAAACTACAGCAAAGTAAACTTTGAAAATAATTTACTTTATTTAATTTCGCATCAAGCAAAATTTGGAAGCAGTTGCATTTATTTTGCTACTAGTTTTCGAAAATTATAAAATAATTCAACAAATTAAGATGAAAAAATTCCTGCTGCTTTGTGAACCTACTAAATTGAATTAAGGCAGAGCTTCTAGTTGTTATCATATAATATTTCAGTACAATCGGAAGCATTCACAAATTTCAAAAATAATTACTATTTTTGAAAAGTTTTTATTCAGGCTAGTAGTTCAAGAATTTATATTAAAGAATACTATTGTAACGTATTGGAACAATTGGCAAATTGGAATGCATTTTCTACCCGGCCAAGAACGTCATCAGCAATCTTCATTGTCCATTATCAATCTGTAAACATCATCTATTAAACTCACCGTTTTTTGAGAATAAAAACTTTTCACTTAAATAAATATTAGTTCAAATCCTTCTCTAATTAATAATTACTATTTTTGTTGTATATAAACGATACATTGAACGTTCTACATACATTGAGAGGTTTTCTGTATGCTGATGTTCTTGAACTGAATTGCACGATTAATATTTGTATGCAGACTACTGATTCCTGATGTGTGGAAAATTTTATAATTTTGAACGTTTCAAAGTCGAAAGAGATGTTTTTTGGCGTCAATGCTAATGCTTATGGACTTATTGATATACATACATAGTTTCATGTATTAAGGTTTTAAAAATTTATGTTGATGATGGGCTTTCGTTTTTTTAACATATTAATATCATACTTGCCTTAACTTACCTAGGAAAATTATAAAACTAATTGCTCATTTACTTCTTATGTCATTGTTCATGTATGGCTTGGAGATTTTTTCCCAATCAAACGCCATGAATTTATTAAGATTGAGACGTATGTGTTTAAATAGGATCATTCGTTTTGTCTACCGACTGCGACCTAGGGATCATATATCGGAATCTGGTTTGACTTCGTGAATTGCACTTTTTCGGACTTTATTAATGTAAGATTGCTGACTGTTTTTTATAAGTTAGTTAGTCTAAAAATTTTGCTGGAATCAGTTTTTCGAATTCTTCGTGAACTTGCTCCCTGATTTGTCCCAGGTATAATACGACTATTATGCAAAGATTCAACAAATTAAGACGAAAAAATTCCTACTGCTTTGAGGACGTACTAAATTGAATTAAGACAGACCACCTAGTTGATATCATATAATAGTTCAGTACACGCAGAGAAAAAACATGGTTGTGGTAAACAAAATCGAAGAGCCACATATTATGATAAAATTTATGATTGTAGTCAAAATATATTATGATGGATATAAGTGTCATGAAATATCATATTATGATTAATTATCATCATAATATTTCATCATAATATTTTGTTATTAATCATAATTTGCTCGTATAACACCATATTATAACCTAATATAATCACAAAATTGTAATACATGATCATATTATGACATATTATAGTTTAAAGTAATCATATTATGTTCAGAAATAATCATATTATGATTTACAGTAATCATTGATGATGAAACACTAAAATAATTTTCCCTTTTAGCGTCTAAGCAGCATTTTTAAGGTTGTTCAGCTTTATATGGAACCTATTTTCATTTATTTTTTAGGAAGCCTGCTGCTTACAAACATTTTTCAAATTAATTCATGAATAGCGCCCAATGATTTCGCAAGCTCTTGTAGATTTTGACAACCATCTTCCTGGAGTAATACCTTCAATCATTGGTTTTCGAACTTATTTGACATATCGATGAGCTTAAGCAGCACCTTTTTCAAAATGTTGACAAAAAATTCAACATAAACTTTGTTGCTAAATGACAGATATGTAAATATGAAAATTCAAAATTACATGAAAATTACTAAATGCAAAAACCGAGTTCAAATGATATGCCATTTATTATTAATCCAGCTTTTTAAAATATACAACTAAAAATAAAACATATACGATTCAACCTCAAACTGAACTACAAAAAGATTAAAGCTAAAAACAAACTACATAAAGTTCGGCTATTATTTATTGCAAAATTCTAACATTCTACTATCAAGAACTACTATACAACACCGCTTTAACTTTCTTTTGACAACAGCCCAGAATTGTTCAATATATGCTTAACACATAAGTAAAAATCTCAATCACAGCACAAGAATTTGCAATTCCATTTACATAATTTCACTTTCCAGCTCAACGCCTGTAAAAAAAATTACAAAATTTCTCTTCAAAAATCTTTAAAAATCCTTAAATTTGTGTAAATTTATATAGAAACACTCTACGAAAATAGTAGCAAATGAAAAAAAAAAAAATTGTCAAATATTGCAGTTCAAATTGATGTTTATTTTTTGCTTATGGACCATAATATCAATTTATGAAAAAACTTTGATGGAGAATACTGTACAATTTTGTAAACATTTTACAATTCTAAAGCAAAAAAACAAGCATTTAGCCAGTTGTCTATCAACCCTGGCAGCTAGAGCCTCAATATGACTTCTTAATAAAAGTTTGTTTTTCCAAAACTTTTCAAATTGATTGTCAAAATGAATGCGAATAGATTTTATGATATTTTTTTGCAGATTTCAATTGTTTGGTTTGCAATTGCAATCAATTCTAATGTAACATTTTAGTTATGCAAATATTTTGATGTGTCTTGTTTGTTATTTTGGCCAGAACTTTGGCAAATGATTTTTATAGAACTTACAACACAAATACGAATAGATATGCATTGAAAAATCAATTTGGGTTTTTGTACATTTGGTAAGTTTGTTTAAAATTAAAACACAATAATGTAGTTTGGAATATTTTTTATTATTTGGGTTGAAATTAAATATTGTTTTCAATTACAAATTTTGCAACTACGACTAGTTTTGTATAAAGATAAGCCGCAATGGATGATATGTGTATTGTAGGGCATCATTTATTATGTCACAATGAACTGCATGAAATTATTTTAAATACTAATTATAAGGAATTAAACCTCATATTCAAAAGCAATTATGGGAGACAATAAAATTTTATTAAGCTCTTTTTGCTTACATACTTGCTCTTGTAAACCTCTCATAACCATAATAATTGGTTTGGAATGTAATGAAAAATAATTGTACATTAACTTTGTTTTTCAATTCCAAATGTAATCAGAGATAGTAAACAAAAGAAAAGTAATACTGTTATTTAAAGAAAGCTGGAATTTACAAAAAAAAAACAAAATTTGGGATCCCTGCAATAATGAGTTAAGTGTTTTGGCAACTACCATATGTGCTATGAACTCGTGTGAAATATATTTTCGATCTGCCAACTCTTTTATATAGAAACACGTGTTCAAAAAAGACGCCTCCGCGATTTTTTTTTAACAATGAAAAAATTAGAAATTCGTGCTTTCATTAAATATTTATATAAACAAGGTTTATCGGGACAAAAAATGTCTTAGGTGAAAGTGTTCCTTCATATGCAACAAGTGATCGAGTTCATTTAATTTTATATGAAGAACTACAGATGAAAAAGCTTTTTGCAAGATGGCTGCCGCATTTGTTAGCAGTCGACCAAAATGCAAAGGAATGAAAATTTCTCAAACTTGTTTGGATAGTTTTAAGAAAAATAAAATGGATTTGAAGCGTCGTTTCATAACTGTTGATCAGACATGGATCCACCACTATACTCCGGAAACAAAAGAACAATCCAAGCAATGGACTGAAGCTGGAAAAAGTGCCCCAAATAAGGCAAAAATAATTCAAGCGGCTGTTAAGGTTATTACAACGGTTGTTTGGGACTTCAAAGGTATTTTATTAATTGCCTATCTGCAAAAGGGTAAAACAATAAATTCAGAGTACTATTGCAACATTTTGGATCAACTAAGTGTAAAAATTCGAAAAAAAAAACGTCCTGGCTTACAACACAAAAAAATAGTTTTTCATCAAGTGTTTTAACAATGGCAAAAATCAACGAATTAAAGTACGAGTTGCTTGACCAGCAACCATATTCTCTTGACTTAGCGTCCAGTGACTTTTACCAGTTCCCAGATCTAAAAAAAAATCCTAGCTGGCAAGCGTTTAACCGCAAATGAAGATGCAATTACAGTTGTAAACCACTATTTTGAAGGCCTTGAGGAAAACTATTTTAATCAAGAGATATAATTTCTAGATAAGCGTTGGACTAAGTGTATTGTAGTTTCAGGAGATTATATTGAAAAATAAAATGTTTTTGAAAAACTAGCTATTCTCTTTCAGTGCTAGACTAAGAAGATTTATTATATTTATATATAAAGTAATGCTTGCAAAAACGTTTGCTATCCCTTCTTTACGACAAACAGTTTTAGTCATTGCAAGTACCCTAAACAAATTTCATGTCAGAACCACACTAGGCATCACTACCCTAAGTTGCGTATGAGCAATATTAAATATTTCTTATACGTAACCCTTTCATAATAACAGTCTTCTAAAAGATTTTCAAACAATGCATTTAAAACAAATTAAAAAGAAAATAGATATTCAAGTAAATCTAAAGGTTATTATGTTATTTATAAAGCTATTATAATACTAAGTGTTGCATAGTTAAAACAAAACTCTTTTTAATTCATTTAACAGCAAGAATTACAGTAAAGAAGAACAACACGGTAGTAGTATTATATAGCAATAATATATATTGCATCATTTAATTTAATCCCTAAAGAAGAAAGTTAAAAGATTTTTTAATTAAATACTTGTAAACGCCAATATATTGGTAGGAGGAAAAAAATACTAAAACATTAATTATCACCTCCACTAGCTGCCGTAGTAAAGAAACAGAAAAAGAACAAAACTATAGTCAAGTCCTTAGGTCCTGCAGCAACTTAAAATGCACAAGACACAAACATAACAACTGCAATTAGTTCTTGCTGGCTATTTGTCTGGACAAAACAGGCCAATAGATTGGCATATTCTTTTAAATCTATTTTTTTAATTCATACTAGAGGTTGAAGATGTTTTTATAATTTGTGTGCTTTTCTATAAACTTTCTTTCAAATGAAAATTTTCAATTTAAATTGTGCTGTGGCAATATCTTGAGAGTTTCAACTAACTAAATATTAAATATTTTGCTTTTGCTTTTACTTTATTAAAGCGATTTAAAACAGTTTAATTTGTGTTTAGTGGGTAGCAAATTGAAACCATTTTAAGTAAAGACAAAAAACTCAATTAGCAATTTCTTAGAATAGAATATTGTTTTAAAATTATTATAATTACAGAATATTTTAGATTTGTATTTTGGTAAAAGTTTGGATATTTTTTTTACACTAATAAGCAAAATCAAAAACAAAATTTTTTAAGCAGTTTTCCTAGTATTTTAGCAATGATTGAACCCAACAAAGTGTCAGATTCTTTTTAAATTTTGCTTTTCATTGCTCAACAATTGATTGATTTATTTTGTTGATAAAATAATTTTCTAAAATATAAAGTGTTTAAAAAATGCTTCTATAGTAAGGCCGAATTTTATGTGAACACCATATTAATTCATCAATAATTCGCATTTTATTCACTGAATTTTACTCTATTTAAAACAGCCGCATGACTAACACTCATCACAGCGAAACAAAAACGGCATAAAATGTGTTTGTTAACTTTATAGACAAATTAATTATCAATCATTTATTAACGTGGCAAGCATCCTTAATCATTCAAGATTAAAAAGAGATAACAAGTTCCTTTGGTTTATTATTATTCTGTAAGCAAAATATACATTGTTTTTCAATTATTTGAAATTTCCTTATATACTTACTAATAATATGTTAAAATAATAGCTTTTGAAATGCTCAAATACGAGTAAGTGTTTAAAAAAGTAAAAAAAAAGAAAAGATAAATTTAAATTAAACCACAATTTCCTGTTACGTTCTTTTTATTTTGTTGTTAAAGACATTTTGCTGCCTGCTTTTTTTTTTTTTGTCCTAATATTCAATTTAATGTCAAACCCTTATCGGAAGCTTAAATACTTAAAAAGTTAATTTATAGTAAATGTTTTTTCTTTGTTATTTCATGCAAAAATTAATCTTAACTTTCTTGTGCATGACTTCATTCAGTTTTTGCTGGAGCAGGGAAATACTTCTGTGACACAAAAGAAAGTGGGTGAAATTTTACGGAATGCTTTTTATTTATTTTATTTTTTTATAAAGACTCTGTTATTATTTAAATGGTTTGATTGATTTGCTGTAAAGTGTGACAGGAAAAGGGTGCAAAAATATATGTAGCAGAAATAAAATCAATCCAGAGCGATCTTTATGTGCCCTATATTAGTTATAAGGAATTTTGTTATAAAGAGTTATGGACACTAAATAATACTAGTATTCGTCACTTAGTTCTTGGTGTTAAAACGATTTAGTACTTAATAATGTTCTTGAGCAAGTGGACTAATTTAATTCATCTGTAAACAGGACTGGATTTTCAAATCCCGTAATTTTAAAAATGTAGATTTCTCGAAATCTAAGAGTTTTCGGAATTTTTAGGATTTTTGTTTCTTATGAAAACAAATTGGTTTATTAATAATAAAAACTTTTGGTTTTTTTAAAAAAGTAATTTTTGTTAAATATAAACATGTTTGAAAACAAATATTTTCCGTCCTCATAGCTACATATAATTTTTTAATTTACTAAAAGTTTATAAAGCTAATTTTGTATTTTATAAACAAAATTTTATAAATTATTTATAATTTAAAAACGTAATAAACTTTACATACATTCTTAATTTTAATGACTTTCAGAATCCATTATGTCGTAGCCTTGTTCGCCACTTTTATATATTATATATAAAAAAGCTCATAATTATAAAATCCAAAAAACTTACTTCAAATAGATAGATTTAAAGAAGTTAGTCCGCTTTCACACGTTTCAATTCTGACTCCTCAAGGCAAGTACTTTTGGGTGAGAAGGGAAAAGAGCATAAAAGGTGTACATACTTGACAATACTAGTATATTTTCTTGCTTCCTTTTGTTTTCTTCATTTATTTACTCCATCTGATTCTGCGCAAAGTTGTTTGCAAGAAAAAATAAAAACTTGATGGTAAAGAGCACGAAAATTGAAGATACGCTTATAAACGAAATAACAGTTTTAAAAAAGAACTGAACATAAACTGTTCAGTTTTAACTGAAACGTGTGAAACAGCACTTATTATATGATTATAAACCCTTAATTTCTTGATAATTTTAGTCAGGCTTGAGTTTATTAAATTTAATTTTCATTAAATTATTTTTTACTTAAGTTAGGAATTACAACTTGAAAAATTTTATTATTAAAAATTTTTGATAATTTTTCTTGACTGGGATTCGAACCTGGGTTGTTGAATTTACATATGTTTCGAGAAATCCCACTTTCTCTCATCAGAATTCTTTGCATTTTAACCCTTAATAATATATATTTTGCAATAAGTTTCCTTAATATTTATTAAGTTTGTTTGTTTATTTATTTTATACCAATTTGTTGTAATCAGTCTACATACTTTTATAAAGCTATTAAATATAAAAATAAGTTATTAATTTTTAGGTTAAAATTGCCAAAATTATAACGGATTACTTTTGGGACATTGCAAACAAAAATAAGTACTTTTTCTAGTAGATTTCTAAGTTGGTCGACAATTTCCTATTACTTTTTAACTCAATTTGTAAGTGAAGTTTTTGCTGGAATTACATTCACCCCTATTCTGACTCTCGATTCGAATCGAAATTTTTTCCGTTTGACAAATTTGGTATTCAGAGTTTCGATTCCGCTACGTTTCTTTCGATTGTAGGTATTCTGTATTACGATCGTAGTTACGTTTTTCTATGCTCATATTTTAGCAGCGGAATTTTTTTTGATTACTCTTTTTATAAACTTAAAAAGTGTTTAATTTAGAAAATGTAAGTATAAAATTTTTAAAAAGTGATTTATATTATACCCCTATCGTGAATAAAAATTCCACATGATATTTGTTTCCTTTTCACATTTTCCTTTAAAAATTCCCTGTTAAAAAAATAACAGGGCACAAATTTTATGTGGAATTTTTACTCACGATAGGGGTGATAAATTTTTGTTGTATGCCCAATCAAGAGGTGATATGCAGCAACAAAGAACATGGTTAAACAAATGTGTAATGGTAGATCGAAGGAATTTTGAATTAATGTTACTACAAACAGGAAAGCAGCCTATTTATTTATTTTTATTTAATGTCAACAAAACAGGATATTGCTTGCGGCTACCATACACGATCCAAGGAGGAAGTTCAGGTATTTTCTTTTCAAGCTTTTCAAGCCTTACCTCTGCGTTCTAAGTCACGTTGTTCTCCTCTTCCACCAATAAAGCCACTGCTATGGATTCCATTTCTCCTTCAAACAAAAATTATTACCTTTTTATTATTATTAATTCACACGACTCTTGTATTATTTTATTTTTATTATTTATTAATCGCACACATTTTTTTATTCTCCAATTTTTATTGTTTGTTGTGACTTTTGTTTATTAAAATAGTAACAAACTTGCTCATTTCTTTGTTTCTATTCCACATTTCATAGCAACAAATTGGTTTTGTAAACATTGTTGTCTCCTTCTTGTTCTTTCGATTCAGTTTTTGTTTGGAATACCAATTTTCAATCGTAGCGTAACTGAATGCGGTAATCGAAACTCAGTATATGGATGTTTAAAAATTCGTTAGAGAAAAATCATATGTCATTTCGAATTTAATTTCTATATTAATTTAAAAGCAATATGATATTATCGTTCGACCTTAAAAAAACTTTTCAAAAAAATATTAAGGCATTAAAAATTAAAGAGAATCTTAATTTAATTTTGTTTCCAATATATGACGCTGACGCAAAACACACTCAACGCATGTGGGCAAAATTGTTAACAAATTGTTGTATGCTGATTGCATTTCTCACCCTGCGAAAGAAATAATTAGACATATTTTTTATTCAATATTTGATATCATATCATTACGGAAATTAAAAGGTTTCAGTTGCGTTGATGATTTCATTCGTCTTGCAATCAACGTTTTTAATTCATTACTAATAACAAATATTTCTGTTTCTTTATGAAATTCACTATTCAATTTTGGATTTCTTTTTTTCAAAAAATTTAAAAGTTTTGAGTAAATAATCCTTAATTCTCTGGTTTCACCAGTTCATCGCTTAATATGCAATCACTTTTTGTTATATCTTGGAGTTTAAACACGCCATCACTGTTCCTTTAACCGGATTTAAAATGACAACTATTTATTTCAGTAAAACAAATAGTGCCTTCGAGTTTAAATTAATTTTTATTCTTCACCTTTCCATTCTTTACCTTCATTTCTTTAACATACTTTTGTAAAATTTTAATTTTGTTGGTAGCTTTGTATATAATTTTGAACAGTTTTTGACCCTTTTCAATTTGTGATTTAATGTGGAATCTGTTTATTTTCCCGTATTAAAAATGCTAAAATAAAACATTGATATACGACGTTAAGTAAAGATGTTTTCTATTTGTATATGCCAAAAATCTTTTTTTTTTTATTCGGGATTTATTAATACCGAAAAATCCTGAGATTTTCAGGATCGAAATTTCGCAATTGGCATCCTTAGTAAATATTCACTATATGTCGACATACATGTAGCAATAGCTTTTAGAATTTTCACAGTTGAAAACATTTACTCCAACCAAACTTAACACAACTTAACATTTGAAATGATGAGGTAAAAAATGTGTAAAAGGAAATCATTACAGAAAATGTGACAGTTCTTTCTTTTACATTTGATTAATTTATTTAAATAAATACATATTTTACTACTTGTGTGCATGTCGACACATTTAAAGGCAATTCTGATTTGGATATTTTAAAAATACACTGTGTTGCATAACTATAAATACATAGAATATTGCTCTATTTTATAAGTTAAAGAAACAAATATTATTTAATATAAATAAAAATCATTTTTATTTATTTTACCTTTTGAAAATATGTATATAAAGAAATTACTTAGGGTTTCAAAACTACAAATACACTGGAACGTGCACACACCGCCAGAAACTTAGTTATGCCTCGAATGGAATCAGATGGCTTGAATCAGAAAAACTGAATTTATTAAATTGAAAAGCAATTTCACAGCAGCCACTAATCGTGCAGATGATCTTTATGGACGAAGATTAATTGAAATAGTATTGTTAAAACCAGCACCTGGTTTTTGTAAAAGTGTTTCGCTTCGCAACGTTCCTTTAGAAATATAATAGTAGAGCAATTTATAAAATATTTTTATCATAGTTATAGATTTGAAAACCCGTTACTTAAACTGCCATACCAAGACAATTAGAATTTGAATGTAAGGTAATGCCTCTCTAATAAAATGAATTTAATTAGGGTAATAAAACTTATTTTTCAACATTGTGTTGGAAGAATATTGATCGAGATACACTAACATTACATGTCATCTTGATGGTATGTTAGATGAATTGAAACCAGCTAACTGCGAATTGAAGACGATGCAATCTTTTTTGAAATGCTATCTTGGCAGAAATATTTGAAAATTGTATTGTCTATTTAAAGCCTACTTATGCAGATTTTTATTTAAATACTCTGACCAGTCTGCAGACAATTGTCTCAAACTAATTTTGTCCCGCAAAATACGAATTTCGCAAAATTTAAAAGACTTTGAATCCTGTAAATAAATTTCAAATTTGTTTATTTTCAAACCGTGTAGAAACAGAAATAGGTGTATTCGAGAATTGCTGTTTTCGGTTTTTTTTTCGATTTTTTACTCAAACCAGGAAAGTCCAAAAAAATTTAAAAATTGTTTTTTTTTTTCAAAATTAGTTACGTTTGGATAAGGCTGGAAGTGTTAAATTTACTTAAGTAAGTCAAAATTAACTTAACTTAATTACGCATTAAGTTATCTCTCCGGATTATATAAAAGTAATACACAGGGTGGAGCAAAAGTAATCCTCCTATCAGAAAATGCTATAAATTTTGCGATTGGCCCCTAATGTCAGTTCTGTTTTGACATTTGTGTAGTAAATACATGCGAAAAATACGTTAATAAACAATGTTACACTACACTGCTCCAGAACGCGGAATATTGCTGACTATTTATTTGACCAATCATCGGTCGGTGACTTTGGCACAACGTGAATTTCGTCGCAGATTTCCTGGCCATCCAACGCCTACTGCTAAAACACTGCGACGTTTAGCCGCTCGCCTCGAAGAGTCTGGCACAACACGAGATGCTGCCAGGCGTGGCAGACCCCGGAGTAGCCGCTCTGCAGAGAATATTGCTGCTGTAGCCGAGGATGTCATGGAAGCGCCATCGACATCAACCAGACGACGTTCCACGCAACCGGGTATCAGTCGACGGTCTTTACAGCGAATTTTGGTACAATATTTGAAGATGTTTCCGTACAAAGTCCAGACGGTGCATCAGCTGTTAGCTGCTGACCGCCAATCGCGTGTAACATACGCTCAAGCCATCCTTAATCACCACCAAGAGGAAGATGATTTTTCATCAAAAATCATGAGTGATGAGGCGGTTTTATGTCACCAAGCCTCAGACTCTTGCAGCTCTTAAAGACAATATCCGTCAAGAATGTGAAGACCTATCGCCGGAAGTTTTGGCCAAAGTGATGGAAAATGTCATAAAAAGAACTCAAATGAGAATCAGCTGTGGCGGCGGCCATTTACATGACATCATATTCTCGACTTGATGTAAGAAAAATTAAAAGACCAAATAAAAATAATCCACAAGAAGTATCAAAGTTTTTCATTTTTTTTTTTTTTTTATTACAGCCAAAAAACATCGGGAGTTTACTTTTGCGCCACCTTGTACATATAGTCCCGAAAAGAATTTCTATAAAGAAAAAAATTGCGAATTTTTTTTGAGAAAACTGCCAAAATAATTGTCTTTTTATATGTTTCAACTTTGGATGTGTTGTTTAAAAATAAAGTGTGGTTAAATTGTAAGGGCCGATGTTGAATGTGAACCACACCTAAACGCCAAGCTTTTTTCCGAATTTTATTTGACATTTCTCTATTTCAGACTTACTCAATTTGAACCATTGAGAGCTACACAATCCAACAACGTGTTAAAGTTATCCAGACTTATTATGAAAATGGGCTCAATTTTCGAAGAAAATCATCTTCAGTGATGAGGCACATTTTCACCTCAGTGGATTCGTCAATAAACAGAATTGCCGCATTTGGGCGAATGAGAATCCAAGAGTGATTGTCGAAAAACCAATGCACCCACAAAGAGTGACTGTTTGGTGCGGTTTATGGGCTGCCGGCATCATCGGGCCGTATTTTTCCAAAATGAGGCCGGTCAGGCAGTTACTGTGAATGGTGTTCGCTATCGTGAGATGATAACGAACTTTTTATGGCCCGAATTGGAAGATATGGATGTGAACGATATGTGGTTTCAGCAGGACGGTGCCACTTGCCACACAGCTAACGAAACAATGGCTCTTTTGTGCAACAAATTCAATGGCCGTGTTATCTCACGTAATGGCGATGTTAATTGGCCGCCAAGATCATGTGATTTGACACCGTTGGACTTTTTTCTTTGGGGTTATTTGAAAGAAAAGGTGTACGTCGATAAGCCAGCAACAATTCAAGAGCTAAAGGATGAGATAATTCGGCACATTAACGGCATAGAACCTCCATTATGCCTCAGGGTCATCGAAAATTTGGACCATCGGATGGAGGTGTGCCGCCGTGGTCGCGGCGCCCATTTGGCCGATATTTTGTTTCATAATTGAGTAATACCAATATATCATAATGAAATAAAATTACAATAATTTCCTAAATAGTTTGTGTTTTATTCAAAATCAACATCGGCCATTGAAATTTAACCACCCGTTAATTTTTTGTCTGATAATCAAAAATAAAAATTTTTTTTGTGACAATAAACATGAATGTTTTAATCTTAGATTAAATTTCTTTACATACCAGGGATTGATTGTTCTTGACCTCCGTAAAAAACGTAATTCATTTAATTTTCTCTTACTGTTTGCTTAAAAATATTTTACTGTTTTCCTTTAATTATCCTTTGCTTTGTTAAAGAACCTTAAAAATTTTATTTTGTTACAATGTATAATTAAAAGTTTCCTTTGTCTAACAAAGAGAAATAGAGAATGAGAAAAAAACTCAACTAAAAGGTATTTTAAATCATTTTTTCAATAAAATAAAATAAAATGAAATAAATGCTAGTTTTATATCAACATCTGCAAATTAAAATAAAATAATTTGTCAAAGATATAATATTTTGTGGTATAATAAAATTAAATATTTTTAACACTAGGATTACATTAAATTAATCATTTATCTTTAAATAACAATTCTTAAATAAGTTGGTAAACATATTCAATTCTTATGCACTACTAATTTGCTTTTATTTGTAAGCATACTTGAGTCAGCAAAGAGCCTCATTTATTCCAGGTTAACACATAATTTCCATTTGGGAATCCATTATACTCGTTACAAACATTACACAAACTATTAAAATCTGCAATCAAGAATTATGCAAAGAATGTGGGCTGTTGCTTTTCCCAGAAATTACTAATAATAGGCATTGTTAAATACTTAACGCCTGTTTACCATTAAAATACATATTAACAGAATAAGGTATGTACATATAATGTCCATAAATAATTAGCTTATTAAGGAAATTAAGGATTTAGTTTTTTCTTCAATTCCTGAGATTCGGTCTTAACAGATTATGCAATAACTAGGAATAATTTATCATTTGCTCTATTTTTAATAACCAAAGCTTCAGATTAGCAGAGAAAATTTTTACATAATTTCATTCTTTGATCAGATTAAATCTGGTCGTATAAACATGTTTTAATATTCATATAAAAACAGCAATTGAATACTTTAAGAAAATCTAAAAGAAGAATCAAAAATAAATTTCCTCTAATAAAGATACGTTTCTTTTGGTTTTTGCATTAACTGTTGCAAACTATTTCGCGTGCAAATATTTCAAAGAACACACTTGCTGTCTTATACACCCACCACAATATTAGATACCATATTGCATATGTCTAGTTAAACCTAAAAATTAAAACACATTCCATTCCAACTAAATGAAATTTAATACGTCTTGTTGATTTGCAAATTCTTTTCCCATAATATTGTGCCCCAATTGCGACTCACACTACAGTGTGTCGCAACTAATTAAAAAGAATTGAAATAATCAATAAAATATTGTATTTATTGCACTGTTGTGAATGCTAGTTTCTCTAACTTGGCCACTTCATTTTGGTCTCATTGTTTAAGTTCTGTGTAAATTTAAAAACTATGAAAAAAAAACACACAAGTCATGGTGTAAAAAGTTGTCATCCCATCTCCAGTGTTTCGTAGTTGCAAAAAACAGAATCTATCATAAACAAAAAGAACAGAATCTATCAACAATAACAGATATTGCTGATATTGTCAACCAACGGTAGACGCAGCAATAAAAACAACAACAAATTTGTAATAATAATTCAGCGGCAAAAATTGCAAGTGCTTCCATTTGCAGGCCTTATAGAAGACCTGGTTACACATTCTAAAAGATTCGATATTCATTCCACTATGCCTTCTTTAAGAAGGTATTCTAGAAGGCATTTCATATACACATTCAAAATTGCGTTTCAAAAGAATGTAAAAAAATCATGATTTCAATAGAATAAAATTATTTATTTAGCAGACCTTTAATTACGCCTTCCAAGAGGCATTACTTGGTAGATCTTTCAATTCTCAAGTATGCCTTCTATCAGGCATCTAACCAGTAGCGAGTAGGCAAGGCCATGTCAAATTGAAACGATTTTATAATTTGTGACTGCAACATAAGGCCTCTCTACAGTATGTTTTTTTAGCTGGGAATAGGAGGAATACACACGCATTATAAACGTATGTAAAATGGTGAGCTAAATAGATGATGTTCACAAGTAGATCTTGGACAATAAGCATTGCTGATGACGGCCTTGGCAGGGCAGAAAATGCATTTTAATGTGCCAATTGTCTAAAAAGATTATTTTACTAATGGTACTCTTTGAATTATTAATTAAAATGAACTCAAGCCAAACAAAGTTTCTCTAATAATAAATTATGAAAAACATATTTAAATTTTTTTTCTTGATGTATGATTGCTTTCTACCACACTTGACCTTTAATGATTTTCTTAAATTAATATAGGTGTTTCATATTTAACTTGTATTTATCTACATATATTTATATATTTATATATAAAACATTTTCTGCTTTTATCGCAAGTTGTTTTAAATTCCCAAATGATTTAATAAAATAGAGCATTCGTGTATTTTTGTTTATATATAAATGTTGTCTAAAACTGTGTGTAATTTCGTTTTATATTTCTTTGTAAAAATATAAAAAAATGAGACATAGAGTCAGTGAATCAGTCTGTCAGTCAAACAGGCAGACAGACAGACAATTTATTTAAATGAATGTAGCAATTCTATGCTTCTAAACAAATAAATTGCTTTTAAATGGAGCAGAACGAATAAATGCATAATATTGAAGGTTATTTTATATGAATAAAATTGAATAAACACGGAAACTCTGATGTGGCTGAATGAACTGATAGGAAAATTGCTGTTAGTAATGGGATAATGTTTTTCAAAGTAACATCAATAAAATAACTTAACAAGAGCTTTATAAAATTGTAGTTAAAACTGTTGAAAAATTAAATTCAAGGAAAGTTAAAGTTATATGTCGAAGATCAAACGTTTTTGTGAGGGATATTCCTTTTAAAGGTTTCATCTTAATTTAAAATAAAATACCTTACATACATTCAATTACATTTTCATTGCATAAACACTGCAGCTTGCTGTAGGTGGTACATCATCATTTTTAGTATTGCTACTGGTATCTCCCGAATTACAACACCGACATGAATGCTACATTAACGAACTCTTCTCATTAAGCTGACTAATTTTTAAACGTTGTTGTCAAATTATTAAGAATATAATGAAAGTATGTCTCCAGTCAGGTGCAATCTGCGAAAACCCCCTGCAAATGAATCACCTTATATAATTTAAATGAAATAATTTACAGTACATTTTGCTTATAGTCACAATCTTCAATGCACAAAAATTATTGACAATATCGCTAATGTGACTAAAAGCGCAATTTTTGTATATGCCATATAAAGGCATATAACCGAATTTTAATATAGTCAAATATAGTGATTATAAAAAAGCATTTATTTATAATTTTAATTACATTACATGTACATTTTTTAATCCATTTACATATGTACATACATATGTATAAACACATTTATTTAATTGAATAGAAAATTCCTTGGCTTTGTTTAAAAGCATCAAACTTGTGACAACGGAATCATGACTTTGCATTTCATTGAACCACACAAGTAGAGCACTCTCCACAATTCACTCTTCACTCTTTCTTTGACGTTTGGACTTTAAATTAGACGACTGCGCCAGACCAGTCATATACTCGGCAATAGATGTCAACAGTATTCATTGAATTTACATTTAATATTCTTATTGAGTGGTTTATGATTTTAATAATTTTCTGTAATTTTTTTATGTGATTATAACCCTAATTATATGTACATATGAAGTGTTGCTTATGCTAGATGTAGATGGCAAATAGACAAAATGTGACTGTATCGCAAATTGGACAATAACGTTATAAATTTACATGAAAATGGGCAAATAAATGTCTAAAAATCAAAAATTTTGCATATATGGCTAATGTGACAATAAGCGGTAGTGACTATATGCGAAAAGTACTGTATATATATTAAACAAGGCAACAGCAACAACTCTTCTCAAACTATGTTATATATATAATTGCATACGAACTTATATTTGCAAAAAAAAAAAATGATATACTTATTCCAATTTAGCTATGTCTGTCTGTATAAAACACTCTAACGTAAGAAAACCACAACTAAACTAAACAGAATTTCCAGAAAAATATTTTCCATTTCGCCGGAAAGTTTCGTATTAAAAATCATTAAAATCGATGTAGTAGAAGCAGAGTTACGGACCAAAATGTGAGACAACCTACATCACCACTTCTTTGCAGATAATACTAAAGGTACGGTCACACTTTACAAATATTTACTCAAAGAAGCGTAACCTCTTGTTTTAGCACAAATTTGTTTTACGTTGTCTACTCTTACAAGAGTTTTGCAAGATCAAACAGCATTCAATAAATTAAAACTAAATATTTGTTATGCTTTGCTCTAAGTAAGAAAAGTTTTTTTAAATAAATAAACGAGTTCAAATAGCAAATTACACACAGCTTGTAGTTACGTTTCTAAAGGAGAATAGGGTTCAAGTTCTTGATTGGCCGGCACAATCACCCGGCTTGGACCCCATTGAAAACCTCTTTGAAATATTCAATAGGAGTATTTCGGAAAAGCGATTGCAAAATCATAATGAACTTTTTGAAAATTTAGCAGCTGTGTAGAAATGTATTCCCAAATCGGTAATAAATAAATTAATAGAATACATGCCGCGGAAATGTGCCGAAGTAATAAAAAATAAAGGATCCCATACTAAATTGTTGATTTTGTTTTGCACACCTTTATATTATGAATTGAATAGTTTTATTTTAATTGTATAGATATAAATAGTTTAATTTCTATTTTTATTAATCTTATTATAGAGTAGTTACTTGAATGAATATAAAATTTGGAAATAGTTTTTTGTTTTTAATAAAATATATACCGGAAATATCTGTTTATTTGTAAGTACAGAGTTTGTTGCTATTGTTTTGCACGACACTATATTTTAATTTACATGATCAATAACCTGAAATAAATGACTATTTAAATCTAAATTATATGTATTTAAATCTCTATAAATATGTTTTAGTAATAAGTATTTACAAACCTGCCAATAATTAATATTCTGCATAAATATTGTTATTAAGCTAAAATAATACAAATACATGTGCTTATCACAACATCACAAATTAGTTATTGTGTAATTAAAATGTTTTTCCCCTCACATTTGTTAGTATGTATTTACATATTATTTGAACCTGTATTTGAATTTTCTTATAATATATTTTGCAAACAAAGTTTGTAGTTTATGAAAATATTTTTATATAATTAAAATTATTAAATTTAATTTTATGAAATTGTATGATTTAATACAATTTTCAATTATAACACGACACACAGGCAGACAATATTTGTTGAAATAACTTAGATTTAATTAGCATAGTTTACCAAGTAAATTTATGCATGACTGTATTTGCTCCGCACGCATGTGTCAATGCACAGAAATAAATTTTGAAATATTTTCGAATTTTTGTGATTGGTTTCATGGCGTATTGGTGATGTGAAAAGTATATTTTCTTAATATTGCTGAATAACTATTGCAATGAGATTTGCGTCAGCAACTTTTCTTTGCAGAATATGGTATAAGAAGTTTTCAGAAATAAATATTAGTCATTTCCACCAAAACATTTCTTGTTGCTTTCTAAGACGGGATGTATTTTACATACATATGTACTGTCACTTTTCTTACCCATATATAATTCCGTATGTATGTCAAAATTTCCATTTTACATACGATTCATAATTTTTGCTATCACACCTGCTTATGTTTTTTCCGTAGGACATAACCTATAAATGTAAACAAAAGCTGACTTTTTAACGTGTATAAATTTCAAGAATTGCTTCTTTTGGCCAATCTAACTGTAATAAATATTTAATTTATTAAAAATCGAAAAATACTTACTTTTCCATGTTCATTGTTCATTTTCTTAAATTTTCCTTTACAATATATTTTTTCAAACAGTTTTGTTTCAAAACAAACCAGCTGTTTTGTTTATGTTTGTCCTCCCGAAATTGGGATTTACCGATCATAAATGTTTGAATTATGTAAGTATCCAATCAAATTTCACCAAAAATTAGTAATAAATTAAGCCAAAGCACATCTACAAATTTTGTTAAGATCGTTCCATAATTGATCATAGCTCCCATATAAGCCCCATTTCCGAAAATCACTTTAATGTGTATAACTCTCTTAAAACTGTTGGTATCTAAATAATATTGAACACAAATATGTGTTGTGTATTTGCAAATAATATGGTAGAATTTTATGATGATCGGTTCATAATTAGTCGTAGCTCCCAAGTAAGGCCCACTTCCGTAAATCACTTTAACGACCATAAATCTATTGAAAATGATGTTATCAAAATAAAATTCAAAAAAAATAAATTTCATATATAAAATAATGATGACACCTAATTTTATAATGGTAGGTCCATAATTAGTCAAAACGCCCATATAAGACCCTGTTTGTAATTCACTTTAACCTCCATAAAAGTATTTTTAAAAGTATTTATATCGAGATAAAGTATATGGGTCATACAAATATTTATACTGACGGAAGTCATGGCAATACATTTTTGGATGATCGGTCCATAATATGTAATATCTCCCATCTTATTTCTGAAAAACTGTATAATACATATACTGGGTGTAGGGTATTATATAGTCGATCTTGACCGACTTACTTTCTTACTTGTTTTAAGGTGGTCTTATGGGACTTAAAAACATCAACGAAAATCAAGTCATATTAATAAAATTTAAAAGATTTCGAATCAAAATTTTACATTTATGGTAGTTTGGCAAACTGTGGCTTGTGCTAACTTCCAATTTTGTTATTCTTTGAAAGCTTATAATGTAGATTTTGCTTTTAAAGTTATTACGTTTAAAACGTGTAATATTTGTAGACAAACTGATCATATGTTTTTAAATCAAATTTATATTAATCCAGCCTGAAAATATGCTATTTCTATTGGTTGTCGATATTTGCAAACTTAAGTCCTGCTCTATTGGCATATTCAGTTTGGTACTGATCACTTTACAAATTTCAAAGTTACAACCGTCGTTATTATAGCCACCAGGGGCCAAACCGGATCGACTATTTAGATGTACAGGACTGAGAAAAAGACTCCTCAAAAAGTTTAAAAGGAAAACAAATTGCAGATTATGCATCAAAATCACAATCAGAGAATTAGTTTTTTTGCAACAATACAATACAGTTGCTAGATTGGCTTTAGAACTGGGGCCAAATTACCACAATCGTGATCGAATGAGTTATCGTATCGAAAAATTATTTCGATATCGAAATTATGATAAAATGTACTAAATTTCTTGCTCGATATCGAATGCCATAATCTCAAATAAGAAAATTATGATAAATTTTACTCGATATCGAATGCGGTAATTTGGCCCCTGCTTTAGAAGACAAGAGCTACATATATGAGCCTATTATTTTTTCTTACTATTTTCATTATCAAACACATTTTAAATCAGATTTGGTACATATTTCTTAAACTTAACATCCTTAAACATCCTTATCACTATTATGAAAGCTATAAAAAGGTATTTTAGAAAAAAACAATTGATATTAACGACCTTATTCGTATCCGTGCTGTAATTATTTCAACTAACAAATTCATTTAAAAATTCAAACATTTTCCAACAACAATAAATGCAAAAGTTTATGCCAACTAAATACAACTTAATATTTACAATGATGATGTTGACAAAATTTACCAACAGCGATAATGAAAGTGGAAAAAATGAAAACAAAAATTAAATTTAAAATCCGCACATGTTTTTTTTTCAATTCATAAACAAGAAGATAATGACATCAACAACCGTTTCTAATGGAAATGTGTAGATAAAAACATGAATTTATTCATTCATTTATTTAGTCATAGTCACACTTGTACATTCATAAATACAGATTCCTGTAATTATTTCAACAACTGTGACAGATATGTAGTTGTTATATGTACGCTATGTATGTTCTGGAAAAATGTACAGTGAAAGATAGAAGAGTTAAAATTGACACCTTGGTGTGTCAACTTTAATCCTGGAAGTTCAAATTGATCGATTGTTTGTTACGCATGTATCTAATATTAGTTTGAGAAAAAACTACGGTTTTTGGGTAATATTTCTGTGAGCGTCCTATAAATTTTTCCTCCAAAACTAGTTATTATGCCCAATTAGGCATTTGCATAAATTTCCCATTGAATTAATTAAATTAACTACTGTTCATTTTTTTCAAACACGGAATTTAAAAAAATATCAGTTTATTTTATAAAATTACCATTATCTTATCACTCAAACTGTTTATTCTTTATGCTCATATAATAAGTATAATTGTTTTGCACATTATTGTAATTATATTCAGTTTATGAGTAAATTATAATGAAACTACTTACATATACATATGAGGAAAAGAGCTAAAAAAAAAGGAAAAACACTAATACAATATCACAGTAGTGCCAACTAGCAATGACTGAAATGCTAACAATAAAACTTTAGATTACATATCACATATTCCGCCGACACATTCATAGTTTGTTAATAAACATTGAGAAAAAATATATAAAATGAAATATACAGAGCGCAACACAACAAAAGTACTTGTAAAGCTCTCTCGCTATTTCCCATAGATGTTTTCATTTCGTATAGTACACTTAGAAAGTTTGCAAAGTTTATCAAAGTATGTATACAAACAGAGAAAAAATATAGAATTATATGATTACCACAACATTGTCAACATTTTTGCAAGCTTTTCAAAAATTTTATGGTCACTGTAATTATTTATATGATTGCGATAAAAATAATATGTTTAAGTTACGATTCAGATGGTTACTATAATCATATAAACGATTAACGATTAATATAAACGATTGTAGTAACTATGTTTATATTTGTTGCAATCATGTTAATGAAGAATCCATTTATCACAATTTGTTGCTCTTTGATTATGACAGAAAACAACATAATATGGTATAATCTTTCATCATAAAACTGATCATCATAAACATTACATAATCGCTACAATCAGATATATAATTGTTATAATCATGTGAATGGAACTTAACCATATTATAGTTGCAGAAATCATATAAATAATTACAATGAATATAATGTTTTAAAAAAATATTTAAAAATGTTGAAAAAGTTGTGGTAAATATGCACATCTTTATTTTTTTCTCTGCGTGTAGGTAGTAATAATCTTAGCTCTCAAACTATTCCCAGACTTTATATTATTATTAATTAATATTAATTTATATTGATCTGTTTGGTTTTTTTTTTATTAGCTTTACTGACACAACTGTGATAAAAACATGTAGTGTCGTTATAGGTGAATTAATTCTATTCACAAAAGTCGAACAAAATTAGTCCCACATTCTATTCATTTCATAGACGGAATCACAAATTAATTTTTAACTGCTTGTTCTGCATCAGGGGACTTGTTGTGTTCATATGAGTTTTCGCAAATCTATCAGTAGGTTTTAACTCTGGTGTTGTATAGGAATTCTGAAGTCCTTATATATGAAAGGGATTAGAGCTCAGATCAGACTTGGCGGCAGAGGAATTTTGATCAGGTTTCTTTTGCCGATGGTTACAATTACAAAACAAAAATTAATGGGATTTTACTAAAACCGACATATTATTTTTTCCAGTGTACATTTTATGCAACACTTACTAAAGTACATTCCTGCTCACACATCATCTAAATAAGTATGTGCGAATATCCCCTGTTACCATACAAAATTTGGACAACATTATCAACTTTTTTTTTTTTGTGCAACAACAAAAATAGAGCATGACAAGTCGAAAAAAACTGTTAGAAAATTAACAAAGTTTTGTTGTAGCGCCATTAGTTGTAATGTGTGTTGGGAAATATGTGACACATTTTTGCAAACATTTCTGGCGGAAATGGTACAAAAGAGAAAGAAAAACAAATTTAGTTTTATAAAATATTTTGCAATTTTTTTTTCTGTTTCTGTTTTCTTTGTGAAAAACTAGAAGGTGTCTCCTGACGTGTTGATGTCATTAAACAGATTGACGGCAAAAATATTATGGGCATGCAAAGAAAATATAGTTTGAATAAAGAAAACCAATGTAAGAAAGTTCTAAAGAAAACATTTTGCAAGATAATATGAAAATGTATCACATTTTTAAATGATTGCATTAAAACTTAATGTAAAGTTTGAAAAGCTTCTCAATGACGTGTTGAAATCAAATTCAAGAATGGAAATGACATTATTTTTTTACTAAAAATTTTAGTTTAAAACTTTATCAGTATTGCTATTTTTTTTTTAATAATAAATTTTCTTCACAACAAAAATGTTTTAACAATTTAAATAATATGCCACAATTTGTTAAATACTCCAAAACTTTCATAGCCATTATTGCATTAATTTATTCACAGCATTTAAAGTGCGAAAAATTAAACGGAATTTACTTTCATTTAGCAAACTTTATTTAGTCTGGATTGTTTTATTTATTTACCTGTCATTCACAAAAACCTCGTGGGCTATTTACGCCAGGCAATTTTAAGATTTTATTGCAACAAACTGTTTCAGCAACTGCAAAACTTTTCGCAATAGTCAGTGTTACAGAAGGCAACTATTTATATTTTCTAATTAGGAAAGGAATGAAAAAATAATAATTATATGAGACGGTAAATAGTTAAAAAGCCAACAAAAGTATAAGTCAAATTAAATTGTACAAATTAGGAAAACTATAGTTGTTCTGTTTGTTTATTATATTAGTAGCAACAGGATGTTAAAAATATATTTTGTTACAAGCACCGTTTGCCACAGTGGGAAGTACAAATGAGTACCTGTTTGTGCTTTGTGTGCTTTTTATTGTATAAAAATAAAACTAATAAAGACAATTGAAAAATGTTTTTTGACATTTATTTTAGGTTTAATTCTAAGCATTTAAACAATTATTATTTAAAAAAAGTATTTGCATGTACTCAAGGTGGATTCACCTATTTGTTCGGAATAAAAAAAAAATTTCCAGACAAAAATTTTTTAATTGAGAGTTTTTTGCAACACGATTCACTAATTTCGAATGATTTGTCTGTAAAATCAAAGCTGTCATATGCACAAAATCTACAAGTGGTAATACTGCGGCCATTGATTTATTTTGCTTTGGTTTTAAAGTGTTAAAAACCAATATTAAATTATTACAAATATTTTGTCTTCAAAATAAATGAAGAAATTCATTCAATACATAAGGCATTATTATTTGTATGGAAAAATATAACTTATTGGCAACTCAAGCGATTGCACAAAACAGCGCTGTCATACGAGAATAAAAAATGAAAAAAAAAATCTCAAATTTATCTCAAATCGTATTCAAGTTCAAAAAATGTTTGGTCTCCAGTGGAGAAGTGTTAGATATCCACTTGAGAATTCAAATTTTTCTCAAAGATTGGATAAAATATTAAATCTCAAATTGATGTCAAGTTGAAAACAAAAAAGGAGAAAAATGTTTCAACTTAAATTGAGAATTACATTAGAAATCAACTTGAGAATTAAGCTTTTCTCTAACATTGGAGAAATAATTTTTCAATGAATATTGGGATGTGATAATAATAAGAAGTATACTTTTATACAATTTCGTTGCTCCCGAGAATTACAACTATATATACAAAATTCTAAGTACTAAAAATTCAAACTACATTGCATAACATTTTGCAATCATATTTTTAGAAACTTCGTCAGTACATTTGTTTATATGTATGTACAATTTGAAATGCAAGTAACACTCTAATCTATGGTAGTAAATCTATCTGCGTGTCTATCTAAAATATAAATATTTTATGTTATTCCTTGTAGAATATCACAATTTTATTACTGACCTATATAACTTTTTTACTTACAAAGAGTTTCCTTACACTAAATAAAAGAAAATAGCTCTTTTAGATTCTGATTTAGTTAATATCTCAAATTTGTGTCATTCTAAATGAAGGTTTTATTTTGATCCTTCTTTTGCATTCCTTCCTCATTAACAATATAAACATTAAATGAATCGTAAAACTAAACAACAAAGAAATAAATAAATAGTTTTTGTTGCTTGACCCTTTATTCAACAAACGTTTCTTTGTAAAAATCCTGCTTCCGCTGCCTGTTAATATTCAAATAAATAAGTTAGTAAGAGTTACAAGGAATAAAATATACCCTACATAACATGGTGACTGATAAATGCAGTAATTTTAAGGAAATCTTTATATATTGATTTTTAGATTTATCTGCCCTATGTCGAGTTTTATATTATTATTGCTTCTTGCAGTGCTGTTATATGACCAAATGTATGAAGCGGAAAACTAGTAATTTTTATTAATAACACCAACATGCCATTAATAATATGTGACTTAATTGCCTTTCAAAAACCTACATTGTAATAAGTAAGTAGCTTGTAATAAAATTTTGAATTATTTTAAAAACTATAAATTTTTTTTCTTATTTCAACAAAAAAATCAACATAATACGAAGGTTTTCATTCAATCACTTGCAATTGTTTTAAATTATAATTCATTGCGCATTGCGAGTCATCAGTTCGAACTACTAATGACCAGAGCTGCAATATTGTTCATTTATCGCATAAAAACAAATTTATATTCACTGCTACAAATAAACGACATCATAAAAAATCATGTTGCAAATTTAGTACCAGCTGCTATAGTCATTTTCTTTCAATTGCTGCTTGCTGCTGGTATTTCGTTTTATTTTTCAATGCAAAAACTATTTATTTTCTATGAACAGTGAAGTCTGTTTAAACAAGAGACTTTGTGTAAATTAATCTGAAAAGAGGTGAACTTTTAATGAAAATAAATCAGCGATTATTTCGGTCCCTGTTAATGGCTTTAACCATTCTTCATCTTGAACCCTATTCATACAACGCAATTTTTTCTAACTAGCAAATTCGATTTGATCCTACCTACATTAAATGTGACTGGAAAGACGTCTGTAGATACACAAATGGATAAAACACGTATACTACGTCGGATACCCTACTGCCAGCGATAAGCATCTAGGCATGTTCTGTTAAATGAGAAGAGCGACAGCGAAGCTCCAAAATAGTAATTGAAGCACTGGAGTATTGGTCTATTGTGATACATAACGCGCAATTATAGTGTTGTCATATGAAATGCTTTTCTCTACTTTCACCACCTAAAGTAACACAATTAATTAATTAATATATAGGCATATTAATTGCCTGAGTGTTATTTCTCTTAAAAAATAAAATCGAACAAAATTATTGAACAGCTGATAGGTTTGTAGCATTGCCAATGCAAAATAAGTGTAGCTTTATATAAATTTCTATTTATAATTTCAGTATCAACATTTACAATGGCAACATTAAGCGCGCAATGATTTGACAGTATTGTAACAACGTAACGCAATGACGCAGTGATTTACATGTGTACATAATTTCATATTTTTAGTGATGCGTTCACAAAAGCGTAGGTGATGAGTTGAACGCAAGTGATTTACAAAAATTAGGGTCGAAATATACATATAAATATGCGAAGCTAAAATTAAATTTGATAAAAACCAACGATTTCATCTAAAATTGAACCATATAAAGACCTATGAATGAATCGAAAATTAACCTTCATAACAACCTAAGATTAAAACTATAATTGAACTGCATAAATACTTACGATTGAATCTTAAATTGAACTACATAAAGAACTACGTTTGAAGGTAAATTTTTTACATATGTATGCTTGTAAAAATGTTTGCATTGTATATTTATATTTTTGGGTCAACATCCGTTCTTTTCATTGCAACATTTGACTATTTTAAAGTCTAGTTTTATCAATGCTTGACATCCATAATAAGAAAGTTGTTGAATTTTATTTAAACTTTGCCTTAAAGAATGCGTACTTCTTTGCAAGCCTAAGCTTCTTTGCAATCATTGAATAATAGCGAAGTTTTAAATAAATTTATGTACGATTTTCTTACCGTTTTGATTTACCATTGCTTCCCGCTCGTACAAATATATAGCAGCTGATTTAATTACTTTGACAGAATTAAAGAAAAACTTTCGTAGTGTACCCAAATTTTAATTTTTCAATTTATTGAGTATTTACTGTAACACCAGCTTCTCATAATTGTTTTGAAAAAAAAAAAATAATAACAACAAACAACAATAATATTAAAAAATAAAAACTAGAAAACTTCTTGCAATTGTTTTCGTTGCGAATACTAAAACATAGTAATGAATTTATATCATACTTTTTTTTAAAACAATAAAAATAGTTGTCTTCCTTTAGTTGGGTTTTTAGTTTATTCGTTTCTTTTTGTTTGTTCCTATAGTTCACATTGTAACTCTTACACCAGAGCAGCTCAAACACACAGAGTAAAGCAACAACTTTGAGCATTGCCAGCATCATCTATAGCTTCGATGTTATTGTCATAAAATTTGTTATCCAACATCAGCAGAAAATTTAGCTACTAGAGTTTGTCTGTCTGTGTACAGTGACGACATTTAATATTACTCGGTTATTTAATGAGAAAGACAATTTACTGAATAATTAAAATGACGATAGTTTTCGATGGACACAAAAAGCAACAAAAAATATCATGGTTTTTGTTGTATTCATGTTCTTCATATTTTCCCCCCCCTCTTTGCGTCAATACATGTTGAAAGACTTTGTTGTGAAGTGAAATAGAGCCGAAAATGTTGCTTAATTTAATGAGGACGTTCATAAGGTTATAAATGAATTGTGTATTATAAAGACTTATTAGCGAATAAATTATTGGATGTTAAAACGTAAAGAAAGTATAATTATTCTACGAAGGTATGTATGTAAATTAAAATTCTAAAATTTAATATATAAAGAGATTTGTGCAATAACTCGGTACCGATCTTCTGTAACTGTAATAAGACCACAACTCCAATAAGCCTCCTTAATATGATGGAATAAAGTTAAGCAGAGGACTGTGAGATCTTAGCTTCCGTCTGTTATAAGATGTATAAAGTCCAGCTAAATTTATAGTTTGCTTGCAATTATATCCTCACATAATTTGGTTACCTAGTTGCAATCTGGTAAAGTGAAAATATCGATGTAATTTTACGATATTTACCAACAGGTCAAAGATAACAATGGTGTAAGTACTTAGGGCTCTAGCTTTAAAATAGGTCAATATTATCAATATATCAGGCTAAATTTTGCGCCATCCTCAAGAAAAATGATTTTCTTTTAAAATATTGTTAATAAATAATATTTTTACAAGTTGATTATACACAAAAAATAACCTGTGACGTCATGCGCAGAGAGAGGCAATTTTATTTACATTCTTTGCGCAATCTTTATTATTTGATTCATGAGATAAAACTATGTGTTTCTTTACTGAGGACTTTAAATTACGTGACAAAGACAAACTAAGGAATACCGTCGGACGAGATAAATACTTTGTTTCTGGATTGGCTAACGATTAATTAGAGAATATTATAGCTAGAAACACAGTCCGCTGAGATAAATTCTACAGCTTTTGTTGGCTAACTAGAGCATGACTAAGACCAGAGGGAATACAATCCGACGAGGTGAAGGCTTCGTATTTTGGTCGGATAACAACTTTTTTCGGCAGCGATATTTGTAAGAATTAAGAATTTAGACTCATCTAGTTAATGTGGTTAATTACCCTAATCATGTTTTGCCACATATCTTATATAATTCACATAAACTGTTTGGGAATTATACCGCCTTTATAATTTGCCAATATAAATATTTTACAAAAATATTAAAAATGCTAAGTTAATGGGTGGACCTTTTTAAAACTATTTTTTTCACTTAACCTGTAGCACCACAACCTATGTTTTATGAAAATCTAACACCTCCTAGTTCCATTACAAAAAAATTCTTTTCTACATTATTGTTTCTTCGCATTTGTTAAGTTTTTGTTAAGAATATTTTATAATTTTATATCATAAACTTTTTCGTATGTTGTTACTTTTTTAAACTTGTCTTAAATACTTTATTATCAAAGTAAATAAGAATATTTTATTATTAAAGTTTTTTTACTTTCCAGCTTACAAGTAAATTTTATTACCAAACTGTACGTATGAAATTGTTTCTAATTTAACACTTCTAGTTAAATTGTGACAATAAAAAAATATTTTTATTTTCTTTTCTTCATGAAAAATAAAATACATAATATTTTCGTAGTAAGATTTTTACATTGTCTGTAATTTAAGTAAACAAAACAACTCTCAGAATTAACTTCAATATTTTAGGAAAACCTAGCATGCCTAAGATGGAGTCTGCATACAGTAAAGTGAAAAATTAAAGCTACATTTATATTTATCAATTTCTTCCTAAATTTCTTTAACGACATTTTTCTTATTTAGTTTTGCGCATTATCTAACAAGATATAACTTATGCAAATACTAATACAAATATAACAATGAATATGTATAAGGTATTAGTCACACTATTTTTAACACTTGTCTAACAATAATAAATAAAGCAAATAACAATAATAAAATACCATACAAAGAATTAAATATCTACACCATTTCTAATTGAAATTAAGACCATTATAAAGCTATCTTTTGTACGCAATTCAATTCGGTCGAATATTATCCAATAATGAATGCTGGGTCTCAGAATGGGTGATGGTGTGGCGAATAGTACGCACAGTAGGCCGATTATGTTGACCATAAGTTGAGCAAAGTGCATGAAAAACATTCTTCACAGAACGTGAATTTTCGCAATAAATTTGAACGATTTGTAAACGTTGTTCAGGCGTAATTCTTTCCATTATGAAATGCCAAACAATACTAAACAAAAATACCATGACCCAGTACAAGATATTGAGAAAATGCTAAATGAAATCGAAAAATTTTACATTAAATTGGGAATTTTCTTAATTAAATTCAGAATATGAAATTGAAATTCTATCTGAAATTGAGAATGTTATTTTAAAATAAAGAAAGTTTCTATTAAAATTGGGAATATCAATATAAAAAACAGAAAATTCCAAATGAAATTAAATTTTAAATTGAGAAAAAACCAAATGTAACTGAAAAATTCTATAGTATATTGAGAAAATTCAAACTAAAATTGAGAATTGCAATATTCAATTGAGAAAACTTTAATATAAAACACATTTTATACAAAATATAAAACAAAACCTAGTGTGAGCGTTTCGGTAAAATTATGTAGTTATGCAGAATTTAGATTCTCTCATACTCTGCGTTCCATCATTGACTTGACTTGAATACAATCGTAAAATTGTTAATGGAGAGTTGAAAATTTTTGTTTTTTTTTGCCACATGCCAGAACAAGTGGGGATAACTGATTCCATAACTCTTACCATTTATCAATTAATTCTTTGAGCCGTTCGTTTAGGCTTCCATTTCAATAGTTACACCCAAGCATGCTTAAGCAACGGGAATTAGGCATCGAAAGGACTGCTTTTGATATATTTAAAGGTTTCTCAATTATATTTAGAAAATTCGCAATTTTATTTTTATTTTTATAAATTTTCTAAACTTTTTCTCTTTAAATTCTCAATTTCGTTTAAAATGTTATTAATTTCAATTTAAAATTCTCTATTTTAATTTAAATACTCGATTTAATTTAGAATTCTAGCAATTTAAAATTTTAATTTTAATTGTAGTTAGAATTTTTTAAATCTTATTTGCAGTTCTCACAATCTCAATTTAAAATTCTTAATTTAATTTACAATCACATATCTCAATTTCACTTTCAAATTAGAAAACTAATTTATAGTTTTCTTAGTTTCTATATTAAATTTCGAATTTCATATGGAATTTTCTTAGTTTCAATTGAAAATGCTGTAGTAAATATGACTATAAAAGATAACAAGAATTATGTATGAGAATTATTAAACGTGTGTGAGTTTATACAAAAGATTGTTTGCTTATAAATTTGTATGTGTTTATATTAAATATTTTGCTTTCTTTGAGAAAAAGTAAAATTCATATTTTATTTGATAAAGTGTGGCATGATGGTCTAATATACAAGTTGAAACTAAATTTACCCGTAAACACACATAAGTTATTGGAAAGCTACTTAAGTGGTCGAACATTTAAGCTTAACGAAGGAGATTTTTTAAGCTCCGCACAACCTATTAAAGCAGGAGTATCTCAAGGAAGCATCCTGAACCCTTCTTATTATTCTTGGTATACACATCTGATATGCCAATAAACAATCGTACTTATACATCTACATTTGCTGATGATACTGCTATTCTAAGCATTCATGAAGCATCTCGCTACCTACAATATCATATATCTGAATTAGAAAACTGATTAAAGCAATGGAGGATAAAAGCTAATGAGCAGAAATGCACATAACTTTTACATTGCGTAAAGAATCATGCTCTACTATTTATAACAATAATCAGTCAATAACACAACAATCCGAAGTTAAATACCTTGGTATACACCTCGATCGTCGCCCTATATGGAAATCCCATATAGATGAAAAAATTGCTTCAAATGGAATTAAAATTGATCCAAATTAATTGGCTCATTGGCAGAAACTCTAAGCTAAGTTTAGAAATACAGATATAAGGAACAGCCTCAGCTTTAAATATAGACAGAATTCAAAGACGACAAAACAAATTGCTACGAATGACCACAATTGCCCCCTGGTATATAAAAAAAATTCGAATATCCATAAAGAACTAAACGTGCCTTTGGTAAAAACTGAAGTCCAAAACAATGCAGAAAAACACTTAAAAAAGCTTGAAGTACACCCAAACACAATATATTAAATAATAATGGATATATTCAACTTAATAAATAAAATAAACAATGGTCAAACAATTTTTTTCCGGCATTGGCTGGACTAATAATTAAAATTTTTAGATATATGATATGAAAAACTTATTGTTAGTTTGTTTTTAATAGAGATACAATAAATAAACAATAGAAAAAAATGTTTCATTTATTCATTTATTTCATTTACTTCTGGCCTAAATGGCCAGAATAACAATATTAAATAGTAACAAGTAAGAGTATTATATTCGGCTATTTTGAATCATATATACCCTTCACCTTTGTTGTGGATACATAATTATGTTATGCATAATTATGTCGATAAACATGCTATCTGTTGATGAAATTATTCGTAACAATATTAATACAATTAGTTTTTTTTTTTTTTTTGGTGAAAACTTCAGAGGTTGTTTCGGATTTTTGCTCATATCTCCGTTATTTTGCTGATTATAAATAGCAAACTTCTAGAAAGCATGTCTGACAGAATTATTGAAGATTTAGATCCGGAAGATATCTGGGGACTTCAGAAAACTAATTTCAACAGTCAGACAGACAGATAGACGGACATGGCTTAATAGACGCCGCTACCTATAGGGTCGGAAAATTATATTGTGGGAATTACAAACGGAATGACAAACTTATATATACCCTTCTCATGAAGGTGAAGGGTATAATAATACATAATGATAATACAAATCATCAATATGCTGGCATAAAATAATTCTTTGTCATAAAACTAGTGTTCTTAGTTTTCAAAAAACTTGTCAGTGAATTTAATTGAATATACGGTTATCCTTGCGATTTCTTATTAATTAGACCATTAAAGACAAAGGTCATATTAATAATTGTAATTATTATTTAAAAATAAACGTCTTTTATATAAAATGTAACTACTGTATATTTCCTCTTTCTACAGCAACTACCAAAAGATTTAAAATATTTATTATTTAGTTTACATCTCCCTAACAGTATAAATATTATGTTTACTTCCGTTACTCACACATACATATGTATATTTATAATTGTCCTTAGCCTAAAACATTAAATATAAATGCTTTATGGTAAGTAGATTTAATGATACACAAACTGATAATTCAATTCAACTTATCTTTAATATAATTTTAACAGAAATAATTAGTTTAATAAGATTTACTGTTCAAATAACCACCAATATATTGATAAAAATTGTTCTTGGTCTAATACAGCTTCCATAATAACAACAACGTAACAACATGTACATATTTATTTATAGTTTGTTATTAAACAATGGCAATGTAATTAACTCATCTACATTTGCTCTTGCTACATCTTTCATATTTAACAGTTCTTCTCCTTAATATTTAATTACACATGCAGTGCCCAAAAAAAAACTGGAATTTATTCCAACATTCAGTCAGCTTTAATAAAGTATGATTCGTTGTTTGACAATTCATTTTGGGAGGACAATTTTTCAGCTGTATTATTTCAGCAATTCGACAGGCCGCCTAAAACGTGTACTTTGAGTTTTTTTCTTTGAACCTATTTGAAGACAAAAGTTTATGTCGTTAAGCTAGCTAAGATTAAAACTTGAAAGCCAACATTAATAGCTTCATTGAGGAGATATCGGTATCTAGCAATGTTTTACCTACCGAATGGACCACCTAGAGCATAGTTGGCATCAACTTTTTTGTATGTTATTACTTTTAAAAACTTGTCTTAACACTTTATAATCAAAGTAAATAAGAATATCTCATTATTAACCCATTTTTTGCCACTGATCGATTTTTGACCACCCATTTTATTGTCGTTTATTTCCAAAGTTAAATATGATTTTTTAAATTGGTTTTCAGAAATCTAAAATCTGGAATGATGTTTAAAATATTTGTATTGAAATGATTTTTAGGAGAATTTGCAAAATTACTTGATATAAGAGTAAAAAAAACAAATTTTTCACACTTTTTTCCAATTTAGAAATATATGATATATGATAAATATATTTCTAAATTGGAAAAAAGTGTGAATATTTTGTTTTTAATTTCTCATTTCTCTTGAAGCCTAAATATTATATTTTAAGAATCGAAGAAAAACAAATTGTGAATTATAAGATTTCTTACTTTTAAATTTCCAAAAACTTTAGTGGCCGAAAAATCGGCGTTTTCAGCCATATTTTATCAATTGTAAAGCAGAACATTTCCTATTTTGCGCGGCAGTATTGCGAAATTTTTATAAAGGGGAAACCAATCTGTTTTGGATTTTAATCATGGTGCTTGTGCTCTGATGGTGTTTCAGTTTGACAATTTTTGTTCATCCTATCACCTAATGTTGAGCGCAAAAAGAAAACAGAATGTCAAAAATTCCGTTTAAAAATCTAAAAAAAGCAAGCATGGAGAATTTGATCAGTTACTCGATGATCAGCACGAAATAATATTAGTGCGTTGGAACGACAATTCGGTTGTAAATATTATCAACAATGGCATATGCCAAGCGGTATGGCCGAAAACAAAAGAATATTAGCAATATTCCTTACATTATATATATTTATCGACGAAATGGGAATGGGATATAACGAAGGAATGGGAGGTGTTGTCAATGCATGGAAGATGCAAAGCTCCGAAAGGCAAAATCCCTTTCGCAAATAAATTTTCGCTCAGAAGTAACAACACATTTGCTTAAATATGACGTGGATATAAATACATTCATAAATCATTCCAGGACCAACAAAAATTTACACTCAATTATTAGAAGTGCTGAAGATATTGGCGCTGCAAATTGTGCACAAAACATAAAATTTTTACCTGCAAGAAGTGTAATATATACTTACATACAAACTGTTTTGATGAGTACCAAAAAGATTTATAAGAAAAATGTATGAAATATTTTTTTAATTAACATGAATAAAGCCTAGAGCGTTTCAAAAAATTCCTGAGCTTTAGGGTAGTTTCCAGCTTACAAGTAAATTTTATTACCAAACTGTACGTTTAATGAAATTATATTTAAAAGTAAATGTAAGAGTTTTGTTTTTTTTTTTTGGTTAATAATAAAAATAAATATTAAAAAAACTCTAAATAATCATGCAATGATTGCAACAAAGCTAAAGCCTCCAAACTGTACTTTAAATGATGTTACACAACTCTGCAAGCAAACCTTCAGCTCATATCTTGAAAAAAAGAAAGAAATCTGTTATTAAATGAAACCATACTCTTGCAACGAAAAACGCAAGTTTAATAAAGCAAAGTCCTGAACTGCAAAAAAATATAACACAAAATATAAAATATAACTAAAATATAAAGAAAAATGGCAAATGCATTCTCAGGAATGAGGTTTTGGATAGCAAACTTTTGTTTTTAGATCATAATTAATTATTTAGTTGTTATCTATATTCTTAGGCTATCCTAATTTACATAAATGTAAATAGTCTAGTGTTTGCATTTTGTTTATATCGCCTTGAAATGTTTATTCATGTGTTTGCTTGAAAAGCAGCTTAATTTAACTTGACTGATTTATTGTAACGTTTTGATTATTATTTCGCTTCTTACATAAAAGTTATTCAGGCGGCATTTTTCTTAGTTATTTCTAAATAATTTATGTGCACGAGTTACAGTGTTCGCAATATAATATCTTGACAAATTGACATCTTTGAGCTAATTTATTACAGCAAAATTGACTATATATATTCGTTTGTGTCTAATTATGGACTAAAACAAGGAGTAGAATCAAAAGCTAGATTTATTAATGTTATATTTATTTTCTGTAAGTATTTTGCACATTCTCTAACAAGACCTAACTTATGCAAATACTAATAAAATAATGAATATGTATAAAGTATTAGTCACACAATTTTAACACTTGTCTAACAACAATAAATAAAGCAAATAACAATAATAAAAACCCATACAAAGAAATAAAGTTCTACACCAATTCTAATTCAAATTAAGACCATTATAAAGCGTTATTCATTTCGAGATTCGAGCGGCTTCAACTGTTGCCTAAGCTGTATTTTGTGCGCTTTCAATTTAAGATGTCGACAAAAAATGCGCCAAGTCGTTCCATACGTCACTTCAGGTTGCCGCGAATGGCGCCGAATCGACTCTCCACGGTCTTTGTGTACACTCTCAGCTACGGCCGCCATATATTCTTCACAGCGTGCTGGCCGTGGTCTATATGGTCGAATATTATCCAATAATGAATGCTGGGTCTCAAAATGTGTGGCAAATAGTACGCTCAGTAGGCCGATTATGTTGACCATAAGTTGAGCAAAGTGCACCAAACACATTCCTCACAGAACCTAAATTTTCGTAATAAAGTTGAACGATTTGTAAACGTTGTTCAGGCGTAAGTCAAAAATAACATGACCCAGTACAAGATATTGAGAAAATGCTAAATGAAATGGAAAACTTGTACATTAAATTGTTACTTTTCTAAATTAAGTTTAGAATATGAAATTGAAATTTAATATGAAATTGAGAATATCATTTTAAAATCAAGAAAAGTCCTATTCAAATTGCGAATTAAATCTAAGAATCTTCTCCAAAATCAAAAGATTAACACATATACTGATATGCTTAACTCAGATGTGAATTCAGTTAAATTATAGAGAAGCTAGTCTAAAAGGAACCCGTTTTTGGCAGGAAATAAAACGTGGATGACATCACTATCAAGCAATACACAGTGATTAATTTATTTGAAACGAAATCGTTATATAACGATAAATCGGATATAGAAAAGGAAAAAGTACAGATATGCGGCCAGAGAAAAATTAACCACCTTTGGTTTTAAACACATGGTGATATCTAGCGGTAGATCTCAGATATTATAGAGGAGATGGGTAAAGTTTTTAGATTATTAAGTATTATACATCACCCCAAGTGAATCTTGAACTAACGTTCTTAAGCTTAAGATCGTTAAAATGGCGTTGCCTATTGGGCCATCCAGGCTACGAAACGTGGACGAATATAAAAAGTAGAATCTAGAATTTGTATTATTTGCAGTCACTTTCATTTGCATTTTTCAAATTTTGTCTTATTTGTTCTACCGGTTTTAGCAAAATAGGCCAAGCGTTTGATCGATAGTTTTGGAAAACAAATTAACGTTTCAGATTATAAGACGATAAAGTAAATACAAGCAAACGGTTTTGTTATTGTTTATTCTATGTTTTATACCTATAAGAACTCCCGATGAGCAATAATAGTTGCTCTCTGTTTTGGTTATTATTGTTTGGTTCATTAAGGTCTCATTTTTCAAAGTTATAGTCACTCATACATAAGTGGTGTGTTTAAATTTTAGTGTTTATTTTTGTTTCGATACGAATTCACACTTATATATATTTACTTACTTTATTATTTTTGTATTAGTTAATAAATTCAGTAATAAAATATTTAAAGTCTTGTCAATGTGAGAACTTTAATTTATATGATTTTATAGCACTAGAAATATTAATGTGCTAATTTGAGTGCAACGGGCACAGGTCTATTAAATGTTAGAATTTTGCAAATAGACAATAATATTTATATATTAAATTGTTCATTTTTGTTTGAGAACCAGCATCCACACGTATTCTGCTTGTATTTATACTAGTTTTTTAGAGTTTTGCGCAATCATTATTGGATAGGCCTTTTAGACTTTATTGAACGTATGATTAAGGGTTTCTTATACAGTACTTTTAGAAAGCATTCTTGTGATTGCTATCATTGAGCCAAACAATGCCGGATTTTGAGTACATTTCCATTTAGATTTTTTGTTTTCGGATTCTAACTATATTATGATCTAAATTAAAATAATCTTTGGAATTTCCCCTTAATTCTCAAAATAAATTTAAAGTCGCTCATACAAAATATTCATGAAATTTATGATAAATTTGTACTGACCTACCAAACCAAAATCTTCAGCACATGCGATCATTAATACGCCTGCTACAACGACACATATTTATAATCTCCCCCTAATATATATACATATGTAAATCTCAATAGTAAATAAAGCTTCAAATTCAAATGTAATACTCGTGCAAAGTAATCTAATTCTACTACAATGTACTCGTATGTAAAATTTCAATAAAATTTTCATCATTTAGACTAAGCTCTATATATGAATATGATTTATTTATATGTATATGGTTTTGTTTTCTCTTATACTATTAAAACCTGATCCCTGCACTAGACTAATAAAGACCATAAAACCATAAATCTTTGGCAACATGACGACACTATGAAGTCAAAAAAAAACACAAAATTATGAATTATTTGTGTGCTTATTGAATGTAAACGTGGAGAAACAAAATCAACAAAACAAGCAAAGAAAGGCAATCACATATGGAAAGTGCAAAAATTGAATGTATGTCTCTGCAGCTGTGTAGGTGTTTCAATATACTTACTCCTAGACAAACACCTACATACAACTTACAAAGGATAAAGCTGACAGAATAAAAAAAATTATCAATATAAACTGCTAAATTGATTTAATGAACATTTGAGCAGCAGCTGCTTCAGCATCCTTAGCAACAATCTACAGCCACTCACTACAAAGAGTAAGCAACATTTCCTCTGCCTTTTTTGCTTCAAGCTGATTAATAAGTTTATGTGGTACTTTTTACAATTTTTTTGTGTAGTATTGTGAACTTTTTCTTTTTAATAAAGCTGAACATTTTTTGTTTTCGTTTTTTTTTTTACTGGATAAGTCAATTACACACACATAACAAATAAAACAACAGGAAAAAAAACTGAAATAGAATTATAAGAGATTGTGGATAAATGTGTCTAAAGCTTTTCATTCTCAATGTCTGTCTGAGCATGTATGGTTAAAAGGTACATATGTAAGCAATAAATAACCATCAATTGGGTTAGGGAAAAAGTGAATCCTAAATTGTTTTGAAATTTTTAATTATATTAAATATTTGTTATTTGTATGGAAATTCACCTAATTCGGACAAAAAGGAAATATATTAACCACACATAAATCGACAATTTTTGCGAGAGAACGACACTTTAAGAATGTCCTTCTTGTCTTTGTGTTTACTCATTCGCACCTGTTACCATTGTCGTAGGTGTAGGATCACCGGAGATTATAAGGCCTCCAAGTTGATACATGAAGCATGATCCTTTTTCTGACATTTTTAGACAATTCGAATTTTTAAGTTTATATGTACTTACTGTCAGGTTTTAAAATCATACTCCAAATGCTGTTGGTTTTGAGGTGCGCGGGGATCAAGCGGACTGTTTAGCCAAAATCTCAATGAATGGGGAAATATTTTGGCAGAAACGTCTGTTAGTTACACTATATGCAATAAGCGGTCGTTATCAGTTTGACAAGGTTTTAGTTAAAGAATTGCGAGAAACCATTGTAAAATTATATTATGATTAAGTGTGTAACTAATAATGAAATTAACTTTAAATTATATTTTCTAATAAGAAGAACTAAAATTTAAAATTCATTTAGTGGAAAAATCGGCTATTGAAAAGAAATCTCAAAAATAATCTTTATTAGTGAGTTATTGATAATATCGGTAGATTGAAGCTCTAGTGATCAAACACTCATATAACCCACCATAAACATACAAATTCCTTCTAGAAACGGCATTAATCTACCCCCTTGTTCAATAAAAAAAACGCATTTAATACAAAATTTCAATAATTTACATTAAGATAAGAAATCAGTTGTTGATTTTTGATTTTACTAGTATGTGCGTATACATATATGAAGAATAATTAATAATAAGTATACGCCACGTAATGCAGACTATTTAGTAAATAATTTAAAAACATAGCATATTTTTAGGATATTATTTTTATAACCATTCAGCAACATCACGTAGGCGTATGATTAATCAATATTTAAATATTTGATACAATTAAAGGAAATATTAGTGAAGTTAGGAATGTTTCAGATAATTGGTAACAAAAATATAAATTAAATATAATTTTGTATGCAGGACAATAGTTTTTAATTTTTTAAACATTAATTTAAAAACAATTGTTCTAATACCATCAGAAAAACTAATTGAACATTTAATTATATTATTTATTACTTTTTTTGCAAACATACATGAAATTTTCGAAAGCTGCCGTAAATTAAATAACACACTTTTCCCACAAACCCAATAAAACAAAAACCAACAAAAAGTAAAAAACAAGTCATTGTCGTTAAGAAACTTTTTATTGAACAAAAACCCCAAAAAAAACTTAATAGCTGACTATTGAGATAAATATCACACTTCTGCACAGATTTGTAACACTAAACATATACAAATTGTCACTTGTGTGTTTCGGTGATTAGCGGCAAGGTGCTGAGGGAGAATAGTATGACAATAAGGATTTTGAAAAAAAAACTTTCAGAAGACAAGGTGACAATTTATTACATTCACTAGGACTTTTTCCTGTGCTGCATATAAATATAATTTTGTAGATACATTTGAGATTAAATTCTTTACCAGAATTTAACGAAATAAAATTCACTTGTTTTAATTCTTTTTTTTATAAATAAACCATAATAATTGCATGCCCATGGCTATTTATTTGTTTAATATTTATAATTACTATTAATTGATATAATCATAAAGGCCTTAATTCGCAATGTAAATTTATTTTTAATAAAAAAAAATTAATAATAATTACATGTTTGCGATTACCCACAACTCCAGAATGTAAACTGATAAAAATTTCCACATACCGAGTCATTATACATATTATTGTCTGTTTGCATTTGCTTTAATCCTTTAAACATGTGTACTTTTGGTTTATATAAATATTTATGGCATTAATAGTTAAATTGTTGTTTTAAAATTATATTGTATAAAAAGGCATACAAAAAAATCGTGACGTGTTGACTGTTATATGCACATATCAAATAACTTATATCCTTTACTCTATTAAGCACTAAAAGAAACCAATCCCATAGTACTCCTAAGTAGTTATATTTTAGTTACAATTAAAAAAAATTAAAAATATATATATATTTTCACCTTAACTTTTGCTCGTACTCGTCTAAGAATCCCTATAAGCAATTATTAAAATATTTGAAATTTCTCATATGCAAATAAACAATGTTATTAATTTTTGATTGTAAATATTGATAGATAGTAGTAAATAGTAATGCAAACAATCAAGGGATTAACAAACACATAAAGTAATACATTAATATGGGGTAAACATAATTTGTTGCATTTTAAAAGCTTTGTTCAGTTTAACATTTTTTGTTTTATTTTTATTATTTTTTAGTAAATTTTTCTTTTTATAAATATAAAATATATTGAAAGCTTAACCTAAAATTTATACTTTTCTAGCTGCTATTCATGCTCACCATAATTCATCCAAATGCATACATAGGAATTGAAGACGTGAGACCTTTAAAGACGATTTGGCATATCCGAAATGCTGTTAAACGCTATAAAAAGAAATCATTTTTGCAGCCAATCATTACTTGCAATGAAAAATGAATCCCTTACTATAACCCAAAGTATAAGAGATTGTATGTGAAGCCCGACCAACCAGCCGAATTGCGACCAAAGCCAAATACACATGGGCCTGAGGTAATGCTCTATGCGGTCAGACAAGAAAGCGTAATATTCTATCATGACAACACTCGGTCACATGCAGCAATACCTGTTAGAACGAAGTTGTTGGGAAATTTTGCCTCATCCTCTTTATACTAACAAAAATCATTCACAATTTTCCCCCCGAAAAAAAAACTAACAAAATAAGCTGCAATTCCCCTGCTAAAGCTTAGATTAATTATAATTAATACAAAGAAACATCAAAAACTAAATCTTTGTCTCCATTCTTGTGACCGTAACAAATAAAAAACAAATAAATTTTTGTTGCCACAATTTCATTTACCTTATGTTTTCACAGTATATTTTGTTTTTTTTTTATTTTTTCCTTTCCCTGTTGCTGAAAAAAAAAACTATTTCAAACTTTGCAAAGCAATTAATTTTTACAACACTTAACAGCAACAGTGAAAAGAAAAGAAGAAAAAATAAATACCTAAAAACCACAAACAAAATGAATAGAATAGAAAAAATACCAGAAACAAATTATATTATTTTGTAGGGAAAAAAATTATTTTTAAACTTATCACCTGTGGTTATAAAGCTTTAAGTTTGTGGTGTTATAATACGAGTGGTATGCAACAATTTTCTGGAGGAGAGTGTTTGAATAATAAAAATATTTTATAAAAATTGTGTTTTTCTTGCAGTAAAATTTTACTTACAAATACAATAAAAATTATTTTAATAAATGTTCATAAGATAAACAAATTATTTTATTTTTAAGTAACACACTGTGGGAATAAGTTTTGCTCTAAAAATATATTGTATTTTGTGGGGCTTTATATGTAAGAAATCATATTATTGGTAATTATTAATATTAAATAGGTAATAATATGATGTGAGTTTTTTTTCCATTGGTAATTACCTAGATTTCGATAGTTTACTGTACGAATAACTTTGCTAATTATTATTGTCAAACTATTTACGATCTTATGGTGTATTTGATACTGATATGGTTTCTTTAAATCTTTTTAATTAATTGCCTAAATAAAGTACATTTCCCAAAAATCTTTTAAAAGCTCATAAACCTCTTAAAAACAATTTTATCAAATTGAAATGCAACACAATTATTCCATATATAGTTATATTAAAATCGTTATATACCTTATAACGATCGCTTCATATTTGACTCATATTTGACCATAACAGCCATACAGTAGACTTCCAAAAATCTCCTAAATACGTATCAGTATAAACATCACTATCAATGATGGTATGTACGAGCGCATAATCCACAACAAAGAGTGAATTTTTCAAGATGCACTGGCTGCTCTTCACACCAAATACTACAATAACAAATCCATTTAACAACAAATCCATTCAACCAGAAATAAGCTAACCATAAAATGTAAGAAGTGCATGATGCACTTTCTTAACGGAGCACTAATTTTTATAATAAAATTCAATAAGTTGATTAATGGTAAAATTATAGACCAAACTGAACATGCTTAACATTAACATTTTACAAGAGAACAGCTGAGCTGCTAAAAAAAACAGTCTTGCCAAAAATAAAGTTGCTAAAAAATCAGCCTTTACAACGTACTAAGTAAAGAGTGGCAATATAAAACTTAAGAAGTAAAGAAGGAACTTAGGGAAACTTTCAAACTAAGTAAAAATTTAAAGTTAATAAATAGAAAAGAATTCAATGTTGTGTCTAAAATCTAAATCATATCATGCCACAGGAAGTTATTTTAACAAGAACTTTGTTTTTCAAACTCAATAAAACATAGAATTTATATGAAATTCATTCTAATGTATATTCTATGCATTTGAAAACAGTAGGGTTTGTCACAAACATCAGCAAAAACGCATAATTCACTCCCGACAACCACGCACTCGTTTATCAAAAGTTTCAATAAAATTTTGTCAAAATGACAAGGCTATTTCGTAAATCACGTTATGCAATTTGTGTTTTAAGATTTTAATCGAATTGATTGGCCTAAACTCTCTATACGTTTAACATAGACCCACAAATATCATAATAGCAATAATTAGACAAATGTTATTCCACTTATTTTATTAGTGGGGAGGGTAATTTGTATTTGGGTAGATATTTGTAACCACCAACTTTAAAATATTACGATCGACTCAGAATTACTATCACTATGTCGATTTAAATGTAAACTTTGTGAGCAAAAATTTGATATATGCGATTTTTTTTTTTTGCCTTATGACTATTAAAGATGGATGAAATTGGTCTATTTTTTTTCTCTACTCATTTATTTAATTTTTTACACGTATTCAAATAAAATTTACCACAAACAATTTATATCCCCAAATCAAATCACACCAAAGAGTTTATCGGTTCTATAATTGATGATAGCTCCTAAATAAAACCCACTTAATTTCATAAAATAGCATTGCAAAATTTATTTATAGTACATTTAATTTTTGCTGCCAATGTTTCAAAAAGGTAAATAAATTAAATTCCAGAAACTTTCTTAGAATAATTATGACACGAATTGCAATATTAAAATGTCTTATTTCCATTTAGATTGTAACTTTATTTTTATTTAAATATTGAAAATTTTTCATTCTGCCAATTATTCTTATATTGAAGAATATTTTTATTGTAGTAAAAAAATTATTAAACTAATTGTTCGACCTTTTTATATTTACCAAAAATTATATGTATTTTCTTCAAGCTTAATGTCAAAATGTCTTTTATTTATTTATTATTTCTTCCAATATTTCGCTACAACTTTATAAAAATTTTGAAATAAAAATATTTTTCAATATAACATTAATTGCATGGTGTAACTATACAGGGTGAGCGCAAATCGGCAACAAATGCAACACAATACAGTTTCTGTTTGTGTATTTTGTTTGTGTATAATAATGTGATACTGTCAAAAACACTTGAAAAAATATTGACATAAGTAAATTGTAAACAAAGTCAATTAGCTGTGCTACTGCACGTACCCACCTTCTATAATTACACCATGCTTTGCTAATCAAAGATATTTAACCAAAAAATTCAATTCCATTTTAATTACGCTTCCAAAGCAAAAAATTGTTTTTTCTTTAAAAAGAACAGTAAATATGAAAAAAAAACTGAAATAAAGATAGACAAAAGTGTTCATACACTACATTCGCTTCTGCTTTATTTCTAATTTCAAAAGACTTGCAGTTCGAATACCATTAGTTTTTTGCAATTCAGGTAGTTTATGTGACTGCTAAATAACTTTTTATTAGTGTTTATTATATTGTTAACAATATGATCATGCGTAAAAAAGTTAGTGTATATGTAAAACATCTTGTTATCACAAAAAAAGAAAACCGCGTAATCAGTAAACTTTTTAACAAACTCTTTAAGCCAAGATCAGGACCTCTAAGAAAATCTCCAGGAGAGATTTCAGTCTTATTTTAAGAGACGTGGCAAAAAAAATCCTAGAATTTTAGCGCCAAAGAGAATCGAAAATTCTACGGTTAAAAAATTCAACCAAAAACTATTCACAGGGCATACGGGATCAAGGGTACACAGAAAAAAATAAAAATGAGTTTCAATTAAACAAAATGATAGTATCAATTAAAAAAAAATTTGAGATTTAATTGAAAATATCAGAAAAAGTAATTGAATCAATTAAAATTTTAATTGAAAATTATTTTAAAATCAATTAAAGGTTTAATTGGAAAAAACATGATTTTTTTTCTGTGTATGCAAGCGAAATTCCCACTAAAAAAATTAAAGACTTCGGCTCGAATTTGCAAAAACACATTTAAATAATTTAAAATCAATAATTTTAAATAAATTTAAAAATACAAATTTTTTTCTGGTACTCTTTAATTAACGAAAATATGAAATTTTGGTTATATACGAAAACTTAAGTCTCTAACTGTATATCTTAGGTTCAGATAATCTTTCTGTGTTATTCCATTTGTCTTTGTATTATCTTATTAATTTAAAAATTATATTAAGAAATTATTATCGTTTAATATATTTTTAATTGTTTCTATATTTGAGCTTGAAGAAAATATAATTTTAAATAGTTGCTAAAAATTGTTGCTACAATTGTTAACTTTGTAAATTTGTTTACCTGAAGATGCTACGCAATGTATTAACGAAATAAAATAAAATAAAATAAAATAAAAGCGAATAAAATAAAACAATTAATATAATAACCATAAGGTTAAACAATTAGATTTAATATGTCCTATTTTCATTATTGATTAAAAAATATTAGATGCTTTAAATTAAAGTACAGTTTGCAATAATTTCAGCCTGTTATCGCTAACGTGTACTTGCAGATATTAGCAAAACTTGTGCCATTTTTTATACTTAACAAAAATTACAAATAAGCACAGCTCAATATACGACCTTCATAATTGCATGTATTATATTTTTGTTTTGTAATTACACAATAAATTCCATCACAAATATAAAATTATACACGATTGTATGGTACAATATTTTATATTTAGTCATTATTGACATTTTACAAACTGCACACGTTTCATGTTTACGTCACCTGCAAATGCTGTCATGTACTCGTACGTATTAAAGCTTTTACCGTGTGAAGCAAATTATAAGCTACAACATTTCTATACGACTACTAAACAATTAAAGTTAATTTTGAAATTCTTTAAATAAAGCTACAGCTTCTGGATTGTGCAACCATTTTGTGTAACTAAATATATTTCACTCTGTATATTAATAACGTATACGGTAATGGAATTGTAAGAAATATTAATAAAATATTTACGTGCATCCTGCACAACAACCAACAGTTTTCGGGATTTAAGTTTAATTCTTTTTCATACATGTTCTAATTACTCATTGTTAAATTATTATCTAGATCAAGATGTTAAAGAAAAGTCCAGGTGTAAGAAAATTAATACGTGACAACATAGCAATGTTAAAGGATTTAAACAATTTATGACATGATGAAAGCAAAAGAATATTTAAATGTAACAGAGAAATTTTATAGAAATTTTTAAGAGCTTTCCTAATGATACCAAATTTCCTTTAAGGGGTTTTATGATAGCAAAAAAGCATAATAGTTTTAAAATTTACTTCGCATAAAAAAATATATATTTATATATATATGTATAGAAAAAATAAATTGCCATTTAAAATAACATATAGCTTGTAGAATAAACTAATACAATTTATGTTACAACTAAATTGATATAAAAGCAATCAAAACTAGTTTATTTTTATCTTTTGGGAAAAAGTGCAATTAAAATTTTTCATTTTTTTAGCAGATTAAACTAAAACAAATTTGCACAAAGTTCTATTTAATTTTGTAAATATGAATATGGAAAAATTGAGGAAAAGGACACAGCATTTAGTACGGATGTGAATGATGGAGACATGTTACATGTTCATTGCTATTTCCGCCTTATGGCAATACCGGACTGTATAGATTACTGCACTCCCAAAACTTTCTTCAACAAGGAAGTTTTCGTGTTGATTGCGGCTTTGGCAGGGCAATATTAGGCACTGGTGATTCAACGAGAAATATTTGTCCTAGTATTTATACTGCATGAATAGGAATAGGTGTGTTTTTCAGACTTCCAGAGCTATGTATTATTAGAAGGGAATTTAATTTAGTTAAGGTTGCCTACGCAACATCTAATTTGGTAGTGAAAGATTTTATACTTTGACTGTATTGGATACCTGAGTGGCAAAGTGTCCTAGATAATAATATCGCGGATACTCTAGAGTGCTGTAGCTTAATTGGTTAGCTTATTTGGTCATTAGGCATGAGTTGGTATTTGTAGCCCGGGTTCGATTTCCAGCCGCTGCCACTCAAACAACATCAGTTTCTGATAATTATTAGTTTTCTTCTATCTATCATAACCACAGCATTCAAACGCCACCAAAGTAAAATAATTAAATAAAGGCTATAAAATCAAGCTTTAACATTAATGCGCCTACTCACCACCAGAGGCGCTGCAATTCTGCACTAAAAATAAACATAATGCGCAATTGCAGAGTTGTGATACAAAAAGCTTTCTTCTTTCACCACCTCTACTTCTTCAACTATCCCCTTTCCAAGGAACATAACGCAAGTATATGTAGGCATATTAACTGCCTGAGCGTTACTTTCCCTAAAAAAAAATTATATGTCGGAGTATCGCAGATTATATATATGTCGGGTAACGAACCTCAATGATTGTACTTTTCTGATCCACTAGGGCCTGATAGTGGCAGAGAAGATGTTTGACTTATATTCTTAGATTTCGCTGGATCTGCAGAATGTTTGAACGACGACAATTATAGTATATGTACAGACTTTGCTCTAATTATTTTTTGGACTAAGGTGGTTTTGGACTAAGGTCCAGATTGGCTTCAAAATTGTCTTGTACAACATCACTTTGTTTTCCAAATTGAGTTCAGACTTTGGTCCCAATAACCAAAACATTTTTTTAGTTTTAATATTTAGTTGTTGACGTTTCATTTTTATATGTCTCTTCCATGTTAATCTTTTGTCAAGGTACAAATCTAAGTATTTAAAATCATCACTTTTTGGAATAAATGAGCCATTTATGGAAAGCAAAGCACAATATGTAATATAAAAAAGTACGATAATATCAAATTTTCCATTTTGTTTGCCATTCAAATTTCCTAAGTGAAAATCAGTCAACCTTTATAAAAATTTAAAAATTAAATTTAAATAACACTAACTTTCCGAATAGCGACAAACATTTAATACTTGACAAAATTTTCCAATTAACGGAAAATATCGAATTTTCCATTGATTCTTATAACTTAAAAATACAGGATGATTTTTTAGCAACTTTCTTTTTGGCAAGACTGTTTTTGGCAACATGTTCAGTTTCGTTTATAATTTAACCATAATAATTTACGCTTGCAGGTTAAGAAAGTTCATCGTGTTTTTTTTTTATTGAAAAATTATGTTCACCGACAAAGCTCATTTCTGGTTGAATGGATACGTTAACAAGGTGCGAAGAGCAGCCAGAAGCATCGCATAAACTGCCAATGCATAGCGAAGAATACACTGTTTGGTGTGCACCTTTCAAAGACTACGAATCTAAGAACGTTACTGTGAAAGGCGAGCGTTACAGTACGATGATTACAATTTTTTTTGCCCAATATGGTTTTTAGAGAATGGTTGGAGAGAGTATGCCAAAATTTAACCCAGCGTTTGAACCAGTCGCGGTCAACATTTACGTGAAATTATTTTTAAACATTGTTTTCTTACACTTCTCTTTTATGTGTGTTTTTTTTTAATCAAATACGAAAGCTCTTAAAAAATCACTCTTTACTTATGTACTTGCTTGTATATGTATATTTGTTTACCATATTTTTAGTGTTGTGTTGGCAAATTTAAGCATCAAATAACAAAAATAGCAGCAGTATCAGCAATAACAACAAAATCAATAGTGTCATAAACAACAATTGTAATAATGGTGGTAGGCATTTTTATGGGTTTCATTTCAAATCACTAACCAATGACTAAAAAAAATATAAGGCAACAAAAACTGTTAATATTGTAACGAACAGTAAAATCGAATAAAACTGATTTGATGATATAGATTTTCTAAAACAAGGATTTGAATCAATTCTCAGCATTTGTATGAAAAAAGCTTTAAAATTAAATGTCAAACAAGACTGGAAAAAAAATATTCAAACCCTAATTTTAGTCATAAAAAATGAAGTTGTAAAATGTTTAAAAATTTAATTCTAAACTATTGATAGTGTTTTTTTTTTAAATCGTTTAACAACTTTGTTCAAATATATTTTTAAAGTTACACCACGGTTATACAGATTAAACAAGTGGAATTCTGTTGGTTGGTATTTGTTTGCATCAATACAAGTATTAAATTCATACAAACAAATGTGTATAATACATAAACATTCAAGAGTTTTTACACATACATTGACTTGATTGTTAATTTAGTGTATGATAATTTACATGTTAAATTTCAATTTTGTAATTTTATCATTTCGCAGAAGTTTGCAGGCAGCAGGGCCCCTCAAACTACTGTAAAACTTAATCTATATGAAAACAAGCTGATACTCTCATAGAGTTTTGCTAATTGTCAGCAAATACAAATCAGCAGGTTGTAGATAATAATAACTTGCTGATTATGTCCAATTGAATCTTTTGTTAGTTTTCATAAAGGTTCAGCTAAAAAATTCAACTTGATTCTAACATTTCCAGATGGATTCCTAACTATATATACAATAAAACCTAAACAAGTAAAGCATTATAATACGCCCGCTTATACCAATATAATTTTTTTCAATTGGTCAAAGTTGGAGACAATTAGAGAAGTTACATTGAACTGATTTCTTCAAAATAAATCTATTGCAGCTTTTGATTTATGACAGAGAGCAACATCGGACCGAAACTTTATTAAAAACTGGTGTCTTTTAATAGGAGGCAAAAGTTTATACAGACAGTCTTTTATATAAATATTTAAATTTATAGTTAACAGTTGTTTGCAAATATATTATATATAAGTAGATCAATATTCAATGTTTATTGTATTGGAATAAGTAAAGTTTGACAACTATAAACTTACCGAATTTTTAAACGAATTTTCCATAAAATATTCCCCACTGTAACACATTCAGATTGCAAAGGCTTCTTAATAATTTCTCTTAGACTTTCAGAAAACAATTTGCTACAATTTTGGACTGTACGCCTGAATAAAAACAATTTCTAGAAAAACCGTGTTGTTCGTGTTGTTCATAAATGAATTTTTTTGTTTTATATAACTTTTACTAATGATTTTTTAACAACTAAAATGTCAAACTTTCATGATATTCCAATGAAGACAAAGTTCTTGTTGAAAACCTGGATTCCTTTAATAACATATTTGCTTTGTTTTTGTTTACGATCATTTACAGTACTTGTTTGACCAAGCCGGATTTTCAAGTAATATGTGCACGATTTTTTATATATTGATTTTCTTTTGAAAAACAATTTTAATTAATTTTTGTTGAGATTTTAGAGGAACAATGCTTTAAGGTTACTTTTATAAAAACGCACTAGTAACTCTAAGTTTTAACAGATCTGTAAGCCTTCTCACAGAAGACGTTCTATAAGGCATTTTATACAAAATTGTTTTTCAAAAGAATATCAACAAATCATGATGTTAATAGCAAACATGCATGGGTTCGCTATTATTTCTGCATATTGTCACTACAACAACAAACATTATTTTGCTCAATTAATAAAAATTAATAAAGAGGGCGTCTATAGATTTAGTGTTTTATGAAAGTTTGTGGTGTAAAGTACGCGTAAAGCAGTACTTTTATTTAAATCCCTTCATTAACTTTCCTCAATAACATTATTAATTTAGCAGAACTTTAATTACGCCTTGTATGGGGCATTACTTGGTAGACCTTCCAGTAGCGAGTAGGCAAGGCCTGGCCTAATAATGAAACGCCATGTAAAATTAAAACGATTTGGAAATTTTTCCGGCTGGATAAGTAAGACAGAAGATTAATCAATGATACTACATTTCAGAAAAGAAATGGCATTTAAATACGATTAAGAGGCTCTCTGAAGAGCTCTTTAACATTTCATATTTCCCGTTTAAAAATTATAGTCTTTGTACATCTAAATGTATGTTTTTGTGTAATATAAATACGTGTCTCATTCAAATTGTCATAGATTATAATATTCCTACATGAGCAACATGTTCTCATTTCAATATACTCACACACACTCTGTTACATACTCTCACCAATACCCTTACATATATTTAGATATGTACTCGTATGTGTACGTGTATTTTGAAATTCTGATATTAAGAGTGTGTTTATGATAAATATCACATATTATATTGTTAATAGTATGGTTTCAATTGAAAATTAATACATTTTCTCCTTCTTATGACTAACGTTAAATCGTGCCAAATAGAAATAAAGTATTATTATTAATTTTTTGTAATTTTCATAGATTTCTATAAAGAGAAATAATACCGTGTTTATATATTTAAATATTTTTAGATGTTGACATTCAAATTTCTATGTATAGATTTAAATGTTTGTAGCTAAATCTATTTCTACCTTTAAGGACCGCTTAGCTACAGCTAAATTATATTTTTATATCAACCACCAAAAATATTAGGGCTATATTAAATTTATCATTCCGCTTATAACATATCGAAATATTGATCGTATAACCAAAAAGGTCTACATAATTTGGGTGCTAATGAAATTCTAAGGCGATCTAACAATGTCCGTCCGTCTATTGTAGACATTACGTAGCCTCGAAGAAGATGTAACTTTCTTCAACATTCTTTTTCAATCAGAACCAGAGTTATAGACCCAAATTTTAAATAATCTTGATATTTTTTTAAAACGTTTCGGTATTGTCTTTGTTGAAAGTTATTAAAGTTGGTCTATAATTTATCATAGCCCCATACAAATATATTCGCAAAATATACCTTTTTTGCATATATTTTTGGGGGGGTTTTTTGAATTTAAATATCAAAAACTTACTTTCATCAGTGAAAAAATATTATTTTAATAAATTTGGAACTTGTTTATATACAATTTGGCAAAATTCAAATGTATGGTTTGGTTGCCCTTTGATATAAGGGCCTTCTTAAGTGGCACTCTACCATGGAGGCCATTTTTAATCAAAAGTCTTCTAATCATATTGTCGCTTACAAGTTTTACAGAAGTTTTCGTAACATTTCCAGCTATTTTTACAGCACTAGATATTGGGTTTGCTAATACTTCTTTTAGTATAGCAGTTACATTAATTTTTTTAAGACGCCATGTTTATGCCGTTTTGCATCAGGCAAATTTTCTACGGTACACCAGTACCTCACTTTGCATCGGGGTTGCGTTCCAAAAGAACAAGACGCAAATTGAAACGACGCAAAGTGAATTAAGATTTTCTATAGCAAATCATGCAAAGATCGAATATGCCAGATTCTAGGGTTACTAAAATACTAAGTCGTCGGCTTTATTTCACAAAAAATTGGTCTAATGTTTGCTGAACAGATTTTACGTAAAATATAATAAAATTTCCTTGCAATTGTCTGTATTACTACCACTTATTGTTGTTGGATAATGTTTTACTCTTTATGCCATTAAATAAGCTTTTTGCTTTCATCTGAAATGCCATTTTACTTAATGGTATTCCATGCTCAATTTGATTTTCAATCCATTTTCATTTCATTTTGATCATCAAAGCACTTCTTGTACGGGTCATCATTTTAGCATCTAATGATATTGCAGATTTTTCAAAAATTAAAAAAAAAATATATAGAATCGAACCTAAAACAACGCAACTTCGAAAATCTAACGACGCACAGTGAAAATTAGTTATAATAAAAAAAAACGCAAAATGAAACGACGCAAAGCGAGGTATTGGTGTATTGTATTTGTTATGCTTGTCTATAGTTTTTTATTACACAGTGATGTCTGCCAACGATTTTACCTACTTCACGCAGAGATTTACCGAGTCTAAATTAATGTTTGTTATCTCGTTGTAAATTTTTCACTACTTAACATCACAACTTATTTTGTAATGATAAAGTAATGATAAATTATGAAACTTTTTAATATTTTTTACCGGCTCTTCATCGTTATACATACTTTCAAACAAAAAAAAATTAAAAAAATAAAGTAAAATAATAAAGTAGTGATCTTTTGAAATGACAGGGTTCTTTTGCATAAGGATGATGCCACTGTTTACTTTATTTTGACGCTCTATTTTAACAGTAAATCAATTAAATTTGTATAGGTTTTTGTTTTTGTTTATTTTTTTTGTGAATTAAATTCATTTTGAAGAACTATATAAAAATGCAATGGCGTTGACTTTATTTTGACGCTCACAGTGACTAAAAAGAAGTCTGTCAGTTGCCAAAGTACTTCTTCTAAACTATGATTATTTAGCATTATAATTCATACCCAATTAATAATAAAACTGCATTAACAGTTTTCAAATATACTCAAAACATATACATATATGATTTTTTCTTATGTAAAACTTAAACCTAAATTCAAACGATCCTATTCACTTGTTAAAATTTTTGATACGTGTAACTTTTAATAGGGACCAGATAACTGTTAGCAAGTTTATTTAATTTTATTCAGAAATTTATCGAAAACATAGTTGATATCTTAGACTGCATTAGGAGTTTGCAAAACATTAAAAACTAATTATTTTAAAATAATTTTTCAGTCATATTTAAAATTTAAATCTAACGATAATATTAATTAGCATTATATTTGCAAATATTATTTGTCTCTTCAACTGTAATGTACTTATTTATCTGCTTTAATTTTTCAGCAATTACTCGTTTGCATTTAAAACAAAAGATTCCATCAAATGTTGCAATTTAGAAACTAAATTAAGCATTCATTTTAAGTCATTAATCTGCTTATCTTTTCATGCCACAAATTGTATCGGAAGTAATATTGTAATAAGAGAATAACAGTTATAAATCTATTCAAAAATTGTTTATTGCTTTAAATAAATGATGTAAAGAAAAACTTAAAATTATTTATGTACACAGTGAGTTGTATGAGTATTCGTACAAACAATTAATGTTCGTTAATGAAGTATAAAACATATGTAATTTTATCATATTCCAAAAAATTGTCTGATTGCTCTGCATCAACTGTTGGCGGAAAATATTTGTTATTTTTTATCGATGTGTGCCAACACTTTTGGCAGTAAGTGTTTTGTTTTATTTACAATGTTTTATTACATATATGTATGTATGTATGTATGTACTAGGGTATCCAAATTATTCCATTTTTGTTTTGTTCAAATCGAATCAATAATTCGAATAAGAGATTTCAAATAATTCGATAACATATTTAAAATTAATCGATTTATTCGAATTATTAAAAATTTCTAAAACAGTAAAATGAAAATGATTTTCTGGCACAATCCACTTTCTCGGAGGTGCTCTCAAACGTGTTGGATTTACTAGAGCAAAGTATTTGCAAACACTATGCTGACAAAAATATCATTTTGTACCTTATTAATGAATCTTGCTCTTAAAATAAATTGTATTACAATAAGAATAGAATTATAAACATTAATTACTTACATGTTTCGTACTGTACCCCAGCATAAATAAAGTAAATAAAACAAAGGGAAAGGAGAAAAACTTGCGGTAAAAAAAATTAATCACGATAAGGGAAAATTTTTCTGGCTATCAATTCATTCACATGAAAAATATTCATGATTAATATCAAGGGAAAAGGGCAAAGATTTCGAGGGAAAAAATATTTGAAATTCAAAAATCTCATCATCAAAAATAAAGTTTAAAACGTTATCTTGTACGTTATTGTAAATAAAATTGTAACGAAATGCTGTTAAACTATTAGTATTTTTATTTTAATAATAAAATTATGAAAAATTCTTAAAAGAAACTAGAAATTAACACAAAAATATTTAATCGCTTTATTCGATTATTCTACATAAAATCAATGGAAGTATTCGCTATTCGAAATTTGTAATATTTGAATTCTTTCAATAATTATTTGTAAGAAATTGTTCAATTATTCAAACGATCATTATACGAATGGATACCCTAGTATATACATATTTACAAAAAAATAAAAAAAATATTCCTTTATTTATATAATTGCTTCCATTGTAAATACATTGTGGCATTTTGTAACTGATAAAATCCTTTAAATAAATAGATTTTAAAATAAACAAAGCCGACTTTCATCTGTTTGTTTTTCATTTGTACATATTTAAAAGTAAAACCAATAACAATATTTTAAAAATTTTAATTGAATGAAGTAATGTGGTTAGTAAATAGTTATTTATTAAAGAAATTAAACAAATAGTTACATTAAGTTAAAAAAATCAAATCTTTTTGAAATTTAGCAGTTTATAGTGCAGGATAATATTCAATATTGTTTTCTCGTTCTTCTAAATAGTTTATTGGATTATAATAATCAACAAAAAAATATTATAATGATGGTTTGTACTTCCGTAGTTTAGTTTAAGGCTAATGGAATGGAACTAGAGGAATGATATATTCCAAAAACCAACATACATATGGGTGTTTTCATGGTTATGCACGCGACATTTGTACACGTTTAATTGTCTTTGAATATTGTGAAAATGCAAATGGATTGGAATTTTAGAATGGAATTATAGAATCGTTCATTGTATGTGATGAGACTTTTAAAAAAGTATATATATTTGAAAATTGAGCACTGGGTACCCAAGTTCCATGCAATCAAAGTTGACTTACGCACGTGACAAAAAATGGAAGTGCCTTTTAGAGCCGTAAGAAAAAGTGCTAAATTAAGCGAATTGTAGGAAATTTTTATTGCGGAAAAAATGTTTTTATAAAGGTTAATAATGGACCTTTATAATCATGCTTTGTTCAAAAACAACTATGCATAATTTTGCTAAGAAAAAAATAATTTGTTGATTACGCACGTTACATTACGGACGTAACACTTTTTACCTTCATACATATTTTAGTAATTTTATATACATATATGTATGTATATATATTTTTTTACCAAAAAATTAAACTTTTATTCAAAAATGAAAAATAAAAATATACTACAATTAATCCAATTTAATTTTTTCCTTAAAAAAAATTATGCGAGCGTTGTGATTTTTTAAGTCACGGTGGACCATTTCATGGAAATACCCATATATTAAACAAATACTTTATGTCGTTTGTGACTAATATTGCAATCTACAAAAATAAAACACATGTTCTCTTCTGTATGTATTTACCACATTTACTTCGGCATAATTAAATTTTATTTATGAATACGTCAATTTATTTTTTTTTCTTTTTCAAAATAATTTTCTTTTTCAAATAGGAAAACAATTTTTCCAAATGATTTCTATGGAAAACAAAATTAAAAACTAAAAACTTTTATCAAGATATGAAGTATGTAATGTAATAATCTTTTCATACAAATTGCTCAACCTATTTTTTTTTTGTTTTGTATCAAAGGTAATAAATTTATAAAATTTTCACTTTTCAATTAACACATCCCAGCAAAAAAAAAATCGTGTTTTTTGAAGCACTTAAGAGAAAAGGCGCATAATTGAGGTATGAATTCATTCATAAAAGCTGCTCCTTTTGGAGCACATTTTTTACTGTAATATTACAATAACATTTTATAAATGTGTAAATGTACTCTACGTTTAATTTTAGGTACGAGTTTTCGTGACCTCTTGTACAAATATATGGAGTTTTCCACTCCAAACTCTAAACAAAACTTAGGCAGATTTTGTTGTCGTTAATATACTAACAAGAAACATGGGTTAAAAAACTCAACATAAAATAGAACTATAAAATCATCGAGCCATAATAAAACAAGTAAGAAAGTATAGTCCGTCAATACCCTACACCCAGTATACATATAAAATTTAGTGTCATGATGTCTGTGAATATAAATATTATACGCGTTTCGAGAGAACATTTGTATGGGGGCCAGGTGAAATAGTGGAGCGTTTAAATCCCATCCATCCATTCTTGGGCAGAAAAAAAATCACGTACCAAATTTTTTCGAAATATCTTCAAAATTTTGATCTGTACTCTGCGCACAAGCTTTACATGGAGCCAGCCAACCAGCCAGACGGACGGACGGACATCGTTAAATCGACTTAAAAAGTGATCCTAAGTCGACCGGTATATTTTAAGGTGGGTGTTGGACCAATATTTCTGGGCATTACAAATATCAGCACAAATCCAATATACCCTCCCCACTATGTGTATAATGTCATAGAAACCAATATTGTCAGAATTGGTTTTAAAACCGACAAGAAAAAATGCTTTGGTGTCATAGGGCACTACTACACGTTCAATAAATATCGAGAAATATATGGTAAAATTTTATGATGATCGGTTCATAATTAATCGTAGTTCCCATTTAAGGCCCACTTCCGAAAATCACTTTAACGACCATAAATCTCCTAAAAATGTTGGTATCCAAATACAGTTCAACACAAATAAGTTTCATATGCGCAGAAATGATAACAACTAATTTAATAATGGTCGGTAATAATAGGTAGTATATACCATATAGCGCCCATATCTGAAAACGTGTTTTATAGGGTATTATATGGTCGGGCTTGATTGACTATACTTTTTTACTGTGTTTATGTATCTAACATTTATAACGCTATATTTTTCCCATTTGCTAAATATCTTGTATATTCAGCTGCATTATGAAAATATCCTTTATATTTGAGTAAACCATTTCAAATTTTTCCCAAATGGCTTAACTTCAGCTCACGTTTTACCTATTTTACCTATTTACAATCAATAATTTCTGTTTAAAACTGTTACACATTCTTAAGAATTAGTTCTTCCGTCAGTGACTTTTGTTTGCAGTTGTAATTAGTAAGTGTAATTCCGTACACCACCATAGTGGAGAGGGTCTATCGGTCACAAATGTTTGATTTATACGTATTAAAACAAACAAAAAACAAATTTGTATTTAAAATTTTATGTCACCCAAGAATTTTGTGCAGATTGGTCAATAATTGACTATATATCCCTTGAGCATATATCACTTTCGAAAATTAGTTTAACGGCCTTAGGTTTCTTAAACATGTTGTTATGTTATAAAAAATCACACAAATGTGTTGCATATATAACAAATACATTTCACTTAGCAATTTTATATTGCTCGTTTTATAATTAGTCATAGCTTTCATGTAAGATCCACCTCTGAAAATCACTATAACATTTATAAATTTTTTATAATCGAGATGAAGATATACATACGGTGTCATGCAGTCAGGATGACTGCTCCATTCATAACTCCTATTTCAGAAAGCTAGGGTAGGTATTATATAGTCGAGCTTGACCAACTATACTTTCCTTCTTACTAATTTGTGTATTTATACGAAACAAATTTTTCAATGATTTTAATTTTTTGTTGGCACATTTTCCTAAAAAGATGTTTCCAAAAGTTGTTCCGAAATAATATGTATTCAATAGATCTAGTTTAAAACCAACGTGTAACTAAGAACTGGTTTCAATCTGAAGTGATTCATATAATACTGTTTCTAGACTGAGTAATTTAAGAGCGAGTCCTTAAAATATTTTTGGGTGTTAAAATATTATTTATTTATTTAGGTCAATAGATTTTACATCCTTACTGACTACATATAAATGACAAGATAGTAATATATGTAAATAATTAGTTCAACAATTTAGATATAAAGTAATTTTTCTCTTCAGTACGTCATTAATCTCAGATATGTCCATAAGGTGATAAAAGTTAACACATGCACGACGAAAATAATCATTATTAGCATATACAGAACGGTAGTATTTTAATGCTAAGACTTCAAAATTGCGGGTTGGTCTAACAGGCATATTAAAGTTTAGTTGACTAAGCAGAAACTCAACATCAACATCACCACGAATTATGCCCAGAACAAATAAAGCGCTGTTTCACTTTAATATGTTTCAATTTTTAAATTGACAGTTTTAACTGAACTTAATTTTGAAAGCCTAATACATAAACACAACATGAAAATGAACAACAGCAGCAGCAGCAAAAATAATGTTGTTACAACTGATAAAACATGTGTATATGTATGTGGGTAGAAATACATAAGTACTTTATATATTAAAAGAAAAGAATTTTAAAACCAGACAAGGCAAAATAATGAAAAACAAAAAGAAAATCAAGCTCCTTATATACCTCCTTATATACATATATGTATGTGTGTATATAATAAATTGGCAGACACATGTCAGCATATACGAACACAATATTTGTGAAAATCACCAGCCATGAAAGAAATTTACACATACGAAGGCTGATTATTAAGTTAATGATAAATGTAGGTTAGAACTAAAATGTTTATTAATGAGTTCAAATATTTCAAATAAACAACTTCAGTTTTTTTTACCACACACTACAAATTCTAAGCGAGAAAATAAAATAAATATGCTTTCAAGAGAGAACTTACCATCATGTCTTAATTAAATTGAAATTAAAGTGTGAATTCTATAAATACATTAAATTACGAAACATTGATGTTACAATAATTTCTTAAAATTTAATCATTGAATAAATTATGTCATACTTTTAGTCTGTGATACAATTTTCCAACACCACTTTAGTTCGGAGTTGCAAATAATGGCCCCAGTAAAAATTGCCCCAAAGAAAAAAAAGGAATAGGTCACATTTCATTATGAAATTTTGTCCTAATTTTTTTTATAAAGAATCACCCCAAAGGTTTTGAAAAATTACCCCAAGGTTAAAATTAAAGATGGCCCCAAATGTAGGAGCTATTTTTCATAGCCAATAATTTTCTCTGTGAAAAATATTTTTATGAAAACCCCAAAATTTTGCATGAGATTTTTGAGATAATTTTGCACTTTTTATATTTTAAGTATATTTTACAATATTAACGAATAAAATTTAGCCACAAAGTACAAAACAAAATTTCTTGGGCTATGATTTTGTAGTCATTTTTCATTCTTCTTAAAAAATTACCCCAAAGAAAAAGTGAATTATAACCTCAAGAAAAATAAAAGAAAGGCCCAAAAATTTCTTGTTTTTGTACTCAGTATAATTTTTCCTGGGATCATTATTCGTAGCGCCATTTAGTTCTAGAGCACATTCATATAACCATTATAAATTGTATTTTGGCGACTAATGATTTTTGTGTGAAATTTTTAGCTACTGAACTAGTTCTACAAGTTCTCGTTATGAAGATCGTATTCCCTCCTTGGAGCGGTTCTGGAAATTGTCATTCTCACAAAAGTTTCTACGGAAGCCGATAAATAACTAAAACCATTTCAATAATATTTTGAACGAAATTCAGCCTGCTCTCCCCTTATGTCTAGTAAAATGACATCAGAAAGATTTTCTTTAATTATACTTTAGGTATTGCTACTATCGGATAGTTTATCTATGATAGGAATATTCACAATTACATTTTTCAAATTTTTGAAATGTTAACAAAATTATTAATTAACATTGTGTAAAACATAGGATCGATCAGCAGTAACTCTAAGAGACACAAACAAGTTTCATTAAGCTCTCATATAAGATCCTCTTCTGGAAATCATTTTAACATGAAGAAATATTTTATTAGTTTTGATATCGAGATAAATTAAATGCAAATAATTTTTGTATGCACAGAAGGCCAGCTTATTTTATGATGATCGATTCATAATAAGTCATAGCTCTCATTTAGTTATATATATATATTTATTATATGGTCGGGCTTGACCGACTATATTTTCTTATGATTGGTTTTTACTATGTCATTTTTGTTGTCAAATTGTTCAAATTGTTCGCAATTGTATAAAAACGGGTTGTTATATCATGATTTTCATGATTGCAATCATGATTGCAAACATAGATGACGCCATATGACAACCCGTTTTCATACAATTGCCAACAATTTTGAAAATTTGACAACAAAAATGATATAGTGAAAACGCGGCCTTACTTGTACATATTTATATTTCTCATACATAATGTTTACATTATCACAAAAGAAGTCAATAATAGTTTTCATCACCCAAAGATGTTGTTAGGATTTTGTGTTGTCTTTTCAATGTGTCCTTCATTTTTCAGTACCAAACTTTTCTGTTGACTTTACTACAGTGGCAAAGAATATGGAAGAATGAAAAAGAATATGTATTGTGATATCATATTGGCTTGAAAAAATCCATATTGTTAAGTGTATTATTAGATTTTGTATTGTATCAAATTCAGAAAATAACAGGTACAAGAATAACAAAATTTGCCAAGCTAATGGAAATAAATTGTGCCACTGTCTCTAATTTGGAAAGCAAATTTTTGTTTATATTTTAGTTACGTTTTGATTAAGATAAAATAAAGACTATTTTTAAATAATTTCCAGTTGGTTTTACTTTCATTAATAAAAATATTTGTTTTAACTATTTAATTTTATTAAAGAATCTAAACTTTGTGGCAAACAAAGGTAACGAAAAGAAAATAATGTTACACAAAGCTAAATGTAACAATAAGGTTTCTGATTGTTCCAGTATCAAGAATTCTTCTCACACACATACAATGAACTTTTGTAATTCGACTACTTTTACAAAAAAACAATAAGCCATGCTGTAAGGTTCTACACGGCATAGCTAATTTATGCGGCATTAGCGAACAAGTGGGTGATTTTAGCCACTCAGAGCTGACTTTCAAAAATATGTTTTGTCACAAAATCTTCTTTGTGTTTATTTCCTTAAAATGCTGGAACATAATTGCAAGTTAAATAAATTTTAGTCAAAACCAAGAAAACGTACTTAAAATTTCAGGTTAAAAATGGTGAAATTCAGTTCTTTGTCTGAAGACAAGAGTAAAATTAGAAGTGCTATATATAGGAACTTGGGAACCCAATAAATTACCATCATTAGTGTCATTTTTGTTTCAGTAGGTCATCTAGCAATTGCATGATGATTGACAGACAACAGGTTTTCTCATTTTCATTTACCAGCAAACAGTTACCAATAGCAATGAGTAGCAAGAATGTAGTAACAACACCAGCAATAGTGTACAGCAAAAGAAAGCCGAACAAGAAAAATGGTAGCAGTATATTTCATAAAGATTTTCTTTTGATTGGTGTTCTTATTTCACTTTCTAACAAGCTGTCAAACTTCTACAATACTTGCTGAGCACATTTGTTGGCTATTATGTTTGAAAATACAACTATAACTGCAACAAAAGCCAAGAAAATGACCATAAAGAATACTTAAGAGTGTCTCGTTTAAAATTCTGCATACTTAAGACCACAATAGAGATCAATTTTAAAATATGATTTTGGAACAATCTTTCTAAAGACTTTCATGTGTTAAGCTGAAAATTTGTACCTTTAAAATAATTTTTTGTAAATTCCAAAAAAGAAATTATCATTATATTCAGGCATACTCTATTTGTAAAAAAAATCTTTAGAGGACTTTAATGGTTTAAAAATATAAAGACACGTTTGAAAGTAGAAACATCAGTTTAAAAAGTTGTTTTCGTACGTGCCAACAAAGTGTTGAATATGGTATATGATGTTGGTTGCTGTTGCACGAATACAGACGCAGCAATAGTAAAAACAACATTAAAATAACTTGTAACATTTTTTAGACAGTTTCTTTTTGGTTTTGCTCCTTCTTGGTTTCGGTATTTGTTTGTTGCCATAAATGAAAAGAAAACACTACATGACTACATTGTTCTTAATTTCTTCAGGTATGTCTTTAATTCAAAGAAATTAATACATTATTTATAGTTAAATATACAAGGTTAATATAAAATGGACATGAAATCTTTTCTGTCTTATTGTGGATAGTGAAACATATGTAAAAATGCGCCTCAAACAACTATAATTACACAAAAATTTATAAATTTAGTAAAAAAGACAATGGGTTTTCAAGCAATTTGCACGTCAGCACTCTTCACTAGAGTTTTGGCATCATTAAGCTTCCTGTCATTATACATACATGTATTGCTTTATTATTGAAGAAATCAGGTCTTATGTTAATAAGATCCATCTAATTAAAAGCATGGACTTTAATATAAAAACGAAATTTTAGTTAATTCTTTTAGCTAATAATCCATATATAAATATATTATAAATGTCTTTGTAAGTTTGTTTGTTTGTTCCGCAATCACGCCTAAACGGCTGAACCAATTTTAATGAAACTCAAAACGTAGATAGCTCTATACTGGGAAGCGTCAGTAGACTATATAATTTTTCAATACATCGATCAGGTCGGGACAAAAAGGGCAAAAACCGGTAAGACCAAATGGCTGAACCCATTGTATTGAAATTTGAAACGTAAATATATCCATGCTTGAAAGCGTCAACAGGCTAAATATTTTTTTCAAAACTTGGACCAGGTCGGGATACAAAGGGGTAATCTCAAGAGGCTCAACAGATTGGATTTAACGACGGGTAAAAAAATAATAAACTAACGTAAAATGTTTAATATATGTTTTTTAATTCATTATTTGTTTGTAAAATTTGTGTTGTTGCTCTATGCAATCAGAAAAATATTTATTAGGAAAGTACTTTTTCGATAGTCAACCTTCATTATTAAGTGATTAAGCTTTAAAAGTTTAATAGTATGTTACATGGGTTTGGTAATTCAAGAAAACTAGCGAAAATACTTAAGAGTTTTGGTGCTTTTTTGGTATCTTTTTATTAAGTTTCTTTTAAGAGATAGAATTGGATTTTTAGCTTTGTACAATCAAAAAAATTGTATTATATAAATAAGTATTCTGCTTACATTAGAGAATCTCGTATATTAACTTTAATATATAAATGCCACTCGACAATGCAAATTTATGAACTGAATACAAAACCAATCTGAAACAAATATTTAAATACAGTTTTCATAGATGCTACTGTTAAAAATGTTCGTTTCAAACAAATAAAAACTTTTTATTGACAAATTGTACTTAAATTATGTTCTCTTAAATTTGGTAAGTCCTAACATAATTTAATTTAATCTTGAATATTGATTTCTTTATTAGCACAAAATTTTCAGTGACAATTAGGATCTTACACATTATGATGAAAAAAATCGTCAGAAGTGCAAATTGAACCATTTTAACTATTAAAATTTCAAAGATTTTAAAAGTTTCCAAATTGTCAAAAAATCTGATTATCAATCTACGATTTGCATATTTAAATATACAGTTCGGTAAATTTTTAAAGTTTTGATCACGCGAGGGTACAACATTTTTTAGGAATACCAATCAAGGTACCAATCAAGAGATAATTAAAAATTTTAAATGATGCGTGGTCAGGAATAAAAGATAAGAAATCACCGGGCAGCGCCGGGTGCAACAATCTAGTACGTTTATTAAATGAGTTGTACTTTAAAAGTTCAAAAATTAAAATAATTATAAAACCGAATTTTATGTGACCAATAGTCAAAATGATGAAATTATTTAATGGCTTTGAATAAGGAAATCATTGGAAATTAATGAATTGATGTTTTGAATATTTTTTAAAGAAATAAAAAAAATTTTAATTATTTCAAATTCCAACTTTATCGGATTTTTAGTACCAATTACGTAAACATTAACTTTAAATTTGTAATAAAAAGTTAAAAATGTACCACTCATACGGCTGCGCGTTAGTGATGTATGAGTATGTATAGAAAATAATATCCTAAAAATATGCTATACTTTTAATTCATTTATTACATTACAAACTATATACTTATTATTATAATTAGTCATTACTTATACGTATGGTTATACCAGACGAATTTCGTGCATTGTGGTAGATTTGGGTCAAATATCAACAATTTAATTATTTATACATGGAGACATACAAATTTAGTTTATAATTAAAAAATTATTTAAAAAAAATTGACAAAAAAAAATTCTACAAAGTGCATACATATGTCAAAAGTTTTTAATAATTAACAATAAAATGATATCAATTCATAGAACTCTTTCGGATAACCTTTAAAGAAAACCGGTTCTTTAACAGATATAGAAAGAAATCTGTTAATAGAAATTGTGTGTAAAACTTAAAAATACTGGGCTCATGACAGATAGCGGATCTTTAGAACAAGGTAGTCATCTTTAGTAACTTATATGTCATTTTGTAGTGTAAACAACAAAAAAGCGACATCTTTCATTTAAAAAAAGTGCCTCATCGATTGTTCACAGAAGTGTATAGTTCATTTGTTCAATCAGCTTCAAGAGAGTTAGTTTGTGTGCTTCAGAAGTAGTTATTTTGACACAGAAGACAGAGATTGTCTAGGACAGCCAAATAAGTTTGAAGACGTATAATTGGAGGCATAAATATTGTTGTCAAACTCAAGAAGAGTTTCATTCATTAGGAGCTACTTAAGCAGCAATTTTAAATCTTTTGGAAACAGTAGGATTCAAACAAATGCAGAAAAATTGAGTAGCATATGAGTTGAAGGCTATAGATGAAGAAAAATGAGTTTGCATACTTAAACGCATAAAAGTTAATTTATTTACACAGACATTAATACAATAAAATATAAAATACTATAAATTAAATATTTATTGATGTGAGAATTTATTTAGTTGATAATTTGTTAAATTAATTAAATAATCAGTAAAGTTAAATAAATTCAGTGTGGTGGTTAATCATGTGGTAAGGTAATATTTTATTTAAAGTATTGATTACATAAAATTCGTTCCGGAAAATGTTTTCATATTTATGTAACAAAAAAAATGATTAAATACTATTGAACCACGAACCACAAATTGATTGGAATTTATTTAAGAAAATCTTACAGAAGAAAATTATATTCTTTGATATTTATTTAGTCGGGCTCGAGTTCATTAAATTTAATTTTCATTAAATTATTTTTACTGAAGGAATTGTTTTACAACCTGAAATATCTATTAAAATTTTTATTAGATATTTTTTCTGGCTGAGCTGGCATTGAACTTGGGTTGAATTTACATGTTTCGAGAATCACACATTCTATCATCAGAATTCTTTGCGTTCTAACCTCTGCACCACTTAATGAACTCGAGCCTGACTAAATAAATATCAAAAATTTTAAATTAACAGTTCAAATAAAAAATAATGATTGATTTTAAAAATCTCCAAGTTTGATGTTATGTTACACACTTTGTTGTCGAAATATACCATGAAAGAAATGTGATATTCAAATCAAATATTGCTCGAAGTGCATGAACTACATTACTTAAATATAACATTGACTATCGTTATACAGCTGAATAATTTGGTAACATTCTTCTGATGAAATAATTTGAAAAACCTCTAAATGAATCATCATTAAACACACATATAAAATAATATCGTCTAAGTAATGTAGACGCTTTGTAGTAGTCATTGAAAATTATGTAATTCAGTCTGAAAAAATAATATCACCTTACAATTTCTTACAATTCCTTTTAATAATAAAAAAAATATTTATAAATTTCTTATTAATGAATTTAGCTTAAAAATCTGTTTTTTTTTTGTTTCTGCAAATCTACTTATTAGCTGTTGAAAACAAATTAAATAGCTGTCATTTTAAAATCGGTTTTTATGACATTTAAAAATGGTTTCCTAACTACACTACAATATCAAATTTTAATTAAAAACATTTCAAAGTATCACAACTTTAATCTTATTACATATTTATGCCCATCAGTTAATATGAAAAACATAACCTTTATTTACTTTACCACAAGTTGAAATACTTGCATTTATAGTTCAATGAATAGCTGAACTAAAAATTATTAAATTAAATTGATTATTGTTACAAAAACCAAACTAAAATATACTTCTTCCAACGACAAATACAAACATTACACAGCCATACTTTTATTATACCCTACTTCACAATAGTGGGGAGGGTATATTGGATTTGTTCTGATGTTTTTAATGCCCAGAAATATTGGTCCAGCACCCACCTTAAAGTATACCAGTCGACTCAGAATCACTTTCTGAGTCGATTTGTAAAGCTTGTGCGCAGAGTACAGGTCGCAATTTTGAAGATATTTCGATAAAATTTGGTACGTGATATTTTTCGGCCCAAGGACGGATGGGATTGAAACTGGTGGAAATCGCTACATTATTTCACCTGGTCCCCATACAAATGTTCTCCCGAAATTGGGGTTTACCGATCATAAATGTTTGAATTATGCAAGGAACCAAACAAATTTCATCACAAATGAGTGGTAAATGAAGCCAAATCAGATCTACAAATTCCGTGCAGAGCGGTCCATAATTAGTCGTAGCTCCCATATAAGCCCCACTTCCGAAAATCACTTTAAAGAGCATAACTCTCTCAAAAATGTTGGTATCCAAATAATATTGAACGCAAATATATTTTATATGTATAGAAATAATACTGTACAATTTTATTATAATCGATCCATAATTAGTCGTAGGTCCCATAGAACGCCCACTTCCGAAAATCACTTTAACGATCATAAATTGTTTAAGAACGTTGTTAATCAAATAAAATTCGACACAAATAATATATAGAAATAATGACAACTAATTTTAAAATGGTCGATTCGTAATTAGTCGAAACTCCCATATGAGACCGTCTCCGTAATTCAATTTAAGCTCCATAAAAATTTGAAAAGTATTTATATCGAGATAAATTATAGCATACAGAATATTTATATTCACGGAAGTCATGACAATAAATTTTGGGATGATCGGTCCATAATAGGTCATATCTCCCATAGAGCGCACATTTCTGAAAATCTGTTTTATACATATACTGGGTGTAGGGTATTATATGGTCGGGCTTGACCAACTATACTTTCTTACTTGTTTTCACATTTATCAATGTTCGATAAAGAAGGCAAGAAGCAGCTGCTTTAAACTACATTATTATTATGGCAAACTATAGAAACCGACGGAAGATGTCTTAAACTTAAAGACTTTATAAACGCAGCATTAAGAAAAACCAAAAACAGCAACCACAAACAATTGATGGCAATTGTTAGAAAATACTTATTCTTCCTCATTTTTGCAAATACGTAAAAATAAGAGCTGTACAAACATAAGAATGTCCCACAGACACACTGCGAAGTCAAAGTTAAATGTTACAAAATTTATTTTTATAAATCACAAGTTCATGCTGCAGGTTCAAATATTTTCATCATTTATCATGTCGCAGTAGTACAAAGCGAGGTTTGTAGTAAAGTTTCTACAACATCAAGAAGTAATAGTTGAGTTATAAATAATATTTGAAACATGAGTATAAAGGATATTTTATTATAGGGTACAAATGAAAAACCTGCTCAAAAGAGATTAGAGTTATTTTAAATGTATAAAAAACGAATCATTTAAAGCTAACATTTTCGGAATGTTTTTAAAGGATCAAATAACATATTCCAACTTAGAACCATGGTGCAACTATACAGAAACAACAGGCATTTTGTTTATGTAAAATAATGTACTACTGTCAAAAATACTTGAAAAAGTTTTACTTTTGACATAAGTAAATTGTAAACAAAGTCAGTCAGCTGAGCTACTACACTCACCTTGTATAGTTGCACCATGCTTAGAACTAGAGAAGCATAAATATACTTAAAAGTGTAGTTATCTGTAAAGTTTCAAACAAAAAAAACATTATATAAGCTTTGGAGAAAACTCTATATGAGTTTCAAAAGACATAAATGAATCAAACACAATTCCTAAGTCAAGTATCGACTCTATACTTTATTTAATTTTGCAAATTATAGCCATCAATATCGGATAAAATTTAAAGATTTTATTAAAATCATTCTGTCAATTTTAAAATCGCTAGAAGTGTCTGTTCTTAGAAACAATTTTATATTATCTACATATAGAAGAAACTTAGATTTTATAAAACAAAAAAATATATGAATAAGATTTAGATTTAAAACTTTCAATAACATCTTTACATATTTTATTAGATAGATAAGACTTTATCCACTCTAGAATGAAATTCAAATATATGAGTAATAACATGAAAGTTTTGGCAGTTTTTTGCTGATATATCAGTAGTTAAGGCTTTGACAACAATTCAAAAAATTTTGCTCAAAAATTATCTGAACTTGAAGATCTGTACAAGCTGTAATTCGTAAATGTTATTAAAAAGTTGATTGATAAAATTGTTCAAGAAGATTTTACCAAACGTATAATTTCACAAAATTCGTTTGTTAATTGGCCGCACAAATCATGTATTTTGACACCAAAGGATTACTTTTTGTGTGGCCATGTTAAAGTAATACAGGGCCAATAAATAGATTGCCGATCGACTGGCTGGCCATGTAATACTTGTGTCGCAATTTCGAAGATATTTCCATAAAATCGTCCGTCCGTCCATCTGGCTGGCTGGTTATGTAATTTTAGTATTGCAATTTTGAAGATATTTCGATAATGATCTTTTTCGAGCAAAGTACGGTTGGAATTGAAATTGGTTTAAATCGGTCCATTGTGTCATACAAATGTCCATATGGGTTTATTGATGATAAATATTGTTTTTATGCGAGCATCTAAACAAAATTTCGCCACAAATTAGTTGTACAGGAAGCTTAATCATACCTACAACTGTTGTGCAGATCTCTTAAATAAAGCCCACGGCAATACACTTTAAAAAATAACTCTCCTTAAACTGTTGGTATCCAAAATAATATCCAATACAAATATGTTTCATATATGTATACACAAATCATTTGTTCTAATTTGATTATGATCAGTCTATTATTAGTCATAATTCACATACAAGGTGGCGCAAAAGTAAACTTCCAATCAGGCGATCTTGCTGGCCAGTGCAAATCGCCAAAACGGGAGATTAGGCGCCCGGGAAATTCATTCTTCAGCATATCGGTGTGTGCCGTTGCACCGTCCTGTTGGAACCACATGTTTTCCAATCCCAATTCATCAAGTTGCGCAAAATTTATAGCATATTCTGATAGAAGGATTACTTTTGCGCCACCTTGTATAAGGCCTACATCCGAAAATTACTTTAATGGCCATATATCTCTTAAAAATGTTGGTGTGAAAATAAAATGCAACAAAAATAAGTTTCACAAATACAGATATCATACAAATATCATCATACATAAAGATGTTAAACCCTGATTTATATATAAATTCTTTGTTTAATTTTGTTTTAAAAAACAAAGTTCTCGTTGAAAACTCCGGTACTTTTCTTAAAATGTCAAAATGACAATTTACTAAGAAGTGCCACAACAATGCAATCATAATGTGTGGGTTTGTATGTTAAACCTAAAGGTACGGTCACACTTAGCAAATATTTATTCAAACAAGCATAACCACTTATTTAAGAACAAATTTGTTTGACGTTGTTTACTCTTACAAGAGTTTTGCAAGATCAAACATCATCAAATAAAATAGAACTAAATACTTGTTGTGTCTTGTTCTAAATAAACGAAGTTTTTTTTTTAAATAAATAAACGAATTCAAATACATTTTATTTAGTAATTACATCATTTACGGCAAACATTTGCCAAGTGTGATCGTATCTTAAGTATATTTGGAGTTTGAGGAGCACATTGTATACAAAATTTGTTAGTTTAATATGGCTGATGATAGTTGGTTAGTTTGCTGTTAATATTGTTGAAATAAACGTTTCCATTGAAAACGAAATGCATTATTAATGAAATCAATAGAATAAAAAGTATATGAATATTACTAAAAAAAATTTATTTGTAGTTTTTTGGTTTTAAAAGGCATAAATCAGGCTCAAGTTCATTTTGATTTCTTATAATTCAAAAATTATGTCTCACCACCGACTTTCGTCTGTTGTTTAAGATGTAAAATATTTGTTTACAATTATTATTATAATAACAAATTAAATATTATTATATGTATATGTATATACATAAGTTTGATTTTTCTATTGCAAAAAAAAATTTGGAATATCTCATATACATAAGTACATTTTGTATCTTTAATATTGATTATTTTCCTTTTTTCTGTCTATCTACTTTACTACAAACTTGAACGTAATCAAAGTAGTCATAAACTACAATACATAGTATAAACAATTTTTCTTAAAATTTTTAAACTATTGACTAAAAACCATTTTTGTATTGAGAGACTTATGAAATTCAGAAAGCATGAAACTACTGAAAATTTATTATTTTGAAATAAGATAAAAAGTAAGTTAAACAGCAAAAAAGCAATAACATAAGCAATTTCAAAACTATTAAATAGAACATATATATTTTTAAAGTTAATAATGGGTTTCTAATGTGTATCTAGTGAAAAAATAAAGAATAAATAAAATTACAAAAGCCAATAGCTTGAAAAGTTCTTGCAACATTTGAGAGCTAGAAGATTTTAAACAAGTATTTATTCGATTAATAGTCGACTGTCGATTAAAATGGGCTAAATTGACTTTGTATACAGAAGAAGCAAACTATTAAATATTATCATATGATGTAAGTGACCATGTTATATTATCCACTTATCCACCACTGCCCAAATTGTAGTCGAAATTTTCACTAAAGATATTTTTAAAATATTTCAATAGATTAAAGTATAATAAATTTATAACTTCTAAACTAAAGACGTCCAATTACAAAATTATTAGCAAGAGACATGTATATGAACTATCAGAAATTAAAATTAAGCTGCTAAAAATTTTAATATTTTCTTTAAACTAGAAGCAGACATTTTGTATTTAAACTTGTTTTCACAGACGGCTGTCATACTCTGTGATTTGTTGAAGCACGTAGCAATAGTTTAGAAGATACTTTCCTTTTTCCACAAACCACAATAAACTGTTTTAAGGCTAATGCCTTTAAGTATTTCTGAGTACGCAAACTTTTGTCAAAAATGTTCATAATAATTTTGAATTAATTTTGCTGAATTTCGTTGATAAAGTGTTAAAAATCCTTATTAGCAAAACACTTATGACTTCAAAAAATGTATATTTCAATGAATTTAAATTACACGATTTAACTGCTTATATATGATCACCGTAACGAGGCAGTACACGACCACGAGTTGTATGGATTGTTGTAACGTCTTGTTAAGAGCAGTTTTCATTATCATATTTGGACAGAAAGATCTGTTATTTTTTCACGATATTAACCACTAGTTACAGTCACTGCTTGACCGGTGAAATGATACCATCAGCCCATAATCATCACCCAAGAGTGACACATTTTGATAAAATTTTTTTTGTTGATATTTTGACATTTAAACAAGCCAATAAGGTAAAAGTGAGCTTGACATTACATTTTGTAGGGAACAAACTTTGAAAAATTGTTCAATGTAACATCTAATATAAATTTAGAAAATAACGGGTTTTCAACAAGAACTTTGTTTTTCAAAACAAAAGAATCCATATGAAGATTTTTATTGTATTGCAAAGACTAAGGTTTGGCAATTATAAATTAAAAATTATATCGGGCAGATGTCCGTCACAAAAGCGCTGTCCTACAGCTGTCGATTCTTTTACTAAAATTTCATTAATCAGGTCACAGGTTTTGAGTTTAAAGGAAGTGTCAACATGTTTCAACTCTCTTCAGATCTCTCTTCAGCAAACAATTGCTTATGGACTTTCTGAAGACCAAGTGCGGCAAATGAAACATGCAGATAATACAAATTTGTATATCTCTCATGGATACGATAATTTTACTTTAATGGCCTGGTCTAACATGCGTTGATATAGGCACATTATGTAGCGAGCTAGTCGACTCAATTTTATGGACTAAATTTTTTAAAAGCGATTTTAGAAGAAGCTAGATTATTGTAACTGAAAATATTATCACATTAACGAAATAAAATAATTCTTGTATTTTAATGATATTTACAAGAAAAATTGCATTGTAACAATTTCTAAAACTTCTACTACTAAGTCCCGGATCACGCAATGCAACTTTTGCTGCTCAACTTTTAAGTTGAGCTGGTGATAGGGGAAAGAAGAGTGGTCCCCTCTCTCTCTCTATTTTTTCCCTTCTCACCCAAAAACTCAAAAGTTTAGCAGCAAAAGTTGCATTGTGTGATCCGGGACTAATATGACAATAAATAAAATACACTCGTAAAAACTTTCAAGTTATTTCAATATGCCCCCTGCTGGAAACAAAATTCTTTCTGTTAAAAAGCCTTGAGTAAAATTTTACTTTTTTTCAAATTTTTATTTAAGCACAATCTATGTAAAAATTAAAAATTCTAAGCAACAACAAAGCTGAATAAATCTGTTTTACTTTTCTTTAATTATTGCAAAGATGTCATGGACATAGAATAAAAAAATACATTTCTCAAAGAATAAAATCCCTATCTTAAGTTACATTTAAATTAATTCACATTTACGGCAACGTTGAAAATTTAATAAACCATAATTGCTAAGGCTTTCAAAAGAACAACTCAAAGAAATTTTTGAAATAAAAGCAGAAAATAAATGATTGGCATATACAAATATTTACATACATACATAGACAAACAAACGTACATATATACATACATATGTTAAACAAAATTTTCATACAAACAACCTCTAAAAATGAAGTATAATTCATTCTTACGAGTACATGATGAAATGTTTTTTAATTACTGATAATTAACACTGTCAGAATTTTTAATTATTTCTATAAATTTTGAAACATTGCAACTTTCATTTACTGGGTGTGGCATAAGAATTTTAGTATAAGCAAGTGATGGTAACTAAATGTGTCAAGACAGAAAATTTTTAAATAAACAAAATTTTATTTAACTAAGAAAAAATAAGCTGTGTAAAAAAATACACAAATAATTAAATAAAGTAAAACAAACGAAAGACAGAGAGAAACAAATAAACCGACAGACATTTAAACACGTTTTATGTTTATAAATTCATTTGAAAAGAACACATATGTGAGATTTGAAATTAAATGTAAATTAATTTGAAAACAAAAATTTATACAATACTTAAAACATCTTTTTACGTTTTTGAAATTAATTTTGTTAAATAAATATTTAGTATCTGTGATATGTATGTACTGACATGTTTGATATATACATATGCATGTTTTATGGGTTTGATGAGAAAATGTAATATTTTTTCTGTACATTTATATCAAAACAGTGTCAACATAAATCATAATCAAATTTATTACTGACAAGAGTTGCAAAAAAAGCGAAAAAAAAAAATTTGGATATTTATAAATGTTGCCAAATAACACCATAAAAACGAAATATTTGAATTTTATGAATTATTAAGAGAGAATATTTTGCAGCACATATTATTTGAATGTTTTTTTTTTTAAATATCTAAAACATAAATGTCCCCTGGACTTAACTGCTGTTTTTTTAATCACATTTATCAAGAGTATAGTTTGTTATTTGTGTGTTATTTATTTGGAAAATATGAAAATTAAATTGCGTTCAAACTAAAAATGTATTTTGAAAAATTTATGTTTTATGTATATAAAATTATGATGAGCACTGTTTGTTGATCTCATTAAAACAGTGATGTTCAAAAATAAAAATGAAGATGTATTGGTGAGAGATTTTGCCCAGCAAACATAATGTCAAACGCTTAAACTAAAGAAAAACACACAGTTTTTTGCCATATATTAGCCCCAATTTACACGAAGCAATTCTTTAAGCTAAGCTGATTGATTACCTTTTAGACATCAGGATGATGTCTGTATTATATGATCTCTGTATTACACATGTGCATAATACAAATTTGTGTATACTCTCAAATAAAAATTCGAGCCATTTAAGCAATAAGACTTGTGCTGTGTGATCACCGAAGAAATTTCAAAGAAAAAATTATATCAATCTTTTCAATAACAATTGCTTGGTGTAAATTGGGACTAAGCACCTTAAGAAAAAATATCAGGGACCATATATATCAATTACCAATATCAAAAAATAATTTTGAGAAAAAGCACAAATACATAAGTCTATCTAAAACAGTTTTTTTATTTTTCGTGTTCAATTGTAATTGAATCGCCTGTGCTTACTATTATTCGTCTTGTCCTTCTCAAGTAGGCCTCCTAGCTGGCATCTAACCAATAACGAGTGGGCAAGGCCTGGACTAGCAATGACACGCCATGTAAAATTGAAACGATTTGGCAATGCGGCTAGAAGTCCTTGTGACTGCAAAAGTTAACATTACAGGGAAGTTAACTTTTTTTTTTTTGAAATTCGTATTTAAAATCAATAAAAATTCTAGGCTAATTAAGATTATTTATTGTATATGTTACTTTCAAGCATATAATTGGCATCAAGCATTTCGATATTACTTTGCCAAAAATTTAAAATAATTGTTTGTAATTTATATATATGCAAACATGTCATGAATTTAAGCAAAATGGTAATAACTGTGACAAGGCTAAAGTAATATTGATTTCAAAATATGTATATGTATGTATTTGTATTTATAAGTAAATGTATGTATATGTAAGCATACATAAGTATACAATGTAATGGATGTAAGCAATTGTAATATTGCAAAAATAAAAGCAATGTAAAAAGGAAATACAAATTTCTTTTACATACATACATTTTATATTTATTAACATAGACATACTTATATATATTTACATTCATATAGACTGTGTGGTATTATTATAAATACACTTGATATTTGCTATATGTTGTAAAGTTACAAAGAGTTTTTTAAAACGTGTACAATTTTTTAAGAGTATGGTTAATGGTATAATTATATTTAACAATTTGCAGACCACTGCATTAAATGCTGTTTCACAGTTTTAAGTTTTAGCTGACCAGTTTTCGGACAGTTCTTTTCTGAAACTGCCTTTTGATTCACACGTGTGTCTTCAATTTTCCTACTGCTTACCATCAAGTTTCTACTTTTTCATACAAATCAACACGTAAAATAACACGAAAAATATAAAGGAAGTAAACAAAACGAAATAAGAACTAGTACTGTCAAGTATGTACCACTTTTTATTCTCACTTCTCTCTTCCCTTCTAAAAATACTTGTCTTCAAGAGTAAAGGGTACTAATTTAAGAGAGAAATTGTACATGTCTGTGTTCCATAGCAATAATTACATTTTATCCGAAACAAAGAAGAATACCTACTAGAAAAACTAAAGTAAAACTGTTATTTATTCTTATTGTACAATTTTCAATAATTTGATATGAAATGTCGCGTGGTTTGTAGCTTAATGGTCTTGAATTACTAAAAAAAATAAACTGGACACATGTTGTAGTAACAAATTTTGCAAATAATCTGGATTATTATGGTAAAAATAAGAGTGGCGGCCTGAAAAAAAGTTTCCTGAACGGAACAATAAATGTGAGGTAAGTGTATACAAATCAATAATAGTAGACTGCTAAAAAATCACAGACTATTACTCGATAAAAGTCATTGTCTGGGCCAAGGCTATTGCTCCGGCATTTATTTGTTCAAGGTGATTTTTTTCCGATGAGAAAAAATTCAATCTTAATGGTACCGTAGGTTTCAACAGCAATTGGAGGCACCACAATATTTCTCAAAAATTAATTCTAGAGGCGATTCTTTTATGGTTTGGGGAGCTTATTATGAAGACACAAGCACAGAAATTAATTCTTCTGATTACATAAAACTACTAAATGCGAAATTAGTGAAACACTGAGAAAATAGTAAACAGTAGCAGAAAAAACTATTTATTTTCCAACAAGACAACGAACCTATACATGGAAGTCCTCAAACAAAGGGATGGTTGTTTTCAAAAAATACTAATGAACTTGAATGCCCACATGTTCTCCAGATTCAGTTCAGGGTAATATTAGGCGGTCTAATTTATGCTATAAATCGAAAATATGAAAGCATATATCACCTAAAAGAAGCTGTTACAGATGCTAGAAACTTTAAGTTAATTCCAAAAAAAGTTAAGTTAATTCCAAAACAAAGTCGGACACTTTAGTAATAACAAAGTTTTTTATGTATTTTAACTTATTTTAATTTCAGTGTGTTTATATTTCTGAAACACTAATTAATTTCTAAATACATTTCTAAGTGGTAAAAAAATAAATATTTTTTTTGTTAAATAATATAAATACGGTTTTACTTTTTCTTTAACTTACAAAATTAAAAAAGTTTTGATGTACTTATAGTTATGCACTGCAGTGTAAATATATTTCTGAAAATGTTTGTATATGTTTTTGTATATTCATTTGTGGAAATAGAAATGATGGCTTAATTAAAAACAAAATTCTGCCTGCATAAATAAAAATATGGTTTTATTTCAAAAAAAAAATGCAACTAAATTTCAATGTTTCAGCTGTAATATAAAATTATTTTCTGTTATATATTTGTAATAAATAAAACAAACATCTAAACACAGAAATTCAAAAAATATTATTATTTTCGTACAAAATATTTCTAACATTTATCACACAAAATCCGGCCAAACCATATAAGCTTTCTAAACAACCTACTTGCAACAATTTTAGTGATTTGTTTTTATATAACTATATTTATATTTTTAAGCTGCTGTCCAATCAGTAAGTCGAGTGTTGAGTAATAGAAAATCAAATTAGAAATAAAATTGCTTACATATTCCTCGAAAATCTTCCTAAAAGTAATTTTAATGATGTTATTAAATAATATACAAAAAACTTTAAGCCAAACTAAAATTTTATTAAAAGATACTAGGAATTTACAAATCAATTTCTATAGAGGTTTCCAACAAGAACTTTGTATGCCAAGAGCAAATGACATTAAAATTTTGACATTTTACTTGTTGCCATTTTAGTATTAAAAGCTTTGACAATGAATGTTACAATGACTTTAAAATTGCAATGAAATCGAAATTGGTTTTGGAATTGGTCTGAATATGTAAACAAATAAAAATGTTGCATTTAGGCGTCTGTAAATTCAAGAACAATTGTTGAAAAGCCTTTGCATGTTAAACTATTTACTGTATGGTACTTCGTTCGGCTCGAAATGCGTTTATGTTGGGCCTATTTTTGATGATGTGGATGTCACTGATATGTGATTTTAAAAGAATGCCACCGAAACAATGAATTTATGGCAAACTCAATTTCCGGATCACATAATTTCATGAATTTTAGTTGTAAATTGTCCGCCCCGATTGTGTGATTCAACATCAAAGAATTATTTTTGGGCAGTTATGTTAAAGACAGAGTCTAACCAGAGCCAATCCAATCGATATACAGATACAGTCTTAAAGCGCCAAGTATGTGAAGTGGTTAAGAAAATAAATCTTCCATTTTGCCAAAATGTTATTGAACATTTTTTTATAAAAGAGAGGACATTGGTATGCGTTAACGTGATGGACAACTGGCCGATATTATTTTTCATTTATAATTGCCAAGCCTTACTCTATCCAAAACAATTTGTTGTTTTATTTTGTTTTGAAAAAGTTCAGGTTGAAAAACGGTTTACGAGTGGATGCTGGTTTTCAAACTTATCATGCAATTCAATTTCTAAATTGTAGTGAAAAGTAGATTGCTGGTAATATAAAATAAACAAGGCGTTTTTACAACATCATGTGCATTATTATAATTGACAAAACATATGAAACATGAGAGTTGTGGCGACCCAAAATATAAATAAAGAAAAGTTTATAAAGTAGCTAAAATGACAATTATTTAGGCAAGTAATTTTCTAAAGAGCTCCCCTTTTGGCAATGACTTTGCATTATTTTTAAAATAATGCCTGCATTTCTAATTGTTTTGAATAAAAATATTGTGCATAAATGAATATCAATTAGTGTTTAAAATAGTTTTTAATCGCTTTTATTGTTAAATAAGCACTAAAAAAGTATTAGACCAGATTTTATATGAACAATGCTTTTCTATATTTTTGTGCTTTTTAATTTGAACTAGAACAAATTTTGGCTAATTGTAATATACAAATATTCCAAGTATGTATCATATGTACATCTTCATATGAATTTAATCTAATAGAGCAGCAGATTTAAAAACCATATGGTTTCATTATTATCTTATGTAACACATGCGTATAAGTAATATAGAATATTAAATATAAAGTATACGCTACATATTTTTTCATAGATTTAAATTATATAAAAAAAATAATAAGAAACAGTATTAATAAGAATTTTTAAAAGTTTTTAAGTTTCAATTTCAAAAAAAAAATATTTATTTTACCATCAAAAATATTAAAAAGTTAAAAACCCAAAACCAAATGCTATGTATTAAATTACACATACAATTGTATACATTTTTTTCTGTTCACAAAACTAACTTTTTGTAAGTGTATGTATGTTAAAAATGGTAAAAAAAACATGAAACCAAAAACTGTAAGCAATATAAAAATATTCATATTCATGCTCATATTCATAAATTCCTGTATAACAATCAAAAACAAACATCACATGTCAGCGTTTTCTTTTTTTTCAGTTACATTCTTTCTTTCACCTGCTTGTTGAGCTGTTTCTTTGTGCTTAACTTGGTTTTTAAACATTAGATTGTTTAAAAGACCGCTAAAGAAACAGAAAAAACTGTGTTAATAGCATTTATTTTCATGCAAATAAACATACTTAGATGTACACATATCTTGAAACATATAGAAATGATTTTTATGCCCTACTCTATCACAAAACATTCAACGTCCTGTCTGAAATACAGAGTTGTCACCATAGCATTTTCATGCTTGCGTTTCGGCAATAATATGCCAGAGATGTTAAAATATATTAGTTCTAAAAAAAAGCTCAAAATAATGTTAACACAGACACAATGTAGGGTGTCTTTATGTATGTGGATATATATACATATAAATATACTTTATTATATTCATTTTTTATTTCAATTTAAACACAGCCATTCAAATGTATGTTAATATGAGCAAGTGTAGCCTATCATGTTGAACAGTGGGTTTAAAGTGGGATTAAATCAAAAGCCTGCATTTAAACAGTTATCAATTGTAATTAAAATTACAAAAAATACAAGCATTTATTGCACAAAATCCGGTTTCCTTTCCTTTGACAATAGCTCAATATTACACAGTTAGTCAAAATCTAAATTTTTGGAAAATTAATTAGGCATTTCTAAACGGCTGGTCTGATAATAATTTTTTAATAATATTTTACATGTGCGTAGCCAAGGAATATTGGTGTTTAAGTTTTGAATATTAATCGAGTTGAAGCGGTTGCAAAAGGAGTGTTCTCAGAACACACGTACAAATTGCACGACAAAACATTGCCATTGAGAGAAATGTAGATAAGAACTACTTCCAAAAATCACTTAAACAAGCATCAGTAATCCGTTCTTTAATGAGTAGTACAAATTTGCGATCACATTCAGTATCTGGCGTACTAACAAAAATGCCTAAAGTGATCTGATACGTAAAAGGACGAGATCTCTGAGAGCCAAAATGCTGAGGCATGAAAAGTCTCTACACAATCAGCTTCTCCGACCTAAAGATCTTATAGTTATCTGGGGCAGTAGAATCTTTTGGGCATTGGTTAAAAGGAAAATGCTATTGTAGTTGCTCAATTCTTTTCAAATCATTCGATTAAATTTATTTATTAATTATTAAAAAATTATTCAAATTTATCGGAAAGAAACCAACATTAACAAAGCTCGAAATAATACCATTAACTTTGCTGAATATATTCGTACGCGCTGGCGTAGTTAAAAGGATTTTATTGGCTAAATCTCATAGGCCGTTAGCTAACACTTTGTCAAATTTCCCATTAAAGGGAGAGGTTAATAAGTAATTCTGAAAATTAAAGATAAATAGCAAATTGCTCTACACTTTTCAAGTTATGTTAATTTAACACCTTAATGAATGTCTGAAATCCGATAATTTACTTAACGACTACCTTACTAGCCTTCTTATCAGGAATATGGTACCATTACATTCATTGTTTGGGTGTCTCTACATTACTACAAGGTGTATAATAGAGCCTGATATGGTTCACTTTTCTCGCAATCTATTGCTTTTGCTTTTGCTTTTGTTGGTGATAACTTATCTCAATTTATAGTTTCTTAGAATCGTACTATATGAGTTTCTATATGTGTGATTTGATCAGACGAGTTCAAGGTTGAAATACTGAATTAAATTAATTGAATTAGTATTATAGTATTATAGAAGCTCATCTGTACTAAACACATTTTCCAAGTGCAATATTTCACTGAATCTGATTTTTACCACATTTTAAGAGACCTTTAAGACTATTTAGTAGTTATTCGACAGCATACATAAGAGGGTGAAGGTGCTCATTTATTGACTCACTGAAGCATTGCACTTAATGTAGATTGTGTTTCACTGATTCTGTTCAATACTGAACTGCTAAAATTAATGAACTCGTTCATAAAATCCATAGTTTTTTATGTTATTCGGTAAAGTGATTTCATACATTTGTGGTCAACTGGATGATGGATAGCACAACACTTTATACATTAATTCATTTCAAAATTGTCAAACTTAATTCTATGACGATAGATTATGCACCTGTATAAAGTAGACTTCCGAAAATCTCTTAAATGTGTATTAATCTTATATAAACATCACTATCAAGTTTCAATTCTCCGCAAATTAACCACATATATATGAATTATAAAAATCGTGAAGGAGTAGTATATGAGGAGCACTTCTCTAAAACTCAACAACTTACGTAAATATCTTATAAATATCGATATCGAATCGAAATTTCACACGGTTTAGTTACATGTATGCAAACACTATTATAATTGGCTAGAGCTCCCATATAAGATTTAATTCCGATAATAACTGGAATATAATAAAATGCTTGTAAATATTGCTATTGAGATTATACGGAACCAAAATAAGCCTCAAATTCATACAAAATGTAACACAAATTAGTTGTTTCAAGTATTCATAATTGGTGGTAGGTAAATAATATTCTTCACAGCCGAATTTAAACTATTACTAGTATTTTATTTAAAATATTCACATTTTATAAAATCTTAGTTTATCTTTTGCCAATAATTTTAGCATCTTTCAACCCACTTTAACTAATTATATTATTAATAATTTTTCCTATTTTCATTAAATTTCGTCTCACTGTATTGGCCAACGAACAGGTACAAATGACTATGTATGAGCGAGCATTGTTGGCCACCCCACTCATACTTAACACAAGTAAGGAATGAATATGTTTGTAAAAGCAGGTGCGTTTAATTTATTTTTCTTTTTTGGCACAACAATTGTTAAGTTAAGTAATTGTTTTTATTTTCATACATTTTTATCATTGTGTAGTTTTGGCTCTGTTATTCAGTTTTAATAATAGTCAAATGTTTTCTGTATATAAACCTCAAAGCAAAAACTACATGGTTTAGAGAAACAATTGCATAACCACAAAAACGAAATAAGTAATAAAGTTTAATTGGGCAAAAACGAATATATACGAGTAGTACACTAAAACTGATATATGGAATTAAAAGCTGATATTTGTATAAAAATACATATTTTTTATATTGTTCAAAAGTCATTATAACTGCAACCCTGACTTATGTATTTGCTCTAAATTGAGCAATTACTGAAACTAATCTCTATTATATTTGGAATAAAACTGGTATTGTTAGAGATTAACGCTTTCCTAGTAGAAATCTTTGGACGCCCAGGGTTCCTTACAAACATTAAAGTTGATCCTAGAATAAATGTAATACTTTTAAAATTTTTTTAAACATTTTTTAACATTAACAAAAATGTTTTACATTGAAAATGTTTAAAGCAAATTCTTTGAGGTCTCCTAAAGAAGAAGTCCTAACGTCAAGTAAATCAGTAAAAGAGTTAAGATAGGATTAGCCGAACGTCCCTGTACTCTACCGTACTGTAAGCACATTTGTGTGCTTACAGAATATTTAAAACGTGCCATACGGCAAACCAAAAAAAATCTACTTTATTTGCACTATTAGTATATAAACAATAAATAAACAGTCAGCTGGTCGAAACAGTGATGGTCAATGTAAAGCTGCTTTTTGCACATGCTTGCTGGAAAAAGTACCAAAATGGCATTTATACACAATTTAGCACTTTGATAGTTATTTATATATCAATTTATTAAAGTTTCAATATGCATTTATTTTATTATATTTATTTTTATTATTATATCCACAAACATTATTATTTAAAAAAAGTACTAAAAAAATACGGCGAATTTACCCCAATACAATTTAACATGCAAACAGCCCATCAATTCTGTACAAATATCACGTAAGAACGTTAGGACATTCTATTTTATACAGTTTAAGACGTTGCGTCAACGTGATATTAATATTAATATTCGGTAAGCATTTGCATTGATTTCAAATAACAAAACGTTATCAGCTGTTCCGTTGCAGTACAGTACAGAACGTGGACGTTAGGCTAATTCTTCCTAATTCTGAATTAAATTCTGAAGCAAAGTGTTTAGCATTTATATATTCTGAGCCACGTTTATGAAATTTAGAATCTACTACTTTCTTTCTTATATTATTATCCTTAAAAATTCTCAATTATCCTTAAAATTTAAAAATGTCTTTAACCCGTTTTTGCATGATTTTTACTTTATTTATGAAAACAATCAAGGTGTTATAATTCATGTTCAAAATTAAATGAAAAATTCTTAAAAAAAATCTTACAGTCTAATTCATAAAAACTTATCAAGGGGTTATAACAGGTTTATAAAGCAAATATCCATACAAAATTTGCTTTATAACCTTTTATAAACCTTTGACAAGTTTTATGAATAAGGGGGTTAGTATAAGAATTTGGCAATAAACATGGAAATTATGATGGAATTTTCCATTATCATGCAATGTTAGATCACTCAATGTTATAATGGAAATTCCCATTAATACAATAAAAAACAAACAAAACTATTAATTTGAAAAAGTCTTAACAATATTTTGTGACTGATTTTTATTAATTATATCTATTTAGAAAGGCAATTCGGTATGAATTAAAATTCTGATACTTTCTTGTTTAAAATCGTTTGTGCAGCCATACTCTTCATCATAAGAGGTTTAACTGACCAGGATTCTAGGTCCCTTTCTAATCATTTCACTATGCTTATTGCCAACACTGTACAGTCAGAGATTACGTGCACAAAGACCCAATTATTTATTACCTAAAGTTAATTAATGGTATCTAAGATTTCAATTCCAGGTAAATAATCCAGTCAGTATTTATAGACTTTTCGAGCGATAACAGCATTTGTAATCAACGTTTGAAAAAAGTAATGAATTGTTTGCCCTGCCTGAGTCGGGAAAATTCCAATTCAACCCAAATATTCGTAACGTAAACGCCAAAGAAATGGCGTGCCCAGGGCCACCATTGACCTGTTTGGAAACATCAGTAAACTATACCTGATCAACGTTATCATACAACTAAGTAGGGAATATTACATAGTTGTTGGATCCCTAAAAAAAACATTGACTAGCCATTTAGAAATTTAATTCCAAACATGTTAGAGGCTTCTATTACGGTGATGTAGAGAACAAAAATATAGAATTCGATTTAATAATTTTTTAATATTACGAAATACATACATACTTCTAATAAAAAAAAAAAAAAACATTTTAAAAAATCAATGGTTGAAAGCTATTCACATAATACACAGAAAAAAAATCATGTTTTTTTTCAATTAAAACTTTAATTGATTTTAAAATAATTTTCAATTAAAATTTTAATTGATTCAATTACTTTTTCTGATATTTTCAATTAAATCTCACATATTTTTTTAATTGGTACTATCATTTTGTTTACTGGTCCGATTTCAATTAAATTTTCAATTGATTCCACAAATATTTTAATTGAAACTCATTTTTATTTTTTTCTGTGTAGCGATAGGCTGTGTTAACTCTTTAGAACCTCATGTGTTTAAATTTTGTTGTTTAATATTCTGGATTTATCATTTTACATTTTTAATTTTTTTTAAACTTTTCTACAACTTTTCATATACATGTACATACATATACATATTGCCAATTATATGCCATACAATTGTTCTAGTGTAGGGTATGACCAAGACGGAAAAAACCCGCAAAATGATGGCAGAAAAATATTTAATTCATACAGTTATAAATGTCGTAATAAAAATTTATTATGGCTTCCGTTTCCCTTTACAAGAACTGTAACGAAAACATGAAAACAAACAATTACATATTCCTACGCGAAACAAACAAACAAACAAAACGATGAGGAACATAAACAGTTTTTGTGGAAACTTAAACGTTTAATGAATGAGAATAAAAAATGACAGAGAACAGCACTGTCTCTTTTAAAGTTTTATTTGTCACTGTATTTGTTTTCTTTTTATATGAGTTGGCTTAAGATTTATACTTACTTGTATGTGTCTGTATGAATTTGTCTTGTTGAAAATAAATAAAACTAATGTCTGGTTCTGTTCAGGCAGTTGGATGATAACATTTATTTCTCTTTTTCCTAATACACTGCCTTCTGCTGGTTTTTCTATTGTTATCACTTTACGTATTAAACTCATTGAGAGTTTAATGAACTAAAGTTGTGTTTAAGTTATGAATTAATTTAAACGTATGCTATTTTGTTCTTATTTTAAGCTTCAGTTTGCAAAAGCAAACGCATGTACAACATACGAATAATAATTTTATTACGGGTTCTTCTCATTTAAATTATACGAGTTAGAGTACGTACAAACATTTTTAGTACATTTTAAGTGCTAAGGTACTACAAAATGACCTGCTTTACAGAGTTGAAATTTTAAATTAAATGCAATTATGTGCAGTATTCTGTGAAAGAAAATTTTAAATTGTTAACAACTAATCTAATCTAAAAAAACATTTATTTAATCTTTTGAAATTTTTATTATTGCAAACTTTAGTTGAGCAAAAACAAATTTATTTATTTATTTATATATTTACATGCAAAATACATAACATTTGTTTATTTTCAAATTGTTAAAACTAAAACCTGCATAAATTCTGCTGTTAGATTGTATGTGTTAAAACGAACAAAACTAATTTATATATGGAACTAAGCTGAATGTCAAATCGATTGGAATTTGTTGTAGTTATTTTTTATTTAATTTATTTAAATCCAGTCTAAAACTTAAAATGTTAAAAAATTCTACATATATGGTATTTTTTACAAAACATGTTGTAACATGCTCGTCTCTGGTGTAAAATTTGAGACTATAGACTTTTAAAAATATCATGCTGTTAGAAGAGACTGTTGGCGTTAAATCGAAAATAAAATACCCTACAAATGACATTATCTACACGCGGTCGCATAAATGTTTTAATATTTATGCAACAAAAAAGCAATGTATTTAAGAAAAGCTAAAAGTTGAAACTAATATTAATTTCCTCTTGTAAAAATCCAGGTATTTGTTTTCATGCATCACATTAACTACTGTACAATATTTCGAATCACATGTGCTGCCTTCTTACTCCAAATCGCTAACATTTGTTTTATTATGACGACAGTAATACACCACTTTGACATTCCTTTGATAATAACCCAATATGTATTGTACAATTGGCCGAAGCTGGGAACAACGAAGGGGGTTATACAGTGCACTCGCGATAATATGAACTAATGAAAAGAAGGTCAGTTGAAATTTTTGGGATTGGCACGAAATTTTAATAAAACCAAGTCAGTAAATGACCGCCTAAAGTTCTTTCCTGTATAAATACAAGTTTAATTTAAATAGTTTAAATTTTTGTTTTATTTTAAAATATAAAAGATTGAATTGAAGTCAGAGTTATTTTCCTTAATATTATAATGAAGCTTCTTCACCTTTTTGCAACATTAGGCCGCTGATGGGTAATTTCTTATTCCTCATACGCATAAACCATTTATACAATGATTTTTCTATTTTTGGATACTCCGACCGGTGCATAGGTTTTCTTCTTCCAGATCTGGTAAATGTATTGACTATAAATTCGTCTTGTATGCCAACATGTATATATTGAAACCAATTACCAACCAACAATATCTTATAAAGAGGCCAATGCAAATATCTAGGGATAATGGCATATGCATCATGGTACATAAGAAAAGATAACTTTTACTGGGACTTACAAGTACCATCAGTTAAGGATGAATTCAAAAATGCCAGTGAAAATACCTTAAACAACTGCATAGCAACCCGAAACTGCCAAACGCGATGAAGGCTTCTTAAAGCCGATCTACCACCCCGCTAAGATGGGGCGAATTTGTGCATTAACGCTCTGGTTTTGGGATATAATATCTCGATTATTACTATTTGGTATACAAATATTCTGTTGATGTAGCCAGTTCAAATAATCTATATGGATTTACCTTTGCTTGTGTTTCTGTGTTCATGTACTGACCAGTGGTCATGATATGACATGATTTAATCCATCAATCAAATGCATAGATGACTGTATTGGTATTTCTCATTTATTTTTAAATAAAATGTAGTTTTTTAGTTTTTATTTTTCGCACTTTTATTGAGTGGTACTAAAAATTCTTATCCAACAAAATTGAGTGTAAATTTATTTTTTTAATAAAACCCTGTGGAATGGTTACATGTTGGGAGCATTTTTTTTTTCTTATTTAAAAAAGCATGTTTAATTTTTTACTAGCGTATTAACGGAAACTGGACTAAAAATAGAAAAATTCCAATAATACTTAATTACGTAGAGGTCATCTGCATTAATATATTAAATTTCTAATTCAAACAAAAAAAAAATCTACTATGATACCAACAAAATATATTGGAATATTAACAATGAAACAGCATGTCATATTGAAAATTAAAACATTACAATGCTATTTGATTCGAATTTACTGTGTCAATGGTAGATTTAAATATATGTACTTCTATTGAACATTTGAACTTATTTCCAGAGATTTCAAATTTAAATTTAGCGTACCTAACATAACGTTTTTCCCATCTGATATGTGGCCAGAGATGGTTTCGTGGCCACAGAAACGAATTTCAAACTTTTTATAATTTATATAAACAAATTCTAAGAACTTGAAATTTGTCTTTAAGATTTTAAATAAACGGGGAAATTTTAAGTTTAAAGAATCGTTTAAATCATTTTATAATAAATTGCAGTGAAAATTAAAAAACCATTGACTCATATCGCTAAATCGTATTACTTGGGTATATGAAATCGAATGGTTCTTGATAATATCCAATATTAGAAAATTAAAAATATTTTTTGAAAGATAATAATTTTATATCTTTTTACTCACAATGTTAAAAACAAGACATATTTCATTCAACATATATTAGACATTTTTATGGTTTATTAATAATTTTGTTAAAACTTTTTTGCAAAAGTTATGCGATGATGTAAAAATTACCTAAACATACTTTTAAACCCTTAAAAACATAATTTTCCTTTAGAAATAATATTGGAATCAAAAAATATAGAAATTTGTAATTTTTTGACATTGGAACCAAAATGATTTGACAAGAATAAGGAGAAATGTTTAGCCAATCGGATAATGTAAACCAATGATATTAAAACTCTGTAAATAATGATAATAATCGGTAGTTATATCGGATAAAATAAGATAAGATAAAACATATGAAATAATTTATGCTGTGTATAGAATTGCTATAAACCTGGGAAACACTAAATTTAGATATACTAGTCTAGCCAGTGAAGTTTCTGTAATTTTGTCGGATGATATTTGAGATTCGGTACAGCCGAATACAGGCTATTAATCTTAATCTTAGGGTGAATAGATAGGGCCCTTTTGGTTCTACCATATGTAGAGCATTAGCTTTTTTCATCGCAAGTAGTAACTCGATTCAAAATTATTTCCATTTATAGCATTTAAACAGCATTTCGGACATGCAAAATCGCCTTTCAGATTCAATTTATATAATATCCAATTGCCATGCTTTTTTTGTTTTCCAATTGATGCTTGAGTAGCTATCAATGATTTTACAAACTCTTGACAACAATATTCAGTCTTAAAACTTTTTTGGCTGGCTGCAAAATCCATATCAAAATCACTACTTTTGAACCACACAAACCATCTCACACACAATGAAACTGATGGAACACATTTACCATAAGTTTAGATGGGCAATATTTTTTACGAATTAAAGAAAATTAAAGTTCTACATTTACAAAGCAAAAGAACTTTGAAATTGACACATAAGATAAAATGACCCATAAGATAGAAACCCAATTTCCAGTTATTGCTGTACAATTTCACTTCAATTTGTGAAATATTTATATGAAAGTTCCAAATTTAATCCAAATATTTAATAAATACTGAAACACAACTAGAAAATTCCGAATTATAATCGAGAAAATATCAAATAAAATTTAAAGGTTCTGAAATATAATTGGAAATAAAATTGTTACATGTCACAATACACACAACTATAACATATTTATCATTTACTTAATTTTTACTAAAATTTTACAAAAGCTACATTTTTAAATCCATCAATATAATGTTTTTTCTCTTTTGCTTGTAGTCATACTCTGAAATTTTTGAAATTAAAATGCAATTGCACATGAAAATTCTTATTTAAGAAAACTGCTCAATCTAATAATTATATTAGAAGTAATTCTTCCATAAAACTATGTTTAAAAAGAGTACATTACACTACTCCCTCGTTTGTAACAATAACCCCAAAAATACCATATGATATACAACAGAAAGGTAAACTTTATAAAAGTCTTTGGACAAAATGGCAGTTTTTACATCCGTACTATTACTAACTAGTGTTTGATTAAAAATTAAACTTGCATAAAATGAATACATCAATATTGTTATTTAAGAGACCATAACTAACACACAGACAACAACGAACACAATTATTCGTACCAATATTCTTCGTAAGTACACACTTTTTACTTTTATTGTCCTGTAACAAGGACAATAAAACCAACTTGTCTGGCATGTCACATGATAAATGAAAATGTCCTAGTAAAATGAAAACAAAAAAGAGAAAAAACAAATTTAAAAGGTTAAAGAAATATGTATATGGATATTGTGGCAAGAAGAACAAATTGTCAGTTGTCCATCCAAATTTTCAAAAATAAATAAGAGCTTAAAATTAACATTTGTTTTACATAAACTAACATGTAGGCATGTGTTTTCTTACTTGTACTAACATGTTGGTATGACTGTCTATACTCCTATTTAGAACATTTAGGAATAACATAAATGTGTAGTAACTAGGGTATGCAATCGAACAATGATCGCTCGAATAACCGAACAATTTCTTACTTAAAAATTACCATTTTTGAATAACGAATAATTTAATTTAATTTTATGAAGAATAATCGAATAAAACGTATGAATATTTTTGTGTTAAATTATTGTTTCTTTTTAATTTTTTTTTACAATTACAATTGCTTTAATTGTCAGGGCGTATTGAAAAGGTGTATGCGACACGGCAAAAAATCAACAATCCAAAAACAACAGGCCTTGGTGTAACTGTACAAGATGAGTGCAGTAGCCCAGCTGACTGACTTTGTTTACAATTTACTTATGTCAAAAGTAATATTTTTACAAGTATTTTTTACAGTAGTACATTATTTTACACATATTATTAAATGCCTGTTGTTTCTGTATTGTGTTGTATTTGTTGTCGATTTGTACTCACCTTGTATAATTACACCATGCAACAGGCATTTTGTTTTTGTTAATATGTATGTGAAATGTCAAAATCAAGGCGTAATCAAATATATAGTCATGTCACAGAATTTAATTCCGTTCAAAATTGGAATTAATTTTGTAGAAAAAGCAAAACGAAAAATTTTCGGAATGAAACCACTTTGAATTTGATATAGGGAATTGTAATTCTATGTTTCTTTCCGAAAAAATTGTTCGTTTTATTTTTTCTAAAGAAGCAAAATATAGAATTAATTCCACTTCCAAACAGAATTAAATTCTGTAACATGGCTGATAAATAAAATTAATTCGATTTGTTTCGTTTTATTTTATAGTTTTACCGGCCAAAACAACACACAATTTATTTATTTTTATATAATTTGATTTTTTCAGATTTTTATATAATTTTATTTATTCTACGTTTCTTAAATAACAAACGTAAACAAAGTTTGACAGATAGATACATTATTTCACAGCGAGATAAAAATCAGCTGATATGTTGCATACAACTTATTGATACGCTTTAAGCCGAAAAAATATCACGTACCAAATTTTATCGAAATATCTTCTAAATTGCAACCTGTACTTTGCGCACAAGCTTTACATGGACAGCTAGCCAGACGGACGGACGGACATCGTTAAATCGACTCAGAAAGTGATTCTGAATCGATTGGTATACTTTAAGGTGTGTGTTGGACCAATATTTCTGGGAATTACAAACATCAGCACAAATCCAATATACCCTCCCCACTATGGTGGTGTAGGGTATAAAAACATAGCAATACATCGAATGGAAATAACTTGAACATACAGGAAATCACAATCAATACATCGAATTGAAATAAATAGAACATACAAAAAATCGCAATAAATAATAGAAAATAAATCATAATGGTCCACTTTGGTTTCCACATACACCGCCGGTTTTAAATTGAACCAGTGTCATCCTTATAAAATAAGCTGCAACGGTGGTGAATGTGGTGTTCTATGTATATGTTGAAGAAAATGATTTTAAGAATTTTTAAAATATATTATATACAAGTGATGTTATTGAAAATAGCTTTAGACGATACTACTTTATGTATGACTTGATGAAGAAAAAAATTGTCATTTTACTTTATTTATAATTTTTAAATATGCGATCGAATTATTTGAACAAATTAAAATCGCTTATTCGAATTATTCGTTTCATTTGAACGAAATAATACCCTAGTAGTAACCCAAGTAAAAAATACTGAAAAATTTTATATCAAACAAGATTGCTGTAGCGAATAAAATATTATTCGAATAAATCTATACGAATATATACACACATTTATCTTTTTGAATTCAAAAAAAAAAAAAAAATCAGTGAGATAAAATAAAATATTTTCATAAATTTTATATTTGCCAAAGAAAGTTAAGATTAATTAAGTAATTAAGAACAAATAAGGACTCTAAATTGCCTGAGTAAAAAAAATATTAAATTCAAAAGCACTTTTAAAAAACATTTCTATATACATATCTATAGTTATACAAGGTGGCGCAAAAGTAATCCTCCTATCAGAAAATGCTATAAATTTTGCGCAACTTGATGAATTGGGATTGGAAAACATGTGGTTCCAACAGGACGGTGCAACGGCACACAATGCACGTGCCACAACCGATATACTGAAGGATGCATTTCCCGGGTGCCTAATATTCCGTTTTGGCGATTTGCACTGGCCAGCAAGATCGCCTGATTGGAAGTTTACTTTTGCGCCAACTTGTATTATAGGTTTATATAAATAATTTAATACAAGGCAAAAGATAATCGTACAAATTTTATTATATAAACCTCAAAATCTTCTCTAAATTGCCGCTATAATGAAAATTAGTTAAAACAAGAAAAAAATGTTAAATATTTCTACACAAAATTTTGCGAATAAAAACTAATCGATTGCAAGGCAAAGAACAATCGTACACAATTCTATTTACAAACTACAAAATCTATCGCAAATAAAAATATTATGCAAAATATTATATCAATTAAGATTTTGGTAGCGAATAAAATATTATTCGAATAATTTTGAACGATTAATCATTTAAAAAGTTGCAAAACATTTCCCACAAATTAAAAATATTTCTATGTATATTAGACACAAAAGTTATGCGAATACAATAAAATAAATAACCGTTAAAATTTTCATTTCAAAATTAAAATTCAAAAATTCGTTTTAAAAACTGCAAAACCTTCTCCAGGGTTTTTTAGCTAATGCTTACTACAAACGAATTAGTTTCATTAGGCACTAGTTGTCTGTGATGGTGTGGCATATTCTTTATTTATTAAATCTGCCTTTACTTCATAGGACTTATAATAAATATTCAAATCTTATATTTAAACCTTAAAAATTATTTGCTCTCAGTTGAGAGAGTCGTAATGGAAAAATAGGCCTTAAATTAGAAGGTTGGCAAATCAGCTCTACGAAGCCTTGTTTCTGTTTGGGTTCTATTAAGAAATCTTGCAAGCGGGTTCGGATGGTTTTGCAACTTTAAGATATATCTCTCACGAATTTTTCTGAATTTATCTTTAACCAATGGTACTTCTAAATCTCTATGGATGTTTTCATTCCTTATATACCCGTCAAGGTTCTAAGAATTTTCGATTTTGCCCTCTTTATAAGATCAATACTGTTATTACTTGCAGTTTCCCATAATTGAACTTCATATTTAAAAATTGGTTTTAAAACAGTCTTATACAGGATGACTTTACAAACAAGGCTTAATTTAGATTGGTCGTTAATTAGTCAGTGCAGATTTTAGTGTCATATGGACCCTCTTGGCTTCTATGTGGCGACGCCAGGTAAGGCGTCTATCTATATGTATGCCAAGGTATGTATATGACATGATCAGACTGTGGCATATTCACATTGTTTAGTGAAACAGGTAGACAATATCGTCTACTTAATATTAATATAAATAAATTTAAATAATGAAAAAGTTTTTAAAGCTTATGTCATATTCTGCATGAAATATCATCCAAGTAAACATATTAAATCGCCTTTGTAATACTGCAGATCATTCATAAAAAATTATTATGTGTAATTAGTTTGATATAAAGCAACAGTTTTTTTAACAACAGTTTATTTGACAATTGTTGGTCAATAGTTGTTCTTGGTGTCATATTTGATTAATTAACTTATGATAACATAAAAAACCATTCGATTCTGTAAAAAGGTTTTTAAATAACAAACATTATATATAAATTATATTTGAATTAATTACAAACTTAATTTAAATTCTAAAAAACATATAATTTAAATTTACTATATTTCACTTTAAAAAATGCACAATCAACAAATTGAAAACAGTATAAAAACTATTGCATATTTTATCACTTTATAAAAACGTATTAAAAAAACATTTAAATTTATTAAATTTGTTTAATACTTCAATAGATTATTTAATTCGTTTTTTTTTTACAAATTATTAAATGAATATATATTGTTAGCTTAGAAGGAAAACGTGTCAAGTACACATTCAATTACAACTGCGATTTGAATACAATTTTTAAAACAAATGGTTTTAGAACCTTGTGTGTCCTGTAATTGAATTGAATTTGTAAATGAATAAAATGTTAATAGAATAATTAAGAACGAATAGTCGAAATGTTTTGGCAAAAAAAGAACTTATTGGTCTGTAGCAAATAACAACAGTAGAAACAACTACAAAATCGGTTGCAAGTTAAAAAAATAATGCAAAATTTAAAAAAAATTAATATTATTCGAATAATTTCAAATGAATAATCGTTAAAATAGTAACTGTTTTATTATCAAAAACAGTTTATAATCAGTAGAATAAGAAAATGCAAAGCCAGCTCCAAATTACCGCTGTAATGTGAAATATTTAATGGAAGAAGAATATTTAGATAAAGTTTAAGGAATAAAAAGTAATTGACAAAATTTGTGAAAACGGACTTAGCCTGTTGACATACTAAGCTAGTGATATACGCATTCAATATTTAGAATTTTTATTAAAATCTATAAATGTAAAAGAATGATTTTATAATTCATCATCTTCCAAATCGCTGAGTTACTTAAATGAAAAGTTTTTTCACTATGTCACATTTGTCAGGAGCTTTGTTGATAATGTTGCCTCTTAATTTACTATTAAAAAACTTGATTTTCATATATGTACTTAACGTTTACTTGGATATCCCAAGTTACCTTCTGATCTTTTTTCTGTTCTATAGATCTTCTTTCACCGATAGTTCTGAGACATCGATAAGTGCTGCGTAAACAGGTTTTGTTACTAACTTGGGTTTTGAATCGATCGCGACAATCCTATCGGAGTGCTCCTTCTTTTTGATTAGAGCATCGCTCGATTAATTTAATAAAATAAAACTATCATATTCATTTTCATGTAGTTTACTGGCATACTAAAGTATTTAATACCATGGCGCTATTTATTTTCCTTAATGCCCATAAAGAGCATGTTGTATTTTTTGAAATCTTTGAAATCTTGAGTAACTTGAACTCAAGACCGAAAGAGTACGAACATTCTAAATTCCAAGTAGTTTTTCATTAATTTCTTAAAGCTATAGCACGTCATTATTTTAAACTTTAATTGTATAACTTTATTTAAACATGAGTATCTAACAATGCGTACAGCCGATAATGCGACAGTAGATTTAAGCCATTCCACAGACATCTCTGATTTATAATCCTCAACGTGCAGTTTTGTTTTACTACTCGTTAATGAAATTAAAAAATTTTTATATTGCCAATATTTTTTTTTTAAATAAAAAATCATTCGAAATGCAGTGACATGTGGTCTTCTTCGCCTGTTGTCTTTTTAGTTTTAATTTGATTTCTTTAATATTATTAATCGACACTACTAAATAATTTAGCTAACTTAATTTAAATCATTTTTTGACTGGTTTGGTCGACCTATAAGGAAAAAAGAACACCCCCCACTTTCACTGAGCACGGCTGGGTTTTGATAGCTAGCAAGTACTCTGAAATGATATGACTCTTTGCGACCGTTACATAAATATATACAATTGTATACAATTGTTTTCAAACAATTTGTATATTTAACTTGAGGTAAAACTTCAAATAAAAATTTTTTAATAATAATTCTCATTTAATATATAAAAAAAGTTAAATATGCAAGGTTTGAAAATAAACACTATTAGACACAAAGAATGCTGATGACGGCTTTAGCAGGCCAGAAAATGCATTACATTTTGCTAGTGTCTCTTTGTATATTTTTGTATGATTTTACATTTATATGTTATGTTTCACATAACATATAACAGAAGTATACAAAAATAAATTGTAGTGTATACAATTGTTTTCATACAATTTGTATATTTAACTTGAGGTAAAACTTCGAATAAAAATTGTTTAAAAATTTTCAAATACTCGCAAGAGGAATAATTCTCATTTAATTATTAAGAGTACTTTATTTAACTTCTTTTTATGTATTAAATACTGTCCCTTAAATAAATATTATCTGTACATTTTAAACGATAAATGTTAAGAATATTTCTTTTTCGTTTATTTCAATAATTATTAAACATGTGATAAATATTGATATGTTGATGATTGCTGGGAGTTCAGTGAATTTGTATGATTTTACTTGCAATTTAGTAACAGATATATATTATCATATTTATTAATTTTCAACTTTAAAATAACGTCAACATTTTGCTTCGCAGATAATCAAACAGAAAATAATTGATTTTCTTTATATGTGATTTTAAATTAAAAGAAATGTTGTATTTTTTTTTTTTTATTTTGACCAAACATTTACAGGAATAACTAAATTGTTGTTTTTTTACAGAAATCTATAACCATGCTTAAAATTCGTTTGGTACTACTGTGCGTATAAGTAATTAGTAATTTATAATACGTATACTCCAGGTCATATAGACTATATAATAAATAATAAAAATATAGCATATTTTTAGGATGTTGTTTATTAAACATAATACTTTCATTGTAAGTTCCGGGTTTCAATTAGTAATACAAATTTTGGTTGATTTTGTTTACGATCAATGCTTAAGATTTGCTATGAAACCTACAATACGTATTTTAAAGGAATTTCTGCAGGATTTTCTTTCAAATTTGATTTTACATTGCATTAGTAGAAATATATTCTGGCTGAATAATTTTTTTAGAAAAACCTGCCTTCTACCTTATGGCCCAATTTTATGTAAATAATGTTTTATTCCTTTAAACCAAAAACACTTATTTTAATAATAAAATATTGTAATAACCATGACAATTCCAATAAATAAAAAAAATTATATTCCTCATTTATACTGTATTGTATATGTTATATTGTATATGTTATATTAAGCCGACAACATATTGTTTTAATAATAAATTATTACATTTACATTTTATAAATTTTAAATAAAATTTCATATATTGATAACCTACAAAATATTTGCACAACGATAATTAGCGGTTATAAATAATATATTCAAATATTAAAATAGAAAAACTATAAGGACATACATAGATACATACAAACATATATTCATAAATAATAATATTTCATAACTATTTAGTAAAAACATATTTTAATGTAAACTATAAATTACATATTATAGATTTTTTATTCCTCTAACTAATTACGTTTATGGAAATCGTAAATTTTGGAGTGCACTTTTGTCCTTGCGATGAGTAGTGACCTAAATATTTTTGACACTTTAATAGCATTAAGGAAGCATTTGAGTCAGTCTTGTAACAAGTCTCCTCTAAAAATTCCTGCAATTTGCAATTTAAGGGTTAAGCAAACTCTTACACAGACAGACTCAGATACAATCACTACAAAAGCACTACATTTGTTTGATATTAAAACCGCAATTAGTTGTAAAAAATATGGTTGATTTTTTTTTTATTTAATTAATAATAATTATGTGTTATTGGTAATACATATGTACATTTATTTCAACACCTTTAAAATGGTTTCAAATTTTATAGATACTCGATGGTTTTTGTTTGTCTATTTTACCGCAAATTTTGTTCGTGGTTGTGTTGTTGAATTGCAAAGAGTTGAATGGAAAAATTGTTACTAATGACATGGCTTGTCATTAGCTGATTTTTTTTTTGTTGTCATTTAATTTTTTTATTGAAATGGGTATAAAAGTAGCTTGCATGGACTGTCACAACTCCAAATATAATGAATAATATCAGAGATCGTTTTATCTCCGTTATTTGCAAGACTTAGCACTTTTGCATACCTCAAGGTAACAATGAAGTAAGTTGGGTATTAACCGAGATAATAATTTTGCAATTTTGAAGATTGTTTAGCGCTTTTGTATACCACAAAATCATATATTTATGGGCATTACTAATATCAGCTCACGCGCCTTGATAGTCCGAAGTAATTATTTTGTATTTTTTTGCCTGTAAGCTCACATGATTTAGACAATCCAGTTTGGTATTCGCTTAAACGTCAGAAAGAGAAAACGGCTTTACCTTATACTCTTTGTCCACATTTGATTGACAAAAGCAAATGCTTGAACAAGTCATACGTTTTGAAGAGAAAGATGCTGTTTAAAGTGCCAGAACTATAAGATTTATTTTATATTAAAATAATTAAGTCTATGGTATATGAGTATTATGATAAATAAAAATATATTTGTGAACTGTAGAGCAAAGTTTGATCGGTGAATTAAGAAAAAAGTAGGAGTAAAGGTCCCCAGGCAGCTGAATAAGAATAGCGTGCAGCCTTCACATTAAAGAGATTTAGATTTAGCTTTATTCTAGGCAGAAAAGGAGCAAAAATATTTATATTAAGCAAAAAAAATCTAAAAAGATACAAAAAGTAATTATAGAGGCTGTTTAGGTTTGTTAATTTTTCTCCGGTTTTTAAAGGAATTTTGTGCATATCGCGAGCAAATTTTTGAAATTCATACCTTTACTTAATTGTGAATAAAAGCGAAACGCATCCATCGATCTATGTCTCATTTTAGTAAAAGGTTGTGTGACTTTACGTGAAAGTAATAGGACTTGACACTATTTTTACCGTTTTGGATTTTTTATGAATTAAAAATAAAAAAATTCAATTTTTTAGGCAAAAAGTAGTTTTTTTCTTCATACATTTATTTATAACTGCGAAACTGTTGCTTATGTAGCAGATTAAAGCAATTGTAATTCTTAATTTTTAATTTTAAATTTGTTTCAGCTTCTTCGGACTAGTGGTTCTCGAGTTATGACAAACAAAAGAGCCTAAAACGTGACAAATTCCCTACTACGATACTACTAACTTCAAATTTTTAAATTATTCAAATTATATTATATTATATTTAATATTATTATATTAAATTATTATTTGATGTACCATGACCAAACGAATGATGCAGAAGTTCGTATTTTTGGGGCTACTTTCATAAACAATTATCAGAATTGAGTCTTGAAATCATGTGTTGTACTGTGTAATTTAGTATATTATTTTCTTTGCATGTTGTAACGAAAATCAAATATTTTTTTGACCTTACATAGAGCATTTAAATATATGCATACATATGAACAATATAAATACATACATATGTATGTATATATGTATGTATAAATTTATTCTTATAAACAGTTAGTGAAATTGTACAAAAACAACGAAGTAAAAATCATAAAATTTAAGGTAAATATTTATTGTTATAACAAATTATTCATGCAAAAACCAAACAGACGATATTAATATAATTGTACACTCGGAAAATCGTTTCAACAAAGGCAGCTAAAACAAAAAGAAGACAACATAAGACTCCAAAAAGTATATACATATGAAATTCGACATACATATATTTTGTTATTTAACATCTCCCTGTTTTATACAGATACATATATGCTCAAAATACAATTTGCTCAAATGGGTCTTATACGGATTCTAGGATAAATTAAGGAAAAATCTTCACATATTTTGGAGAAAAAAATACATATTAGTCATATCTTTAAGAGCTTTTAGTTTCACAGTATATAATTACATAATTAATAATTATACTTATACTTGAATATTTATACTTTATACACATATGTAGTAGATGTAGTAAAATTTCATTCCTAGAGGCCTTATTTTGTAAAGACGGACACACAATCGTATTCGGAAATCGTTTTCAATATACACATCGTATCATTGTTTGTCAGGTATTGCTTATACGCTACTTGTTAAAAGCCTGATAGAATACCTATTAAGAAGCGCTGTTAGAAGAGGTTCCATTGTAGGTTTGTAAGGTGACTTGCCAAGTAATGTCTCATAGAGTGTCTGCTTAAGTACTTCTATGAAAAGGCCTGAAAAGCCAAGCCACTATCTTCCGAGAGAAGACAGAGCAAATCGGGTATCGAATCTTTTAGTAAATAAATAAGTGAATATGACTTTCAGAAAGCCCGCAAAGGTAAGCCCCAGTAATTTTTTCCACAAAGTATAAATTGACTTGTTCGATTGACTTGTTCGATTTTCAAATAAAATGTTTTGGGTCAAATATATTGGAATAAAATGAAAGTTTTGACATTTTACTTGCAGACAAAGAAGATTTCACACTTAAAGTTAAAATCAATTCAATTTCGCCAAAAGCCGAAGTGTTGAAGAACGTCTGAATTTAAAGTTATTCACAACAACCACATGGCGAATTTTGTCTAAGGATTTGGCTTTCAACACTTACAAGGTGCATTGGCGCATGAATTGAATTCGGCCGGCGATTCACTTCGCCCTCTGGATTTCCTGGGAAAACATTTTTTCAGACCAAGTCCAACTTCATTTGTCTGAATATGTTTAAAAGCTTTTGCATGCTGAATATGGGACTGTATGGTGCGTGGTCTGGAGCCATGATTGGACAATTTTGTTTCGTATATTCGGCTGGAAATATGGTTATAGTAACTGGATCATGCAATCGAGAGATGTTAGAAAGCTAATTCTGTCTTATCATTGATTATAGTTTTAACCAAAAGGTGCCACATACTATACAGCTATCAAAACAATAAATTTATTGCAAATCGATTTTCCTGTTCACATAATTTCACGAAAAATAGTTCTTAATTACAGTCCTATAACTAAAAATGAACAAAAAAAGCTCCGCCATTTTGCCAAAATGTGATTACAAATTCTGATAAGAGAATCGACATTTGTAGATATCTTATCCAACCTTACTTTTTACAATACAATGAAAAGTTATAAAAAAAATATTATTATCAATATATAATAGAATTATTACAAAATATTTTATTAAGATACATTTTTGTACTTTATTTAAATTTAGAAATAATAAATTTTTTTTTAATTCGAAATTTTAAATAAAATATTAGCTTCTACAAGTTATTCGATTATGTATTGAAAACACCTAAAACATGCCATTCGATTTATCTTTCAAAGCACTTTCACATTATCCCAAAAAATAAAGTAAGCTTTAATTTAAGTTGAGGAAACCAACTAATTCTTTTGAACCGCCCTAGTTTACACAAATATGCAAAAATGAATAAAACAATATCATGCTATGTTACAATTATAAATATATAAAACGTTTCTCCATTTTTTAAGTTAAAGACAAAGTAAAACAGTTTAACCTACACGTATGTGAAACGCACAAAAAACATTAGTATTATTTAACAAAACGAAAATCATTAGTTTTAATTTTATCTCTTAAAAATGTATAAGAAAGTATTTCATAACTATAAATACACTGAAATTAAAATAACTTAAATTACCAATACCAAAAAGTGTTAGGTCTTCTTTTTTTGAATCAACTCCAAAATACGATGAGACAACTATTCACCAGATTTATTGTTATATCTGATATTATATATCAGATCTGGATCTCCAAGCATCTATAACAGCTTCTTTTACGTGATATATGCTTTCATATTGTGAGATTTCAGCTTAAATTCGATTGCTTAATATTGCCCAAATGTTTCCAATAGTTTTTTAATCTGAAAAACATAACATATATTTTTCGAAAACATTAAAACTAAATTGTTTTTCATTACTGTTTTCTAAAAATGGCATTGATTTCTTTTGTGTAATTAAGAGCATACATGCATACTGTTTTTACAAAAAGCTTCCCAAACCATCAGCGAACCATCTCCAAAATTTCTTTTTGAGAAATATCGTAATTCTTTCGAATATCGTAGGTCGCTCCAATAGCTGTTGAAAAAATTTGGACCCTCAAGATGACATTTTCTCATCGAAAAAATTCACCTTAAATATATACATATATGTATATTCAAATATGTGATGCAGTTTCTTTTCCCAGCCGGGGTATTCCCAGTCTGTCCAGGTTCCTCAGAGGTCTGCTTCCTCTGAAATAATTCCACGGTGCTGTCTTGTGCCTTCGGTATACGTTCGGATCGTTACCGGGATCAATTTATTCTTATGCCCTACTGTGATATGGTTACACTAACTCAATATTTGACAAGATAAATGCTTCGGATCTCGTTCGGCTAGCTATGACTACAATCCGACGAGATAAATATGTCGGGTCTCGGTCGGCTAACTACTTGATATAATTATGGGTATAACCCGACGAGATAAATGCTTCGGATCTCGTTCGGCTAGTTATGGCTACAATCCGATGAGATAAATGCTTCAGATCTCGGTCGGCTAACTACTTGGTATAATTATGGGTATAGCCCGAGATAAATGCTTCGGATCTCGGTCGGCTAACTACGGCTACAATCCTACGCGATAAATGCTTCGGACCTCGGTCGGCTAACTACGGATACAATCCGACAAGATAAATGCTTCGGATCTCGGTCGGCTAACTACGGCTACAATCCTACGCGATAAATGCTTCGGACCTCGGTCGGTTAACTACGGATACAATCCGACGAGATAAATGCTTTGGACATCGGCCGGTTAACTACGGTTACAATAGTTATGAAGTAATTATAACAGGAGCGGTACTCCTATTCTTACTTGCTTTCTTGCTATATTCTTACATATCTTATATTAAAATTCACATAGACCGTTTGAGAATTATAGTGAATTTTCACATAAGAAGTATGTGTTTTCTAACTACACGTTTAATTATAAAGCGGGTTGTTTTTGTAACTACACGTTACAAATAATGCAATTATACCTGCTTACAGTAAGTTTTTTCCTTTAGCAAATTCAAGTCTACCAATTTTGCGGTGGAATAAATAGTCTTAGCAGAGACAACAGCTTTTGTCGAGTAAAAGTCAGGGATTTTTTAGCAGTCTATCTATGGTTGAATTAGACACATTTACCTCACATTCATTGATAATCTGACCAAGAGCCACATTCAATTCCACGATTGTCCCGTTCAGAAAACTTTTTTCGGGCCGCCACTTTTACTTTTACTATAATAGTCTAGTAATATCCAAAATATGTTATATATATATAAATACTGCAACATGTGAGCGGTTATATTTTTTGCCAATGCCCGAAAAATTAAACCTCTTTTAATACCTATATAAACTGAAATTTTAACTTTTTCAAAATCCCTAAGGTACGAACCACACAGCATTTTATAATATTTTCATAAGAATAAATAGCATTATACATTTTTTTAGTATTCTTCTTTGTTTATCAAAAAATGTAATTATAATTATAAAACACTAAAAAAATATTAATGCACAAAATCTCTCTTAAATTATTGAAGTGGTCTTCGAAATTTTGAATAAAAATGTTAAACGTTTTAAAAAACTGTTTGTAACTTTAAAACAAACAGCAAACGTCAAGTGTAATTATAGTAATGCAACACAGTGTATGTATATGCTAAAAATGCCTTTTCCTTAACAGACACACACACTCACTCACTCACTCACATACATATTTGTGGCAATTTCATTTTTTCTCCTAACTATAATTTTAGTATTATTTGTTTTTATGCAAATTGTTGTGGGTTCTGGGTTTCTTTGTTTTTTTGTTTTGTTAAATAAATTTCATCCTTGATTTTGTACGACGCTAAAATGCCTTATTATGATTATTTGACAAACATCACACTAAATGTTGAAGCAAATAAATAAACAAATAAAATAAAATTAAATTCTTGCTCTGGTAAGTACTAACAGGTGTATGCATGGAGTGGTTAAGTAAAATAAAATTATTCTATACACTTGTCAAGTGTGTTATTGTTGGTTGTTGATCTCACTGAGTACCTCACATAACTCCTTTGTTTAAATTAACAGAAAAGAATTAAAGGATATGCAAAAAAAATTAAAAACAATGGGAATTTTAAATAGCTTTTAAATACATATACATATACATACATAAGGTAAATAAGGTAATAAGGTAAAATTCCATAGTCGAATTTATTTGGAGCATTTAGAGCAGGGAAAGGCAACGTATACTCAGTGTTGCCAAATTATTTTCAAAATTTCCCGTCAAATTGGGGTTTAAAAATCGCCAGAAATCGCTAAATAAATTTTTTACAAAACCGTCAAATAAATAATTTGAAAAATTTGAATTTACGTTAAATAAAAATAGCTGGTAAAATACAATGTAAATAATTACACATATGTATTTTTTTATTGAATTGTTTTTAATCATTTACAAACAAAATTAGGTATTTTCAAAAATATAGTGCCAGTCTTCAGCATTTTGTGTATAAGTGGCCATTGTACCTACCTACTTCGCTTAGAACAGATTGTGGAAATTCATAGTCAAAACACAATTTATTCTCAAGTTTGAGACCGTATCTGTAATTAAAATTGAATTCGTTTACAAAAAATTACATTGCAAAAATGTATTAAATCAATATTCTAAAATTTTATAAGAAACCACAAAATTCAATAAATTGCTTTTTAAAACTTTTTAAAGAAATTAGGTAATTGATTAAATTTTTCCATTTTCCTTTAATTATTGGAAAGATTTAGAAATATATATATTCTTTTTCATTTATTTAGCTTTTTGAGAATTTTTAAAATATTTTAATAAAAAATGTATACAAATTTAAATGTTTGCGTTAAAAATAAATTTACCTTACTCGAAGCACATCATTGACTGTACTGGTTATTAGCATGTTTCGTAGTAGGTTGAGTTGGCTAAACACTCTTTCAACGTACAATTTGCGTTTGTTGTGTAAAGAACAGAGGAGACAAGCGCACCCCTACTATTACGAAACATTTGCTGACTCTTACTAGACGCCACCATTTGACATGAATTTAATTTTTTTCTTTTAGGTTTTCTGAAATATTAATAAATGAGTAACAATTTGTGGTTTATAACATAAATATTAAAATATTATACATTATTCTATAGTCAAACATGATGGAATATTTTTAAATTTTTGTCTATTTCAATACATTAATATATTATACGTTAATACTTGTGCAATTCAGTTTGCCAGTATATCCAACTATTTACACCTGATTCTGTTTTTACACTTTCATTGGTTGCAGAAAACCTCATGTAAAAAAAGATATTGATCGTATGCAAAATAGTTGATTGGTTCCTTATCTCTAAAACCTATTGAAATTAGTGAAAAACAAGGATTTTTTAAGAACAATTACTCAGATTTATAATATTTATAATAATATTATATAGGTTGGAACAATGTACAATGTCTTTTCACACAAGCACAGTTATTAAAGAAAAAACGATATTCATTCTAAGCTTAAAAGTAATGTAAAAAAATGTATGACAAGTTCATTTGATTGTATGCACTAAAAGGAAATTCCCCTAAATTTGTGCTATTTACAATTACTCTGATCAGTTAATTTGCTTGTATCGACAAAAAGGAAATTCCCCTAAATTTGTGATATGAACATGTTTTGTAAAAATTAAATTTAAACAAAAAAAATTTTCAAACCGTGTTAAATTAAAACCGTGTAAAAACAGAATTAGGTGTACTACTGTCTCTTGAGACCTAAAAATCAAAAAGTTGCCTTTAACGTCTTAACTTTTGTGATAACTGTGTTGTGAATTAAATAAATTGCCCACTTAGCTACATATATATCATTACAGCCAAATTTAATTTCTCTTCATAGTAATAAATGTCTTACATTAAGTAGTACTAAAACTATTTTATTTAGAAACTATTGCATTAACGTACAAAATACATACATACCTATGTAAGTAATATTTAATTTTTATTACTACAAGAATAAGTACGAGTACATTACACAATTTAACTTCTTGTCATAAGTAATTCAAGGAGAATAAATTGAAAAATATGAAAATACATATTTTCCGCCGACAAATTTAAAATGCACATTACAGTAATTTACTTTACAACTCATGCTAACACTAAGCACAGTATGATACTCGTTCTCACATATACATATGAAAAGAATATTGTTGTAGCGTTTGGGATACCGTGCTGAATGACACAAAATAAGCATTTAAAATTACAGTTAGTTTCCAAAGCATTAAAAGCAATAACGATAATGGCAAAACGATTATCCTTAACGGAGACAATGATGATGAAAATACTCGTAATAGCATTTTACCAGCTAAAATAGGCGATTATATTCATACGTAAATATGTTTATTAGTGGTGACCTTAAGATATATTAATTTGAATAAATACTATTTAGGTCTTAAGTATGTAAAACCATGTAAGTGTGTTTAAGGTTTGCTTTAAATAGTTTAAAATACCTAGCAACAAAAGTCCACACCTGCAAGACAAAGTTATTTTTGTTTAGGGGCAGGTCTAATATTCAAGTATATATGAATATGTATTATATATTTATGCAGTTAAATGTGTATGAATGTATGTATGTATGTTGTTTGGAGGGCAATGAATGAAATAAATGGAAATTGCTTGAATAGAAAAAGAATTCTGAACGCGTATATGTATGTATACTATGCTTTGTTAATAGTGTATGTATTGGTGTCCATGTACGCGTGTTTGTATTTGTGTGAATAAGTAATACAACGGCGTAAACATTTTCCAATCCAAGGACGAAACTAGAAATTACAAACAAATTTAAAAAAATATTTACTTAAAGGTATGAATTCCCTGTTATGAAAGATTAAATGCAATCTTCTTTAAAACGTGCAAGACGAAAATAATTTCAAATTGAATATTTATTTTTAATATATTATTATAAATTTGCTACTTATTCAAACTTTTAAACAAAAGGAAAAAACCAGAGACATAAAATAACGGGTCCACTTTAATTTTAGTGATTAATTGACACCATTTACTATTTAAAATTAGTTTTTTGTTTTATATCACTGAGAGAGTGACTTACAAAGAACATTTAAGGTTTGTGGGTGAGAGAAACAGAAAATAAAACAACGGAAATAATCAAGATGAATGATTTATAATTATTTTTTTCGTAAAGGTCAGGTTCTAACTTTTATTTTCGAACTTTTAAAATGAATGGCAAAAGTTTATTTAATGCAAACAAATAAAACTTGAATATAAAATTCGTTATTTTTTTCTTCTTGCCCAATATCGACACTGCTTTAGTTCATATTCAAAATATTTAATTAACAATGTGTTAAAAATCTATACAAAAAAAAATAGGCTATAGAATGTTAACGTTTATTAAGATCAACCACAATTGAAATAGTTTGTCCGTCATCAAAGCATTAAAAAACAACAAAAACTAATAAGGTCATACCAAACCAATTAAAGAAAAATCTTTTCATAACAGTTATTATGAGTGATTTATTTTTAAAAACAAAATATAAATCACAATTGTGATTTTCGATTATAAGGACGACTTATTGTCGGTCTCTAAATAAAACCAAAAACTTCAAAAAAATTAGATTTTTAAACCTTACATCTTCTGATTTCCATGATAATTGATAGCCCATTCAAAAATCCAAAATCAGTTTAGTTTGGTTTTTGCAGCCCAAAATTTTATTTTTCGTGTAAAATAAATCTTTATTTAAATAAATCAAGCCATAAAATGTACTTGAACAGAACCAACATTTTATGTTGCAGACAAATTTGGGGCTGTCGACCACAAATATAAAGTTATAACAAGTAAGAGTTTATATTCGATTGTGCCGAATCTTATATACACACAGAGAAAAAATATAGTTGTACATGCTTACGACAACAATGTCAACATTATTACAAGTTTTTTAACAATGGTCACTGTAATTATTTATATGATTGCGGTAACAATAATATGCTTAAGTTACGATTCAAACGATTAATAGAATCATATATACGATTGTAGTAACTATATATATATATATGTGTGACAATCATGTTGATGAATCCATTTATCATAATTTGTTGCTCTTTGATTATGATAGAGAACAATATAATATGGTATAATATTTCTTCATAAAACTGATCACCATAAACATTACATAATTGCTATAATCATATATATGATTGCTATAATCATGTAAATGGTTACTTACCCATGACTTAGTTTCAGAAATCATATAAATAATAACAGTGACCATAATATTTAAAAATGTTAATATAGTTGCGGTAAACATGCAAATACAGTGGAATCTCCCATGAGCGGACACCAAAGGCACCGTTGAAATGTGTCTGTACAAGGGGGCTGTTCGGCCAAGAGAAAAGTACAAATTTAAATCAACAAAACTTTGCCTAATATTGTTTGTTTTTATTTAAAAAAAAATATAAAATTAACAATTCAATTGGGTTTAATAACAAAAAAACATGGCATATTACAAGCTGTTGGTCAAATAGGTTTGTACACCATACGTATGCATCACAAACATTGCAAGAATTAGTATTGTGAACTCTCCGAAGCAGAAGCGTAAATTGTAAAAAAAAAAACGTTAGATTGAAAATATTATGTGAGAGAGAAAATATTTATCATACCCATATTTAACTATGTATGTTATGTGATGTAGTAAATATGATAAACCGTGCCCTGCTTTAAAGCGAACAAATTAAAAGAGTCTTGGCAAGCTTATTTGTATTTTATGACATGAAAAATTCGGAAAAAATAAGCTAAATTTTTTTTATCTAGCGGATGTCCGCGTCCGCTCATGAGAAGCGTCCGTTCAAGGGACTGGCAAAAATTTCCGTTTAATGGGGTTGTCTGCTTATGTGAAGTGTCCGTGCACTGTATTCGGTTTGATTTTACCTAATGGTAAATATCGCCTAGATTTTAGATTCATGTAAGTATTTAAATATTATCGAGAACAATATGTTGATAGTTATTAGTCTGAAAAGTTTTACATACATACAGAACACTACTGCAATCTGCTTAGACAATCCAAATTTAATCGTTATCAATTCGAAAATAAACAAATTGCTAAAGTCCAACAGACCAGAGAATTAAAAGACACCATTGAAAGGAAACAATAAAGCACGCTTGGGGAACGTCACTGCAAAGAAACAAAGTAATAATGAGGAAATGATGTCTCCTGCGTATTTTGTAAAACTCATCTTCCAGATTTTGTTTATAATGGCGTCTATCATGTGAATGAAGAAGCTGGATGGTGACCCACACATTGGTAGAGAGTATGACAAAACGTGTAAAAAGTGCTTTCCAAAATAACGGACTAAAATATTACAAATACTCTCATTCCTTAAAGTTTTTTTATGTTACAAAATTAAGTTAATTTCTTAGCACTTAATACTTTTATTTCTAATTTATAAATTATTTTGTAAAATATTAAACATAAAATAAATGACAAAAAACATTTTATAATTTTTTTTATAAGTTTTATTTTTATGCAATAACAAGTGCTACCCACTGCATCTTTTGATTCAAATCTTTTTACCGTTTTTTAAGTTTTCAACATTAATATTGGCAATAACTAGTTACGGCAAACTATTTCTAGGTCTTCTTGTCTAGGGTGGATATTTTGTTCTAAAATTATGATTTTACTTTTAGAGATTTATTTTATTCTTTAATGATTTCCAATGCAATATACAGTTTAACAATTAACGAATCTAAAATTACAAGTAGTATTTTCTTCTTAAGTTCCTGATTGCTTCTAAAAACAAACTAACTTTTCCTTTTGTTTATGAAGGTTTCCTTCTAACGATTTATAACATCGGTTTTGAAAAATTTATAAATTTTTTTTTTTTTCAAAGAATTTGTACACGATTTTTCACACAAATAAAATTAACCAGCTTTCGTCATTGAATACATTCGAAATACTGAACTTTTCTAACTGCGTAACAAACAATTTAAGTTATTTTATAGCAACAATATCAACAACATTGAAATACAGTTTTCCAATGTAATTTCAACGAATTATGAGTTATTGTGGCTGCTCTTGAAAGGCACACAAATCAGATATTTAGCAATTTCACAATTTCTTTCTTAATTACACTCGTACTCACAACAGAGGGGGAATTCCATTGACAAATGTTGTACAAAAAACAAAGCCGCTTTTGAATTAGTTTCTAAAATAGAATTTTTAAGCAATACTTTGATGCTTATAAAGTTAGTTTAATGATTTTGTTTTTGGTCATATCATGACTATTAATTAATTGGTTCATATTGCATTAAAAAACCCTGTTATTTATATTTATTTCTAGTTGTGTATTGCAGTTGAAAATTAAATTTTCCACAATATTTCATACAAAACATAAATAAAAAGCTATCTTAAATTACTAATAGTTGCACGCATAACAAGGTTATTGAATGTGAATGTTGATGGTAATAATTAAGTTAAGGTTACATTACTGTTGAGATTACTACATCTAAGCAATTAAGAGTTTCAACTATATTTGCTGTTTTAAGTGCATTACGAGAAAATTTAAAAGCTGAATGACATAATAAGTTGCTGAGTATCTCATTATATTGATACTAATGCCAAGGTATTACCAATTAATCAATTGATAGTCAGGAAATTTTTATATAAAGGTCAAATGATAACGATTATAATGATAACTGGATTCTTTAATTATTTATATACAATAGTTAAGTGCCCATATTGACTATGTTCAAAAGATGATTTTATCCAGAATAACGTCGAGTAATACGCAAACAAAGAGATATGTTACTCTTTATTATGGTACTTGTGTTATTCATAAAAAACAACTGGTAGTTCTCGCAAATTTCATCAGATCCGACAGTGACACATCTTTGAGACAATCGTTCACGTGCTCTTCTTCGAACAGACAACATCTGCCATTGTTCTTATTTTGTTAGACCATACTTTCCGAGACATGTCAATCCGACATATCCAAGTACCTGTAAAAAATCTAATCAAGTTACTTTATGCCAAGATGGTCTTGACCCTTTTTTATTCCTTTACAGACGACCAGAGTTTGTCTCTGTTAATTTCCATGGATACTTAATAATTCTACAATTTGAATAAATGTATTAAAAAAACCCTTTCAACTTTATTATTAACTTTTAGTTGAGAAGTATATATATTTATTTCTCGGTCTCATTTTGCAGTTGTATCAAACTCAATAGTACATGTATCGGTTGGTTTGAGAGAAACTAAAGAAATAAGTTAAGCAGGATAAAATTCTAAGCTAGCTTTTCAGTGTTAAATATGTATTCAAGGTCTAGTTCTCGGCCACAAAATTCCAGAAAAGTATCAGCACGGTCATCGTTACGTTATCCATCAGACCACTTTTCCTAAACCATGATAGTCATGACAGATTTAATAAGATCACTTCTCTTGGCTGTGTACTCTAAAAAGAATTCACGATAGGGTTCCACAAAAGTGAAGATACACCCCCATCTTAAGATGAGCCTCTTATCAATATATTTTTTGTTCTACCAGTATTAATGGCCGTGCTTTTTCTCTCTTTCCTGTTCTACTCATAAGGCATTGACGACAATTTTACATTATTGAAAGTACCCTCCATATCCAGAGTTTTCATTGTATTGTATCCTGCTTGCAGTCTACCCATAAATATTTTAATAACCCAGATATGCTTGACTGATCAAATGAAATATTGTCATTTATTTAAATAAATTCACTGGAGTGTCTGATTGGTGGATAGACCAGTTCATTGCATATTTCCAATTTATTTTAATTGGGCGTGTAGTTTATTTTAAAATTGGCCTAATAATGAATATATTGCTTATTTGAATCTCTGTATACCTGACGTATGACTATTATTTATTTATGCAAATAAAAAAATATTGCTTATACGCAGTGGTATGCTATATAAAATGTGACAAATCAATTGTGTATAATCTACTAAGGCCGATAAAGATTGTTTGAAAATCCAACCTTTCGCTCTTTAAATTGCCCTGCAGACACAAAATATTTCAAAGCAATATCTTTTCCAGGACCAAAAAATAAACTATTTTGAATTGAAAATTTTAAATAATAATTAATTTATGCATTTTTCAATTGAAAATAGTTTATTTTTGGTCCTAGAAAAGATACTACTGTGAAATGTTTAGTGTCTTATGAACAATTTTATTTTTTCATTAAACAAATAAATTTTAAGAAAATCTGTCTAAAATTCTAGGCATTATATAAAATTATATAAGCTAAATAGTTATATTTATTTAGCTTTGATTTTAAAACAAAACCATAATAATTATTTTATTGATAATTATTATATTCAATTTTTTAATGACAGATGTTATTTAGAACAACTTAATCTTAAGTCATACTTTAAAATTATGCGCACAGAAAGTTCGTGTTTAGGCAAAATTCCAAAATATCATGTTCTTTTACTTGCAGACTCTGATCTATGCTACACTTTTATGTTTGGAAGATCGAAGATTTGTATGAAAAACCAAAAATTCCACACGCTTAAATGGTATCCTGTTTTGAGCCTCCACATCTCCGCCCCTGGAGAGTTTGTGTCTATCATCATCAAAATGTTCTACACTCTTGTATTACTTTACAAATTGCAGATTTATAAACAGAAAAATTTCCATTCTGTCCCATTGTGTGTAAAAACATTTTGCACGCAATATATGAAAAAGCGTTAATATTTTTGAAAGGTGCAAGGTTTTTGGTGCTTTTGAACAGTACATATAAGCTTTTTCTATAAGTTTTTGTTATTGTTGAAAATCTAAGGACTTCAAAATTTATATTGAAGTGAAGTGAAATAATTTTATAAAATTTTTGGACTTCATTTACATACATTACTAAGAAAATTATTATATGGTAATTTTCGTAGAAGAAAAATATAAAATTTTAATAAATGTAAAATTTTAACAGTTAAAGGTATTATAAAAAAAATTACAACTGATATAGATACAAATATCTTCAAATTAGTTGCATTATAAGTTTTGCTATTTTTTTTCAAATACCTACAAAAATTCCTAAAATGAAAAAAAAAATTTTCAAACACTGAGTTTTTTTATAAAAGTGCGCACTCTGACGTTATTATTGACGTGGTAGTAAATAATGCTGTCTGTATTTGTCTGTGTTAATAAATTCCACATAAAGAGAAATTATGTTTGAATCTAAAAACAGTTATCGGGCTATCGATGGGCCTACAATTGGCCATAGCTCGCATATTAAGGCTACTTTCGGAAATCACTTAGCAATTATGAATAAATCCGATATAAATAGCGGTATTCAGTCGATAATTGACTTTAATAATTCTCATATATATTAAAAATCGAACTAATGAATTTTATGAATATCGGTGCATATTTAATCATAGTTCCCTTATAAAGTGCACTTTTAAAAATCACTAAAATGCACATAAATCATTTTTTAAAACCGTTGATATTCATGGCAAATATATCTCATAAACATAAAAGTTGACATCCCAAATTTGATGACGATCGGCCCATAATTGGTCGTAGCTCCCATATAAGGACAGTTTCGAATTATCATTAAAGTCTTAAAAATATTGTTATCAAGTTTAAACTGGTGTATCGAATTTTATGAAGTTGGGCCCATTACAGGCCACAGCTGAAAAATAAAGACATAAAAACACATATATATGTATAAGATATATTTTTTAAATTGATATCTAGGTTGCATATATCGTCGTGTTGAATGCAAAAGGCTGTATGTCAAAAAAAAATTTAATTTGGTTTTATTGTAGGGTTGTAACCAAAATAGGGGCTCCTATAACTGCAATATATCTTATGCCGTTCAGGCAATTAGAAGAGAGCTTTTGCGCGCTATTCCAATATGACAAATGTTCAGTATATTTCAATTTTTCTCAGAAATATTCAGTTTTTTTTCTCTCCTGCAAAAGTATGATTTTGTGACATACATCATCATAATACATATTTCTCTCTGGATAACATTTAATTGTGTAAAATCTAAACAAAATATTGGCACAGTCCAATATATAATAAATTTTTACAAAAAGTTAGTAGCTAATTTACTACTCTTTGCAAATTTTATATAGAAAATATAATTTATTACCACATAACATTTTTATTATTCAAATTCACTATACAAATTTATGAATTCAACACATTTCTAAAAACGTAGTATTTTTACTATTATGTTAAAATAAAAATATAATGATGTTTTTTCAAATATTTTTCCCTAGTGAGTAATTTATTAAACATTTTTCTTATAACATAACATTAAAACATTTTGGCAACTATATAAGAAAATTAACATTTCCTTATACATACATACAATTTTTAATAATCATATTTCATAGAAAAAAATTATGAGTTCATTTTTTTTTTCTAAAAAAGTAGTATTTCTACTACTATTTAAAAACTAAAATATTAACATGGTTTCTCAACTATTTTCACCTAGTAAATAATTTTCATTACATATCATTTAAAAATTATTAGTTTTTATTAAAACAGTAGTACCTATGTCAGTACTTTTTGTAAATTTTTTAAAAAAAATTAAATTGCTTGAAACCCAAAATGTTTAATATTCATATTCCCTAGAAAAACACTTAAATTCAATAAATCTCTAAAAAAAGTAGTATTTCTACTACTATTTTAAAATTGAAAAAGAAACGTATTTTCTCAATTACGTTTACCTAATGAATAATTTCTATAATACATTTCTTCAAAATTACTACTTTTTGTAAAAAAAAAGAGTAGTAATTAGATTACTATTTTTCTAAATTTTATATAGAAAATATAATTTGCATAAACAAACATTTTTATTATTTATATTCCATAGGAAAAACTAATGAATTCAATACTTTTCTAAAAAAGTAGTATTTCTACTACTATTTTGAAATAAAAAACAATGATATTTTCTCAATAACTTTTACCTCGTAAATAATAAATATTATACATTTTGCTAAATATACTACCTATTTAAAAAGTATTAGTGATGGGTATATAAATTTCGACACATCCTTACTTGTTAAAAAATTTAAATATATCGGAGGTATAGTGTACATATTGACAGCACTTCAAACAGACAGAATACGAAACTGAATACATTCATTGTTGATTTCGTATGTTAAATACTAATTTATTCAGTAATTCACAAACAGCAGCAGCAATATTTATGTTTTAATTAAATTAAACAAATTTCTCATGTTTTCATTTTTACTTTATGTATTTCCATATATACATTATTTTACTTACTAAATATATATGTACATACTATGCTACATATATTACAAATGCACGAGTATAAATTCACATCATATCTATAAAAATACACTTAAATATAAATACATATGTACTCGTATATATCCACATACATATAAAATGTACAATATATTTTGTTACTTTGTTACCAGTACTTTCATTTATACATATTTTATTCAATTTGAATTTCATTTAAAATTTGCTTTCATTTTACATACATATGTACATGTTTTATATTTTATACGCATTCACAATTTCAACAATACTAACATACGTTCCAACTACGCCACCAAAAACACCAAATGCCACGATTAATATATTTTTGGTCAATCGTATCTTCCATGGTCCATATCCAGTGATGTATTGTACACATATCTGCAATAATGCTGGGAAAATGATTCCCAAAATCGACAAACAAAACGAACCAACCAGCGAGAGAAACAGCGATAAATCCGGCACGAGAATGGCACAACAAACTGCAATGACATGAAAAGAAAAGAGTTTAACAATAAATTAATAACAATATTTTTTGTAATGATTTTTTTTTATTAAATAATTGTTATTTTTATTTGTATATACAGAAACCGTTAACAAAATGTAGTGGACGTAGTGTAATATGTGGCTGCATAATGGGTATGAAATAGTTGCAAATATGTTACATTTTTGGTACAATTTTTAAGTTAAACTTTTTTTTAATTAGTGAATCAGACTGCTTCACATGTTGATACATATATACCTCTGGTTATTCCCCACATATTTTGACTATTGTCAATACCAAAAATTTTACGATCATTAGAAAATATTTGGAGATAATTTCATTCTTCTAAGTGTTTTCTTCGAGGCCCTATTGTATGTTAAAAAGACGGATGGATGGATTGACGTAACTAGGTCGTTACTATTGTAGATTAAGGAACAATATTTTGAAATTTGTTTAAAATCAAATTGGAGTTTTGAAAACAATATTTGTAAGGAATTGTTTTGTGAACTTGAAAAGTAAGGGAGATTGGTCTGAACATAACTGAACCATTTACGCATTTTTATGCTGCACGAACTTTATGCTTCGTGCACACGTAGGAAACATTCAACTTGAAATCTAAGGCCAATTGATCTTAGTTTAACTTTTTCTTTTGACATTCCAATTCTAAGCTTTCTTTCTTGCACAATAATGACAATCCATGGTGAAATTGGTTGAAAACATAATTATGCTGGGAATAAAGGCCTTCTTCATTTAAACCCCCAAAAAATATATACAGACGTTGAAATTTATTAGCCACACAAACAGAATTTCGTTCTCCCCGGGGCAGTAAAAATTCTTTGCCTTTGGTTCCAAGAGTAATGGATAAAGCTTGTTTGGACCTTTTATCATGATGACTTCTCTAGGTTTATAACGAGCTTTTGCAGAAATCGTACTATTTTTATAAACGAGCTCAAAGAGTTCAGCAAGACTTTATATTTTTCCTTCCCTTTTACCACATTCAAAAATTTTTAAAGATAAAAAAATACCAATCTTCATTGTATAGAATATTTAATTAAAATGTCACAATTCTAAATTAATTTGCTCAGGAATTTGATGATACCAAACAGTTTAGTTTACTCATTTAAAATTTTTTTCGTTCTTAATCGATTCCTAATTTAAAGACATATACCCCGTTATTCAAAAACAATTATTAAATTTAACAAACGTTTATTAAGCAAATTTTTATATGCAAATCTGTCTTAATAAATGTTTGTTGAATTTAATAATCGTTTTTGAATAAGGGGGATATACATTAAAATTTCTTTTCACAAACAGCACCACTGTGCACTCTTTACAATTCTGTTTGCTGTTATTGAATGTGCCCGTAATTGTTTGTAAAACTTACATGTTAAAAGCACAATGCAAGCCCGTATGAGCAACTCAAAGAGAACATGCTTCGATGTGTCTTTTACTCTCTTTGATAAATATTTATGCCAGATGATATCGGATGTAACGTAACCTTGCAGCGCATATGAAATCCATGTTGTAATGGCGAATAAAATTTTTGTAACTTGTGCCAAACTGTAAAAAGAAATGGAGAAAAACAGAAATAATAAATAAATTTGTAAAGTGACTACTTTTAAAGAACAAAAAAATTACAAGTTTGGGGACTATAAATTAAAAATAAAGCGGTTAAAAAACTCTTCTATAAATAACATCTTGTATATAAACTAGAGACCGAAAGAAACCTTGTCCCTTAATCCAAGTGTCCACTTATTATTAGTAATAATTAAATAACTTATAACACTCACTAACTGGGGTGTGTTAAACAACTTATTTACAAATAATTTTTGATATAAATATTTTTCTCAGTAATTTACTGCTAGATAACCATCTGAAAGTAAGTGAATCGCTTTCATTCGATTTCAGACTTAAACATAAGTTAAAAATATCAAATTTTCAGAAAGAAAATTCTAAACATAATAGAACTTAATTTATTTTAAATTACATAAATTATTGTTTACATAAAATAAGGCCAAACTATAGTAGCTTTTTAAAAATCGTTAGTTTTCTTCAGTGATTTGTTTTAAAAACACAGATACCCTATTATCATCAAAATATTTAATTACTGGAACTATAAACTACGTTGTGTAACTATAAATACATAAAACTTTTCTCAATTTTGTAAGTTATAGAAAAATTAAAAAAGTTTAACATACTCGTATATGTATGTCATTATTAAAAAAAACAAATAATGGTTTTTGTTTTAGCACTTTAAAATGTATTAAGAAATAAATTACTGTTTCATAACTATAAATACACTGAAATTAAAATAACTGAAAAAAGCAATATTTACAAAAAGTTAGACTTTAATAATGTGTTAGGCATCCTATTGGTTTTTTTTTTTTTTTAATTAACAAACACAAACTGCGAAGCTTTTTTTTTTGCCTTATCTGCAGAAAACACCCAGAGCCTTTGGCAGGAATCGAGCCCGCAACCCTCTGACTGATAGTCCGGCACTCTATCGCCTAGTCTATCGGGGCACACCCCGAATATTCCCCAAATGTTCTCAATGGGGCTCTGACCTGAACAACAGGCGGACCGTTCAAGTACATTAATATTTTTCGAAGGCAATCATACCTTTGTTTGATGTCCTATAAGTATAGGTACGTTGTCTTGTTGAAAAATAAATTCTCTTTTTTTTACTATTGTTTATTAAGTTTGTGTAACCAGAAGAAATCATTTTGTTTCTTATGTTTGGAAACGCTAAATCAAACACACTGTCTTTACAAAATAAACCCCAAACCATCAAAGAACCGCCTTCGAATTTTTTTGTTTATAAATATGGTGATTCTACCTATAGGTCTCTACAATAGCTGTTAAAATCCTTCTGGACCATCAAAATTTAATTTTATCTCGTCGGAAAAAGTCACCTGAAAAAAATATGCATATCCGTGTCCGTCCCAAAAAAAATTCAAAGTTGATGAATTTGAATGAAATTTTCGGTGTGTTAAATATACAGCGACGGAAAGGAATATGCTTAAATAGTGCAACTATGTATTAACAAAGATTACTAAAGTTACCAGTTTCCAGTTAGTTTGTAGTTTTCATTTAGCGAATTTAAGTATAGCTGTTTTGTGCCAGAGTAATAGCGTTGGCACAGACAACAGCTTTTATGGAGTAATAGTCTGGGATTTTAGCAGTCTACTTATGGTTACCTCACATTAATTAATAATCTAACGAAGACTCTTGATATTACTGCGATTCTCTCGTTCAAAAAGCACTTTTTCATGCCATCGATTTTAGTTTATCCAGATTTTTTTACTACAACAAGTGACCGTTTTATTTTTTTTTTCTGTCAATTGTTCGTAAAATTAAGCCACTTTTTTACAAACTAAAATTTGATTCTTTTCAAAATAGCTAAGATATGAACCACAAGAACAATAATAAACGAACAAGAATAATAAACTTATATATATACTAATACTTTTATACTTTTGTTTTTATTCTTCCTTGTTTCGGATTAAATGGAATTATAGTTATGAAACACTAACAAAATATTAATGCACAATTTCTCTCTTAAATTAATGACGTGGACTCCTGACTCAATACTATACTAAAAAACTGTTTGTATCTTTAAAACAAACAACAAACATCAAGTGTATCTAAAGCAATGCAACAGAGTGTATATGTACAAATGCAGAGTAAATAGAAAGAAAGTCATGCACAAATTACACTTACGGTATTAATGACAGTAAAAAATCTAAGACTTTTCAGATACACACAATTAAAGTTTAAGTACAATTCAAATTTTCTTACAATTTAAATAAACATTCTCCAAGCCCTAAATGTTAACATGAAAGCCCAAACAAATCTTATACAAACATGTCGCTAATTAAAAAACAAAGCAGACAATTAAGGCATTAATTATGACTATAAATTAGGCCAATATCTACTAATCTTAGGGATATTTAAGATATTTTACAAACATATGTAAGCATGTTTATAAGTATGCAAATTTAAATTCACACAAACACCACAAATTATAATAATCAGACATACAAGTATAATCCCCAACTCTATTATTGTTGTTTTTATATTTTTTTTTTATCTAACTACAATCATTATAAACCTTAAAAACAACAATAACAACTTTACTACTTACATTTTTTCTTGTGGTATATTCAACGTAATACTGCCCTTGGAGGCATCACCATATTTCCAGTAGCCAAAGAAACCCAAAATAATGTAGAGACTTAAAACAATTGTCATGCCGATATTCATAATGCCAAATGGTTTCAAATACGCCTTCGGTGTTTTCATATTTTCCTCAATGGCTAAAATCTGTAAATAAACAAAACAAAAGAAAATGTAACAATATAAAATAAAATGGAAACCAAAAAATTAAATAAATATTTTTTTGTATGTAAACTCATCCTTTTGTGCAGCCAACCGTCTGGAGAGGAAATAAAATAACAACAGTGACAATAACAATAACAATAACAAATACGTTTATATCCCGAATATAAAAAAAGAACAAACAAAGTCAAATTACTAGAGTCAACAAATTAAAATGACCATAAAATAAAGAAAAAAATCCAGAGAAAAAAAACAACTGAAAGAATGGAAATGGTGGGGCAAAAAAGTGGAAAGAATAATAACACCAAGAGATGCAATAAAAGAGAGCCAGGCAATTAAGAATAAATATTTTAGTTGATTCTGAACATGATTTTAAAATTGGTTTTAAAATTCTATAGACCCAATTTATCTTTATCAAAGTATGATGAGGATAAAAATATATTAGCTTCATTTTCTGTCAGGATGTGGTAGTTGACTTAATATTGATGTAAATAATGCTACAATTCCTCAATCACAGGCCCTAAAAAATGGACAGTGGCAAAGTTAATGTTTCGTAGTCTATACCTACTCATCAATATTACATTGTGTATAGCCTACGCCACCATAGTGTGGTGGGATATAGAGTTGGAGCTAATGTTTGTAACGTCCTAACACCCACCTTAAATTATAGTAACCTGATCAGTATCACTTTCTAATTCGATGAACTGATGTCTGTCTGTCAATACAAACCTTATAATCAAACTAAAAGTCACAAATTTAATGTACTCATAAAATTGACACATCTTTGGCTGAAGGCATCTTTTAGCCACACTTCTGCAAAATTATAATAAAGTCAAAATAACAACTTTCTTTCTTGCTAAATTGGATCAAATAGATTTTGATTGTTCAAACCACGAACAATACGGAGCCACATGGCATACAGCCCCTGAAAAGTTCAGCTATGGTATTAATTTAATCATCTATCGTTTTCCGCTCGAACCTGTAATTTAATACACGTGGGGTCGAATGACTAAACTGGTTTAAATCTGTGTCACAAACCATTTAAATAACTCTAATACACCTCCCTACTGCAACATATTATACACAACAATTTTTTTTATATTTTAAACCAGCAAAATAAACTAAACATAAAAAAACAAGCTGCTTTTTTTAAAAGTAATAATGAACACAAATCCAGGCATAACAAATATAATCTGATTTTAAAGTATTTACTCATTTACTTACCACACCAACAGCCTCTAGAGCAAACAAAACTGTGCCAAAGAAAATTGGCAACTTGGCAATTTCCTCGACAGGTTTACGGTCCGTAAGGGGTGGTAAATCATCAAATATATAATACAGAATAACACCAAAACCTACAAAATAAATATATATAAAAGACATACATAATCCTTAGTATTTAATGGAATAAGCATATGTAAACATATATGTACCTAAGTATATGTACATATATACCTATAAATTCTGATTAAAAAAATATTAAATAAATAAATAGACTTCAAATAAATACTTTCAATTGAGTCTTACTTACCCACAAACAGCAGCACATTGGCAAACGAGGAGAATATTGCCAAAAATTTTAAACTTCTTATACTGTAAATTAAAAATAATGGCACTAATACGAAACACATGTGAATTCTTAAATCCAATAGGACTAAATGCTCATCAACAATTTGTTTAATGCTCTCCGAAATGAAGACAACGTAGACACAACAAATACCAAAATGATAAAAGGCCAGGAAACCATCCACGAAGGGGCTGTAAAAAAAACAAAGCAGGGTTTTGTTAACAAACTTAAATAATCGAAAAATATAAATTAAGTATGTAAATAAAATTATATATTAAGCAGAGTACCAGTAATGCTCGAATTGATTTCTCTCGTAAACGAATATAATTCAAATGTGTGATTTTTATTCATTAAAATCGCCAAAGGAAATAATAAACATTTTCTTTCTCGGTGGGAAAAAATTAAGAAGTTTTTGCGAATTTGATTTTAAAAATTTATAACGAAAGAAACAAAAACGAAATTTAATTCGCGAACGAATTTTACCTACCCTGATATTTATTAGTTTTCTCACTTAGACGTATGAGTGTTAAAAAATGTTTTAGCAAACAAATAAATTCAACATACGCACCGTAGTTTTTCATTTTATTCATTTTGTCAGGTTATTAAACCAAATGATAGGGTGATAAAAATTTGTTATTCCGTTTGTAACACATCAAAATGGTGGTAGAACCAAAAAGTATATACATATATTATTGGTCCTTATAAAATTATATGACCATCTAGCCATGTCCATCCGTATGTTGAAGGCGCAATAGAGCTACGAAAAAATATTTAGAACATTACAGGATTTTTTGCACATGAGCAAAATCGGTGCAGTATGATTCTATTATAGACTAAAGTCTTAGACAACCTCGATATCTTTCAGATATTTCACCTATGCAAGTCCTCTTGAAAGTGATACCAGTTTTGTCTTTGATTTTGGTAGACGAGTCGTGCGAATTTCATGCTTGCCTCAGTATTGTGCGCTTTTTTGCTTGGGAAAGTACTCGATTATTGCCGCCTTTGAAGTTTGTTCCGTAGTGTTCCTTATTTTTAAGAAAAATATCGACCGTTTTTCTGTACCTTCCAATTTGTTCAGCATTTTTATGAAAGTATAGTCCAGAATCATGGTAAGCCTCAATCTTAGCTTTTTCTTCCAAAGATAAAACTGTCCCTCTTCCCATTTTATGCGTTTATTTAAAGATAAATAATATTTTAATTTAATCAAAAAAATTGGTAACCGTGATTGTCAAAACAAGCCAGAAAAGTAAAAATACATTTGGGGGCGCTAATCTGATGACGCAAAATATATGGAATAACAGAAAGCAAAATAGCAAATAATGTTTAACGGTTCTTCTTTCGCGCTTTAATTTGTTGTGAGAGTAATCAAACGTAATAAATATTTGCAAAACCAAAATAAATATTGCGAATTTGCGTGGAATAAAAATAATAGAAAAAATCAAAAACAAACGAGCGAATGGGGGGCTCTAACCTGATGACGCGCAGTGTAGCTACACAAATTTCTTTCAAGTATGCATAGATCACACTACTGATATATAGGTGGTGGGTATATAAGATTCGACACAGCTCAATATAAAATTTTACGTTTTTATTTAAATGTTTATTAACTAATTTTATTAGCAACTAATAATTGGTTTGTCAAAGTGAATATTTATACATATTAATTAAATGGAATTTAGGGTTTAGCATATCAATCAAGTTCTGAATATTTTTATTTTTATTTAAAAAAATAAATAAATTATTTGATTGGAAACAATATTTTAAAAATTTCTGATTAAAAAAACAAAAAAATTATTTAACACTTACGTTGCAATTGGTATAATACATTTGAAAAATGGCGGACCCTCCTGAAAACCAATTGTCATGGCTTCCGAAAATGTTAAATAAGGTACACGTTTCCGTTTACACAGCACATACATGGACCCAATCTAGAAAGGTATTTAAAATTATATAAGTTATTTTATATAAACAATAACATTGTTTATCGATAATGAATTTTAACGAAAAGGAGAAACCAATCAATCCAAAACTGATAATTATTTACTATTTTCGTTGGTTACATCTGAATACAATGAAGTTTACTACAGATATTACATATTCAAAAGGTTCATCGACTTATTATGTTATTGACACTAATTTTGATCCAGAAATATGACGTTTTAAATATTGAAGAAAAAACTTGCATAATTTTACTCTACACTTACTTGAACTATGTGAATTTGAACTTGAGAAACGGTATCATGAAAAGATATAAGCATTTATTTTCGTTGTTAAAATCAATGAACAATGTTTTTGTATATTCATGTCAAATATTAAATGACAAAAATATAAATGACAAAAAAATATTTTTAAATTTTCTTTATTAGTTTTTTTTTAAGCTATAACAAGTGCGCAAAGTACAAACATGTACTCATTTATGCTCACCACTGTATGTCTTAAATATAAAACTTACCAATATGTGTAAACAGTAGACAGCAATTGCGCCAATAATCGCTGTCAATATGAAACCATTAATGTAACCAGCATTTGCAAATGCACTGGGCATGGCCAAAACACCAGTACCTATGCTAGCTTTAAGGAAATGTGCCATTGTCTGCCAATTACTTAAATACAAAACGTAAATTATTTATAAGAGAATACAAATCAACCAAATATAAACATACGTGGTAGGATTCTTAACAGACCGATGCTGATGTGGATCATAATCATCTTCACTGTTTGACACGGAGACTTCGACTTTTTTGGGTGATTCTTCTAGGGAAGCAGTCCTAAATAACAATGAAAGTTTAATATTTAATATTTCAAATAGAAACTAATTGAAATTTAAGTACTTAGCTATAAAATTTTATTTCTATAAATATATGAAAAGAGTTTAGTCAGAGAAATGCTTTGTATTACTATGTTAAAATTTTACACACAGAGAAACAAATATAGTTGTACCTACATGTTTACCACAACAATGTGAACATTTTTAAACGTGTTCAACAATGTTATGGTCACTGTAATTATTTATATGATTGCGGTAACCATAATATTGTTAAGTTGCGATTCAGATTATTATTACAATCATATATATGATTGTAGTAACTTTATATCTATTTGTTGCAATCATGTTTATGATGAATCAATTTATCATAATTTGTTGCTCTTTGATTATGATAGAGAACAACATAATATGTTATCATTTTTAATCACAAAACAGATATTCCAGAAACATTTATATATGATTGCTGTAATCATGTGAATGGTAACTTAACCATATTATGGTTGCAGAAATCACAAAAATACTTACAGTGACCATAATATTTTTTACAAATATTCAAAAATGTTGAAATAGTTGTAATATTCGATTTTTTTTTTTGTTCGAATAAAAGGAATAATTTGAATAAGAGATTTCAACTTGTTCGAAAAATTCGAACACAAATTTATAATTTTTCGAATTATTCAAATAACTTAATTTTTTAAATAAACAGAAATGAGTATCGTCTACAGAAACCTTAAGTAATAAAACTTATATTATTTTTTTTTATCATCAATTTTTTTAATAATCGATGTCATATTTAATGTTATTTATGTGATTTATATTTGAAGTTTGAGCTGCCAGTGTATGCCGATAAGCCCGTAACGATTGTCCACTTGAAGGAGAGCATTCGCAGCGTTATTACTGATATACGGCCACAAATATTGGAAAAAGTCATCGAAAATTGGAACTTCATATTAGACTACGTCCGAGCCAGTCATATGCCAGAAGTCGTATTTAAATTATAATGCCAGAAGATTATCTTTCGAATAAAGCAAATTTCATGTCAATTAGAAAAAAAACATCTTTTTTATTCCATTTCAAAGTTCTATACATATAAAAAAACAGAACCATGATTTTCAAAATAAATTTGCACTTAAAAGCATTTTTTAGGCGTCAGTCTATTTATGTTGAAATGCAAAAACAAACTAAACATAAATCACTTGACAGCTGACAAAATGGCCGCCAGTTAAAAAAGTGCTGCCAAGTTAAAGTTATATACATCTAAAAAAAAACACCCTATATACACATGTATCACTTCCTTAGAAGCTATATTAATATAATATTTTGTGGACTCTAAAATATCTGTTCCGAAATACCTTTCGTGCAGTATTTCTTTTACCAAATATCAGATTTGTTTTAAAAATTATAACTTATTGTTATAACATTCCTATAATTGCATAAGAAGCTATCAGAACCACTCATCTACAGTGATTGAAAAACTTTATTTAGTTATCGCTTATAATTAAAATATATAATATATTTTCGTATTGTACTTTTCCACTGAACAAATGTTTAAACTCCTGAAATTCAAAATATCATCATCAAAAAAATCTTTAAATAATAAATAATAACTTAATCACCCCTATCGCGAATAAAATTTCCACATGAAATTTGTTCCCTTTTCACATTGTTCCTATTAAAATTCAATGTTAAAAAAAATTAAAGGGAACAAATTTCATGTGGAAATTTTATTCACGATAGGGGTGAATGTTTTTGTAAATAAATACAATTAAATTATGTATTTTTATAATTATCAAATTATGGAAAATTTTTAAAGAGAAACGATAAATTAATATAAACATATTTATTAATTTTATTCGATTATTCTTCATAAAGTTAATCGAATTATTCGTTATTCGAAAATGGTAGTTTTGAAATTTTTGAAATTCGAACGATCATTATTTGAATGGATACCCTAGTTATAACCCTCTTAAAGCTAATCTGCGATACGGTTTTCTACAAAAATGGATTATTATTGTAGATATGAGTTATAACACTAATTAGACAAGCACTTTCTTAATTAAGTTTTCAACTTGTTGTCTCTATATCTTATCATTAAATATTAAATACCCCCTATGAAGACGGGCAAAAATTTGCACTCCATGTATTAGAAGGAAGTTTAGTACAGAAGCTCTAATCTCCATTCCTAAATTGTTTATTTTTTTAGTCAACAAAATTATAAAGTATTTCTAATCATTTCTAAGTAATTAATTTGTTAGCAATATGACATACATATATTAATTACTAATTTATGGCCTGTTCAAAAAATGAGTGTTATCATATATTTTCTATTTAATGACTTTTATTTCATCGATAAGATATTTATAAAGATGTTATTGATTAGAAAAATATAATCAGCAGTTTTCTTTCTGACAGCAGAAGTCACTGTATAAACAAAAATATTTTTGTTTTTTTTTTAAATATTAAAAACTTTTCCTTAGAGAATAGCATTTGTATATATTTGTTTAACTATTCACCACAAGTGATAATAATTACCAAACAAATTGTTTGTAAATATTTAACAATGCTAATAAACACTTTAAAAAGGGACAAGCCATCAACTCGATCACTCAGCAAACAATTTATTAAAGGCAGATGAATTTGTCTCGTGTGGACAACAATTGTAGATGTTATGTTCTTTAATCAGAACTTTTGTTTGCACATCTATGTCTGGCATTAAATGTAATGTTCACACAAAAACAAAAAAACTATAACAAATGAACAAAATAATGAACAAAATTTGTGTCTGTAATTCTGCCGAAATTTTGTTTTAATGGGCGCAAATCTTGCCAAGACTTTAGATAATAAAATTAAAATGTATATAGAATTTAAAACGAAACTATTTGTATTAAAAATTATATCCCACTTAGACCTGTGAAATTTTGAACAAACTATAAGTTTTTAAGTTGAAATTTTGAAGACAATTTTCAAATTATATGTAATATCAGCTAAAAAAAAAACCCCATAATTTTTCAAAAGTTTTACTTTTTATTAGCTGGAAACTGTCGCTTGAATAAGTAAACATTTACGATCATATAAGGGGAATATGTTGAAAGATATTAGTATCTATTCCCCCTAAAAACAAGATAACGTCTGCTAAATTAGCAAAATATTTACTTAACTATATATTGAGATAAGAACATCTCAATGTCGAATATGTTTTTGACAGAAAACATTTATATTTATGACATGTTGAACATGGGAATATTTTTGTTTTGGCAAACAATTTTCCATTGATAACTAATGGGTTGGCAACAAATGGTTAATGAAGTAATAGAATCTAAAAACAAGTAAGATTTTTTTATTCGGCTGTGCCAAAACTTATCCACCTACCACCAAATCACCTATTATGGAGATTTTTAAGAGATTTATGTCCATTTAAGTGATTTTCGGAACTGGACTTTATATGGGGTCTAGGGTCAAATATGGACCGATCATCATCATATTGAGATGGACGAATTTTGTATATGTATAGACTATTTGTACTTAATAAATATGTACCGATCATTATGAAATTGTTACGAAGATTTGAATGTATATTTTGATTACGCTTGTCGAATTTGAACTAGATAGTCATTTTTACAAAAGAATTTCGGAAATGGTCTTTGTATGGGGCTATGTCAAAATATCTGAAAAATATCAAGGTAGTCTGAAACTTTAATCTATAACGCATGTCCTACTGGACCGATTTTGCCCATTTGCAATACCACACATTTCGATGGATCAAAGAATATTTGGTAATTTCATTGTTCTATGTCTTTTTTCGAAGCTTTATCGTGCCAACAACAGACGGACAGAAGGCCGGACATGGCTAAATCGTCTTAGAATCTTATAAGGACCCAGAATATGTAGACTTTTTGGTTCTACAACTATTATTTCGATGTGTTACAAACGGATTGACAAACGCAATGTACCTCCATGGTGGTAGGTATAACAAGATTATCTATTGTAGGGTATATCTTTGGTTGGAGCTAATCGCCATTGTCCTAACTGTCTCTACACGATTGACCATAAATTCTCAATTGGATTGAGATCGGGACTTTTTGCTGGCCAGTGCTAAGCCTTCTTTCACGATTTTGGTCAACAATGTGCTGCACAGTTCGCTCCACATTAGTTTAGAAACGTTTTATTTTGGAAATAATTCGGTATCTCGAGAGCTACTACAGATATCACATGATTGGAGCTGAGGTGTTTTGGATTGATCCACAGTTTTTGGAATCGTAGGCGAAAAGGGGCCAGTGGATTTCCGCTCAAAGTTCTGCACCTTTGGTCTCACATATAAAAAAAATCACCAAAAATCCATTTATGATTCGAATGAGCTAAATTTTGAAATATAAAAAGTCCTTAAAAAAGATCTACAAAAAATATGCTTACATGTGTATGTTATCTCTTTTAGTTCAAGAGATATATGGGTCAATTTAAAAAAAACGCAATTTTTGTGTCTCCGCACTTTACACTACTATTTTAGGTAAAAAAACAAAAAAAATATGAACGTAATTCTGAAATTTGTATGTTTGTGTTTTTGTTTGTTCAGAATGGTGTTTTGTTTCTTCCTCTGACTGCTTCCATACAAAAGCATGTGTCCCCCGTTAGAATTTTTAGTAAACAAAATAAAATAAAATCAAGAAAAAAGTAAATATGCAACATTTAATAAAAGTATTCGAATTATTGTGTTTCTTGTGTTTTGATTTGTTATAGTCGTAAAAATTTAACTAGTGCGAATTTGGTGTTACAAAGAAAGGTTGTTCCCACAATTTGCATTGAGCGTCACTTTTTTATAAATCAAGTAATATTACTAGTTTTCAATTTCAAGTTTAAATAAAGGAGAGTACAAACTTTAATTATTACAAAAGTGAAAAAGCGAAAAAAAATTATTAAAAAAAGTGTGCATTTGCGTAGTTATTGTGAACACCATGGTAAAGGCGCGATAACATTTCTTGAGCATCACGCTAGTTTTTTAAAAGTGAATATATTAATTGTAAAAAATTGAAGTTGACAATCATTGTTTACATGGTTTCAACTCATTTTCTATAATTTGTGAATTTGAGAAATAAATAGAAATATTTCATGAGCATCACTTTTTAAATATATTGCTTCATAGCTTAAAATGCTTAATTTTGATTTTATTTTTTAATTTTCAAGAGTAAAACAACAAAATTAACGGTGGCTAAAAGAGCAAGAAGATATCGAGAGAAAATAAAGCGCGTCATGACGAATATAAAAGAAAGAAGAAAAAAAGATATAAGCATGGTATATTTGAGTTTAATTTGTATTGTTACTGACTGATTCTGTCAAACAAAGCCGCTTGTCATTTCATGAAGTTTATACAGATTCAGAACAAGAATTCGAATGAAAATTTATAAATTAAATTAAGTTAAGTTATTGTTTTGTGTCAAATATTTACATATGTGTATAAGTTTCTTCAAGAAGTACATCCTTTTTTCCATTTTTGTTAAATACATCAAAGAATATGTATATGTTTAGTTTTGTATGAAAATTTTTGTTTTTTGAAGAATTTTTCTTTTTTTATTTTCTTTTTATAAAAGAATAAACTTTTTTTCGTTAAACTTTAGATTTGGCATTATTTCTTGTTTACGTGCAACAAAATCTCTTGATCGTCACAAAATATCTTGATTTTTTCCCTTAAAACGCTTATAATTGCAGTTTTTTTAAATACATTGTTACAAGCCTATTACTTTGCAAGTAACCTCTAAGTTCAAGTCTTTTTTTAATAAAAATTTACATATTTTCATCTTAAAATTTTAAAATAACTAGTCACTTTAAAAAAAATAAAAATCAAGTTCAATCGTGATTTTTTGTTTATAATCGAAAAGATGATTTTCGCAAAAGTCAACTTTGAGAAACAAAAGAACATCGTAGTAAGCTTGAAATTCAAATATTTTTGCATTTTAAGCGATTTTTTATACATATTTGGTGTGTGTCGCTCAAGATAGAAATCATAAAAAACCTAAAAAAAACTCCAAAAATATTGATTTTTTTGAGAGCCTAAAAGTACCGCCGGATTCTTCATCAATTTCTACATAAATTGGCCACTCTTACAGGCGAATTGAAAAAACTTTAAAAATAAGCAAAACAAAACACGTTGTGTACGTTTTTTTTTTAAATTGACCCATATGTTTATTTTTTTTTTTTAAATTTTGCTCGATCTTTTTGGGTTTTTTAAGGTGCTATCAGACGGGATGTATTTTACATATGTACTGTCAAATTTTCCATCTGTAAAAGTTGTACACAGCGTGTGATACATATGAAACTTTGCATGTGTAAAATACATGTCGAAATACATACATATGTAATTTTTTCGAGTAGAACACGCTCTATTTTCCTGTGACAAACATAAACAAAACAGCTGATTTATTTTGAAACAAAATTGTTTGAAAAAATATATTGTAAAGAAAAATTAAAGAAATTGGATAATGAACATGGAAAAGTAAGTATTTTTCGATTTTTAATAAATTAAATTATGTTTATTATATCTATTGCAGTTAGATTGACCAAAAGAAGCAATTCTTGAAATGATTGGGTTGTAGCAAACTTAAGAGTGTCTCTACAATCCCAAACAAAATTACGCTACAATTATTTTATTAGCAGTTGTTACATCCATTTTACTTTTAAAAACTTTATAATTTCAGCAGCTTTATAATTAAATCAATTTATGCACATTAAAAAGTCAGCTTTTGTTTACATTTATAGGTTATGTCATGCGGAAAAACATAAGCAGGTGTGATAGCAAAAATTATGAATGGTATGTAAAATGAAAATTTTTACATACATACGGAATTACATAGGGATAAGAAAAGTGACAGTACATATATAAAATACATCCCGTCTAATAGCATCTTTAGATATGAGGGACATATGGAGGGTCAAAAAAATCTTCTTAAATATCAACTATACTTATGATAAAATTAAGAATAAAATTAAAGAATTTTCAAGCAGTTATCCCTTTCTTATAAAAAGTTACACACATCCAAGGTATGAACGTGTAAAAAAGTCCATATTTTTACGTTTTTCCCTGAAGAAGTCACTAAATTTTTTTTTTTATAGAAAAATATTTTCTTTGGGACAATATATAATTTGTATATGATCCAAAAAGCGAACTTAGTGCATAAGCCTGTAAAATAAAATTTAAACCATTTAAGAAGTCATAGCTCTCCCCAGCCCTAACCAAACTTGGCTAAATTTAAAAAAAAAATTAGGTTTAAGTGAAGAGGTAAAAACGCAAAGCACTAATCCTCTAAACAGTTCCATATTTGTTACTTACGATAAATATCCAAACAAAGTTCGCCACAAAAATTATGAGCACATTAGTAAATAATTGACCATAGCACCCATATGCCAAAAATCACTTTAAAAAGCATAACACACTTAAAAATGTCGGTATTTAAATAATATGAACAGACATGCTATCGAATAAATAAATAAATAAATATGTTTTATATATACAAAAATTATTCGACCCTCTTCCGAAAATCACTTTGACTACTATAAATCTCCTAAAAATGTTAGTATACAAAAAAAGTTAAAGCTCCCATATAAGACGCCCTTCGAAAATCACTAGAACGTGTATAAAGTGTTTTTATATTTTTATACAATTCATCACAACAAATATTTATATGCACAGAAATCATGTAATAAATTTAGGGATGATCGGTCCATGAAAGGACATTGCACACATTTCTAAAAAAAAATGTTTTTGCATATATACTGGGTGTAGGTCGGGTTTGACGATCTATATTCTTACTTGTTATAATTTCATTTGTTTTGGATAATTTGCAAAATGTGTTTAATATCTGCAGTAAACTTTGATATTTTTGTGCAAATATTTCTAAAAACACAATTGTGCAAAATTTAGTACATACAAGTTTTTTAGTACTAATTGTACATATATTTCATTTTGTGTGAAAAAAAAAAATCTTTTAATATAATCTAATCTTTTTAATCTAATATTTGTTTAACTAAATAAAGGACAAAACATTTCGAACATTCGATATATTCGTATTATCATAATATTACGAACTTAAGAATATTCCTAAAGTTTACTATCATTATTCATAATGTACTTCTTTTGACGTCTTGAATTTTAATCTGACAAACAGTCTAAGAATATCAGGTGATATCTGTATGATCTTTGTACGAAAGCCACACGTAGATCAGTTACAAGTCTCATAAAATATCTATCAGAAATGCCAATGTTTACATTCATAGATACGAATATATTTTATATGCATAAAAATTCCAGGAATATATATTCCCAAAAACAATATATAAATTGTAATTGATAATAAGACATGTATAATTTACTGTTTATAGATGTTAATGTAAATCTGTTTTATTGCCAGCAAAAAGTTAATTCACATCTTGGTATGTAATTATTTATATAGTGGCATTTGAAATAGCTTTACATTTACTAGATGTTTTAATTTCAAACTTTAAGCTGTCTTGTTTGACAGATAACAACTAGCTGTGAAGATCAAAAACTTTCTAATATGTTGTATTTCTTATTTCAACAACATATTTTTTTAATCGCATAAATTCTAAATCATTTATTTATAATTACTCACTTCATTTTGTTGGCATTAAATTAACTAATAATAAATTAATAACAAAAAAAATAATTAATAAACTATTTTATTAAAATGGATTTATTTATAGGTTTTAATTTTTGTCATCCTTTTCTAGACTTAAACACACAAACTTCACTATAAACTATATCTGTTTTTAATAGATGTATTTAATTTGAGAAATATAAATTTGAATATGCAACCGTTACGTACAAATGCCACGGTTAGACTAAAAACACGCTGGAAAAAATATTCTGAAATATAATCGCAAAAACAGGTACCAAGAAGAAGTGCCTGTCGATACGTTTGATGATTTTATTTATTTTTTTTTTTTTTTTGTTATTTTTCGCCCGTTTTTTTCTCTTATTTAATCAGTGTGTAATCTCAGTTAAAGTGTGTGCAATTAAAAATTATTATTATCTCCATAATTGTGATAATTTGTGTTTTGTTCTTTACTTGTTGCTTTTGAAAAATCAGTAAATAAATATAAAATTAATGTTTTTTTTTTGTTTTAGTATATATATATATCTAAATGTAATAAATGTTAAAAACATGAACTAACAATAAGTATATCAAATATTATATCTAAAAATTTTCAATTATTATTCCAGACAATGCCGCACGAAAATTGTGTGACCATTGTTTATTTTATTTATTTAGTTGGCATTCTTCCTTCTTGTCTTTGGCTCAGATCCCTTCTTCTTAGTCGAATATATCCACTATTATTTAATATGTTGCGGACTAATGAGTTTGGGTGTACTTCAGGCTTTTTTACTGCATTTTTTGAATCTCAGTTTTTACCAAAGGCACGTTTAGGTCTTTATAGATATTTTATATACCAGGGGGGCATTTGTGATCATTCGTAGCAATTTGTTTTGGCAACTTTGAATTTTGTCTACATTTAAAGTTGAGGCTGTTTCCCATGTCTGTATTCCATAACACCATATAGGTTTTATGATTGAGTTGTAAAGCAAGAGTTTGGAATCTAAATTTAGCTTAGAGTTTCTGGCAATGAGCAAATTAATTTGGATCAATTTCAATTTTATTTAAATCAATTTTGCATCTTCCATGTAAGGCGACGGTCGAGGTGTATTTAACTTCGGAATGAGAAAATTATCTTTTATCTTTTTCCTTCTTATTGAAAAATACTTGACTTGACAGTCAGAAATGATGAGTATGAAACAGGTCAAATTGCTTGATTATTGATATAAATAAGAGAGCATGATTATCTACGTAATGTAAAAGTTATGTGTGTGCATTTATGCTTATTAGCTTTTATCCTCCATTGCTTTAATCAGTTTTCTAATTCAGATATATGATATTGTAGGTAGCGAGATGCTTCTTGAGGGTTTTCATGAATGCTTAGAATAGCAGTATCATCAGCAAATGTAGATGTGTAAGTACGATTGTTTGTTGGCTTCCACATTAAAGCCACTTCTAAAAACCACTTTAACATGCAAAAATCCTTTAAAAGTGAACAGAACAACATGTATATGCACAAAAGTCATGCTATTAAACGTTTGCACGATTTGTCCATAATAGGTCATAAATCCCATATAGCGATCATTCCTGAAAGGCTCTTTTTGCACATATACTGGGTGTAGGGTGTTATATGGTCGTGCTAGACTGCCTATACTTTCTTACTTATTTTTATTATAAATGGACAAGTTCTGTTTGAAAATATGTAGTAAGAATCGGTCTATGATTTCTCTTAGTCCCCAAACAAATGTGGGAAGTTTGTGGCCCATTTTATAGAAAATTAGGTTTTTCATATGGATAATTTATTTGTTGCAAAACAGAACAGAAACAGTCGTAGAAAATATTTTTCTCCATATTTACCAAATTCAATGATTGTAGATACATATTTAGTTCCAGGCAGATAATTAAATACTCTGTAAGATAGTTATTTTGGTTAAAACTAAGTTTTGATTAAAATTAAGTTGTGCAGAATAACAATGAAAAATGTGTTTAATAAGCGAGTACACTAGAGCCTCGATTTGCGTCGTTAATAGGGACCGGGGAAATGCGACGCAAACCGAAAACACGAAAATCGAATCACTTTTTTCTATACAAATGTACTGACGTTTTGTTGAACGGGTCCAAAATTTAAAAATTTAGCAAGCAAAATCATATTTTTATTAAAACACGTCCTAGGTACGTTTGATTATATTTATTTCAGCAGGTCTTTGTTATTATTATAAAGAAATAATTGAAAATATACTCGTATATTTAAGCAAGGAATAAAAAAAATATTTAAGGAGCAATAATCTATTTACTTACATACATATGTACATAAAAGCATAATCAAAATTAATTTAATATCACGTATCTTTATATGGTAAGTATGAATAAAATGTGAATTCTCCCTTTTACATGCAAGTATTTAAAATCTTCACATGTAATTATTGAATTATGGTATATATTTCCATAATTATGGTATATTTCAAAGGCGACGCAAATCGAAACGACGCAAAGAGGATAGACGCAAATCGGGGCTCTAGTGTACTAGTATTTCTTATACGCACAAACCTATATACTTAAAAATAATGTGTATTTCCGGGATTAACAAATCCGGAATACCCGGAATTTGCTATTATTTTTTATTGTTCTATTGGCATAATAAATACAAAATATTTAAATTTTTTTTTTAAAATCCCGAATCCTGGGATTCCGGTTTCGTTTGGCATTTCTAATTTACATATGTATGACTGTAATTATATGACGTATACGTATTAAAATAATGACCATACGTAGAGAAAAACTAGTTACATATGTGTTTGTTTTACTAACATTACTGCGAAATATTTGTAGATTATTATTTGCATTATTTCGCGTGCAAATAAATAGTTGCTACTAATACACTGAACCAATAATTGTAGGTGAATAAAGCGCGTTTAATTTATTAAGCGAAGCACCCGTTAACTTTTATTAAAGTTCAAAAAACATGTTATTGAAATAAATAAAGCTGAATATATTTGATATTTTTTTTTTAACAAAATACTTGTTTTTGATTTCCTGATTTCAATAATGAAAAAAATATATTTCATCAATCTAAATAGTAAACTGTATGATAAAATGCAATTATAAATGATTTTACTTTTAATTTTTTATAACCCCAACTTGTTTTATCGATTCATAAATATGTATGTATCTTTATTTATAAAATATGCACTGAATAATTATAAAAATTATAGTTATTATTAAAAATAGATTGAATGCAGTTTAATTGTTATGATAAGATTTATTTTCAAAATACAAAACATATAAATAAATGTTTGTATATTGATTTCTCCTGGAATATCGGAAAATTGAATCACTAAATAAGTACTTAGCAAGTCTGGACGCAACTCCGCAATCAGATTACTCACTATGGCGAGCCATTAAGAATCTTAAAATACCTGTCTTATTTAAGCCCCCCTTGCGAAGAAACTTAAGTGGTGATTGGGCAAGAAATTATACTGAAAAAGGCAATCTGTTTGCTAATCATTTGAAAAAAGTATTTACCTCAAACCGAACAAATGAATCAATAGACTTTCCACCAATCACACACCATTTAGGACCAGCGGTAGACCAACGTTTTGAGATTCGAGAGATTGAAAAGGCTTAAATTGGCTTAAACTCTAAGAAAGCACCTGGCATTGGCAAAATCAGTAACAAGATGCTTAGCAATAAGAATAATACTTTTTATTTTCAACGCTATATTACGCCTTGATTATTATCCACCAGAATGGAAGGTTTCACTACTTACCATTATACCTAAGCCGGGAAAAGATCACACAAAAGTAGAATCATATAGACCCAATGCTCATGAACAAGTTATACCCGATTTTAAGTGAAAACAATTGTATTCCACATCATCAATTTGGATTTAAAAGAAAACACAGTACTATCGAACAAACCCATAGACTTGTTAATATCATCAAAAAAACATTTGTAGAAAAAAATATTGTTCCGCTCTTTTTATTGACATTTCTCAAGCTTTTGATAAAGTGTGGCATGATGGTCTAATATACAAGTTGAAACTAAATTTACCCGTAAACACACATAATCTATTAGAAAGCTACTTAACTGGTCGAACATTTAAGCTTAAATAAGGGGATTTCTTAAGTTCCGCACAACCTATTGAAACAGTAGTACCTCAAGGAAGCATCCTGGGACCCTTTTTATAGTTGATATACACATCTGATATTTGACTAATTATAGACCGACCGTTATAAAATTAGGTGTCATGATTTATGTATATATGAAACTTATTTTTGTTAAATTTTATTTGGATACCAACTTTTGTAAGAGAGTTATGCTTGTTAAAGTGATTTTTAGAAGTGGCCCATATAAGGAGCTATGATTAATTATCGACCGACCTACAAAATTTGTAGGTATGATTAGGTTTTATATACAAATTACTTGTATCGAAATTTGTTTGGATACATTTGTAAATCAAACAGTTATGACTGATAAAGCTCTATTTCAAAATAACGTACACCGTTAAATCGATTTCGTTCCTCTAAATTTTCCCCTCGTGACCCTATGTACCTTCAAAAGACGGTCTAGCTATGTCTTAGAGTTTTATAAGGACCCATATAAATATATATGTATATACTTTTTGTCTCAAAGTGAAAGACAGACTTAATATATCATCTTTTCGGTGGTGGGTATAAAAATAAAAATATGACTGCCATCTTTTGTAATTCAGTGGTGTTTAATGATTCAACTTTTTATGAATCGCTTTTAAACTTTTCCATTAAAAGCTTTAGCGAGGGAAATCAAAAACACAACTGTGACTGATTGTCAACTGAAAACGAAAAAAATTAGTCCAATTAGTCGATATTAACCGCCTGTAATTATAGTTATTTGATGCATTATTTCATCTAGCTTCTATACAAATTACCTCCCGGAATAGCTTCACAAATGAATTATGCGCAAATAAATTTTGTGAATCTTCGTATAGAACCTGGTTATTACAAATTGTAATATCGAATTTTATAAAGAGTTTATAAATTTCAAAGGTTTTCTTGGTAGACTTTTTCATTATTTCATTTTCTTTTCACCACTATTATATGGTGAGGATATATTAGCTCTTGCTAATTTTTGTAACACGCAAAATATTAAAAATCACTTTTTTAATCGATTTAACGATGTCCGTAATTGCGTTCGTCCCCCTGTCTGGTTGTCCATATAAACCTTGTGCCCAAAGTACAGGTCACAATTTTTTCTTCAGCCCTAGGACCGCCTTCTAAAATCGCTTTAACATGTATAAATCTTTTTAAAAAGTTTATATCGAAATAAAATTTATAAAAATAAAAATATTTATATGCACTGTGTCATGCCACAAAATTTTTGGATGATCGGTCTATAATAGGTCATTGCTGCCATACAGCGTTCATTTCTGGAAAACTCTTTTTGCACACATTCTGGGCGTATGACCGACTATACTCTCTTATTTGTTTTTTATAAATATCTTCTGGTTCTCAGTAGGTTAAAGAGCTTAATATATTTATGGCACCATCATCATCATTCGTACTTAATTTATGTCTATATCCAGCTTTTAACACAACTTAACAGAAAACTTTCATTAAAAATAGAGCTTTTGATGAGCAAAAACAAGAACAAATTGAAAAAAAAAAACATAACAAATAGTGATAAAAACACTGGCCGATTAGAAATTGCATTTGAAAAACAATAGCAGAATTGGAGAAAAGGGGAAGAGGAATAACTCAAATACCGCTAAACAAAATGAAATAATTTTTTATTCAGTCATTCACTCACTCTCTTCTGATTTAATACGACGGGTTGTAAAACTGATTTTTTAAAACAATACCAGTTTTGTACAGTAAAAAAATAACTACTAATACTAAATAATAAAAGACTAAAAGAAATTAAATTAAAAATATAGACTGTGTGGATTTAAACAAGAGTAAGAAAGAACAACGAGGGACAAATAATTAAAAAAAGAAAACGGCAGTGGGAAATGTAAAGGTGCGAATTAAAAGAAAAGAACATGCAGTGAAACATTAATATTATGCTATTTCAATAATAAATTAAGAAAAGAAATGATTTATGCAAATTATAATAAAATATAATATCGCATGATAATATTTAAAATAAAACAACTGAATTTGTTTCAAAAACTAAAATATACATACATACATACATACATATATATTAAAATTTAAGCTGTGTTGTACTAGTTTTTTAGATATCAAACAGTCTATAACATAACAAGTATTTTATATTTATGTATATAGCATTTAAATTCTAGAAAATACAAATTTCTAATTCGTGTGTGTTTTAATTACAAATAAAATTATAGTTGTATAACCGGTTTAGCAATTTTTTGTATTATTTCAAAAGTGATGTGTTTCATTTACGTAAATTTATATAAAACAAAATAAAAAGCAATAATAATAACAAAATTAAAATCAGCTTAACAATATAAAAAATACAATTGCAATTGAAAGCACTTAATTAGTGTTTGGGACTAGTGTACAGTGAGCGACAATAGTAATTTAAACAGCTGAAAGTTTGTGTTTACAAATATTAATTTTATATTGGGTGTCGAATTTGTATTATTGCCCGAAAGTACAATCTTTGATTATTACTTTTTCTACCCTACACCACAATAGTGGGGAGGGTATATTGTATTTGTACTGATTTTTGTAACACGCAAAAATATAAGTCCAAAATACACATCTTAAAGTATACCGATCGATTTAATATCCCTTTCTGAGTGGATTTAACGACATTCGTCCATCTGTCTGACTGGCTGGCCGTCCATGTAGACCTTGTGCGTAAAGTACAGGTTTCAATTTTAAAGATATTTTTTTTATAAAATTTGGTACGTTATAATTTTTCGGCCCAAGGTCGATTGGAATTAAATTTCGTTGAAATCGATCCATTATTTTACCTAACCTTATACAAATATCCTTCTGAAATATGGTTTTATCGGTTATAAATGTTTATTTTATGCACACATCCAAACAAATTTTACCAAAAATAAGTTTTACACAAAGCCTAATTAAATCTAAAAATTTTGTGCAGATCGGTCCATAATTGACAATAGCTCCCATTAAGGTCACTGCCGAAAATCACTTTAAAGAGCATAACTCTCTTTAAAATGTTGGTATCCCAAAATTGCCAGAAGTAATCGCTTCCATATAGCACTCATTTCTGAAAAATTATATGGTCAGACTTGACCTATATTTTGACATATATTTGTTTGACATACATATATTTGTTTATAATAACTTCATGCAAATGTTGACAGCCACTGACTGACTATTGCTTGTTCATTTGGAAGGTCTAAATATCTTGTGAATTACCACTTTGACTGCACATCACACCAAAGAAATAACCTAGAGTTGCGACTAGAGAACAGGCTGGGAACGCAAAATTAGCTGCTTATCAAAATAATTTCTCAGTGCTAAGTTTCGTAATGCACCTGAATAATTTGGAGAATTTGTTGCAGTGTTAGCCTTTCCATGATGAATTGTCAAATAATACTGAATAAAAAAAGATGCCAGTATGTCAAAAGTCACGCAAGATTTCTGAAATAGAAACAAATGAAAAAGGTGAATCACTTCTAGTAATTATAAATACTACTGATATGGAAATATTAAATTACAGTTTTGTGTGATTATTCCATTTGTAACATATTGAAGTATTGTTTTTATACTCACGAAAGTATATACAGTGGTGGACACAACGTTAACACATTTGATATCTATTAAAGGAAATATTTTCTGTTGTTCGTTTTTTTTTAAACCATTTATTTTTCAAACTTGATAAGATCACGCCAGTGTTCTTTATGTTTGATTAATTTGTTGCATATCGTTTCTTCTCAGATAAGAAACGAAAACAAAAACTTCATTTAAATCATAATATTTAGAATGATATCTTTTGTTTTTAATAACAGCTGCACAACCATAAAGCACATGCACACGGTCTTAAAAGTATACTTTTGGCTAAAGAGGATATTCTACCAGAAAATTATTGGTTTTTCAAAGACTGTAAGTTCTTTTTTAAAACATGTGGCTTATGCTGAACAATGCATCCACTCAAGCTTTTTTCATTGAGTCTTCTTCTTATAGTGGTAGAGAAGTCGTCAATATGAAATTTTGTTAAAAGATCCCTTTGATCCCTTTTTAAATGACACTGCCACTGAGACTTTGTAAATTTGTAAATTTGCTTTGAGTTCTCTTTAGCCTGTGTAACATTTTTATATATCCATCAAAATTGTCTCACACTGTGCATTCAAATTTTTTTAAAAATATTCCATATGTAAACAATATTAATTAATATTTACAATTCTCTTTGCCTCTCTTTTAGTTTGCAAATTGAGCGCTTCATATTTTTAAAAATTGCTGAAAAACAACTACAACAACTTTTACAAAACAAATTTAACAAATCATAAATGGGATATTCAATACAGGTAAATAATTATGATTAATAATGAAATATTTTTGTAATTACATACAAATATAGCTAAGGTTGTGTAAATAGCAAATGCAATAAACTGGTATTTTTATGCCAGTTAAGGGGTATATAATGTTTGTCATTCCGTTTGTAATACACCGAAATATTGGTTGTAGAACCAAAAAGTCTATATATTTTGGATCCTTATAAGATTCTAATACGATCAAGCCATTTTCGTTCGTCCGTCTGTTAGTTTGTTGAAGTCATGATAGATAGAGCTTCGCAAAAAACAATGAAATTTTTACGAAACATTCTTTGATCCACCAAAATGTTGAAAATGGCCAAAATCGTTCAAGTAGGAAACGAGTTATAAATCAAAGTTTTAGACTGCCTCGATATTTTTCAGAAATTTTTTGCAATTTTCTTTAAATATTTTGCAGATAATATCATGAAAAACATATTATTTCTATAATAAAAGGACAAGTGTTGTTGAAAATGGAAAGAATATGTGCACGAATTTTCATAGCCCCCATACAAATGTTTTCCCGGAATATGGCTTTATGGTACATAAATGTCTAAAGACAAGCGTATCCATACAAAAATAAGTTTTATGCAACAAGAAATTTCAAAGCGTTATTTTGTTTGCATCGGTCCATACTTTGACATAGTCTCATACAAAGTCCACTTCCGAAAATCACATAAATGCGCATTATAAAAATGACTATCAAGTTGAAATTCAACACAAATATTCCATGTATACATGTAAATCCTTATTTCAAATTTCATGCCATTCGGTCCATATTTGACCGTAGACCCTATACTAAAATCACTTAACTGCGCATATATCTCTTATAAACATCACTATCACGTTGAATTTTAACACAAAGCATGCACATACTTATATATTTATAATTGCATGCTGAACGGTTCATAATAGACCATAGCTCCCTCATAAGGACAAAATTTTACATATATCAGTTATAAATATGTAAAAATTCTGACTCTGACCAGATAATCATGCGTTCAATAACTACATACATATGTATATAAATATTAATAACTATATAAAGGATGATTTTTGTTTTTGGCAACTCAGTTTATATTTAGTTTAGTCTATAATTTAACCATAAACCACAACTTACAAACGAATAACGCTTACTGATTATTGAATTTTATTATCAAAATTCATGCTAGGTTATGAACGTGTATCGTGCATTTTTTTATCGAAAAATTGTGTTTAGCGACGAAGTTCATTCTGCAGATATTTTGGAGAGTCGGTCGACATTTAGTCACCACCAGAGGCGCTGCAATGCTGCACTAAAACAAACATAATGCGCAATTGCAGAGTTGTGATATAAAGCTTTCTTCTACTTTCACCACCTTTACTTCTGCAATCTATCCCCTTTCCAAAGAAAGTAACGCATATTAATTGCCTGAGTGTTACTTCTTTTTAAAAAAAAAAAATCCGAAAGCTCTTAAATTATCACTCTATAGAAGCGCGAGCCCTAGGAGAGGATATCATACTATGGCACAACATAAATTTTAGTCCGTTTACTATTTTATATGTGCCATATTTTATCTCCACCGTGTTTTCATACATTTCATACAAAAATAAGTTTAATGCAACAAGAAATTTCAAAGCGTTATTTTGTTTGCATCGGTCCATAGTTTGACAAGTCTCATAAAAAGTCCACTTCCGAAAATCACATAAATGCGCATTATAAAAATGACTATCAAGTTGAAATTCAACACAAATATTCCATGTATACATGTAAATCCTTATTTAAAATTGAATGCTATTCGGTCCATATTTGACCGTAGACCCTATACAAACTCAACTTACTAAAATCACTTAACTGCGCATATATCTCTTATAAACATCACTATCAAGTTGAAATTTAACACAAAGCATTCACATATTTATATATTTATAATTGCATGCTGAACGGTTCATAGCTCCCTCATAAGGACAAAATTTTACATATATCAGTTATAAATATGTAAAAATTAGTCCATAATTGGCCATAAAACGCCCACTTCCTAGAAGGTCAGTTCTGAAAGAAGGAGATAAATGTTATGGAGATAAAATTTAAACAAAATAAACTTCAAATAAATAGAAATTACAGTACAATATTTTATGACGATCGCCTTATAATAGTTGATAGCACTAATGTAATGTGGTATGTAACAAAAATCAGTTTCAAGTATTCATTACTGATATTTGGTGGTGGGTATAGAGGATTCGGCACCGCCGTATATAAACTCTTACTTGTTAAAAGAGTATCTTGGAATCTTAAAAAAATGCACTTTAGAAAATTAATTTTTAGGTTTGCTATTTACTTCATCATGCTGTTGATATTAATTTGTATTTTTACTTAAGTACATGTTTTTATTTGTTAAATATAAACAAATTCAACAAAAACTAATTAAACATTTCAGCAAGGTATACATAAATACATACATATACAATATTGACGTAGTCCAAAGTATGGCAAATAAAAATGTAAATTATTTGTATTTGTATAAGTACGCCCGTCATTAAGAAGTAGGTATAGATAACGAAAGAATTTATAACATACAGGAAATAAATAATAAATGACATTTGCCATACCTCCTTGTTTCTCTAAATAGGCTTTATGCAATTTGCAGAAAATATGAATTCGTTACAAGTTCATTAAATACTTCACTGACAAGGGCCAAATAAATAGAATTCGATTATTAGAAAACATTGACGATAGAGAGTCCGTCGATGCACTGCTCATCAACAACTCTCCACAAAGAAAGAGTCAAGCAGGACCTCCCCTTCTTACTTTATGTTACATATAAAAGCCACCATATTGAGGTTCATCCATCAGTTACCTTACATTCAATAACGTAAATATAGGTACAATCAGATCATCATGAGCGCAGTATTTAGCTACAAACTTATAACAATTATATATCTGTGATGTAAATTAGATACACAGAACATATTTAGATCAGGCTGTACCGCCTTCGGCTTCTAAACAAATGAGGTAGTCTCTCAAGTAAATCAAAGTTGGAAGTAAAATAGTCATCATCCATTGGCTTAGCGGGTAGATTGTGTTAGTTTATCACTGATATCCCTTGTAAATCCTCACTGTGAACTGTGAAAAGGCATTTGCAAAGTATATATGTATGTATATTGGCTCTGACCAGATAATCATGCGTTCAATAACTACATACATATGTATATAAATATTAATAACTATATAAAGGATGATTTTTGTTTTTGGCAACTCAGTTTATATTTAGTTTAGTCTATAATTTAACCATAAACCACAACTTACAAACGAATAACGCTTACTGATTATTGAATTTTATTATCAAAATTCATGCTAGGTTATGAACGTGTATCGTGCATTTTTTTATCGAAAAATTGTGTTTAGCGACGAAGTTCATTCTGCAGATATTTTGGAGAGTCGGTCGACATTTACTCACCACCAGAGGCGCTGCAATGCTGCACTAAAACAAACATAATGCGCAATTGCAGAGTTGTGATATAAAGCTTTCTTCTACTTTCACCACCTTTACTTCTTCAATCTATCCCCTTTCCAAAGAAAGTAACGCATATTAATTGCCTGAGTGTTACTTCTCTTTAAAAAAAAATCCGAAAGCTCTTAAATTATCACTCTTTAGAAGCGCGAGCCCTAGGAGAGGATATCATACTATGGTACAACATAAATTTTAGTCCGCTATATGTTTACTATTTTATATGTGCCATATTTTATCTTCACCGTGTTTTCATACATTGTTTCTTTACCAAATTTTTACACTGATCTCCTTTGTACACGCCTATCGTGAAATATCAAAAGGCATTCAACATAGTTGCCGCTGACCAGTTCATCGATTGATCTCAGCCATAACGAATGTCTCTATCATCCAAATGTATATATGTCAATATGTATAGTGCGCCAATATCCAGACGTTGTATTGCATTTTTCCGGAAAATGTAATATTTTACCAAGTAGTTCCGATGGCTGTTCTTGTAACAGCATAAACAATTTTCAATATTTAATCGAAGGGTTCTGGCAGGTATGGTGCTCCTTCAACAGGGCGAATCTATAGATCCTCTGGACATAGTGATGTCACGGTCTATGCAGATTAAGAAAACATTAAGATTATTGCTCCATCGTGATCTTAGTTTTGGCAGAACGAATCTTGTTTTAAGCAGCAGATTCTTCTGGATATCTGCAAACAGCGGTGAACAACATCCAAGTACGACGTTTAAGCGGTTACAGCGAAATTGATGTAGTTCAAGGCTGTCATACACAAGCTGCGATTAATTGATTTCTTTACATCCCTTTGTATGCTCTCCACATACATATATACGTCCGACATGCCTGTGGGGATCTTCTAACTGTGTGCTTCTCTGGTTATGATTTTGAAGTCATGTTGTTTGGTTTGAGCTCTAGTGCTAGTAGTATTCCAATGTAAGCACCTTTTCTGTGTCTCTTTGATCGTATTTAGTTTACCCAACCTTTCCACAATTTTAAGTATTACTGCCGTATTCATAAAAAATAAAGTAGATTTGAAGTGTGCTTTTAGACAAAATTTTCATACAAAATTTTCTTAAAGTACATTTGAAGTCTACTTTGATTTTTTATGAATTAGACCGTAACGGTCTTTAATCTTTAAAGATACTACATCATAATAAATCTATTCTCGTAACTACCCGTCTAAATTGTTATGAAATTTCTGATCTTTTTTATCGTTTATTGTTTTATTGTTTTATTCTATACCAAATTTTCAAGGTCAGTTCTTTTATTAGATTTAAAAGCTTTCACTTGAGATAATTATTCAATTATTTCTTAAATACAAATTTGATGAACCAATGTTAAATACCATTTGTATTTAAAGGTATTAGAAATAACCCATGTAACTGCTGAACGAGATCTTTAAAGTATGATTTATTTATTATTTTTCAAGATTTTTTAACAGTTTGCATAGATATTATTATATATACATATGTAAAGAACATTATTATCAGTTTAAATTATTATTTTTTGTTATCACTTTTGTCTTTCACTGCATAATTAGCTAGCCTAGATTACAAGAAAATTAAAAATGCTTAAAAGTTATTAACAATTCCTACATACACAATACTTCATAATGCATGCACACATAATTTTAATTGAAACTTTATTATGAAACGGTGAAATAAGATAGACATACTATATGTACCTACCTGTTTATCAGAGAAACAATTTCAATGATAACAAAATTAATAACAGTACAATTTGATATTTTTCATTTGTTTATTTCGCCATACTCGTGTGTATTTTAGAAGTTGTAGTTGTTGTTATTGAATATGTTTAAAAGATTTTAAACCATTTTGAACCGGTACAAAAATTATAACAATTTCACAAAAGCTTTGAACAGATTCAATATAAACAAACAACCCAGCATACCATTCTAGGAGCGCTCCGAAAAAAGGAGTCAGAAAAGAGTCCAACTAAAGAGCATTTTCGGAGCGAAATTGTTACTGTCCTGAGTCGGCATGCAGTATGACTCAGAGATTCCACTTAATTATGTGTTTACCAAAGCGTTGTAATAGCTGTAACACACAAGAATGATAAAAACAAGATTACACAGCACCCAAAAAAACCTCATAAAAGACTCTTTTCTGACATTATCTAAGAGCTCTTTCTGACGGACCATTTTCGAACGTAATGACCCTCTTTTCTGAAGGTTTTCGGAGCAATTATGATTGTTTTTTGGGCTCATAAAGAGTGTTAACGCTCCGAAAAAGGTGTCAGAAAAGACTCTTTTCGGACTCATATGGTTTGCTGGGAATGTTTTAACAAAAGCGCCTTAACAGCTTTTTTAATCCCCCCTTATTTGTCACTAGGCTATTTTATTAGTATTCTAATTAACACTCAACACTTTGAAATTTAAAAATAAAACACCAAAATTTGAAGAGTGAATTTTTTAATAAGATAGATATGTTTGTTATTATAAATAAATTAAAAACGTTGATTGCGAAACAAATGAAATAATGAATGCAATTTAAATATGTAAAAGCTCATCACATCACCTAATAATGTCTGTAATAATATTGCATAAGAATAATTTGTTTCGGAGGGTGTGAAATGATTGTTTATGCAATCAGAATACAAGAATTTGCTAACAAACGATGTCAACGATCATTTTCGTCAGCTTCTCATATATATTGGTAATTATCATTAAATCAAGATTCTCTTTACTATAAATACCTTAATATTTTTAAGAAGCTTTATCGATCGCTAATATTCAGTTGCTTTTAAATTAATAAAGAAAATATAGAACATGGTGCACCTATACAAGGTGAGTGGAAATGGACAACAAATACAACACAAAATAGAAACAACAGACATTTTGTTTGTGTAAAATAATGTAGGTACTACTGTCAAAAATACTTGAAAAAGTATTACTTTTGACATACGTAAATTGTAAACAAAGTCAGTCAGCTGGGCTACTGCACTCACCTTGTATAGTTGCATCATGATATAGGAATTATTTTTGTCGATTTAAAATTTCAATATAATGTTATTATGTTTTTTATTTATTAATGGTTTTAATAAATTTAAAATTTTTGTTTTTAAACATATTTATATTTAACATAAGTAACTTTTTTGAAATAAATTGTTATTATTTATAAATCAATTTGTTTTAATATGAAACAAAAATACCGAAATCCCGAAAATCTCGATTCCGGGATCCCAAAATTAATTTATGAAATCCCGAATCGCAGGATTTGAAAACCCAGTCCCGTTTGGCATCCCTAATATGTATGTACATAATGCATAATAGCTTTTTTAGATTTTTATAAATCTTTTTTTAACAAGTAAATATGAGTTTAATGATATTTTCTAATATTTCACAGTTAATCACTAAAACAATGAAATTTACTAAAATTTTAATACAAATTCTAATTTTTTAACAACACATTTACCCACAAAAGTAGTTTATTTAAGAAGTCGCGTGTTGCTAATTTTCATAAATTTAAATAAATTAAATTCAACAACTTGATTCTAGTGAATTTAATTTATTTAAATTTATGAAAATTTGACAATATCTGACTTCTTAAATAAACTACTTTTGTGGGTAAATGTGTCTCTTATGTTTTGCAGTGTAGTTTCGGAAAATAGTAAGAATGTAATTGTTAAAAAAATTAGAATTTGTATTAAAATTTTAGTATATTATTAGAGAAAATTTCTTAATATTTCGGCATGAGTTTATTTTAATTAATAATTCAAAGAATACCAAAATTTGTAATAATAATAATAATAATAAAGAAGAATACATGCACATTGTAAACGTATGTAAATTTCGTTCTAACTCGTAACTCATAATCATAAGAAATATGATTAATTCCCGAAGTCTATTTATCAATAATCGTGAGTTAAATACCTGATATTTATAAGTAGATCTTGGACAACAAGCATTGCTGTTGACGCCCTTGGCATGATAGAAAATGCATTCCAATGTGTCAATTGTTTAGAAAAATATAACTTTACAATTTATTAATTATTAATTAAAATGAACTCAAACCGAAATATATAATAAGAAATTTTCTCTAATAATAAAATATAAAAATCCATAATTTTTCATTAAGAAAGACAGTAGTCCCTAAAAATTAATTTTAGTAAATTTCATTGTTTTAATAAATAACGGTGACATATTACACAAGGTCATTAGGCACCTATTTACTTGTTAAAAAAGATTTTAAAACCCCCATTTTTTAATATACATATATGTATATAAGTACTATTATATATGTACTAAAAATAGAAAATTAAAAATTTCAATTAAGTACACAACGCGTTTATTTCGAGTTTATTTTTTGAATTACTCTGAAGTGTTGCCTGTTATATAAAATATTATTTAGTAAACTTATTATTAAAGCAATACAATACTTGTTCTACAATAATCACCATAAATGTCGTCTTTAATAATAGTATTATATGTATCATACTTAATGAAAATGTTACAATATTATATTGTTTTCTTATAATGTTTTGGCCATTATAGACAATATAACAACTTAATTGTTTGAGCAAGATTTTATATTGATAATTATGGTAAAAAATACTTGAAATAATTACAAATACATTAGAAAAAACATTAGGGCGGTATTTAGTTATTTAAAAAAAATTACTAAGACATTTTTTAATGGCGAAATACTAGAAGTATTAATAATCAAAACTATTGGCCATTAGGGCAATGGCATATTTTCTGTTGTTCGTTATTTTCTTTAAACCTTTTATTTTTTAAACGTTTTACATGTCACCCTAACTAAGATCACGCCACTACACTTTTTGTTTTATTAATTTGTTGCATTTCGTTTGTTTTCTCTCAGAATACAAGGACTCAAAAAAACTCTGGACTGTAATTTAGCACTAAATAAAAATGTTATTCTCATAAAAGAAACGAAAACAAAAACTTTAAACCCCTTGCTTTTAACCACAACTGCACATCTCCTGGGCGCTCTTTCCAAGGCGTTCGACAGAGTCTGGCATGGTGATCTTTTATCGAAACTCATTGCTCGATTTATATCGATTTTCCTCAGAAATCGCACTATACAAGTTGTTAAGATAGAAACTCATCAGACAAGTTCAAGGTTAACTCTTTCTCCTACTTTAGACAAGAATGCCCTTCTACGTCAAACTTCCAACCCTATCTATTTTGCAGATGATTTTTTATGTGCGGTGTAAATATTAAGGAATCAGACGATCTTGATGTTGTGCGCATAAAAATCCAGTGTGATGTCCGTCGACTCAACAGTGTATCGCACAACACATTACAGGAAAAATTCGTTTTTTAGCTGCACTGTCCGCATGTAGAATAAACTACCTGCAGAAGTATTCCCTGTCACTTTCAATATAAAAAAATTCAAATTAAATGTTCACAAAAACTACTCCCTCTATCCTCCCTCTCAAAACCATTTTTTCTAGCTCCAACACAATGCATTGCATTCTGAATGCTGGTCCAACCAAAAAAAATATATAAATTTATTTGCATGTTCTAAATTATTGTCCAGCTCAAATTATTGCATTTAGCCCAAATGGAATAAAGTATTAAGAAAGAATGCAATTAAAAATATCTGATCACATCAATGGTTTACTAATGCACTAAAAAATTAGTTAATAATTATAATCATATAAAATAAAAATACTTTTGAAAACAGCATATATGAAATGTGCTAAGCTTATGTCCACCACTGTATATAGTTCTCATTATTTGATTTATTTTTTCGAATATTTGGTTAAACGGGTATGAAATTTAAAAAGATAGCTGTAGTGCCGCCCTAATATCCTGTTGAAAAACTTCAAAATTATTACAAGTAAAGTAATAATTGTAATTAAAACAAAACTGCGTGTTAGTAATTCATACATATTTTGAAATGCAATTATCTTTTTATAACATTAGAGGTTAAAAAGGTTATAACTATATAAAATAACAATCAATAATACTTACTATAATCAGAAACTTTTAATTTTAGAGTTATTTTGATGTAAAACTTAATAAATATTAACCTAAGTGATTAAACTATATATGTACATAATAATACATATTAGACGCAATGGTTCAAAAATAACAAATAAGAAAGTATAATTGGTCAAACCCGACCACATAATACCCTACACCCAGTATATGCGAACAAAACAGTTTTTCAGAAATGTGCGATATATGGGAGCTATAACCTATTATGGACCGATCATCCAAAAATTTAGTATCATGACTTCTGTGCATATACAAATCTTTTGTGTTCAATTGTACTTTTAAAAGATTTAGGCACATTAGTGATTTTCACAAGACCCACTTATATGGAATGATTTATGAACTCGTATATATGAAACATATTTGTGTTGACAATTATTTGGATGCCAACATTTTTAAAGAGTTATAATCTTTAAAATGATTTTCTTAAGTGGGTCTTATATTATAGACCGATCTGCACAAAATTTGTAGATGTGAATAGGCTTCATATACAACTTTGCATTGCTTGGCAAATTTTTTTTTTTTTAAAGAAGTAACACTCAGGCAATCAATATGCCTATATATAATTGCGTTAGTTTCTTCGGAAAGGGGATAGTTGAAGAAGTAAAGGTGGTGAAAAAAGAAAGCTTTATATATTACAACTCTGCAATTGCGCATTATGTTTGTTTTTACTGAAGCATTGCAGTGCCTCTGCTGGTGAGTAGGTGCATTATTTTTAAAGCTTGATTTTATTGTTTTTATTTAATTATTTTTCTTCAGTGGAGCTTTAACGTTAGTCTGTGGTTTTAACGCTATACCACCGAAGGAGGGCGTTGTGATAAATATAAGTTATGATGGATAGAAAGAAAACTAATAATTATCAGAAACTGATGTTGTTTGAGTGGCAGCGGCTAGGAATCGAACCCGGGCTACAAATACCAACTCATGCTTAATGATCAAATGCGCTAACCAATTAAGCTACAGCAGCTTGGGAAATGTGTTTTGTTATGCACATAAATTACACATTTATAACCGATAAACTCCTATTTCGGGCGACATTTATATGAGGACTAGGTTATATATGATATATAATCTACACAATAGTGCTGTAGGGTATGATTACATTTAATAGAAATTTGAATTTAGAATCAGGAAATCCAAATACAAGTGTTCATTTATAGTTTTAACGACATAAGTATGAAAATTTGCATACATTATCATTAATACTAATTGTTGGCTTAGTCACCAAAGGTAGTAAGCCCTTTTTATAAATTTTGCCTCCATTTGGCGCATTGTAACCACACCCCCATCGGAATGCAATACTTAAACTTCACTGCTTTTAGAAATTACATAAAATATAAAGGGTGATTATTTATTTTTTGACAAGACTGTTTTTGGCAGCTCAACTGTTTTCTCATTTATGGTTGAATGGATACATACGTAAACAAGCCAAATTAAAGGCAAGTTTGGTGAATAGTTTATTTGAGGCCGTTCAATTGGCCGTCTGGATCGTGAGATTTAACCCATTTAGACAATTGGAGCTATGTTAAGGCTCATATCTAGAGGGACAAGTCCGTAACGGTTGACGCACAGGAATCTAATATTGAAGAATTTATTCGTGAGATATCGGCTTATTGTTGGAGAGCATGCCAAAAGGGGACCCAGCGTATAAACCATTTGAGGTATTGTCGCGGTTAACATTTACATGAAATCATCTTTTAATATTGAATTATATAAATCGTTCTATCGACTCAAATAAATTTAATGTCTTTTTTCAAATCAAATCAAATTAGAAAGCTCTTAAAAATTCACTTTTTATAAAAAGTATAAATTGCGTAGACAACAGACCATGGTGTAACTATACAAGGTGAGTGCAGTACAGCTGACTGATTTTGTTTACAATTTACTTATGTCAAAAGTAATACATTTTCAAGTATTTTTGACAGTATGTAATACATTATTACGCCCTACACCACCATAGTGGGGAGGGGATATTGGATTTGTGCATATGTTTGTAACGCCCAGAAATATTGGTCCAACACCTTAAAGTATACTGATCGACTCAGAATCACTTTCTGAGTCGATTTAACGATGTAAAGATATTTTGATAAAATTTGGTAAGTGATATTTTTTCGGTCCAAGGACGGATGGGATTGAAACTGGTGGAAATCGGTCCATTATTTCACCTGGCCGCCATACTAAAGTCCTCCTGAAATTGGGGTTTACCGATCATAAATGTTTGAATTATGCAAGGAACCAAACAAATTTCATCACAAATGAGTGGTAAATGAAGCCAAATCACATCTAAAAATTTTGTGCAGATCGGTCCTAAATTGGTTGTAGCTCCCATATATGGGCCACTTCCGAAAATTACTTTAAAGAGCATAACTCACTCAAAAATGTTGGTATCCAAATAATATTTAACACAAATATATATTATATGTATACAAACAATACGATGTAATTTTATTGTAATCGGTCCATAATTACGTAGCTCCCATAAATGGCCCACTTCCGAAAATCATTTTAACGATCATAAATGTCTTAAGAATGTTGGTAATCAAATAAAATTCGACACAAATAATATACAGAAATGGTCGGTCCGTAATTAGTCAAAACTCCCATATAAGACCTTCCCCGTAATCAACTTTAACTTCCATAAATCTTTTAAAAGTATTTATATCGGGACAAAGTTTAACATACACAATATTTATATTCACAAAAATGACATGACACTAAATTTTTGGATGATCGGTACATAATAGGTCATATCTCCCATGTAGCGCACATTTCTGAAAAACTGTTTCATACATATACTGGGTGTAGGGTATTATATGGTCGGGCTTGACCGACTATACTCTCTTACTTGTTTTACACATAATTTTAAATGCCTGTTGTTTCTGTATTGTGTTGCCGATTTGCACTCACCTTGTATATTTACGCCATGCAACAGGTACAATGAAATACATATTCTTATTTTTTGTCAAAATATATTTTTATCAGCTTTTTTTTATCTTCTGAGTTAGAATTGTAAAGATAAAGAGTAAAGAGACAGTTGAATTGCCCACTCCCAATACGATTTGTCAAAAGATTTGTGCAAATTATTATCAATTTCACACATTAGTATTCAAATGCCTAGAAAATAAAAACAAAAAAATATTTTTTCTCATACTAGATAATACAGCTAGCTGTTTTTTAAAACAAATCACACAGAAATGTTAATTAATTTATTTCGTTACAGAACTCTGAAACGGGTGAGGTAACATATATACAGGCAGACACCGCCAACGTTACCGAACCCAGTTATGATGCCGAAACGGGTGAACCCATTGTGGGTAATGTTAAGGTGCGCTATATGAAACAAAAACACTTTCAAATACCCAAAAAACTACTGCGCGGTTCGGCCTGTGAGGAATTCGAAAAGGAAATTTTGGGTAAAAATGAGGAAATCTATCAGGAGCCATTTGGTAAAATAAGCAAAGAATCGGATGTGCTGAATGACAAAAGGGTATTAACGACAAAACCCAAAAAATTATACGAAAGAGATGACTACATGAACATGGAGGGAGTATCAAATGTAATTTACCATAAACTCTTACCCCCTGGCCCAAGATGTCGAACGATAACGTTCGCTTAGATAAGACTTAAGACACAAACTTTTTATCGTATCTATTTTTTACTCAATCAAGTTTGTTTATTCCACAATCAAGTTTGTGTCTTAAATCTTATCTAAGCGAACGTTATCGTTCGACATCGTGGGCCAGGGGGTTAATTTCGCAAACTAAAATATAAAATAATTTTTTTCAATTCTGTATTTCCTTTCTTTTAAGGACATAATTTTGGGTTATAATAAATCAAATTATCGCATACTTTTATTGCCCACCTTTTTCTTTTTCAATGTATATGCCGCTATGATAATTATGCTGCTGGAAACGTTCTTTCACTTTTGGGCTCATCTCAAGAATGGCCTAAACATGGATAAAAATTTCTACTATCGCAGTCCTTTGCATGTGGTAACCTCTCAATTTTGTGCTAAATGTCGTTCGGAATCAGAGGTAGACGCCAGCATTTTTCGTGCTTTAAATAAACAAATGAGAGCTGCTCGCCAGTCCAAGACACTGAAAGATGTTACCAAGGCAATTGGTTGATACTAAAGCATACAAAGTGTTTCTATACCTACCTATGTATATAGATGAGCAATTTTTGTATAAATAATATTATTTGTAAAATATTAAATTAAACCGTTTTTAATTTAACTATTTAAAAAAATTCACGGTAAAATGTTGTAATTTGCTTTGTATGTTTTCTAAGAAAATATTTGTTTAATAAATAACTTTGTAAATAACATCCGTTTAAAATGTTTATTATATTTAAATAATAGAACTTTTGCTAATTATCTAAATAATATACATAAGTACTTTGTATTATCAAAAAAAAACATCCAATACTTATGTATGTACATATGTAGGTAATTCAAACAACAAAACTAAAAACACGCTTTTAGAAAAAGACACGTTTTTTACGATTAACAAAAAAACACAAATATACTGTTTTAAATCCTTTTATTTGTTCATTCCTTAATAAATATGCAAAATTTTATAATGTTATGTTAAAATAAAGTTCCACATTATTATACCTTGAGAAATTATTTGTCAAAAAAAAGTAATTTAATTTAAATAGACAACTAAATACAACTTTTCGATCACTTTGTGATACTTGAAAAACGAGGTCGGGAAAAGAAAAGGAAAAGAAAGCTTTATTAGTTTGTACAGTACAATCCAGTCGTAGAATACATCATCATTTCATTTAGATATGCGCGCAATTATAGGACTAGATTGAAAGGTGTACAGAAACACATAATAGGTTTTAAAACCGACAAATATAACCCGTGAGCTTAACCAAATTATAGAAAAGCCAAGCCATCATTATCGTTAGGCCTTCCCTATACATATAAATATGTATATATAATATATGTATATACTGTGAACGTCAATATAAAGTTAACATCTAAATTGTTAAAAGAAAATGTTTTATTTTACATACTACAAGTACAAATTTAAAACAAATTATATTGCATAATTCATAAGTAACTTAAGCAAAATATAACTTATTAACAAAAACTAGAAAAATAAGGAACATAAAAAATAATTTAAATTTAAAGGAAACGTACCAGATTTGTCCCATCAAAATAAAGTACACAGTTACATACAGTCAGAGTCAAAATTTAGTATACAGCACGCTTTTTCATCTATGAAGCAAAATATGTTGATTATAATAGCAAATATGTATATAAATTTGAAATTTAAAATTTAATTTAAGATTAATGTTTTCTTATTTAAACAAATTTTTAAATTTTTAATTGATTTCATGGAACTTTTGTGAGAAAAAGAAATAAGTACCTGAGAGAAACAATGAAAAATTAGTGTACGGTTGCAATACAATTTAATATTACCAAAATCCAAAAACTTAAGGCTAATATTTTGTTGGTCCTCCATTCAACTTAATTGCACCTATTCATGGAATTTACAAGAGGTTCAGTCACATCTCTAGTAATACTACCCCACTTTTCCGTTAAAGCTGTTCGGAGTTCGTCTTTGTATGATACGCTTTTTTTTCTGATGTTCCTGTCTAAAATTTCTCTATAGGGTTAAGGTCTGGAGATTGCGGAGGTGAATTGAATTACTTAGGCACGTTGTGAAATAGCTACTCTTTGACAATTCTGGCGGTCGTTGTCTTGATGAAAGGCCCATGGCCTTTCAAGATCCAAATTTTTAAGCACTTACTTTAAAAGTTTACTTTAATATTAAGTAGTCGCGGCTATTCATTCTACTTTCAATGAATACAAGATTACCATACAACCCCAAACCATCAAAGGCCCACCGCAACTTACTATTTCTTGTTATCCAGACCTTTACTGTTGATATTGACCCAAAAATCTTAAATTTACTCTCATCACTAAATATTACATTATTCCAGAAAGATTGTGGAGAGGTTAAGTAAGCTTTTGCAAAGTGTTTACGTTTAGTACGGTTTACTGCAGAAATATACGGTTTTTTTCTAGGCACTCTTCCATAAAGTCCATTGTCATTCAGCCGTCTTCTAATTGTCGATGCTTTTTTGATTTCGCTAGACCTTTGAGTGTTCTTGACCTATCTGAATATTTTGCGCACCTCATTATCAGTTAGAAAGCGTGGTCGACCGATATGTTTTGCAGTTTTGCTGTTTAATCGAGCTTTCTGAAAAACTGTTTTTAAACATATACTTTCTTACTTGTTTTGCATAAGGACAATGGCACTGTTTACTATATTTTGACACGTAAAAATTGGTCTATTTTAAAATTAAGTCAATAAAATTTATACACGCTTTCGTTTTTGTTTCTTTTTTTTGTGAATTCAATTCTACTTAAATAACTACAGTGCCTCACAGCTTATTTTATGCAGTGCATTTTTTGTTTTCAAAGCTCTATAAAAAGAAAATTAAAAAGAACTTAAAAAAAATATTATAGTCTGTTAGACTATAACAATTTTTTCTTTTAATGGCACTAATTTCTTTTTTAAGTTCCCCGAGTTCACTGCTCGGAATAAGCTATGAGCCACTAAGCCGATTGCCTTCGTTGCTAGTGCTTTTCAATTTTGATTTATTTTAATTTTAATTATAATAAATTTGTAAATAAATAAATAAAAAAATTTGAGCCACTATATCTGAATAATATCTTAAACATTTTCCCCCTTATTCAAAAACGATTATTAAATTTAACAAACGTTTATTAAGCAAATTTTTATATGCAAATCTGTCTTAATAAACGTTTATTAAATTTAATAATCGTTTTTGAATAAGGGGGTTTATCAACAAGAACTTTATTTTTACAACTTATAATTAGCAAAGCTGGCTCTTTTCAATACAATACAAATTTTAAAGATTTTCATATAAATTCTTTGGTTTATATTGTTTTTAAAAACAAATATCTTGTTGCAAAACCCGATATTATTAGACTAATTCATAAGTTTTTCAATTCAGTTTACTTTATTATAAGTCAAATAATTAATTTTAAAATAAATGCAATATACCTATTTATTACTCTTAAATGTATATTTAGAAATGTTAATTGATTGCTAACTAAATGCAATTCTAAACTTTAGTACGACTTAATTTAAATCAAATTTTAGAAAGTTGTGTTTTAGTTTCTAAAATTAAAAACGGTGTTGAGGTATCAGGATAGAACCAGTCATTGATCATGTTTTCATATAAAGAAAATTAAGCTTAAATTTGTAACATTTTCTTGAGGTTGGGTGAAACTACGAATTTAGCTCCAGTGCTGGCAATAATATCATCAACGGTAAGACCTTCAGCGACTTCAATAAGAGTAAGACCAGCTCCCTTTTCGACTTCGAAAACAGCCTGGAAGGTAAAAAGAGATATTAAACAAAATTTAATTTTAAATATTTCTTAAAATTGAGAAACCACCCACCTTTTCAGTGATAATTAAATCAACAACATGTTTGCCAGTCAATGGCAAGGAGCAAGATTCCAAAATTTTAGGGGAACCATCACGGGCATTGTGTTCCATGGTAACGACAACTTTAGTGCCAGGAGCAGCTACTAAATCCATAGCACCGCCCATGCCTTTAACAAGTTTACCCTAAAATTTCAATTGACCAGGAACATAATTAACAAATGTAAACAATTTTCAGGAGTTTTTTAACTACTTACGGGAATCATCCAGTTGGCCAAATCACCAGTAACCGAGACTTGCATAGCACCCAAAACGGTTAAATCCATATGACCACCACGGATCATGGCAAAACTGTCATCGGAACCGAAGAAAGAAGCACCAGGTACAACAGTAACAGTTTCTTTACCGGCATTAATCAAATCGGGATCAACCTTATCCTTGGTAGGGAAGGGACCCAAACCCAAAATACCATTCTCTGATTGCAACATAACATTCATGCCCTCGGGTAAGTAGTTGGAGGCAAGTACAGGCATACCGATACCCAAATTCGCATACATACCATCACGAAACTCCATGGCCACACGTTTGGCAATACGTTCACGTACAACTTGAGCTGGAGATGGAGCGGCTTTCTTGCCTGCATCAGTCTCGGTAATGCGTACCTTTTCAATACGTTTCTGATAGTTAGTACCCTTGAAAATACGTTTGACATAAATGCCGGGAATATGAATTTCATCAGGGTCAATAGCACCCACTGGTACAATCTCTTCGACCTCGACAATAGTTACTTTAGCAGCGCGGCACATAGCGGCATTGAAATTACGGGCGGCCTTGTTGAAAACTGCAATTTAAAAACATAATCAATTGCAAAATACTTTAAAATTAAAATAATACTTTTTTTCGTAGCAACTCACCTAAATTACCGTAGGGATCAGCTTTTTGTGCCTTAACAATAGCAAAATCAGCAAACATAGCCTCTTCCATAACATAATTCCTGCCATTGAATTCTTGTACGTGTTTTGGTCTGCTGGCAATTTCAATTTTACCATCTTTGCTGTATTTAATGGGAGCTCCACCTGTTTGGATCAAGGTACCATAACCGGTGGGTGTAAAGAAAGCTGGCACACCAGCACCAGCAGCTCTAATCTTTTCAGCTAGGGTGCCCTGAGGTGTCAACTCAACAGCCAATTCACCAGACAAATATTGATTGACCAATTCAGCATTTTCACCCACATACGAAACAATCATTTTGCCCAATTGACGAGATTTCAAAAGAACACCCAAACCGGCGTCATCAATACCTGTATGGTAATGTTTAATTTATATATTAAATCATTTTAATTGCAGGAAAATATTTAACCACTTACCTCCATTATTTGAGACGGCTGTTAAATTTTTGGCACCCTTTTGTTTAATGGCTTCAATCATTTTCTCTGGAATGCCGCAAAGGCCAAAACCACCAAACAGGATTTTTGCACCATCATGTAAATCAGCTACAGCATCAGCGGCGCTATTATAGATTTTACCATTTGCCGGTTTACCACTTGTGGAATAGCAAGCAATTAGCTAAAATATGTAAAAGTTTAAAAAAAAGTTAATAGAATTTGATTAAATAGTGCTTGGTTAAATTGGTACAAGTAAGTATATCGATAAGAACTGTTTTCCGAAGAAGCAAGGGTTCGAAGCTTAACTGGCGTATTTAATTAACTTATTAACGTATTGAAATTAACTTCTTAGAAAACATTACAAATTATTTACAAAACTCGTTGCTTCCTTTCCTAATATACGATTATTATGATCCGTGTGGAGTTTAGTCAGTCTCCCATCAGACGCGTCCCCAGGTGGCGGATAGGGGTTGCCGACCATCGCGACTGTGATACAATTGATACACAATTGGTCACTAGTGGCGATGGCGGCTGAAGTGATGTAAATATGATCATGATACATTACCTGACAAATGGTCATGAACATATCTACATTGTAGAAGATAGGACAGCCGGTTTGCTGCGCCTTTACGATACATTGTAAACGAATGGTCGCAAAGGGGGAACAAACTGGTTACACTGGAACTTTGTTAAGGCTAGTGACACACTGGATAAAAGTGGTCACAAGTATTAATAAATCCTATCCTAAAATCTAATTACAACCAGCGGACCAAAACTGCCTCCACTTGTAAGGTTAACGTGGTTGGTAGCAGTGCCTAAAACCTGAATGGCTAGTCAGTGGTAAAAGAAGACTAGTTGTTAACAGCTCCTATCCGACGCCATGGCACGGGTCGGTTGTAATCAGAATTTAGCCTAGTCCATGTACGAGTATGTAAGTTATTGAATTTAGACATTTTAATGCGAATTTTAAATTATATTTATACTCTACACCACAATAGTGGGGAGGGTATAGTGGATTTGTGTTGATGTTTGTAAGTCCGCTTTCACACGTTTTAATTCTGACTGTTCAAGGTAAGTATTTTTAGGTGAGAAGGGAAAAGAGAATAAAAGGGGTACATACTTGACGGTACTAGTCATTTTTTATTTTCTTTTGTTTTCTTCGTCTTAAGCTGGAGGTCCATTCCAAGCGTTTACGCGTTCTAAGCAACTGTCAAAAAAGTAGAATCAATGTAGTCATATGTTTTAAGTTACACACTTAAAAGCGTAGGAAGCGTTGACGTTTGAAACGCGAAAAGTTCGTTTACTTTCTACTTTTGAAAGCGTCGCAAGCATCGAACAGCTGACATTGACATACATATGCAAAGCAAATTTATTTTAAAGGTGATGTCACTAAAAAAATGACAGTTGAAAAAACAATTCTTATATAAAATTGGCAAAGAAACCGATAAAAAAAATTCATATAAAAACAAAATTAGCTGCGCTTACGGCATCACCTCCGAAAGTACATATATATAAAACACAAATGATTGACGCAAAAATTTTCACATGTAACTTGAAATACTTGACGCTTAAAACGCTTAGAAAGCTATAAACGCGTTGACGCTAAAACGCGAGTTGTGGACCTCCAGATTTATTATTCTACGTGAAGTTATTTATTATTTATTTATTTATTTATTAAGCATATAATTAAAAATTACAAGCTAATGTTACTTAAGGGCAATGGCGACGTAGGCCTTCAGCTCGGAAGTTAGTATATTATAGTTAAATAAGGTTATACAATTTTTTTTTTTTTTTAATTACATACATATATAATTTAATAGATAATTTAGATGTTTACAGATGAGAGTATTTTCAAATTTCGTTATAGAGTTTAGAGATTTTAAGGAACTTAATCAATAAAGTTACGTTTTCTATTGAGGGTTTAGATAGAAGATGTAAAGGATCAATGTTCTGGAGTGTTGCTATTCTAGAGATTTGTGTTTTTGGACATTCATACAGAAAATGGGAGGGATTTGTTGGGTAAACTATGTGACAGTTGCAAAAATGTGGCAAATTTGGGTTGATTAATGCTCCATGGGTAAGCCTTGTGTGTCCTAAACGTAGTCGTTCGAACTTAACTCTATACAATCTATTAATCTTTTGGTGGTCGTTTGTTATAGAAATGTTAATTGGATTTTGTGTATTGTTGATTCATATAAAAACAAAATTAGCTGCGCTTACGGCATCACTTTCGAAAGTACATATATATAAAACACAAATGATTGACGCAAAAATTTTCACATGTAACTTGAAATACTTGACGCTAAAACGCGAGTTGTGGACCTCCAGATTTATTATTCTACGTGAAGTTGTTTGTTCGCGTAGAATTAATTTACATTTTTTGTTCGATTTTTGTATTAGTTTTAAGTAATTTCGTATCACAACATTAGAAGGCATTGCCACCAGCAATTTCTCGATTCAAACTCTGCTTCATTTTTAGCATATTGGTCGAATTTTTCTCAGAAATTCTTTGAGAATTTTATTATTACATTTCTAAAAATAAAATTACTTTATCGATGACATGTTTACATATTTAGAATCCAAAATGTGTATTAAAAAATAAAGTATTAACTATTGAAAATTAAATTTGTTTTCATTACAAATACTAAATTAATAATAAATTTACAAAATACTATATAATGTATACAGGTAACTTAGTAATTGTTTTTGTTATATTAAGTCTACATAATAATAATTATGTAAAAAAAACTATAAAAACTAATAAAGAATTCATAATAATAAAGAAATTAAAGCAATGTTAAAAAAACATGCGTGCAAACGAGTGTCGATCACTGTTTAAACTTATAAGGATATTCATATTTAGAGAAAATACATAGTGACACATTTGACATACTTGATATTTCCCGGAAATAGAAAAATTCCGGAAAGTTAGGATTCCTACTGTGGACATTTTTGTTACCTACTTTGTAAAACGAAATATTTTGGAATTTTTGGCAATGAGAAAAAATATTACACCAAAGAACATGAACAATTAGAATTTTATCTCAATATTTTTAGTCATATTTAATGATACTAAAGAACAGGTAAAGTATGGTAATGAAAAGTGTTTGAATCTTAACAAAGCCCACTTGTTTAATATTTTTAGCAAATTTAAATATGTATGTATATATATTCTATGACCTTCGTATTGGAAACCTGTTAGTTTTTATTTTAATAAAGCAAACTCAATTCAACTAAATATCTTAATAAATATGAAAATTTAAAACAAAACAGGCAAGGCATGATGTAAAAAAAAAAATTCTCCGGTGTTTTCATAGTTACAAAAAAACAGAGAAGGAGAAATGACAACAACAACATACTTCGCTGATATTGTCAACCAACGGTAGACGCAGCAAAAAAAAGTAACAACAAATTTGTAGCAATACAAAAATTTTTAAATTTCGTTCTAACTCACAACACGTAAAAAGAAATATGATAATTCTCGAATTCTATTTCTCAAAAAACGGTGAGTAAAATAGATGTTTACAGATTGATCGTGGATAATGAAAATTGCTGCTGACGCCCTTGGCAGGGTAGAAAATGCATTCCAGTTTGCCAATTGTCTAGAAAAATATAACTTTACAATGGTATTCTTGGAGTTATTAATTAAAAATTAAATCAAGCCAAAATAATAATTAATATAAAAGTTCAACCATTTTTCACTATGAAAAAACCGTAGTCTCTACAAATTAATTTGCAAAACTTTAAATCTATATTTCTATATTTTGTTTTATATACATTTGTTTAATAAATCAGCAGTTTCTCTATTACAAACTACTTGTAAGAAGTTGTAAATAATAATAATAACTTGTTTTTTGTACTCAGATGTAAATATTATTTGTATTATATTATATATATATATCCCTAACGTGAATAAAAATTCCACGTGAAATTTGTTAACTTTTATTTTTTTAACATTGAATTAAATAGGAAAAATGTGAAAAGTGAACAAATTTCACGTGGAACTTTCGCAACGAGAACTTTATTTGTTTTTCTAAATAAAATAAAACAATAATGTACATATGTATGTATGTATATGAAAATCATTAAAATGTGTGTTCTTCAAAAGATTAAGGTTTGACAATTATTAAAAATGATCAGATATCATATAGCTCTTGAATTTTAAGAAGACCAAATGCGGACCAAATTTTTAATAGCGGTCTCAGACGGACGAAAATATCACGAATTTTACGAAATGTTTTCTTTTGCAGATCCACCATTTTCATTGTGGATTTTAGAGGGAAATGGAATTTATTCATAATTGACAAAACTTGTACTACTGTGCTTTGTCAACAAGTTGAAAAAAAGTTGTTATTAAAAACCATTTAGTTCAATATGGTTCTTTATTATTATTATTAGAAAATTCCAGTTGAAGTTAATTTATAAATGCTTCTTTTATAACCATGGCAAGGTGAATTTATGCAGGTGACTGCAAATGCAAATTTAGGAATATTATAGCAAATTCATTATTTTTTTATAAAGGGTAATTTTTTAGCAACTTTCTTTTTGACAAGAATGTTTTTGGCAGTTCTGCTGTTTTCCTGTAATATGTTACTGTTAAACATATTTAGTTTGGTTTATAATTTAACCATGAACTTACAAACGAACAACGCTTGCTGATTATAGAATTTTATTATCAAAATTCATACTCGGTTAAGAAAGTGCAGCGTGCACCTCTTCCATTTCGTGATCAGTTTGGACGACAATCTAATGCAGCTATTCGGAATCTTGTGACTAAATTTCCCATCAAATTTAAATTATTGGACATTAAACCACCAACACGCATACGTAGAGTTCGGACTGAGTACACCCGTCAAAGACGACGAAGGCAGGAACGTTACTGTGAATAGCGAGCAAAAAGGAAGAGCTGAACTTGGCTGACATGTGGTTTCAACAAGCAACACAGCACGCGAAACCAAGAGAGGCGAGATCGGTGAACAGTTTATTTCACGCATGGGGCCGGTAATTGGCCGTCTATATCGTGCGTTTTAACGCCTTTAGACTATTTTGTGGCTATGTTAAGGCTCATATCTATAGGTCATGTGCAACGGTTGATGCAGTAAAAGCTAATATTGAAGAATTTATTCGTAAGATACCGTTCGGAAATATACTTTAAGCATTAAATTATATTTTCGTACATTTTCTAAATATTATGTGTGTTTTTAATTAAATCCGAAAGATCTTAAAAATCACTCTTTTTATGGAGTTTGACATTAAACCTATATAAATTCGCGTTGGGCCAAGAATTTTTCTATCTTTGGATAATTTGCTGCTTCAAATAATAACACTGTGCTAGAATTTGACACTTTTTTGTGACAAGCGGGGCACCTGGTGGGTTAACCTAATTCGGGTACGCTGAATCCAGTGGTGCTAACCGCTTTTTAGGTTTGCTCTTGTTTTCGAAATATACCGTTATTTCGAAAATGGAGGAGATTGTAGAACATATATTCACGTAACTCAAAAACGGTTTATTTTATTGAATAGACTTAAAAAACCGAAATTCCGAAGGTTACACTTTTTCCAATATGCGCAGTCGTTGTAGAAACATAATTTTTTTTTGAGCAAAAAAATAGTTTTTTAGCCAAATTTCGAAAATTTTGTTTTTTAAAACGGCATAAAAAATTGGAAACCGCAGCTGTGCTTCTAATTTTTTCTGAACGTATAGCAAACAAAGTTCCAAACAAAACAAGACATAAATAATTAAAATCTGTCTACAACTTTTGATTCTATTCACAAAAGATGAAATATATAATAACCAGACGAAACTTCAAAAATTAAAACATTTACATATTTTTGTTGTTAATCAAAGTTTACGTTTTTATTTACAAATTTATTCTTCTTCCTCCTGTAGATTCCAACAAATATCCCCTAATAGCGAATCAAGTTGTTTGCCACTATACCAGTGTTCGAGTCTGGCTATTACTTGGTTAAATCTTTCGTCATGTTCATCAGACTCGGCTGGTGATTGTTCATTAAATTTTTCTGCATGACAATGCAAAAAATGTATTTTCAATGACATTCTGACGTTTAAGTTTTTAAATGCGGTTAGCATATTTCCAATTAAAATTCGCCAATTTTTAGACCGATGATTTCCTAATACATTTTCTATTACTGATTTCAAACAATTCCAGTCCAATAGCTCCATTCATTCAAATTGTTGGTCCTTCATTAGACGACGAATGTCCGGTCCATTAAGAATTCCTGTAAAATAAAAACATTATGATATGAAATATAAATCTAATTTAATAAAGTAGCTAGAGTTCATACCTTCTTTTACTTTCATGCCGCTTAATCGAGGAAAAATTCGGCGCAATTCGGTAAAAGCAATTCCATCTGGGTTCAATGCTTTTATACAAATTTTTACAATACCCAGTTTGATGTGGAGTGGAGGAAGCAAAATCTTTTCCATCGGCACAAGTGGTAATTCAATAATATTATTTCTATGCAATCTGCTTTCCTCACGTATAGCCCAATCCCGTGTATTGTACTGGTCGCCATGGAAACGCGTATTCCATAAGCACATGAAGCACATATTTTTAGAATAGCCCAATTGCATGCCTCTTAAAAGAGCCACCACTTTTAAATCTGCGCATATTTTCCACTTGTGGTCTTCATATTTAATTAACTCTATTATTTTTTTCATTGATGCGTATGTCTCTTTAGTATTTGTGCTTAGTGTTATCGGAATAGGACTTTTTAAATTAGTGGCATGTAGCAAAACTGCTTTTAAGCTACTTTTGGACGAATCGATGAATAAGCGCCAATCTTCAGGATTATATTCATGTTGCATTGTTAAAACCAAGCCGCGGATGTCAGCACAATACGCGAGAGAATTATTCTCAATAGATATAAAAAAAGTCGTAAATCGACGATGGCGATTGTTAGCCCCGTATATTTGTACGTCTGATGCTAAAATATTAGCTTGTTTTAACTCTTTTGTTAAGAGAATGCTCTGTCTTTGAGACAATTTTAGGCGGCGTACCATTATATCCAAGCGATTTTAGGTGATTTCATTGTGGTTACATGGAATCGTGATGTATGACGGTTGATACATCGATGCAGCTGCTCCACAGGTTTCAACAGATTGAATTATTGGGGTAATATCTTCTGTTGGTATTTGGCTATCTGGAACAGGAATTTCGTCAGAATGTGGCAGCGGAAATTGAGCATATATTGTAGCAGTGTAAGATATAGAACCACTTTTTCCTCTGTTCATGCCGGCTGTATGATTTATGCACGCATAACACTCATCTTCAACATGAAGTATGGGATCTCTCCAAATCATTCGAACACCAACTGGCATGGCGTCTCCATTTTGCCACTTATTTAAATGGTAAATGCACTTTGTACACACTGACCAACTCTTGCCACATATGACACTTAAAGAAAAATATGTTTCATAGAAGTTAATTGTTTCAGCAGTCATTTTACGGCGACTTGGCATATTTGTATATTTCCCACACACATAACAAAAGTAATGAAACTTGTTACACGCCTCCATCTTAGATATTTCAATATAACTGATTCGACTCAAGACTGTCAAACTTTACTATTCACTTTCGCAAGCACTCGCCATATGACATTGAAGGGGTTGAGGAACTCTTATTTATACTGTAAATTTTTTTTATAAAAGTACCTGTCAAGACCTTTATGAACATAATTTATAAAAAACCCCAAAGCCGGGACGATTTCTGTTTCTACCTGTTCCAGGTATAACAATAGAATACGTTACTTAAGTTTTTTACAAGACTGATTTGTGCGGGTTTTGTACAAATCCATATGTAAAAATGTATGACTTTATTATACCCTACACCACCATGGTGGGGAGGGTATATTGGATTTGTGCTGATGTTTGTAACGCCCAGATTTTTTGGTCCAACACCCACCTTAAATTATACTGATCGACTCAGAATCACTTTCTGAGTCGATTTAACGATGTCCGTCCGTCCGTCTGGCTGACTGGCTGGCTGTCCATGTAAAGCTTGTGCGCAGAGTACAGGTCGCAATTTTGAAGATATTTTGATAAAATTTGGTAAGTGATATTTTTTCTGCCCAAGGATGGATGGGATTGAAACTGGTGGAAATCGGTCCATTATTTCACCTGGCCCCCATACAAAAGTCCTCCCGAAATTGGGGTTTACCGCTCATAAGTGTTTGAATTATGCAAGGAAACAAACAAATTTCATCACAAATAAGTCGTAAATGAAGCCAAATCACATCTACAAATTTTGTGCAGATCGGTCCATATAAGGCCCACTTCCGAAAATCACTTTAAAGAGCATAACTCTCTCAAAAATGTTGGTATCTAAATCATATTGAACGCAAATATATCTTATATATACTATACAATTTAATTGTGATCGGTCCATAATTAATCGTAGCTCCCATAAATGGCCCATTTCCGAAAATCACTTTAACGATCATAAACTTCTTAAGAATGTTTGTAATCAAATAAAATTCGACACAAATAATATACAGAAATGATGACATCTAATTTTATAATGGACGGTCCGTAATTAGTCGAAACTCCCATATAAGACCCTCCCCGTAATCAACTTTAACCTCCATAAATCTTTTAAAAGTATTTATATCGAGATAAAGTTTAACATACACAATATTTATATTCACAAAAATCATGACACTAAATTTTTGGATGATCGGTCCATAATAGGTCAAATCTCCCATATAGCGCACATTTCTGAAAAACTGTTTTATGCATATACTGGGTGTAGGGTATTATATGGTCGGGATTGACCGACTATACTTTCTTACTTGTTTTTTAATTCTAATGCTAGGTACACACTACGCAACTCGTTTCTGCAATACCATGCCATAAACGCTGTAAACACGAAAATATCAAAATATTTAGATATTTTTGCCTGGTATTCTATTGTTATACCTGGAACAAGTAGAAACAGAAATCGTCAACAGCAAAAATAAATGTTTTAAGATTTTAATTATTTATGTCTTGCTATACGTGCAGAAAAAATTAGAAGCACAGCTGCGTTTTCCAATTTTTTATGCCGTTTTAAAAAACACGAAATTTTGCTAAAAAACTATTTTTTTTTTTTGTCAAAAAAAATTATGTTTTTACAACGACTGCGCATATTGGAAATAGTTTAACCTTACTTAAAGAACATTTCATTGCGGAATTTCGGTTTTTTTGTTTATTTAATAAACTAAACCGTTTTTGAGTTACGCGAATATATGTTGTGCAACCTCCTCCATTTTTGAAATAACGGTATATTTCGAAAACAAGAGCTAACCTAGAAAACGGTTAGCATCACTGGATTCAGCGTACCCGAATTAGGTTACCCGCCAGGTGCCCCGCTTGTCACTTTTTCCAACTAGCACAGTGTAATTAATTGATTTCCAAAACAACAACGACAACAACAGAACCTCTGATGCAATTTAAATTTGCAAAATATTTTAAGTGTAATTGTGGTTCAATCGAATAAAGCTTTTTTAAATAATTTAATAAAAATGCATACAATAACAATAAAGTCGTTAATGTAACTAGAAAATTATACTTTTAAACACACGCAGCAGCTTTGGCAAAAAGGTGATACTATTAGTTAATGATTGTATTGGTAACATTTGTTTTAGAAAATAGGTATACATATTTAATTGCAGTTGGAATCGACAACTTAAATTTCCTAAAAATATATAGAAGAATTTAAAGCTCTTCGTTTAGCTATTGGCCAACAAGGATTGTCCACGTCAACAAAAGTGCAACTTAGCTGTTTTGCATTTTTGCAACAGCTAAATGTTTCTACAAGTCTGTACAATAATAAAATATACATACATATATAAATGCAAATATAGAATATTATAAACACAGATATACATTTTTCAGATAAAAACACTTCTGATTCGTAATGTAGTATTTATATAATTCGCCTCAAACTTTTATTGTTAAATTATATTTAAATAACAACAACAAAGTTATTTATTATTCCATCACCGGGAGTCTTTCGATTTTATTTGTATTTTCTATTTTTCTTATCTTCAAAGAAATGCTCACTTTAAAAACATGAGCAGGAAACAAGTTAAATGTTTAAATTAATTTAGGAAAAACAAAATTATGGGAAGTTCTCTGCTCTTTTCAATAATTTAAATAACAACAACATAAATAAATAAACAATAAAAAAAATAACATAATTTATAATCGCATAAAAATGAATGCGGTTGTTATTAACTTTGGAGGTATACATATGTATGTATTTCACCTTAATAAATATTGACCTAAAGGTCATTTATGATTTGATATCATAGACATTTTGGAACACTGGATGCCTTAACGTTAAAATATAATAATTTATATTAGAATAATTTATTATTATATATTTTAAAACACACCACTAATACCTACAACTACATATTATTGAGAAATTTTTGGCTAGTTGTTGCTTCAAAAAATTGTATAAATTATGCTTTAATTTAAGGAAAAAAAATTGAATAAAAATATTCAACAGTAATATGGACATTAATTCTTTTAAATTATATACCTAGTAGGTATTTATTTTTAGAAATTAATTAAGTTAATTATATGTATAAAATTCCCAGGCAAGAATTAAGCAAAACGTGTACTCAACATTGTTGCCATTCCCTGATATGATTTTTGTGGAATAAATTAAATTTTAAAATTGGTTAACGATTCAAAATAGCAAAATTTCACGGTAATGCTAATATTATATAATTTCGTTAAAAATATTTGCAGGACCTACTACAAAATAATATAAAAGTAAATTTAAAAATTTAATTACTTCGATTCGAATCTATAAATTATCGAATTTTTGCACTTAATTTATTGTACATAATTCGAAATAGTTTTTTTTAGATTCTAAATACTAACCCCCTTATTCAAAAAGGATTATTAAATTTAACAAACGTTTATTAAGCAAATTTTTATATGCAAATATGTCTTAATAAACGTTTGTTAAATTTAATAATCGTTTTAACTTCACAGGCAAAGAAATCTTATGTTTTTGGTTAATCAATTATAAATATGAATTTTATAGTTATTTTAAAAGATTTGTTTAACAAAAACTTTGTTTCACATCATGAATGTTTTTTGGCATTTTACTTGATGTCAAATCAGCTTCGAGAATTGTTACAATCAATTAAATTTCTCGCAAAAATTCACTAATGAAAATGAACGAGTTACTCTATGGAACCAGGGCTGCCAGAAATTTTCAGCAAAAAATCTTAATTTCGCCAAAAAAAAAGTCTTATTTTTGAGGAAAAAATCTTATTTTTGGAAATATGTAGTTTTTTTTCATTATAAATAATAAAAACAATTCATATTTTATTTAACACTAACCAAAAAACTAACAACAAAAATTAATTTTCTTATACTAAATTGTACAGTTTTTGAGATCGATTAGTTTAAAATTTTTCAAATAGGAACAAAGAAGATTTTTTTAATTGAACCTAACCTTCGTCTAGACAAAATAAAAAATCTTTTTTTTTTTGGGAAAAAATCTTAAAATCTTTTTTCGGTTAAAAAATCTTAAAAAATAAGGTAAAATCTTACTTCTGGCAGCGCTGTATGGACCTCTTTCGTCTAAAAATTCAGTTATGGTGATCACGCTAATGAGAGATGTAAACAACTAAATTATGTTCTATTACTGATGATATAAATATCACTTAATCACAATGAATTTACTGAAATTTAACATCACCAGATTATTTTTTTTATTTTACAAATAAAGTCTATGTCATGGTGTAACTATACAAGGTGAGTGCAAATCGACAACAAATACAAAAACAGAAACAACAGGCATTTTGTTTGTGTAAAATAATGTAGGTACTACCATGGTGAAATTAAATACCAGGTGACAGCATTGCTACAACAATTACAACAAGGTAAGAACAACAGGCATTTTTGTTTGTGTAATACTTTCGTTACTGTCAAAAACATCTAACATAAAATAAAGAAAACAAATATACAAACATGTATAAAAACAGAAAACAATAGTGATTTTTTTTGTTTCTTTTATTTTCTCAAAGAATTTTTCTTTAAGTTACGCATAATATTTCTTTAAATATACAAGTAATACATAATTTTGCAAAGTAAAACATGCAAAATTCGTTATTTTCAAAATTAATGTATGTATAAGTATTGTATAACAACAACGCATTTTTCTGTAGCAAAAAAATCAATTTAAAGAGGAAAATTAATATTTATCTTACAAAAAAAACTAACATTTTTAGCAAAACAACTCAAAAAACAAACACACTATTTATTATAATATAGTTTTTTAACACTTTTAAGCTGTTTTACACAGATAAAACGGCGACAAAAACTCAATTTTTCAAAAACAAAATAATTTTGTAACGTTTTTATATAAACTTTGACTATTTGTAAACAACTTTTTGACATTTTAAATTTCAACATGAATAGAGCAAAAAATAATCAGCTGGCGCTATGCTGTCACCTGGTATATTTTCACCATGGGTACTACTGTCAAAAATACTTGAAAAGGTATTACTTTTGACATAAGTAAATTGTAAACAAAGTCAGTCAGCTGGGCTACTGCACTCACCTTGTATATTGCACCATGGTCTATGCAGAGTTAATCTAATCGATTAGAGCTTAAAATCTATGACGGGATTATCGAAATATTTTGCTAAAATTTTAGTGAAAATTATTAGTCCCACCTTAAAGTATACTCGTATCGATTAACTCAGAATCACTTTCAAAGTCGATTAAACGATATCCGCCAGTCTGGCTGGCTGTCCATGTAAATTTGTCTGCAGAGTACAGGCCGCAATTTTGACATAGCTTCCATATAAGGCCCACTTCCGAAAATCACATTAACAAGCATAACTTTGTTAAAAATGTTTGTATCCAAATAAAGTTCATCACAAATAAGTCTCATACATAGGTAGGTATATACAGAGATAAAATTTAACACAAACAATATTTATATGCACAGAAGACGTGCCACTAAATTTTTGGAAGACCGGTCCATTTTGCAATTTCATAATCACAAATTAATTTTGTCTAAATTAAGAAAATTAAAAACTATTTTAAGAAAACAGGTGATTATTTAAAAAATTTGATATGCAATTTTAAATAAAAGACATAACTATAAAATTAAATCAGTTGACAATAAAATTAAAAAATAAAACAAGTTTATAAATAAATGCATAACTTAGAAAATTATTAAAATCAGTATTAAGTTGCTATAAAATGTTACTCATAAGAATAGTATGTATTATACCTACCAATGCAAAAAAAAAACGATAATATAAGTAATAAAAGAATCTCATAAAGAATTTTTATCTATTCCAAAGTTGGAAATTTAAAGAAGTCAGTCAGTCATTGTTTTATTTTTGCTCCAACAACTACATATGTATTAATTTAATTGCGTGTTGTTTTTGTTGTGGACAGAATATTTTGATATTCTTCACCAATATTTAATGACTTTTCTATTTCTTTCCTCCCACCACTATGTATATCTAATGATTAGATTCTAATCACATGCAAGTGCACCCATACCTTAGTTCTTTCTTATTTAAGTCTTTCTTACCTTAAATGTGGTGTTTCTGTTGTATATACAATTGTTTAAAAAAACTCGTTTAGCTTGTTGCACAAACATTTTTTCTTAATTTTTTAGTTAACAAAATTAAAATGAGCTGCGTCCACGTTTGATTTCAGTATTTATTCAGCCTTAATTTTTTAACTTCACACACTTACAGAATGATCTATCAGCACATTGAACGAGTCTCTTAAGAACTGAACTTTTTTTTAATTAAAAAAAATTATTTAGTGCAAAAATGTTAATCAAGAGAAAAAAGCTTTAATCTGATGAAAGCTTTTTTAATCTCACAATATTAGTAGTCATGTGTTTAAACAGCTGTTTAATAATTTGTCAGTGTTGAAAAACATTAACAGAAAATCAACAACAAACTGATAGGTAATCAGTGTTGGGATTTGTGTTGGGATTCAATGCACAGCCACAACCATAACTCCACTTCTTGACAAGCTATTGTTTTGTGCCCACAAAAAAAAAACATAATTAAGGACACAAATCTGTTAATGTTCTTCTGTGTAATTTTTTGCTATGGCAGTCTTTTTGTGTGAAAATGGCATTTCAGACATATATAGTTGTGCGCAAAAAATCTGACAAGGTTGTCCGAACAAGAATCCTACAACGATAAGAGGTCTCCACACGAGAAAAATTAATGTGCAGAAAAGAAATTGTTCACTGAGTAAACAAATTGATGGCTTATGAAAACACAGTTTTATAAAAACAAAAGCTTCAAGCTTTTGCTTACGGCGACCAATTACCAAGTTAATTTCATAAAATTTTGCGATCGGGAAAATTAGTTTGAAATAAATTCATTGTTTCGGTGGCTGTGTGATATGTGGTATCATCCAGTTGAAACAACAAACCACGTTGACATATCCACAAAATATACTTCATTCCCAGCCGTTCTATTACACGAAGAGACCTATACAGAATTAATTTCTACTTTCAACACTGTTTTCAGTACCACATACAACACTGTCCTTCGAACAGTTCTTAATTTGTTTACATCTGTTTTTTGTTTTTATTTCCAATTGCTTTTATTTTTGTTTTTCTGCTTAATGCCTGCATTAGCGCACTGTTTCTTCGTACATTATTTAGCACTCATTTTCAGTATTTACGTTGAACAGAAAGTTGGTAAAATCGCAAGAGAACATTTAAAATATAAAAAAATCCCAAAAGGTGATTTACAAAAAAAAAACAAAGAACTTTGTAAAGAAATACAAAAAATATTAAAATAAATTATACCTAGTAAAATATAAGAGAAATTAACAAATGCATCACCATTAATATACATATGTAAATAATAAAGGAATTTCTAATAAGAATGCAATAAGTGATTATACCTAGTTGGTGATAGAAGAAATTATTGTTTGTTAAAACAAATAAAAAAGTGATATCAAACTAATTTAAAAATTTGGTAAGTTTTTTCAATATTTATTGTTGAAGTGCTAAATAAATGATGAGTTCATTAAATAGGTGATAAATTTAAAACGCAATTTTATAATTTTTAAGTTTCTCGTGAAAAATTTGATTTCTTTTTTTGCAACTTTATTGTTTCATTTCAATTACGTTCAACATTGTATTAATGGTTAATGAAGATAAGCTTAAATATATAGAGATGTTATTGTACATACATGTATGTTTATTGATGGCCTCCTTCTTTAATATTTTCTTCTTATCATCATTATTTTCACATTCAACTAGTCAGTCATCCAATCATCCAACCAACATACTGACCAACCAACCAACCACTTTTGTTTGTATCACAGAGTTTGTGGTTTGTATCTACTCTTTAAACAAAGTCAAGTGTAAGTATAATTGGAAACCAGCTGTTTAGTCATAGCATCTTTTACCATTAACAGTCAAGACATCTATGTACCTATATGATAACACGGTGCTACTAAGTAAAGGAAATTAATAACATCTTAAAATTTACGAAATTATTGATCATAACTTGAAATTTTGTCGGATCTTTGTAAAAGATACATATTAGCAAACAAACTCATTCTCTGTTAATTAAATCGGGAAATTTTCAATCTTAGATGAATTAAGAAGAAGAATTTAAAATTGTTTTTCTTTTATTTCTTTTATTAATTCAACAAGTTTAAAAAAATGTTTTATCTTTTATCATTCAAATTAATTCAAAATAAGAATAAACCTTTGAGTTTTAATTTTACAGAATTTTATAACATTTGTTTTAAGCCGAATTTAAACTGCAGTTAAATAAATTCTAAAGAATTCATTCTTTTTAAGCTTTAACTCAGTCAAGTCTAGACTATATCACTTGACGAATGTGTTTTTTCATCATAATACAGTGTAATTATTCGTTACTGTAGCTGTTGATGTTACTGTTGTTTTTATAAGCACCAACAAAAAGAGGGGGTATATTTAAAATTTGTAATTCTGTTTGTAACAAATCGAGAAGTATATAGGTAGCTATATTCTTTTTCCTTATGAAATTCTAAGACGATTTAGCAATATACAACCATCTGTTGTAAAAAAAAATCTAGGAGAATAAAATTTTCCAAAAATAGTCTATATTAATCAATATATATACCAATACCGAAACAAAATAAAGTCTTGTTTCACACTCTTTAGTTTTAGATAACCAGTTTTTGTTCAATTCTCTTTGAACTAGCCATTTCATTCACAAACGACAATTAATTTTTCGTACTTTTTAATGCAAAATAACATGCATGAAAGAAAAAATAAAAGGAAATAAGGATATTGACTAGGACCGTCAAGTTTGTACCGCTTTAATCTCTTTTCCCTTCTCATCCAAAAGTACTTGGTTTGACGAGTCAGAATTGAAGAGTGTGAAAGCGGACTTATAAACATCGTTTTCAAATTGAAATTCGCCATTAATAATATATGTATGTACATACATACTTATGTATATAAAAATAAGTTTTGGATAACATTTAATCTTATTATCAATGGTGGATATATAAGAATCGGCAATACCGAATATAACACTCTTGTTATATATTTCTTTAGATTACTGCAGTTGTTTAGGTTGATTGATTGTCTTAGACAGACATACAGATGGAACATCGCAGCATGAATATTAAATACCAGAACTCAAACTAGACTCACCATCGGCACTAGTAGTCGTCTTATCATATTTAATTGCATTCATAGAACGACCTATGTTATTATTATTACTTTTATAATTTTGCTTGCTATTCAACTAAAACAATTCCTATTTTGTGGTCAATGGCTTTTTTATTTCGTACTTTTCACATTTCTTCTACATGCAAGTTAATTTCCATATTAAGTACATATCTACATGTTTCATTCTCACTTCTTTTTTATGTATTTGTTCCTTTTGTGCTAACATACAATATTATTGATTTTGTTTAAAAACAAAATTGATGTTGGTCAGTTTTGTAAAGTGTTTATTATTATGTAAATAAATGCACTCGGGCTTTACAAGCAAGAAAAAAATATCTGTAATAAGATTTGGTAAATTTAGTTTTATACAATTTTGATAAGCCTTATCGCCAATAATAAAAATAAAATGTTTTAGTATTAATTTCAACCAGCTAATGAATTATAATATCAAATCCTAGTACGTCTAATTTTAGTTAGTATTTGAAATAATTTGTTGATATTCTTATTTTTAAAATTAAATAAAAACAAGTAAGAGTGCTATATTCGGCTATGCCGAATCTTGTATATCCTTCACCTTTGTTGTGGATGCATAATTATATTATATACATACATACATATAGATATATATATTATATTGCTACGTTTTTACCTTTTAATTGAAAAAAAATTATTTAAATGTACACAAACACAATTAAAATAGGGTATAATGAACACACTGTCTTTTTGCACACGTATATTACGGTTTAAGAACACACTTAAAGTTTTCGAACACTTTGTTTGATCAACGCCATCTGCTGATGAACAATAATTATACACTAAGTTTTTTTGATGGAATTTTCAGAGGTTGTCTCGGATTTTTGCTCATATCTCCGTTATTTATGGACGAATTTTGCTGATTTTAAATAGCAAACTTCTCGAAAGCATGTCTGACAGTATTAGTGAAGATTTGAATCCCGAAGATATCTGGGGACTTCAGAAAATTGATTTCAACATCCAGACAGACGGACATGGATGGCTTAATGACTCCGTTATCTATAAGAATCCAGAATATATATACTTTATAGGGTCGGAAAATTATATTGTGGAAATTACAAACGGAACGACAAACTTATATATACCCTTCTCATGAAGGTGAAGGGTATAAAAATGCACGTATCTTGGGCATACTAAATAATTAAAACATTTTTTATTATAATATATGTATGTACATATGATGTATGATTTGCATTTATCGGGTACAAACATACTTCGACTGGATCGTTTTCAACCTTTTTTTATATTTTATATGCCCATTTTATTTTTGGTGATGGTTTTTTTCATAATTTCATGTATGCTATGCTTTAAATGGTTCATATGGTGGGTCAAATTACATACTCTCTCCATCATATCGGCCGGTGTAGCACGAATAAATTCTCCCTATATATATGAGCCTTAACATAGCCCGAAAAAATTGCCTAAAGGCGTTAAATTTCACGATATAGACGGCCAGTTGACCGGCTCGAAACGTAAAATAAACTGTTCACCAAACTCGCCTCTCAATTGGGCCATTGTTTCGCGTGCTGTGTGGCATGTGGCACCGTCTTGAAACCACATTTCAGCCAACTCCAGCTCTTCCATTTCGGGAGAAAAATTGTAATCATCGCACGGTAGCGCCAACTATTCACAGTAACATTCCTGCTTTCTTCGTCTTTGAAAATCCACACCAAACATTGCATTTTTCGGAATGCATTGGCAGTTCTAGCAATGCTTCTGGCTGCTCTTCACACCAAATACATATCCATTCAACTTTCTTAACCGAGCATGAATTTTGATAAAAAGAAATTCAATAATTTGCAAGCGTTGTTCGTTTGTAAGTCGATTCATAGTTAAATTATAGACCAAACTGAACATGTTTAACAGTAACATGTTACACGAAAACAACTTAGCTGCTAAAAACACAACCAAAAAAAGTTGCTAAGAAATTACCCTTTAGTTGTGATAAATGTATGTTATTCATCATTAAAAATAAACTTTGCCAAAATAAGAAAATTTAATTAAATATGTAATAGACAAAATAAAATACTTTCTATTGAAATAAAGTACTAATTGAATTCAACATATCCTATCAATCTCATCGTCTTTAATATAATTTTAAGTCATATTCCTATAACTAATTAGAAAAACTGTTATGGAGAATATAAAAAAAATTATAAGTTGCTAAGTCAACAAACTACAATCTGTTACTGTTTTAAAATGATACTATACTAGGTATGTATATAAGTACATACATACTGCAATTACATATGTATATGTACCTATGTAGTTATATGTATATTGTTTCTCAACCCGGCGTTATTATTTATACATTTGTGTGTTTTTACAATCTTTAAGAAAATAGCTTACATTTTCTTTTTGTTAATAATTGAAATGCAAGCAGTTTTCCAGAGTTTTTATGATTACAAATGTAATCTGTATTTTTATTTATACTTCGCCTTTGGCCGGTTTAGGAACTATTCAAAAATTAACAATTAATTTCCATTAAATACAAACTCTTAATATGTAATAAAAATTATAAGTATTTATTTATTTAATTAAAATGTATATATTAATATGTATGTATGTAAATATATTTTATATTTTCCAACTGATTTAATATTTTTTATTGCTGAAATTTTATAAGTTGGCAAAAATAAAATAACAACATGGAAATATTATCATGCATGGTTGATTGTTATAAAAATATAAACGAAACAAATAAATATAAACAAAATTTAATAAATAAGTTAATTATTTTTTCATTTTATTGTATTTTACGAAGGCCTATAACAAAAATTACACTATCCTACAGTAAAGAAAAAATATATTTTCCTGCAGCATAGGACAATGACAGATTAAATATTCCATTGGTCCTACATTATTAAGCAGTGACCTGTAATCACGCTTACTGAAATGCGCAAGCTACCTTTACAGCATTGTACAGTCCGTTCTGCATCTCAAGTAAGCATATGGACGTTTTCGCTCTCTACTCTCACCTCGCAATCTCGTCACAGTATAGTATATAGCCCCGGTATAGTATCACCTTACGATATATACACTCATTAGCACTTTTAGGGCTTTAATACTAACCCTAACTAACATTGATTTGACTACATAGCTATTTAGAAACTTCAATGCCAATATCAACATCAATAGTCAGCCTTTATCCCTAGTGAAGTTTGTCATTATCAAATCCGAAGCCTTCAATGTCAGCAGAATCTCTGAATATCTGAAATGTATGTACTGCATTTATCGAGAAGGCATCAGTAATAATCACTAAAAAGATCCCAGCCTCTTTGCTTAACTACCAATTCTGTTCATTTCTGATTCTCCCCTAAGTGTTCCTTTACCAATATATCTTGATATCTAAGTAAAAACCCAAATACTTTGCTCAACCGTTAATTTCCTATCCACTCCTCATAAACTAGGCATACCAAAACCCTGTAAAGTATACTTCTGATGAAGAGGACTAACTCCTTTTTTTCGGGTTTAATCAAAGTTTCGTACTTCCAGGACTTCAATGCGAATGCGAACATTCACCAGAAAATCTTGGTACCTAAGTACTTAAGAAGTATTTCCTAATCCTTAAAATCGCGGCCACTTATACTGTAATACACGTTCTATGTAACCAACCATTTCGTAGAGTTCACTATCAACAGATTTACCTTTGAGGTAGGCAGGTCTTGGTTTACCTTTAGACTTTCTATTTACAACTGTCAGCTCACCGCTTCTGAAAGAATGGGAAAATATTAGATTTAGCTCATTTTATAACAATAAGAGAATATCTTTTCACCACATATCCGCAAACCTTATTTTTATACCCACCACCAAAAATATATATATTTGAACACATCGAAATATTGGTCTTGAAAATGGGCTAAATCTTTCAAGTAGAATCATAGTCATGAGCCAAAATGCTTGATAACCTCCAATCTGTTAATGATTTCTTCTACTCCCATATGGTGCATTAACATTTACTGCTGAATTTTGATTTTGTGCCGTTCAGTCTATAATCCCATATAAGATGTGTAAGCGACACAGGTTTATCTTCACCATTTGCAGTTTTTTTGGTCTTGTCAGGTTTAGACCTGGTTTTGAAAACACCTGCCATATTTGAAGTTAAGAAGTGTTTACTAAAGACTTCAGCAAAAATTTATTATATGTATAGCCTCATTGTTCGTGTCAACAATTCTTATTTTTTTTTACAATGTTATGGTCACTGTAATTATTTTTATGATTGCGGTACCCATAACATGGCTAAGATACGATTCATATTACTGCATATATATTTTTTTTTAAAGAGAAGTAACAAAAGATGCAATTAATATGCCTATATTTAATTGCGTTACTTTGTTTGGAAGGTTGGAGAAGTAAAGGTGGTGAAAGAATAAATTTTTTTTTTATATCACAACTCTGCAATTGCGCATTATGTTTATTTTTAGTGCAGAATTGCAGCGCCTTTGGTGGTGAGTAGGCGCATTAATGTTAAAGCTTGATTTTGTAGCCTTTATTTAATTATTTTACTTCGGTTACGTTTGAATGCTTTACCACCGAAGGAGAGCGCTGTGATAAATATAAGTTATGATAGAAAACTAATAATTATCAGAAATTGATGTTGTTGGAGTGGCAGCGGCTGGGAATCGAACCCGGGCTACAAATACCAATTCATGCTTAATGATTAAATGCGCTAACCAATTAAGCTACAGCTTAATTGTGACAATCATGTTTAGATGAATCTATTTATCATAATCAAGGGTGTCATAGAAACCAATATTATCAGATTTGGTTTTAAAACCGACAAGAAAAATTGCTTTGGTGTCATAGGGCACTGCTACACGTTCAATAAATATCGTAATACTAGAAATATTTCGTAATACTTCAATATTTATTGAACGTGTAGCAGTGCCCTATGACACCAAAGCATTTTTTCTTGTCGGTTTTAAAAACAATTCTGACAATATTGGTTTCTATGACACCCCTGAATATGTTGCTTTTTGGATATGATAGAAAATAACATAATACCGTATAATCTTTCATCATAAAACTCATCACCACAAACTTTACATCAAAAAATACCTTGTTGAAACTTTCGGCATGATCTTCGCTTTTAAATATTTAAAAAATTGACATACTTTACTACTATCTTTAAATTTTTTTTTTTTGGCAGTCAGTAAAATGAATCATATTTACATATGTAGGAATACTATATTTGTAGGAGTTAAATGTAATTAAATTTTAATTTAAAATTTATATGTACAAAGTAAGTTGTATGTACCAGTATTTATTATAGTTATATAAATAGTTATATACTATGTATGTATATACTTTTCATACGTCTTGCACTGATCTACTGCTGTGATAACATATCACATTTACTCTCTATTTACAATATTTCCAGTAATTTTCCTCTCTCTTATTTTCCCATTCTCTCTTATCTGAAATAATGTATGCGAAAACTTATTACACTGCACTTTAATACATTTAAAACAATTCTATTTTAAAAAGATCTTATTTGGCTTCCAATACACCAGTTTATTAAAAACTCTATCCATTGAAACATCAGAACGCACTTGCCGGCAAAATTATTTCAGCTTCGTTCATATAAACACTTTAACGGTGAAAAAAACAAGCTCAAACAGATACTTGTCATATATGTACATATGTACTTAAATAAATATTTACATACATTACATAGTATGTAGTACAAACTATATATGTATGTATATGTATTTATTATAGTAATGCAAGAAAATATCTGACAACAAGTCGGTTGAATAATTTTCTTTTATTTTTAGTTATGTCGGAGGTGGTAATGAAGTTTATGCCTCTTGATTACATTGCATTGTTGTTGACTGTTGCGGCTGCTGCTGCAAATACTGGCTGCTGTTGGTGTTGATTCTGATGCTGTGTTATCGTTGCCGTTGTTTAGTTTAATGTTTTAGTTCACACTGCTAGTTGCCATGGACTCATCTTGTATTGCCAATAATCAGCAACAACAACAACATCAACAAGTTTATTATCACTATCATGCGGAATACAAATTACTATTCGATACTTTAAAAAACATTTGGCAGAATTATTTACAGGCCTTCAACAATGTCGATGTCAAGGTAATTACTTTCATACATATGAATGTATATGCTGCCACAATTCAATCTTACATGAATTTAAATCATATTGTAAAATATATGTTATTTTTAGATATATTGCGAGATTGTTGTTTGTGTAGATTCTATATACATACATATAATAAATTGATTTTGTTTAATTTTCTTTTACATCTCTTTCAGCAACATTGGTTACAGTTGTTTTTATTTAACTTTCAATTTGTCTCTGAGGAATTATTGAAAAATGAGGAATTTAAAAGGTAAAACATATTATACTACTACAAATTAATTTTACAAAATTTTAATAAAAAACTAAGCATTACAAAATAAGTATTAATGCTAAGTGTGCATAATTGAATTAAAGAATAATGAAAATTAAAATATTGATGTGCTTCATATAATGGTTTGTTGTTCTAAAATCCGGTCACTATACAGGCACACTGGTTTTTTTCTGTGAGTTGTTTTTTAAACACAACTACCGTTATTAAAAAATTAATAAGTCGAAATGTCAAGTGTCAGTTTAATATCAAAATATAAAAAAGTCGTACACAAATTCCTTAAAAATCCGTCATTTTCGGTTTCAATGATTCAAAAAGCTAAAGCCTTCAAAAAGTACGGTGAATGATGCTATAAACCGATTTTCAACGAGAACTTTATTTTTATAAATAAAATAAAGCAAAGAATTTATATACAGTAGCTCCAAGCGAAACTCGTACAGCAAGATTTTTTCTATATTTCTCTTATTTGTAGGATAATTTCAATCATCTAAAGGTTATCCGTGGGTTTAATAGCGAAACAAATACTTTATTTGAAACAAATAACACATAATACAGATGTCAAATATTTTATTAAAATTTTCAATTACAATATTTCGTTAATCACTTCACAGATTTTGAGTTTTAATCCTGTAATCGATTCGACTTTAACATAACCCCAAAAAACAGCAATTAAAGCGGTGATAAATCCATGATAAGGGTAACCAATTAACGGCTGAATTTCATAAAATTATGCCATTAGCAAATTTTCGTTTGCAATAAATTCTTTGTTTTGGTGGCTGTGTGGAATTAAAATCACATGTTATGGATATCATCATACCATAAATATTAGGTAAAAATTTAGTTGTTAACATCTCTGTAGCGTAAAAAAAAATGGACCAATCCACGCATGCAAAGGCCCAAAGCGGCAGTTTTATCGACCTAATTCTTAATAGCGATCTCAGAAGGATGATTAAGTTGACCAAAAATATTAAGAATTTTAGGAAATGCTGTTTGAAAAGATCCATAGTGAATTATCGAGCGAATTTGAATTCATTGGAAACATTTTTAAAGCTTCTACTACTGATATGTCAACAAGTAAAATGTGAAAACTTTCATGTTATTGCAATATGTCCATGTTGGAAAACAAAAGTTGTTGAATATACAAAAAAGACAATAGTTTGGCCAGCAATTTGCACCTTTTGTAACCACTTCAACTATGACTTCAGATATTTACATCAAAGAAAGCCTGCAGAAACGTTTGCCTACTATTATTAGACGTCACCACTAGGGTTCGGGACTTCCGACCTGGAAAATCCCGAAAATAGTCGGGAATTCTTGGGGGAAAAAATGTAATTAATAAATAAATTAACGTAATTTTATTATTATTTTTTTTTTGCAAAAATGAGCATTTTATAAATATTTAACGTAGTTAAATTTTAATATTAAGTTATTATTGCTGTAAATATACAACTTAAAAATAAAACCAGCAATTAGGTATTAAGTTTTAGACGAAAAATATTAAACTAAAATAACTTAATATTTACTTTACGGAAGATTAGCGATTTTTAGGTCTAATAAGTCGGATGAAGTAAAACAATGAAGTATTGCAACAGAAGTATCGCTGAGCGTTGTCATGATGGAATATTACGCTGTCATTTCTGACTGCATAGTCTGGATATTTTGAATGAATCTTGCTGCTAGCAAACTTTTTCAAATGATTTTGCAAGCTCTTGTTGAATTTGACAACGATCATTAGTAATGTCGATGGATCTCATTCACCATATCACTTTTTTTAATGACATAAGTAAAGCACAACTTTGTTGACACATAATTCGACATTTTCGAAGCAAACAAAAACTGTGTTGTTTACACTATAATGTTCAATAACTAAGGGAGAATATAAAATTACATGGATTATTATTCATAATGATTGAGTTATAATGAAAACAAAACAGATTTTCTGTTCCTTAACTTCAGACATTTTTCAAGTATTTCGTATTTTACGAACTGAAATAATTAAATTATATATTTAGCAAAGCAAACTATTTAAAGAAATCCTAAATTTTTAAAATCTATGTCACTTAATTACTTTAAACCTTTTACAGTTTCTTTAATCCCATACCTGAAGAGTTGTGTTCTTTTTTGTTAGAACAAGTTTATGAAATAATCAGCAAATCCGATCTCTATATGCCGTCAGTGGAAAATTTCAAAACAAGCGAAACCTTTTGTGATAATAATAAGGAAAGTGATATTGATAAAAAACAAACGTCCGAGAAAAATAAACAATTTTTACAATTATTAAAAAAGAATCACAATTTTGCCCAGGTAAATTATTTACACAAAGATAAACATATACCTAAGATTTATTTTATTAAATTGTAATATAATTTTTAGTTAATACTCAAACAACCCAGTGACTGTAGTAAAATAATAGCGTTAAGACAATTCTTAACCCACCAATTGGGACAGCATCTATTGAAATTCCTATTAAGAGTAGATATTAAGGTAAATTACTATATATATGCAACTAATTATTTTATTTTATAACTAATTTTATTTTATAACTATAATTTTATAAAATTTTAGCTGGTGGCTTCACAGAAAAGTTTATGTAATTTGTGCATTAACTTATTTCCCAATTGTCCTTGGTGGGAGCATTATCGTGAATTGAGTAATGAACAAGATATATTTGCTTTTATTGGCAACATACAATTCTATCAAAAATTTAAATGTAATTCCAACAATAATGTTTCTACTAACAACAAGGATAATGCTGGCTTATTAAGTCGTGGTATGGAACATATCAAAGATAATGAATGCTTCGAGGAGTTTTTAGAAGCTACTAAAACCAGTGATGAGATAGCTTTAATTTTAATACAACTATTAATAAAATGCATCGAGAATGAGCGCTTTACATCACTGCACTCCGATCAGTCTATGTTCATGTTAACTTTAAACTTTAGCTTGGATTGTTTGAGTGTAGAAAATCAGGCTTTTTCGTCACCACATAATGCTGAAATCATTAAATGCCACTTGCTAAAGTTAAACGAACAGTGTTTTAATAATTTATTTGCCTTAACAGATAATTCACTCAACGACATACAATTCCAATGTATATTTGCCAAATTAATAGCGGCTCTGGAGTGCAATTTACAAACTACTCGTCTGCTATATGCTTTGATTTATATAATTTTTGCTATTTTACATAATGTGGTAGCAATTTATAGCCAAAAAACTTTATGGAATGCTAAGGTCAATCTATATAATTTAAAATTTATAGATGAGAATATAATTGATTGTTGTCTCTCGACCATGGAACATTTGCTAAGACATCAACCGCCTGAGCAGGACGATATAAAATCTTTATTTCATTTAATATTTCGTACGTTATTAAAAATCATCGAAAATTTAAGCAAGTATGATATGATGATTTCAACAATAAGTAATAATTACTTTACCACAACCAATCTTGGTAGCACTAAACCGGGTCCAGTGCGTTATCGAAAATTGAAAACAAAACCTGTGCATTGTTTATCAAGTGTACCTAAATTGTCGTGTTATTTTCAAAATATGCTAATAACGATACTACCTACTTTACCCAAGGATTTACAAGAACAATCTATGCTCTATTTGGCACGATCTGGCTTATGTTGTTGTCATTATAACTTGGCTTTGTTTAATAACATATTAAACATTATTTTCAAAATAACAGCCTATTATCAAAAATGTGCCTACAAATTTCTATATTACAAAATGTTAAATACTATATTTCTAAAATCACCACTGGAAAACTTAAGCGCAACTCATCCATCTTTGTATCAAAAACGTTCCGGAATTTATAATTGTATGAAATGTGATATGAAATTAAAATCTGTGGACTTTCATCAAGGTTTATTGCAAATTTATAAAATTTTTTATAATAAATTACAAAGTAATCGCAAACATTTAACGAATCTTATATATTTCCTCAAACATCTCAAGCATTTAGCGTTTCTGCTAACAAATGACATTGCTACTGGCATATTGGCAGAAATAGTTTTACCCATATTTCGTGAATATAAACTACACTTGTTTGCCCAGAAAATTTCACAAAATACCTCGTCACATGGTTTGAAATTTTGGCAAAAATCTCTCTCAACAGAGTCTCCTGTAAAAAGTTGTAATCTTCATTTAATAATAGATGCAACAGATAATTTAAAAGACGATATTAGTAAATTACTCTATGAATGTTTAAATATATTTGCCATGTATTTAAGAGATATACGGCTTATAAAAGCATTTTATAATGAGGAGAATATAAAACATTTGGAGGACTTATTAGAGGAGCCTTTCCTAATTAGGGCTGTGTGTGATTTAATAAAAATCGGCATAGACAACATTACATTTTTGGGTGATAATAATCAGGAACAAAATATTTTAAGTCGCAGATTGATAACGTTGCAATTCAATAGTTCCGAAAGAGCTCAACTTTTATTTAATTCCCTTTTATTGAAAGCCAAAAATCACAACAACAATAAGACTGCAGCACAATTTTGGCTATTTGAAAACTCATCTTTAACAAACTCGAAAACTTTACAATTGAAAACTGTAGACATTTTACATATTGTGGCCTTACAATGGACTCTAAACTATGAACTATTGAAAACTAGTCAATATTTTTACAATGAATTTGCAAAAATATATTCGATAAGCAAGGAAGATGAGGATGATGAGGAAATGCTGGACGAAAATGATCAACAACCTAATAATTCTAGTATAAATACAAAAATGTCTCTAAAACCGGGTGATAAAACTATAATAGACATTTTGCAATTGAATTATAATGCTTTAATGGCGTTTTTAATGCTACAACCTAAACGTAAGGCAAGAGCACACAAATTGTCGGCGAATTCTAAACAACACAATCATAAAATATTGAATGATTTTCAACAACAACAACATAACACATCGAACAATGATTTTGATTCAAGCTGGGAAATATTAGAAAATTTTATAAATTCCATACATTCTACAGAAATATCAAAATTATCAAACACATCGTTACTAACGACATCAAGCTCCTCTGCTGCAACCACAACATCAGTTAGTTTATACTCGACCAAAGCCTTAACAACAACTCTTAATGTAACTGTATTTACGGAGCAGCCTCAACACTGTTTAAATGAATCATCATTTTTATTGCAACTGCACCAAAAAGATACTTTACAATTGAACGAAAGTGCTTTTAATGAAAGTATTACAATATTTGATATACGAAATCAAAACCATTTACTAAACAGCTTTAAAAATGTTGTTGGTAATTTAACACAAGAAACAACCACAAACAAAAACTCACCACCAGCAACATTACCCTCTTCTACCACACCCCTCTATGTTGACACCTTTAACTATTGCCCAGCTGATGATGACCCCAAAACGCTAACAGCAAATGTAGCCGCACAAGTCTCTAACGAAGGCATTATATATAAACTATTTCATATATTCGGTTCAATATTCTCATTAAGTCGTACAAATTCTTTAATTGATTTAAATAAAACATCGGACACAGCTAAAGAAGAAGGCGAATGCCAAGAAGAATCCGATATTGATGTGGATTTATTGCCCTTGTATGAAACGCATAGTGATTGTAAGAAATTGTTATTGAAAATTTTCGAAGCAACTATGGCCATCTGTATTAAGGGTTATCAAAATGAAGAAGGTGAGTAATATTTGAAAACAAAAAATATTTACATATATACATATGTATATAGATACAAGAAGACATGTTTTATAAATTTCCTATGATAGCTTTATTTTGCTTGTTAGTTTTTTTATGAAAATCTCCGTGTCAGTTTTCATTAATCACATGCATTTAAATAATATGAATGCATGCCGTTTGTTTAGAACATCAAGAAGCCATAAAAGCTACTAGTTAGTTAGTTACTTTGAATTTGCGAATTTGCGTACGTTTAGAAACAAAATTATATGTGCTAATAGTTACACTAGTCAACATAGAAATTAAAATAAGCAGATTTAATATATGTATACACAAATATTTAGTGCCTAATATGCAGACGAGTTTATAATTAAAAAGATTTAAAAACTTCATTTAGGCGAATAATAATTATTATTTTTTTTTAAACGGCAAAAAAAAAAATGCGAATACATAATTAAAATTCACACCAAAAAAATCCTCTGTTTCCTTTGTGGTAGAATATTAGATAATGAAATGACCAGATGGTGATTATGTCTCTTGATGAGCGATTTTTACAGTTTTCTTAATGAATATATTTATTAGCAATAAAAATACTTACACGATATTTTTTGTAACACTGTGTTTAGTGTAACGATTTTCTTAGATATAACATTATGACATTTTGCTATATAATGCACTTTGGTTAGTGTTCGTTCAATTTAGAACTGAACTTGAGTTTATTATTAATAGTAAATAAACTGCAATGTGTAGCATTTTGAGTTAACATTAGTAAGCATGGCCTGTATGTAGACACATTAAAGACTAACTAGATTATATTACCATTACATCGATGTGGTTGCACACGTTACACGTTGTTAGAAAACTAAAAAAAAATTCTCTAACAATCACACTCGGAATTGTATTTCTCCATTCTATGCTCGCCATCATAAAGCAAATTTTAATTTAGTAGTTTTATTTCTACCATCTCTTGCGTTACATTAAATTAACAAAAATAAATATAAAGTTTATTAATAAGATATTAAGACATTGTTAAAACTGTTTTAGACTGATAATAACTTATCTCATTAAGAGAGTGAAGAACATTAAACGTACATACACAATTTAACATGCATATACATATATTTTTTATTATAGCCATAGTACTAGATTCTAGTAAATTAGTTGTAGTTCGTGGTAGAAAAATTCATAGAAATTTAACAAACGTTTTCTTTTATTATCTTCATTTGTGTTTTTAGTGGAAAAAATGCAAAAACATTTGCGTAAACTTAAAAGTGTTATATTAACAAATGCCAGCGACAATTGGGAACAACATGCTGAAGAGCACTCAAGAGAAAATACTGTTATACAAACGTTGCAGTGTCTACTCAAAATAGCCGAGCTATCCAATTGTGCAAATGAGCCGGCAGCAGTTGTTAGTGCGAGTATTTTGACATCAGCCACCGAAGATCAAACCAATATTAGTGAGATCAGGCCACGTACGAGATCATTTAATAGCTCTCGCTTGGGTGGAGGCATTTCCTACAATTACCATCAATTGTCAACAGCATTACCAAGCAAAAATGCTATCTTAACACCAACAACTCCACCACAGAGGCCTTTGTCGGGAGAAAGTGGTGATGCTGATTATTTTTCTACTAGAGCATCGTATATTTGTGCCGACAGTGAGTTGGAATTTAGTGAAAATGATCAAGATGAGTTTTACCTAACGGCCGATGAAGGCTATGAGGCGGATGGTGAAATTCAAGAAATTTCCGAAACTGAAGGCGTTTCTGAAATTGGAGAACTATGGCACTCATTTCAGCCCTCTTCCCGTTATCGCACACATATACTCCACGAGGGCATATGCCGTTTAGTGGTCGACATACTCATTGAACTCAGCCAGAAATGTTGTCAAAATCCTTTGGGCTGGTGCGATAATTTAGCTCAATTGATTAATCGACTTTTTGTGATACGTGAATATTTGGGCGGACCTTTATTTTTGCTCAGGGGTTTTGCGCCGGTTCTCAAATGTCATGATGTTCGCCTAAGAGAGTTGCAGCAATGTATTTTGGAATTAATTGTCGACATGAATTCACCGGAAGTCTTATCAATATTTTTTGGTATATTGTCTTCGAAAAATCCACCAGTAGATATATTAGTAAAATATATGAATTATATCTGTACAAATACATTGAAGAAATGTCAACCTAGTGTGGAATTAGAATTTCCAGTAAATATTGGTAAGATAGATATAATGTATCTTAATTATTTATAATGTCATGAATCTCTTAAAATTATCGTGGCTGCAATATAATTTAATACTTTTTAAACAGATTTTTGCTATTATATTTTAAAAATTTAGATGGCAAATGTGTTTCAACTAGTGATTTAGAAGTCACCGAACATATCGATCGTATACGTAATTATCATTTACACTGCCAGGCCAATACACCTTTTACAAGATCACCTTGTATCATACCCATCACACATACACGTATCTGGAATCCTGAGGGCTTTACGATATCACTCTGGTTGCAAGCTAAAGGCTCACAAAATCACAAAAGTACCAGCCATATTATAGAAGATGATAACAGATCGTCAAGTGATGTATATATGGTAAGTTTTAAGGCTAAATTTATACATGTTTATTAAATAAAAATAATTTATTTACGCAACTTTCTGCTATCGTTTAGAAAACTCATATTTTGTCAGTGGGTACAAATCAAGCTATGCTTAGCATATATTTGAACAACAATCTGAATTTAACTTTTGAAACCTTTAAACCAAATGCTGAAATACCAGCAAAAACTACACAAATGGATGAATCATTTGATTTGAAACCAAATGTGGTTATTAATGGCACACAAAGCTCTGAAATCAAAGTAAACAAAAATCATCATCATAACAATTATTCTAAGCAAGAAACAACAGCCACAACTTCAGGTGCTGCAGCTTCTAGTGTGACTTTCCCGTTTTCCAAAGCTTTTAAACACACAAAACTTGCATTTCTTAACAGCTTTAGCAACATGCATCTTTTTAACGGGCACTCCGAAACAGATGTATATTTCGAGAGCACACACATTGATTTAAAACAATGTCGGCTGACTAAGAATAAATGGACACATCTTACTTTTGCAGTAGAAATGCTGACCGATAATACTCTGGATCTATGCGTGCTTATCGATGGCCTAGAACAACATCTTGTTAAATTACCTTTCCGTAACATACGTATACTAACCAGGACACATATCTTTCAAATGATTGCACTAGGCGATGGCAACTTTTCTCGATCTCCTAACACTACTACCTTCACCGAGTCACGCTCAACACTAGATAGTTTTCCAATTCGTTTATCCATCTCGAATCTAATATTATTTAATCGTGCTTTAAACAAGAAAGAAGAAATTTTAAATTTAACAGCCATGGGTCCCGATTTTACCGAGTTGACACAATGTCATGTGGCTAACTGGAAACCAAATTATGGCTATTTAAATGCAAACAAATTACAAACAGCATACTTTTACAGTCACATCGATTCTTTGAAAACGTTACGAGATTCACGAATTTTAAGTTACGACGCTTCACAGCCAGATATGATCATGTGTTATGATACCAGTGTAGAACTGGATAATATAACATACGGTATATATTCTATAATTGTTGTATTTTTATATTTAATAAGGAACATTTTTATTTTTGTGTAGGTCATCCTGATGGTGTGATTCATTATGGTGAACTAGTTCAGAATAGTTTGCCATCTTTGCAGACAGCCACAATATTATGCGGAGGTTTATCAAATCTTTTATATTTATTTGCCAGAGTAAGTTTATATAAAATAATATTTAATGCAATGCTTCAATATTTTCTTTAATTTCTTGTAATATTTTTTGTATATTGACCTTGAATACATATGCATTTAATTTGAAGCGTATTACAATCATAATAGGTTTAATATTTCATTATTAATGTACTCATTAATCATTTGTGATATATTGTATGTATATTGGATCTTACTATTTAGAAAAGGTAGCCCATTTTTTAAAGTACGTCTGATCATAAGTCAGTTGGTTGAAATACATTCCAGCAATAGGTTTGACCTAAAATAAAAAAGCAATGAAATCCAAAAATTTTCCAAATGTAAACGTGTGTTTGAAAATATGTAATAACTTTCTCAACAATTAGTTATTTGATATAAACTTCTAATAAAACCTATTTAGGGAGTTTATATGGCATTGATTTTTTAAAGTATTTTTAAGAGATGTAAAATGAACACAGAGTTAAAATTTTGCGATTTTAACATACGAGCGGAATAACGACAAAGTTTATATTAATTAATATTATATAAATTAAATAACTTACATATATGAATTGATAGTAAGAAAGATAAATTTACTTTTTCACCAACAGGTTGTCGAAATTAGTTCAAATTCATCAACTCAATCTATGGCTTTAGATATTTTACTCAATATTGCCTTTTCCGAATCACAACTGTACACTGAATTCCAACGCAATGATTACATTAATCTAATTGGTTATGTAATTAAAACGGAAAGATGCACCAAAGATTGTCATTTACTCAAAAGTATTATTAACAATGTCTGCTCCCAACCTTTGATTTTGAAACGGGGCGATTTAATACAAGTTAATGATACAACCATCGCTACAGTGGTATATCCCAAATTGTTTATTTCCATATTACATAGATATTCAGATTGGCATCGTTCGGGCGCTGAGAATTCTGATGTCCTGGACATGCTATTTCATAGTATATTAGCACTGACAAGAGAAAAACATCCACAGCGAGATTTTAACATCGAACAATTCACTCAGGAGGGTTTAATGCGAGAACTATTAAATTTGTGTAAAGTATATGTTATTGAATCGCCGAATCCAGTATTTATATCTAAAAAGGCAGCTGAAGCGTTTGTCAATATTTTATCGGTTTTTGCTGGGTCACCACCAAAACCTTGTTTATTAGACGAAATAATGAAATTGCTGCTGTTATTACACAAGCCCAGTGAATGTTATATTACACATGATAGATCCAAGTTTTATTTTCTTTTAACGTCGGAAATACCCATCAAAGAAAAATCTTCATTAACCACGGCGGCAAATTTTGGCAGAGTTACAGCTTCATTTAAAAGAAATACCACAAAACGCAACCAACAGGGTGGAGCAAAGCCATTGAGTGACCTTAACACAAATTCCAATTCAACAAATTCTTCAAACAGCGATATAGATCCTGCCAGACAAGCACGTATTAATCGTTTAAAAAAATTACATAAAACTGCATCAGCCTATAAACGGCCACTTGATGAACTTGAAGAAAATCTTGAAAATATTGCTGATTGTACAAAGCTTAATAAGAATGCCTTGCGTTTAGTAAATCCTTTGGAGGCCTCCAAATGGCGTTCAAAATTTAAGAAGTCATCTCTTCTCCCCACATCAACCAGTCCTATTAAACACACTCATACTCATTCGCCTCATAAAACTCGTGCTCTAACTAAAATGTCGACTTTTCTTAAACAATCGCCACAAAACAGAAGAATTCAAAGAAAGAGAATACGTTTGAATAGTGCTAATTCGACCCGTTCTTTGGCTCTGGCTGATGGTGAAAAACACATGCGGTTGGGGTGCAGAAAGTCGGACTCTAGTTTGCATTCTTTGGCAGCTTCATTAAATATGGATTTTTCGGAATGTCCAAGTTTAAATGAGGTTTTTAATTCGAAAACAAATTTACAGCACAGAAAATCCAAAAGTCTACATAAAACCGATACGTATAGTTCAATAGGCATTGCGGCCTTGCAAAGTGGTTTATTGCTCTTACTCAAAGATTTTCTTTGTCTTTTACCGGACAATGATATCGATGATGTGCTCAATCATTATATCAAAGTGGAATTTTTATTAGTCTTAGCTAATCACAATAGTGCTTGTGTACGTTCAGCTGTTATCAAACTAATAAGTGCTTTAACGCAACGCTTATTTCCCCAAGATATACAAGTTTGCATTAGGGCTTTGTATCCCCATCATTTGGCCAATCAGCTATCGATTGGTTTTTGTGATAGCAACATGTTTCAATCTTGCCTAGAATGGGTATGTGGAACAATGGGCTCATTGGACACAATACTCAGCTGTGATATTAATTTACGCATACAAACTCGTTTCGGTTTAAATGCTTTACTAGCCATTGCATCGAAATCAGTCATCACAAGTAATATTCAACAGGAGTTTGCTGAAAAGGCCTTTAAAATACTTAAGCATTTGTACTTAGGGGTACGTAAACTACAAATTATTTTAATTATTTTAATTATTTTTTTTCTTTTTTGTTATTTCAAAGAATTCTGAAGAACAGCAAACTATTATTGAAGCTGGTCTGATACAATGCTGTGTTAAAGGTTTATATCATCTTTATGCCAAAACAACAGCATACAGTACAAAGACTGAGGAATCAATTGAAGATTTATTAACAGCAATTGGTGAAATATCTCTGAAATCAATAGGACATATCAATGTAAGTTATAGAGAAAAACATTTTAAAAACATTTCTTTAATAAAGAAAACAATATTTGTCTCTACAGATCATTTGGGATGTTATAAATATGCTATCTTTCTATCAAGAAAAACAGCCACAAAACATTATAAAAGGTTATCGCTCCATACAAGCCAAACTACAACTGAATTGGTTAAATTTGTTTTTCATAAAAACAAATGTACCATGGAGTTTTAAAGGTAATTCAAATAATTTTAATGCATCGATACAATGTACAAAAATATGTCTATTGTATACTAAATTTGTATAATATGTATTTAATTTAAAAAAATGAGATTTAATAATGACTGAACTAAACTATAAACAAATATGTTACGTCTCTTTAATGTATATTTCTTGGATTTATTAAACTTGTAGGTCGACTATACACTTAGTATTAACAACTTATTTTCTCCTTACTATTTGCAGTACGTCAATTCCCTAATTTTTCTATGTCCGAGGCTAAAACAAGATTGGAATTGTTAATTAATCGTTGTTGTCAATTTTACATGGTATTCGATGAGAAGTCGGCTCCTAGCCAAAATGAAACGGAATTGTTTAAACTGTTGGTATCCTATAGTATAGCAACTAATCAGCGTTGTAACAATTTCATTGCATGGGGACTACAGCCCTCTCAGCCTAGAGATTTACGTTGTTTCATTGTAGATGCTTTGTGGATATCATGCGAAGATGATTTTATGCCTGCCATCATATGTGATGGTAAAATGATTAAGGCTCTATTGTGGCTTAGTCTGCTAGAAGATTTAGATGAACCTATTAAACATTTACAAAACTTATGTAAACGTTTGGGTATTAATGAAAACGATTCCACGTGGAATTTAGAAAATGAATTACAGCGCATGGAGTTACATAAATCTAGCGAAGCGGCTAGACAAAAAACAGCCCTGGAGAAAACCATTTATCGATTTGAATCCTTAACGCAAGGCTGCATAGAATCATCGATGATAACGACACGCAGAGTGGCAGAATTACAGGTTGGATTTTTTTGTTTGCATATTTTATCAGCCTTAATCTAGGAAAATAATTTATTTTCTTATTTTTTCAGAATTCTGAACGTAAATTATTAATGAATCATATGAAGGATTATGACGATACACATATATATACTAAGTGGCTAGAAATAGTTAGAAGACTGACTCATGAGGGAGCTCCATGGTTTAGCGAACATAATAATGAAAAGTATGTAATAATAATTTCTTTTTCTTTATTCATTATAACATAATTCTTACTTATGTATGGTTTACTGATATTTTTTATTTGTATTTAATAATTTAAAAATTTATGTATATAGTAGGCTGTTGCAAAAGTAAAAAAAAACAAATACATAAATACATTTACTTTTTTTCGTTTACTTGCTTTATTTGATCTTCTCTTTATAATGTAAAATGCTCTTTCTCTTATAAAATACAAACACAATAAATATTGTCTTTGTACTAAATAAATACAATAAGTGTTAAAGAATACGAATATGCACGTGTTTGGAGAGGCAGTTCTTAAACTACTTATTGAAATACTCGAGTATTTTGCAAGTTTTATTTTATTTGTATGAAATTGGAAAAATATTACAGGAGAGGAAAAAGTCTAAAAACAAAAAGCGTATCGTTAGTTGAAATGCAAAATATGTAATGTTGCATATTAAAATAGAATTATAGAATTAAATCCCAATATTTTTATTAATTAAAATGTCTTTGTATTTTTATCGGAAATGATAAAAACTGCAACTTTTTCATAGACATTGTTATACCCTTCACCTTCATGAGAAGGTCCGTTTGTAATTTCCACAATATAATTTTCCGACCCTATAAAGTATATATATTCTGGATCCTTATAGATAGCGGAGTCGATTAAGCCATGTCCGTCTGTCTGTCTGTATGCATGTTGAAATCAATTTTCTGAAGTCCCCAGATCCCAGATCTTCGGGATCCAAATCTTCAATAATTCTGTCAGACATGCTTTCGGAGAAGTTTGCTATTTAAAATCAGCAAAATCGGTATAGGCCAACCAGAGTTATGGATATGTGAGACAACCTCCAAAAAAATTTGATGTTTTTTGTCCATTTTATTGCAATATTTTAAAATATATTGCAGATAATACCATGAAATTTTGTATACGTTATTTTTATGATAAAAGAAGAAAGTGTACGGAAAATAGTAAGAATCTGTTTATGATTTCTCATAGCCCCCATACAAAAATTTTCCCGAAAAATTGCTCAATTATACATAAATAACGAAATTTTTTTTAGTTCGGTCCATGTTTGACCATAGCCTCCATATAAAGTCCACTTCCAAAATTCACTTAAATACGTATAACACAGATATAAATAATGTTAAACGACTAAAACTTGACATGAAGAATCTTTATAGGCAAATAAATTGTTTTACTAAATTTTATGGTGGTCGGCCCAGAATTGGTCATAGCTCCCATACAAGGACCTCATCTGAAAAAGACATTTATCCCAATATATATTGTATAAATATCGGTACTGACTCAAAACTTTACATAAATCATTTACATATATACAAAAATCATCCCACAAAATTTTGTGAATTTCGGTCTATTGTTAACCGTATGCCCCATATAAAGCCCTCTTCCGAAAATTACTTTAATACTCATAAATCTCTTATAAAAAAGGGTACCAATCCAAAATTTTACACGAAACATTTACATACATGCCTAAATCAAACTGCAGAATTTTGAGAATATCGGTCCATATTTGACTATGTCCCCCATATAAGGTCCACTTCCGAAATCCACGCTAATACTAATATATATCTTAAATATGCCGTTATTATGTTAAAATTCGACGTGAAATATCCTCATATGCATGAAAATCACTGTTCCAAAATTTAATAATATCGGCCCATAATTTGTCATAGCTGCCATATAAAAATTTCCAAAAAAAACAAAAAAATTCGGGTCAAAAAATATTCTGTTCGGATTTAACCCATATTCGGTCCATATTTTATAATCATGATATATATTGTTGGAAAGGTATTTTTAATTCCTTTTATTTAATGTATTACAAATTATCATACACCCAGTAGTTCCCGAGATATAGGCCTATATATTTTCAACTTTACGGGCCCGCCCACTCGAAAATAGGCGTGACCGCCAACAATTTTTTTTTGCTGGCATCTCCTCTAAAAGCCCTATTTGATGAAGTTTTTTTTTTTTTTGAGCAAAGTCACTAAAACCGAATTGTTCCCCTTTTTTATACTCTGTTTGTTATTTATACTATGTTTGTTAAATTACAATCAAGATAATAATGAACATCAGACAAACTCTGTAAATTATGGTAAGAATTGGTAATTAAATCAATTAAAAATGGTGCAAATTAGACAAAATTTCAAAATATTTAACATAAATTATGTTGGTCGTAAAATTGTCTTTCAAACAATATATAAAATAATAATTAAATTTGCACTAAGACTGAATAGAAAACACAGAATAAGGATATTTTAGTCCTATAACCAGTGTAGTTTTTGTATTTCTTATTACGTTTAGGTTTAGGGTATTTAAGATTCAGCATAGCCGAATATAGCACTCTTACTTGTTGTACTAAGCATTTTTGGCTTAAGTTAGGCATTTTTTTAAATATTAGTTACGTTTTTTGGAATTTCAACTAACGATATGCGTGTTAAAAATAAAAAAATTATAAAAATAAAAAATTTTATTTATTGTTTAATTGATGTCCATTATCAATCCATTAATCTTCTAGTTAATTTATTTCATGGGAAAGATCACAACGATTTAAAAAAAACAATGCAAAAAACACAAATTAAACAATCATAACCATGCTTGCATTTAGTTCTTAAAATACCCATATTGTAAAATAAGAACCTTGCAAAATACTACAGTATATTAGAAAAAAATGTTTATTTTACTTTACTTATAGTGAGCAAAAATGAGTAAATACAAATACTCTGAGAGTATAAAAAGCATAAAATTTTTATTTGGGGTTTTTTTTTTTTATTTAGCAAAATTTTTTTGAATTTAAATGTATTTAGTGCAACAGCCGAGTATATAGGTATTAGAACTAAATTCTTAATTAAAATTTTGTATATTCTATTTTTTAGATCTTGGGAATTAGATGACACCGAAGGACCATCTCGTGTACATACACGTTTGCGTAAATGTCATTTAGATCTTGATAAACGTTTCTTTATGCAAGAATATAATGAGTCGACAATAATAAATGACGTTGGCACCACTACGCCAGCTAAACGTTCAGAATATTCCCGACCTCTGGACTATCTTATCTCCAGTTACGACCAACAATTAAACATATCATTAAACTCACAAATACTTTACAATTTCCCAGCCAAATATTTGCCAGTGGATGGAGAGATTGATGGCGAAATAATTGTTACCGATCATAAACTATGCTTTTTGGCTACATATCGTTGTAAATACTTTTACGTCAACTGTGATATTTCCAACATAACGGAGATCTGGTTAAAACGCTACCAGCATCAAGAAAAAGCATTCGAAATTTTCCTAGACACAAATCAATCGCTATTCTTTTCGTTGCAAAATCAAGAAGACTGGAAGATAATGCGTGATGTGTTCTGTGATAAAATCGTCACACCTCCAGATCACAGTAAAGTGCTTTTAATAACGCAACAATGGCGTGAGGGTTTACTAACTAATTGGGAGTATTTAATGACACTAAATCAAATAGCCGGCCGTACATACAATGATCTCATGCAATATCCAGTATTTCCTTGGATCTTATCCAATTACACTTCAGATATTTTAGATTTGACGTCACCGCAAAATTTCCGTAAATTACCAAAACCCATAGCCGTACAAAATGAAGATAATGAACAACATTACATCAACAATTACACGGTACCACATATAAGAAATCGAATCTTACTTCTTTTTTTATGGGATTTTCAATTGTCATAATAATTAATTTTATTTTTGTTTCTAGTATATACAAAATACCATGACTAACATGGGTTCAATGATATTGAAACCCTATCATTATAGTTCACATTATTCAAATTCTGGAACAGTATTGCATTTTTTGGTTAGAGTGCCACCCTTCACTAGTTATTTTTTGCGTTATCAAGGTGATATTTTTTTCTTATTTTTTTTATATAAATTCCTTTAATTTGTTTCTTAATTTAGACAATAATTTCGATATACCGGATCGTACTTTTCATGCTTTAAGTACTACATATTGCTTGGCTAGTCGCGATTCGCCAACAGATGTTAAAGAATTAATACCGGAGTTCTTTAGTTTGCCGGAAATGTTTGAAAATTTTGAACGTTTTAATTTCGGTTGTCGACAGAACGGCGAACGTGTCGAAGATGTGGCCTTGCCATCTTGGTGCTTAAAAGATCCCCGTTTATTTGTGTTAATTCATCGTCAGGCCTTGGAATCGGAGTTGGTTCGTAACAATCTTCATCATTGGATTGATTTGATATTCGGTTTTAAACAAACAGGTGAAGCTGCTGTAGACGCTATAAATGTTTTTCACCCCGCGGTAAGTTTGCTGCTTTAATATTTTAAACAAATCTAAAACAGTTTTTTCCAGACTTATGCCATGTTCTTAGAGTCAGAAATAAACGATCCTATTGAACGTGAAGCTGTGGAAACAATGGTTAAAACGTATGGCCAAATGCCACGTCAACTATTCAAATCATCACATCCACCTTCGAAGCCTTTGCAATATCAAAACGATAAAGAAATATTATCAAGTGTACGTGGCTTAAGATGGGGTATTTATTTAGGTTCTCCTCAACTATCCGAGCCAACATTAGGCAATACTCATAAATTATTAGGCGCAGAATATTTATTATCATTCAACAATACCAATGTGGTTTATGGTTTACCAGCTCGTTCATGTGTTATGCAAGGTGCCGAAACCGATACTTACAATGTTATATCGTGGGGTTACGACGATCGTATTGTGCGTATTCAGCCGCTTAATAAATTAAACGCAAAGCCTAAGAATCTGCTGTACAATAGTACTTTCGATGATATTACCGCATGTGGCTGTGAAGCCAATTCGAACCAACTATGGTTTGGCCATAAATCTGGACGTATATCCATCTATAAATGTTCCAGCGTTGAGTCAAGTCAACGTACGGGTAAAAGTCGCCAAAGTTATGTAAAAGGTCTTAAGCTCTCGTACAATTCAGCCTTTCGTAAGATAACCAGTAAAGCTATGGATTCAGATGGCGATTTGACTTCGTCAACCATATCATCGAATTCTTTAAATTTGCCTGAATCAGCTGTCTACAAGGAGGGAGCTGATTTAACTTGGTCTGGCCCTACAGTATTAATACGACATACAGATGAAATCACTTGTATAGCATTATCGGTGGACTTTAAAATAGCCGTGACAGCAGGAAAAGATGGCATTGCAGTAATATGGGATTTAAATAAGTAAGTGTGCATCTAAATAAGGTCTAAAACTAATATTCTAATTGATCGTTTTCTCATTTACAGTTGGTCTTATGTCCGTACTATAGAACGTCCTGCTGAAATACATCATTCTCCTATAACACTACTTACAATATCACCAACATTGGGTGATATTGTCACCGTTCATTCTTTGACTCAACAACCTCCCACGCCATTATCTCAATCAGACAACAATATGCAAGAAAAACTAAATTATCAGTATACAGCTGCTCCACCGCCGGCTGACGAATGCTTTGAGGTTACTGAAGAGAATCTCGATGATTTTGTCAATGTTTCCATAAATCCAAATGGAAAATCTATTTTGCGTTTACATTCGGTTAATGCTCGCTATGTTCAACATAATGTTCATGAGGATCGCATAATGGCTGTGTGCTATTCATACATAAAAGAGGGTGTCGGTGTTAATGTCATTGCTACAGCTGTTGAGGGTGGCATTGTACGTTTATGGTCCAGTTGGAATTTAAGTTTTATTACCGAAATTGTTACTGGCTTATCCAATATAAGAAGGTATGTATACTTTTTATTATTATATAATATGTCCCTGTTAAATAAATATACAAATGCAGTGGTTCAATGCCAAACTCGTACACAACATTGTTTTATATTTTAATCTTAAATATGTTATTGATTATTATCAGTTCTATAGAATATGTTAGTATATAATATTGTTTCTTATATTCCATACTTAAAAAGATCGATTCATATTATAATTTGCCAATTTAGAGTAGTAGTTAAAATAAAAAAGCCAAACTCGCCAAAATTCAATGCAATCGTTAATTGGTCTCCCGGATCATGCGATTTAACACAACTGGGTTACTTTTTGTGGGCTATGTTAAAGTCTTTGCAGAGCCAATCGTTCAAAACCTCTTTATTTTGTTTCCTGTTGTATTATTAAAATTACTTTGTTTTTGTTAACTTGTAATTTTATAATCATATTGCCTTTGAAATTTATTTTTATTTTGTTAAATGTGAAAATAAAAATAATTGATTCAATCTATAATAAAAATACAAAGACTTTACATGGCGCAGTCGATAAAAGGAAAGTAAAAAAATTAAAGAATAAAGAATGGATTTGAAATTAATTCTCGATTTAAAAATTTCCGGTAATAAATCGAAAAACTGGGATGTATTTTTCCGTGATTTCGAAGACTATTTAATAGCAAAGAACGCTAAATTAAGTGATAACATCAAACTCGCTATTTTACGAAATAAAGGTAAAGAAATAATAAGAACATTGGACATTTCGGCTGAAGATTGTAATAATTATGCCAAAGTTATAAAAGCATTAAATGATTATTTTACGCCCAAGAAGAATATTTTTTATGAACGATTTGTATTTTATAATCGGTCGCAAAAACAAAATGAACCAATTGATAATTTTGTAAGAGATCTAAAAGAATTATCGAATAGTTGCGAATTTGTAAATTTGTCCGAAATGGTAAGAGATCGCATAGTATTGGGAATAGTAGATTGTCGTCTTCAAGAAAAACTTCTTAAAATGGATGATATAGAGATGGAAAAAATTATTATGGAATGCCGCATACATGAAAAACAAAAACAACAAATAAGAAAAGTTCAAGATTCAAATAAACAATTAGACGAACTTGAAGAAGATTCGGGTGAGATAGAAAATTTGGACTATATAAATAAACAGAAGAAAGGTAAACTAAGAAATTTCAAAAACAAAAAATCAAGTTATTCAAATGCAAAATGTACTAGACGTTTTAAATTTCATAAAAATAATAGTTGTCCAGCAATAGGAAAAATTTGTAACAAATGTAAAAAATTAAATCATTTTTCCATAGCTTGTAGATCAAATATTCATGTTAATACTCTAAATCAAAATGATAATTGTTCAAATTCAGATTGTGATTTTGCGTTAACTGACAGTATTAATTCACATAGTTTCAATGATGCTTGGTATCATGATATAATTGTAGAAAATCATAAAATTAAATTCAAATTAGATACGGGTTCCGATGCTTATATAATTCCAATATCTACTTTAAAGATTTTATGCAAAAATCCAAATTTAAAACCGACTAATACTACTTTACAAGCCTATAGTGGGCACAAAATACAGCCCTTAGGGGAAATAATACTCAAATGTGTTTCGAAAAATAATGCTTCAAAGGAATTATTTTTAATTGTTAATAATTGTTATAAACCAATTTTAAGTAGAGATACATGCGTAAAATTAAATTTAATAAAAAGAGTTTGTAATTTGGAAAATTATACAAAAAATGTATGTATGTGTCAAAATTGTCCAATGTTTTTTTATCTAAAATCTGGTTTAAATTGTATGTTAAATATTGTAATTCATCTTCACTATCTTTTAATATGTAGTGTTTTTGTTTTATAGATGAATTCAAAATTTTGTTCTGTATATTTTGAATATATTTTTCTACTTCTTTCTTGATTGTATGATTTGAATGTTCTTGAAATAGGTTGGAAATATTTTTTGTTGAATTTTTTATAAATTTTGGTATAATTCCTTCATTTCGGCATTTGATCAAAAATGTAATTGTAGCCTTGCATTTGATTATCTTTCTTCTTACTGTCTTGAATCTGTTTATTAACTGCTTATTACCCTCACATTTTTTGAAATATTGATAATTCATCGTGCTTAGCTTCTCTTTGTAAATAATTTTATTCTATTTTCTTCGACCTTTTTTATGATTTTTTATTAAGTAATTTTTAAGCTTGAGGTCACTTTTTGTTTTTTATAAAAGATTTTTTATTTCTATATATAATTAACTCGATATTTCGATTTCCTTTGGAAATCTTCTTCAGGAGTAATTTTAATATTATATGTGTAACAAATATTTTGATATAAGTTTGAAAGGGGTTGACAAAATTGAAAAATATGTTCTACAGAAAAATAATTTTAAATTTTCGATAATAACATTGAACAGTAAATAATTTTTACAGAAATATAGTAACATTATGAATAATAACATTTTGGAATGATAACATTTTTTAAATACATAAATTGTGTTAATTTCTCCTATTATTAATATTTATATTTTTGTTCAATAGGTGTCTGTAATTTTGAGCTAAGTTTTCTGTGTCTTTTTTAAAATTTATTCTTCTTTCTGATGGTACATTATTGGTATGTAACATTTCTAACATGTATCTTCGTTTTTTATAATTTTCTGTGTCCAATATAGATGTGTTATCAAAATCTGTGAAGATAGTGATAGTGAAGATGAATTACAATATTTAACATACAATTTAAACCAGATTTTAGATAAAAAAACATTGGACAATTTTTTAAAATATGAGGACATAATAGCCGAAAAATTAATGAAAAAAGAAAAACAGGTACATATGAAAAAGTTTAATTGTTGTGTTGATTTGCAAATGAAAGAATTAGGAATAACATTTAACAAAAGATGGTTTGTGAACAAAACAAACAAGGATATACCAGAAGATGTTAGGTGGATCTTATCATTAGGTGAAAAACACGCACTTCCCGAAAATAAAAAACATTTTCCAATGTTGAAAATTATATCCGAAGGAGAAGATTTTATAGAAACTATAGAGAATAAAGATGAAAGAGAAATTGCAAGGTCAAAATTTACAATGGTAATTGATAATCATTTAAACAAAGTTTCATTAAATAATAGAGATAGATTTACAATAAATAAAGTAAAAAATTGCCAAACATTTCTAAAGGAGAATAGAGATATAATGATTTTAAGAGCAGATAAAGGTAACACAACAGTAGCAATCAATAAAATAGATTACATATCTAGAATTGAAAACATTTTAAACGATGAGACTTTTCAAATTTTAAGAAAAGATCCAACAAACAGATTCCAAAAAATTAACAATAATTTAATAGATGAACTTTTTAAATTAAATATAATAACAGCAATAGAGAAAAATAAAATGAAGACTTCAATAGCTGTAGCTCCCAGGTTATATGGATTACCTAAAATACACAAAGAAAATTTTCCACTAAGACCAATTTGTTCATCAATAAATTCACCGTCACATAATCTATGTAAATATATTGTTAAAATCCTTAAAAATTTAACAGAAAATTCAAAATATAATGTTAATAATTCAATACAATTTAAAGATAAATTAAAAAATATTTCAATCAAAAATAATGAAAAATTAATATCACTTGATGTTGTTTCATTATTCCCAAGTATTCCAGTTGACCTAGCAATAAAAATTATAGAAGAAAATTGGAACAAAATTTCCGAATTTACTGATATTAATAAAAATTTATTCTTACGAATCATAAAATTCTGTATAGTTGACAATAGGTATTTCCAATATGATGGTAAAATATATACACAAGAAAAGGGACTTCCAATGGGTTCACCGGCATCTCCAATAATAGCAGATATTGTAATGGAAAAATTATTAGACACATGTATTGAAAAATTATCAATTAAACCAAAAATACTAACAAAATATGTAGATGACTTATTTTGTATAATATCGTAATTTTATTATCTACATTCAACTCATTTGATCAGAATATAAAATTTACCATTGAAAAAGAATTAAATTCTTCAATTTCATATTTAGATATATTAGTTACAAGAAGGGGAAACAATTTAGTATTTGATTGGTATAAGAAACCAACTTCATCTGGAAGAATTTTAAATTATTTCTCAAAACACCCAAAAAGAATTATCATAAACACTGCTAAAAATCTTATAGATAGAATATTGACAATTAGTGACATTAGATTTCATAAGAAAAATAAAGAAATAATTAGAAATATATTAAAAGATAATAGTTTTCCTAATGAACTCATTTGCGGATTAATAAAACAATTTAACACAAGAAAATCCTATATTAATAATGGAATTTCAGAACCAAAAATTTATAAGTCAATATCATATATACCTGGATTTTCAGAAAGAATAGAACATTTAAACATATATAACAAAACAACATACAAAATGGCACATAAGGTGAATAATAATGTAGGAAGATTATTCACAAAAACTAAAGATAGATTAAAAAAGACAGATATGTATGTCAAATTTAGTATATAAAATTTCTTGTGGTGGTAATAGTAACGAGCAATGTAACAAAATATATATAGGAACAACAGGGACAAAACTTAAAACTAGATTAGCAGGACACAGACATGACCAGAAATATAGAAATTATAATTCAACACAAAAAACAGCTTTATCAACCCATTGTAGAGATTTTAACCACTATCCAGATTTTGATAACACATCTATATTGGACACAGAAAATTATAAAAAACGAAGATACATGTTAGAAATGTTACATATCAATAATGTACCATCAGAAAGAAGAATAAATTTTAAAAAAGACACAGAAAACTTAGCTCAAAATTACAGACACCTATTGAACAAAAATATAAATATTAATAATAGGAGAAATTAACACAATTTATGTATTTAAAAAATGTTATCATTCCAAAATGTTATTATTCATAATGTTACTATATTTCTGTAAAAATTATTTACTGTTCAATGTTATTATCGAAAATTTAAAATTATTTTTCTGTAGAACATATTTTTCAATTTTGTCAACCCCTTTCAAACTTATATCAAAATATTTGTTACACATATAATATTAAAATTACTCCTGAAGAAGATTTCCAAAGGAAATCGAAATATCGAGTTAATTATATATAGAAATAAAAAATCTTTTATAAAAACAAAAAGTGACCTCAAGCTTAAAAATTACTTAATAAAAAATCATAAAAAGGTCGAAGAAAATAGAATAAAAAAATTTGAAAAAGATATTGAAATTGATATAAATACTGTTCCCATTGCTCATCCACCTAGAAGAGTTCCAATGAAAAATAAAAACAAATTACAGGAAAAATTAAATGAATTAGTTAGAATGGAAATAATAGAAAAAAAAACAGATAAACCACAGGCATGGGTTAGTAATTTAATTATTCGAGAAAAAAATTATGGAAGCCTACGTTTATGTTTGGACCCAAGGGAACTTAATAAATATATAATTTCAAACCATTACTTAATACCAACTTTTGTGCCAATTTAGTGGAATATGCATACTTTTCAGTTTTTGATTTAAAAGATGGATTTTGGCATGTACCTCTAACAAAGAAAGCAAGTGATTTGGTTTCATTTAATACACCATTTGGATGTTATAAATTCAAAAGATTACCTTTTGGATTACTAACGGCATCTGAAGTATTTCAAAGATATAATTTTGATACTTTTGGAAATCTACCAGGTGTAAATATCTATATAGATGATATAATTATAGGTGGAAAGACTATTGAAGAACATGATAAAAATGTTTAAATATTTTTAGATAAAGCTAGAGAGAAAAATATAAAATTAAATAAAAAGAAAATACAATTTCAAGTGCAAGAAGTAATTTTTTTAGGACATATCATTTCAAATAAAGGTATAAAACCAGATGAAAAACGAATAGAATCGATATTAACATTGCATTTTCCAAAAGACAAAACTATTCTTCAATCGTTTTTAGGTCTTGTAAATTATTTAAGAAAATGTATACCTAATTTAGCTGACGCCACATCTCCATTGAGAGAATTATTAAAAACAAAGTAACGACTATATGATATTACCTAGTCATGAAGAATGTTTTAAAAGATTTAAAAATATGGTATCAAATTATGTTATTTTAACACCTTTTAATCAAAAAGAGAATGTACTTATACATACTGATGCTTCCAAAGATGGAATAGGGTGCTGTTTATTCTAAAATGAAAAAATAATATCTTTTGCTTCAAGATCCTTATCTAATGCAGGCTCAAATTGAAAAGGAATTTTTGGCAATAGTATTTGCGTGTAAAAAATTTCATCAGTTTATATATGGAAAAGAAAGTTATTATTGTTTCTGACCATAAACCTTTAGAAAATATTTTTGAAAAGGATATTAATAAAGTAGGATCTTCTAGACTACAGAGGTTAAGATTAAAAACATTCCCATACAATGTAGAAGTTATATATAAACCTGGTAAAAGTATAGTAGCTGCAGATTATTTTTCAAGAAATTATATTGATACTGCTGATGAGAAACATGAGGAAGGTGTAACAGAAATGATACATACTGTTAATGTAGCTGATAAAACTATTGAAAAGATAGGAAATGAAAGTGAAAAAGATGAAAAACTAAAATTGATAAGAAAATGTTATTTTGAAGGGTGGCCAGAAAAGAGTAAAATACCAGATTATGTAAAATGGTTTTATAATAAAAGAAATGATATAACAATAGAAAACAAATTAATATTATATAATGATCGTATTATAATACCAAATAGTTTGCAAAGAGAAATTTTGGATAAATTGCATGAAAGTCATATGGGTATTTCAAAAAGTAGGAAGAGAGCAGCTGAGTTATTTTACTGGATGAATATGAATCAGGATATTGAAAATTATATTCTTAGATGTGGAAAATGTCAAGAAATTGGCCCATCTAATGCAAGAGAACCAATTATTCCTCATGATATTCTAAATTTACCTTTTGTTAAAATTGGGTGTGATATTTTGTAATATTCCGGAAAGAATTATTTAGTGGTTGTTGATTACTACAGTAAGTGGTTAGAGCTAATTTATTTAAAATCGAAAACTTCATCTGATATTATTCGTGCTTGGATAGAGATATTTTCAAGATATGGAATACCAAAAGTTATTGTTGCAGATAATATGCCTTTTGCTTCATATGAGTGTTTAGAATTTTCTAACAGGTGGAATTTTAAAATAATTACTAGTAGCCCAAATTATCCTAGAAGTAACGGAATGACAGAACGAACTGTAGGAATAGCTAAAAATATTTTAAAAAAATGTAGTACAAATATATAATATGCAAATATATATAATGCGTTATTAGAATATCGAAATACACCCTTCAAAGATCTAAGTTATTCACATGCACAATTATTACTTCATAGACGGTTAAGAACTAAAATTCCAATTACGGAAAAATTATTGCAAATGAATTCATTATGTATTGATAATAAAATGATTAGGGAGGAAATGAATAGAAAGCAGAATAATTTTGTGAAGTATTACAATCGAAATACAAATGAAAGAAAGGAATTTAAGATTGATGAAAATGTATATTTTAAAATTGATATGTGGGTACCTGGAATTATAATTGCTTACCATAATACACCTAGATCTGATACAGTGAAAAGCATAATTGATGGAAAAACTTATCGAAGAAACTCTTTTCATATTAAAATAAGATACTCGAGTAGAACTAACACAAGTGATAATACTCTCAATTTACGCAGAAGTAGTCGTACTAAAAAAACTAACTAATTTTTATAAACCTGTGTAATAATTTTATTTTATAATTATTTTCTTTTTTATTTATTAATCTTAACAAGATGTTGTATTATTAAAATTACTTTGTTTTTGTTAACTTGTAATTTTATAATCTTATTGCCTTTGAAATTTATTTTTATTTTGTTAAATGTGAAAATAAAAATAATTGATTCAATCTATAATAAAAATACAAAGACTTTACATTTCCCAATTAATTCCACGAATAAACTATTGAAATTGCCCTACAAATATATAAAAACATACTACACTAGTTTGACTTTGAACCACTTAAAATAAAAATTACAAATATATAAAAACATACTACACTAGTTTGACTTTGAACCACTTAAAATAAAAATTACTAATTTAAAAATTGGTCTTTCTCTATTAGTAGCAATTTTTAACAAAAGAGTATTAACAACCATCATCATTATCCTGGCTTATAAAGAAAAAATATTTTAAAAAACTTTGATTAAATTTAAAATTAAACTTAAAATTTTTCTTTTTTTTCAGCCTCACATATTCAACACATCAACATTTGGTGGTTTTAACAGAACAATCTCATATACAAGTTTGGGAAACTAAAGGACTGTGTGGCAATTCACCCAAATTCCCACAAATTGCTTATAAATGAACTTAAAAGAACAACAAATATCATTTTTGAAAACTAACGATCAATTACGAAACATAATATAATTATATTTAATCATCATTTACACTAATCTAAATTTTACTAAGCAATCATTATATATTAGGGATGGATCGTAGCTACTCGTTAAAATACTTTATTTAGTTTTAAAATAAAATGAAAGTAAGTTAACGTTTTAAAAGAAAACAAAATATGTAAATAAATTGAAAATTTATTTTTTGATGAATTGAAAAAAATGTAAATTTGAAACAAATTAAAAAATACATATGTATTAGGATAGGACATAATTAAAAATAAAATACAAAGATATAGGCCCCAATTATCGTTCAGAACACTAAAATGTTGTGTTGTCTCGACTTCAACCCAACAGTTTACAACAAATGGTGTTGTGAACGGTAATCGGGGCCATAGATATGTAACACTATAAAATTACTATATTATACAATTTAATAACTCTTAAATTAAAAAACGAAGATAAACTTCAAGAGCACTTTTGTCAGAGAAGAAACAATTATTATTTTTATAGCAAAGTAAACTAATGTTAGGCCTTCCATGGAGGCTTTGAATGAGAATATCGTTTAGCCGATTTTTCCATTTTATCTTTACATTCCTTAGCTTTTGAGGTCAATGCTAAAATTTCATCTAATTTATCGAAATCTGTGGGAGATTTTGAAAGCAACTAGAGAAGAGAAAAAGGCTGTAAAAAATATTACATTATTATATTGTAATTAAAATAACTTACCAATTCAATGTAGGCTTGTAACTTATCCATTGGTGACGTTTCCTGTTTATGCATTAAATTTAAATTGTTTTCCTTTTTACTTGATTTTGGTGTTTCAAATTCCTGCTGTTGATTCATATGCTGGGTATGATAAATGGCTTTACTGTTCGTTTCATTAGTGTCAGGCGAAGGAGATTCGTAATCGGTTTCATTGTGTGTTGAACGTCTAATATTGTGAGGAGATGTTAGAATTTCCAACGCCTTTTGCCATTGTGTTTCCATAACATTGTGTAATTTTTCGGCAATATCTGCCCGTTTCGATTTGTATATGTTAAGTTTCATTTCCATGTTATCAATTTTTTTCGAAGCGTTTGCCAACTGTATACGATACAATTCGACCTCTTCGTTGTGTTTTTCCTGTAATAAATTTAATTCTAATTCGTTTTTCTCGTTTATTAACTCCAATTGTTTGACAGCCCGTTCAGCTATCAGACGTTCACGTTCTCGTGCTTCAGATTTAAGTGTTTCTTCGGTCTTGTCTAATTGTTCTTGAAATTCTTTAAGTTTGTGAGCCACCACATTTTCCAGCTGTTGTTGGTAATGAGATTTTAAAGTTTTTTGTTGCACATCCAATTTTTTTCTTAAAGTGCTCTGAAAAAAATAATTTCAAATCTCATTTACACCTGATCTAAATTTAGTCAAAATTAGATTTAATAAAATACTGTTCTTGAAAAGCACCTTTAGCTGTCATAACCAAGCTTAAGTGAAACTGTGGGTTTTTAGCTTTGACACTAGTTTCGACGAAATGTTCGAGATTACTCTTGTTTTTTGATTTTAAAATATTTGAAATTTGAATAAATTTTTGGAAATAAATATCGATTTTTTATTTCAGCTCAGAAATAAAAAAAATCTTAAATAATTTTTTTCTTCACAAAGTAAAATAATAATCATGGTGCAACTATACAAGGTGAGTGCAAATCGACAACAAATATAACACAAAACAGAAACAACAGGCATTTTGTTTGTGTAAAATAATGTACTACTGTCAAAAATACTTGAAAAAGTATTACTTTTTACATAAGTAAATTGTAAACAAAGTCAGTCAACTGGGCTACTGTACTCACCTTGTATAGTTGCACCATGATAATAATATTTAAGATTTGCACAATTTCTAAAATTTGAACTTAAATTCGGAATGGCAATTGTTGTTGAGAACCAGCTTTTCCTTGCATAATGACAAAGTTAATTTCGAACTGTTCAAACTGTGTCCACACTCTGGTATATTATACCTTCAATAAAGTGTATTGGACCATGATCTTCAATAGCTTTCCGCAACACGAAAAGCTTAGTATGTAGTGTCATTTTCAGACTATTATTCCATTCAAATTAACTGTATGGAGCACGCTTTCTTTTTGGAGTATTTTGCGCTATTTCTGCTGGTTTGATGCATACAGAAAATTACATGCTCTTATATTTCTTTCTTCAGCTATAGTTAACATTAGTGTGGGCTTCTTTGGGCGTTTTGTTTGTTTGTTTTGAATCCTTGTAGCATTTTGAAATATATTGGGACGGTAGAACAAATTTTAACTCTTCATTTGCTCATTTCTCAGCTACTTATGAAACAAATTACAACTTACCTCATTTTCTGTTAGATGTGCTAAAGATTCCTGCAATGATTTTCTTTGTGTATCTAAATTATCAGCTCTAGTTTTTTGTTTTTGGTGATATTCTTGCAACATATCTTTTTGGTGTCTCAATGTACTGTTTTCCTTCTCCAATTCATCGCAGCGAAGTTTCGTCTAAACAAATGAAACATTAGTAATTATTTACTTGGAAAATTATATTTAAAAAAAAATGCCTAACCTTTTCATATAAATGTTCGGACTTTGCATACCTATCCCGTAATTTATGTAATTCATTTATAGCCAATTCCTCGGATCTTTTGCAAGCATGTGCTTTGATTTCTAAATCTTCTATTTTTTGCTTATATTGACTACAATGTTCATTTGTTTTCCTTTAAAATAAATTGAAATTATGATTTTGCAATTATTATTTAATAAAAATTAATACCAACCTTGAACAATTTGACAGTTCTTGTTCTAGCTTTTCGTTTTTATCTTGAAATTTACTTGCTAAACTAACCGCTTGCGCTAATTCCTTTTGTATTGTTTCCAGTTTGTCATCATAGTGTTTGCGCTGTTGTTCAGAGTCGATGAAAGTTTTACGCATTTGCTGTAATTCTTGAGTTAAGCTGTTGAAAAAAATGTATATACAAACTGTTTGAAGGAAGCGAAATTAATTTTTAGTGTGTATGCATTAAAATGAGCCCAAAATAGGTTGTGTATGGAAACAAAACAAGATCTACAGTCCAGTTAAATTTTAAATAATTTATTTGCTGTTAATAACTCTTTTTCTATATACATACATATTTCCGTTCTTTGTAAAGACGTATGAACTTCCTACTTGGCTATGTCTAACAGCAGGATGGTCAAAAAAATAAGTTTTCCAGGGACATAACTTCTAAACTTATTCAGCAGAATTTTTAAAAATGTATAATAGGTGTATTGGTAATCTTGATTTAAGTCAAATTTTTAGATTTTTAAATTTATTTTCAATTACCTTTTATTTTCAATTTGAGCATTATTTAGTGCATTATCTTTCGTTCGATCAACTTCTATGGCAACTGACAGTCTCTGCTGATATTCGAGTAAGCGTGCTTGTAATTGTCTTATAGTTTTCTCCAAATGTTGTCTTCGCAATTGTTCTTCTTTCAGATTTGTATGTGAGGACATCGCTTTGGCAGTAACTTGTCCACTTTTGCCCCAAATTTCACTTAAACTTATTAGATTATTGTCAGCTTTAGACATTTGGTAACAACTAGGCGATTTTTCAGGGGGCAAAGTATGCATTGTGGTGGGTAAAGAATTTGCCTGTGTTTGGCGATGTTCGCAGAGATCTGAAAATGCATTTTGTTGTAATTGCAGTTCCAAACGATAGTCATCACTATGACGTTGTTGCCAATAGTTTTCATTGTTCTGAACACCATCATTTAATAGAAAATTTTCGATTTCTAATAAAACTCCATCTTCTTTATTCCGGTTATTTATCTCTTTTGTGGGTGGTTGTTCTTTAAACGATGTGTTTAAGTTTTTAGGTGTAGAATGAACCAAACCAACTTGATCTCTATTTGCTTTGCTATGTCCAAATTGGGTTCTTACCGTATTTGTTGAAATACTGGATATGTCCGAGGGATTGTTGCCATAAGTCATATCCTCTTTTTCTATATTGTGTAGTCTAGCATTGATATGATTCAGTTCAGTTTTTCTGGTGGGTGGTAGAAATTGATATGTCGCTGTCGACGCCACCGGAGGTGGCATAACCAAAGCATCGTAATTTTTGCAACCAGCCAAATCCATGACCTGGAATTCCCTTGTTAAATCTCTTCTTGTTAATTTCTGCTGATAATGGCTTTCAAGCAAGTTCAGTTCTTGTAAACTAGTAAATTGTCTTCTCTGTAAGACTTTCAAATCGTCATACAAAAGTTTTTCCTCAGCATTGGTCAAATAATAATTGGGTGGTATCAGGAGAAGTATATCAGTATCATCGGAATCACTCATTACCATTTATTACCATAATACCGCACTATTTCAACATGTTAAACTAAATTTTTAATTTTTGTTGCAAAAAAAAACACAATCAAAACAACTTTAATTCGAATTCAAATCCACGCAGCAGCTGCACTACAAACAAAAGAGAAGAAAACAAACGATAAAAATGTGCATTAGAACCAGTGTGACCATTTTAGCATTTTTAGGGCTAAATTTAACTTTTTTTTTTTTTTTTTATTTAGCTGCAAAATTTTAGTTTAGCACTTGGAATTTTATTTAGCATATCTTAATAATCAGCCTTATTATGAGTGTCGTTTTCTTTTAACAACAACGACTCTTTCGTAATAAATTAAAGATAAAATTTCTCTAAACACAAATTTGTATTTGAAAAAGATGTTACCATATTAGTACAACTTGCCAACTTCTTTTATAAATTTAATTTCACAAAAATAAGCCTTCATATATATTTTATAAAAATAAATAAAAAAAAAAACATATTTCACAACTATAATAAACAGTATTTTTATTAAATGTCCGACACCATTATAATTAATAAACTATTAAAAACATCAGATAATGCTGGTGACAACAAAAGCTATATATATTTGCAAACAAATTGGAATGATGAAGATATCTGTGTTAAAATTTTAGATTCTGAAAGTGGAAAATCTTACCAGGGTATTGTAACTGTCACGGCTATGAAGGAAAATGCTTCCGATTTAGATATACCCTACAATGATTATTGCGAAGAAATACGCTCTGCTTTATCTACTTATATAGCATTACCTGGATTCTATTACAAGCTGGAACCTGAAACAAAAGTTCTAAAAGTCTGGAAGTCACAACCTGAATCGATACCGATATTATATTTAGATATTGATATTAAAGAAGCTAGGAGCAGCAATGAGCTATTAGATTCAGCTATACAGTTATTACAGCAACAAGACAAATCGCTAACAGATCGTGCACAAAAGGCTCACAAATTCGATGAGCATTCTCGGGAACTTTTGGAAGACTATCGGTTGTGTGTAGAGGAGAAAAACGAATTGGAAAGAAAATTGTTAAAGAAAGTGGCAGTATTGTTAAACGCGAAGAAGGAACGGATAGCTCAACTAGAGAAACGTTTAAAAAAATACGAAGATATAGAAGATAATAATGATTCAGAGGAAAATAAGCCGCAAACTAGCAAAAAAAGAAGACTTGTTGTTAGGGATAGTGAGAGCGACGATGATGATGAATACATGGCGGAAACGCAGCCGTTGACTCTACCTGACGAGATTTTTAATAATGATGGTGATTGTTGAAGTTATTGATTGCACATACAATGTTTCCTAGTAAATCGCATAGACATTTTTTTAAAAAGATTTTATAAATTGTTATTAAATTATATGTATGCAGGGTTTAAAAATGCTTAACTATTTTCAAGCACTACGTATGTGCTTAACTTTAACTAGTAGAAAATACACAAGCAAAAGCAGAGCACAAAATCAAAAACCAAAAATAAAACTATTGACTGTAGCTTTACCATGTGGTTTTATTTGCTGACACAGTCAGCCACAGCAATTCACTTTAAAAAATTTGCTGCTGCTTAAAACTTAGTTTTTGAATTTTTCTTTTATGCTTTTGCTGAGCTAAAAACTGAACGTTTGCTGTGCTGAAACTAAGCAAGTCTTATTTTCAGCATAAGCATAAAAGAAAAATTCAAAAACTAAGTTTTAAGCAGCAGCAAATTTTTTAAAGTGAATTGCCGTGGCTGACTGTGTCAGCAAATAAAATCACAGTAAAGCTACAGTCAATAGTTGTATTTTTGGTTGGCTTGCGCTGCGCTGTTGCTTGCTCACTAACAAAGTTTTTAGTGTAAGCTAAGCAGAAATTTGTGTGCTTTTGCTAATTCATAATCAGCAAATTCAACGCTGTATGTATGTATTACATATTTAATAAGATATAATTTCATTTAAATTTTTAATAAAGTATTGGATATTTAAATGAAATCCATTTTTATTTATTTATAATGGGTGCACTAATAGTTTTTATCGTTGTAACTGTAAGCATTAACACACAAATTTTAATAGGTAGGTATAATTTAATTATTTTTTTTAACACCAAGCATTTTGATAACTTCGTTCTTGTACTTATTTAAATTGTATTCATTTTCTCCTTCATTTATCAATTGCTCAACACTTTGAACGAATCCTTCACTGGCTTGTAATTTATCACCAATCTCTCCCGAGACCTTTCCCCAATTGAGTATTGACTCAACGGAATCCTTTGATTTGTTACGTTCATATTTGTAGTGCTCCATATCAGCTTCTGACTTAGTGCTTTCCCAAGGTTCGGTAACAAAAGATTCGTGATAACAAGCAGTTAACAAATACATAGCGTATTCATAGTTCTGCTTACGCAAAGGACAACGATCTGCCACGATTGTTAAGACATCAGTTTCACGGTTATAACGATCACCAACTAAACGCAAAAATTTATCTTTGGCATGGTCATCAAATTGTAGTTCGGACAGTTTGATAGAAAGTGTAACAACTCGAGCTTCGGGATTACGAATAGTTGGTATGGCTTGACAATAATCAGTACTAACAACATCCACTGGGAAATGACGTTTCCATTTTTTTTCAGTTTCCAAACCTTTAGGCCAAGGTGTACAGAACTTTTTCAAAGCCTCACATTGTTGTTTAATGGCCGGTGGTGTCAAATGAAGGAAGTTAGGTATTTTAACCAATTCAGCGTTGGCATATTTGGAAGGCGGTGCGGCACCCTTTTCTGTAAAACCTTGGCGTATAGGTAACGGCACCGAGGCCGGATGGAATGAACGAGGTCCCGGCCACACAGCAGTCCAATCTTGATCTGTAGCCATTTTTAACGTACGTGGTGGCATAACATCGGGTTTCTTATATTCCCTTCTCTTGAATTGACGCTGCTGAGTGGCACGCAAATTAAGAACACGAAATTCTAAAGAAAAAAATATTTTTTTTCAGCATTTACTTTAAGTATTTGCAATTTAACTAACCTTCACCATCATTGCCGGCCGGGGATGTTTGTGTACTTAATAGTCGTAGTTGCTTGGAACCTTTTCCATTGCGTAAGTTACGCTCCAATAATCGAGTTAAAGAAGCCATTTTGACAATCTACTATATTTTCTGTGATTTTTTGTACAATTCTTCGATTCTATAAAAATGGTATATACCTATATGTATGTATATATGTATATTCTTCTATTTTACTCGCATGTCATTACATATTACGAAAACACCATGGTGCAAATATACAAGGTGAGTACAAATCGACAACAAATACAACAGAAACAACAGGCATTTTGTTTGTGTAAAATTATGTACTACTGTCAAAAATACCAATAACAGGGTCGCTAGTTAACGATATCTGTCAAAAAGAGTGTAGTGTTTTCCATGGTGTACATATACAAGGTGAGTGCAGTAGCCCAGCTGCCTGACTTTGGGTACAATTTACTTATGTCAAAAATAATACTTTTTCAAGTATTTTTGACAGTAGTACATTATTTTACACAAACAAAATGCCTGTTGTTTCTGTTTTGTGTTGTATTTGTTGTCGATTTGCACTCACCTTGTATAGTTGCACCATGTACATACATACATATGTATATTAAATTGATCAAAATCATTACTGCATTGTAGTATTAAAATGTAAAAAATATCAACAGAATTCATTAGTTTGTTGGTTTTCTCTTGACAAAAGTAGAAATTCCAAAACCATTTTTTAGGAGCGTTCAAAAACCGACAAGTATTCAAGGTATATAAATTTGACTGTTACGGGTCGAATTAATAAAAGAGTAGGAGGATGACCACTTTTCTTTACCTTGTAGAAGTAAAAGTCTCAACTTTAAAAAGGTCCCTGAAGTTAATTTTTAAAAACTTACACACAAGATCTGAAACAAGGCCATGATCACTTAATCGAAGATTAAAAATTACGCTACATTTTTAATTCAATTCTCCTAATAATTCTCTCAAGACGATCCAAATTGCCACCCAAGGTTCCAGAATAAACTTCAAGACAATAGTTAAGTTTTACAGAAAAGAATGCTCTATAGTTATAAGGAGCCGGAATATATTCAGATATACCCCTAACATTTAAAAAAATAATGTACATACATATGTACTTAAGTATATCAAGGCGAATTTATGCAGCTTACTGCCGAAATCAGGCGAATTGGAGCAAATATGTACATTCATTTATTTTATTTGAATTACATGTATTTTATTAAATAAATAAAGACGTGTTAATTTAAGGCGACCAGCTTTTGGAAAAGAAAAAAGATGACATTAAGAAAAATAGTTAATAATTTATTTGAATTCAATGTTTACATTTCTTTACATATATGTAGTTACCATTTACTATTTTGAAAAGCGAAAGTTCAGTCAGTAAGAGTATGAACAGAACAAGCACGACACGACGTTTGTGAAGTAAAATTTGTTTTATTTGTTAAAGGTGGCGATTCTCATTATACTTAGAAACAGTGCCGTTCTTGTTCTGTTCATACTCTTAGCTCAATAAAAAAAAAATATTGATCATGCATTTAAAATTAAAGATGACTGAGTATGCAAAAGATGACAGCGAGTTAAAATAGATGATTGTCCTCCAAAATAGAGGACGTATGGTCACCTTAGTTAATTTAAAAATAAACATTTGCAATGTATAAAAATTAATGCAATTAATTTGCTAGTTTGACGTTCTAGAGGTAAATATTGGTCCCTTAACAATTTTGCTTATATTTATTGTACCATGTGTTAACTAAAAAGTTATTTACTTACATATGTACATACATATGAATGAATGTAGTTTTACCAAACGGTACCAGCACATTTTATCATCTACATACCTATATTAAAATTTTTAAGTGATTAAAATAATATACAAGTATTTTGCAATTGTTGTAAGTTATTGTCAGTGTTATTGAGAATATACCTATAAGTATTTAATTTATTTACGAACAGTATGTACGGCTATGTTAAATATTGCATGCACTTATTGCAGTATGCTATACGAATAAATTGTTTTTACGCTACATTAAAAATGCTATACATATTAATTGTATTAACGAATTTGTTACATACACTACCAGTTTCAGTTTTTATAGAAAATGTGCTGTATTAAATTATTTTTTTTTATATAGAAAATATTGTGTATAACACTATTTTGCGTCTATCATTATTATACCCTACACCACCATAGTGGGGAGGGTATATTGGATTTGTGCTGATGTTTGTAACGCCCAGAAATATTGGTCCAACACCCACCTTAAAGTATACCGATCGACTCAGGTCACAATTTGAAGATATTTCGATAAAATTTGATACGTGAAATTTTTTCGGCCCAAGGACGGATGGGATTGAAACTGGTGAAAATCGGTCTATTATTTCACCTGGCCCCCATACAAATGTCCTCCCGAAATTGGGGTTTAAAGATCATAAATGTTTGAATTATGCAAATATCCAAACAAATTTCACGACAAATAAGTGGTAAATGAAGCCAAATTAGCTCTACAAATTTTGTGAGGATCGGTCCATAAATACTCGTAGCTCCCATATAAGGCCCACTTCAAAAAATCACTTTAAAGTGAATAACTCTCTTAAAAATGTTGGTATCCCAATAATATTGAACGCAAATATATTCCATATACTATATATACGAATAATAGGTACAATTTTATGATGATCGGTCCATAATTAGTCATAGCTGTATAAGTTTTATATATACAGAAATGATGACACCTAATTTTTTTTTAACACAAAATTTTTGAATGATACATAATAGGTTATAGCGCCCATTTCTGAAAAAATGTATACATATACTAGGTGTAGGGTATTATATGGTCGGGCTTGACCAATTATACTTTTTTACCTGTTTTTTTTATAAAACTGCATATAACGCTATTTTTTTAGATAACTTTGCTATATTCATTACTTTTTTACTATATGCATATGCACATACCTGCCATAATAAGAGTTTAAAAACACCCCTATATCTGAGAAAGGAAACCACAAACAATTTACATTCTTATCTGCGTATTAATTTTATTTATAAATTTCTTTGTATATATGTATGTATGTACACATTATTCACTTACTCAGAGATAAGAAACATTGACAACAAGTGTTTACGCTAAGATCTGTTGTAGTGGTTGCAAGTCATTCATAGAACAAGTACGTACAATAATACAGAAATGTCTTTAACTAGTTGCAGTGATGATACTAAAAGACGTGTATTATCCATACAAAGCCATGTAGTACATGGCTATGTGGGCAACAAAAGTGCAACATTCCCTTTACAGGTAACTAATGATTGGAAAAAATTGTTTGATTTATTTCATATTTACACTGAAATATTTTAATTAAAGGTTTTAGGCTTTGAGGTCGATGCAATTAATTCTGTACAGTTTTCCAATCATACTGGCTATAAAGTAGTTAAGGGACAAGTGCTGCAAGAAAAAGAACTAGGTAAGTTTTTCTAAAAAATAACCATATATAATTTCTGATCTTTACTTCTTTTGTGTTTATATAGGTGACCTTTTTCAAGGTCTAGATAGCAATGATCTTTTAAAATGTTACTCACATTTATTAACTGGCTATATTGGAAATGCTTCGTTTCTAAGACAAGTATCAAAAATTGTCACAAAATTAAGAGCTACTGAACCTAATTTAATATACGGTAAAAATGTTTTGCTATAGTTGTTATGTTTAATTCTTATACTACTATAATTTACGCAATAGTCTGCGATCCAGTTATGGGCGACAATGGAGAAATGTATGTACCCAGAGATTTACTGCCTATTTATCGTGAAGAAATAATACCTCTGGCTGATATTATAACACCAAATCAATATGAAGTTGAACTGTTAACTGAAATGAAGATAACAAATGAAGCCGATATATGGAATGCAGTGCAATGGTTCCACGACAGAGGCATTGATACCGTGGTCATTTCTAGCAGTGATTTAGGCAAAGATGGCGAACTTCGTGCTTTTCTCAGTAAACGTAATGGCTCTCGCTACGCACTAAATATTCCAAAGCAGGGCACAAATATATCTTTTACTGGCACTGGGGATTTGTTTGCATCACTCTTTTTGGCTCACAGTCATCAGACAACGAATTTTGGTTTGGCTTTTGAGCGAACCATCGCTTCATTACAAGCTGTCATTAAGCGCACTATTGACACAATGCCAGCAGAAGTTCGTGATGGCAGACGCAAAGTAACTTCATATGAACGTGAATTAAAATTGATACAAAGTAAAAACGAATTGGAAAATCCCCAAATAGTTTTACATGCTGAACAAATTAATTAAGATTTAAAGCATTTTATAAAAATATTAACACTGCTGAATATTATGTTTTATCTTCTTATCAAAAACATAGGACAATAAATAGGTGGCTATATCATTTATATGATAACATATAAATGATACTAACACAATCAAACAATAAATTAAAAAAATATCGTAGCTATTTGTTATATAAATTATGACCTTTTCAAGTTTATCAGAAGTTTTAATTAACATAACCATTTTTTATACAAAAAAACGTCTGTTATACTCGGTTGCAACGAACGAATCGTCGGTTTAAAGGAACTACTTTTTTGGTCCCAAGGATACAATTTCATACATTTTTTGTTAATATTTCAAGAAATATTTAAAAAGATACTTAAAATAATTTGAAATAATCAAGTCATTTGTTGCCAATAATTATAGAATATAGAATTGTATTACTTCTTTGGTCCTACATAATATCACCCCTTTAGGAACGATTTCACTTTTTGACTTTATTTAAAATATTCTACCACGAACTTTAAATTGTGTAGGACAAACGCATACTATTTTATTTTGTGTTTAAAATTTTATATTTTACTTTCACAAGTGTTTAACAATATGGAACTTCTTGCTATTTTTATGTTACTCATATTCATAATAAATACCTTTGAAAATTAGTGAACCTTACATTCAATATTTACTTAAATTGTCTCATAAATACCCACAAAAGTGACGTGACAGCTTGTCTGTCAAAAATTACTTAAATGAAAAATTTCCAAAGGTATATAAGAGCGTATTATATTTAATTAAGCATTTAAGTGCAAAAATATTCAACTTACAACATGTATTTCATACTAATAACTCAACTGCTGATGAAAGGTCTGGCTATTGGAGCTGAAGAACTTCATGAGGTTGATAAGAATGCGGATAATCATAGCAAGTTTTTACCATATACATTAAAAACAGATGTAAACAAGGAGGCCAATCAAAAGGACAAACAAACACCTAGTCTGTACGAAGAAAAAACTGAAGTAATTCAACCACCGCAGAATAATAACTGGAAAAGGCTACCATCATTACTATCTACGCGACCCACTTTCAATAAACCAGATGTTGGTTATTTATGCAAGACTCCAAATTCACAAAGTCAACATCCTCAACACTCGGCTTCATTATTTGGATCTTTTAACTTTTTCCTAGCTCAAACTGCATTTTTATTGATACATTTAGCAATTTTGTCATACATTTTATTTGGTAGCGCAACATTGATTCACCGTTTACTGTCTTTGCCAACGCCAACCGTTAATACAATAGAAGAATTTTATAAAAGTGACTTTTAAAAAAGCAATTTCGTTTATAAAATAAAATTAAACATATTTTTGTTAAAAGAATTACATATATATATTTATATTATAAAATACATGTTTAAAATTATAAAATACATGCCTGCATTCTAGTTATAACTATTTTTTTACTCTAAATGAAGCAGCTCTATTTATTCTGACAATAGGAGCATCAGTTCCATCGTTAGCAAAGCGCTTTGCTTGACGTTGTTTAACTAGGCTGGATGCAGCTGTATTAAGAACTTTAAAATATATAAAAAAATAATTATTAATATCTTTTTTGTATTATACAATAGATTTTCTTTACCTTTAGTAACGACTGTGCGAGGACTTTTTCTTACACGATTCGGACTGAATTTTTTGTTTTCTTTTTGAAGACCATTTGCAACTGTCCTAAGAGTATTAGGTGTAAATTTCTTAGACTTTAAAAGAACTAAAAAGAAAAATTTATACATATAATCAATTAAAAATGTAATAATTACAATTTAGTTGTACAACTTACCATTTTTCAATTGATCTGCATTAGAAGATGTCTTGACCATTTGATCTGATAATATATTGGAAACCATATTTGATTTTGTCGTCGTTAAAAATTTACTATTATTTGTGTTGGTTTTAGTTTTCGCCAACAATGAAGACGACGTAGAAGGGCCCACGTGAAATGTGTCATTGCTATTAGTATCGATATCACTTAAAATATGAGTTTCATTAAGATTTCGTGCTTTTTTTGCAGGCATTTTAAATGTCGAATGCATATATTCATTACCACCGCCATCATCATCTGTACTAGAACCATTAACATCATCTAAATCATCCAAATCATATTCCTCCAAACGCAACCGTTTGCTGCATGTTCCTTTATTCTCCATATTAATGTCCTCTGTGGGCAATTGATCAATATCTTCGTCGCTTGATGTTGCCCCTATACCATTTATTGAGTTATCCTCAACATCTAGGTCATTGGAATTAGTTGTATTACTAAGATGACGCTCCAATAGTTCGTAGTGGTACCTTTGCTGTTTATTTAGATTACCATTCTTAATAACTTCACTCGCTAATTTAAAAGTTTTTTGTAGCCAAGTTGCGTTCGCGTTCAATTCAAAGTCTATTGCAATGATGTGTTTATTAATTAAAGACTTTTTTGAACTTTGTATTTCGGAATTCTTAAGTTTTAAATAAATTTGGAGAAAATTTGCATATTTAGAAGATTTTATTTCGGCTTTTATCTTCTCCAAATTCATGTATACACCGCAGAGTTTTTGGCGCCAGCAAGGAATGTCCGCTGATAGTTTATCAATTTGATTACTTATATGACACACAGACGAAGTGTAGCTGGTTAAATTCTATACAAATAAATACGATTTTAAAATAATATACATAAATAAATTCATTATTTGATTACAATATTTTATTAAGATTTTCGATAATTAGAAGTACTATTTATAGGATTTCTAGAACATTGTAAACATAGAGCAGAAACTCTATAGTTAAAAAAGCTAGTGGAGTGAATGTTTAGTTGTATATTGGAATATGATACAAGAAATATATGTTGTTGTATTATTATGAGCATCCATGGTGAAATTAAATACCAGGTGACAGCATTGCTACAACAATTACAACAAGGCAAGAACAACAGGCATTTTTGTTTGTGTTAAGCTGGAGTACCACACCAAGCGTCTACGCGTTTCACGCGTTCTAAGCAACTGTCAAAAAAGTAGAATCAATGTAGTTGTATGAGTTAAGTTACACACTCAAAAGCGTAGGACGCGCTGACGTCTGAAACGCGAAAAGTTCGTTTACTTTCTACTTTTGACCGCGGTGCACGCGTCACAGCTGACTTTGACAAATGCAAAGCAAATTTATTTTAAAGATGATGCCACCAGAAAAAATGACAGTTGAAATAACATTTTTTATATGAGTTTGACAAACAAACCGATAAAAAAAAACTTCATATAAAAAAAAAATCAACTATCACCTCCAAAAGTACATACATATAAAAAAAAATAATCACCCCTTCGTGAATAAAAATTGCACATGAAATTTGTTCCCTTTTATTTTTTTAACATTGAATTTAAATAGGAAAAATGTGAAAAGGGAACAAATTTCATGTGGAATTTTTATTCACGATAGGGGTGATTGACGCGAAAAATCTTCGCATGCATGATAAAATTAATACCAGGTGACAGCATTGCTACAACAATTACAACAAGGCAAGAACAACAGGCATTTTTGTTTGTGTAATACTTTCGTTACTGTCAAAAACATCTGGCATAAAATAAAGAAAACAAATATACAAGCATGGATAAAAACAGAAAACAATAGTGATTTTTTTTTTGTTTCTTTTATTTTTTCAAAGAATTTTTGATTAAGTTACGCATAATATTTATTTAAATATACAAGTAATATGTAATTTTGCAAAGTAAAACATGCAAAATTCTTTATTTTCAAAATTAATGTATGTATAGGTATTGTATAACAATTTTGAAACATCAAAAAAGGTGTTTCTTTGAACTATTTTAGTACACAATGAAGAATTAACGTCTTTTGCCTTTCTTGAGGAACCCTAAAGAAGGGACCACTTCCAGCTACTCCTTTTTTTACGGCATAAGATGCAACAACGCATTTTTATACAGCAAAAAAAAATTCACTTTTAAAGAGTAATCTTTATTTATCTTACAAAAGAAAAACTAACACTTTTAGTAAAACAACTCAAAAAAACAAACACACTATTTAATATAAAAGAGTTATTTAACACTTTTAAACTATTTTACGCAGATAAAACGGCGACAAAAACTCAATTTTTCAAAAACAAAATAATTTTGTAACGTTTTTATATAAACTTTGACTAATTGTAAACAACTTTTTGACATTTTCAATTTCACCATGAATAGAGCAAAAAATAATCAGCTGGCGCTATGCTGTCACCTGGTATGATTTCACCATGTGAGCATCCACACAATTGCTTGTGAAACTCTGCATGGCAAATAAAAAAAAATGTAAACAGCTGACAAAATAAGAAAGCACGACAACTCTAAAATAATTGGTCGAAACGTCAAAGCGGTACAAACATTAAAATTGGCGAAAAGTACAAAAAAAACACTAAATTTTGGAAATTCTTAATTTAAATTAAATTTGTGTAAAATGTTTTCCACGAAAATAAATCCTTTAATACGAAGTATTGCATTAAGTTGTAAAAATGCGGCCTTTAAAACGTATATAAAAAATGAAGCAATTTTGCTGACTCCAGCAGTGTGTGCGGCAATATCATTTAAACAGCAGTCGAGATTATTTTCTACAACAAACAGTTGTTATGCAAAAACCAAGGATAAAAAGAAGGAAAAGGGCAGTAAAAAATCGTCTAAAGTTGAAATCAACGAATCCCAATTGAGAGAAATTATTAATTATGATGCCTTAAATACACAAATGCAAAAGGCAGTACAACAAATGAAAGATGATTTTATCAAGCATTTATCACTTCGTTCAACAACTGGTTCTATTGATACACTACGTGTTACAGTCGATGGCAAGGAACATGAATTGCAAGAGCTGGCTCAAATATCTCGTAAAAATCCTAAAACTATTATTGTGAATATGATTGGATTTCCTCAGACCATACCAGATGTTTTGAAAGCTATTGAAAAGAGTGGCATGAATTTAAATCCACAACAGGATGGCACGACGCTATTTATACCCATACCAAAAGTTACTAAGGAGCATCGTGAAAATCTCTCAAAAAATGCCAAGACCCTGTTTATTAAATATAGGGATACTATAAAAGACATACAAAATTCAAGCATAAAAAAGTTGAAGAAACAGTCGGAAATCTCAAAAGATGATATGTTTGCCGTTCAAAATCAAATAACTGCTATAGCTGATAAGTATATAGCGGAAGCCGACAAAATGTTGCAAGTTAAACAAAAGGAATTATTAGGTGACTCTTAAAATCATGCGAAAATAAAAAAACTGAACTAATAAAAGGTGAAGTTTGTTGGAGTTATTGAAAATTAAATAAAAATTGTTATTTTTTAAATAATTGCAAAACAATTATTTTATATAAAGTTTGAAATTAATGTATTTTTAGATACATATATTGTCGCTGCGCATATAAAAATATTGTGTAACAACTTTTTGAATAATTAAATAAATCGCTTAATATTTGTTATTAAAATTTTGTTATCACGTGCTTAAAAAATTCAGTAAACCGAATTCGAGTAACGAGGTTTTCTCATTCCCACGACAGCCGGTTCTACGCACCGGAATGACCCGAGATCACTCGGCCAAAGGCTGTCAACTCAGCAATTACTGCTGTTACAACAACAACAACGAGGTTTTCTGTAAATCGTGCGATTTGCAAAACATAAATGTTTCTATTCGTTTTTGAAAATCGGTCGTATTTGGAATCATTTCATTTAAAGAACAGGGACAAAAACTTTATACGTAGAAGATAGATAGATTTGTTTTATACCTAATTGGGAATCAAATATTACCAACTAAATAACGGTAAAACCATAAAGAAACAAATAATTATATTGTCTCTAAGGAGCGAACGGCTGTGACGAATCTTATATAGGTATAACCTTATAATTCATTTTCTGTAACAATATGTGAAAAAAGAAAATTTTTTGTTCGAAAAACTTTCAATCTTTCAAAATTTACGTATCTCTCTCCTATATCAAAAAAAAAATATATTAACTTTAAATTATTATTCTATCACTTACCTCCTGTGATTCACAGTCCCCATACAAAATTTTTCGTGTATTCTCCATGTTAGTTTTAAGTTTAATTCGAAAAGTAAGATTTTTCACTCTACTCTTTAATGATATATATTGTTCCTGCGTTTTTATAACCGCTTCGAAAATTTGATCAATTCTATTGTACCATGGCCTAAGTTCTGCTTCGTCGAATGTTGTAGATTTACTAGCCTTGGTCTCCAAAGCAGTATTGCTTAGCTTGAGACGTTCGTTTTCCTCCATTAGTTCATTGACCTTCTTAACATAGAAGTCCTTTGGCATATTCGTCTTCAAGGCATTTTGACGTAAAGTAGTGCGTATCTTCTTAGCTCGACTTGCATACTTAAAATAAATTATTTCATTAATTATAATTTCATTTTTCCTCAAACATAAATCTGTTTACCTTTAATGTATTGTATGTATCTTCATATGTTAATGAACTCATAGACACATTTGCCACCATTAGAGTTTGACAATTGCCTCCCAAGGAGTCTTTTAAAATGCGCGTTAAATTTGAATCTCGATATGGTATATGTTTCAATCCGTCTGCTAATTTATTAATACAATTTCCTAGAGCTAGTAGACTTTTGTTGATGCTAGCTCCTTCTTTAAACCGCATACCTATACCTTTTGTACTGGCTGCTCGTTCACTGCCAGCCAAATCAATCATGGATAATTTAACCATACGTTTTGTACCGGTCTTACGATCTGTCATACGTATATGAACTTGAAACACGGCATGTGATCGTGAGCTCTCAGCATTGGCATCAGTAGGATGTTGAGTACGATGTGAATTACCCAATGCTAGAAGTTCCAACATCTCTTCAGCGCTATAAATTGGCTTTATGACTAAACCACTAACTACTACACCATTCGAATCTTCGCGTAATTTTAAAGGACCGCTTTTAGTTAGAAGATTCATAACTTGTTCATTATACACTTCCAAATAACTGACGCCGACATCGAATTTGCGAGCATCGCTTTGTGCTTTGATTTTGTCAAAAAGATCTCTCATTGTAAGAAATGTCAAACCAGGACTTGATACACTACCGAGCATGGTAAATGTTTTACCAGCACCTGTAGCACCATAAACAAATACAGAGCAATTGTAGCTAAAAAAAAGAAACGAAATAAAAATTCAATAAACATTACTGGTCTGCTCGCTATAGGGTTTCTTACCCATTTAACACTGAATCAACCAGGGGTGCTGTACATTCTTCAAATATTTGCATATTTGTCGTATCAGTATCGAAAACACGATCATATTCCATTGATAATTTTTTGTTTACTTTCTTTGTGATATCTCGATAATTCTGTTTGGTTCCTTGAAAGAAAAATTCATCATCATCTTCATCAGGGTCAAATAAAAGCGTAGTTTTATCCATCACTTTTATTACAGTCCTTTGGTTTTGTTCCAGTTCTCGCCGATTGTATGGCCTAACTCGCACCACAACTTTAATATTTTTCTGTTCCGTTGGCATTTTGCGTGTATTTTAGTTTTTTTTTATTCAAAAATAAATCTTTTCAAAAAAATAATCTATTTTGCTTTAATAAATGCTACCTTATTTGTTGTTGGATTAGGCGTTTGAAAAATTCAAATTTTACTTTGTTTTTATTGACATTATATGTTGGTATCATTGCATTTTACAGAGTTGTATTTTTAAATCTTTAATATTAGAATTAAGCTATGTGTCCACGATCGTCAGATATTACAACGTTGTCATATCCAGCAATGTACTGATATTGAAAAATTTTTAGCAAAAGGTAAATTGTCAGTTTAGACGACTGTAAAGCTATGTGTCCACAATCGTCAGATATTACAACGTTGTCCGAAAAATGTTCAGAAAATGTCTAACAACCGTGTAAACTTAAAATTTTTTCCTTCCAACGTTGTAGGTAGGTAGGTACGAAGGCTGGTGTGAGTCACCTCACACCTTCACCCAGAGACCAATATGGCCCATTGCGATGCCTTGATAGAGGAAGTAGTAGAAGTGTATAGAGTAAAGAAAAGAAGAAGAGGAGGAATGTTAGAATATAAAGAAGAGAGGAAGAAGAAGAAGAAGACCTGACCAAATCCTACTCGGACGTATGTCCTCCATTTCTGAGACCCGCACTCCGTATATTGGCACGTAACCAGGCCATTCCCATTACGAATCCTATCAGACTCTCAAGCCTACAGCTCGAGACATCCCCTAATTCGCCCAAGAATCTATTACCCAGCCATCTCATTCTACTGCCCTGTAACCTGGGGCAGTGGCACAGAATGTGCTCAACTGTCTCCAGTTCTTCCGGGTCCTCGCATAGTCTGCACATATCCGACAATTCGGATCCCATTCTCACCGCCATCCTGCCTATCATGCAGTGGCCCGTGATGATGCCAATCATGGTCCTAACGCAGATCCTACTTCTGCCCAACAGCAGTTCCGACTCAGACCTCCTAAGCACCGGCCATAACGTCCGTGAGACTTGGCAGTCTGTTCGGTTCCCCCAGGCTTGATTGGCTGCGTTTACAACCCATTCCCTAATCCTTCCGTAATAGAAGCCTATTGGAGGCCCGACTACCTCCATACGGTCATCCATCTCTGTGCTTGAGCCCAATCTTGCCAACTCATCGGCCACCTCATTACCTGCGATGCCAGAGTGACCCGGTACCCAGCACAGCCTGACCGTATAACACCCTAAGGCTACCTCTAGAGCCCTCCTACAACTGTCGACTAGCTTGGATTTCACATAACAGCCCCTTATGGCCAAAAGGGCCGCCTGGCTGTCCACATATATCGTGACCTCCGAGCCTCTGTCGATGTTGTCCCTCATCAGTTCCACGGCCCTCAAGATCCCTAGAACTTCCGCCTGAAAGACACTGCAGTCGTCAGACAGCCTATAGGACATTCTGATGTCCAGATCCTCAATATAGACCCCTGCGCCCGTGCCGTTCATCTTTGAGCCGTCCGTGAAAATGGCAAACCCGTCATACAATTTGCCCCTTCCAGACCAGCTTTCCCTAGACGGCAATGTCACCTCCGGCAACCGCCTAAAGTCTGCCAAGGTGCTCACATAATCCGTAGAGCCAGGCGATCCCAGGCAATTTCCACCTGCCTCAATCTCACACAGGATTCGCGAGTGACCCTGCATGTGACCCTTTAGCAGTCCCAGCTCCCTCAGTCTAAGAATACTTCTGGCTGCCATTCCCATCACATACTGCTCTATAGGCAATAAATGAAGAATGACATCCAAAGCCGCTTGAGGAGTGCTTTTCATGGCTCCCGTTATGCCGATTGAAGCACACCTCTGAACTTTAGACAGTTCCAACGTTGTAAGAAAAAGCATTTTCAATACATTGGAAGACAAAAATATTTCCAGACATCTAACAATCGTGTAAACACACAATTTTGTCATTGTCATTGTTTTAAGACAATTGTCGAACACTTTTCATTGTCATATGTGCAAAGTTTATGCATCTGCCAATGTATTGTCATAGAATTTATTTCTAAATGCAACTCTGTATATACATAAATAAACAAAAAAGCATTGATAAAATTTTTTAAACAAGTAGAAGAAAATTAAAGAATTAAATTAAAGTGTGCATTAGGATATAAGCAGATAATATGGTTCCAATTGCTCTTTTTTGTTCCATTACAATATTTAAAATGTTTAAACACACACACAGAGCTGCAAAACGAATTTTACAATGCCACACAACAATCTGATAACCGTGTGAACTGACAATTTCGGTTGACAGACAAATTCTTGTGTGACAATTGTCTGCAAATGAAATTGTTAGTTTTCTTATGTTTGACGTTCACAATAGCTTAAATGTGTTGTAATACATAGTACGGTTCTATAAGATATTGTTTTGATAAAAAATTTCAGAATCGACTTTTGATCGATTCATTATCCCAAAAAAATCAAAAATTCGATTAACTAAAAAAAGTAGAAGAAAGAGATTTTTAATTTTTGTTCTAAATCTTTTAAAAATTCGAGCATGCATTAATAAATCAAGTCAACAATATATTTGTACAAGTTAACAACGCTATGTGATTACCCTATTGTTACATGAATATCGCTATTGCAAGTGGTATCATGTTGCAAATTATTTTATTTTTTCTTGCTTACTTTTTATTATTTATTATATTATGATTGGTTAATACTAGTGAATGGTATGAAATGTTAATAATCGATTTTCGATCAACCATTTTCAACTCGATTATTATAATCGATTAATCGAACATAAAAGTCGATTTTTTGGTCGATTGCGATTATTTTTATAATTTTTTCTTTTTAAACTAAAAAAAACAAAAATGTTTACAACTTGTTTTTGTTGATAAAATAAATCATGCAATTTTATTCAATTGCTTTATTTTATATGTTTTACATGTTTCTGTTTAATAATTTTTATTTTTTAAATCTTATGAGATTTTTTCAGATGCGCTGATAAGGTAGTTGTGCTGCCACAAAAAGCTAACTCCTTCTTGCAAATGCAGCATTTTTATACATACATTTTTTTAAATATTGCTATGGATTGGTGCCATTTTTTCACTTTTAACTAACAGGCATGTGATGGAAATCGAAAACGAATCAGTTTTGGAAATATGCATTTATAATCTAATTTTTAAAATGTTTGTTTTAAATTTCTCTTTAGTAGCCCAATATCTTTATATTTTATATGATAAAAGTTTTTCAATACAGAAATATTAAGAAAAAATTGACTTCTAAAACTTATTCGTCTTCGTTTGCTATTTCCATCACATGCCTCTAAATTTTATTTTTATTTTTGTTCACACCGACTTCCAAAAAACCCGCGTTTTTAGTTTTACATGTTGATTTTTCGATTAATCGACACCAAAAGTCGATTTCAGTATAAATTTGGTAGTGTAAAATCGACCACAAAATAATCGATTTTTGAAGGCAATAATCGATTAACGACCATAATCGAAGTCGAATGTTAAAAATTCCAGCAAACTGCCGAATTGTAATTGACTCAATAACAAACTCTGTTTTAAAACTTTAAAACAAGTTTAACATTGTTAGCAGTTAACCTTCAGCAAGAAAAAATACAAAATAAGTATGTAGTAATAATTAATGCAGACACTTTGACAATGTCATTTACTTTGGATAACACATGAAATAAACATTCAAAATACGATTTCAGTGAAGCATATTAATTTCAGATTGATTTTTGATGCAGAACCATATATGTATACTCAAAATATGCATATATTGTTTTAATTTTTCTATGGTAGAAATTTGAAATTTAATTGGAAACATATTACTATAAATATATGTATAGTTCAAAAATGTGTTAATGAGGATTCACTGCCATTTAGATAATACTGGCAACTCTAAGAAAATCGCTAGAATTCCCGATAATTAGTGAAATACATATTCCCGCTATATTGATTTCAAAAACGCTAAACAGCCTCTACTGGTTTTGTATTATTTTCGAACGTACTGTTCGCCATTTTTATTTTTTACAACTTTTTGTATGAGATTTGCGTCCTTTGCAAAAAGTAAAATTAAGCAAAATATTAACTAAACAAAGCTATACCAAACAATTAAAACTAATTGTTAGATATTTTAGAAAAAACAAATCAAAAACAATTGAAAAGAAATACACAAAAAGTATGAGTGGAAAAGTATTATTTGCGTGTTCAAAGTGTTTCTCGAGGCATCCATTTGAGGAATTATCGTCGGGAACTCAACTTTGCAAGGTGATGAATACTAATAGAACAATATTAATATAATTTGTTAAATAATTATGTACTTGTCTATGGAATGTGATGCATATATTTTTTAAGCAAAAAAGTATGATATCTAAACAAAAGCAAAAAGGTTTTTGTTCGTAAGAGACGCGGTAAAAATGAGAATAATTTTTAGTGCCATTGTTTTTCGAAAATACAAATGCATTCATACACTGAACAAAAAAAAAACATTAATTTATATTGCTTAATATATATTTCTAGAGTTGTCGTGGTTCCACCTCCGTGGTTAAATGTACTTATTGCCGTTCAGAATTTCAACCAAACTCGTAAGTATTCTAAATTAATTTATATACTTTTTTTTTGACAAATTTGTTCTTTTTTTTTTTGAAAATTTTCTATGTGAATAACTATAGAAAATCCCAGAATATTTGCAAAAAATGCGAACATAATCTGAGTAAGTATGGTAAACCTAGTGCCTGCGAGTGCTGTAAAATTGTTGCAGCTTTTGGGAACTCCAAGTGTATGAGGTTTGTAAAATGTTTATTTAATTTTTTATCTGATTAAATTTTAAACATTTATTGAATATGAGATTTAAAACTTTTAATGTATTGAGTACACATGCTTAAATTATCGGGTAATATACATATGTATGTTAAGTCTAAGGAGGATATTTTATAGGTATATATAAATTTAATAGAGTGGGTTTAGTTTTGAAGACTATAATTTTGTCTCTTAGTAAAAAAATTTATATTTAAATGTGTAACAGTTTTTAAAGAAATTACCTTTTACTTTGTTATTTAAACAAAGTAATCATTCATTTGTCCAATTCATAATGAAGATTTCAATGTCTTATTGTCAGAAATTTAATGGAAATAATTCTTTCATTAGTCAAACTCGGATCATAAGATTTACTGACAATATTTTGGTCAAATGCTTTACATTCTAAACAAATTTCATAAAATTTGAAATATGTATATGTACCTATATTTCTTAAATCTAATGTCAAAACAAGTACATATTCTATTCTAAAACCCGAAATTACTTGTGTATTCAATTTTAAAAGAAAAAAATCTATATACATACCTATTCTAATAACAATTTAATATTTGTAAAAACACATTTTATTTAAAATATTACCTCGTTTTATGAACGCAAACATTTTTCTTCTTCTCTTTTTCTACATAAATAAAACGCACAAAAAATTAAACGTTCTTACAATAAACCAACCTTTTGATGTTTGGACATAACTATCAACCCCCTAATATATATGTGATATACTGATTGATTTGAACTATTAAAAAACTTTAAGATGTGCAAGTTACGAGGCCAGATATGGACCGCCAGTACAGTGCGATGAATGTAAACTCAGATCAGCCTTCGACAGACGTGATGAAAATAAAAAGGTGCGAAATAATCCAATATGTACTTTGTTAAGGACAGATAGTTTTTATTGTAGTATATATAAATATAGGTATATACAGAGTGTGTAAAAAAAAACTAGAATTTTAAAGATAACTATTAATTTAAAGTACTCATTTGTTAAAACATTCAAAACGTAGTTTGAAGATTAAACAAATATACCTACATATGTTTGAGATAAAAAAAAATATGTTTGCGTTCATAAAATAGTTAATAAATTTGTTTGTTTGATAAATTTTTCAATTTTATTATTAACTTTTTAGGTGAATGGCAAATTGCTGTGTTGGCTTTGTACCTGTGCATATAAACGAGCCTATTTGAAGGCCCAACAAGAGGGTCGAATATCATCGAAAAAAAGACCTCATGAAAAATCCCATCGTGAAAGTTCTTCTGCTTCGGCCAAAAAATCTTCTCGAAGTGATATTACCAAAACCAACAACAGCAATGCCAACGTTGGGTTATCGGCAGTTAGCGCAGCTGGTCTCGATGTGCCAGAAAAAATATCACGGACTGGATCTTCAGGTAGTGGCAACGGCAGTATAGGATTAGGATCAATTGCAGCACCAGCCGTGGTCAGTATTGATCCAAATTCTGCCGATCACGTTGTGGCTATGACAACTTTAAAAGAGCGTATTGCCAGTCTGGAGAAGCGTTTGGCGCAAAAGGATAAGGAGTTATTAGAAAAAGACAAATTGGTAATTTATTTAAATAATCTCACAGAAGTTTAAAATTAACCTTTTGTTTGTTTTTTATTACATTAAGCTAACTGAACTTAAAGGCAAAAACTTTGAAAAAGAAATTGAGATGCGTAACAAATTGAAGGATATCGACCGTTTAAATGAAATGAAAGTGGATAATTTAAACAGAAAAATAGCTTCTCTACTTAAAGAAGTTGCCACGCTAAAAAAGAGCAACAAAAAGAATAATGGCGGAGCAGGTAGTGTAGCTATAGCAGCAAATCGAGAAAAACGTGAACGTGAAAATGCTTCTCCCAAGGAAGAAATAACCGCAGCCAATACAGCAACAGAATCGTCTGATAAATATGACGACAAGGACGATGCTAAAGATGATTTTAAGAGTGAAGATTCGCGTGATTCGCGTGCCAGTACTAAAGAAGAAGTCAAGTTACCTAAAGTGGAAGAGATAACTAAAGAAGAAGAGCAAGAAGTAGAGAAAGACAAACGTGAAGAGCGGGAGAAAAGTGTTAAGAGCGAAAAAAGCGAGAAGAGTGTTAAGAGTGAGAAAAGTGAAAATAGCGAAGCCAACAAAGAGGAAGAAGTTGAACGTTCCGGATCTCGTTCTCGCTCGGGCTCAAGATCAGTTTCACGTTCACCATCTAGATCAAAGTCACGTTCTCGTTCACAATCTCGTTCGCGGTCTCGTTCACATTCTCAATCACGATCTGGCTCTCGTTCGCATTCAGGTTCACGTTCACCATCACGTTCGCGCTCAAATTCGCCCGATTCCAATTAAACAACGAAACTGTTCTCTTATTTTATATCCTAAAATATTTTGTTTTTAGAACAGCTTATAAACCATAATTTTTTCTCTTTATTTCGTAATTTTTAATGTTACCTTGTTTAATGTCTTAATCATCTTATTAAAAGTAATGACTTGAAATTATTAATGTATTTGCGTATAATCACTAATGTCATAAATCTTTCCACAATAAAATATAAATATTTTGGTTTGCCGTTTTAAGACTTCTCATTAAGCTTTACACTTTTTTAAAAAATGCTGTTATACAAAAGTATGCGCTTTTTTATGTTTGTTCTATCTCGTACTGCACTTGAAATTACTTAAAATCGTATTTATTTTACTTTTTGATTATTACGCTTAAATTAATATTTTTGTATTCCTTTAATTGTAATTAAATTATAATTTAGTTCAATTTTATGATTTATTGTCTTGGATTAAGGAAATGACAATGAAAAACAAATATTTTACCCAAAAGATTTCATTAGACCGCTGCTACTCTCTATATTTTTAATAGTTTGGTTTAAGATGACTATTTAATTTTTGTAATTAAATTTATATTTTAACTGAGAAACGTTATTAAAAATAAATAAGAATCAGATTAAACAAATGTTTTATTTAACAAAAGAATTGTACAGCATGTTGGACGACGCTTGATATGTTAGATTTTTAAGGTAAAAAATATACACCTCTATCGTGAATAAAAATTCCACATGAAATTTGTTCCCTTTTATTTTTTTTAACATTGAATTTTAATAGGAAAAGTGTGAAAAGGAACAAATTTCATGTGGAATTTTTATTCACGATAGAGGTGATAAATTCGACAGAGTGGGAAATCTTCTGCCAGAAACATAAGTAGTGAGATGATATTTTTAGTAAAAAATTATACTAAATCAAAATTTGTATGTAGTACATACATATTTTTATTCCACTCTAAGTTATTATTTTGTATTGTATATTTAGTTTTTATAATTCAAAACTTATATTATCCCTGAAGAAGCTATCCATTGTGATAGCGAAATATTGGAAATTAATATATAGAAATAAATTAAATATTTTTGTATAAAATTAAAATGACCTAATTGCTTGTAAAAAGAAGAAACTATTAAATATTTTGTATTGTATTTTAAAAGTATTTTCCTGTTCTTTGTACATATTTTTATGACTTAGAAATTTGTTAAAAAATGTTCTATTTTTCTACCTTTTTATGTGAAATTTTAAATAACATATGTTATTGTAATGTAGAAATCTATTTTCTTTATTAATATAGAATATAAATTTTGAATAGTTTTAAGATTTCCACTTTTTATGACTGAAAACAAAGATTCTTTACATTAACAAAATAAAATAGCAATTCAAAAAAATGTTAATGAGGTTTTGGTGTGTGGCCATCAACATAAAAGTTGCGGGTAGCCTTCGGCAATGTTAATTCGATACCATCCAATTCTTTGTTTAGGATTATTTGACAACCTAATCGTGAATTTTCCTTTAGAAATGGAGCCATATCTAATAAATCGTCTTCTTTTTCCTCGGCTTCTGGCAATTTGTCTAAATAATCATCATGTACATAGACATGACATGTGGTGCATGCTAAAGAAGCTTCACAAGCTCCTGCAAGATAATATTGTTAAAATTTTAGATAAACAAAATTGTTAATACATTACCTTCCATTTCAATTTCATATCGATGTGCCAAATATAAAACATTATCACCAATTTTACCTTTCACCTCAGTACGTTTACCATTTTTATCAGTATAGGTAACTCGTACACTAAAATGTTAGCAAGATTAATTATTATTTCAGATTTTTATGAGTTTTCTGTAAAGAATAGTGTTTCTTACATTTCATCTTCTGATTTTGGATCTTGCCATTCATATTCACCATGTCTTTGTACTGTACAAATATTTGAAGAAACAAGTGTTTGATTATAAAAATATCTTTGTAATGTTTTACAACTTACTTGACGTAGTGTGTAACGATGGAAATTTTGATAATCTTGGAATTTGTTGGACATTTTTTGTAATAATACTACCAGAAATTCTAGCTTGCCGCAATAATAAACAAAGCATTTTGGCGTATAAGGTTATGAAACAATATTGACAGCTGTTTAATATTTACCTTTTCTTCTAACAATGATGCCGTTGTGTAGAGAAATTGAATTTTTTTTGGGGAAGAGAAAACATATGTACAATGTTGTCAATAACAAGAGTACTATTAAGCGAATTAATATAAGGTCTATTTGTTACGACAACAAATACAAAAGTGCAAAAACAACAGGAGTTTTATTTATTTGTATGTATATCAACAAAATTCTAATAAAATGCATTTAATTAAAATTTAAATAAGATATGTTACTTTTTTCAAATATCTTTACAGTCACTGCATTTCATTTGTTATAATCATAAAACTATAATTACACTATGCGACAGTCAAAATCGGGATGGGATGAAACCGAAGGGAAATGTTATATCGGTAAAAAAGAAGTTATACGTATCCCGGCGTTTCGCTGGGTCAAGTCTAGGAATATCACAAGCAATGGGAGTTTCCTCCGAGATTAAGTCACAAAAATGAAGTTAACTGACTGATTAAAAACAATTGATGTTTACCAGATGAAGACATATCCTCATCCGATACAGACTCTGAACAAGTGGTCGAACCACCACGCAAGAAAGTAAAGGGCGCAAACAAACGAAAATAAACTATGTATCTATGTAATAACCTAATAATTACCTGTAATAATTTTAATTTTACGTGTTAATAATTATAATAAATAATATATAATAAATATTATCCAAATTCATTGAAACATAAAATAAATATTCTTGTTAAAATTAGATACCTTCACTTAATTGTGAATAAAAGCGAAACGTGTTCTTCGCTTTTCATGATCTATGTCTCATTTTGTTAAAAGGCTATGTGACTTTACGTGAAATTAATAGGACTTGACACGAAACGCCGGGACACGTATAACTTCTTTTTAACTTTCCCCGGTAGTATGAACCCTTCCCGATCACTGACCCCTACCATTTGTCTCACAGTGTTATTCATTATTAATTCGCATTCAAAAGTGTAAATATTTGTTCTTTCATATCAAGGTAGATTTGATATCACTTTTTGGAATTATTGTTGGAACAAGTCGGATTTAGTGACATTTATCAAATAGAACTTGTAGAGGTGATAAAAATAATACAAACAAGTTTGTCGGCCACGTCTATTTTCAATTGGGCGGGTCTTCAAAGTTAAAAATATCTTGAAAATTGCGGGGTGTCCGACAATTTACAATACATAAAAAATACCTTTCCAACGATATATATCATGATCACAAAATATCGATTGACTATGGGTTCAATCCGAAAAATATATTTTATTGACCCGATTAAATCTGAAAATTATTTCAAAAATTCTATGTAATCATCAAAACATCAAAATTTAATTTAAGATACAATACGTGCCTGCCGTAGGATTTTCCACTCTATGAATATACCATATCTATGAAACTCCGGCTTCGCATGGTGACGATTTTCTGCTGTATGCTATATGGGACACCGGATTCTCATAGTAAAGATTGGCTGTATATCATATATTCGTTTAGCATACAAACATTTTTAATGGTGAAAAGTCATAATGTTTCTTTAATATCTCCAAATCTACATATAAAAACTACATGGTATTATTATACATTAAATTAAAACTTAATCTATTGAGTTTTAAATTGAGCTTGTGATAAGATTTTGTTATTGATTTGAAAAAAGTCACTGAAACCGACTTAACTTAAGCTTAACATTACATATATACTTACAACACATTTGCACGAGTTGTTTTTTTATATGAAAATGTCATTTTCAAAGCTCGATATCTTTACGTACAAAAAAAACTTTTTTGTTAAACGTGCATTCGTATAAAAATTGTAAATGCATAAAGCCCTTAATTTGTGAACTTTTAATTTTTTAAAATTTAAAGAGCATATGGTTTTTTTTAAACCATAGTTAATGATTTTTAAAATGCATTAATTATATTTGGTGTATAAAATAGCTAATAAAAAAGCGCAACTACATTTGTGTTGCAGTTAACAGCGGGTACACGAAAATTAAATACATTGGGACAAGTGATAACGGAACGCCGATAGTGTAGAAATTGTGTTGGACTAAAAATATAAGACAGTTTTAACCCCAAGGACTTGATTTAAAATTTACAGTGTTTAAAACTATATTCTTTTAATAAAAACATTCTTTGAGAACATCACTGGAAAATTAAATGTTTTTTGTATTATGTACACTGTGCTACATCGTTTTTTATACCCACAACCAAAGTGGTAAAATAAGTTTGTCATTCAAATATTGCTCGTACAACCAATATTGGCGAAAATATTGGTCTGTTGTAGGCACGATAGCAAGAAAGAATTAGCGGGATGAAAATGTCCCAAAATTCTTTGTTGATAATTTGGGACAACTTCAATATTTTTCAAAAATGTTTTGCTATTTTCTTTACTTAAATCAATTAAATACGCATAAATAAACGTCGTTATCAGGTTAAAGGCTTAAATCGATTTTAGTGACTTATTTTAAATCACTCAAAATTTTAAATTCTGATTAAAATAAATAAAAAAAAATTGGGGCGGTCACGCCTATTTTCGAGTGGGCGGGGCTCCAAAGTTTGTAATATATTTAGCTATATCTTGAAAACTACATTTTTTTTATAAGACGATATACCTACCTACCTATATATCAAATGATAGGTACATATTTTAAAGAGTCTTGGCTATTTATATTAATAAACTAAAATAACACTTATATGTATAGACTTTTTTTAATTTTTTTTAGATATTAAATTTACCTTTAATTTAATGTTTTACAAATTATTGACACCCAGTAGTTCCCGAGATATAGGCATATATATTTTCAATTTTAAGGGCCCGCCCCCTCGAAAATAGGCGTGACCGCCAACAATTTTTTCTTTTGCTGTCGTCTCCTCTAAGAGCCCTATTTGATGATTTTTTTTTTTGAGAAAAGTCACTAAAACCGACTTGTTCCAAGTTAAAATTTGGCATAAATAATCCAAATAATAATATGTGTATATAAAATCTATTGGTTACCTAGCAGTGCAAATATAAAAACTGGCTGTATGGAACTAAATTGCTAAATGATCACCCCTCTCGTGAATAAAAATTCCACATGAAATTTGTTCCCTTTTATTTTTTAACATTGAATTTTAATAGGAAAAAATGAAAAGGGAACAAATTTCATGTGGAATTTTTATTCACGAAAGGGGTGAATATATATATATATATATAGTATCATCAAAATTACTAATCATTTCAGACCTATTGCAGAAAAATTTCGAATTTTAATTGATGCATAAAATAAATATTATTTTATGAGCATTTTTTTTAACAAAACTGTATTGAAGAAATGATATTACTATCTAGATTTGCATTCAATGATTAATTTTTTCAGATTTTTCCATATCCTGAACAAAAATATGCTGTGATATTCACTTATATTGATAGATTTTGCAATTCAGAAACTTTTAATTGGGATATAGATTCCTTCCTTCTAAAAATATTTTAAAAAAATTTGTACTTTTAAATTTAAACTTAAGATATTAAACTGTTTCGATTTAGTTTGTGAATAAGGCCGCGTTTTCAATATGGAATCATGATTGCAAACATAGATGACGCCATATGACAACCCGTATTCATACAATTGCCAACAATTTGACAACAAAAATTACATAGTGAAAACCAAGCATAAGTTATTGCGGAAGAGTATTCTATGAAAAATGGAAAATCAAAATAAATACAGATAAAACTCAAGCTATTCTGTTTCCTTTCAATAAGTCTCCAAAACGTGTTTCATATATTCGTATAATAACGTAGCGAGAACGTTATTATACCATTCAGTAATACTTTCAAATACCTCGGGGTTGTACTAAACTGTACTGGGTGGAGAAAGAACTCACGCGTGATTGTCGTTATCACTTAAGGGCAATCAGGCCGTCCTTTTTTCGCTGCCTTCGAGAGATTTGCGTCTTACTCTTGCATTGGTTAATGCTTGGCGTCGTACCGAATTACGGTTCTTCGAAGTTGTGCATTGGTCACATGCTAAATTTTTAATACAAGATTTAAGCGTTCCAGCTTCCTATATGAAGGTATAGGTCAACTTGGGACTTACTTAAATCGATAGTGGGATAACCTGGCAATTTGAGGGATTAATTCTCCGCCAACCTAATTTATATTCGAAAGAAAAAAAAATAATAATTGCTAAACATATTGCGCATATTGTAGACAAAGAATCCTCTATTCCTTGCTTAAGCCATCGCATCTTAATTCCAAAAACAAAATAATTGTACACACATACCTACATACATATGTATATAAAACAGTCATTATACCCATTCTGCTCTACGGATGTTGCGTTTGGGAAAAATCAGATAAAACACATATCAAAAAGATACAAGTGGTCCAAAATAAGTCTCTAAAAATTGTTTACAAATTACAAATAATAGACTATCGGACTAAATAAATGCCGGAATTCTGATTTAATTAAAAATATCACAGAAAGCACTTGATAGTTTACCTTAGTAAACTAATAAAGTGTTAATGATAACAAAGCTGCATGTTCTTCTGAAATAAATCAATCTCAAAGATTTTTCCTAAAATTTGTTTAAACTCAATTTGACATATATAGTACATATGTATTTTTGTATTCTATAATTTTTAATAACGATTTTTATGCTGAAATATCTTATTGTTAACAAGATAGTAACTCATTAAACTGATTTAAATTGTAGATATTTACATATATAAAAAAAATAAAAAGAATAAAAAAGATATTAGAGTATTCAAAAAACCGACTTCTTTAGAAAATCGGTTTTCGGGTTATTCAAAAAAATACATTTTTAAATAAACCGGTTTCGAATACGTTTTAGCGGAAATCCCGGTTTTTCATTATATGCGCTATTATTTAAGTTTTTCTTTATTTTTACTGCTAAAATCCGATTTCAAAAAAAGTTCGTGATATATTTTTACAAACAATTAACAATATTAAGGGAAACGAACCAAAAATATATAAGAAGTCATATTAATGAAAACTAATTTAGACGTTAATATCTATCTACTGCATATCAGTAAAATGTTTCAAAAGTATTTCCAAATATTTCAAATTATACTGTATTGTTTTATATATCCTAATCAGTTGGAATCAGTCTTGGAAACGAATTTTTTACCGGTTAACCGATATCCGGTTTTGGTTATTGAATACTCTAGTTGGGATTTAAAAGTTTCTGATAAATAATCACAATCAAAAAAATATAATAATATATTTTTAAAATATGTATAAATAAAACATACATATAATTTGTGGACGGAACGTTTTTTATACATCGATGTATATTGGATTACCAAAAAGCGATAACAACTTAATCGTGTTTAGCATTTATAATTAATCTCTTGCAAATTAATTAATAAACTATAGTTGTACCAACACATCAAACACTCCCATTGGAGTAAAATAACTTTAAATTAGAAGCTTTTAATTTTTGTGAAAATAAATGATATCTATTTAAATTAAATAACAAAGAAAACTTGAATAAATACATAAAGTGCACTCGTATACACAGTGTTGGGAATTTTTCAAGTTTTGTTTCTACTTTGTTCAATAAGCGATACAAAATCAATTAATGTTTTGTTTTTTTAAGCATATTTACAACAAAACAAATACAAAACCATTAAACACACATTTTGTATGGTTAGTATCTGAAGAGCTGCGTTACCTGTAGGTGGTAGTATTCAACATTTTGAAATTAAAAAAAGTCGAAAGAAATTCGAATTAAGCTTATTAGCTTTGTTATTGCTGTTACATTAAGTCAAGCTTTGTATTGGCTTCATTTATATTTACAGTCGATTGGCCTTGTTTGTGTGTCTTAATCAATATACATATATGTATACACTACCAACTAGAATGAGGGGATTGAACCCATTAATAACTTTATTTTTAGTATTAACTACTAAATATACAATTGGGTCAAGTCAAGAGTAAGTATAACGAATCACTTTCTATATTAACTACATACTTAAACATCTAATTAGCACTAACAATATTTTTACACAAGTCAAACATAATATGTAATGTATGTACATTAGAGTGATCCAAATTGGTTATTTATTCGCTACATTTTAAAGTACCTGAAATCATGGAAACTGACAAACATTATATTTAGACCTATCATACGGTGTTGAAATTTATTGAAGATCTCAGAAGAAATCTCGAACATTTCTGATTTAACGATTTTGATTATATGTATTTACATTAAATGATGTATTTACAAAACGTAATAATGGACAGTTTTATTTTTTTAAGTAAAAAATTGTATTTTTTAAATATAACCATATTTGCTTTTATTATAGGATATTGAAATGGTCATGAACAATGACATGCTATTGGGATATTTGCAAAAAGTTATAAACATTACGTACATACATTTATACATATGTAATCATTTAATAAAATGTATAGGTATACATACTAATACACATTGAGCATTTTTTTAAATTTCAGTTTAATTTATGGATATGAATGTCGTCAAAGTAAATGTATAAAAGTGGAACTGGGTGAAAGCAATTGGAGCAAAGCTATAAGTTTGCCAGTATGTAGAATGTTTTGTGGTGATACTGTGGGTACAATATGGCCAAAACCGACTGGATCAGTTAATTTAGATTCGTTTCTCTTACACATTGATCGCAGTGCTATTGAGTTCGTGCTACCCACGTATCGTCATCAAGCAAAATTATGGGAATCTAATCGAGAACGTTTTATGGACTTTGTGGAAAATAAAGTGCCGAATCCAGAATATTTAAAAAATGAAGGCCATCCTCTTAAAATCGTAATCGAATTGGAAGAAAACCATAAAGACAATGATGCAACGCCAAGACTAACATTAGACACAGATGAAAGCTATGAATTGGAAATTAAAACATCAGATAATCATGCAGTGTTCGCAACTATAAAAGCGAAAACTTACTTTGGGGCACGTCATGGTCTCGAAACGCTTAATCAATTAATTGTTTACGATGATGTAAGACGAGAATTGCAAATTGTGTCCAAAGCTACTATACACGATAAGCCAGAATTTAGGTGGAGAGGCGTCTTGTTGGATACTTCAAGAAATTTCTATACTGTAAAGGCGATTAAAAGGACGTTAGGTAAGTTAATGTAGATTATTACTTATTTTTATAACATACATATTAATATATTTATATTTCATAAACTATGTATATAAAAAGATGCAATGGCAATGGTAAAGTTAAATACATTCCACTGGCACATCACTGATTCTCATAGTTTCCCCATGGAGGTTAAAGCCAGACCTGAACTATATAAATTGGGGGCGTATTCTGCACGTAAAACCTATAGCCACCAAGATATAATGGAGGTTGTTGAATATGGACGTATACGAGGCATACGTGTAATGCCAGAATTTGATGCTCCCGCTCATGTTGGTGAAGGTTGGCAACACAAAAATATGACGGCTTGCTTTAATGCCCAACCCTGGAAGGATTATTGCGTGGAACCACCATGTGGACAGTTGGATCCCACTGTCGACGATATGTATGCTGTCTTGCAAGACATATATCAGGATATGTTTGACCTTTTTAATCCCGATATTTTTCATATGGGTGGTGATGAAGTATCAGTTAATTGTTGGAATAGTAGTGAACAAATCCGAAATTGGATGACATCCAAACAAGGTTGGGGCTTGCAGGAAGCTGATTTTATACGTTTATGGGGTCATTTCCAAACCGAAGCCTTAAAGCGTGTAGATATTGCTGCCAAAGGACAGCAAGTTCCAATTACCTTATGGACAAGTCGTCTTACTGACGTACCTTACTTAGATGATTACTTAGATAAGCAACGTTATATTATACAGATATGGACAACTGGAATGGATCCTAAAGTTACTGATATTTTAAAACGCGGATTTCGTATTATTGTTTCTAATTACGATGCACTCTACTTCGACTGCGGCGGAGCTGGTTGGGTTACTGATGGCAATAACTGGTGTTCTCCATATATTGGTTGGCAAAAGGTTTATGAAAATCGCTTGGAAACAATTGCTGGTGATTATATACCATTAGTAATAGGAGCCGAAGCTGCCATATGGTCCGAACAGATAGACGAACAAACATTAGACCAACGCTTTTGGCCGAGAGCTAGTGCTTTAGCAGAACGTTTATGGTCAAATCCAATAGAAAGTTGGCGTCAAGCTGAACCACGTATGCTGATGCATCGAGAACGTTTAGTTGAAAATGGAATATCTGCTGAAGCTCTACAGCCGGAATGGTGTTTACAAAATCAAAACGAATGTCCCATTGATGCCTATACAAGTCAAAAAAAGGCATAAAAATGCATATATCGAGGTTAATTTGGTACTTTGTTTCAACATCGGTGACGGTGATATTTTCCGTATATGTTATAAACTTATATAAAAAAATAGTAACTAAAACATTTTTATATATTATTTTTATTAAATAATTATTTAATTTGAATAATAATAAAGACTGTTCTAGAAATAAAATTATAAAAAAATAAAGATATTTTTCCTTGAAAAAAAAAAACAAATACATAATACTATGTTTCCACGGTACATGCTTAGCTCTCTATTCATGCTTCACACCCCACTCATGAGCGAAACAACTTGCTTCACCATACAAAATTTTAAAAGCGAATCAAGTAGATTCATATTGAATCTACGAAAAATTCCACTCTTCTCTAATTTTTATCACAAGTTCTCGTTAAACGAAAACGACACTCATAATAAGGCTGATTATATTGCTTGATATTTTCTTATAGTCAGGTTTTGTCTTAATAGTTTTACATATAATTTTTATCACAGGTATTTTATTTTCATATTTCACGTTTTCAATGGAGTTTCTTATATCAGATATGCTATTTATGAAATAGTTATTAAAATTATTGGCTATATCTAAGTTGTTCTTATATTCTATTTGGTTAAATATCATAGATTTTATCACATTTCTGGGTTTCTTTATAACTAATTCTTTTATTTTATTCCACATTTCTTTTTGATTGTTTGTGTTATTTATTTTATTATTTATGTTTTTCATTTTCAATTTTAACTTTATAAGTGTTTCTAATTGATTTATAATTATTCCATGATAGCTTTTTAGAGGAGTCATTCTAACTTCTAACCAGACAGCTGGAGACTCGGGAAGGACCTTTACATATATGGTACGTGCAGAATATAGTATTTAGTCAAAAACCGTAGTATACATCAGTTTTGAACGACATCCAGAGTAACACCATTAAATTACAAATAAATGAAAAAAAAAATAAATAAGTACGCTATCGCAAGACACCGCATGCGTATAGCATCGTACTTGAAGATCTCGCACAGTAAAAACAATACAATTTCTGGGACTACTGAAGTCGAGATGCAGCAGCCAATATATAATGGTCCTGGGGACAAATCACCACATTTGAAATCGAGTACTTTGTCATCGAAATGTAGTTAACGTGGATCACCACAATCGTTATCGCAAAGTATATACTCGAAGTTGTTCTCGGTTAGTAATGTATTATCGAAAACAAACAAACACTGTCTTTTTGGCACGAAACAAAACAAAAGAAAGATTGGTTTGGCAAACATTGCGTCATTTTGGAACACAATTTGTTTTGTATTGCATTTATTAGCACTAATCCAATTAAAAAATCATTTCCGGCATTATGCTGAAAGCTGCCACTAGCCAAAAGGGTCAATGTGCCGGCAAGATGCTATATGGCCGGTACGGACGTCAACATATGACCACAAATTCTTCTTATAATGGCAATATCCGAATATAAAAAACATTTGGATCCATTTTAATTAATGGCATGTTTCTAAATAACGAGTGACTCAAATTTTTCGCCCAAATGAGTGCAAAAATTAGTTTTGGGGTTCTATAAAACTAGTGTCAATTCTATTGAGTAAAAACGTAAGACTATCTTTTTTTATGGTTCCTACATTGAAATTTCAATCGTCCTACTGTCAAAAACAGACGAGTCGAAATAAGTGCTTGTGTGCATCACAAAACAATATTTTATATATTATTTCTTATATTCTTACAGCATAAACTGTTGTCTACTACCTGAACTTTCAATTTCAATGTTAATCGCGATAAATTTAAACATTTTTTATTCAATTTATTATAAAATTAAAAAATTCATAGCAATTTCAATTCACATAAATTATTTTTGTATTGTAAATAAAACACAGCTGTTTTTATTTTGGTTTCTATGATTGCCCCTAAAAAATTAAAATATTGAACAATAACATGGAAAAAATTAAACAAAATATCTAATTAAATAATTTGGCAATAATGCAATATAACAACTCAATATTACCAAGGTAACTAAACTCATTTGTTTACGTACTCGTTCGGTTACCACTCGTTCGCATGAGAATACACTAGTTTTCTAGAAACATGCCATAAGTTTTGTTTTTTAACAATTTTATACGAATTTATTTATTTTTCCCCTTTTTATACCCTTTTCCTTCATGAGAAGGGTATATATACATAAGTTTCTCATTCCGTTTGTAATTTCCACAATATAATTTTCCGACCCTATAAAATATATATATTCTAGATCCTTATAGATAGCGGAATCTATTAAGCCATGTTCGTCTATTGAAATCAATTTTCTGAAGTCCCCAGATACCTTCGGGATCCAAATCTTCAATAATTATGTCAGACATGCTTTCGAGAAGATAAATAAATAACGAAGATATAAGCAAAAATCCGAGACAACCTCTGAAAACTTCAAAAAAAAAACAATCAAACAAAGTATATTAATATAATATATATATGTAATATAATTATGCATCCACAAAAAAGGTGAAGGGTATATAAGATTGGGTATAGCCGAATATAGCACTCATACTTGTTCATTTTTCTTATTGCCATAAGCTTACAACAATGTAAAAATAGTAGTGATAATAAAAATTACGATCGAATACCGTAATCCAAAAAATTGTAGTCATCGAAAAGATTCTCTACACGAACGTGCACTCGATGACGAATGCGGTGATTTGCCCCCTGCATAGACCTTGCCGTCTTAAATTTCCCAAGATATACATTTAACTCTACTTCATTTCATCCAATAAACCAGGGAAGTTATTTTGTAACTCGTTTCGAAAAAAATTGTTCGAAATTGTATAATTTATACACTGTATTTTGAAATTATTTGCTTTCGAATCGAAATACACAATAACCCCCAGATTAGAAAATTATATAGTTAATATGTTATAACAATGTACAAAATCGGGCAAACTGCAGACCACCAATTACTTAAAAACACCTGTTACTTGAAACTAAATCTATTAAATCATGTAAATTCGATTTACAAAACACAAAAATTGTAAAAACAAAAATTTTACCGGATTTGTTTTTGAAAATCGCTCGATTTACATAACAGGATTGATAATAGCGGTATTTGGACTGGTAAATTTGTAAAAAAAAATCACAAATTCATTCATTTCAAGTATATAAGAAAGAAAAAACAATTTTCTGTTAACTAAATCCGAGTGACGATTTCGGTTTTAAAATTAATACACTTATTTTGGTGTTGCGTAAACAGAATTTACTAGATTAATGGTTTTACTTTTGAGATGTACTACACTACTTCTCACCTCCATAGATTCCTCCTAGTTGGTGGAAACCGAGTAGATACCTTGGACAATTCTTCAAGTCCTTGTTGTTATCACCAAATATTTTCAATATATTTTTCGAAACAAAAAAGGTACTAAGAGACAATTTCACTTAATTCAAAAATTAAATAAATACAAATTTAATTTCAAACTATCTTTTTTTTAATATTTTCAAATATTAAAATTACTTTTAAAAATCACGAACAAAATCGTGTATGTGTGTTTCTTCATAGAATAGAGAAATTCGCAAACTTATGTGGTTGGGAAACACAAATCAACTAGTTAAATAAAAACGCAAGTAATGAGATTTTTAAAGATTTTATTTTGTAGAATATTAATACAAACAACAATTTTCACAATTGTTTTGTTGTTGTTTTTATATATTTATGTATATAATCGAAGTGGCTAATTATATTATTAAAAAAGTAAATCATAATAATAAATCTACATATGAATGATGGGTACTTCATTTGTTTATTAATAAGTATGTAGTTGCAGTTTTGTTTTTTAAATAAAGAATTTAAAAAGAAGCTAATGCAAAATATAATGTAAACAAAATGTACAAGAAATGTATGTCGCGAATATACACATACAGTAAATGCGTACATATAAGTTGAGTTGGTTTATGTGTTTTTAATGGTCCAAAATGACTAAAACGTCTCTGCTTATGTTACTACTACTATCTATATATCAATAGTTTATGAATGTTCAGGTTTGTTGGTTTTTGTGGTACGATTTGTGTAGGTAAATTAATTTAGTTGTTTGTTTTCCAGCATCGTCATCGTTAAATCTCAACATTCTGCCATTTCAGAATGAAACCTTGGTTGTCTAGTCATAATTTACTTTTTGAAATTCAAGTTGATATCATATACATAGTATAGTAGTGTAGTAGTAGAAGTATGTAGAGGTCTGTGTATGTGGGAATTTTGTTTGTAGTAGTAGTCCAGGTTTCACTTACAAGTCCATACTTTTTGCTCTTTTATCCGTTTTGTTTTCTTGTTTCCAGTGGTTGTGGGTAATTCAAGTTCCGTAGCTGTCAGTTTATCTTTCAAGTAAATTTTACGTTTTCTTTAGTACATTCGTTCATTTTTTTTATGTCTGTGAAAATAGAAAATAAAAATTATATTGCATTATGTTGCAACTGTAAATGGTCGAAGCTATAAACAAGAAGTTAATGAAGACTTTCGTAAGTCATATAGGCTATCGAAAAGTCCAAGTCGATGAATATACAAAATTCTTTATTGCCAAAAAATAAAGACATAATTAATATAATCAAAGTTACAATAAACTACAATTTACTTACCTCCTTCTTTAAAGTAGAACTAAACTTTTAAAATACTTAAAAACAGCATTTAAAAATCATCTGTTAAAAAGACTTACGTTTAATTGCGTCGCATACGTTTGCGGCTGCCATTTTCACCATCGCTGCCTGCACTATTTGCTCTTTCTTCAGCTTCCATAACCTAAATAATAAAAAAATATACTTATTATTAAAAAATTCTTTCTTACAAATGCATTTCAAAAGTAAGCACCTTCAATTTAGAGCCACAAATTTCGGCACCATTTAAAATTTGTATAGCTTTTTGCGCAGATTCCCTAACAGCATATTTGACATAACCACAATTTTTGTTCGGCAGCAAATACAAATCAATTAAACCTTTCCAGCAGGAGAATACATTCTTCAATATAGAGACAGGCAAATTCTGCGAGAACAAAGTTAATTATTAGTAATTTGGCTTTGAGGGCGTAGTTTTATATTATTATAAAAAAGCTTTACGTATATATTACCGAGGTTAAAACTATAAATAAACGTTGTGCTACGGGAGCATCACTAGGTGCCATTGGATGTGATGGTGGCAACGGTACGCTACAAATAGAATCCTTTTTAGTGCGCTCTATTTTTATTTTGCAAAGGAGAAAAAATAACAAAATCAATTTATTATTATAAAAATGTTTATTACATTTTATAGTGGAGATTATAAATTAATAAGCATTATTGTTTAAAACCTACTATCAATAAATGATGTATCAATGCGTGAAGAGCTCATGCCAGATATTTTGACAATTATACGTTCGCCTGCAGGATATTCAAGACCATGTATTTTGTCCCTAAAAAGACGTATTTGAAATTAATAATGTTAAGTTTCATATTTATAACTGTTTCTTTATATACTTCGCATATATAGCTGCTTCAGGATTGTCATAAACCACAATTGCCTCATTTGTACGCGGTCCATCTAGAAATAATACAAAATTAATTGCAAGCTTATAATGGGAGGTAGTTATTTTAATAACAAAATTTAAATGGATACATGATACATGAAAGAGATATGCCTTGCAGATGAAGGAATTGTAATAATAATAATTTCTAGTAGAGCACAAATTTTGATAATAAAATTAAATAATAAAACAAGTAAGCCTTCATTCTGATCTTAGTTGTGTCAGGACGACTATTATTTCACGGTGTTTGCTATTGGCCTTGGTCGATCTCCAAGTGCGACAACTTTTATATATGAGCTGTGATCAATTGCTTCTTGCACATACCTATTTGCCGTAAAACCAAATTTGGTAAAGTTATTTTGTAAATGCTATATAAAATGTATTTGAAAATTCATTCAATAATGCACAGATGTTAAAATATAACCTACATCATTCTATTCCCTCCACTCTTGTCCTGTTGTTATTGTGATTAAAAATATTCACATTGCGCATGTTTTTGTATTAACCCATTAAAAAAAAACTTTTTAAAATTTGTATATTAATACTCACATTCTTTGGTAATTTGACAGTAGTCTAATCCTGGAATGATATCAAACAATCGCCACAACTGATCCTGATTGACACATGTGCTGACAATAACTTCCAAGCATGTTGGTTGTGGAACCTGAACATTTTGCATACGTAAAAATTGAGACATGTCATTGTTAAAATTATTGTTACTCCAATCGTTGTTGAAACCACCTCCGTTGTTAAATCCGCCAGCACTAATGCCTGAAGTCATACCCATACCGCCCATATTTCCTCCACCACCAAATCCGCCTGGAATATTGTTACCACGACCATTCATGATAGAATTATCCTCACGTCCACTAAATTGATCACGCTGATTACGTGTGTTTGAACCTTTTGGTTCAGCAAAAACAGCTTTATATTTAGATGGGCAATTTTCAAAAGCTATAGCAGCATGATAAAATTTCGAATAACGCACGTAACCGAAACCTTTTGCATTGCCACTTTGTTTATCTCTCACTAAAGTGACACTTTCGATGGGACCCCACTGTTGAAACTCTTCACGTAATTCTTCTTCAGTTGCTGATTTGGAACATACAATAAAGAGACGCACATATTTCTCATGTTCATTGTCCGATTTGCTTGATCCTTGATTGCGGCTGTAAATTGCAAATTTGTAAATGTGTATGTATATAAGAATATTGATTAAAAAAACTAAATAATAATTTTTCTTTTGATCCTTTACATTACATATGTACATACATGCATCTACATGTATATGGGCCAATTTAAAAAAAAAACGCAATTTTTGTGTCCCCGCACTTTACACTACTATTTTAGGTAAAAAAAAAACAAAAATGTGAGAGTGATCAGCCAGGAATATGTAACAAAAAAACGTAATTATCAAATTGTATGTTTGTTTTTTAGTTTATTCAGAATGGTGTTTTGTTTCTCCCTCTGACTGCTTCCATACAAAAGCATGTGTCCCCCGTTACAATTTTTCATAAACAAAATAAAATCAAGAAAAAAAGTAAATATGCAACATTTAACAACAGTTTTCGAATTATTGCGTTTCTTGTGTTTTGATTTGTTATAGTCGTAAAAACTTAATTAGTGGGAATTTGGCGTTGCAAAGAAAGGTTGTCACCACAATTTGCATTGAGCGTCACTTTTTTATAAATTAAGTAATATTACTAGTTTTCAATTTCAAGTTTAAATAAAGTAAATTATGTAAGGAAAGTACAAACTTTAATTATTACAAAAGTGAAAAAGCAAAAAAAAAATCTATTAAAAAAGTTTGTATTTGCGTAGTTTTTGTGAACACCAGGTAAGGCGCGTTAAAATTTCATGAACGTCACGCTAATTTTTTTAAAAGTGAATATATTAAATGTAAAAAATTTAAGTTGACAATCATTGTTTACTTACATGGTTTCACTAATTTTTTTATAATTTGAGAATTTTATGTTAAGAGGAAAAGAGTATTGAAAATACTACTAAATAAATAAATAAAACTACTTAAAAGCTTAATTCTGATTTTATTTTTTAAGAGTAAAACAACAAAATTAACGGCGGCTGAAAGAGCACGGAGATATTAAGAGGAAATAAAGCTCGATAAAGCGCGTAATGACGAATATAAAAGAACAAGTCGGTTTTAGTGACTGCTAAAAAAAATAGGGCTTTTAGAGCCTATATCTCGGGATTTGTAATACATTAAATTAAAGGTATTTAAAATACCTTTCCAACGATATATGTACATATGAATATCATGATTAAAAAATATGGACCGACTATGGGTTAAATCCGAAAAAAGACATTAAGCTTTAATTTAAGGTATCATAGAATTATTCATTCATTCATTCATTTTGTTTATTTTTAATATTTATTTGTTCACATTTTATCTTATTAAAGAGGTTAGCAATAAATATATTCCTTTTCTACTTAAACATTTTGTTTTGTTGTAATATTGATAATAAGTTTATGTGTTATTTGTTTTGGGGGAAAAATTAAAAAAAAACTATGGTATACAGAACGACGGCTTCGCATAGTACAGATTGTATTTTTTATGGTGAAATGTTATAATCTTTCTTTAACATCTTCGGATTTATATTACCTACATGGCCATGTTATACCTTAAATTAAAGCTTCATTTCTTGACTTAAAAATATTGTAATTTATCTACTTACTCATATATATCTTTTTCCCGGATTTTTTAGACTTTTTAAAAAAAATTCTGAACAAAAAATAATTTTGCGAAATTTATCAATAGGTTGTCCATATAAATAGGTCATGTTACATATCGTTGGAGAGGTCTTTAAAATACCTACTATCATTTGATAAATATATCGCCTAATAAAAAAGTGTAGTTTTCAAGAAATAGCTTAATATATGTATATAACAAACTTTTGAGCCCCACCCACTCGAAAATAGGCGTGACCGCCCCACTTTTTTTTTTTTATTTTAATCAGCATTTAAAATTCTAATAGTGATAAAATTTTGAAAATAACTAAAACCGATTTAAGCCAAATAATGTACATATAAATAAACCCACTCAATAATAGACTAATGGAAAACCTTAAAACACGTGGTCACAGGTTAAAAGGTAATTTAAACATAACATTTTGAGAGGAACCCAATCGACCTCCCATGGATTTTTTTCGCTTCTTGGAAGTGGTAATATATGTTTACTTTTTTGTAAAAATAAAATGTATTATGTTATAGGTTCTTAGTGTTTTAAAAAGTAACTACGTTGGATCATAAAATAATTAAGTCAATGTAAGTAAATACACGAACTATCAGCCATGTCACAGAATTTAATTCCGTTCGGAAGTGGAATTTACTACATATTTTGCTTCTATAGAAAAAGTAAAACGAAAAATTTGTTCGAAATAAAACCTAGAAATTCTTAAAATTACAATTCCACACAGCAAATTAAAAGTGGTTTCATTCCGAAAACAATTTTCGTTTTACTTTTTCTATAGAAGCAAAATATGTAATAAATTCCACTTCCGAACGGAATTAAATTCTGTGACATGGCTGTATGACAGACTTTTTACATACAATAAAGTACATTTATAAATATTTCCATTTTTTAAACTTACTTTGCAGCCACTAATACTTTTAAAGTACGATCTAATGTTCCAATAGTTTTGCCATTCATTTCTTCTTGAGCCTTTGCGGCATCAGAAGTCTTAGCATATTTAATATATGCAATTCCTTTGTTATCTCCCGTGTTTTTATCTTTTACAACCCAAATATCTTCTATTTCACCGAAGGGTGAAAACGCCTCACGAAAGTCTTCCTCGGTATGAGCTTTATTGCATATAATGAATAATCGAGACATTGGTGGGTCATCGTCACTGTAATCACCACGACCGCTGTTACCACGACCACCGTCACGGTTTCCATCCCGAGATTGCGAACGATATTCAGACATACTGTACTTTAAATAAATTATTTATTTTACTTTTTTGTTAAATTCCACTTTCTTTATTAAGTTTCCTTGTAATACTAAATTATTTTAAGAAAATAATTTAGATGCACTTCTGGAAAATTAAAATGGCGAAAATTCAAGTGTGTCTACATCAGCGTCTGCTGTCAAATAATGTATAGTTACCAACTTCATCCCTTGAGAAACGCAGTGTTGTCAAAACGTTTAGACAATATTCCACTAATTTGCACATGAAAAACGCAATGAAGTTCTGATAATAAAACCTTTTCATATAATATTCCATTAAAAAGTAAAATTTTAGGAACTCATCAAAATCGTGAAACTAGCTTGGTTTTAACAATTGTATAACAGATAATAGCCTGTTAACTTTTATACCTAAAAATGCAAAATGTTAGCCCGCTCTCTTATGGGTTACGTGTTATTCACATAAAGTTTATGATTTTATCAATTGAAATCAATAATAAGAATTGCAAAAAATCAAAATCACGCCATTTCCTTTGAGTTTTGTGCACATTATTCATGCTTTTTGAATTTCAAAAAACTTTTTCATAAAAAAACTCTTTGCCGCTCGAAAACCTTGCAAAAAAAGATAAACTTGATATATTGCAACGCCGCCAACAACTCTTTAATATAAACTTCCCATAAGTGCTACAATTATTATCATGGTGTAAATATACAAGGTGAGTGCAGTAGCACAGCTGACTAACTTTGTTAAGAATTTCTTTAGAAAAACAAGTCGTCTGAACTCTACATAATCAAGGTTTACTATAATGCTATCAATGCTGATTGAATGTAATGTTAATAAAAGAAGCATTATACGTCGAACTCTTAACGGAAGCGTCAAATGTGGTCGTAAACAAAACGATTTTTTGCGTCAAAAAATAAAAATTTTATATGATAGATATAAAAAATGTCCAGTACCTTAACTGATGAACAGCGCAATCTATTGATAGACCTTATTAGAGAGAGGAGAATTGTATACGATACAACTAATGCAAATTACAAAAATATAGCATGCAAAAGAAGAGCCTGGAAGGAAATTGCCATACTTTGTAAAGCCCAAGGTAGTTTTCCTACAATAATATTAAATTATTTGTTTACATGATCTAACATACATACATATGTATGTATTATTATACTTCTCTATAATTACAAATAAGAAACTGCATGTAAAATTGTTTGGAAATCTATGCGAGATCAGTATCAACGCTATATGAGATCGCCATTGAATAAGAGAAGACAATTTCGTTATTTAGCAAAGTTATCATTTTTGGAAGGATTTACAAAGTAAGTTTCATAGTATAATAATTAAAGTAGTTAGGATTATGTTACTCATGAGTGTACCGCTCATTTGGACGGTTATAAAAAATAAAAGTGTGATAAACTTTTCAGGAGAGCATAAAACTGTTTAAATTACATACAATACATATGTGAAAGTCATAAGCAATATGACCATTAAATAGTTTTTCAGATTTGCAATAATTTGTTTAGACACTTTCTGTTACTACCTACATAGATATACATACTTATATCTTTCCTAACATACTGATATCTTTTCGGATTCGGTAACAAAAAGTATAGACAATTTCAATTTATTTTAATACTGCTTATGAAAATGTGTACAAATTATGAAAACAATTACTTTTTTACTGTTCCTCTTAACATGCTATTACTAAAATTTATAAATAAATTAATTTAACTCCACTTTCACCAAGTTTAGCTATTGTAACATCCACCACCAAAAGTGGTGAATGACCTCACCTCTGACACCCACCAAAGTATATACAGTTTATCAAGAATATCTTTGCACAGTAAGAATTTTTCCAAGAATAATTTACATATTTGTTTTTGTTTTTTTGCTGCAATCCGTTATATGACTTGTTTATGACTGTTAGGTGTCCACACTTTAAAAAAATCCTATTCATTACAATAACAACAAAAAAAGATGTTTGCACAAAATAACAAGTGTCAAAAAAAAAAAATCTTTGCAAATGCGTGAATGCAATAAAAAAACCGTAAAATTTCCGCGAATTTTGTTCCTTTGGCATTTTTATGAATAATTTGAAATGTGAATTCAACCTTTTCACATTTCAAATTATTCATTCAGTCATAAAGTAATTGTCTTTAACGAAACAAGTGACCTCTTATTTACATTCTAAAAGATGCCAGGAAAACGAGTTTCAAAAAATATTATTCAATTAGTGTATTTTAATAAATGTAAAGGCAAATCAGCCAGAGAAATCGCGAGCGGATAAAAAAAACCATTGCTGTCAGTGCAAAATGTGGAGAAAAGATTAAGATTTGCTACAGAACACATTTCATTTCCTTCAGCGTACTGGGATGATGTTGCTTTCTCTGTTGAAACAAAAATGATGCTGTACTACTTTGATGAAATAATGACCAAAGAAGTTTATTTATATATTTTAAAAAAATAACTGACCGCCAGCATTCACAAATTCGGGTTTATTGACCCAGAAAACTCAAATAATTTGAAATACAAATATTATCAAGATAATCAGCCTTATTATGAGTGTCGTTTTCTTTTTACGACAACGACTCTTTCGTAATGGATTTAAGATAAATTTGTTTCTTTAATTTATTACGAAACAGTCGTTGTCGTAAAAGCAAAACGACAATCATAATAAGGCTGAATGATCCCAAACATAAATCATAATTATGTAAGTCATGGTTGTTGTACAACTGCACTAAGGTTATTGACACTCCTGCCCAGAGTCCTGACCTTAATCCTATAGGAAATTTCTGGGTCCATCTGATGAAAAAGGTAGCAAAATGGAACCAACCAATAAAAACGATCTGATTAAATTTATTAAAGAAGAGTGGGAAAAAATACAAATAGAATGTGACATTCCAAAGTCAATTCATCATAATGAAAATTTTTGTATGAGGGCTATGAGAAATCATGGACCGATTCATACTATTTTCCGTGCACTTTCTTCTTTTATCGTAAAAACAACGTATACAAAATTTCATGGTATTATCTGCAATATATTTCAAAATATTGCAATAAAATGGACAAAAAATATCAAATTTTTATAGAGGTTGTCTCACATATTGGTCCATAAGTCTGGTTGGCATCAACCGATTTTGCTGATTTTAAATAGCAAACTTTTCGAAAGCATGTCTGACAGAATTATTGAAGATTTTATCCCGAAGATATCTGGGGACTTCAGAAAACTGATTTCAACATTCAGACAGGCGGACGGACATGGACATAATAGAATCCGCTATCTATAAGGATCCAGAATATATATACTTTATAGGGTCGGAAAATTATATTGTGGAAATTACAAACGGAATGACAAACTTATATATACCCTTCTCATGAAGGTGAAGGGTGTAAAAAGATGAATACAGCGATTGAACTGAATTTTTTATTAAGTGTGGACAAATTTTTTTGACAGCACAAATATTGAATTGTTTTCCACCAGGCTGTTTTTTTTTTAATTATTATTTTTTTTACTTGTTAAAATTAATAACATGTTTATAAACAAATTAAAAAAAACTTATTCACATTAAAAAAAAATCGTTTCTTTTGACATTTTTTAGTGTTTTCTCTTTGTGCAAAGATTTTGTTATTGATCCTTATGGATCCTTATGGAATTCTAAGTTGATTGAGCTATGCCCGTCTGTCTGTCAGCGTGTCTGTGTAAAACAATCTCAAGTCCAAATTGTAACCAAAGACAGCAAAGTTTATAAAAAATAATTCTCTTAAGCAGTTTGGTATGGAAAATCATCAAAATCAGTTCACGCGAACCAGACCAAAATATGTAACAACCTCCATCAAAATATAATATTTTTAAAAAGTTTTTTTTTTTTTGTACACGTTATTTCTACGATGGATGTACAAACTGTGATGAAAATGTTAAGAATAGTCCATGATTTCTCATAGCCCACAAATTTCTTCCCGAAATATGGCTCAACGTTACATAAGTGCCTATTAAATAGCAATATCGATTCAAAATTGGCAGTCCATATTTGGCAATAGCTCCCTAATAAAGCAAACTTCCGATTATTATAACGTTACCGTTTTTATACTCTTTTCTTAAACTTGATGAATATGGAAAAATGTTAAACGTATTTTTAATTTTATAAATGGTTACATTACATACATACATATAAGATTGTTATGATAAATATACAAACTTTGTAAATAATGTTAAGAATTGGTAATTACATCAATTATGTAGGTAAATGGTTAAAATTAGATACAATTTAAAAACATTTGAAATAAATTATGTTGTGAGTACACTTGTCTATCAAACAATGTATGAAATACAAATAAATTTTGCGCTAAATCTGAATAATTAATGATATTCTGGTCCTTATAACAGCGTAGTTTTTGTAATTCTCATTTTATTTAGGTGGAGGGTATTTAAGATTCTGCATAGCACTCTAACTTGATTTTAACCTAAAGTTATACTGACTGTTAAAATTATTTTTGTATGAAAAACCATTTTAAGATAAAGTAAAATTTTAGGTTAAAAAATACCTGGTGAGATGTGGCTTAGAATGGTATTTTGACAGCAGAGTTTCGGTTCGAATATGTTATACTTTCGAAATATTTTTCACTTAAGACAAAAAATATCAAATTTGTTTCTTTTTTTTCTATCGAAAATCTACCTCATTTTGATTAAAAACTGTCTTCGTTTTCGGTATTTAATTATGATTATATTTGAGTTGCTTTCGTGGTATACAGATATAATTTCAAAATTGTTGTTTTAATGATTAATTTAATCTAGTAATATAATTAGTACAGGAACATAATTACTTTTGTTATAAAAGTACTTTTTTGCAAAAGCATATACAATAGCTAAGCCCATTTCATGCCACTTAATTTCAAATATGTATACTCAATGAGATAATAATTTTTTAAAGCGCTTTTCTTTTTTCAGAAACACTAAAAATAACGTATTAGTTTGCAATGACGACGCAATAGAATTTTTTGTCGATAATTCGTCCAATTCTTCTAAGCACCAAATAGTTTATAAGGACGAATCCGAGGATTGTCAGAACTACAATGAAGAAATTACAGATAAAAATATTAAGTTAACGGAGAAATTTTATGATAATAACGAAGAATCTGAGCATGAAGAAATTACTAGTGAACCTGTCAAGAAATTCGAAACATCACAAACTAATGATGATCCAATATATTGTAACAATTATTTCACACAGAATGTCACTAGCGAAGCTAATGAAGACGTGAATATAGTGGACAAATCAGCTAGTAATTTATATGATAACATAAGTAATTTACTGGAGAAATATATACAAAGCAAAGAAGATGACAACGATTTATTTTTAAAAATGATTGGAAATAAAATGAAATCATTGCCGTTAACAGTGAAAAATCGTCTGCAAGAACGTTTCTTAAAAGAAGTTAATGATGAAATACGAAAACTGAATATAACATCCTAGAAATAATAATGTAACTTAGCATGTATATTTTTAATAGTTAATTAATATACAAAAGTTGGCCTTATCATAACTACTACCAATAGTAAATTCCTTCCGTTGTTAGAACAAGTTTAAACTTTGATTTCCAACAGGTGCATATTAGAATAACATGAAAGTTTTTACATTTCACTTGTTGACATATGTATCAGTAGTAGAATTTTTGAGAATTTTTACAAAGAATTTAATTTTCTTTGAAAAATTTTTTAGACGTAGCATTTGTGTGGCATTGAACAATACTGCCGCACTTGGTCATCTGAAAACCCTAGAGCAATTGTTGAGAAGCCTTTGCATGCTGAACGCTATGAGGTCTGATAGGCTCACGCCTATTATTGATGATATGGATGTTGTAACCTATCGAATCTATTAAAAATGTAATTGAAAATAATAAAAAACAACATCTGTATGTGTGGTAGTGGTGAACATTTGTCTGATATAAAGTTCTCGTGGAAAACCCCGTTCTTATCAGTGTAATTTGGCGATATTTTCTAGAATATTAAATAGTAACAGATTAAAAAAAAATATGTTTATAGGTAGTTGTAATCTATTTCTTTATAATATTTTATATGGAGCGATTTGGCTGATTTTTTTTATTCGATTCGAAATTGGGCCTGTTCGGAAATGCATTATTGCACTGCATTTGATGCGCATATGTGATTAGTTTGCGATGCGGATGCGCAGACGAACAATAAATGAATTGTTTACAATTACGAACAAGGGAATAAATAAAATGGAGAAATTAATAATAAATTTATTTCTTGACTTAGATGAAACCAAAAATGTTTCAAAACCGTGCAATCAACAATATAAAAGGCTGGTATTATTAAAACTTTCTGTTCCAAAAGCAGACAAATCCCGAAAGTAATTAAATATGTTAATATGTATTATAAAGCAATATCCTCCATGTCCAAACGGACTCTCACCAATAGTTTGGAGAATTTTGCATCATTTTCTATTCTAAAAAAGTATACAAAATCAATTAAAATAAATTTATTAAAAAAATTTATACAATGCATCAGCCATTTTTGTGATGCTTGTTTGCTGTTTTTTGCGCATCATCTGCTTCAGTGAGGCATTTTAGAACACAATGCATTTGCAGTGATGCAAGCTTTTGCTTTCTTTCAGAAGATCAAATCATTAGTAAGTACCGAGCGAAACGAAGTACAATTTATATGTACATAAGTAAAAAATTAAAATATGAAAATTAGATAAAAAAAATTGTTTACTGAAAAAATTAACTTTTGAAGTGTTAATTGTATGTACTCTAATGACATTATGATGTGTTTTAAATTCTCTAAACAAATAAGATAGGAAATGTGGTACTTTATTTATTTCTTTCTTATAAAAATTATTTTCGTGATTTTTATTTTATGTCAAATCTTTGTTTTATTTCTTTCGCGCGGAGAAAGAAATAAACAACTTGTGTTTATTTCTTTTTTTGCTATCGCAATCGATAAATACGTAAAAAGAAAAAATCTTGCATGTGAACATGAGCGTGCAAGAATTTTTCTTTGCTTTATACCCTTCACCTTCATGAGAAGGCACCTTTCAGATTAAGCAACTTTAATTGCGGAAGTATTATTTTTATTTATTTTCTTTTGAATGTCAAAAACAAATAAATATCTCAAGACAAGGATGACAGCAGCCACAAAAGTTTTTGATGTTATAGAGCTTTAAAGCTCAGATGTATATATTACTATATATCTACGATTTTTAAACCGATCCGGACAAAATATATATCATTTAAAAGTGCTTTGAAATACCTTTAGAATGACGTATAATATGATCAATTTTAGTAACCCATTAAAGCTAAAATTTAAAAACCGTATAATAGAAAACCTTTCTTTATAAATGAAGAAGATATTTATTTAAGTTTAAAAATTGGGCTTAAGTCGGTTTTAGTAACTTTTTAAATCACTTCCAAAATTCTATCACTAATAGAGTTTTAAATTCTGAAAATAAATAAATAAAAAAAATTGTTTTTTATATCATGAAAACTACATTTCTATATTAGACATATGTACATTTATATATTAAATGATAGGTATTTTATATGAACCACCTATAGGTCAATTTCGGAAAATTATTTTTTGATCCGATGTTTTTTAAAAAATCTTGGATAAAGGTTTATATGAGTAGGTATAAAAATTATGACATTTCACCATAAAAAGTACATTCTGTACTATGCGAAGCCTGTATTCTGTATACTAGAGGAGAAAATGCTTTCGCCCGGCCCTAGGCCGGCAATACGGAAAATCTGTACTATGCGAAGCCGGTTTTTTGTATTACATAGAGGAGAAAATCATTCCGCCCAGCTGTAGGCCAGCAATACAGGAAATTTGTACTATGCGAAGCCGGTATTCTATATACCATAGAGGAAAAATCGTTTCCTGTATACAAAATCTTGAAAAATGTGTTTCTTTTAATTTTGCAGGTCTTATAATTCTGTGATTATAGTTCCTACAGACACATATCATACCTTAGATTATAGCTTAAAGTCTTGGATATTTAAGCCCAAACAAAAACCACCGGAAAAAATCTATTTTATTATTAAATTCATTACATATAAACAAAAAAAATTAAAAAAGATATATTTTTTTGGGAATATGTTATACATAATGTCAAAAACTTTGTTGTATGGCGCCAATATTGAAGTGTTCCCAAATTGGCACAGCGGGCGTAAATGAGTTAATAAACTAAAATAACACTTTTAGACCTTTTCTTAATTTTTTTAAATATGTATTAAAAAAAATTCGGGTAAAAAAATATTCTTTTCGGATTTATACAAAAAGTTTGAAAAAACGTGTGAAATTCGTATTTTCAAACATTCATCTGTATTATTTACATCTGAAGGGTTTATTATTATAAAATATTAAAAAATATACGTATTATCATTGAAACATTAAAGCTGTGTTCACATTATGTGTATTTGTCATGTGGACTGTCACTTTTTCGCATATCAAATTTGTACATATAGTCTGAACACCTCTAAACAATAGCATGTGTCATTTCTCTGTTTGCAATACACATGACATTTTTTATTTAGAACGAGTTCTATTTTCAAGTGACAAACCATCTGACATCAGCTGTTTTTTTATAACCAAAATTTTGTGGCGGCAAAAATTAATTGAAATTTTAATAAATATATTTTATACCTAATAGTAAAACAAAAATACAAAAAAAAAACCACAAATTTATTATTGATAATGGAGGGAAAAATTGAAAGTAGTTAACAAAAGTAAGTACATACATATGTATTTTTTTTTATTGCAATTTTTATAGATATTTTTATGTTGTTCCAGTTTGACTGGTGCAAAGAAGAGGTTCTACAGTTGATCGAAATGTGGCAAGAGAAGGAATGCTTGTATAACCCGCGGAACAAGTTTTACCATAATAAGCATGCCAGGTACGCAGCGCTTTATTATATGGCTGACAAATTAAAAATTTTCAATTCATCTATTGGCCCTAATGAAGTTAAGGTAAAGCATTTAATTTAATTAAAGCAGGTAATTTAAAGCATTTGGCAATTGTTATTTGTAATAAACGTAACACAATATATTTCCAGAATATAATAACATACTTGCGCGGTCAATATAGCCGGGAAATTGCAAAAACAAAAGAAAAAAGAAGCGGGGCCGGTGCAGATGATGTGCATGTGTCATGTGTGTTTTGGTTCAACGAAATGGATTTCCTGAAAGAATTTATTAAAATAAAAAAAGCAGCATGTAATCCATGTGCAACTATTTTATCAACCTCTCGTTCCATTTTCAAATAAAATTTTATTTAATTACAATTTTAATTTTTATACACATACACCAATCCGCTGTTTTAAGATTTTTTTTTGATAGGTTATGTCAAATGTACTTGACATACCAACATATGAACATGTAAATTATAAACCGTATGTAAAACTCAAATTTTGACATACACATGAAATCACATGTGGGTAGAAAAGTGACATTCCACATGACAAATACACATAATGTGAACATAGCTTAAGAAATTACTTTTTATATTGATCAGTGTTGCCAGAAAATGAATTTCAAAATATGCTAAAACTTTAAAAACTAAGTCCCGGATCACACAATGCAGTTTGTTGGTGATAGATGAAAGAAGAGTGGTCCCCTCTCTCTCTCTCTCTCTCTTTTTTCCCCTCTCACCCAAAAACTCAAAAGTTGCATTGTGTGATCTGGGACTAAGTGCTAAAATGTTCTACAGAAGAAAAAATAAGTGCTAAATTTTTTCAATGTAACAATACAATTTTTATTTCAAATGTTACAAATATAAATTATAGTTTTTTCTAATTTTATTCATAACAATTGTTGACTTGTTTTAATAGATTACATTTCTTTTATTAATTCAAAAATTAATAAGAAAGAAATTTAGTTATTTTTTATTTCTCCAAAAGTATTTTTTGGAGTAAAAAAATAAAAATTTATTTGAGAAAAAAAAATTGTTTTTTATCAAGCAAATTATGCTAAAAAGCATTTAGTATAATTTTTGAAATTTTCAATGCATTTTCGGGTAACAAAATGCTAAATCTAGCACTGAAAGTGCTAAAATGGCAACACTGATATTGAATATCGTCAAAAACAAACATTGTTGAGTACTAAGTACTCATTTACTCTACAACTCTAAAACAGTAGCGAAGAAGCATTTATTCTCATTGTTTTTTTTATTTGAAACACGTGCAAACAATTTTATAAGTATTTTATTTGAGTTTCAAGAACAATAATTAAAAATGGGTAAAAAAATCCAAAAAAAGAAGAAAACGGAGCAACTTGAAATCGTACCAATGGATGAAAACCCACCTTTGCCTTCGCAAAGACCTTCGGATGAAGTTATTCCAAAAAGGGTAAACACAATTACAAATTTGGTATTGAGTGAAAACTTATATTATTTTTATTTTAGGAAAAATGGGTAAATAAACAAAGAGTATTGATATTTGCTGCTCGAGGCATTAGCCATCGTGACAGACATCTAATGAAGGATATTAAAACATTAATGCCACATCATAGACCAGAATCTAAAATGGAACGATCAAAGACATTAGCTGTGGTAAATGATATGTGTGGAATGAAGCACTGCAATAAATCCATACTTTTTGAAGGCAGACGCAAAAGGGATCTATATATGTGGGTCTCGAATATACCAAATGGACCATCCGCTAAGTTTTTAGTTGAAAATGTTCACACTATGGCAGAATTAAAAATGACTGGCAACTGTTTAAAAGGCGCCAGGCCATTATTGTCTTTTGATGCTAAGTTCGATGAAGTGCCGCATTTGAAATTGTTAAAAGAATTGTTTACACAAACTTTTGGTGTTCCTAATCATCATCCCAAAAGTCAACCGTTCATAGACCACGTTTATACATTTACTTATTTGGATAATCGTATTTGGTTTAGAAACTATCAAATACTTTCAGAAGACGGTGGCTTGGCTGAAATTGGGCCACGATTCGTAATGAATCCAGTTAAACTATTTGAAGGCTCTTTCACCGGCAATACTTTATGGGAAAATCCAGATTACGTCAGTCCAGCAAAACAGAGGCAAATGCTTAAAAAATCTGCTAAAGATCGTTATGTTAATCGTATTGAACAAAAGGTTCATCACGAAGCCACATTACCTAAGAATGCCTATGAAGGCATAGAGTACGATGAAATTTTTGCTGATAACGATGCAATTGAAACAGCAAAACTTTTAGCGGAAAAAGCCAAGCAAAAAGCCCTTGAAAAATTAGAAAAGCCCAACAAGAAATCGAAAAAAGATGCCTTGACGAAGAAAATCAAAGAAAAACAATTGGATGCTGTTAAACAAGTTATTGAAAAGAAAAAGTCTAGTGTAAAAACAAATAAAAAAACAAAAATTTTAAAATAATCACAAGTACTAGTTACTTTTTAATATTTTAAAAATTTATTTTTTTAATAAAATATATACATAAGTGTAAAAATTTATATAAACTATTTTTTATTTAGATTGTACGTACAATGAATTATGGAGTAAGCTTATAAAAAAACAAGTAAGAGTTTATATTCGGTGTGCCGAATCTTATATACCCACCACCAAATCACCTATTATAGAGATTTTGCACATTTAAGTGATTTGCAGAACTCTACTTTATATGTCTCTATGGTCATCATTAAATTTGGTACGACAATTTAAATGTATATATGGATTACTAGTGTAGAATTTCGACTTAGGCCGCGTTTTCACTGTCATTTTTGTTGTCAAATTGTTGGCAATTGTATGAAAACGGGTTGTCATATGGCGTCATCTATGTTTGCAATCATGATATAACAACCCGTTTTCATACAATTGCCAACAAAAATGACATTATGTTTTGGTTTCACTGTAATTTTTGTTGGCAATTGTATGAAAACGGGTTGTCATATCATGATTTTCATGATTGCAAACATAGATGACGCCATATGACAACCCGTTTTTTTGGACAATTTGACAACAAAAATGACAGTGAAAACGCGGCCTTAGTGGTTTTTATACGAGATTTATGCGAATTTTATTGATTTTCGGAAGTAGGCTTTATATGGGGCCTACGGTCAAATATGGACGGATCATCATCATATTTAAATGGACGATTTTAATATATATACCTATATGGACTATTTGTGTTGAATTTAACTTTATAGTGGTTTTATAAGGGATTTATGCCCATTTAAGTGATTTTCGGAACTGGTCTTTATATGGGGGCTACGGTCAAATATGGACCGATCATCATCATATTGAGATGTACAATTTTTATTTTATTTGTGTTGAATTATACTTGATAGTGGTTTGGTAGGGATTTATGCGAATTTAAGTGATTTTTTGAACTGGTGGTTCATTCTGTATTGCGATGCGAAAGTCATAGCGTTGCGCAAATTAATTGCGATCCAAAACTTATTTGGTATTCTGTAAAACTTTCGCAATCGAAATTCATTTCAGTATGTGGTTTGTGACAAGTTAACCCGGCATTTACACATGCAAGTGCAAGTTCGAAAAACTCAACACACTCACATTTTTTTACTAACCCAATCACACATGCAGGCACTTGCAAGTGAATTTAGCTGGACAGTGATTTTTTGACACTTTCAGCAATAAAGTGACAGAAAGGTAAACAGAGTTGCTGGTTTTAACTATTGAAAATATACTCGTATACTTTAATTTACAAAAACCAGAAAAATTGTGTTATTCGCAAAAATGAATTCTGTTGCACTATAGGTAAACATATATTTATTTTTCAGCTTTATAAAAAATTTTAGGTTGAATATTTCAAATTGGCGCGTCTTGGTGGTCTTATTGTTCGTCTCCCTGGATGAAATTTAATTACATATAATTAAATTAATTATTAAAAGCAAATAATCTATTAGGTACCGCAACGAATGCTGTTTTGCCATCGAATGAATTTTGCTATGTTTGGCATTGTTTTCGTAATTAAGAATTCCAACTTGTCACTTTTTCGCATTTCAAATGCGATCAAAAAAGTACTTTTCGCAATAGAGAATAGCAACTGTCCGCTTTTATGTATTTTCGAGTAGTATTTATTTTCGCATCGCAATACAGAATAAGCCCCCAGATTTTAAAATAGCTTTTTAAATTATTATAACAAAACATATTGTAATTCAAAATGAGTTCTAAAGCTAGTTATTCCGGCATATGTTATTTACATTTGTATATAAGTTTGTATCTTTCATTATATTGTATACATTATATACATAAATTTAATGCAATTTGTACCGGTGCCGATATTTTAATGTTTTTGCATTATGACAGGACTGTCATAGCTCAAATTGCGAATTTATTTCATTAGATTACTGCAAAACATTTTCCTTGAAAAACTTATGTAGGTATTTATTAAACAAAATTGCATATGTAATATTATAAAGCATTGTTCACATTAATTGGATCGCATAAATATTTTAAAGCGATTGACTACAATTGAAACTCCTTAAAAAATGCCTAGAGGAGAAACTAAAATTAATTTTATCTCATATAAATCAGAGTTTTTGTTTTGGTGTATCTCATTAACTGTTGTAAAACACTACGAACAACCTGCGCTGCATACTTATTCCAAGTCGCATTTTTTATTTTCAAAGTTTTGGGTGGACAAACGAAGGGATATTTTGCAATAACATATAATTTTGGTCCCCGTAGTTGTCTGAGGTAAAGGCGGGACTCAGATTTTGCTTTATTGCACTAGTATTTTCTGTGTAAGTTCTCGGTTTCTTTTAAGAAAATGTTTGATTTTTTCTTTTGTTTGCGAACTATATTTGAGGTTTGCCTGGCGTTTTATAACATAATTTATAGTTCTGTTTTGAAAGCTTTAACCGTTTTTGTCTACTTTGATTTTCCATTGCTTAGTACTTGTACAAATATATTTCAACTGATTATTTTTTGACAGAATAACGGTTATATTTAAATAACAAATCGCGGAAAAAACCAAAGTATAGCCAACAACTTTTTAAAAAAGCTATAAAAGCTAGACGGATTTTATGTGAACTATGCTTTACATAAATTTTTGTGTCTTTTTAATGGATAAAATATAAAAACATGAATTTTATGTATGTATGTATGTATATAGGTAGTAGTATATTAAACGATAATAAAAAATAGTTGATGTATTAATAAATTAAAGCTTAATTTAATTATGTTTAAATAATGTGCGTTAAATAACTTTTCACTTCACTTTATAACTATAATTAATAGTCATTTTGTTCCACTAGACCATCTGGCACTACCATTGGTTTACTATTCATACTAAATGGTTGCTTATTAATAGGCATCATCTCGACTACTTGTATTGGTGGTTCTTCGCCTGGCTGCAATGGTTCTTCACCAACTAATTTCGCCAAATTGCTCTGAGCCCAACGTCCGCCACGTCCATTTATAGTTTTATCTTCACATACACACAAAAATAGTGTATCTACAACCATCTAATTTTAATAAATTAACTGTTAATAGACAAAGATTTAAAAATTAAATGTTATTCAAACCATACTTCAAAAAGTGACAGGACGATGTGAGCAATAAAGAAGGAGAATACAATGATAAGTATAACGGGTGCCATATAGAAGTTTAGTTCAGGCTTATCTTTTAATACAAATATACCAATGAGGCCTGAAATAGCAGCTACTACGATTTTACCTAAGAATAGAATAAAATCGCCGACACTATTGATTGTAGCCACTTGTAATGCGTTTGTGGCCATAGCATTCCATGCCTGCAAATAAAAAAAAAATAATAATTAAATAATTGTATGTACGTTAGGGTTATAACTTTTTGCAATTTTTGCAATTTTTGCAAATATTAAAAATACCACCACATAGCCGTGTGGGGTATGAAAAAATATTAAAAAATATGCTGTCACTTCATCGTGAAAAAAGTTTCCGCACCGAACGGCTTCAAGTTTTGTTCTTATTTACATATTTATTTTTTTCCATTAACACAGTTTCTCTTGATTTTGTCTTAAATATCTAAGTAGGTAGTGAAGTCTTTGTTATTACAAATGTGAAATTTCGCAACTTATTTCTGTTGGTTCTTAAAATGAAGTATAAAAAAAGTAAAATATCTGTTATAAAAAACTCAAAAATCTAGTCAAGAATTTTACAAAAAAATAATGATGTTATTGAAAAATTAAAAAAAAAAATACAAAAAGCCGAAATACCTTTGAGTGAGTTGAACAAGATCCCAAAGAAAGAAATTATTGTCGGAAGATTTATCGCTTTATGCAATACAAATAAATATAAAGAGTAAAGGTATGTTAAAATGTCTAAGGAGTTACATAATTTGTGGTACAAGCTAAATATAAGAACCATGCGCGTTCTTACGGTTGGTTCTATTTTTTTGCGCTTCCTGGTTTGAAATTTGGTTTGGTGGTCATTGCTTCAAAGAGAATGATTTTGAAGCGTTAAGTAAATCTTTAAAAAACTTCACGAAAGCTAACGAATGCTTCTTTAGGCAATGGTTAATAGAACCATCTAAATTTAAAGATCATCAGCGCAGCGACATATGCGCCGATAATTCCTAGTATTTTTGTACAATAATGAAAAATCTCAATTTTTAAAAAATAAAAATTTAAAGCACTTTAGAAATCGCTTTCGGTGCGGAAACTTTTTTCACCGAATCAACCTAAAAACCAGTTTTTTATTATCAGAACAACATTCACCACATGGTACTGGAGTGGTATTTTGCACTCAAAAAAAGTTATACCCCTAATGTACATATGTACTATATATATGTATGTGTGTATGTATACCGAATCAAAGGTTTACGTTTTAAATGTCATTAATTCTTTCAATCTATTTTTTATTTATTTAGCTTCATGTCCAGTTTTAATTTATCTTATATCACATGTTTTGCTACTCCATTAACTATATACAATAAACATTAAAATAACTAGCTGTTCGTTAATTTATTTATTTTAGAACTAACACAATGGTTAAATTTTTTTCACACACAGATGGATAACATTTACAGTTTAGTTTCAACAAATGATAAATATAGTACAGATAAAACCATAACCTGATGTGAGTGTTGCCGGTTATGATAATGGTAATTTTTTTGGGTGGGTAAATATTCGTATGTATGTATAATTTTTTAGAATAATAAGAAAGCAATGATGAATAAAATAGAAATATGAAAAAATTTAATTTTACTTACAATACCAGCTGCTGGACAGAAGTTTATTGATTCGATTGCAACCACCGTATACGCATTATGATTTAAAAAACGTATGAATTTCTCCAATAACCAAAAGCCACATATACAACATTTCAAACAACAAGCAGCACATTCAGAACCTTTATCTTCGCCTTTCTTTAATCTAAAATAAAAAAAAAAAATAATGACAACTCCGTTAGTTTAAAAAAAATACATAGGGAATGAAAATTTATTTTTCTTACTTAGCATATAAATATGTTAGAATTAGTCGTGGTATTTTGAAAATAGTAATTACAAATGAACCTTTTGCTACAGTTCCCAAATGATATTTAACCAATTTCCCAATAGCATATACAGTAGGTGTGCTGGTAGGTTTATCGAAATACCAAAAAGCTACAGCAGCCGCTAGTGCAAATTGCTGACAGGCAAATATAAATTCAGTTGTCCAAACAAGGCCAATTACATAAATCCAGAACATGCTTTTAAGTGTCCTGGCTTCGGCGTATTCTATGGGTTGGAAGCCTGAAAATGTTCAATAAACTTTGTTAAATATATTACCTACACAATTTGAAATAAATAAATAAGATTATATTTGCATAAATACAAAAGTGCTAAAAAATATGAAATATTTTACAAAGGGTGTAAATTTGAACTATAGATAATATTAAATAAATATTTATATGAATTATTATTATATCCTTTACCATAGATAAGTAACTAAGAGCGATCAAACTAACTGACATATGCAAACAACATTTTTATACTCGTATAATAATAATAATTTCATAATTAATGAGTTGACATCTTTGCAGTCATAAACAAATTTTAAATTCCTGACGATGTACATATTGTTTTGACAATCACTTTTTGACAAAATGGTGGTCATTTCGTTAATCATGCCAGGGATTTTGACTTTTATGTCTGTAATCGATTCGATGGGATCTGTATATCTTTGACATAGCCTCACAAAAAATAATCCAGAAAGGTTAAATTACATTATCGAGGTAATTGGCTCCTTGATCATGCATTTGAATATCGTGAAATTATGCGATAGTTTGTAATAAATGCATTTTTTTTCGGTGTTTACATGTGGCACTGGTTTACATGTGGTACAGTCCTGTTGAAACTTCATGTCAGTAAAATTCATATTATTAATAATAGGACAAAATTGAGTTGTTCACATCTCTCGATATCATGATTCATTCACCGTTACTGCATCTGTAGCCGATTAAAGCATGCAAAGGTTTGTAATTTGTAATTGCTCTTGTTCAGCTAAATTGGTTCATAAGTATACACGAAGGTAAAGGATATACATATCCATATATGTATGTATGTATAAAAACTAAATATGTATGTATGTACAAATTATACTAAATCTATCAAAATTATGTACATATTTACTTCAAGGTCGAAAATCACTTACGTATGATGTTAATGTTTTGTTTATTTATCCAAAGGTCGTAGGATATGTTATATAACTTTTTCATATACAAGCATATGTATATACATAAATATATCGGTTATATAATATGATGAGTAATATAAACAATTTTTTATAAATACATATATACATACTTACTTTTAGTGCCTGTATTTGTAAATGTAACATCTGTAGTGATAGCGTGGGCTGCAGTATTGTCGAGTGGGGCAAAGGGATTCTTATCTCCAGGAGCACTTGCAGTAGCTATACAAATGACAACTAGTACCCAAAACGCTAAGAATAGTGCTAATACAATAAATGCTAATAGAGGTGCTATAATAAGGCCTGGCATATTCATCATACATTTTCCAGATTCTTCAAATAACGCCGATAGACCGGAAAGTTTATTTTTTAAATAATAAATTATAACTATTAATATTATCTGAAATAAAAGTATATATGTACATAAATATATGTTAATACATTTTCCACAATTTAATTAAAGTATTATACCATAGTTATAGTTGCTATAACGGCCAGTGTAAATACAGCTTGTTCATTACGAACAAATTCTTCCAAATATGAAAATTGAGTGTTGATCTGTTGTTTATGCTTGATGCTATAATATGTATACCACAAAGCTCCACATAAACCAATACTGGTAATAATAACTAAAACACAAATAAGCCACGACACAATACGCGAAAGCCAGTGCATTAGTGTAACAAGCACAATAGAAATCACTGAAAGTAGAACGAAATTAATTAATAACAATAAAACCTTTTCTATATTCTATGAAATTATTACAAAAACAAAAAACAGCCATTCATAAATATACGAGTATATTTATAAAAACTCGAGAGTGAATAAATTATTTCATATAATTATATTAATATATAATTGTAAGTCTACTAAATGAGAATTTTTTCTCTTGCGAGTATGTATTAAACAATTTTTAAAAAATTTTTATTCGAAGTTTTCACTTCAAGTTAAATATATAGTTTGTTTGAAAAATACAAAAATAAATAATAGTGTATAATTGTTTTCAAACAAATTATATATTTAACTTGAAGCAAAAACTTCGAATAAACATTTTTTAAAAATTGTAAGTCTACGCATACTTACGGAATGATATGCCACATATTAATGCAATAAAATGCCATGTTGCATATATATCGCCCAAAAATTGTTGAGCAGCATCCCAAGAGTTTAACATTTTATACATATCCTGAACAGGAGCGTTTTTGTTTTTTGGAACACATCGGTGTAAGACAGGAGAACTTTTTTGTATTTAAAAACAAATATTAGAAAAAAAACATAACAAATTATTATACTGTTTACTATGTACTACTTTCATATTTATTCGTTACCTTTCATATATTGGAAAATCAGGACAAGGCCCCAAATAGTTAAACAACTTTGATAAATCACCCTGTTTATCATTCGCTATAATTGACATATTAAAGTCATAGCGACATATATTGTTTTCGGTCTTTAAATAATAATTGTACACATCTTCGCGTATATTCAATGTCGTTTTTGGGCACTCCTTAACACATACTTTAATTGAGTCCTTTAATTTTCGTACATCAAAATATAATAGGTGGGGTTTATCGATTGTATTCAAGCCAGAAAGCGGATAATTTGGATAACGTTCATTCTTCTTAACACCGCATGTATTGCCAAACGAGTCATAACCATTAATGACACGCAAAGGATTTCCATATACAAACGAAAATATTGCAATAACAATCTGTAAAAAAATAGATAATTTAAATAATTAATTTCAAATTCGAGTGAGAGTATTACATTATTCGGATGTGTCTAATAATAAATACGCTTCACCTAAAAATATAATAAAATAAATTGCTGAATTTATTAATTTTATATTCAGTATTTTTATTATCGCTTTCAACCATTATTGAAAAAAGTACGAAACGGCTTCTTCATTTGCAATGTGTTCATGTGGCTTCTCATTTTGAATACATTTTTTATAGATATACATACATACATATATTTCTACTACACATGCCTTTCTTGAAAATGGATAGAAAAATTATATTTTTATGCTTCTAAAAAAGAACAAATTTCAAAAACCTTTCACAAGTTTTGGTCAAATTAAAAAAATATTTATATTTATATGATCCGCTGTTATACTGTTTAAGGAAATATATTACCTTTTAAATAAATTGTATCCAAATTGCTAATAACGTTAGAAAATTATTTACTATTATGGAAATATAAAGTAGGCTCTATTTCCTTTAATAGTGGCCTATATTAAAAAAAACGATTAGCTGTGATCACTTATTATCACAATATTTCGCTAAAATTTATTTAAATTGATAAAATATTATTTTTTACTACTTTATCATTTCATGAATACCGCTAACGTACTGCTTATATACTAGTACTTATACAAGGTGGCCCAAAAGTAAACTTCCAATCAAGCGATCTTGCTGGCCAGTGCAAATCGCCAAAACGGGAGATTAGGCGCCCGGGAAATGCATCCTTCAGCATATCGGTTGTGGCACGTGCAGTGTGTGCCGTTGCACCGTCCTGTTGGAACCACATATTTTTCAATCCCAATTCATCAAGTTGCGCAAAATTTATAGCATTTTCTGATAGGAGGATTACTCTTGCACCGCCTTGTATTTAAACAGCCAATTTATAATAAAGATGATTTAAAGTTATTTACTTCATTACTCATAAATATTTTTTTTATTTCAAAATAATATAATATTCTCTCATCATCATCATTAGTCCCAATTTACACGAAGCAATTCTTTAGACATCGGAGTGAGGGGAAGATAAGACAAGTACACACTTGATTGTACTAGCAATTCGTGTTACTCTCTTACTTGTATTACATATGTGTATACAAATGTTTGTGTACTCTCAAATAAAAATACGAGAATATACAAATTTGTATACATAAATAACAGAGTAACACATATGCATGTGTACTCGTATACAAATGTGTGTATACTCTCAAATAAAAATACGAGTGATTTAAGCAATAAAATTGTGCTGTGTGTACACCAAGAAATAAAAAAATAGCTTTGTGTAAATTGGGACTTAACAAAAACAAATAAGTCCCAATTTACACGATACAATTCTTTAAGCTCAGGTGATTACCTTTTAGACATCATGGTGAGGGGAAGATAAGACGAATTGCATGGTGTAATTAACAAGGCGAGTGCAAATCGGCAACAAATACAACACACTACAGAAACAACAGGCATTTTGTTTGAGTAAATTAGTATACTACTGCCGAAAACACTTGACAAAGTATTACTTTTGACATAAGTAAATTGTAAGCAAACATGAACACCAAAGAAATTTAAAGAAAAAAATTGTAGCAATCTTTTGAATAAAAATTGCTTCGTGTAAATTGGTACTAAATAAACATGTACATAAATATGTACATATATGTATGTAAGTATGTACATACAATATGGAATTTCCCGCCGCAAAATCACAGCACAATACAATACAATAATAATTCTAATTTTAAGAAAAATGATTCAGTTTAGTAACACAGAATCTAAACACCTCTTCAACCTTCCCATCTTCGATAGAACATCTATATTATGTACATACATAAGTGGATATGTATATTTATACATTACATACATACATATATAGATAAATACACAGATGTAACTAAATAATGCACATTTAAGAATAACATTCTAAAGTTTGTTCACATTGTCTATGGTTATGACGCCATTCGTTAAGGCGTTTCTTTAAAATTTTATTTTTTGCTACTGTTTTCAATCATTTTATAAAATAAAATTAATATTATACTAATTCAATATTCAGAAAGATACTACTGGATACTTATAAAACTTACCAAAAAAAGCCAAAATAATATAAAAATAGACAACCAAAATGTATCAGTACATGTTCGATATTTTGGTCGATTTTGTTGTGGCTCCTCTTCAGAACTTGTATTACATCCCATTTTTTATTTCAATTTTGAATTTTTTTAATAATAATGTTTTCACTTTCTATTAATCACACCACACACATACACTCCTTATTAACTTTCTTTTGTGCCTTTATGAATTAAATCACACCGCTACTAATTGAGTTACTCCTTTGGTAGTAGTTTGTAGACAAATAAACAACTACTTGTTTATTATGTTTTGCAGCGTTGTCAACTTTGAAATTTTAAAGCGCACCAACTTGAAGAAAAAAAACGCGGCATTTAAAAAAAATCGCACCAAATTTAGATTTTCTTTTTTATTTACTGAAATAATTTCACATAAAAAATATAATATTATAACAGTCTTCTACAGTCTCTACCCGGCGAACTTTGCCTTGCCCCAATTTTAAACCTTCAGACAAACTTTAGAGTAATAATATAATACAACAGCAATAATTTCGGCATTTTTCGCAATAATTTCACACAAAATTTCGTAAAAAAAATGAATTTTCCAATTTTCCGTATTTCGCATTTTCCGCAATTTTCCATGTTTTACACCAAGAACTTTCTATTTTTTCATTTGAAAAGCCATTAAGGAATAATTTCACACAAAATTTCGTACAAAAAAATCAATTTTTCGACTTTTACGGAGAGATTTTCCAATTTCGCATTTTTCGTGATTTATAGGTACTAAGAAATTTCTATTTTTTGATTTGGAAAGCCATTAAGAAATAATTTCATACAAAAAGTCGTATTTCGATTTTTTAAATTTTCGGACTTTTCCGAAGGGATTTTCCAAAATTTTTTTCCGTAAAAACCTTCTCCTCGAAAATATGAACAACTGACAAAAAATTTTACAGAAATCGGCCCAGCCGTTCTCATTTTATGAATTACTATACATTTTTTACACCATTTTTACATATGTATATAGATAGATAAAAAAAATTAACAAAAATAAAAAATAAACTAAACAAATTTGTTTTTTGTACCAGATGTAATTTTAATTTCTTCTTTTTTTAACTTTTTAAAAAGAGATCAACGATTAAAGCCGAGTACTAGTAGTACTCTGTTCAAATTGGGGAACAATGTTGAGAAGCAACATTAATTATTTCATACGGAAAATTTGACGTGTAAAAAAACACATATGTTTTGTTTTTTTGTGAATTTAAATCGAAAATAAATAAAAGTTAAAATATTTAAAAATCTGTGTTGAATCGGAATCGTTAAATAAAAATTAATAAACAAATATTACTGGCCGCTTGTGCAGCAGCACAACAAGTAATAGATATTGTTGTTGCGACAGAAGAGCTTTTTGATGACAGCAACTGTTATTGAAAATTCGACGTGAAACAATTGCCACTTTAATTATTTCGCTGTGAAAAAATAATTTTGCCAGATACATTTCATATGTTTTTCACAAAATAAACAGAGTACTACTTCTGCAACATCTTTGAAAATTTCATGTGATTTTTTTAACATGATGTATTTTGACAGCATTCTGTAAAAATAGTAAAAATACTCATATGTATTACATTGGATCACCTTGTTTAATTTTTTGGCTACAGGTTGACTCAAATATTTTTTGATATCCTTAAGTTATGCTGTAGAAACTTTCTTTAAAAAAGCACATTGGCTACTTTTAGGATGACAAATTTTCAATGACCATGAAAAATTTGGAATAATGGTATTTGTGGTGAATTTCTAAAACTCACCACCGTTTTTACTCACCACATTTTTATAACTCACCACGATTTTTTACTCACCACGATATTTTCACCACATTTTTAAATTCACTCACACACGAGCAAAAAAAAATTTTCCGCTAGATTTACACTACCTTTTTTAACTACCTACCCTGCAGGAAATGTTAATAGTGAAACTGTACTGATTTACTATTGACACAGTCACAGTCCCCAGTACTGGTGACTTAGTATACCTCAGACATTGGTACTTTTCTGAAATAGAAAATAAAAATGCATTTTTTTCCTAATTTTTGGAGTTTTATTAAAAAAAAATAAATAAATATTTAATTAATAATAAATTCGAAAACACCCAGAGTCTTTGGCGGAAATCGGACTCGCAAACCTTTGAATGATAGTACGGCACACTATCTCCTAGTCTATCGGGGCTCACAATAGAAAAAAAAATAATTGTATAACAACCATTGTGACAATGCTGTTGACAATGTCGCCAAACCGTCACTAAAATAGTAGGCAAAAGTGGTGACGTGGAGATACTTGTCCCCAGGCAGCGTTGCCAGAATGATGATTTTATCATATTTTTGATGATTTTTTAACTAAAATATGATTTGATGATTTTTTTTGCCAAAATAATGATTTTTTTAATTAAGCTTTTTTTCTTTTAATTAAAATGTTAGAATATTTTTTTTATAATTAATGCTAGTTGCGGTTACATTTTGTGTATTATATGGAGTGACCCATATTAAGTACACAAAAAAACAAAACTCATTCTTTTCAAATGGCAGTTACGCATTATAAATCAGTAGCAATTATAAATCAGCTACTGATTTACATACAACAACAAACACATACAATTTGGTAGACATACACACAAATATAAACAAATTTAGATTAGTTGCATTTTTGAGTAGTTTATAAATAAATAAAGTATAATAAAGTTTTATAAATAAATGGTGTGTTTTAGAACTCCAATGTTTTCATTGTTTCTTTGAATTAATTTTTGCAAACTTTAAACGTTATATCTATGCTTTAAACGTTCCATTTATTTTATAAAGTGCTTTACTTTTGTAAGCAATTATCCAAACGTTTTGATTTTAACGACACTTCTTTAAAATATATTTCTTCTCTTGATCAACATAATATTATTTTAAAAAAGTTTCTTCGTTGTCTCCGCTTATGGAAAGATTTACAAATTTAATTAATGAAAATGATTCTCAAAATTTACACGATGAATTTAAAGAACTTCGTCATTTAGATTTCACAAAATATTTTCAAACCTTAGAAAATGTTAACTGTGGAGATTTTTGGGCCACAATCTCTAAAATAACTCGTGCAAATAAGTACTTAGCTGTTCCAACATGGACGAAATTTGTTTCCAATATAATTTTTCTTCCCAGTTCATCAGCAAACATTGAACAAATTTTTCCAAAGTTCATTTAAATAAAACTTGAAAACGCAACATTAGAAAGTATTTTATTTACACGTAATTATTTACTAGTTAAAAAATGTTCTTGCTATAATTTAAAATTTGATGAAGATATTCAGCGATAACGTTCGATTAGATAAGACTTAAGACACAAACTTGATTGTGGAATAAACAAACTTGATTGAGTAAAAAAAATAGATACGACAAAAAGTTTGTTTCTTAAGTCTTATCTAAGCGAACGTTATCGTTCGACATAGTGGGCCAGGCGGTTAAAAACGACAAAAGAAAAATATTTTAAAAACAAATATACAAAACTTTAAACATAAACATGAATATTAAAAAAATTATTTAAATTATATTATTTTTTATAGATTGAGCTCCATTACACACTTACAGGCTTTTCATTGTTTAGAAGCTGGAAGCTTTCAAAATCGCTAGATTCGATGTGATCAGCAGAAATCACTAAATTGCCAGCACTGATATTGTGCAACTTATTCAAAATTGTTTTTAAACAAAAAGTAAATTTATTAAATAATTATACATTTCTTAATGGGTGTAAAAGACTTATGGAGTATATTAACACCTCATGCTGAGCGTAAACCTATATGTGAGCTACGAGGTAAAACAGTGGCAATTGATCTTGCTGGATGGGTCTGTGAAAGTCTAAATGTTGTAGATTATTTCGTTCATCCTAGACATCATCTGAAGTAAGTAAGAAAATAATATATAGATTATTTGCAACAATTAAAATTTTTTGAAGAAATCTCTTCTTTCGCACTTGTTATTTAATATGGGAAGAGGTAACTCCTGTGTTTGTATTGGAAGGTGTTGCTCCCAAATTAAAAAGTCAAGTTATTGAGAAACGTAATGAAATTCAATTTCGTGGCGCAAAACCAAAAGAGACATCAAGCCAAAGTCAACAAGACTCCCAAAAGTCAAAGAGTGATAAAGGTAGAACGCGATTTAATCATGTGTTGAAACAATGCGAAAACTTATTACAGGCAATGGGAATTCAATGTGTGCAAGGACCTGGGGAAGCAGAAGCTTATTGCTCTTTCCTTAATCTAAAAGGGGTATGTACATTATGTTAAGAATGTTTGTTAGTTTTCGAGATTTATTTTTTTAATACGATATAAACTTTTTCTTATAAAGTTAGTTGATGGTGTTATAAGCCAAGATTCCGATTGTTTTGCTTATGGAGCCTTACGCGTTTATAGAAATTTTTCAATATCATCACAAGGCGCTTTGGCAGCTCAAGGAGGTGCAGTAGATATTTACGATATGAAAAATATTTGTTCAAAGATGGGTAATCAATATAATTTATAATTAAGATTTGATTAATTATTTATGCTTTAGGTCTTTTTTATAAAAAATTTAAATTTTAAAATTTCAAAAGAGCGAGTATGTAATAGGTACATATTCTATTCAATTTTAGATTTTGGCCAAAACAAAGTAATAGTCATGGCCTTACTGTGTGGTTGCGATTATTGTCCTGATGGTGTAGGTGGTGTTGGACGAGATAGCGTTTTAAAATTGTTTAACAAGTATAAAAATAATGAAATTTTGCAACGCATACGTTCGTGGCGTATTGAAGATCACAAATATACTGCAATGGAAATAAAAATAGATGATAAAACAATTTGCTCTTATTGTGGCCATCTGGGGCGTACGCAAAGTCATACTAAAAATGGTTGTGGCATCTGTCGTACAAACCGTGGTTGTGATGAAAGCTTATGGAAGTAAGTAATCAAAATATTTATATACCTAGTTAGAGTTACAAAATTCAATCAATAGAAACTTACAGAGAAGAAAGACTTTCATTAAAAGCCGAATTAACATTACGTAAAAGAGCTTTAGCGGATCCAAATTTTCCCTCGCAAGATATTATTGATGAATTCCTTAAACAACCGACGGAACTTCCACAGCTTCAATTAAATTGGCGTCAACCGAATATCATAAAATTCATTAAGCAGGTTGGACATTTATTACAATGGACAGAAATTTATTGCTTTCAAAAATTCTTTCCAATTTTAACAAGATGGCAAGTTTTAAATGCTCCACGTTTAAAGGAATTGCCATCAGCTGTGACTTATGTAACACCCAAGGAAATTATAAAAAAACGTGTGGTGAAGGGTGTGTCTAGCTTAGAGTTGCTGTGGCAAGGTGAAAATGGTATTTTCAATGGATTAATTCCAGATAATCTGCTACAGGAATTTTTAGCAAATAATCCCAAAGGTTTACATGACCTTTGGTCTACTGTTGAACCATTTGATAAGGTAGAGCTTGCGTACCCATTATTAGTGGAGTCATTTTTAAAATCAAAAGAAAAACCAAAAAAATCATCTAAAACTAAAACAAAATTAATTGAAAACCAAGCATTGGGATCGCTAGAAAATCTTAAAGGTCTTATCGATGCGACTAATGACATAGGCAATTCTTTGAAGCCAAAAAGACAAAATAAATCAAAAAAAGCTAATTCAAACCAAGGTTTACAAATGATTGAGCGTTTTTTTAAACAAAAATTTAATGATAAAATCGAAGAAACCAACCAAATATCTCCTGCCAGATGTGCTCATAAATCTGCCAACGAATTGCAACAATGCTCTACTCCCATAACTGAGAACTTACCATCTGATTTAGAAAGTGATATTGATGAAGACGCATTTGATATGTCTGATATTGTTAATGACATTGTTGGAAAATCAAACAAATCCTTTACATTGAAATCATATAAAGGTAAGCAACTGTGTTATGATAAAATGCCACAGAATATTAGCATTAAATTAGATGAAAGTATACCAGTTGCTAATGACACAAAAGGTTGTATTGATGATTTAGATATCCTTAGCCAAAAACGTTTACTTTCGAATTCATTTCGCAAATACGCGTACTTTGATCCGAAAAGAATGTCATTGGATGACAGTTTTGATGTTTTAGTCAAAAGGGGCAGCAGTAGAAATACGAAACCTAGTGAATTTAAACTAGATGCAATTCGCGTATCTAACATTATAGATCGATTTATACAAAAGCAACGTATTAGTCTAAACGTTACAAATACCAGTTCGATGGAAAATATTTTAGAAGATTACAAAACTACAAGTTGTTTTTTTAATAACAGCATGCAATCGGAAAACGAAGACGTTTTTGAGAGGTTTATGGAAGCAAGTTTTGCTAAACAACCAAAAGTAAACGAAAATAATGATGATTTTGTAGTTTTAAGTGATTAGTTAAGAGTTGGAACAAATTAAAAATGATAAAGTAATATGTAATAAATTTATGACCGATTATGGCCAACAGGCTAGGTTATTAAAATAATAAATAAATAAGCTGTTTGGTATCAAAGATTATATTACTTATTTAAGCGTTTTGGTTAACGTCAATAACATTAAAGTAAACAATCAATGTGTTCACATAATTATTGTAGGTGTAGAAGCATGGTGAAACTATACAAGGTGAGTGCAGTAGCCCAGCTGACTGACTTTGTTTACAATTTACTTATGTCAAAAGTTATACTTTTTGAAGTATTTTTGACAGTAGTACATTATTTTACACAAACAAAATGCCCGTTGTTTCTGTTTTGTGTTGTATTTGTTGTCGATTTGCACTCACCATGTATAGTTGCACCATGGTGTAGACGTCTTAAATTTATTAATTAAATCTTGTCAAAATTACAAAATAAAAATACAGTCAGAGTCTAAAGTTTAAATACACCTCAAAAATTGATTGTTTAACGAAAAGTAAACGTGTCAGGAAAACTTAAAGCATACAGTTTTATAAATAACAAAAAATTAAGACTTCATTACGAACATAACGGTAATTCTTAAAAATACGATAAAATTCACTCGACAAAAGTTTAAATACATCTTGCAAAACAGAGAACTCTCTTTCATTTCTCAAAAACAAAGTACAATTATATTTAGAGCTAGTTTCTGGGATAAAGATAATCTACATTTTTCGCTTAAACCTAGATTAAACTAAAAATTGTGTTTCTCAGTTATTATTTATTTGATATATAATCTAGGTTTAACTGAGCATCATTGGTGAGTTAAACCTAGATATAAAATGTCAAAATACAAACAGCTGAAAAATAAAATAAACAATTCAACAAGTGAAAAGAAATTTACGACATTTTAACAAAAATTAAAACAAAAATGGATTATTCTAGTGATAATGAGGATTCAAACACATATAATAACTTAAATATGTCAATTGTTAGAAAGATACGAACAAAATTGTTAGATATTTTTTGATTTGTTTTATTCACGTCATTATACATAATTTTTTAAATCCATTTTTTTTATTTTTGTCAAAGTTAAAGTTTTCAAATACTGTTATTGACGCGGTTGCTTTTTTGCGAAAATTTAAGATATTGCCATATTTATATAAAAATGCTAACAAAATTGACAGGAGGTAATCCACACTGAGAAACACAGTTAAATCCCGGCAAAATATATTTGAGGTTTAATATAACAGTGTGTTAAGCTGAGTTTAACTGACAAGTAAAAAACTAGCTCTTAATGTTTTGGTGAAATTATGTTTTTATAAGCCAGAACTTGTTAGAAGTCTTTCTATTTCATCATTACAAGTTTTGTCGAAAATTATGGGTTAAGGTAAAGAAATGAATTAATTAACATTTAATAATAAAACGTTTCAACGAAGGAAAATCCCATCGGGAAATAGGAAAATTATTAAATGTGCCATTTTAAAGTATCCAAAATATAATTAGAAAATGTCTCCGTAGCAAATATTTCAAGAAGCGGTCGTCCAAAAAAACTTACCAATCGTGATGTTAACCACATCGTAAAAGAAGTTAAAAAGAATCCAAGAATAAGTGCACCAAAACTTGCAGATGATATCGCTAATAACTATTACAAACATGTTCATCCAAAAACGGTTCAAAGAGCATTGCGAGAAAATGGATATAAAAGCCGAGTTCCCCGAAAAAAGCCACTAATAAGTGAAAAAAAAACAGAAAACTTAGACTGGAGTTTGGACATAAGTACAGAAAAAAGACTCTGAGTTTTGGAAAAGAGTTCTTTTTACAGACGAGAGCAAATTTAATTCGTTTGGAAGCGATAGTCGTGCACAGGTCTGGCACAAGCTAAACACTGCCCTTCAAACCCAAAATTTGGCTTCTACGGCAAAACACGGTGGTGGCAATGTAATGGTTTGGGGAGCGATTGGAGCAGCAGGGGTTGGAAATTTGGAGTTTATTGATGGGATCATGAATCAACATACTTACAAGATTGAAAGAAATTTGCAAGCATCCGTCGACATCTTGGGCCTTGGATCCCGTTTGAACTTTCAACAGGATAACGAGCCCAAGCACACCGAACTTTCTCTGAAAGAGTGGTTGCTTTATTCTGCTTCCAGACAGCTCCCTAGCCCACCTAACCAGACTTAAACCCAATTGAGCACGTTTGGGATATAATGAAGCCCAAATTAGTAGCAACTTCAATAACGAGCAAAGAGTCGCTTAAAGCAGCTCTTTAAAAAAAATCTGGTCATAAATATTGCCTTCTGAAACAAAAAGCTTGGTACTTTTTATGCCACGCCAATTGCAGGCAGTTATTGATAGCCATGGCGGTACAAAAAAGTATTGAAATGTTTTTTTTTCTAATTTATCTTTTTCTAAAAAATTATTAACATTCCAAAATGTATTTAAACTTTTGTCGAGTGAATTTTATCGTATTTTTAAGAATTGCCGTTATGCTCGTAATGAAGTCTTAATTTTTTGTTATTTATAAAACTAAATAAAACTGTATACTTTAATTTTTCCTGAAACGTTTACAATCAATTTTTGAGGTGTATTTAAACTTTAGTCTCTGACTGTATGTCCATTTGATTTATCAATATTATTTGCATAGCCGAATGAGAACAAATACACCAGTTTCTGAATAATCTGTTAAAATATTTACTATTGAGTGTCTATTGAATTGTTTTAAAATTTAAATTTAACTAGAAGTAAACTTCGAAAAAATTTTTAAACAAATTTTTTAGTTTTATAATATGGTGTTCACACATGCTTTTTTAATTAACGCCTAATTGAATTCAATTATCCATACAAAATTTCAATTAATATAATTGCTTCATTAAGAGTTAATTGTTCTAATAATTGTTAAAATTAAAAATACAACCCTGTGACTAGTAATAACTAAAATGGCAGTTGTTTCGCTTTTAAATTAATAAAGAATATATTTAGGCTGAAAATTATAATATTATAACCAAATACAGTGCATTTAGGAAAACGTCAACTATTAAAATCGCGGGTGTTGACGTTTAACAAATTGTTGACGTTTTAAAAAAAATCTGTTATTTTTTTCTGCTGTTTTTTTCTTTCCAACACTTGGAAGAGATACTTCTCTCTATTTATTTAAATTTTAGAGTAGGTAATGTAAAAAAAAGGGTTGAGGTTTTGGGATGTTGACGTAAACGAGCATTGACGTTTTCCCGAATGCACTGTAAAAGTATTCTTTTTTGTCAGCTGCTGTCAAACGCTAATTAAATTAGCAATATTGAGCATATGTGAACTCTTTTTAATTAACCAATAATTGACTCAATTAAAAATGCATGTGTGAACACCATATAAGTTCGCGCATAATAATGTCGCGTAGATAATGTAGGTCTTTTTTTGTCCGTGACATTTGTTGATTGGTATACATCGCGCGTTGCCAACTAAAAATTGTCGTTTGCAAAAAAGCGGGAAAAAGGTAAACAAAGCATTGTAAAATCATTATACACTAACACATCGCGATATACATACAAACCTACTTTTATAAATTATTCCAAACAAATTAAGCATTTGTTAAATACATAATTACTGAAAAACAATATGTTTGTAAAAAATGAATCCTTTAATATGCAACTACCACAGTCTCCTGAAGAATTTGATGGTCCAAAAAATTCAGAATTTAATAAATTTTTTGAAAATCCAAATCAATGGTCCAGTGTTCCACTGTTAAATTACACGCCATTGCATCAATTAAAGGATAACTCATTGGTACGTTTTAGAGGCATGATACAGGACATGCAAGATCCAGAAATATATTTAGAACGGTATGAATTAAAGAAAACTGATGGTTCAGGGACACGCATACAAAAGGGTAAATATAGAGATTGTTTATTGTTGAACAATGGCGAAGACGTAGTCTACGACTCGAGTTCGAATGTTCAGGGTGAGAGAAGAACTTTATTTGTTATCTCCATACCTGGCATAAATGATTGGGCAAGAGAATATGAAGAAAACTGCAATAGCCGTAATTTGCCCATAATTAATACAGAACAGCGAGAAGTAGTCAAAAAGAGATCAGCACCTGAAGAGGATGACATGGAAATTGATTGTCCTGAAAGTAAAACTAATAACAACACAGTTGCTGCTGTAGAGGTTACAAAGCGTCAAAAAGTTGATAATAAAGACGAGCAACAGGCTCCAAAAAATGCTGGTTTAGGTACTGAATATTTATTAAATTCGCCCATACCTGAAAGACCAAGTAAAGCATGTATGATTAAAATATATAAAGATTTCGATTCCTATACCCTAAATACAGTTATTGATGTAATTGGCTTCTTATCGGTAGACCCATCACTTGATGCATCTAGCATGGAAGTTGATAATTTTGAAAGTTCTACAGAAATACAAGCACAAAATCCTCCTCCTTCATTAATACCTAGGTTACATGCTATAGCCGTTCACCATTTACCTCATGTCAATCCCTTAATGGATATTCGCTTACCGATGCTCACTACAGCTGGTGAAACTATAAATATGCAACTTGTACAAAAAGACCTACGCATGCTTTTAACTTTGTGCCTTTTTAATGATGACTTGGCTGCAGATTATCTCCTTTCACATCTTATCTCAACAGTTTATAGTCGATGTGAATTACAAAGTATTGGTAAATTTTCTCTTAATATTTGCAACATTCCTAAGGAAGCCCTGACAGATTACACAAAACAATTGTACGAAATATTAGAGTTAATAATACCAGCAAGTCATTATTTACCCATGACATTGGATACCATGAATACAACGTCATTTGCACCAAAGTAAGTATTTATATGCCCTAATTTACAAAAATATATATTTAGGAATGTCTTTATGATCTTTTCACTTTAACTTTACAAATTTATTTAATTGTTTAATAAACAGAAAAGATTACGAAACGAATAAATTAGTCTCCGGGTTATTACAATTGGCACCTCATACCCATTTAATATTGGATGAAACCCACATGCAACAAGGAAAATTAGAAGCCAATGGTGTTATGGGTATACAAAGTATAGCTCACCTCATAAATCATCAACAAATTAAATGCAATTTTCAATTCTATGACATTGATTATAATGTCGATATACCGGTGTTGGTCTTAAGTGAGGGAAGAAGCATGTTGCCGGTAAGAAACTGCTAAATGTCACAATAACATACATACATATATATTCTAAAAACATTTATTTACAGTGTGATATTTCGCTACCAATTAAAACAGATGTTGAGTCAATTCAACTTATAACTGAAACATTAAAAGCGGCGCATCACTATCTTAATCAAAATTCACGATTAGATCAAATTCGCCGTTTTTTAACTTTAGCAAAAACTTCTTCGTTTTCAATGAATCCGGATGATACAGAAATGATACAAAATGATTTTGTTGAAATGCGTAAAGCAGATTCGGTGACCAACGCAGATGATTTACATTCACTATTGGTTTTGTCTCGTCTGTTGGCAATAGCCCATGGCAAAGATATACTGGATAAAGAATCTTGGAACATGGCTAAAGAAATTGAAACAAAACGGCGTCAACGTGTAAATGAGTTGCCAAAGTCTTCATTGCGGACTTGTCAATAAAATCTTTATTTGATGTTGTGTTATATTTATGTTTTATTATATTTAAAATAAAAAAAATATGTTTCACTATTCAATGTTTTTAATATGTACGGTTTAATGCACAAAATAAAATTAACTCTGCCTGCTAACACCCATAAACTTATGGAAAGCTATTTATACGGTCGCAAATTTAAAATCAAAGAAGGCAATTTTTTAAGCCCCGCTCAGCCAATTGAAATAGGTGTGCCACAGGGTAGCATACTGGGTCCTACTTTATATTTGATTTATGCCTCCGACCCCAAAATCCACACGTCAACTTTCGCAGACGATACAGCCTTTATCAGCGTTCATAAGGACCACCAAGTAGCATCACAGAATTTGCAGAATTATGTTTATAAACTAGAGAATTGGCTAGAGCTTTGGAAAATCAGGGTTAATGAACAGAAATGTATTCATATCACTTTCACATTGCGAAAAGAAACTTGCTCGTTCATCAAAATAAATAATCAAATTATTCCTCAACATAATGAAGTCAAATACCTCGGCATTCACCTCGACCGCCGTTTAACTTGGAAGTCTCATATTGAAGCGAAACTTACACAGATGAGATTAAAAGCAGTGCAACTTAATTGGCTAATTGGCAGAAATTCTTCACTAAAGTTGGACTGCAAACTATTGTTGTACAATGCAATTCTAAAGCCAATCTGGTGCTATGGAATTCAATTATGGGGTACTGCCTCAGCATCAAACATTGAAAAAATTCAAAGGAATCAAAATAAAATTCTACGTATAATTACTGCAGCTCCATGGTATGTTAAAAATTCTCGAATTCACAAAGATCTATGCGTGCCATGGTAGGTAGGTAGGTAGGTACGAAGGCTGGTGTGAGTCACCTCACACCTTCACCCAGAGACCAATATGGCCCATTGCGATGCCTTGATAGAGGAAGTAGTAGAAATGTATAGAGTAAAGAAAAGAAGAGGAGGAGGAATGTTAGAATAGAAAGAAGAGAAGAAGAAGAAGACCTGACCAAATCCTACTCGGACGTATGTCCTCCATTTCTGAGACCCGCACTCCGTATATTGGCACGTAACCAGGCCATTCCCATTACGAATCCTATCAGACTCTCAAGCCTACAGCTCGAGACATCCCCTAATTCGCCCAAGAATCTATTACCCAGCCATCTCATTCTACTGCCCTGTAACCTGGGGCAGTGGCACAGAATGTGCTCAACTGTCTCCAGTTCTTCCGGGTCCTCGCATAGTCTGCACATATCCGACAATTCGGATCCCATTCTCACCGCCATCCTGCCTATCATGCAGTGGCCCGTGATGATGCCAATCATGGTCCTAACGCAGATCCTACTTCTGCCCAACAGCAGTTCCGACTCAGACCTCCTAAGCACCGGCCATAACGTCCGTGAGACTTGGCAGTCTGTTCGGTTCCCCCAGGCTTGATTGGCTGCGTTTACAACCCATTCCCTAATCCTTCCGTAATAGAAGCCTATTGGAGGCCCGACTACCTCCATACGGTCATCCATCTCTGTGCTTGAGCCCAATCTTGCCAACTCATCGGCCACCTCATTACCTGCGATGCCAGAGTGACCCGGTACCCAGCACAGCCTGACCGTATAACACCCTAAGGCTACCTCTAGAGCCCTCCTACAACTGTCGACTAGCTTGGATTTCACATAACAGCCCCTTATGGCCAAAAGGGCCGCCTGGCTGTCCACATATATCGTGACCTCCGAGCCTCTGTCGATGTTGTCCCTCATCAGTTCCACGGCCCTCAAGATCCCTAGAACTTCCGCCTGAAAGACACTGCAGTCGTCAGACAGCCTATATGACATTCTGATGTCCAGATCCTCAATATAGACCCCTGCGCCCGTGCCGTTCATCTTTGAGCCGTCCGTGAAAATGGCAAATCCGTCATACAATTTGCCCCTTCCAAACCAGCTTTCCCTAGACGGCAATGTCACCTCCGGCAACCGCCTAAAGTCTGCCAAGGTGCTCATGCGTGCCATTAGTAAAAGTTGAATTTACAAAACACGCGTCAAAGTATGTCAGCAAACTTGAACACCACCCAAACCCACTTGCACGAGACATCCTTAATCGGTTGAGAAGGAGGGATACCCTTGCTTTAACTCAAGCGCAAAATAGATGACTGGATCAGTTGATGTGAAATTTTTTTTTTTAGTATCATAAAATTTTTGTCTAGCACTGGCTGGGCTTATTATTTTCTTTTTAGTATTAAGATTTGAATACTTATTGTCATTTCATTATATGAAGATTCAATAAATAAATAAAGGCTAAAATAAAAAAAAAAAAAAAAATATGTACCTATGAATTGAACACGTTACAACGTCCTGGTCAGAAACTAAGCAACATTTATGATATCTCTAATTTTTTAATTATTCCATTATTTGTGCATGTTATTTAAGGATGTTTAAAACTGACTCAACCAATTCATTTGTTAGGTAATACACCCATTGGTGTTGATAAAACTAGTTTTTATGTTAAACCATAAACAAATTTGGTGTTTGTAACGCTATAACCCATTTATTCACAAATAAATTTGTTTTTCATTAACCATTTTGTTGGAAATAAATACGTTTCTGTATATCCCAATTTCCTAAAGTACCATTTTATACCCAGTACCACAGTATCCAGCAAAAAATAATTTAAGTCATACTTTAAAAGCTACATCTTGATTACATCCTAATTAACTAATACATAATTTTTTGCTTTTATGAAGTAAATATAAATAACTTCTCTTATACAAGTTGCTCATTGGTTTTATAACCTCTTTAAAATATGTGTGTTAAGTTTTGCTTTTTTTTAAATAATGTTTAGACAATTAATTTATCAATCAATTATTAAAATATTATTGAGCATATCAATATCATTATCAAAACTTGAATTTGCATATAATTTTAATGTTATGTTTGTTCGGGCATGTATCTTTAATACAAAAATAATAGATTTCTACTTAAAAATTGCATCTAAATTTTACATTATTAGAAATGTGGATTATATGTAGAAAAAGTAGTCGAAATATAAAATAAATAACTCGTCCCATATAATCAAATTTAAATTTTATTTAAAAAAATAAATCACTCAAAAAACCTGTAATGACCTTTATAGTTTTTTGTAGTTTTTAATGCTTTGGTGAGACACTACTGTTTCAATTATGGTTGATTTATACATAGGTACCTATACTATAAACTACTTTTTATGAATTTTTATCAAATAGTAAAATTAATATGGTGAACATGAACTAATGCGAACTTTTTTTAAAATTTAATTGTGGGCTTAATGAATTTTGTATAATTTATGATTTGTAAAATTGTGGATTTTGTTTTAATTTTTCTAGGCTTTTACAATACAATTTTGCAAATGTTTTAATTATGCAATTTTTTTATTTTGTTTTAAAGTTTAAGATTTTTGTGAAAAAGAAAAATTTACATAATTTTTATATTCAGGCTTCATTGATTTGCATCAAATGAACTTTAGCCATTTATTTTTAAAATTCAAAAATAAAAGTTATGATTCTGACCTTTACAAAAAAAGTTAAATTATAAATATTTTATTATTATTTCTAGTTTTTTCTTTTCTGTTTCTCTCAACCACTAACCTGAAATGTTCTTATATAAATCAATCCCTCAGTGATATAAAATAAAAAAACGATTTCTAAATGGTGACAATTCACCAATAAAAAGTGGACGTTATGCTTTTGTGCAATAACATTATAAATAACAATTCTTTAAAATGTGTATAAAAAAGGATATTAAATTTTATTTTATAAACAATTACAATTATTAATTGATCAATAAAAATACAAATTTTATTGAAAAAATATTTCTTATTATAGTTTATTTGACCTTTTTCATTAATGGATCGAATTATTTTGTGCGAAATCATAATTTGAAATTATTCATTCCGTTGCTGCGGTATTTTTCCTTTTTGCGGTATCATCCCTACAGAAAGTATTGGGGCATGCCGCAGGAATGAATACTTACATTTTACATATCAATCGATGTTTCTTTCCGTGCGGAATCAATATTTCAATAATATTAAATAAATCTTTATTTTAAAAAAACCCTTAAGATTAAACAATTATTAAACAAATTAAAAATTTAAATTTTACGGTATCACAGACTTTATATGAGGTACGACGTTGTTAAGTTGTTTTTTGCCGGAATGCTTTACCAAAATTTGAACTACTCCTCGTCAGGCGTTTGTGGAGTCTTTTGTTCTTAATTTTTCTCATAAGAGCCAATATAGATGTATATAAATTATAAAATACTATCACGTCTAAAATATTTTAGTTTGGTATTAAAAATTAGAGTTATGAGCCAAAATGTAAGACAACATTAAAAAAGTTTATATTTGTTTAGTTGTATTGCAGATAATCTTATAAAATTTTACATACGTAATTTCTATATTTAACAAACTTTGGTTACAAAATGGTCCGCAAAAAATACGTCTTACTAAATTTATAAATTTTAAGTTTTTTCTGTGTAAAATAGTTAGTTTTATTTCAAAAACAAATAAAGAACAAATGATTTCAAGTGTATGTGATAATTTTATTACAAGAGTTCAATGAAAAATGCTTAAAAAACTCGAAGTGATTTGAAATCATTAGGCTGTTAGATGACCGGTTTTAAATCACGAGATTTCAATCATTTTTGTGCACAGAACACCTTTTCAGTGATTTCAAATCACTTTACGAAAAAGTGAATTTCAGAACATGCCTGTATCTATACAAAATTCAGCAAAAATAAGTTTAGTTTTAAAAGAAATTATCAAATTAAATTTTTTGAGGATCGGTCCATATTTGTTCATTAGTCAGTCTACTATCAAAAATCACTTAAATAAATATTAATCTCAAATCGCCGTGTCGAATTTTGTGAAGACTGGGGCCAATTCACCGCATTCGTGATCGAATGAGCTATCGTATCGAAAAATTATTTCGATATCGAAATTATGATAAAATGTACTAAATTTCTTATTCGATATCGAATGCCATAATCTCAAATAAGAAAATTACGATAATTTTCACTCGATATCGTAACCGGTGATTTGGCCTCTGGTCACTACTGGCATGTTCTGAAATCACTGCGATTTTAAATCACGGGAGAAATATTTTGGTGTTCTGAAAATCACGAAATTTTTAGTAGTGATTTTTTTTTTATATAAATTTGGTTGGCGGAGAATTAATCCCTCAAATTGCCAGGGGCCAAATTACGGCATTCGTGATCGAATGAGCTATCGTATCGAAAAATGATGTCGACATCGCAATTATGATAAAATGTACTAAATTTGTTGGTCGATATCGAATGCCATAATATCAAATAAGAAAATTACGATCAATTTTATACTCGATATCGAATGCGGTAATTTGGCCACAGGTTATCCCACTATCGATGCAAGTAAGTCCCAAGTCGACCTATACCTTTATATATGAGCTTAAATCTTGTATTAAAACAAAAAAATTAGCATGTGACTAATGCACTACTTCGAAGAACCGTAATGCGGTACAGTTAGACGACGCCAAGCATTAACCAATGCAAAAGTGCGACGCAAGTCTCTCGAAGGCAGCGAAAAAGGACGGCCTGATTGCCCCAAAGCCACGGATCACACAAGAGAGAGATAGATAGAGGACAACTCTTCTTTCCCTATCATCAACAAACTCAAAAGTTGCATTTATAAATTTTAATTTAAAAAAAATAAAGTAGACTTGAAGAAGTGTGCTTTAAGATAAAATTTTCATACAAAATTTTCTTAACGTACACTTGAAGTATACTTTAATTTTTTATAAATACGGCAGTAAGTATTAAAACAACTAAACATATGTATGTATGAATTCGTATGGAAAGTATATTCTATATGAATATGATTAAAATATTAAATTTATTCAATTTTGAAGAATACCTGTGTTTCCCAATAATACAAATAAATAAAACAATAAATGTTAATTTTTTCTAACTTTATTTTAAAACTCTAAAAAAAAAGTAAAATTTACATACATACATACGTATTACAGTCGAATTTCCATAACTCGAACTTCTCTAACTGGAACTAATTTGGTTGGCAGTAGCGTTAAAAGAACAAATCACATCAATTTTCCTTCCGTAACTCGAAATTAGTTTTTGTTTTTTTTATGGTTTGTTTGTTTTAGTTGCTTTTGTTGCTTGAGCTGGTTTGTATATTTTACATACCATTTTTGTTTATTTTTGTCGGGGAATTACAAATTTGTTTCTTTTCGTTTGAGTATGTATCAAAATTCTATGCATAATTCGGGCTAGATGATACATGTTGGAGTCTTTTTTTTTTAAATGCTTATCAATTAAAGAAAAATATAAACTTATAGAAAACTGAAAATAACAAAAAAAGTTGTTTTTAATAAAAAATACATAATACAAAAACCTTTTATTCTATTTTGACAAAAAATTCTGTAACTCGAAGTCTCCGTAAGTCGAAGTTTTTTTTTGGGATAATGGTGATTCGAGTTATGGAAGTTCGACTTTATATTAAAAACATAGTCACAATTATACAAATTATGGGAATTTCGAAAATTCGCAAAAAATCAAATTTAAATATTTTTTTAGAATCGTCGTGAACAATAACTTGTATAGTAAAATGTCTTGCTCTTAAATCTTGTTATATTCTGTATAAACATCGGCAACAAATTTGTATAACACATTAACCGTCAATCTGTAATAAAATAAAAATAAAGAAATTAAAATTGCGAAAAATAATGTTGAATGTATTTGGATGTATTTAAATTAAAAAAAATAATCAGAATGGATTTGTGTCATTTATTGATCAAATGATGGGGAATCCGAAAAAGTTTCATCATTTAAATGTACATATATGTTAAATAAATGCATATTTCAGCTATCTTACCTTAGTTTACAATTCTATAGCCAGCAAATAAAGTATGTAAGTTGAATATATTACCAAAAAAAGAAAAAACAAAGTATATTTTAATATCAGAAAAGTACAGGAGTTTTCATGTGCTTTAAAACAAAGGATGTACAAAAATTCGATAACATTACATAATTAGATTGCAAAAATATCATGCACTCGAATTTGTAAATATTTATCAGTATGGATTTTAGTGTCACTTATTGATCAAATGATGGGGAATCCGATATAAAAACATCATTGTAATTAAAAAAATCTTAATATTTAAGGAATTTTTAATACGAAATACTTGCTTACCTATTATGAGTTGCAGTTCCAGATAATAAAATATTAGAAAAATCCTCTAACCAGTTTAATTTCAAGTCGGTTGAATATACATAATTTTCTAAAAGAGATAATAATAAACAAAATATATATTAATATCAAAAAATAATTGACGTACAAATTTGATTACATTACGTAAACAAAATTTATAAATTAAGATTATGATTATCAGTATGGATTTTAGTGTCATTTATTGATCAAATGATGGGGAATCCGATATAAAATCATCATTGTAATTAAAAAAATCTTAATATTTAAGGAATTTTTAATACGAAATACTTGCTTACCTATTATGAGTTCAAGTTCCAGACAATAAAATATTAGAAAAATCCTCTAACCAGTTTAATTTCAAGTCGGTTGAATATACATATTTTCTAAAAGAGATAATAATAAACAAAATATATATTAATATCAAAAAATAATTGACGTACATATTCGATTACATTACATAAACAAAATTTATAAATTAAGATTATGATTATCAGTATGGATTTTAGTGTCATTTATTGATCAAATGATGGGGAATCCGATATAAAATCATCATTGTAATTAAAAAAATCTTAATATTTAAGGAATTTTTAATACGAAATACTTGCTTACCTATTATGAGTTCAAGTTCCAGACAATAAAATATTAGAAAAATCCTCTAACCAGTTTAATTTCAAGTCGGTTGAATATACATATTTTCTAAAAGAGATAATAATAAACAAAATATATATTAATATCAAAAAATAATTGACGTACATATTCGATTACATTACATAAACAAAATTTATAAATTAAGATTATGATTATCAGTATGGATTTTAGTGTCATTTATTGATCAAATGATGGGGAATCCGATATAAAATCATCATTGTAATTAAAAAAATCTTAATATTTAAGGAATTTTTAATACGAAATACTTGCTTACCTATTATGAGTTCAAGTTCCAGACAATAAAATATTAGAAAAATCCTCTAACCAGTTTAATTTCAAGTCGGTTGAATATACATATTTTCTAAAAGAGATAATAATAAACAAAATATATATTAATATCAAAAAATAATTGATGTACAAATTTGATTACATTACGTAAACAAAATTTATAAATTAAGATTGCAAAAATATCATGCACTCGAATTTGTAAATATTATCAGTATGGATTTTAGTGTCATTTATTTATCAAATGATGGGGAATCCGAAATAAAATCATCATTGAAAAAAAAAAAAAAAAAATCTTAGGAATTTGTAATACAATTTGCTTACCTATTATAATTTATATGTATATGTATAATGAAACTGTCAGAATTTCTAATTTAAAACGCATAGAAATCTGTAAAAAAAAACAAACACGAAATAATTAGTAAATTTAAGAGTTTGTTTCTACTAATTAATTTAATTAAGTTGTAATCAGCAGTTATAAATTGCGTTGGATATGGGATAAATTCTCTTCATGGCTTATCAAAGCGAGCTGGGTTAAAGGTTTCATCATTTTATTAAATGTCTCTAAAAATTATTTATGAATTATAAAGAAAATGCTTACCTTTTTTATTTACAATTACTGCATATTAACATTGAAATATGTATATTGAATTCATTCCTTTGAATTTATATAGTTTAATTTGATATTGAAAATCTGTAAAAGACAATAGGGGAATTATTGATTATTAAGCTGAAATTCATAAGATGTTGTGTTTTAAAATAATTTTAATTTAAGTCAGCAATTATATTTTGCGTTGGATATGGGATAAATTCTCTTCATGGCTTATCAAAGCGAGCTGGGTTAAAGGTTTCATCATTTTATAAAATGTCTCTTAAAAATTATTACAATGTATTAGGAAATATATATTTACCTTTCAATTAAATAGGAACTGCATTTTTATGATGTCATTATAGAAATTCATTCCTTAGAAGTTTTGCGTTAGAAAATCTGTAATAAAAAAGTAATGATTTCATGATTATTAAGTTAAAATTTATAAGATGTTGTGTGTCAAAATAATTTTAATTTAAATCAGCAGTTATAAATTGCGTTGGATATGGGATAAATTCTCTTCATGGCTTATCAAAGCGAGCTGGGTTAAAGGTTTCATCATTTTATTAAATGTCTCTAAAAATTATTTTTGAATTATAAAGAAAATGCTTACCTTTTTTATTTACAATTACTGCATAATTAACATTGAAATATGTATATTGAATTCATTCCTTTGAATTTATATAGTTTAATTTGATATTGAAAATCTGTAAAAGAAAATAGGGGAATTATTGATTATTAAGCTGAAATTCATAAGATGTTGTGTTTCAAAATAATTTTAATATAAGTCAGCAATTATATTTTGCGTTGGATATGGGATAAATTCTCTTCATGGCTTATCAAAGCGAGCTGGGTTAAAGGTTTCATCATTTTATAAAATGTCTCTTAAAAATTATTACAATGTATTAGGAAATATATATTTACCTTTCAATTAAATAGGAACTGCATTTTTATGATGTCATTATAGAAATTCATTCCTTAGAAGTTTTGCGTTAGAAAATCTGTAATAAAAAAGTAATGATTTCATGATTATTAAGTTAAAATTTATAAGATGTTGTGTGTCAAAATAATTTTAATTTAAATCAGCAGTTATAAATTGCGTTGGATATGGGATAAATTCTCTTCATGGCTTATCAAAGCGAGCTGGGTTAAAGGTTTCATCATTTTATTAAATGTCTCTAAAAATTATTTTTGAATTATAAAGAAAATGCTTACCTTTTTTATTTACAATTACTGCATAATTAACATTGAAATATGTATATTGAATTCATTCCTTTGAATTTATATAGTTTAATTTGATATTGAAAATCTGTAAAAGAAAATAGGGGAATTATTGATTATTAAGCTGAAATTCATAAGATGTTGTGTTTCAAAATAATTTTAATATAAGTCAGCAATTATATTTTGCGTTGGATATGGGATAAATTCTCTTCATGGCTTATCAAAGCGAGCTGGGTTAAAGGTTTCATCATTTTATAAAATGTCTCTTAAAAATTATTACAATGTATTAGGAAATATATATTTACCTTTCGATTAAATAGGAACTGCATTTTTATGATGTCATTATAGAAATTCATTCCTTAGAAGTTTTGCGTTAGAAAATCTGTAATAAAAAAGTAATGATTTCATGATTATTAAGTTAAAATTTAGAAGATGTTGTGTGTCAAAATAATTTTAATTTAAATCAGCAGTTATAAATTGCGTTGGATATGGGATAAATTCTCTTCATGGCTTATCAAAGCGAGCTGGGTTAAAGGTTTCATCATTTTATAAAATGTCTCTTAAAAATTATTACAATGTATTAGGAAATATATATTTACCTTTCAATTAAATAGGAACTGCATTTTTATGATGTCATTATAGAAATTCATTCCTTAGAAGTTTTGCGTTAGAAAATCTGTAATAAAAAAGTAATGATTTCATGATTATAAAGTTAAAATTTATAAGATGTTGTGTGTCAAAATAATTTTAATTTAAATCAGCAGTTATAAATTGCGTTGGATATGGGATAAATTCTCTTCATGGCTTATCAAAGCGAGCTGGGTTAAAGGTTTCATCATTTTATGAAATTGTTTTAAAAATTATTTTATTTTAGATTATTATACCTATTTAAATAAGTGGAAAAAGGTGATAGTTGTGTTTTTTCCGGTGGATTTAATAGATGAACCAAATACTAACCCCAGTTCTGAAGTTACAACGAATCAAGAAACTGAATTTGAACAAGTACCCAGGAGAAGTACAAGAGAAAGAAAACCTCCAAGTAGATTTACCGAAATATATGAATCCATATTTGAAGCAGTTTGCAATGATGGTGTCCTACCTCTTTTTCTTGAATTAAAAATTCAATAAATCGAGATCAGTGGCTTAAAGCTGTTAAAAGTGAACTAGAAAAAACAGCCAATAATAAACTTCTCAAATCTAGATGGGTCTTTGTAATCAATCAGATTCTAGTGGAAAACCCTGTTTGTTTTAAAGCAAGATTAGTTGCAAAAGGTTTCTTGCAAAAATTCGGCATTGATTATGATGAAACGTATTCTCCTGTGGCAAAATTAAGCACATTGCGTACTATATTAGCTGTTGGTGTTAAAAGAAGCTATATGTTTTATCAATTAGACGTTAAAACGTTTTCACATGGTGAGCTCAAGGAGGACATTTACATGGAAATCCCAGAAGGCATGAACGTGAAATCAGGAATGGCCTTAAAGTTAATGAAATCTTTGTACGGATCGAAACAAAGTCCAAGATGTTGGCATCAAAAGATTATTTATCTTGGTTCTTGAAGGTCTTGGTTTCACAAGGCCACAACACGATTACTGCCTCTATACAAAATGTATATTTGCTACTACTTTATGTGGATGACGTTTTAATTGCTGGAAATGATTTAGATGATATTGAACGTTTTAATAAAAAGCTATCTGAAGTTTTCGAAATGTCTGACTGGTAAACTGAAATATTATCTTGGCATAAAAATTGATTACAATATTGAAGATGGACAAATGTACCTGAGCCAAACATCTAGTATTGATAAAATTTTATCGAAGTTTGCTATGACAGATTGTAACGTTTGTGATACTCCAATGGAAAAAGGCCTTCAGTTAACACGTAATGAAAAATAAATTTGTGAAAAACCTTATCGAAAACTCTTAGGAAGTTTGATGTATCTTATGCTGTGCGTACGTCCCGATATTTGCTACGCTGTGGGATACATGGGTCGGTATCAAGAAAATTTTGGGGAAGTACATTGGTCAACTCTTAAGCGAATTCTAAGATACATAAAAGAAACCAAGTCACTTAAATTAAAATTTGACAAAACTTTTAAAAGTGAAGATATTCTAGTTGGTTAAGGTGCTATCAGACGGGTAGGGTGAATGCACGAGTAGTCGGCAGTTTAACTTTTTTTCGTTTTCAACTAAGTGTTGTTTTGAGCGCAAAAATAGTATTGTATTGTCAATGGATTATAGTTGCTAAGCAAATTGTGTAGTTTTTAACTCAATTAACTGTTTTATTGTTTGTTTTTATTTCATTTGAGAAAATTAAGAGTGTCTTAAAATATTCGATTTTTGGCTATAGTCGGCTATAGTATGCTCCTATTGTTTTTCAATAAGGAAATATTAAGATCATTAAGAAAATCAAATGTTTTTTATTAAAAATTATATTTTTTATAATTTATATTTATATTCTTTTTATTTAAATAATACTAATGGAAGTTTGGATACTTAATTTCTTAAATCTATGTATGAAAAACCATGTAAAGAAAAAAAATATTCACATTATGGTCAATTTATCGATCTTTTGACTCGATATGGGCTCTCCATGCAAGAGCAGATATAGCACTAGGGGTCTTTGGCTTTAATGAGAACTTTGAAGAAGTCGATGGTTTAGGAAAATATAAATGCTTTTCAAAGGTTGATGACACGGAATCAGGTAAATTAAGCGACGAGCCTACGCAATTTTAAAATTACCAAACGAGCTTCTTCTAAAGAAGATAATACCGTATGTGGACCCATTCTGCGAAGACCTTCTGACACGCGTCCGCTAAGCCTATCCTGAATTGTTGAACGAGGAACACCATATTTTTTGCTGGCACCTAAAATGGATATCTTGCCATCTCTAATCTCGCAAAGAGCTTCTTTTAAAGCATTTTCAGAATACTGATGCATTGGTCTTTTTCCTTGTGGGTGCATTATAGTTTTCTGAAAAGTTTTTACCAACCACCCTTAAAATTATAATATTTGTATTCTTAACAAAAATAAATGCCGACTTTAGAAGACTTATAGTCGGCACTCATATGGTACTCAATGCCGACTATTGGGTAAAATCGTTTTAAACTCTGTTTTTTATACGAATTCAAAAGACAGAAGAGGAATAAACAAATTTTTATAATTTGAGCTCAACATGAGAAAAATGGATTTTACCTATAGTCGACACCATATGCCGACAATAGAAAATCATAAAATTTTGTATTCCTAATGTCGGCAGTCCCTAAAATTATTAAAATTAAATATTTTTTATAAAAACTGTTTCAAAAGAGCAATATATAGGGAATATACTATCTTTTAAAAAAGGTTTTGCAAAAAAATACTTAAAGATATGTATTTATTTACTTGTTTCACTTCACGTACGCACCAAAAAAAAAACTTAAAAAACAAGCACTACGGCACGTATCAAAAGGTCGTCACTGAATGAGGACAATTAAAGATCAAACTACTCGTCTCATCCAATTGTGAATAATAGATTTAGAGAATTGAGTGTTTTAAGAATTAAAGAGTAATTGTAATCATGTGTAAATTTACCGTTATTCTTATTTATTTGACTTTTAAGTCAAAAGTGCCGACTATACGTGCATGCCGACTTTACGTGCATTCACCCTATTTTACATATGTACTGTCAAATTTTCCATCTGTAAAAGTTGTACACATCGTGGGATATATATGCAACTTTGCATATGTAAAATACATGTGGAAATACATATATAATTTTTTCGATTAGAACACGCTCTATTTTCCTGTGACAAACATAAACAAAACAACTGTTTTGTTTTCAAACAAAATTGTATGAAAAATAAAATTAAAGAAAATGGATAATGAACATGGAAAAGTAAGCATTTTTCGATTTTTAATAAATTAAATTACGTTTATTATATTTATTGCAGTTAGATTGGCCAAAAGAAGCAATTTATACACGTTAAAAAGACAGCTTTTGTTTATATTTATAGGTTATGGAATGGAAATTTTGACATACATATGGAATTACATATGGGTAAGAAAAGTGACAGTACATATGTAAAATACATCCCGTCTGATAGCACCTTTGCGTAGATGCTGATTGGGCTTCTAATACAGATGACCTAAAATCAACCAGTGGATATATTTTTTATGTATGGATGTCCAGTATCTTGTTGTAGTAAAAAACAAACAACAGTAGCTACTTCATTAAGCGAGGCTGAATATGTGGCTTTAAGCTTGGCTACCTCTGAAGGTTTATGGTTGAAAGGAATTTTAGATGATATGAAGGTTACAACATATGAACAACCAATCTTACTTTATGAGGATAACGCTGGGTGCATTGCTATGGCCAAAAATGTTGAATCTAAAAGGTCAAAACACATTGACATTAAGCATCATTTCATTCGAGATCATGTATTAAAGGGTCATCTTAGAATTCAACATATTTCCACAAAGAATCAAGTTGCTGATGTATTTACAAAAGCTTTAGAAAAATGTTATTTTTTTGCAATTAGAGATTTGTTAAAATTATCTAACTGAGAGGGGGTGTTGTAATATATTTTGTTGTTCACTGTACACTCTTTTGTACATATTTTGTTTGTGTTTGAATTTGAAATTTTTTATATATTTGAAATATTTGTTAGTCAAAGAAAAAATACTGAGACGTGCACACATATTATCTTAAATTAAATAAATTTAATTTATTAATAAATACGTGGGTTTTCAACTTATTTAAATATAATAATCTAAAATAAAAGGTTATGGGTCCATAACAAATTATTAATTTTCAAAATAAATGTTTACCTTATTTGCAGGCTACACAATTATTTCATACTCATCAGTTAATTTCCTAAGTCTGGTTTTACATTGTAATTGAAATCTGCAAAAACAAAGAATTAATTAATTAGTAATTTAAAAGTTATATGATTTTGTATTTAATATTGTTAGTTTAAATCAGCAATTATATTTTGCGTTGGATATGGGATAAATTCTCTTCATGGATTATCAAAGCGAGCTGGGTTAAAGGTTTCATCATTTTTTGTTTTGTTTTTGTAATTATAATTTGATTTTTTTGTATGCTTACCTTTATTAGTGATCTTTTGACATAAATGGATTAATTACACATCTGGTAAAGATCTGCAAAAAATAAAATTGTATACCCATTTAGTTGGTAAATTTTTTAATAAAATGTTAAATTATAATTTTAAGAAATTATTTTATCAGTTCTACTATCTAGATGAAATAGCTCACATTATTTGGTTTAAGTTTCAAAATTAACATCACTTGAAATAAAATAATCAAAGTGTTTAAAATTTATTATTAATAAAATCAATAATGCATTTTTAAAGACAATTTCAAAAATATTGAGGAATGTAAATGGATTCATGTGTTTAAAATTATTAATTTAAACTTTAGAAATTGAATTTATGTGCATCATTTTTCACACACCTTGATTGTTTAAAATAATATTAATTTTTTTATTATAAAAAAAAAAAAAAACTCACCTCAATATGGATAATAAAGGACTCAAAGCTTTAATTAGCCTATGATTAATGTGTTGTGCCTGCAAAAAAAAAAAAAAAAAATTATTAAATTAGAAATTATTTTTAAAAATAAAATATTGTTTTCTATATGTATTTAAATCAGATTTAAGTTTCATCAAATCTATTCAAGAGTAGCAAATAAATAAAATAAACATCATAAAAACTTTTAAATAAATTTAAAAGAAATATGTAGGTATATAAATTACCTTCATATCAAGCACAATCAAAATCACACATGGAGAAATTCCGGCTATTAATCTAAAAAAGAAATTATAAGACATTAGTTAACTGTTTTGAATTATTATTTTTTCATATTGTTTATTATTAAAAAATTAATCAGATTGGTATTTTCATCAAGTTTCATTCAAGAGTAGCAAATAAAATATAATAAACATCATGATCAACCATAGGGCATTTTTAAGTTTATTGTTTTTAACTTACCTTTTTTGTTATATGATGACATTAAAAGAAAAACACGTGTTTTTCCACTAGATAATAAAGACCTAAAACAAAAAGAAAATATTAATATAATTTCTGTTTTATTTGTTGTAAATGTAAGCAAATGTTTGATTATTAGAATCAGTTAATAGTTGGCATCAAATAAATATTTTATTTATCAGCGACGAAAAATAATAAAACATCATTTTAAGATATTTAAAAAAACTTTCACAAGTTTAATACTTACTTTTATATCTGTGGCTTTCATTTTTGAATGATGTTCATCCTACTAGAGACCAAAGACAACTGAAAATCTAAAACAAAAATAGAAAAGAACACACTTCCCAATTTGTACAAAATTACAAAAACAACCCTCCCCATATGTGAAGATAACATTGATTAATCAAATATAACAAACAACTTATTTTTTTATCCACAACTTTTTATCAAAGTTTAGTTTCCATTTTTCATTTTTTCTACATACAAAATAAATGTTAATTTGTAGATGTTATACTTAAAAACACTTAAACAGACTCTTGTACTGGAGGTTCATAACCTTCCGGTCTTTCGATAACAGCACCTTCAGCAGAAACGACAGCTTCGGTACCTTTGCCGCCACCATCACCGTGCAATTCCAACAATTTGGACAAATCGAAACGGGGCTTCTTCAATACCTTAACCTTGCGGATGTAGACATCGTGCAATGGGTAGATACGTTGGCAGATCTTCTCGATATCCTTAGCAATGGAATCTAAAGCCAATTTACCAACCAACTGTTTCAAGTCGGAGCTGGTGACTTCGTTGGTAATGATTTCGTGCATCTTGGAACGGATCTTGCGGACCTGAGAGTGTTGAGCATAACAGGTCTTACGTTGGGATTGTTGATCCTTGGCAGTAAAACCAATGCAGAAAACGCGGAGCAAATAACCATCAGTGGTCTTGGCCTCAACAATACCTTCAATGAGGGTTTGCCATTTCTTGACCATAGATCTAAAAAAAACAAGCATATGTTAAAAACATAATCAATACATTTTATTTAAATACAATGGTACATTTTCCATGTTTTTGTTGTTAATGCTTCGAATCCAAACAATGCATTTACAACACATACACACATTTTTCTCACTTGCACAAACAATTATTCACTAGCAAACCTCATGGATTTTGTTAAAATGCTTGCATTTTGTATCAAACTTAAACGTTTTCTTAATAATTTATTATATTTTAATACAGAAATGTCCATATTTTATATGCTTCCAAAACAATTTTTACACACACAACAATTTCTATACACTTTATTTTTCGATCCGCCACTCTTTTATCATTACCTGTATTTGTCGGTGGTCAAATCCATACCATGGAAATTGCACAAAATGTTACGATCTTGTACATCTTCAGCGATAAGACGGAATTTACGGAAAGAACGTTCGGAATCGTTGTCCTTTTGCAAATCGCCCAATGCGACTTCGAACACACGGCCCTTTAAGTAGTCAGAAGCGATTTTCTGACCCTGGGTACGGTTAACCAAGGTTTTGCCAATTTGGCGTGTGGCAAACATGTTAGGAGCTTTAACATCATACCAATCTTTGCGGGAGAAGGGATCAATAACCTTCTTTTTGCCACCTTTCTTGCCTCCTTTGGAGAGACCCTTATTTTTACCGACCGCCATCTTCAGAGTTCAAAGCGGAAAAAGATCGAATCACGTTGCTGACGTTCTGTCAAAAGAAAGGAAGTCGAAATTTGCCCACTGAACAATAATTTTTCGTTAAAAATTGACAGTTTACAACCAGTGCTACCAGCCTTTAATAAAAATTAACAAATTAAACAATGCATAACTTCATAGTTAAGTATCTTTTCTGTTGAATGTTTAAAAATTATAAAATTCCAAGTTGAAAAGAGGTTGAGTGTAAATTAAATACTATCATTTTATTGACTATTGATTCATAAATATTATATAAAAATTTCAAGTTGTAAATGTCTGGCAACATATTTGAATTTTACTTTAACGAAACTTTTCCAAACACTTCCGCAATTTTAGTACTTTAGGATGCAAACCTATTAAATGGAACAGTGTTGGTATTTTAGTGATTTTTTTATAAATCTAATAGATTTTCTAGTGTATTTGCTATCCTAGCGTTTACAGTTCGAAAAACTTAATACACTCACATTTTTCGCACTTGCAGAGCTACTCGCAGATAAATTTGCATACGAGTGAAAGTTTGACACTCTCATGCCAGTAAACGTCAAATAAAAAAATAATGTTGCCATGTATATTTTCCAATAAAAATGGATATGTAATATCATGGTGAAAATATACCAGGTGAGAGCATAGCGCCAGCTGATTATTTTTTGCTCTTTTCATGGTGAAATTGAAAATGTCAAAAAGTTGTTTACAAATAGTCAAAGTTTATATAAAAACGTTTCAAAATTATTTTGTTTTTGAAAAATTTAGTTTTTGTCGCCGTTTTATCTGCATAAAATAGCTTAAAAGTGTTAAAAAACTGTATTAGTTAGTTTTTTTTTGTAAGATAAATATTAAGATTCGTCTTTAAACTTTGCAAAATTACGTATTACTTGTATATTGAAATAAATATTATGCGTAACTTAAAGAAAAATTCGTTGAGAAAATAAAAGAACCAAAAAAAATCACTATTGTTTTCTGTTTTTATCCATGTTTGTATATTTGTTTTCTTTATTTTATGCCAGATGTTTTTGACAGTAACGAAAGTATTACACAAACAAAAATGCCTGTTGTTCTTGCCTTGTTGTAGCAATGCTGTCACCTGGTATTTTTTCACCATGGATAATATAATATTAATAATTGAAATTTTAGTTTGTTTTATGATTGATTGTAAACCAATTTCTTTCAAATAATATTGATAAACAAAATGTTTTAATTTTGGAGAATAAATATCGTTAAAATCATAATAATTATTGTTAATGAAAATTTTCCTCATAAAGAATTTTTATGTGATCAACTCAGCAGATTCACCACTTCTTATCAATTTCGCGGGCTAAGTAATTATTATTTGTAATACCCACCACTTGGTTTTTTAAAAAGTCTGAAATTTTTCTCATTTTTATTAAAAGCACACGATAGCTAAAAATTTGCAAAAAAAAAAAAAAAAAAATATGAACAATTTGAAAAATTACATTTACTGTTGCTTTGATATTTTTATAAATATCAAATAACGGGGTTTATGTACATAAATTCATTGCAACTGTCCATTTATTCTTGCTGCCAGATTAAACGAGCTTTAACGTGCAAAAGTGGATACATTGCCATTTCATATAAATTTAACCTAAACTTCACATTCGCTATAATAATTAATGAATTTCAATTTATTTTCATTTTTGTTTTATTTACTTAACATTTTAAATAAAAACCATTATTATTTTTAAAAATTTGAGTTTTATTCGGTTTTTATGACATAGTTATAATACATCTAGCTCGCCATTGTATATATAAGTACATACAAACAAAAAAATTGACAGCTGGCTTTTCAACACCACCTTGTAAAGCACAGAGAACATGAATACAAATTTTTATTCCGTATAGTAAACAAAAAAAAAAAAACTGCAAGTACATACATAGTTATAACAAAAAATTTTATTGCGAAAAATTGCATCGAAATGCTTTTAATAGTTGAATTAAAACTATATTAAAAAATTTAATAACGAACAAAAGTAAAGTGGTTAATATAAACAAGGAGTAGACATCAATTCCAGAAAAAATAACTTGCCCCGAATATGTCTCAAAGTACTGCTGGTACGGGAGGCGTTAGTAGGCGTGAACTAATAGACCACACATCAGTTGGGGTAGGTATTATTAACAATACCATCACAGCTAGATATGGTGCTGGCGATACAGAATGGGAAGCTCGTGAGGTAAGTTTTGCAAAAATATGGATAAATATACATACATATGTGTATGTACTTTATGCATATGTTTTATGAAGAGGCAAATTATAAAATTGAAATCCATTGTCTAAATACAGTCTCAGCGCCAAAGAGAACTGGAAGAAGCTCGTGCCAGAGCTGCACAAATGGAAAAGACCATGAAATGGTGGTCAGATTGTACTGCCAATTGGCGGGAAAAATGGAGCAAGGTAAGTACATACCAAACATCATGGTGACCGGCATTATTTTGCTTGGTAACCAATAAAATTATGTACATATAGGTATTTAGATTATAAATGGTTGCTGTCTGGTTATTTTTGTTTACTTTTCAATATTAAATCGATACCTATAATATTTCTCTTTTCTTGGTCATAGGTGCGTAACGAACGTAATAAAGCCAGAGAAGAAGCTAAACAGCTGAGAGTCAATCTAGAGATGTCCATGAAAGAAGCAAACTCTTATAAACGGGAGAAAAATGATCTTGAAATGCAAATATCACAACTCAAGAAAGAAATGGAAAAAGTTCATTCTCTAATGATGAAACATGCTGGACAATTTCACAAAACGGGGTAAGAAATTTTTAATTACTAAAATTAATTGTTTCTAATTTTCATTTAACTTAGAATGTCTGACACAGGGGAGGAAAATGAAGCTAATAGTAGAGATGCTAATTGTTCTCCTGACATATCGTCAGATGGTTTAAAAAATGTTAATAGCGAGGATGGTTTAGTTACTAAGGCAGTAGCTGGCGGTGACATTAAAGATCTTGATATAGAGGAGTATGTGTTAGCTGCACATACAAATATTTCAGATTTAGGTAAGTTTAGCAAACAATATTTTATAAGACTAGGAACTAAAATAAAGTTGTTTTACTGCATTAAAAAACTGCCATTACTTTACAATGACTGGTATCTTGTTATATGTGCCAGTTTCCAGATAAACGAAGTTTTCTATACTGACTCATTTTAATTATTCTTTGGTATGTTCAAATACATAAGTAGGTCCATCGTTGGTTCAAAGAGAGCTAATTTACCTACCCCATCCCTTAACAAATAATGAAGTTGTTAGATTGTAGCTACTTATTTTTGTTACAAACTTCTGTTCAATAATTAAAAACTACTAGCGGACCCGGCGAACTTTGCCTCGCTCCAATTTTAAGCCTTCAGACAAACTTTAGAGTAATAATATAATACAACAGGAATAATTTTACACAAAATTACGTACAAAAAAATCAATTTTCCAATTTATCCAATTTTCCGACTTTTGCGGAGAGATTTTCCAATTTTCCGCAATTTCCCATGATTTACACCAAGAACTTTCCATTTTTCCATTAAGGAATAATTTCACACAAAATTTCGTTCAAAAAAATCAATTTTCGATTTTTCACATTTTTCGCATTCCGCAATTTTTCATGTTTTACACTAAGAACTTTCTATTTTTTGATTTGGATTAAGGAATAATTTCACACAAAATTTCATACAAAAACTCGATATTCGAGATTTCCCATCTTCCGACTATTCCGGAGGGATTTTTAAAAATTTTCTTCCGTAAAAACCTTCTCGAAAATACGAACAACTGACAAAAATTTTACAGAAATCGGCCGTTCTCATTTTATGAATTACTATACATTTTTTACACCATTTATATATATATATATATATATATATATATGTAGATAGATTATGAACTATTACAAATTTTACTGAATCAAAATATAAAGCGTTAGATAAAATGTTCTTACATTTAAAATTCAACTTTTTACATCTAAATTGATTTTTATCCAACACAGATGAGGTCTCTGCTGAGGAAAAGCGTTTAATTCAACAATTGTCAAAAGATGACTTTGATGAAGATTATTTATTACAAAAAATATCGATGTTACAATTACGCTTAGATGAAGCTCAGAAAACCGTACAAGCAGAAAGAGAGTAAGGATATTTCGATTAATTCCATTACATTTAAATAAACATTATTTTTTGTGTTTAGCGAAAAACATATTCTACACAAAAACATTGAAAAGTTGTCATTAGAAATTCAAGAACTACGAGAACGCCAAGAAGAAATGCGATCAGCTAAACAGGTAGTGTATAAATTCTATTTTATTAAACTTAATTCGAATTTATCGTAACAAATGTATTCCTAATTTAAAAAAAAATTAAAATAAATATGAATAATTTTAGGAAGCTGTACGTGAATTATTAACAATACAAGAGTCTCATCGCGCAGAAATGCGAATTATAAACAATTCATTGCAAGAAGAAATAGCTGCACGTGAAAACCTTGAACGTCGTTTAAGTGAATTGCGTACAGAATTGGAACGTTTGCAAGCCGAAAATGCATCAGAATGGGGTAAACGTGAACGTTTAGAAACAGAAAAATTGGCTCTGGAACGCGATAATAAGAAATTACGAACTGAATTGCGAGACTTCCAAGAACGTTCTGACCGTAAAGGACGACCTATGCAAGCAACTGATGCTGAAAATCGTGCTCTACAGCAAGAGTTAGTTGACCGCAGTAAGGTTGGTATTTAAAGTTAAATACATATACTTTCATATATAATAATTGTTTAAAATTATAAAAAAAATATTAATTTTGTTTTAGGAATTAAGCGAACTTAAAATATCACATTCCAAATTAAAAAAACTTCTATCTGAAACCAATACCGAGCTGGGTCATGCAGTAAGACGTGCTGAGCAATATGAAGCAGAGGTAACTACAAAAAATTATAAATAGAGTTAAAAAAAGAAAGAACAAATATCGCGGTATCGATTTTGGCCAAGTTTATGATATAGAAACAAAAAATATTTTATAACATCTACATAAAATATATAAACGTAACTTGCATGTTTCTAACTCGTAAAGAGCGGTTTTTATGGAAGTTAGAAAGTTAGACAGTTTTATTGTCAGGAGATATAATCAATATTTGTAAACTAATTCGAAGACGATATTGGAAGATTCTAATATCGGTTTGAATGCATACGTAAATGTGTGGACCGGACGCTGTATGTAAATATAGGACAGTACGATATATGCAATACCAGTAGTACGTCTGATGTTTAATTCAGACCTCAGATGTGAAAAGCCTTGTTTTCACCGTTGTGTCTGTGTCTGTGTATTGGTGGTATCGGCTTCTCTGATTTCATCCCAGAAGGAACTGTTTTGTCAACATAATTCATTTCTCCACAAGATATCACCCAACAAAAGTAACCTCACCGGAGTAGGGCAATTTGTGGATTATTATGATCATGTTATTTTGCATTGCATAACATACTAAAAGAAAGTATCCCCATAAATTATGCTTTATCCTACGAATTTATTTCTTTAAAATGTTTTATCAACAAAAACAATACATTTACAATCTTTATCGTAAAGAGTGCTTTTGTAAAGTCTATATAAATAAGTTAATGCAGCAATTTTACTTGTTATACCCTACACCACCATAGTCATATATAAGTTTGTCATTCCGTTTGTAATTTCCACATTATAATTTTCCGACCCTATAAAGTATATATATTCTGGATCCTTATAGATAGCGGAGTCTATTAAGCCATGTCCTGTCTGTCTGTCTGTCTGACTGTTGAAATCAATTTTCTGAAGTCCCCATATATCTTCGGAATCCAAATCTTCAATAATTCTGTAAGACATGCTTTCGAGAATTTTGCTATTTAAAATCAGCAAAATCCGTCAATAAATAACGGAGATATGAGCAAAAATCCGAGACAAAATTTCATCAAAAAAAAAAAACTAATTGTATTAATATTGTTACGAATAATTTCATCAACAGATAACGTTGATCAAACAAAGTGTATTAATATTCTACGAACAAACTCATCAATAGATGGCGTTATCAAACAAAGTGTTTTTTTTAAACAAACACAAACTGCGAAGCTTTTTGGCTTGTCTGCAGAAAACACCCAGAGTCTTTGGCGGGAATCGAACCCGCAACCCTCTGACTGATAGTCCGTCACACTATCGCCTAGTCTATCGGAGCACGAACAAACTCATCAACAGATGACGTGTTTATCGACATAATTATGCATAATATAATTATGCATCCACAACAAAGGTGAAGGTATATAAGATTCGGCATAGCCGAATATAGCACTCTTACTTGTTTTTTTATAAGATTAATAATATTTATTTATACCAACTTTTTAATGAAATTTTATATTTATATAAAATTTTTAGTTCAAAATACTATACTACCTTGTAACTAAATCCAGCCAGAAAATTCTACTGCTATGGGATTTTTTTCCATAATTTATTCTGTTATGGAATCCTAGCCAATGAGCTATAATCTATTTCAATTATACTACTCACAAAGAGAGTACATATTAAATAATAATAATAATAACAAAATTAGAAAACAATAGAAGACTATCGTCAAAAGCCAATTCAACTAATAAATAATAATTAACACTTAATTTGCATAAAACAAAACATTTGAAAGCATAGCAATGAAAAATAAAGATTCATAAATATTATTAATTCCAGTAAAAGAGGTGAGAATTAGAGAAAAGTTATAGCAAACATAATGCAGATATACATACCTCCGATTAAAAAAGAAACACTAGAAAATATTATAGTAACTGGCCAATACTCAAAACAAAATTGAAATAAACAGCTAAAAAATATCGAGTCCATATCACAGAATAAAAATGAAATTAAGGAACTTACATAAATAATAAAATTTAAGAGATTAGCCATAACAGAATTATAGAGCAATTAAATCCAATTTTGAATAGTAACCGAGATGTCAACAAAGCTGATAATTTCAAGCGTACTAATTACAAAAATACAGGCACTGCAACCAACACGTACTCATGCATGCAATAGAACTTCTCGACATATTTCCAGCATCAAAAGACAAAGTCAAAAGCCATAAGCAGTAATAACTCATCAAAATATCAATAACAATAATCAGTTCAGTAGAATATATGGAATGTTCCAAGTGATGTTAACTTTTTCGAACTATTAACTTTTTAAGCGTTTTTTTTTTTATTGAAAGAGGAAATAAATAAAATAATAAACATCTTTTTTGTTTGATATAATATCTTAAATTTTAGTTTATTGATTTATGCCCTTATTCATAAAACTTACAACAGATTCATAAAACTTACAACAGGTTTTGTATGAAAATTTGCTTTATAAATCTATATATATACAAATGGTGTAAAAAATGTATAGTAATTCATAAAATGATAACGGCTGGGCCGATTTCTGTAAAATTTTTTGTCAGCTGTTCGTATTTTCGAGGAGAAGGTTTTTACGGAAGAAAATTTTGAAAAGTCCGAAAATTGGAAAAATCGAAAATCGAGTTTTTGTATGAAATTATTCCTTAATGGCTTTCCAAATCAAAAAATATAAATTTTATAGTGTAAATCATGAAAAATGCGATACGCGGAAAATTGGAAAACCTCTTCGCAAAAGACGGAAAAATTGGAAAGTTCATTTTTTTGTACGAAATTTTGTGTGAAATAAATCATGGGAAATTGCGGAAAATTGGAAAATCTCTCCGCAAAAGTCGGAAAATTGGAAAGTTGATTTTTTTGTACGAAATTTTGTGTGAAATTATTCCTTAATGGCTTTCCAAATAAAAAGTTCTTGGTGTAAAACATGGAAAATTGCGGAAAATGTGAAATGCAGAAAATTGGAAAAATCGAAAATTGATTTTTTGTACGAAATTTTGTGTGAAATTATTCCTTAATGGAAAAATAGAAAGTTCTTGGTGTAAATCATGGGAAATTCCGGAAAATTGGAAAATCTCTCCGCAAAAGTAGGAAAATTGATTTTTTTTGTACGAAATTTTGTGTGAAATTATTCCTGTTGTATTATATTACTCTAAAGTTTGTCTGAAGGCTTAAAATTGGGGCGAGGCAAAGTTCGCCGGGTCCGCTTGTTTTGTATGGAAATTTGCTTTATAAACCTGTTGTAAGTTTTATGAATACGGGTGTTAGTTTTCATTACTAAAAAAATAAATTTATTTTTATATGTACTTTATGGTTTAAAAGTTCGTGCGAGTGGCTTAAAGAAGCAGTCAAGGCTTGTTTGTTTCTTTTTCCTTTGTGTAATACGTTTTCACAAATGTTGTGCGCATATTGACAAGCTCCTCCACCTGATTTGCATCAATCATTATTGTTTTTAAACCATTTTATCACGATATTGATGCTTTCAACTGCTTTCGAGAAAGTCACTTTAGATTGTTGAGCATCTTCATCGATAATTGGCCCATCATTTTCACTATCGGATACTTCGAAATCATCATTATCTTCTGAAATTTGATCATTGTTCCAATTCTCAATTTCATCAATGCTGATGTTAACATTATCCCCAACTCACAAGCTTAACACCAACTACTAATACAATGTTGTTTGTAGTTGAAGATGTTCATAGTTTTTTGCAACTTAAAATAAAAAAGAAGTTCGGGGAATACCATAATCCAACAAACATTTAAAGCTTAGCGTTGCCAGTGAGAATATTTTAAAAGCGACCAATTTGCCACTAATGTTACTGAAAAAGCCGTTGTTTTAAAAATAAATTATACGCTCGGAAAAGTTAACTGAAAGGTTAACTTTTTAGAGCGGCACGTTGATGCTGAAACACTGTTAACTTATCCGAGAGTTTAACTTTTTCGTGAGTTAACTTTTTCGAGATTCTACTGTATTAAAAACGGACTACATGTTCCACACTGTTGGCTTAGCTAAATAATTTTTGAAACAAATGAAACAACAATTTTTTGTTTCTTTTAAATCTTAAATGCATAATTAGTCTATAAAGAAAAACATAAAAAGTTTCCATATTACACATGTCTAAAGGTATGGTCGCACATGGCAAATATTTACTCAAAAAAGCGTAACCACTTGTTTTTTTTATCACAAATTTGTTTTACGTTGTTTACTCTTACAAGAATTTTGCAAAATCCAGCAGCATTAAATAAAACTAAATATTTGTTATGTCTAGTCCTAAATAAACGAAGTTTTTTAAAGAAATCAACAAGTTTAAATATATTTTATTTAGTGGTTACGTCTTTTTTGGCTTAATACAAAACCTATAAATGCAAAGTTTCTAATTTTAATATTAACATATGTACATATGTATGTAATTTAATTGGCAAAGGCAGAAATGCCGGTAATGGCTCGACCCAAAATTAAAGCATGAATATCATGTGTGCCTTCATAGGTATTGACAGCTTCTAGATTCATAACATGGCGTATGATGTGATATTCATCGGCAATACCATTGCCACCCAATGTGTCACGCATTATGCGGGCAATTTCCAAGGATTTTCCTGCATTATTACGTTTAATCATTGAAATCATTTCAGGTGTGTGAAGTTTCTTATCCTTAAGGCGGCCAACTTGCAAACAGGCTTGTAAGCCAAGAGCAATTTCGGTGGAAGCATCTGCAAATTTTTTCTGTATCAGTTGATTTGCTGCCAAGGGGCGTTTGAATTGCTTGCGATCCAAAGTGTACTGACGAGCAACTTCTACGCATGCCTCTGCAGCACCTAAAGCACCCCATGCGATACCATAACGAGCATTGTTAAGACAACCGAATGGTCCTCTAAAACCAACAACATTTGGTAATAGGTTTTCTTCGGGTACATGAAGATCATCCATAAGAATCATGCCTGTAGCAGAAGCTCTTAAAGAAAATTTGCCTTCGATTTTGGGGGTGGCTAAACCTTTTGGTGACTGTGAGCGATCAATGATGAAGCCACGTACTTTATCGTCTTCTCCTTTTGCCCAAACAATAATAACATCGGCAATGGGAGAACTTGTAATCCATGTTTTGGAACCGTTTAAAATATAACATTTGCTTTTACTATCATATTTGGCTCTAGTTTCCATGCCAGCTGGATCGCTGCCATGATTGGGTTCAGTAAGGCCAAAAGCACCTGAAAACAATAATAATTAAATCTTATCACTTATCTTGTTTTTTTTTTTAATTTGTGTGTGCTTATCTTTTAAGCAACATTTTATTATTCACATGCCAGTTTTTGCGTTATTTGTGATAAAGCAAATCAAAACTTACCAATTAATTTTCCTTGAGCCATAAGTGGTAAATACTTTTCCTTTTGTTCTGCTGTACCATAGTCGTAAATCGCACCCATAGCTAAAGAGCTCTGGACACTCATGGCTGAACGATAAGCAGAGTCCACACGTTCAACTTCGCGTGTCAACAAGCCATAGGCTACATTGGAAACACCAGCACAGCCGTAACCGTTAAGAGTACAGCCCAAAGCTCCGAGTTCACCAAATTCTTGCATTATAGCTTTATCAAATAATTCGTCACGATTGGCTTTGGTCACTCTGGGTAGCAGAGTAGTTTGACAGTAGTTACGGAAAGAATCCCGTATGGATATTTCATCTTCGGTTAGTTGTGATTCCAAATTTAATGGATCCTGCCAGTTGTATTTTGGTTCACTTGCTTTGGTGGCAAAACTAACTCTTGATACTAGTGGACGCAATTTGCTTAATAGATTTTGGGCAATCATCTTTTTCTTTATTTTTTTTTATTATTTGGTTAGATAAGTATCCACTATACAGCAAGAACCAAAACAGCTGGTGTGTTTTTTCCACTACTGCTTTATACGAGTATTCTCCCTGAACTAAAGCTCTAGCTGTGTGTTTGGTTGGTTGATTGGTTTATTGAATAAACATGTTATTTTTTAATATTTTATTCTTATCAAATTTAGTTGTCTACTCTCTCATTTTATTTTATTCTCTACATATATTATTAATATGTACGAGTACGATTAGTTTTAATGTGTTCTTTGTAAAAATCTTTCCACATATTCCTAATATACAAGTACTTTAGATGGGACTGTTTGTATGTGCGTATGTATTTTTGAATAAATCTTATCATATTAATATACAAATTGTTTAAATATATCTACATACATACATATGTATGTATTTGGTCTTTACTACTTGGGATTTAATATGATTTTATAAATGTGAAAGATAAAATGTGAAATGAAAATTGTATTTATGAAAATATTAATATAATTAAATTCAATAAAATTTTTCTGCATTTTAATGCGATATACAGCCATGTCACAGAATTTAATTCCGTTCGGAAGTGGAATTAATTCCGTATTTTGTATTTATAATCACCCCTACGTGTATAAAATTCCACATGAAATTTGTTCCCTTTTATTTTTTTAACATTGAATTTTAATAGGAAAATGTGAAAGGGAACAAATTTCACATTTGTACATACAATTTACAAAAATATAAACAGTTGGGGTCATATAATTAAACATTCATCAGAACAGTAAATTATTCAATTTATTTTCTATCTATATAGATTTCTAGGCCGCCTCAATGTTTTTACACAATTCTTCTAAATTTTTGTGTGTTTATCTTCCAAACTTTTCTCAACTTCGTTCCCCAAGTTCTCAATTGGATTTAGATCAGGGGACTGTGCTGACCATTTTAAAACATTTACGTTTTGTTCCTCTAAACAACGCCTAACCACCGTGCTTAATTGTTTTTATGGTATACTTAAATTATATATATATACATACATACATTTATCTTATATATTATATTATAGTTATACCGCTTTCCATCAGATCCCAAGCGGCAAAACTTTAATTCATCACTCCAAAATACGTTTTTCCAAAAACTTATCGATTTCTTCAAATTTCCTTTTGCTCTAACCTTGATTTTATATTATTTTTCTAAACCAAAGGTTTACGTTGTGCGATAACTACATTTTAAACTGTATTTGCCTGGAAGTTTTAAATGGATCTGCTTGAGAGATTCTTTAAAACTTTATAATTTTGCATTAAACACTTTTTTAATACTTACCGACAATATTTTTGGGGAAAAATTTGAAAATGTGTTAATTTAAAACTAAAAAAAACTTAAACTAAAACAAAGTTGAAAATGTTATAATTATGTGTCCATCCCGCAAAACCTATTACCGCAAAATAACGCAATATTTTACAAATAAGACATAAAACATAAAATTAATATTAGTTTCGGTTCGGTTTCGACATGCAAAACCCGGTTTCGGTCGGAATCTAAAATTTTTTTTATTATTATAATCTGAGCATTTATTTTGTCGTTTTGTTTACATGACTTTGTAGACTTAAAACAATTAGTTTGACGTTGTGTGTCTTACAAGTGTTTTGTAAGATCAAATAGCATCATATAACTTAATGCTTAATATTTCTAGTGACTTGTCCTAAATAAAATAACTATTTGAAATAAATAAACCAATTCAAATATATTTTATTTACAGGTTACGTCTCTTTCGTCAAATATTTGTGAAGTGTGAACCTACCTTAAAAATAATAAAATAGTATATCTAAATTCTGTATAAGATCAGATATCATGAACGAATTTAGAGATAAAAAAGAATTTGACTGTTAAAGTTTTTATTAATAGGATTTAAACAAATAATTTAGTTTCGCATTTAATTAATAATAATACTAAAAAATTCGTATTCAAACACTCAAAAAAATTAGTAAACACAATAGCTAACAGAAATTTTGCAGTGAATAGATATTATGGAGGTCATATTAAATATTACTTGAAATAAATAAATAAATATTAAAAAAAGAAGAAGTTTTGTAATTAATTTGTACCACTTTTATTAAATTAAATAAAGTGCATACAAAATACATATAATTGTTTTCCTTAAATTATTAATACGAAAAAAAAAAACAGCTTACAATATTATTTCGTATCTTATTAAAGTAAGAAAAAAATTATTGCGTACAAACGAATGTTTACCACTGTAGCACATTACGAAAGTCAGCATTACTGAATGAATTGAATTGAATACCGAATTTTCATACATTTTGCTTTTTTAGGTGAAGCGTTTACGTCAACGTGTTGAAGAATTAAAGCGAGAGTTAGCTGCAGCTGAAGATGAATTAGACTCGGCAGTTAATCAAGTGCGACGCCTACAACGTTCCAATGACGAATTGGTCGGTCAAAATGAGGGATTGCAAGTACAGATACAACATCTTCAAACCAGGTTTGATTAATTTTTAACATTTTCTTAACGTACTAAACACTATAATCGTTAAAGTTTATAAATTATAACATTAAAAGTTAATAATATTTAAACACTCTAACATTTGGAATGCTGCTAAATCTGGTATACATTTCAATAATAATACTAACATTTATAATAAACACTAAATGTCAAAAAAGACGTGCACCTAGTCCACAAATGCGCGGAAGTTTTAACGGTGTACAATTGCGTAATAAAATAGCAGTTGAATTACCAAGTGATTGTTTGCCAAACATTAATGATTTACGTCAGATATTCGATGATGGTTCTGCGCAAGGTAATATTGGTCTTCGACATTCATCTGGCGCTGAACCATCATCAAAGCGCTCCAGTCACACGGAACGTACTCTCTTGCAACAACAGCAAGCGAATAGTTTTTTCGATGCCAAAACGTCACATGTTGAAGAGAATATATTTGAATCAAAAAGTCGTAATCTAGAATTCGAAAGGGCTAAACAAAAATTTGATAATCCAACGCATTTGCAACACCAACATCATCACCACCAGCGCGAACAACGTGAACGTTCATCTGGAAGATATGGGCCAAACAATAGTAGTGGTGGTGGGGCCGTTGGCAATAGTAGTGGTAATGGCAGTAACGGTACAGCTGCTGCCATTCCATTAACAACCCCAAACAGCAGAGCAAACCTGGCATTACCCTTAAAAACTACTACAGCTATGAGTGGTCAAAGCAGCGGAAATTCTAATTCAAATTTAAATTTGAATTCGAATTCATCAAATCTTTCCAAAGACGATATAAATCGACAGTTGTTTGAAGATCATTCACGTTCTTCGACGGTTGGTGGTAGCGGTGCTGGTGCAACAAGTGCTGATGCAAAATTTTATCAAAAAGATAATACCAATACTGCAACTGGTGGTGGCAACTATTCCCGAAACAGCATTAATTTGGATGGTCTTAAAGTATCCGATGATGAGGTAAATAATATTTATACATATATTCAAGACTAATAAAGTTTTCTCTTTATTGAAACATTTATAAAGCATAGTATATATGTACTTGTAAAATTGAATGTGTATGTTTTCCTTTTTTTTAATTTTTATATTTAAATTATTTTGTTTGCTTCATTTTTAATTTATTTCCTACATATATAAATCTTATATTAATTGCTTATCTGATCTGATATTTGTAAGTATGTATTGCACTTTTTAATATGTTTTCAGTTGTTAGAATTTATAAATTTAATTTAAAATACCTACCAAACATTCAAGCATAGTAAACAAATATTTTTTTCTTGCAATTGCTTATTTAGACTCCGTAATTATGGATCGACTAGCTTACTGCTTGACGAAGAAACCGAAGGAAACAGTGAATAAGGGGTTATAAAACATACATTGGGATTTTACTATGCTATTTTAAGTAACACGTACTTATAAGTATTAATTAAACTTACTTACATTACAGTTTAGTATTATTGTATAAATTAAATACATATATAAATCATTAAATATATATTCATTTTACAGATATTTATCATTACTATTCAAAGGCCACACTTAACAAAATATTTTTTTTAATTGCAATATTCCTTTTTGAATTAACTTGTACTAATTTTCAAAAACGTTTTCTTCATTTTCAAATATCAATCTATGACTAAATTGCCATATCAAATTGCATTAAAAATTTTTAAAATAACTTCTAATAATTTTCAAAAAAAGAAGTTTTCATTGCGTACATTGCCATATTGAATTGAGCTACGTTCGCGAACCACAAGATGGATTTGCACAGGAACATGTTATGGCGACTACGAACAACTTAAACAATTTTTCAACGATCATTTCAATTTTTTTCAATTTTAGATAATTAATTTAAAAGATAAGTAAACAGGAGCCGATGTACAGTATTCGTGATCGAAATAATTTTCGTATCAAAAAATAATTTCGATAGTAAATTATAATAAAAAGCATTAGATTTCTGGCTTGATATCAAATGCCATTTATTTCTATGCTTTTTTACATGATTAAGGTAATACGGTAATATTTTACATGGACTACAGTTTCGGTATCGCTTCATTAATTTTTGTATTTCCAAATATGTATTTCAAAATAACGATATTTTAAATATGACTTCAATTATTGCCGCCAATTTTAAACGGTAGTTAATCAAATATCAAAAGCTTGAGAACAAACAAATTGCTCCATATAATTGGTTCTCTTAAAAAAAGGAGAGCATTTATTAAATAGTTATTTTTTAAAAGCTTTTGGATTTGATTGATATAAATTTTAGTGAAATGTATAAAATCTGAAATGAAAGATCTATATAATTCAATGTGATGATGATTTCATATAAATTTTGGCTCTCCAACATAACGGCTGGTATCTCACGAATAAATTCTTCAACATTAGCTTCTAGTGCGTCAACCGTTGTGGGCTTGTCCCTATAGATATGAGCCTTTACATAGCATCACAAACAGTTAGTCTGAAGACGTTAAATTGCACGATCTAAGCGGCCAATTGACCAGTTCCAAACGTGATATAAACTGTTCACCGAACTCGCCTTTCAATTGTTTCTTGTGCTGTGTGATCTGTGGCTCCATCTTGTTGAAACCACATGTCAGTCAAGTCCAGCTCTTTCATTTTTGCAGAAAAAATTATAATCATCGCACGATAGCGCTCGCCATTCACAGTAACGTTACTGCCTTCGTCGTCTTTTAAAATGTACGGTCCAATGATGCCACGGGTCCATAATCCACACAAAACAGTGCATTTTTCGGGATGCATTGGTAGTCATTGCAATGCCTCAGGCTGTTCTTCATATTAAAAATTTTGCTTGTTTGCGTATCCATTCAACAAGAAATGGGCTTCGTTGCTGAACACAATTTTCCGATAAAAAATAGCATGAATTTGGACAATAAAATTCAATAATCTACAAGCGTTGTTAAATCATAGACCAAACTGAACATGTTTAACAGTAATAAGTATGTTAGATACACAAAAACAGCTACGCTGCCAAAAGCAATCTTGCCAAAAAGAAAGTTACTAAAAAATCACCCCTTAATATTGTGGTTTATAGAATTTTTCGTAATTAAAAAAAAAATATTCTGAAAAATTTAATATTATATTAATAATCAGGAATGCTCTGGAAAGTTTAAATTAAATTATTGACAGATAGCTCTAACATTAATATTGAAAATATTAGACTGAAGTTTGGCAAATACCTTTGGCTTGATGTTAAAAAGAAGGTCAGAGATTTTGGGAGTCAAATGTAGCAATTATACATATGTAGGTACTTGTGTAACTTTAGAGTTAAGAATGTGTATAAAATAGTTTGACGTGATGTGATTAAATATTTTCTATATATGTACATATGTATAAATAATACATTGAGTTGTTTTTGAAAACAATTGAAAGGAAGAACTAAATTAGTAAAGTAGTTTTTTTAAAAATGTCTCAATTATTACTTGGTCCTTTATTTTTCGCCTTGTATTCTTCAGTCCTACATAAGATTTTTGTATTTTAACTGAATTTACTACAGTCGATTTTAAAAATACACTCACGTTCCAAAAATGCCTCAAATGTCTGAAGAAAAATATTTTCTGCCAATATGAAATTTCCAGAGTATTAAAATATTGTATATGGATCACTTTACTGTTGATTTCTATTGATACATATTAATAAAAGTGCTATAAATACGTACATACATATTTGTATATTCTAATAGCAGAAAAGATAAACTTATTTTTGACGGTAAAAAATGGTGGCGTGAAGTAAATCAATAATAAATTAAACAATACATTTTACATTGAATTAAAAAATCACAAAAATGTTTTTTTGCTGTCGACAAAGTTAAATACCTACATAGTTTACAAATTCATAAACTCTGCAAACGTATTAGCAACATACATGCATATGTACATATGTACGTGTGTAAAAGAAAATAACAATATCCTTATTTTATTTCGACTGATAAAGTTAGTACTAAGACTTGTAGTTTATTTTAATGTGAAATCTAATTATAACAACTTAATATTACTACCATATACGCATCACAGCAATCATTTTAAAAATATCTTTTATTAGTCATAAATGTTATCAATAATAATAGTATATTTTATGCGTGTTTTGAAATAATATGAAAATGCATGTACATTAAAATATAAAAATAATTAAAGAAAAATTAAACTATATATCAAAATAAATATACATATAAAAAAATATTATTTCGAAAATGATATAATTAAAAAAGAATTAAACAAATGGGTATTTACAAAAAGTTATTTTGTAAAAAAACACATTTTAATTGGCAATAAAGTTAAAATTTAAAAAAAAAACAGGTCGCAATCATAGTCGGAATTAAAGTGTAGCTTCAAAGTTTAAAAAAAAAATGTAAATAAGTGTCTTCCTTATTTCTAAACTAACGCTGGTTTTAGACGGTATGTATTTCGTAGTGTACTTGTCAGTTGTACGATACATATGTATGTAATTGTGCATGTCTGTCAAAATTGGCAATTTACAGGCAGTTTACAATTTGTGCTTTCACACGTCGGTTTTTAGTTTCATCTGATATAATCTATCATAGAACACAACAGCTGTCATTGTTATGATTATTTTCGCGGGATTTTTGTGTACTTGCAAATATAGTTTGAAAAAATGGATTAAGAAATGAAATAATTTTAACTTGCAGCATTATTGCAATAATAGCTTCTATAAAATAAAAAAAATTAAGCAATAATTAAAGAGAAAATGTGCCATGTGGAGCCAAAAATTGTTGTATTTAAGTTAAATAAAAATTAATATGTATAAATACGTTTTTTATACAAATTTATTTTAATACAAATTTATTATTTTGTTTAATAGAATTTTTTTAAAAATTGACTTGCAAAACAGCTTGTTGCAGGTGCTTTGTCAGATGAAAATAGAACATGTTCTAATTGAAAATTTTACACTATAAATGCAGGCTGACATTTGCAGAAGCATTTTTGTTTTGCTTTTACACGACGTGTATGCATTTTGCAGTGGAAAATTTGACAAGCACACTACAAAATACATACCGTCTAAAGGGAGCTTTATTAGTTTTAATGTAATTGATAAAAAATCTAATTGAAAAAAATCTAAAATATTCTTATAAAATTGCTCTAACATTTTTATTATTAGAATTTGATTATTTGTTTGTTTTTATAATTATTTAGAGATTATTTAGTAACAACAAAAACAATTTTTATATAGGAAATACACATTTTTTAAATTAATTTAATTTCATTTAAATAATTTATTTCTTTTTTGAAAAATTAAAAATATCGATAAAGAAATATAATTTTTAGCAATAAGATCTAAAAATTGTCAAAGCGAATTTGAGAAAAATTCGATCAATGTGCTAAAAATTATTTAAAAAATTACATGACGTAAAAATGTCGCATTCATCAGAAAATCGCTCTTATTTTTTGTGAAAAAAAAGGAAATTGAGATTCTTGTTAAAAAAAACTACTTCTTTTATTTAAACATTGAATTCAGCAATTTAAAAAGTATATTCTTGACCTACTCTACTTTAAGGTTCAAAAAAGCATGTCTGAATAGGAATCTGTATGAATGAAAATAAGTACATACATATAATTAATATTGATTATTCCAAATGCTAAGGTTATTATTAATACGATTTATACCCACCCGTCATTATTGATCAAAATTAAATTTCGATGGAAAAGATGTTTTCTGGAATATGCATCGAAGTATTTTTAACTGAAAAAGGATGGGAATTACAATTTACGCAGCCTAATGGACTATTAAGCAAGTTATGCATTGATTTTCAGACAAAATTTATTATTTTTTGTATGGCCAGTTTATAATTTTGAATGTTATTACATCGAAAACTTATGTGACTTTTCGCTGATAACATCTTTGATCATGGATGACAGTTTTTGACTTTTAATCGATATAAATAAATACAGTAGAATCTCGAAAAAGTTAACTCAGCATCAATGTGCCGCTCTAAAAAGTTAAACTTTCAGTTAACATTTCCGAGCGTATAATTTATTTTTTAAAACAACGGCTTTTTCAGTAACAATAGTGGCAAATTGGTCGCTTTTAAAATATTCTCACTGGAAACGCTAAGCTTTAAATAAGAAGGGTATATATAAGTTTGTCATTCCGTTTGTAATTCCCACAATATAATTTTCCGACCCTATAGGTAGCGGAGTTTATTAAGCCCTGTCCGTCTGTCTGTCTGACTGTTGAAATGAATTTTCTGAAGTCCCCAGATATCTTCGGGATCCAAATCTTCAATAATTCTGTCAGACATGCTTTCGAAAAGTTTGCTATTTAAAATCAGCAAAATCCGTCCATAAATAACGGAGATATGAGCAAAAATCCCAAAATTTCATAAAAAAACTAAGTGTATTAATATTGTTACATATAATTTCATTAACAATTGGCGTTGATCAAACAAAGTGTATTAATATTGTTACGAACAAATTCATTAACAGATAGCGTTGATCAAACAAAGTGTATTACTATTGTTACGAACAAATTCATCAACAGATGGCGTTGATCAAACAAAGTGTATGAATATTGTTATGAACAAATTCATCAACAGATGGCGTGATTATCGACATAATTATGCATCCACAACAAAGGTGAAGGGTATATAAGATTCGGCATAGCCGAATATAGCACTCTTACTTGTTAATAACTCATTTCGTTTTTAGAAGATACAGATTTTATTGTGGGACTATGATTGCGGACCCGTAATATATTAATTATTGCCTATACATATTAATATTTAGTTCCATGTTAAGTACATACATATAGTACATACATACTTAAAATAAATAAAACAAGTAATAAAGTATTGTCGGTCAAGCGCGACCATATAATACCCTACACCCATTATATGCATAAAACAGTGGTTTTTTTCATAAACACAGTATGCAATGCAACACTGCATTGAATATCCAGATGGGAGATATAACCTATTGTGGACCGATCATTATTATATGTGTTAAACTTTATCCCGTTATAAATACTTTTAAACGATTTATGGAGCTAAAAGTGAATTTCGAAGAGGGTTCTATATGGGAGTTTCGACTAATTATGGACCGACATTTTTGAGAGAGTTATGCTCTTTAAAGTGATTTTCGGAAGTGGGCCTTATATGGGAGCTACGAGTAATTATGGACCGATCTGCACAAAATTTGTAGATGTGATTTGGCTTCATTTACCACTTATTTGTTGGGATACTTGCATAATTAAAAGATTTATGACCGGTAAACCCCAATTTCGGGATCGACTCACTGATTCTGAGTCGATCGGTATACTTTAAGGTGGGTGTTGGACCAACATTTCTGGGCGTTACAAACACCAGCACAAATCCAATATACCCTCCCCACTATGGTGGTGTAGGGTATAAAAAGGAGATTATTAAAACAGCAAGCGCTTTATATTTAATAAAAAAAAATAAAACTTAATCTACTTAAAATTCAGAATTATAGAAAGAAGTAATACATAATATACACGAAATAAGTATTTTTGAGAATTCCGTTTTCCAGTTTAAATTAAAATGTTAATTAACTATTAAATATTGAATATTTGAACATTAGTTTTGTAAAAAAAAAATGTATAAAGTTCGAATTGCATGTAATTCAAAGAGAAACAAAAATATTGAAATACAATAGAGAAGAATATGTACTCAAATAAATAAAAAAATGTAATGAAATAAATTATTTTATGCTGATTTATTTGCTATTTGTTTACAGGCTCTTTGATTGTTCGACTTTTTTCAACTTACGTTTTTTTTAAAAGATTTTAAACTCAGATTTTCACCCCTATCGTAAATAAAAATTCCACATGAAATTTATTTTTTTAACATTGAATTTTAATAGGAAAAATGTGAAAAGGGAACAAATTTCATGTGGAATTTTTATTCACGATAGGGGTGTTTATTTTCTTTTCATTATTTAAATTTATTTATTTTATTTATTAATATAATAAATTTTTAGTACAAATCACTTAATAAAAAGCTTTAGCACAGTTTTGAAGGTTTTCATTTTAGTGTTATAAAAAAAGTGTATTATTTTTTAAATAAATTTTGGACTACATATTTATTTTCTGTATTTATGTTTTGTATTTAGATGATCAGTATTGCAGGCAATTATTTAAAGATTAAGCTAAGAATTATGATTCTATATTTTGTATTTTAATTTAAAGATTTTTAATAATGATTCAATCAAATTACTGTTTTGTAACTCTAAATAATACTGAAGGTACAGGAGTATGTAGGATTTGGAAAACTATGGGCCTGATTATCATTTACAACACTAAAATGTTGTGGTGTCTCGAACATGCATTTCTCATACGATTAAGCCTATAAGTGTTGTGAATCGTAATCGCAGTTTACAACAGACAACATCAAAATACTTAATGTTGTGAACGGTAATCGGGGCCTATATAAACAACGGACATATTTTGCAATTTATTTATTCAGACATCGTTCAAATGCCATGACTTTGAGGGATTTGGCCACTTGGTTCTTATTTGCATAGTCCTGAGATTTCAGATAACCCACAAGAAAAAGTCTTAACAGTGTCAAATCGTACGGAGCAAAATAAATTAGTTAGCATTGAAATGTAGTGTGTACCGTTGACGGTGATGACCTCATCAATGACGATTTCAACGAAGAACTGACCAATAGCCAAACTGTAACCTGCTGTGTTAGTGTCGTTCTATTAACGACAATTTTCTTTGTTTACATAGCCATTCGTTTAAAAAAGAACGTGCTACAGTCATCAGTGACGGAATAAATAGATTTAACAGACCCAGCCAACACATGAAAAATCCTTTAGTTTTTATATATAAAGCGTTGTCACGTCCGTAGGCTTTACAGGTGTGGAAAATTCCAGTCCCTGCAGACTTTCTCTACCTGTGTGAAATATCTTACTGTCTCATGTAATATGTTGTCAGTAATAATAAAATGTCGCAGTAAGAATCTAGGAGGGAAACGGTAATCGTTTGAATGTGTTTCGGTCGGGATAATGGCTTTTAAAATCTGGTGTATTTGGATTTCACTAATTGCACTCCGTGAACATTGTATTTTTATATCAAAACATGACCGAGTTAATAAAAATTAACATTGTTATGCTAGATGTATTGAGAATAATTTCCAGTTTTTTACTAAATGAACACTTTATGTTCTTACAAGAGTTATTTTTTTGGACTGTGGTTTAATTATCCGTCTTAATTAGCCTTAATTTAATTTTAATAAAATATTGTAATATAATATTTTTACTAGAACTTTGACAATATTTGAGCAGTTATTGTTCTAATTGTAATTCAAAATATTTATTGACGAATTTATTTAACCTCATAATGCTTAAGTGAACATTGATTTAGATTGATTTTTTTTTTCAATTTAACAATTCATTGTTAAACTTACAAGCCAAAAACTAAACCTTAAGCGTTTGTATTTTTAAACTACTTTTTGCCCAATTTACAAAACTAGTAGAAAATATTGCGTCGTATATATGTAGTTTTCTGTTTTGAAGGTACAATTAAGTTTGTTTTGTAAAAATGCTAAATTGTTTTATATTATTTATTAAATGTAGTTTAAGCTTAACGATTTAATTAAAAATATTTTAATATAATTTACAAATGTCTTTAAGGGTCCTTTCAAATTTTCTTTGCTATACTAAAATTAATATTATTATTTTCAATAATAAATATATTTCATAAAGTACATACAAAATTTACAATTTAATATATTTAACAGAAATAAACTAAGATAAACATAATTTAACAAAAACGATTTAACAGAAAATAACGTTAGAGTAAACGGTTTAAACATATGGTTATAAGGAATAGGAATGTATTAATCAATACACTTGAAGCATTGCCACATAATTCAATATTGCTTTCCTGTGCGTGCGAGAAAAGAAAGAAAATATTATTATTTTTGCCGAATTTAGAGTGTAAAAAAATTTATTTAAGAACGTCTTTTATATTATCATACATAAACCGATGAGGGTATTTCTTGCAGAAATTCGACAAATAATTGTTTTATAAGTAATTATTTACTTACATTAACATGACGATTTATACAACTAATAGGACGTACTCGTGTAAATTCATGATCTCTTTTAAAACATGCCAATGTCTGATTCTCCTCTAAAGGATAGTTAATGTCCATTGGATTAACGGTTAGTATATGGGTGGCATCACGCGGACACATTTGATCAATAACTAATAAAATTAAATTGCTTGCTGGTATGGGAAGAACAACAAATGGTCGCTCACAGCCATGCGCTGTCATATTATAGACAACATTGTCCTTTTCGTTAAAAAGCGTGTAAAGATCACGTTGCATGTCACATGGTTTCAGTCTTGTTCTTTGTAATGTTACCAAACGAACCCATTCGTTATTTTTAACATTCACCATATAATCGGTCATATTCTCATCCACATAATGTTCGAAAAAATCAGCTGCTACAGCACTCAATTCAACTAGATACAGGACAATTGTAGTTAGCAGCCATTTAAATGATCTAAGTACATGGAATAGAGGCTGAAAATGAGATTGTTATTAAATTAAGTTAAATATTTGTTATTCAATAAAGTCTTTTGAATTGCGGATCAATTTCAGTTTTTTTTCCAGTGATATATTTGAAATTGATAGTCGCCACCAAAACAGTTTCAGAAATTTTTGCATTAAAGACTATTACCGGAATCCGTAAACGATTATTAAAGTAAACCATGATTAACTGCAATAATTGACCATACAAATATAATGACAAAATTAACAACTTACAGATAAAACATTCGAAGATGAATTATTTTCACCATCCGGTACAAAACAAACGGCTTGATAATCATAAACCGTGACACGTTTATAAACATTTTCCTCCACTAAACGATGCATTATGGCACCATTTATTTCACCAAAGAATCTACCGGTCTCATGACGGCTTGGCGATATAATTATAAAACCGTTATTATCTAAAACGTAACAATCTTTATCGTCAACAGCACAAGCCTGAAATGGATAATAAATTTGTTAATTTTTTAAAAAGATTTTAAGTTAAGGAGTGGTATTACATACATTGCCGGTTATATTACGAAATAGTTTTAGCAAAGCACTATGTTGAAATTGAAAGCCCACTACGGCAGCTGGTGCAGATTTACCTCCTTCGGTATGGAAGACAGCATGACTGGCAGTAACAAGAGTTTCAGCAGCAGTTTCGCCGGCATCAAAGGGTACAGAGTAAACAAAACTTTCCTCCCGTACAAAATGTTGATCGACAGCACGTTTATACCAAATTTCATTAATGGCCTTATTATTGTGTTCACTAAATGATTCTCTGTATAGAATTTAATAAATAATTAAAAAAAAACAAGCCTAAATATGTGAAAATTACTAACCCGGCTCCTAATTCTTCGGCCATATTCGAGTGGAATTCTTGCCATCGTGTGAGACCACTGTGAGTGGCTAAAAATGCCACTGTTATACCAAAACGTTGCCTTAATTCATTTCTATTTGATAATAAATATAGTTAAATTTATTAATACATACATAATAGCTGTAAAAAAATTAAACATTTGAATATTTTACCTTGGCAACAAACCCATTAATACTGAAATGGGGTTTGAAGCACTTGAACTACTATTAATCCAATGAATACGTTATAAATTAATATAAAATAACAATAATGTGCATTTAAATAGTTAAAATATAATAAATTAATTATAGGTAATTTTGGATAAAATATATGAAAAGCAAAAGAGAAATGTAGAAGTAAATACAATTAAAAACAAAAAGGTGTGCGAAAATAGAAAACAAAATATATGTTTATAGTTATTGTTATATGAATGGATACGAAACTTAATTAAGTTAAAGTATTACCCCCTTATTCAAAAACGATTATTAAATTTAACAAACATTTATTAAGCAAATTTTTATATGTAAATCTGGCTTAATAAACGTTTGTTAAATTTAATAATCGTTTTTGAATAAGGGGGTTAATGATTTTTTAATATTAATTAAGTTCCCATACACATGTATACATATATCGTCACCTGAAATGCCCAAAGACGTAACCCTCAAAAAATCAAAATTCGTTTTTTAATAAATCTGGAACACAAGGCTAAAATAAAATGCTCCTAAAAATTTTAAGCTTCTACGTTCCAAACTAACGATTTTATTCAAGAAATGGAAAAAGACGTAACATCATTTGACCGTTTTCATAAAACACAAAAGACTTAACCCACATTTTTTTTTTACAGAAACAAGTTTGTCGTCTATATACATAAATAATATGTTAAGACAAGATGTGAAGAAATCGCAATTTTCAATTAAACAGTTTTCATTTTATAATGTTTTTTGCTTCTCCTGTAAAATTATGATAATAAGGGTTACGTCTTTGAGCATTTTAGGTGACGACATACCTGCATACATAATTAGAGTAAATATAAAATAAAACATATAAATACGAACATGTTTTTATTCCCTAATAAAGCTTATTACATACAAAATCATAATACAAAGAGAATAAGGATGTCCTGTTATCTCTCTTTGTAGCCATATTAACGATTCCTTATTTTATTGCCTAAAATCGTGTTATCATATCTACTTTTAAAATTCGAGTTTTTTTTGTTTGCTTTTCTTTTTTTTAAGTTTTTGTGAAATTGATAACTCAAATTACAAAATCCAGAATATCAGGTGGCCAAATCCTTATTTGTCTATCGCAAAAACAGTCCTTTCGAAATATTAACATAAGTGTATAATTTATCCATCCCCTTAAATAGCTCACCACTAAAAAGCTTTGTATGTTCTTAAGATTATTGACAAGAAAAAAATAATAATGTGAGCTTACAGGTAAAATTATACAAAATAATTACTTTGGAATAACAATGCGGAATAAAACTTAATAAAATTGTTTATTTTAATACAAATTAAGGCCCCGATTACCGTTCACAACACTAAGCATTTTGATGTTGTATGTTGTAAACTGCGATTACGATTCACAACACTTATCGGCTTAATCTTAAATCGAAAACACAACATTTTAGTGTTGTAAACGATAATTGAGGCCTAAGTTTAATAATAATTCCCCAACATCATTATTTTTTTCCCCTTTTCCTTGTGTTGTAACGATTTTTTTTGTAAAAAAAAATCATAAAAATCGCATGTATGTACATCAAATAATTTTATTTTGAGAGAGAACGGATTCACCTTTCTCCTTTTCCATCATGTACAAAACGCAAAATAACATACATTTTTAAAAGAAAATTTTTATTGTTTAAATTTTTTATAATCAATCGATTATTGTTTTTGAGAAGGAAGAATGCAAAATATTTTAAATAGTTATAAACTCCATCATTCATTTTTTTATTTCAAAAGACTTAAATGTATATGTATGAATTGGTTTCATATCCGTAAAATTTGCCTTGTCAATAATTGATTTTGGACTGCCTTTCGTAGACAACCAGTCTTTCATTTTACCCAATTCTAGTTGAGTACCCTCGATGCTTCCTTTAACCGTGCCATCCTGGGTATTAATGATCCAGCCATGTAAACCCAATTCTTTAGCTTTCTTTTCAGTATATTTGCGAAAAAATACACGTTGAACTTTACCGAAAATCTCATAATCACAAGCATACAATTGTCTGGAACCCATTTTAATATATTTTTATTTGTACGATTAAAAAATTTTTCAATAAAAATAAACTAATAATAGAAAGTGAAATTTTTATGTTTGACACAAAACTTTGATTTAGGAATAAACAAATTTAAAACTAGTAAGTAGTGTTGTTACTGAAGCGATTTAAAAAGGTGTTTGCTTTCCGAAAATTGTATAACTGTATAATAAGGCATGGTTCACATAAAATCCGTTTGCATAGAAATTATAAGATTTTGAACCACAATTATTATTACTTCTAATAAAAATGTTACTGATGTTATAGAATGTTACGGACTTAACGTGAACAATGCTTTATTTCGTACCGACTTTAATCAATATATGTACATACTCGTATGTAAGTATGTTATTGTGCGTTCGTTTGTATGTCGCGAAACACTAAGTCGTTGTCTCCAATTTATTAAATAAATTAATATTTAATATTTTAAATCAAGCAATTAGAATTTTGACAACGAACTTAGGTTCTTGATAACAGAGTTTCAACTCAATGTGTATTTTTTTATGGTCGAAACAGAAATCATTAGAAACAGTATTTTGTAACGATTTTATACGATATTTTAAAAATACTTTAATTGCCTAACCTAAATACATAAGTTATGGCCAAGGCGAAAATGTATAAATTCTAATTATTGTAATAATTCTATATACATATATTTAAAATTTTACTTACACTTTATCGTCTTTTGAGTTGAAACTTGTATTTTTTGAAAACCATTCTGTAACTCTGGCATCAAAAACCAATGACTGCATCAGTTGTCGATCACCTAAAAGATTATGTGCATTTTAATAAATATTATAATACCAAACACTAATAATATATGTACATACATATGTACAACTGTTAACTGTTAATTGTGCTTTTATTTAAGAAATTCTTATTATATCATCATGCATTTGATAGATACAAACAATTTAAACAAAAATGTGCAATTCCTCAGCTAACAGTGCATTATAATTTTGCAAATATTATCGATATATAATTAATATATACTTGTGCTTATACAATTAAGTCACTTATGCACTATTTACTATTTATTATTTACTTTATTTTTTATGTTTCAACACTTACAATATCTTTAACACAAACAATTGTAATTCGGAACTTTTTGTTATATTGTTTCTAAATTTGATATTTGATTAAGATATGTTATTTAAATTCAAATAAAACGTTTTATTTCGGCTGGATTAATAAGAGCTGACTACTGTTCAGGCCTAATATTACATAACTCTTCTTGAAAAATATATGAAATATAATAAAAGGTTTTCACTACAACTGTTCTGATCAGCCATTGGTTTTATTTAAGTTTTAAATTGAAACTTGGCCTTGTGCACTTAAAACTCATACTTTTGTCAAGAAATTAATATGCTTGGAAATTTAAGTTTCTGGTCAAGGCGAATTTATACAAGTGGTATGCATTGTTGTATTCAGATAAATTCATTATATTCATTTATTATCATATACTGTGAGCATCAAAATAAAGTCAACACCACATGTTATTAAAGGAAAAGCTTAATTATATTAATATAAATAATATTATGTATATTAGACAACTATACAACTATTAGACAACTGTATTTTTATATACATAGTTATTTAAGTAGAATTAAATTCACAAAACAAAAACAAAAGCGTATACAAATTTTATTGATTTATTGTTAAAATAGAACAATTTTTACGCGTCAAAATAGAGTAAACAGTGGCATCATCCTATTGCAAAAAAACTCCTTTCATTTCAAAAGTAGTGGGAATTCTTTTTTCGTTGTTTGAAAGTATTACGGTAAAATGAAATTCAAAATAATTTATCAATTAATTTATCATTAAAAGAGATTAAGTTGTGACGTTAAGCAGCGAAAAATTTACAATGAAAAGAACTCCAATGGAGACTTCCAAATCATAATAGAATTACATACAAAATGTAAACTTGTTGTAAAGCATGACTGAACAATAAAAAAAAAAAATTATAGACAAGTATACCAAACACAATACCAATTTACATGGTGTAAAACGACTAAAGCGTTTTAAAGCTTCTGGAGATTAGACGATTTTTGCATTAAAATGGACTAAAATCAAAATATTAAATTCAATATTTTACATAATTTTAATATACTGCTTGTTTTATTTTGGCGCGAAAAATCTGATAATTTTCCGTTAAAATATAATTATTTTTTTATGTTCCTTATTTTTTAATTCTTGTTAAAGATTTATTTATATTTAGCATAAGTTACTTATAAATTATGTTTTAAATTTATACTTGTACTGACGTATTCATAAAAAATAAAGTAGGTTTAAATAGGTTTCATACAAAATTTTCTTAAAGTACATTTGAAGTCTACTTTAATTTTTTCTGAATAAGACTGGTAGTATATATAATCAAACATTTGTTTAAACAATATTAGGTGTTTACTTTATGTTGATGCTCACAGTACATTTTTAAAAGTTATTTGAGAATGCAAAATGGAAGTTTTTGTTGATATTAGTTGACAAATAACAATAACTATGACTAAATAAATTCCCCATAAAACTAATTAACGATTAAGTCCTTGATTTTAAACCTTTCATATAATGTAAATTTATGTCTTAAAGTCAAACATTGACAATAACAGTGATAAAATCAAAATATAACCCTTAAACGAACTTGGAACAAAATGACATGAAAAAGACTGTAGCTTACTTACGATTAAAACTAAATTAAAATATATTATAAACTGTAGCAAAGTTAATTTTTAGGAGGCGACTGTAATATGTAAGAACTGTGTACATGATATGGTTTTTATAGTGTCCAGCTGTTTGTACCTATTATATGCAGTAATATTTTCTACCCATTTAATGAGAATTTTTAAGATCTTGTGCTTACGATTAATGAACAAAATAATGTATGTAGGTGGAGCTAGAATATGTTAAACGTGAAAATGTAGATAGCAAATTGTGATTAAGTGCATTTAATTAAGAATACAAGTGAGTAAATAAATAATAATGATAATTTTTAATAGTGAAAGCTTTTTCACAGTATGAATGTTACTCACAATAGTAATTGTCTTTGTCGAATGATGGAATGCGCCCAGCAGATGTGTTAGCTGTGGATTTGCAATTTTTTTGTTTTTGTTGATCATGAATGATTTTAACAGAAAATGTTTATGTTGAAATCAATATGCTACTCGGCAAAAAATAAACAAACGTTTCTTCTTTTATATTTACAGCCATGTCACAGAGTTTAATTTCGTTCGGAAGTGGAATTATATCCGTATTTTGCATCTGTAGAAAAAGTATAACGAAACATTCCGAAACGGAATGAAATCACTTTAATTTAAATTAATAATTAAATAACTTATAATTAAAAGTACTTTCATTCCGAAAAAAATTTCGTTTTACTTTTTCTACAGATACAAAATACGGAATTAATTCCACTTCCGAACGAAATTAAGCTCTGTGACATGGCTGTTAATGTTTGATAAGCTTGTTAATTATAAGAGCAGATGGCCGGATACTATAGGTATTTTAATATTCTATTATATTGTTGGGAAGTGTCGGGAATTTGCTAAGAAATCCATATACATAGCATCTAAGTAATGCAACTAGAAGTTTGTGCTTTTTCGGAAGTATAAATTGTGTTTAATTTTGGGAGATATTTTAGAATATTTCGGGGATTTTCTAGGTGTTCGATTTTTAGAATAAAAATGTTTAAAATTGAATTCTGTTGTATTGTATGACTCGAAAGGACATATTCAAAATCCAGTTCGTTTAGAATAACTACTTAAAAAAAAACCGATTTTTATTAGTCGCTTGATTGGACATTCGGCAATCGCGGAACGGAGTGAATAAATTATATTTTAGTTTAAATTTATCGGTTTGTAACGGCTGGTATCAACATACAGCATGCAACATAATTATTAACATTTGCATTAGTAGAAGTTTTTATTTAAAAACATTGTTGATAATACTGTTATTAACATAAATTGTTGAGTAGTGTGACAAGATTAAGCTTTAATTGAACATCGTAGCAAAGAACTTTCGATTGTCTTCTCTGGAGGCCGCAGGCAATTATTAGAATATGGTGCTAGTGTATAAATAAAACCGAGCCACTCAAAAGTCTGTTTATTGTGGATCATAGTTGAGTGAACATCAAAGCGTTATCGTGTTTATTTAAACAGTAATTTAAGTATATATTTATTGAAATTGTTTTGTGTACAATTGAATAAATAAAAGACTAGTTATATTTTTTTAAACTACTTGACGGTTTTATTTTGCAATTAAAAGGAATCAGGCTTAATTGAAGTAAATAAACCACCATTTTTTAAAAGATAAGAACATAATAATGTCTTTTAGACAACGGTGGTTTTTATTTAAATTGTACAGAAATTCCGAAAATTTTTGCAAACAAAGAGTTTTTCATACCATTGGCCGCTATGTCGTTATTTAAAGTGTTTCAGGACGGTGCCAAATGTCACACAGGCAAATTGATCACAGCCTCAAAACTCAAAATCAATGACGTGATTAACGAAATCAAACTTTCATTTTGTCAAAATGTGATTGAAAATGTTGATAAAAGAATAAGCGGTGGACATTTGTCCCATGTGTTTTTTCATTTATAATTGTCAAATCTTACACATTTCAATGTTATATTTTATTTTTACAACTGAGAACAGTTCATTAAGATATCTTCCATCGTTCACGATCTTTTCGAATTATTTTAAAATAACATTTTTCAAACTAATGTGAAACACTGAGTTTAGCTAGATTTGGAAATGGAATTAGACAACTTACGGACATATCTGTCATATAAACATACTTTTCGCTATCTAACGATAATAATTAAAATTTGTCATTAAACGTTTTAAACATTTTTGTCGAGTATATTAATTTCAAGAAGTAATATATCGTTAAAAATAAATTAATAAATGGCAGCCAATTTTAAAGTAAAAATAAAAACATTTTATGAAAGACGTTTTCATGTACAGAATTATTATTCATACACTAAAATGTAAGCTTAAGCTGCCAATTACAAATGTATATAGTTTGTTTTAATACGACTATTTTGCTATAATTAAATATACTTACAGTACATGGCAGCAGTATGTTCTGGAGGCAGTGCGCTTCTACTTGACGGCCATTTCCATCCTGGCTGTGACATTTTACCCAAAAACCACAATAGTTCCTCTTCGGGGGTTTCAAACGTCATGTTGCTGTGTTTGCAAAATAGCCTAAAGAGAAATCAAATTAATACAGAACTCTCAGCACAAAAACCTTTAATTACAATTTACCATTTTGGATGAATTTTCCAGCGTTTGCCAGTAAAGTAGCTGAGCGTATTACTGCCTTTAATATTCATACGGTGTATTTCATCTTCCGTGCGAATTTGAAGACGATAAACACCGTATAGCTCGGGATATGTTATAACCAAAGTGAATGGTGTATTTTGTATAGCTGTCCAATAATATTGACGCTTAACCCGAGCAACACGTTTCTGAAATCGTAAATTAATAACGGGTAAGTGCTTTAAACTTTAACAAATGTCAAACATTATACCTATAGTTACTTACCATTTCATCGAAATGATTTTTAACCAACATCCATTTGCTACCAGTTGATTGATTTATAATGGAATCACGAATCTAAAAAAAGGTTCAGATAATTAAAAAAATCAGAAATCAACAATATGAAATATTCTTACGGTAAGCAGCACAGGATTAAAATCTCTGGGTGGTCGATCATCATCCAATAATTCAACTTCGATCATATCAACACTGTTATAAGCAGGTTTTAAGATGTAACGTTGAAACTAATATGTAATATATTTTTATTTTATTTATTTATTAAAAAAATTTATTATATGTAATATATAAACGTGAATTTGTTGTGGAATATAGCATGTGATTATTACTTACAATTGGACGAAAATCGGGATGAAATAATATGTAACCATTATTGGTCACAATGAAAGCATAACCATTTACACCCAACTAAAATTTTATTAAATTTAAATTACCATTAGTATGAAGTTTGAAAATTAATTCTAACATTTAACACATACCAGAAATGGCGATAATAATTTTTTTATATCTTTAATGGGTACATCGGTTCCAGCAACACCCAACAAATTGGCAATTTTTGTCTGCATAATGGAATATTAAAAAAATTTATTTATTAAATCAATACCTACATAAAAATATATTGTTAACTAAACATACATATATGTACTTTATATTTTTTTATTTTGTTGTTAATCTCTAAATATATAGTTAAATAATAATAATACAAAGGTCTAGGAACTTACATCTATAAATCATAAAATGTCTATATAAATTAAATATTCATATATGTATGTATATGTACAGTGGTGGACATATAATTAAAACAAATTAATGTTTCTTTTGCAATTTTAACGGTATTTTCCACAATAATTTTCTGTTTTATGTCTTACGCTCTTAATTCCTCAGTTATTTCTTTCTATCATCAATTTATTTTTTAAAATATTGCGTTATTTTGTGGTAATACGTTTTGCAAGGTGGACACATAATTAAAACATTTTTACCTTTGTTGTAATATTAGTTTTAAAATGACACATTTTTAAATTGTTGTTTTAATGCAAAATTATAAGGTTTTACATTTTTAGGTATGGGAAAGTACCAAGCTGTTGCGAAGAAGAAAGATAGCTTACTAATAACCCAATAACTTCTGGTAAACCCGTATTACAAATTTCTAATTTGCTTGTTTGCTCCAGAGGAAAAGTATACAAATGTTACAAGAGCTTAAAAAAAAAACAGAAAAAAACAAACAAAAAAGAAGTTCACGTTATAAAACGAATCTCTAAAGCTGATCCATTTGAAACTTCCAGCCAAATACAGATTGAAGTCATCTGCTGGGATTGAAGTTTCACCTAGTACAATAAGACGAAGGCTTAGTAAAGTTTCTCTTCGTGGCTGCATCGCACAACACAACCTTTTGTTTTGAAAAAGAATATAAAATCAAGGCTAAAGAAATTAAAAAAAAATGGTAAGTTTTTGGTAAAACGTACCTTGGAGTGATGAATCAATGTTTTGTCTCAAGGGATCTGATGGAAAATTAATCTAAAATATTAATCGATTAATATTTTAGATTAAATGTATTAATCGTAGGATTATTTTTAAAAAATAAATTAATCTAAATAAATCCTTTATTAATTAATTAATATATATAAATAAAATAAAATATTTGTATCTAAAATGCAATTGACCTTATTGCTTGAAAGAAGAAGAAAATTAATTAATATATATAAATAAAATAAAATATTTGTATATAAAATGCAATTGACCTTATTGCTTGAAAGAAGAAGAAACTATTAAATATTAAAAAAGGTCAAATAAACGAACTAAATACTAAATAAATCCTCTTTAATCCTGACCTAAATTTAATTCTAATCGATTATTATTCCTTAATTTCGATAACTAATCTTAGTTATTCAATTAAAACAGAAACAAACAAATTTTAATTCGATTACTAATTATTAAGATTATTAATCATTAATTAACAGCTCTGGTTTAGAGGAACAAAACATAACTGTTTTAAAAGCTCCATCCCATTAACGATTTTCTTTTCCTTTAATTTTTTTATTTTCATATGTATATTTATGATCCCGTTTTGAGGGGCACAAATAAAAGCATCCAGACTTAGAATTAAGTAGTGAAAAAAAATGTTTTGAAAATAAATTAAATAAGTTACTGTTATAATGAATGTTTTATTTATATGACCCCTACTGTGTATATAGTTGTAAATATTAATTATAACAAAAATTACAAACAAAATAAAATTACACTTATGAAAAATATACCTTACATTACAACCTAACTATTTTATATTCAATTTACAAATATAAATTTATGAAAAGTATTGAAATAAGAATATTTATTCAATGTTCATAATTTTTCCTGCACGATTTGGCGAATCTGACGGGGACGGGCGTCAGAGGGCTAGATGCATTCATATGTGCATCGGGATGGTTTAGTTTTAAAAAAATTACTTAAACCTGGTCAACTATGGTGAATTCTTTTTTAATTTGACCTTTTCTATCAAGGTATCATGGAGAAACCACGTGTTGAAATTTCAATTCCAAAGACGCACTTAATATTGATTATTTACGTTGTTAATTGCAGTAGTTTTTACATTGTTTCAAAGTTATTAAAAACAAGTGCGTTCACAATCAATTACAAAAAATTGCAATATTGTTTATGATAATTTGTTTGTTTGTTTTTTAAGTTCATCAATATATGGCATACGCCGTTTAGGCGTAGGCTGTCCAGGAAAATTCACCGACATACGCCTTCGTATATGAAACCGGAACTCAACTCCTGAGTTTACTATTCTTCACCAATATCCAAAATAAGTTCTGTTTGGTGCTTTACCACGACAAACTTATAGGTTATATAACCAAAAACGATAGCATGTGGTCAATGCAAACTTCGAGAAACCGTTAGACGACACAAACATTAACCAATGCGAGAGTAAACAAGATTCTCGAAGGCAGCGAAAAAAGAACAGCCTGATTACTCTTAAGCGATAATGACAATGACGCGCAAGTTCTTTCTTCACCCAGAGCTGAATTACGACTGTTTATGATAATTTGAAAAAAAAAAATATAAATACATATGTTTGTATATATGTACATATCGTATAATATATATTCGAATTAGTTTTTCACCATTTTTTTTTTGGAAATTTTATTTCGAAAATAACTATAAATTGTTTTTGACGCAATAAGGCTTGTTGACTATAAAGATTTTGCTAATAAATATATGTAAATTGAAACTAACTATATATGTATGTAAATTGAAACTAATAGATATATTTAGGGATTACTAAAAATTTGACTACGTACAGCTATAAATATTCAGAAATGTGTATCAATAAATGTTCTACTATTAATAAATTACATTAACTACGTTTTATATCAAACCTTATAAATAATTTAATCGTATACATACATAGGAATATTATTTCGCACAATCGAGGCAAGACGGTCAGTCACCCAATTTAAATTTTGAGTTTTGACGGTCTGACACTAAGTTAGCGTATGTATGTATTACTTACTAAGTATAACACTATTTATATCAAACTATGTATATGTATGTAAATAAAGAATATAATTTTGAATACGTCTGTTTATAAAAAATATGTATGTGTATAAGTAAATGTTTAAATACTTATGATTTACATGAGATTACACAATTTAGTTCTTTATCTGTTAACTCCAAAATGTTAACTACTCGTATAGTATGTAATACTATGTATCTAGTTATTTGTATGAAGAGCTAGTTTACGGATTATTATTATTATTTTGTTCAATTAAAAATGAAGCGCTATAATAAAAAATTGATTACAATATAAAAAGGTTTTCACTAATTCGATTATAGTTTGGCAAACGTTTACATTTTCTTAGGTTGTTATTCTCAATACCTCACGTGTTTGCAATTCCCAAAGAGCTTCATTTATTAATACCAGTTCGGTGATATTCTGTTAGAAATTCGTGAATTTAATATTTATAGTTTATAATAAAATAAATAGGTCACAATACAGGATTTATTTGGGGCAGGACAACATACATTTATTTATATTCAGATTGTTATGGTCATTTATATATTTTACAAATGGAAAAGATTAGTTTACATTATTGATATTTTCAAGTAATGTGAACAAAATTATTATTATTTTAATACAAAGACTACTTACCGCATTCTCGCGGCGATCGTAAACGGGCATCGAAATAGTGGTCATAAAATGATAATCATCAGATTCGGTAGGTTGATCCCAGGCCTAAAAATAAATATGTACATAAACAATTACTTGTTTTCTTCTATTTTATAATATACTAATTATAGCATTATTAATAAAAAAAATTAAATCTTTTAAAGGTTTATTAAACAAATTTTGTATGAAAAATTTTCTTTACAATCCTTTGATAAAAAAAAGATTTTATTTAAAAACCCCTTAAGCTTAAACAATTATTGTAATTTACTTTTTTTGTTTATACCGATTTTTGGAGAATAGTATTTTTATATTTGGCTATGTAATACATCGAATCCACCAATAATATTGAAAAATAAAGTCTTCATAAAAAGCACTATGAGCCTAATATTGTTAAAAAAATGTTTTATTGTAGGTATATACTACAAGTACAGATTTAAAACGAAATATATTGTGTAATTCATAAGTAACTTAAGCAAAATATAACTCATTAACAAAAACTAGAAAAATATGAAACATAATAAAATAATTAAATTTTATAATAAAGTATTTAATATTTTGTTTGTAGTCATTTTGCCTTTATCACAGCTGACAATCTCCTACCCCTAGAATCAACAAGTTTTTTAGTTAAATCAGGTGTATGTATGTATGTTGAATTAAAATTTAACAATTATGTATGTAAGTTGAATTTACACACCTAGCTGCCAGATTTGACGATTTATAGTCATTTTGACGATTTTAGGTGCTAAAAATGACATCATGACGATGGGGCAATTTATGGCCTAATTTTGACGATTTTTAATAATTGAATAATAATTTTTTATATCTACTAAAATAAAATATCAAAAATTTTTTATATCTTTTAATACAAAATGTGGCTAAAAATTAAATAAATTATTTGAAACATTTACATTAATGAATTAGGATTTGATAGATTTTTATGACGATTTCAGTAAACCATTTTGACGATAATAACGATTTGTTCCCCAAAATTTGATGATATTATCCCTAATTAGTCCGGCAGCTATGTTCACACAGCACTTGTGAAGAGAGTAATATTTTTTCCCTCAGTTGAGCCTCTAATTGTACCCTATGTAATTGGTATTGAAGATATTGAATTTATTGCTTTGAGAATTCTTTCTTTATAGTTTTCTTTAATTCAAATCCATTACAAAATAGCTTAAAAATTTAATGAATTATAAAAATTTCCTTCAATTGAAATTTATTTTAAACTGGCTTTAGACAATTTTTTAAATTCATTTTGAAAATAATTAAAAATAAAACAATAAAATATATATAATCAAAAAAATGTAATTCCATTTGAATTAACAAAAATTTAACCATTCAAAGGTTGAACGAATTTTATTATGACTTAATTCCATTATTAACAAATTCAATAATGATAATAATCTATTCAAATAAAAACATTTGATCTTGATTTTATGGAATGAATTGTTGACATTTTTAATTCTAAATTAAGATTTTTGTGAATTAGGCTAAATTGAATAAAGTAATTCGAAGCTCCCAATAGGACATAATTCAATAAAGACTTAAAATTCCAAAGCCCACAAAGAGAAAATTCGAACCATCTTTTTAAAATCTTTCAGGAATTTCGTTCTTTCACTAGTCTACTTTAATTTCACGTTGGAATCTTTCCTGCTAATATGACCTATAATTTGTGGTAAAGGGCGATCAGTAAAAAGTATTTATAGTTTTTTTTTAAGTAATATAACTTATATTTAGACACTTACCTTTTTCATACGTCTGTACTCTCGTCGTCTCACTTCATCTGGATCTAACATACGGAAACTTACTTTACGATATTCTAAAATATTCTCTTTTTGGTCTGCATTTTGCTCTAGCTGCCATAAATAATCTGACATTTCCATATCCTTAAATAATATATACATATATTTATTAGTGTTGAGTTCATAGAAAAAAGTTTTGTAATAGAAAAAAATAGTATTACAGCCTCTTTAAACATGTGTCAAATGGACTGGAAATTAGGATTTTAATCTTACCACAACATCAGCATATACTTGTGTCCATACCACTGGATGATCATGTCTACCCAATACTAATGGTCTAGCCATCACTGGTATATAATTCAAAACCATTTCACGCACTTCTGCCGTATCGCTCAGATGAACATAGTAGCCCTGATTGGCACATGCCATCCATTTAATGTCCTTAACATCAGCCACCTCTTTGCCAATTAAATATGTAAAGACGCGCACTGGTTTGTAAGGTAAATTTTGCCAATTGTATATTTCGAAAATCTCTTCATAACTAAATGGTGCACCATCACTTACAATCATGATTGCCTGATTGCACTGGGCACCATGTTGTTCCGTTTTAAATTGTTCCAAAACCTCAAAGGCTTTTGTCAATGCAGCGGAGAAATTGGCGATCGACACGGTTTTAACTAACTCAATTCCCTCTTTAAGCTCTCGAATGTTACCAAGATTTGCCTTATATACACATATTTATTTATTTATGTATTTAAACATATACATTTAAGTATTTGAGAGTGTATGTATATGTATATATAATATTTGTATTTGTGTACCAATTGTTACGTATAAGGTCAAATATTCAAAGCAGATTTGGCGGTGGGTGAGTTATTTATTTATTGAGATTCAATAGGTTAATTAAACAAACAAAATAAGTATTTGTTATTAATAAACTTGTTGCACAGTTGTTTCTTGTTAAAAACGTAAAAGAGTTAAAACAAATAATTATTTATTAAAATTATAAAGTAGTGATCTTATATCATTGTTATAGTCGAGATGAGTGGGGTTAGTTTGCCCTTGGAGTGTGATCGATCTTTCTTTACACATACTCATCACCATGACAAAAAAGCAGCTGTTATGTTTCTCTGTCTCTAATGCTGCTTGTTTTGTCGATTCTTAATTGTAAAATTATATTTCTCTTAACTAGAAGTGGTAAATGGTTTTCAAAAATATCGAAAAATAAAAAGTTAGTAATGGTCAGACCAGATAACAATATTTTATAAAACTCGGGTTGCCTGCCAATGTGGTATGAAGTTTCAAATAAGTAAATCTTCAGTAAAATGTCGTTATGGCAGTAGAAGATAATCTGTTTGAATGTTTGAAATTATTGTTCATATTAAAATTGAAGTCATTCCTGGATTTGTATAAAATTAACTATATAATATTTCATTAATACTGTTATATGAGTTTCATGTTCATTAGTGATCTTTAAAAAATAATTATTATCATAATTATTCCATTATTTCCATTCAGAAATTTGAGTTGTGAAGCGTAATAGGAACATATGCATATTGTAAAACCATAACCCGGTAGACGATTTAAAAAAAATGTAAATGGTAAATGTTAACATTGATAATGTTCGGTTTTTCGTTTTTAATGCGATCAATAATTTATTCGTAAATTTGTCCAGAACTGAAAATTTGCAGACAAATTTTATATTTCTGTAACCATCTGTGGGAAAAGTTAAATTTTTATTATAAAGTAATTTTTTCTCAACAATTATTTTCTTTTAATGCACTTACATATAAATGTTATCTATAAGTTAAATAGCATTCCAACTTTAACAATGATGTTTGTTACATACGAATGAGAAAAATACCCTCATAAAAATAAAAGGTGCTATTGGTCATCAGGTGAACTATTTGGTCATCGTTTAATTTTCTTAAATACCACTTGATATACATACAAAGTAAAATTGGGTCTACAAAACACTAATGGCTAAATTCTTTAGTTAGGTAATGGCAAAGACTTAACTAATGATTCTTTATTCGCAATGCTTAGTTTGCCGTTAATTAAACCCCCAAACGTCGTTGGTTAACTATTAGTTAAAAAAAAGCTGTTGCTATGAAAATAAAGTTTACAATTGTTTTCGGCGACAAATTGTAAATATGTCTTACGAATTTGAATAATGGCTAAATTCACAGTATTTTAGTTTACCAATGGTTAACAAATGACCGAGAATTCGGTCATAAGTTTCAACTATCTATATAACAAACAAAAATGCAAGGGTTCCTAATTAAAAAAAATGTTTTCAATTGCCGGGAAATAATAAAGAAAATATTCATTGGCGGGAATTCCAGGGAATTTTAATATTAAAAACATGGACATAACATTTTTCTTACGTTTGTATTGGGTTGTCCAATGTTGGTTCAAAGTTTTTCTATGATTTATAATATAATATAAGTGGCATTTGACCAGACTTGTCACAATCGCACTTTTAATAGGTTAAAATTTAATAATACATATTTACATAAGTTAACGACTAAGTTTAATTCAAAAAGTGATCACAATATCAGTACAGTTAAAAAAGTACATTTTTAACAACTTTTTTATATACATTTCTTTATAATTTTTATAAATTAAAAGTTAACAAAGTTTTATGTATTAATACTGTATGCGTCAATATAAAGTAAACACCTAATATTGCCAAACAATATTTTATTATTTATTTAGCTTTAGCGCTTGTTGATTTTTACTGTTAGCAATGGGTTTTTTTGGGTTACTTTACCACTTAGTCAAACGATTTCACAAATTTTTTGGCGCGAAATGGATAATAACTAACTCTCTCTGTTTTATGGTAGTACGTCGTCCCATTGTTGAAATTTGCATTTATGAACCACTTAATTACAACAACCACACTAAAAATTCAATGCAACCATAACTGCAAAATATACGCTTAAAAATTTACCGTCACTCAAGGAGTGATGCCAATTTAGCAGTTCGTTAAAGTGTAAGTGACGTAAGAATTTGTACTATATTTACTTTTTCTGTTTTGTATTCCTAAGCCACATATTTTTTGGTCTTTTGTTTTATATTTTTTAATTTAGAATACCTATTAAACAAAATTGAAAAAGTTTAGAATTTTTTTTGCATTGTTATAGCCAGTTAAATATTTTAATTCAAGTTACTTAAAATAAGCTGAGAGCCTATAAGTTATAAGTATGTAGTTAAGTCAAAAATTTATTCGATATTTTTAAATAGAAAATGACTAAACCGAAATGACCGAACATTTTTTTAAACTTTAGTTCTTCTCTCATGAAAACCAAAAATAGCTTAAAAAACTTTTTTACAATATTCTTTTGGGAACCAAAGTGCATATGTATATATTATTCTTCGTTTCAAATAAAAAAAAGTTTTCTGATATTTTCATATCATGTATTTTAAGACCGTTCTGGAATTAGTAACCACAATGGTGTTAAAATTCCAACTCCTTCACTTTTCTGGGCCTAAAACAACTGATTAAGACTTTGCGAAGTTGTTTTTAGATCTAAAACTACTGAATATTCTCGATTCTACACGAACAGATATGCAGGGAAAGGATTTGAAATTTGAATTGGTAGATATCCAAAAATCAAAATTTTTGAAACGAAGCACAGTATGTATATGTATGTAAATATACATATATTTATGTATGTATATCCAGTAGTGATGCTATGTATTTTTGTGTGTTTAATCTAAACTGGATAATAGATAGTATGAGTGTATATAAATTTGGTTTACTATATAAAATAGGTACTTTTATTTAGTACGCATTATCCGAATAAATGTTCATTTTTAGTAGATAATGTGAACTAAATAAATTGCTAAGAAATTAGGAAAAGTGTATGTCTGTGTGTGAATAATTCATCAGATACCAAACTATAAAAGTGAACTAAAAAGCGTTTAAATGATAGCGTGTTCTTAAGTACATTCATATTCTAAGTTGAGGGTATTTTTTTCTTCTAAACATCTACTCGTACTTAAGTATACGGCTCATTGAGGATAAAATAAGAAGTGTGTGAAATAAATAATGGTGATTAATTAATGAAAAGTAAGAAGGAAGTGGACAAATTAAACATACATACATACATAATATAAGTAACTAAGTTTTAAAACCATATATAGAAATGTTAGGAAAAAAATAATAGTTCATAATAATAGTAATAAAAAAATTGATATATACTTGAACAAGAGTATCCTCAAAACATCCAACAACAGGCTTAACTTTATCGCTAAAGGTGAAGATGTTCACAAAGTCATTTGTACCTAATGTATCGAGTATCGTATTTACAACATGCTTTGCGATATCTAGCCTCTGCCCAGTCATAGAGCCTGATCCATCCAATAGGATAATGACATCCTTTGGACTTGTCGCCGCTTCCATAAACCATGAACGTAACCGGCAATCGTATAGATCAACCGGATCCGCTTTCCATTTCGATGCCGGGAATTGACGCATAAAGCCGGTCGAACTACCAAAAAATTGCCACGACAGTGTTGGATCTTTTTTATAATTGTCACGAAATATTTGATCCAAATTCTCTGACCATTCAATGGCTTTAATCGTATCCGATGCTAAATTTTTATCGTTTATTTTTTGTTATTTTTGTTCAATGTCATTAGGAATAATTATGCCAATTTGAATATGAATTTTTATTAGTTAATTTTGTTTTGTAATTTTCGAATCGGATCAGATGTGTTTTGTATGTTTGTTTGTGTATGTGTTTTGTTTGTTAATATGAAAAAATATAAAAAAGTTAAAAATATATAAATATATGATAGTTTTCGTAATATTTTTTTTAAGTTTTGTTTTTAGATAAATTTGTGTTTAGTAGCATTAAAATTAAAATAACAAAAAGGTGATTAGTAAAAGCATTTAAAAGCCATACTATGCGTGGTGGACTTTTAACAATATTATTTACACAATCACCTTTACGCCTGCTCATTTCGGTATTTCGAGATGTTAAAATTGAAATAATTATTAAAATCAACATCTACGAGTATTCAACAATTAGGTACACAGTTCTTAATGGCCATAAACATGTTTGCGCAATATTTTTTGTTAAAAATCTTTATACTCTGGGTGAGTTTAGTTTTATTCTTTTTTTTTCAATATTTTGAAACGTGTGCTTTTAGCATCGGCATAAGTATGGGAAATGAAAACGTTTTTAAACGGGAAATTTAAAACAAAGAAACAAAAAATTCAAACCTCTATCGTAAACATTCGTCGGCACATGCACTGAGCTAACACTCATATTGACAGGTGTATTAAAAAATTCAGCTTTGGGTGTTAGAACAATCTCTTTTGGTTGAACGAAAATTTTTGGTCCCCCCGCATCTTCTAGATCTCTTGGAGGCGCTGTGGGTATTGGTTCGTGGGGTTCAATCATTTCTTTTGCATTATAATATGAAAAATTTTTATCGGGCTTTTCGCTTTGATATGTTAAGGCGGTATTTTCGGCAGTATCCATTATTCGCTAAATTTTCAAATTAACAAATTATTATTATATATGTGTATATGTGTATTTAGTTGTATGTGAGCATCTAGTTAAAAATTATTAAACTTTCTATTTTAAAGTATTTTAATATCCACGTTAAGTTACATACATACATATGTAAGTTTTTACTTACGCGCACAGCACTTATTTTTGAATCCATCATTGTTTTGATTTCATTAGCCATATTTTCTACTATTTTAGCTCCCGCTCTTGAAACAACTTGGGCTTGTTTAAAACTCTAAAATATAATAAAATATAAACCATAATTAGTACACAAATTTTTAAAAATTTGTCTGATTTTAAAACATAACTTTTAATTTTTCGTATCATGAACAATATTTTAAAAACTAATTATAAAGTCACATACATATGCATACATACATATTCAAATATTAAATTGAAAATTTGTGTCGAGTCTTACAATTCCTAGAATATGGCGTTAGTGTATCAGTAGAACAAATAGCGCCACTCAAGAGTGAGTTTATTTTGAGTCATTGTTAAGTAAACATCAATTTCAGTATGTGTTTATTTAAATTGTTTTCTGTACATTTGAATAAATAAAGACTCGTTATAACTTTGACGCTTTTATTTTGTAATTTAAAGGAATCCGGTTTAATAAAATGTAAAAACGTAACAATATTTAAAACAAAATATATAAGCAAAATAAAACTTATTAACAAAAACTAGAAGAATAAGGGGCATAAATTTAATTACAAAATTACCGGTTTTTTCGCGTCAAAATAAAGTAAACAGGTGTATTAAAATTATATAAAACATTGTATTTATTATTTTGTTTGTAGTCCTTTTGCCTTAATCACAGCTGACAATCTTCTAAACATAGAATCAACGAATATTTCTAGTGAAATCAGGCGAAATTTTGTTTCATTCGTCCTGTATTAGTTACTTTAGGTTATCCTTGCAAAAAATATTTTTTGCCTATTTGTTTGTCCAGATAATGCCACAGTTATTCAATTGAATTGAGATCTGGGGACTGCGGAGAATGAGCTGAAGTTTTTGGACAATGATTAATCAACCACTTTTTGGAGGTATGATCCTAAGCATTCTCCTGTTGGAAAATTCTGCTCTAGTTCTAATTTCTTTACACTAGAGCCTACATTGTTTTTTAAAATGTCAAAGTAATCTTCTTCTAATTGTAGACTCTATTACTTAAAGATTAGCGCCCGCTGATGCCGCCATTCAACTCCAGACCATTTTTGAGTGCCCGCCAGGTTTTACCGTCTTGGGCATTCCCACTACAACCAGTTCTACGCACCGGAAGGACCCGAGATCGTTCGGCCAGTGGCTGTCACTTCAACAACCACTGAACAACAACAACCCTCTTCGTAACTTATTTATCACTAAAGACTTTGTTCTTGGTTCGCCATATTTTTGGTGGGGACACTCTACTAGGTTTTCCCGAAGTTTTCGAAACATTTACAGCACTAGATGTTGGGTTTGCCTTACATCTCTTACTATATCTCTTCTTACTAGTTTTAGTAAGACGCTTTGGTCATTTTGCAGGTATTGTGATTTACCTTTTCTATGTAAGTCTATTAAGAATTGCTGACTTTCAATTGAATTTTGTCCTCTCATTGCAAGTTTTTCATTACTTAACGTCACAACTTAATCACTTTTAATGATAAATTATGAAACTTGCAAATATTTTGAACGGCACATTACATGAAACAAAGAAAATCAAAAGAATTGCCACTACTTTTGGAATGACAGGGTCTTTTTTTGAATAAGGATGATGTTTATTTTAACAATAAATCAGTTATATTTATATACGCATTTGCTTTGTTTAATTATACCCTTCAACTTCATGAGAAGAGTATATATAAGTTTATCATTCCGTTTGTAATTTCCACAATATAATTTTCCGACCCTATAAAGTATATATATTCTGGATCCTTATAGATAGCGGAGTCTATTAAGCCATGTTTGTCTCTTGAAATCAGTTTTCTGAAGGCCCCAGATATCTTCGGGATCCAAATCTTCAATAATTCTATCAGACATGCTTTCTAGAATTTTGCTATTTAAAATCAGCAAAATCGGTCTAGTTCAACCAGAGTTATGGACCAATATGTGAGACAACCTCCATAAAAATTTGATATTTTTTGTCCATTTTATTGCAATATTTTGAAATACATATATTGCAGATAATACCATGAAATTTTGTATACGTTGTTTTTATGATAAAAGAAGAAAGTGTGCGGAAAATAGTATGAATCGGTCCATGATTTCTCATAGCCCCCATACAAAAATCGTCCCGAAATATTGCTCAATTATACATAAATGCCTATAAAATTGGAATATCAAGACAAAATTCAGCAAAAATAAGTTTTATGCAAAAATAAATCGCAAAACGAAATTTTTGAGTTAGGTCCATGTTTGACCATAGACCCCATATAAAGTCCACTTCCAAAATTCACTTAAATACGTATAAAACAGACATAAATAATGTTAAATGGCTAAAATTTGACATGAATAATCTTTATAGGCAAATAAATTGTTGTACTAAATTTTATGGTGGTCGGCCCAGAATTGGTCATAGCTCCCATACAAGGACCACATCTGAAAAAGACATTTATCCCTATATACATATATTGTATAAATATCGGTACCGACTCAAAACTTTGTACAGATCATTTACAAACATACAAAAATCATCCCACAAAATTTTGTGAATTTCGGTCTATTTTTAACCGTATGCCCCATATAAAGCCCTCTTCCGAAAATCACTTTAGTACTCATAAATCTCTTATAAATAAGGGTACCAATCCAAAATTTTACACGGATCATTTACATACATGCCTAAATCAAACTGCTGGATTTTGAGAATATCGGTCCATATTTGACTATGTCCTCCATATAAGGTCCAATATCCACGCTAATACTAATATATATCTTAAATATACTAATATATATATTAAATATACCGTTATCATGTTGAAATTCGACGTGAAATATCCTCATATGCATGAACATTACTGTTCCAAAATTTAAGAAGATCGACTCATAATTTGTCATAGCTGCCATATAAAATTTCCAAAAAAAAATTTCGGGTCAAAAAAATATTCTTTTCGGATTTAACCCATATTCGGTCCATATTTTATAATCATGATATATATCGTTGGAAAGGTAATAATACCTTTTATTTAATGTATTACAAATTATCATACACCCAGTAGTTCCCGAGATATAGGCCTATATATTTTTCACTTTACGGGCCCGCCCCCTCGAAAATAGGCGTGACCGCCAACAAATTTTTTTTGCTGGCATCTCCTCTAAAAGCCCTATTTGATGAAGTTTTTTTTTTTGAGCGAATTGTTCTCCTTTTTTATACTTTGTTTGTTAAATTACCCTCAAGATTATTATGAACATCAGACAAACTCTGTAAATTATGGTAAGAATTGGTAATTAAATCAATTAAAAATCGTGAAAATTAGACAAAATTTCAAAATATTTAACATAAATTATGTTGGCCGTAAAATTTTCTTTCAAACAATATATAAAATAATAATTAAATTTGCACTAAGACTGAATAGAAAACACAGAATAAGGATATTGTAGTCTAATAACCACATAGAAAAAAATAAAAATGAGTTTCAATTAAAATATTTGTGGAATCAATTAAAAATTTAATTGAAATCGGACCAGTAAACAAAATGAAGTATCAATTAAAAAAAAATGTGAGATTTAATTGAAAATATCAGAAAAAGTAATTGAATCAATTAAAATTTTAATTGAAAATTATTTTCAAAATTAATTAAAGGTTTAATTGAAAAAAACATGATTTTTTTTCTGTGCAGTGTAATTTTTGTATTTCTTATTACGTTTAGGTGGAGGGTATTTAAGATTCGGCACAGCCGAATATAGCACTCTTACTTGTTTTAATTGTGTTTGTGTACATTTAAATAAATAAAGACTCGTTATACATATTTTCTTCAAACTACTTGATGCTTTTATTTTGCAATTAAAAATAATCCGGTTTATTTAAAGGAAATAAACCACAGTTTTTTAAAGGTAATATAATTATGCATCCACAATAAAGGTGAAGGGTATATAAGATTCGGCATAGCCGAATATAGCACTCTTACTTTATTTATTTTTTGTGAATTCAATGCTACTGAATATAAACCATATAAAAATGCAATATAATTTTCTAATATAATATTATATTACATATATTAATTGAATTAAGCTTTTCCTTTAATAATATGTGGTGTTGATCATATTTTGACGCTCACAGTATAAATAACTATTTTTAGTACCATTTACTATTTTTGTGTATTGTTATGATAAGAAAATATATTTTAAATTAACCTACAATTTTTAAATTTAATTTGCGATCCCTGCTCTACTATTATGAACAGATTATTACAGATTTTGTTAGAGTTGACCTTTGTAATTCCCTTATTATCTACGCTATAGATTACAATCCATAAAACAATTGTAGGAGTAGGGACAGCGTCTAGCTTGAAATTTTTCGTCCATACAATCTTGAATATCTATACATATGTGCATATATAAATATTTGTACGTTATATTACACAGATTATAATAAATATTATAATTTGATGGCATATGAAATTCCAGATTTAATTTCGGTCTCGAGGCTTAAAAATTTTTTATATTCACAACGAAAAACAATTTTACTATTTTAAGTACTATATGCTGCATACATTTAATTAGTGGTATGTTAATAACGGGCAAATACATTTTAAATTAATCTACTTTCAAGTACTATAAATAATTGGTGAAAAATCAATATGTGATGCTTTAGAAAGAAACTAAAGGTATTTAGTATATGTTTTTCTGGCTTGTAATGAAAACTTATACATACCTCTTGAACTTCTTTACGACGTGTAATATAATCTCCCAAATGAAACAGTTCCATGCCCAGCTTATCTGCCCACGAATGAACTCTGAAAATTTCGTTAAAATATCTTTCGTTTATAAGAAAAATTCATAAAATTCGTTGGAATTTGTGGAATATTTACAAGTTGTAACTAATTTTTTCACCAGGCACTAAGTTGGCACCATTTGGATAAAGCACAAAGAAACAGTATAAAATTTTAAATAATATAGAATGTAAATTTCTCAACAACATTTTGTTTCTTTTATTTTAAATGAATAAAAAACAATAATTTAAAGGAATTTTCTTTTAGGCAACTAATCACAAAAAATCAGACAATCTTCATATCACTTCTTTGATTTGGGATGTTGTGCGTTTGGAGAGGAATGTTTTGTTAATTTTTATTTTATTATTAATTTTTCCCCTATTTATGTTGTAATTATTTTTTAATTAATAATTAGTTTTAAATTTTTTATTTTATAGAAGAAGTGCTGCTCGATGAAAATTTTTTCGGTATCTATACTATCAGTTTCGGAATTTTATTTGAACGTTCTTGGAATTTTTAATAAACTGATGAGTTCATCAATGCTATTGCCTGTGTTACACAGAGACCGCTATGGGTATGTAATTTTTATATAGTCTTAACTCTTCTAAAACTCTAATGCGCAGAAGTCAAAAAACTCGGCGCGTGTCATGTTGTAATGTTTATGTTTACATTCTGTACGTGTACCGGCAGTCGGTAGCAAGCTACGGGAACTTGTTTACATTATCTTTGTAAATAATTACAAAAATTGGAGCTGGCGTATTAGCTTTGTTTACGTTTGATTTCATTCCAACAAAATTATTTATGAATGAAAACTACTGCAGTGGAATACGATTTCTAGTACAACACTTGTTGTTTTATCGCTGGAAATATACCATGCGTATTTATGCACTTTTAGGTATCAACGTCTCGAATGTAGGTCACTCAATGTTCATGACACTAAATTCGAACTAGTAAGTCAACATATTACTCGGTATAGTAAAAGTATGGTAAGACAAAACAATTAAAAAAATGATGACAATTTATAATGTACTCTATAAGATTCCATATACATACAGTGACTCACAGCTTATTTCAACCAGCTTCTGTTAAGAATATTAATTGCGTATAATTTCGAAATTATCTAATATAGATATTAACAAAATGTAAATAAAGGTTAAAGCATATCCACTAAAATCAAAAATAGGATTTTTATTTTTTTTTTATTTTCAATTAGAAAAAATAATTTTTTAATTCTAATAATTTTTTAACTCTAATAATTTTTTAACTCTATGTCACCGACATTTGGCAAATATTTACTCAATAAGCATAACCACTTGTTTTAGCACAAATTTGTTCGACGTAGTTTACTCTTACAAGAGTTTTGCAAGATAAAACAGCATCAAATAAATTAAAACTAAATATTTGTTGTGATTTGGCTCAAATAAGGTTTTTTAAATAAATAATCGAGTTCAAATATATGTTATTTAGTGGTTACGTCTTTTTCGGCAAATATTTGCCAAATGTGACCGTACCTTTAGTATGGCCTCCTTTTTTTTCAATTACAGCTTTTAGCCTTTTTGCATAGATTTCACCAATTTTCGTGTAGTTTGAGGAGTTATTTTTGGCTATTCCTCCTTTAGCACAGTTTGAAGGACATTCTTGTTCGAAATCTGTTGCTTGCGAACGTTTTGATCTAAAATTTTGCATAAGTTATCAAGGACATTCAAATGTCGGCGGTTGCGTCAAGTGGGGACAATTCCAAATCAGCCATGACTGCACATACCTGATTGATTTTACTTGAATTTTCCTGTCAATAAAGGGTTTTCCAGGATACTCTACCATTTAAATCACCATTAAGTACACGACGAACAGTTTTTTGCACTACATGTTTTGTTAAGCTAATTTTTAACTTCCGTAGATAATTTTGGAGCCGTCAACTTAGGGTTCTGCCTTATTTTTCTGACAATGTAACGTTCATCAACTTCATTAAAAATGTTTTTAGATGCTTTTTTGCCCTTATCATGAATCACTTAGACAAACCATTTCAGCAATTTTTCGGGCCATTTTTAAAATGGCTAATAACCAACTTCCTCTGTTCTAGGGTAGTGCACTAATGAACCACTTAACTGCAACTATAACTGCAAATTATACGCTTGAAAATTTACCATTATTAGAAGAATTTAGCAGTTCGTAAAAGTGTTTGGTTGGAATATGTAAGTTATGGCGGAAGAATTTGTATTACCTAAGCCACATATTTTTCGGTCTTTTGTTTTATACATTCTTTTTAATTTAGGATACCTATAACACAAAATTAAAAAAAAAAAAATCAGAATTTCTTTTTGCATAGAAGTTATAGCCAGTTAAATATTTTAATTCAAGTTGTTTGAAATAAGCTGAGAACCACTGTACTCGTATAGTTGGCCAAGGCCGACCATATATAATATACAATAGGCTTTGTCCTTAGGACGAAAAAACGAAACTTTATGAAATTATCCTTAAAATTGCAATATTGTTACAGCACGAACGAACCAGAAAGTGATTCTGTGTGGATTAAAATAACATAATCATTCAGGTCAGAAATTTTCTGGCCAATCATTTATTTTTATTATTACTTGGAAGTAGTTTAATATGATATATTTATAATGATATACATATATTTTCCGGTATGTATGTATGAAATGTCTCTGATTGTTATTAGAATACGTAATCCACTGATACACAGTGGTTAATTAACATTTTATATTGGAAATAATTCGACAGCTCGTAGAGGTATGTATATTAATTAAATTTTACAGTGAGCTAAGGTGTTTTTGAGTTGATCTATGTAAGTATATGGGTTCGTAGTTGGAATAAAAATTCAATAATATCTTAATGTCGGCAAAGAAGAACTTTGCATATTGCAATTAAAAAGAATCCGCTTTATTTAAAGGATATAAACCACCGTTTTTTTAAGGTAAAAACGTAAAATATACAATTAATTATTTAGCAGGCCCTAAAAGTAATTAAATAAAAATAAAATGCAATGTTAATCAATTTAATTACTTATTACACATTTATTGTTTATTACATTTACATATTTTTTATTATAATTTGTATACATATAAACAAATAATTTACTTATTTATTTAGTTCATATTATCACTAACGCTGTTTGTTATATCCAACAACCCTGCTAACGTAGTCACTAAAATTTTCTCCGCAACATATAGAATACCGTATATAATGTAGGTTATAGGCTATTAAATTAAAATAGATTAATTAATTAACTAATTATTAAAACAAACTGTATTTATGTACATATATATTTAAAAATATATGGATTGAAGTCATTGAACTCATATACAAAAAACAGTAGAATTACAAATGAAAGTTCAAAGGTTTTCTAATATGGGTATATCATATAGGGCCTTCGAATAGTAATGATTTATTATATAGACGGCCATCGCTCGGGCACAATGGGTTTTACCTTCTTGAGAATTTTTACATAGTCGAATATTTCTGAGTGGAAACAATGCTAACATTATTAGCCGACAGAACCAGAGGACAAACTGTTTGCTCCCGCTCTCTAATATAGATAATAGAATTCTAATATACCCTTTTTTATATACCCAGAAAAGGAAATTTTTGCTTCCGGCTGCTATTTATCAGTAAGTGACAATTATGTTACATAAAGTTATATGGTATACGACCATTCACTGTCAAGTAATTTATGAAATAACTAATTACAGTTACCGAAATTCAAAAATGTTTTGGAATAATAAGGAAAAAAATGTTTTTGGTATGGTATCAGTAACAACTTTATGATCTTCCGTTAATTAAATCATTCAAAACTTGTTGATTTAAGTCTTAATGGAGAATTAAAATGTCAACAATTCATTCATTAAAACTATTTTCAATAAACTAATACTATATATTCTATTTATTAAAATATATGTACTTCATTCATTGTTGAATTAATCCAGAAAGATATAAAATTATTAGCACATAGCTTTATATTTGAGGTACATACTCCAATAAGTATTATAAACCGAAAATAGCCATTATTATAAAATAAAATATTCTTGGACAAGAACTCACATAAACTTTTGGAACACATTTGATACTTTTACACTATTTAAATTGTGCTGACTTCTTAACTCTTAACTTTTATTTCTGTAATTTACTCCATGATTTAAATATGGAAAACAAAATCTTACCGTAATAAGTAGTAATAACACAAACGATGCCCGTTGTGCCAACACCACAAATATTGAGAATCCAGTTAATATGCCCAGCACTGTTATTAAGGCCAATACCTCAACTAAACGCACTGCAACGGGCATTGTCCACATATATGAATTTCCGAAAATAAATTTCAAATTTATAAAACCAATAGTAAAGCTAGCAAAAGTTTTTTATATTTATTTACAAAAAATAATTTTTTCTATTTTATTTTTGAATTTTCAATCATTTTAATCAACTTTCAGTTTTTACTTTGCTGTGTATTTAAATTTGTTTGAATTTTACTTTTACATCATTTTCTTCTGCTAGGGAAGAAGCATTATTCAAGTATTTTTATACCTATGTCCAAAATTTTTTCCATAATTATTACCTGCAATATAGACAGAATAAAAATAACAGACATTAAAATATAATTTTATTTAAATTATACCCCCTTCACCAAACCATTCAATGTTATTTATTAATTTCTAGCAACGCGATTCAAATTTTTCTTCAATTTATATGAAAAGTCTCTTCGGGTACAAATAGTTCCTGAAAGGTTTCTTCTTTAGTTGATTCTTTTGGTCGTTCCACACAAAATATGTAATAGTAAAAGACAATGACGCAATCTTGGATGTTTTTATAAATTCGAACACTTTGGTGAAGGGTGTAATTGTAAATGAATCTTGCTCTTACCAAAGTGTCTACAACAAATGTAAATGACTTAAATACCATGTCCGCTATGTCCTCGGGTTCATAGAATTGTAAAATACGAAAGACTATCTGAAATAAAATAATTGAAGATGTTATATTATTATTATTATATTGTTACGAAATTATATGTACGTCAATTTAAATTAATGGTTTGCAACGGCTGGTATCAACATAGAGCATGTTTTTCAAGATACAACATGATTATCAACATTAGCACCCTGTTATTAACAAAGTTGTGGAGTACAGCAACATTAAGTTTTAACGGCTATAGAAAGAAACTTTCGATTGTCTTCTTTAGATGCCACCGGAAATTACTAGAATATGGCGCTAGTGTATAAATAGAAAAAAAACATGTCTACTCAAACGTGAGTTTATTGTGATTCATCGTTGAGTAAACATTGAAGTGTAATATCAGCGCGTTCTTAAACCCTAATTTAAGTGTGTGTTAAGTAAACTGTAAAAGAGTAGTAAAAGAATAAATAAAGACTCGTTATAATTTTTTAAACTACTTGAAGCTTTTATTTTGCAATTACATATAAGGAATCCGGTTTATTTAAAGGAAATAAACCACCGTTTAGGTGAAAACGTAACAATATATTAAAAATTGAAAACTATGCAAATTTGAAAGATTGAACCACATACATACATATATAAAATTATAATTTAATATTTTAATAAAATCCAATTTTTTCTGGATTTTTTTAAATTAAATTAGACCACAACTATATCTTTGGAGGCTACAACCCCTGTGGTGTAGCTACACCACCTCCGTTGATATATAAGGTCCAAATTCAAATCGACTTTAAAGCCGTTTAAATATTACAGAATTATTTCCATTATTCTCTCACTGCAATTGAAAATCTCGATATTAATTGTAAATGTTTATTTATTTTTTTTTAGCAAAAATTGTGCCCCATTAAAATTTTGTTAAGCATTTGTGAATCTCTATAGACATACATATAACAAAAGTCAATCGTATTTAAAATACTTTTAATTTGATAAATACCTATATACCTATATTGTTTATGAATATATGTAAGTTAGTATTTTAGATACATATGTATGTATGTATATACAAAAATAGAGATGGCCATATTTTTGTTTATATTTTAGCACCACAATTATATACATACATATGTATGGAAATATAAATAATGTTTAATCCAACTTTAAAAAATTTAAATTCGAAAATTCGAGCGAATTCATTTGACATTAAACATATGTATGTAAGTATGTATGTATATTATCTCCGTCAAGCGAATGTCAAATTCTTAGTTTATATAAAAATTCCTAAAATAATTTAAGTTTTTGTTGTGAATTTCAACATTTGCAGTACTTACTATTGCCGACGCTATTAAAAATAATGGCCAAATAATGGTCATGATAAAACGTGTCACCCATATTATTGAATACCAGGCTATTAAAAACAAGGCAATGTAAGCCACAATCATACTCATGTCGGTGGGGATGCTCATATTCTTCACAATCCATTCATATAGTATTTGATGTAATGGTGAATCCTGCAATAAATTGTGTAGCTTATTTTTAAATTCAATATGATTTCATTGTAGAAACTTACGGTCCAATTTCCTTCGATCGTGTGTGTTTTTGTTGTTGACATTTTACGGGAAATTTTGAAAATATTTATGTATAATAAAAATCGTCCGACACAAATAACACAACAATACAAAAGAAAATCAAAGGTGTAGTAGATTGTTTAAAATTCAAATAGTGTAATCGGTTGGTTATCTTACAGTTCTTATTAAAACAATTTTATTATTTCTGTGGCAATATGGAAGAGTAGCTTAAGTCGAAAATTAAAGTTTTGAGATATGTATCATCAATTTTGTGTAATTTTTATTCTACTTGTGTTTTGCGAATAATTTATGAATTAATATATTGTTAACATGTTTATTAGAGAAGAAGGATGAATATTGTAAAAAAATATTGTTGAATTTAGAAGATTTTACGCCTTCTCTACTTAAGCACCGTCAATTTTTAGCGTCCCGTAATTAAAACAGCTCGTGTCTGCATAAGCTGTTCTGAAATATTTGTTTTTTTGTTTCTTTCATTGAAAAATATTTCGTCGTAAGAGCTTACATTCACTTAAGATAACTGTATACAAGAATCACATTCCATTAAAAAAACTCAAGTAAACAATAAGTTGTTTGAAAATAATGAGTTTATTATTTCAAGGTTAACATTTATACATGATGAATGGAAAATCTTAATATGTAAACAAATCTATGTGTATAATTGTTTTGATAAATGCATAATTGATTCAAAAAACTTAAGCTAAAAAGTAAACGTACGTACATAACATTGATAAAAAAACAGAATTTTTCAAAACGGACAAAATACATTCAAGCGCCCTTTCTTCTGTAATGCGCCAAACGCCTAACTCAATTCTCGCTTATGTTGACTTAGGCTACTCTTCCATATTGCCACAGATTTATACATACATACATATGTATGCAACTTGCATAGATAAGGCAACAATCTGTTGATTTTAAATATTCGAGTTTTATTTCAATCGGATATAAATTCATAATTACTTTTTTTTTTTATTAAAAGTATTGAGATATTGTTATACTTCCTTCATTATTATCTTAAATTAACCAAATCAGATCAATGTTTTTTATAAAAAATGCACAAAAATCAGTGCCAGTATTTTATTGAAGGTGGATATATAAGTACATAAGATTTGATTCTTAGAATTTTATAGTTTCGAAAAAAATTAATCGAATAATTTGTATCTTTAAAAACCTGTTACCCTTTCGATTTCATCTGTTTTTATATTTTCTTATTATAAATAACTGCGTTATTTTTATTTTCGTTGCAATGGATGACGTGTACTTATAATGGGAGAAACAGATTTGTTTAAGAAACTATGTACGTACAGAATTGCCATTATTAATTTAGCTGGTGCAAATATTTATTATTATTAAGAGTTAGAAAGTATATTACATATATTTAATGTGATTATGATATCATTATTTTATATGGGTCAATTTCAAAAAAATAACACAATTTTTATGTCCCCGCACTTTACACTACTATTTTAGGTAAAGAAAACAAAAACAAAAATATGAGTGAACAGCGAGGAATATGTAACAAAAAAACATAATTCTCAAATTTGTGTGTTTGTTTTTTTGTTTATTCAGAATGGTGTTTTGTTTCTCCCTCTGACTGCTTCCATACAAAAGCATGTGCCCCCAAAATAGAATAAAATCAAGAAAAAAGTAAATATGCAACATTTAATAAAAGTATTCGAATTATTGTGTTTCTTTCTTGTGTTTTGATTTGTTATAGTAGTCAAAACTTAATTAGTGCGAATTTGGCGGTGCAAATAAAGGTTGTCACCACAATTTGCATTGAGCGTCACTTTTTATAAATCAAGTAATATTACTAGTTTTCAATTTGCATTTAAGTAAAGTAAATAAAGCTAGATTTACACGATTGAAATTTTCTTCAAAATTGCTCTTTAAAATGCTTCAAACTCGTGTAAACAGCAAAATTTCTTCAAAATTTATTTATTTAATAACTATTAATAACTATTAAATAAATAAATTTTGAAGAATTTTTGCTGTTTGAACGAGTTCGAAGCATTTTGAAGAAAATTTCAATCGTGTAAATCTAGCTTAACGCAAGGAAAGTACAAACTTTAATTATTACAAAAGTGAAAAAGCGAAAAAAAAATTATTAAAAAAAGTGTGCATTTGCGTAGTTTTTGTGAACACCATGGTAAGGGCGCGATAAAATTTCTTGAGCGTCACGCTAATTTTTTTAAAAGTGAATATATTAAATGTAAACAATTGATGTTGGCAATCATTGATTACATGGTTTCAACTCATTTTTTATAATTTGTGAATTTGAGAAATAAATTGCCTACGAAAAAAAAATCAAAATAGGCAAATATTTCATGAGCATCACTTTTGAAATATATTGCTTCATAGCTTAAAATGCTTAATTTTGATTTTATTTTTTAATTTTTAAGAGTAAAACAACAAAATTAACGGCGGCTGAAAGAGCAAGAAGATATTGAGAGAAAATAAAGCTCGATAAAGCGCGTAATGACGAATATAAAAGAAAAAAGATTTTATTGTTACTGACTGATTCTGTTTTTGCCACAAACTTAATTCGAAAGTGGTAAAAATGAATGAGAATGAAAAAAAACAAAGCCGCTTGTCATTTCATGAAGTTTATACAGATTCGGAATAAGAATTCGAATGAAAATTTATAAATTAAATTAAGTTATTGTTTTGTGTCAAATATTTACATATGTGTATAAGTTTCTTCATGAATTACTTCCTTTTTTCTATTTTTGTTAAAGACATCAAAGAATATGTACATGTTTAGTTTTGTATGAAAATTTTTGTTTTTGGAAGAATTTTTATTTTTTTTTTATTTTCTTTTTATAAAAGAATAAACTTTTTTTCGCCAAACTTTAAACTTGGTATTATTTCTTGTTTACGTGCAACAAAATCTCTTGATCGTCACAAAATAACTTGAGCGTCACACTTAGATTTTTTCCCTTATAACGCTTATAATTGCAGTTTTTTAAATACATTGTTACAAGCCTATTACTTTGCAAGTAACCTCTAAGTTCAAGTCTTTTTTTAACAAAAATTTACATATTTTCATCTTAAAATTTTAAAATAACTAGTCAAAAAAAAAAATTAAAAATCAAGTTCAATCGTGATTTTTTGTTTATAATCGAAAAGATGATTTTCGCAAAAGTCAATCTTGAGAAACAAAAAAACATCGTAGTAAACTTGAATTTCAAATATTTTTGCATTTTTAGCGATTTTTTATACATATTTGGTGTGTGTCGCTCAAGATAGAAATCATAGAAAACCGAAAAAAATCCAAAAATATTGATTTTTTTGAGAGCGTAAAAGTACCGCCGGATTCTTCATCAATTTCTACACTCTTACAGGCGAATTGAAAATATACATACATTGTTTATACCTACATGCATACATATTTATTAATTCAATTAATATATTGCATATAAAAACACAATTTTGCGACAGCCTGTTTTTAAATTTATAAAAACCTAAACTCTTTTCTATTCGATTCGTTTCTTTCAAATTTAATTGTTCAATTGCATATGAAAACATAATCTCTAACTTAGAAAATAATGAAACGTTAAAAAATAACATAATAATAATAAATTATTTGTATGAATTCAGTTAGAGGAATTGAAGTTAGGTACAGAATAGTGTTCAGAGCCTCTGAAGGACTACACATTTTCAAGTTGAAAATTAGAAATTACACATTTACATACATACATGGTGCAACTACACAAGGTGAGTGCAAATCGACAACAAATACAACACAAAACAGAAACAACAAGCATTTTGTTTGTGTAAAATAATGTACTACTGTTAAAAACACTTGAAAAAGTATTACTTTTGACATAAGTAAATTGTAAACAAAGTCAGTCAGCTGGGCTACTGCACTCACCTTGTATAGTTGCATCATGCATACATATGTATACTGAGAAATAACAAATTTAGATATAAATTTATATTTAGAAATAACAAATTGAAATTAAGAAATCTACATATATTAATATTGAGAAAAAACAAATTAAAATTTTGAAAAGCAAATTGATATTGAGAAATAACAAATTGAAAATGATAAATCCAAATTGATATTGAGAAAAAACCAATTGAAATTAAATGTAAATTAATATAAGAAATTAAATTTTGTATGCAATTTTTCAAATATTTTTTACTTATAAAATAACTATATACCTAACACGATTTTGAGTTACAAATTTTTTTATTTCTCAATTTTAATTTGTGTTTTCTCACTATCGATTTCTCAATTTGTATATTCTCAATATTAATTTGCATTTCTTAATTTGAATTTTGTCTTTTTTTTTCTTATTATCAATTTGTATTTCTCATTTTCAATTTTTTATTTCTCAATATCAATTTGCTTTTCTAAATTTCAATTTGTTTTTTCTCAATACAATTTTAGATTTCTGAATATCAATTTGTTAGTTTTCAATATTAACTTGATTTCTGAATTTCAATTTGTTATTTCCTAACAATTTGGATTTCTAAATTTTCTCAATTTCAACTTGAAAAGGTATAATGAGAGATGAACGATTTATTTCTAAAATATTTTTAGCCTGTCCCATTGTACACTGTACAATAATAATCTCTAAAATATTTCTTTAAAATTAAACACTGATTTAGAAAAATATTTGACTAATTGAGATATGTTAAAAAACGGACTATTAAATTTGGTATCTAAAAAATATAATAACTTTTTATAATCAATTCTATTATAGATCCATTTATAAATCTTAATTAAATAGTTAATAAAACGACAAATTTAGTTTTAATATAATGGCTAATGCCTTTATTTTTCACACTCAATAGATTGAAATGGGGTTCGGTTTATTAAATTGAATCGATAAAATCGATCACTTAAGTAATTTCATAATCATAGACACATATTTAATTAATTTCGGTTTTACTTTTTTAATAAATATCTAGAATTATTTCATATTAAGTTTCAACATTTTTATCATCGGGTGTTGCACCAATGAAATTGGCCTTATTACAGGTAGTAGATTAAGGGATAATGAAAAGTATACAGATTCTCTGCAATAAAGCCAAAAACTTTAAATACATTTTGTCCTTTCATGCGATGATTTATCAATTTGTATTATTGTTTATATCTGCAAATTTACATAAGTATATTTTGACGTTGTCTATGCAAGTGATGTACTCGTATGCATTTGTATGTATATTCTTTTTAAAGTAACTATTGCATAAGTATCTAATGAATTCAAATGAAAATTAAAAAAAACATACAATTATAATAGAATATAATATTTTGTTGATTGTTTGAATTGATGATTGATTGTGTTGTAAATCATTAATTAACATATACATAAGTAGTAAATAAACATATAATTTTTTTGGAGGATTTTATTTATCATTAATTTGTTTTACTTTATTACTTCACTTTATGTGTAATGTTTAGTATATATGTATATATTTTTTTAGTTTTATAATAAAACTTATTTAATAGGTAATTTTGTAGTGTATAGATAACATCTATATATTTTTTAAATGGTTATTCAATGGATATTTGCAAGTATTTGTTTTACTTTTTACTCTTAATTTACTTTTTAAAACTTAAACAAGATTTTGTGGCAAATACCAATTTCATTTTGAAATTTGAAAATCTTTATAACAAATAAGTGTTGTTTTTATTTTTTGTTTGTTTGTTTTCTGTATATGATTCTATGAAATTTTAGTTTGTTATGGTTGTCATATGTCGAACATTTGTAAGCTTAAAAACTACAAAAAGAGTTATATATATCATATTTTATTATATATAATAGTAATCATAAAAAAATTAAAATATCTTAAGAATAGAAAATATCGTCTGTGTTGAAAAAAATTGCAATGAAAAGTTGTACAAATATGTATAGTACTTAGATATTATGATGTATAGTATATACATCTTATATAATATTTCAATCTTTTCTTTTGTACAATCCTTGATGTATGCTTTCATCCAAACGATACAAACACACGGCAGCCAAATTAGGAAACGAAAATATAACCTAAAAATAGAAACAGTTGCATGTTAAAATAGCTATGTAAACAAACATATGTAATAGCAACATTTACATGATATTGATGGGAGATTTCGGGGGACCTAAAGACATACATATATAGTGTAGCAGTATTTGATTAATGTATAAGAAATTTGTAATTATTTGGTTAAAAGTAATTTGGGAACTGCTTTGGAAAACTTATTTTGTGTGAATTGTAAATCCAAAAAAGAAAAAATTAAATAATTGTGTTCGAAAACTTTGTAAATTACTTATCTAGTAGCGTTTGAAATAATTTGTATTTTATTCAAAAGAAAATACAAAGAGTGTATTAAGTATACTTCCACTCAGAGACCAATGGAGGCCTTCAAGAAAGAATGAGACAAAGAATCGACGACCTAACCATCTAAACATATGGATTCAGACGAATCTACTCCCCATGATAAGTGAGTCTTAGGATTTCCTGAGTGGTGGTTTCTTCGATACATCTCTTATTGATACTTACGAGAGCAATCCACTATCTTTAATGACGAAGTATCAATCTAAGTGATTCATTAACCCGCTATAGTAGAGCAGAATCGAATTTTTATATCCTAAATAAATCTAGCATTTATAAATGCGCCATACAGGTTTTAAGTTATACACAGGTGATCAGTTTTTTTTAAATATCGATCAGAATTTTTGACCAATTTTCCTTGAATTTTGTTTGTTTGTTAAACAACAAAAAATTTTCAATTTTGAAAAATATAAATGTTTGTATTTTTTTCTTGCGAATAGATGCAAGTTTTAATAATACTTACGACAATACACATTTTGTTTTGAATAAAAATTACTCGTAACAGTGATCTTTCGCTGAACTATTCTTATTTTTACAGCGTTTTACTTGTTAATCGATAAACCCTCAATGCTGGCTAACAACTCGTCAGCGGTCTGTGAGACAACCTGTTCTTGATCATCGCGGGTACTAAGATTTTGTAAGCGTTTCTCCAAATTCGAGAGATCTTCGAGTTCTCGCTGTTGCTTAACCATGTATCGCAGAATAAGTGTAGTTAGCATACACATGTCCTCAAGAATTTTACTGGTTTCTGGTGTAGGATTCTCGTATCTGGTACGGAGTAAACGAAGTTTAGCTTCGGCAAGTTCCAGTGGCGATTTGCCACTGCGGTCGAACATATGAACACTGGCACCGCCCTGCAGGAGTACACGTACCACAACATTAAAATTATTAGAGCTGGCCGATATGACGGCCAAATGCAGTGGTGTATTGCCCAACGAATCAATAACATTTGGATTGGCTCCGAATTTGAGTAGTTGCTGTACGATTTGTATGTAACCACGACAGGCTGCCAAATGCAGCGGGCTTCGCTTATACTCATCCGAGGCATTTGGATCTGCACCGGACTCTAAGACTCGAGTCAACAATTCTATGTTATTTGTTGAGGCCGCATAGCGTAATTTCCGACCCGTTGATTCAGCAAATATGTTGTTGTAACTAAAACGCAACCTACTCTTTATGCACGTACGCGGACGCATTTTGAAGTTATGACTGCTAGAGGGCAGGGTACTAGGATGGATAATGCTAGACATAAAGTCCGATGACTGCGATGACGAGTTCAATGGCAGTGGCGGTAAGGTAGGTAGCGCGAAATGCTCATCCGAATTAAGATGGAATGCATTCGGATTGATGGTAGGCCACTCGTGGGTATTAGGTGACGATGTTGGTGTGGGCGGCATTAATGGTGGTGGCGGTGTAATCATTATGCTAGCGGTCACGCCGTCATTGCTATCGTTGCTGGTGTCCACACCTGAATCATTTGCGGCCATAGTGGCGTGCTCCGTCTCCACCTCCTCGGCTTCGTCGACGAGAGGTTGTGCTGGATTTCTATAGCCCTTAATTTTGGCGTCTAAAATATTTTTCACTCTTTACCTTAAAATAATTCTCTACAATAAGTCTAGTCTTGTTATTTCTGTAAATTTTTTTCAGCTTTTTTTACACGATTATCAAACTTTTCACAATGAATGGATGGTATTATGGTAGAAGAAAAAATTTGTTTTGTGTATTTTGTGTTTTTTTCTCGTCTTCGTTTCCTTGTTTCTATTTATTCAATAACATGAAAATAGAATGTCAAAAATATAAGTATTATGTACGGAACAATAATAATAAAGAACGAAGGGATGAAAACAAACAAAGCAAAAAACAAATACATATACAGGGTGTTGCTGATAATAATTTTATAGTATACACATTTTAATACACTGGAAAAAATGTTAATTGTGATTGTTCAATAATTGACCTAAAGATTAGAATTTTGCAAAATTATTTTATAAACAAATGCGGAAACAGAGTAATGTTAAATATCACTATAAATTTTAATTCACTGAACAAATGTTTATGGAGTTTTTTCAGTACAATGCCAAACGAACTTCATTTGTGTAAATTTGTTTGAGAAATTGCACGTAACTATGTCTAATTAAGAGCTGGACAGTATAGACAATAAAAAAATAATGAATTGTTTCAATCATTCAGTATGCCACCTTCAATTCAAGTAACGATTTGAATACATTTTTGAAATTGGTCTGCAAAGTATCGTTATTACATGTGAATTATGTAAATATTTATTTTTCGAAATTTTGGTTTATAATATTTTTATATATGTAGGTATATATAGATATATATATACATATGTTTTTTATTTGAAACTAAAGGCTAATTGAGCCTAATTCGTATAGTTTTATATTAAGCAAGTAAAAAAGTAGTTACCGTCAAGCCCGACCATATAATAGCCTACACCCGGTGTATGCGTAAAAAGCAGAGACCAAAAATAACGAGTGGTTATTGTCACCATTTAAAATTAGTTTTTTAATGCAAACCACAACGTATATGCAAACCATTGAAACTTGAATATGAAATTCGCATTTTTTTACTTCTTGGCCAATATCGGCACTGCTTTAGTTCATATTCAACATATTTATTCAATTTACAATTTGTTAAAAATTTATATAAAATATGCTATAGTATGTAAATAAAAGAAATATTAACGTTTATTAAGATCAACCACAATTGAAATAGTTTGCCTCTCACCAAAGTATTAAAAAAACAACATAAAATAATAAAGGTTATACCTACCAAACCATGTAAACAAAAATCATTTCATAACAGTTATTATGAGTAATTTATTTTTAAAAACAAAATATAAATCACAATTTTGATTATATGGACGAGTTATTTTCGGTCTCTGGTAAAAAGAGCATTTCAAAAATGGGCGTTATATGGGATCTATGACCTATTATGGACTGTGCATATAAATATTGTTTGTGTTAAATACCGAAAAACTCTTTCAATTAACCTTTTCTGAAGAAAATACGGAATTAATTCCACTTCCGAACGGAATTAAACTGTGTGACATGGCTGATAATTAATATCTAACTGTAAATTAAAATCAACAAAAACAGTTCAAATGGAATAGAATCTGGAAATTATTTATATTTTATTTGAATACTACATTAGATGATATTAAAAAAGTTGCCATGTTTATACTAAAATTAATGTTATGGCTAAGTATATTCGAAACTAAGAATAACTGTTTAGAGATACATTCTACAATAAATATAAAATTCTTTAAAATTTGTTGTTTGTAATACTGAATATATAGATAGGTATATTATTAGGTATATTATTTAAGAATTTAAGATTTTTTTTTTTGTAAAATTATAATTACATATTTAAACTACCCAATAAATACACACATAATTGAGATTAAAGACTTGGGTAAATATTTTATGCTCTTATTCAGAAAAAATTAAAGTAGACTTCAAATGTACATTAAGAAAATTTTGTATGCAATTTTTTTCTAAAAGCACACTTCAAACCTACTTTATTTTTTATGAATACGGCAGTTAAACTTTATCTGAAAGTGCATACAAATAATATTATACCTATATATGTATATTGAAATAAAAATATGTAGTTAGCTTAGAAGTAATTACTTATAAAACTTATTTTAAATATCATACACAGAATAAATACTTTTTAAGCAGTTTTAATTCAACTATTTTATCCTATTATATATGTACTATAAACTGGTTTCAATTATTGGCGAAAACTACACTTTTTATTATTTTTTTAACAGTTTTCTTAATTAGTAAAAATTTATTGAAAATTATTTAGAATTTCTTGAGCACATGTTGATGGTCTATTACAAAATACTAATATTTGAATTAAAACTGTTTAGGAAATATTTGTTTCAGTGTAATTACTATTTTTGTCTTAAGAAATGTATAATTAATTTTACCGCTCTAATCAAAAGCTACTTTACGTGTAAATGATGTAAGAGATGAAATTTCACTGGGATTTGAATCCGATGGTAAATTATTGAATTCAATTTCCTCATTAGCGGCTGCTGCCACAATATTCTCGTTTGACTGTGAGGTTTCATTGGAATTGACACAAGGCCATTGCTTGTGGCTAGGTGCGTATAAGATTAGCAAAGCAAAAATATATATATTCCACATGCCATATACACCAGTCAAAAATGCTGAAGTCAATTGTATTTCAATATCCTCATCCCACTTCCAGTGACCTTCAGCCACTTGACCCATAATGAATCCGACAACAGTTAATGCAGCGCATAATAATGTGGCTAACATGAGAAATTTAAAACGATAAATCAAACCTAAATAAGAAACATATAATTAAAAAATTAACCAGATCAGTATTAAAATTAAAACTTATTTAATGGAATTACCTTCATAATGTAATCGCCTAGCTTGCGACATAGATGGCAATGATGTTCTTTTGGCACCTATATTCCGAAACACCTTGCCCACCATAAAGCACAGAAATAGGAAATAGACACCTGCCGAAATGCCCGCCAATATTATAAAACTTAAGGCAACCTTAGCTCCCAGCGGTGTAGTCCATATCGAATAGAAGGGATTGCGCAATTGCACACCTCTCTCACATACATCGAATATAAATAAAGACAGACAACCAACTACAACGGCTGACAAATGTTTCCAATAGCGAGAACGTATTGAATTCTTTTGTGGCGATTCTTGTATTAGCATATGCTCTCCCGCGAATACCAACCAAAATGACAATAGCATGGCGTAGAATATGCCTTGACGAACATCACTTAGTAATAGCATATAAGGCATTTCCATGCTCAATGTTAGAAATTCCAAAGGAAGATTTAAAAACGTCAATGCCCCACCCAAATAAATCAGCATATATTCCAAAAGAGCTGGCGAACGCTGCAGTATGTGAACACGTCGCCAAAACCAAATCATAATGGCAACAATAAAGGGAAAGAGTATGGTTTTCAACGACAGCCACACCTTGGTAAAACCACCATTTTGAAATATGGCCGTTAGTGTCAAGTCATGCATATGGCCAATGTTCAAATTCATCTTCATGTCTGTGTCTATGGGAAATCGTAGATTTAGCAGATAATAATCATGATGTACAGAACCCAATTCAAATAGAGGAATCATTTCACAAGAATACAATGTTTCCTGTTGACTTTTGTGCACTGGATGACAGTCTAAATAACGATGTTCTATGGAATGAGCATATAGTTTCCAATCACTGGGAGCATCTTCCTTATTCCTATAGGCTAAACGTGTATCAATGGTCAACTGTAGATCTTTGGGTGGTTCCATTAGGCTGCCATCCGAAACATATGCCAAATCTACTTGTAAAACTCCAATTAAATTTTGCTGCCATCTGGAATAATCTAACTGTTTACCATCTCTTGGCAATGGCATTTGAAATAAATAAACTATTCCATTTGCCATTTTGGTATCATGATTTTCGATTTCTTCTTGCGATATGGATAAACATTGCCCTGCTCCTCGTGAATACAACCAAAACGATGTATCATTTTGACGCTCCTTCTGGTCGCGGCATACCATGCCCAAAATGTTTTGATGACCAGCTGGTACCGGTGCAAACAGACCACCCAACAAAAAACAAGCCACTTGACAAAGCAACAATAAAGCCACCAATATGGATAACTTGCGTCCACTCAGATTCTCCAATATTGTCCCAGACATTTTAATAATTTATTAACAACTGCTGAATTATTATTTATTAATTACTGCCAATAACTTGTATATACTTATGTATTCAACTTATTTGATTTTTTTTGTTAGACTATCATTTTTTACACTTCAAAGCTGCTGTCTTTGTGTATTCCGCTGTCTACTTTGATACATTTCATTGATGTGAAACAAATACATACAAACAACTGTTAAACAAACATACACAAAAAGCGGCCATATTAATTTACCATTTTCGCTCGTTTGTTTTTAATGTAAACAAATTTATGAGGGTAAAAGATTTAATATGGTGGTTATTTCAATCACATCAATTGTGTTTGCTGTGATATGCTAATGTCAAGTTTACGATTTTTTGTTTTCGTAATAATGAATTTAATAAACCACAATCTTGACAGGAACATATCACAATTACAACATGCCTTTTTATTTTCTAGCTGCTGTTGATCTGGCACAATTCTGTACAATTTAGTGATGTTAAAGTATTTGGATGTTAAGTACTCATTACTAATTTATTAAGTAGGTATTTAATATACAAAAGTACCTACACAATACTTCCAGAATTTTATTTTTAAACAGAAATACGACATTTGCATAATAATACATCTAAAGAAAGAGAAAATAATGTACATATTAAAATAAAAAAACCTTTTATTATATGGATTTTTTTTTTTTCAAATATATGTCAATATCAAAAAATGGAGTTTTTATGGCTTCACGTGAAGAGAATTGAAGTTTTTGTTTATATTTATTATTACATAACTTGATAAGGGATTCATAAAGGCGTATCTTTTGAACGTAATTTTTAATATGTACCTACTACCTATGTACATATAGTGAAAATAACAAAGTTTTGTTTTGCTTCGAAAATATCGAATTTTGTGTCAACAGAGCGCTAGAGTGGTCCGAAAAAAAGTTGCGTCAGTCAATCCCTAGAATTACTACCAAGTCAAAACTTTTAAAAACTCGTTTGGGACCCATAATAATGCTAAATATTTTTTGGAACTCATCAAGATCGTGGTTTATAACAAATTTTTTACAGATGACATCCAATAACTTCTATACTTAAAAATTCAAAAATTTTCACCTTTAACCCTTATCCTGTATTAATGGGTCAAAATTGCCCAACCAGTATTTATTGTTCATTTATTCTTTGAATACTTAGCGGATTTTTTTGAAACAAATGTTCCGAAAGTCAAGTATTTATTTGCAAAAAGCATTTTGAGACCAATATTGTATGTAATGAATGTAAAAAAATGAATAAATATTATAATTTTTTGTATTGGGCAAATTTGACCCACTAATGTCATATGCGTTTTTTTTTTGAAGTTCAGGATTAGGGTTAAAGTTTTGGTATATAACTGTAAATATTAACTATACCAGATAATATATCTGGTCAATATGGAAATGGATTGAAAGGCCTTTTGAATGATATATAATATGACATAATCCTTTAACCCATTATGAGCCTACAACTGAATTTATGTTTTTCATGTTGAGTTTTTTACAAAAGTGATGATATCTTGAAAATGAACCCATTTAATGATAATTTATGTTATATACAATTTTATAGAGAACTTTTCAAGCTTTCAGTTGACATATACTATTTAGTCCCAGGCAGGGTTGCCAGAAATTTTCAGCAAAAAATCGTAATTTCGCCGTCTTATTTTTGAGAAAAAAAATCTTATTTTTGGATATAAGTAGTTTTTTTCATTATAAATAATAAAAACAATTCATATTTTATTTAACACTAACCAAAAAATAACAACAAAAATTAATTTTCTTATACTAAATTGTACATTTTTTGAGATCGTTCAGTTTAAAAATTTTCAAATGGGAACAAAGATTTTTTTAATTGAACCTAACCTTCGTCTAGGCAAAAAGAAAAATATTTTTTTTTGGGAAAAAATCTTAAAATCTTTTTTCGGTTAAAAAATCTTAAAAAAAAATAAGGTAAAATCTTACTTCTGGCAGCGCTTGTCCCAGGTCTTAAACTGTTGCATTTATGTGAGGTTAAAAATGATTTTTTTAAAAAATACATACTTTTTTAAACAATTTAATATAAATCTTAGTACAAATAGAGCAGAAGAATTTTCTTCTCTATGGTACACAGAACTACGGCCTCGCATAGTACAGATTTCTTGTATATTTTTATTGTGAAATGTCATAAACTTTGGAACTCCGCCTACTCGAAAATAGGCGTTGCCGATTTTTTTTTTATTATTTTAAAGTAATTAATTAACTACTTTAGTGCATAGCTTTATACCTACGTTATTATTGTTATTTCTATTTTTTATTTTTTAAGTTATTTTATGTGATCTTGTCTTTTTGTCTTTCTGTCATTTTATTTCTATAAATTTGTTAACGTAAACTCATCCTGTACTGTAATTATAAAACTTTTAGTTTTGTTGTACAGGGTATCAAATAAATAAATAAATAAAACTACGCTGGGGATAAAATTTTGGAAGTGATTTAAAAAATGTGACTAAAATATGAAGCACCACCTTCATTTTAGATTTAGGGTAAATTGTTTAAAAACAGTATGTATTTTTTTAAATCAATATTTTTTAACCTCAAATATCATTTTAAGACCTAGGACTAAATGTTATATGTTAAATGAAAGCTCTTTATAAAAGTGTATATAACATAAATTATCATTAAATGGGAATATTTTTGAGATATCAACACTTGTAAAAAAACTTAATATAAAAAAACATAAATTCAGTTGTAGGCTCACAATGGGTTAATGAATTACGTCATTGTTTTTACATTATCTTTAATTCTATGGGGTGACTGACACAACTTTATTTTGTATGGAAAACGAATTCATCTACAGGGCTCCATATGCGGGAAGCTTTGCTTTACCTCTTAAATTTGAAAAAAGTGGCCCTGAAGCACTCAAATTGCTCTCCGAAACTTATAGTGAATGTGTTCCATCGGTTTCAACTTGAAAGAGAAATATAATAAAATACCTTCTCTGTCAACTCATTTAAAATGTGATTAGTAATTTAAATCACACCAAAATTCTCGTTATCACTTAATTACCGGTGTGGAAACAACTGCTTACCATTACCGAAATAATCCATATTGAAGATATCATTTGACCATTTCGTATCGGTAGTTAAACTTGCTTTAAACAGAGGTACAAAGGTATATATAAATAATATTGACTTGCTAATAAATATATCCGGTCAGTTAGTTCTTCCTCCGATTAACATATAAGCATACTTGTAGATAGAACATTTTACATTTATGGTCACTGAAGTCTGAAATGTTTTATTTACATGTAGTGTATCAGAATCAATACACAATCTATATGTACAAGTATATGCAAAACTTAGTGCCCGAATATGCGCTTTAAATTTAAATAAGTATGTACTATGAAAAAATATAGAAAATTTTTGGGATTTTACAATCCTAGAAAAAGGTTATAATTTTACAATCCAGGGGGTTATTTTGTAACTCGTTTCGAATTTGTATACTTTATACATTGAACATATTTCAAAAAAGTTTGCTTTCGAATCGAAATACACAATAACCCCCCCGTGAATCTCAATTTCAAAATTCAGGAATTTCTTTTCTCCTAACCAAATGTAACGTTTAATTGATTAGGGGATAATTCATATTTAAACTTTTTATTATTATTGTTTATAAGATAATAATGTTTTATAAGATAATAATTTAACTTATAACCGATCTAGAGAATTTTAATCTTTGGATTTTTTTTGTTTAAAATTCAAACACGAATGTATAAAAAGAGGTAATAATAAGAGTAATATGTAATTGGATGGAAACTAATATGTATTGCCATTACTAGAATTACTAAAATAAATATAAAATAATTTAGACCGCCTGGAGAATTTTATTTCATATTTGTTTATCTTATATAAAAATCTTATTAAGTGTTTTTATTAACAAATATTTAAAGAAATGTCCATATATGTATGTATAAAGTGATGAGTCAATTTAAGTGTAAAGAGGCCAATTAAATTATCAAGTTTATAATTTTGTAATATATCTTTTTTCCTATTTTTGTTTTTAGTTTTTTTTGCGGTCTAAATTCGTCTTATATGTTATTTTAAAAAATTAACCATTTCAATAACTCTGTTACGATTAGCATACATATAAGCTTTGGCACACCACAGCATATTTATTAATTTTTGATCGCTTTTTTCATCCATAGCAATATCTTCCGAGAGTTGAGGATTAAATCTGAAATAGATGGAAAAGTAAATAATAAAAAGATTAAAATATAGTTAGGGGTTTTTAAGTTTTCGAAAATATATTTTCGATTAATAGATATTAACTCAATACCAACTACTTTTTGTTTACTATAGGAAATGTAAAATAATGTGTAATAAATAATTCAATGTGACGCAATTTAGTTTGCAAATAAGACAAGCTGCTTATTAAAATATTATGAGCTACATATTTTACGAAATGGTTGGAATATGTTTACTTTCCAATGTATAGATATCCCAAAAGGTAGCTGCCTCTATAGAGACTAATGCAACTCACAGATACCCTTCAGGAATAAAATAACGCAACATAAAAATCGCAAAAAAATGGGAATAAATTATCCAGGTGCACTGAGTAAAACAAAACTCCACTGTGCTCTAGTTCTTTAGATTCGCTTAATTGGTAACGTATACTAATAACTATTTGAAATCAACAAAATTAAAATTCATTTTAAAATTATTAACATCAAGTACATACATACATATATTTAATTTACATTTGTACATGAACATAAAAATACAACAAATATTTACCTATAATAAGGAATGCCAATTGTACTACACCAAGCACGAGCACGATCAACAACTCTTCCATCTGAAGCTGTTGCTTGATCAACAAGCAAATTACCTTTAATGTTACAAATTAAAAAAAAAAAACATGATATAAATAAAATTAAACAGCTAATGATGCAGTTAATAATTTGTCGCATGTGAATTTACCAATTGTTGAAATGCCATAAGCCAATTTAGCTGTATCCCAGATACTTTCAGGGCGAAAAACATCAATATCTTTTAGTTCGGTAACAGGAATTTGACCAGTACCCAAAGAAACCACCACGGTGATCTAACGTAACATTTAAATATCTGATCAGTTATAATTTCATTATATTTATGTAAAATAAAGACTTACTGGTATAGCTTCACCGTCACGTCCCACGCTACGCAAAGCCATATTATATTCATGAATTTCTGTCATGGCATCTAAAGTTGGATTGTTGGCAATTAAGCCACCATCTAAAAATCTGCCAAACGCTCTAATAGGGAGAGAAACAAATTAGTATTCTTAGTTAATAAAATTTAATCAAATTATTTTTACAAACCTAAAATAGGATGGAGCCGCACCAGTAGCGCGTGCTGCACGCCATACTAGCTGGTCCTTAGGATCTGGAGGAGGTATACGTCGATTGGCTGAAAGAAATCAGGATTGTTAAGTAAATTTTGTTTCATTATGATTTTCTAAAGAGTTGAATAGGATATTTGGCAAGCCGATTTCACTCTTTATAAAATAAATCCATTTTCACTTACTTATCGGCGTAATAATACCCAAAATATCACTAGCACATGTATAATTACGGAATAGATGCAAATCAACTGGTTTGCGATCGGCCATAACACCAGTCACCATCACTTTCGGATGTTTAATATCGGTCATAACAGTAAATTCACCCAAATTATCTTTGAGTATAGCCTCAAAGGTTTCACTGGGATATGGACGTGAACCAACGAAACATTGCTCTTTCATGCGTACATACAAACCCATGCATTGTCGCATTGTCTTACCACAGCCCAGACCTAATGCTAGTATACCACCTGTACTGGTACCGGCTATCCAATCAAACATATGAACAATGGGTGTTTGAGAAAGTTTTTCGATTTCTAATAGCATTTGAACTAAAAGTAAACCGCGTATTCCGCCGCCATCTAAACAAAGCAAACGTCCTCGACCGTAGGGTTTATCACCTTTTTGTGATGTTGTCGAATTCAATGAAGGATTCGAATGTGAGGGAGTCATTGCGGGATCTGAAGTAGCTTTGGCTGATACTGCACATTCTGCGCCAAGTGAATTTAAACTAGCAACGCTATTTGTGGGAGACTCTAAACAAAATAGCAGTCATTACTAAACACTGTTTCTATTATACATATATATAATAACTTTGCGGTACCTTTTATAGATTCAGCATTTGCTTTGGTGGTAAACATACCTAATAAAGCATCCATTACACTTTGCCCTTTCTTCACCTTTTCGGTGTTAACCACAACCGGCGGTCTATACAATACACACAAATGAATGAAATGTTTAAATTACTTAACTTTAAAATTATAATAATTATAAACATTGGTCACAAAAACAAATTAAAAAAAAATTAAAAAAAAAAACAAATTAATTTAACACTTACTCTTTCTCCGTCATTTCATTTAACATGGTATTGGCAGCTGAGTTTAAAAATCCCATAGTAGTTTGGCGACTAGTGGAAGCCAACATATTTTCTATATGTTCACGAGTTTCCGGTGCCTCTGGAGCCTCTGGTGGTATGCCATTATAGGTACCCTTGGCGTTGCAACCAGGAGGACATTTCGATTTATCAGCAGAACAACTTTAAAATAGAATGAAATTAATTTAGTTTATTTGTATTTTAATATTCAATACTATATAATTACCGCCTAGCTCCCACAGAATGCAAAATATAAAGAATTTCATCTTCTTTGCTGCCGTTAGCATCATTACCTACCATATGACGTGGCGTTTGTCCATTCTTATTTTTCATATTTATGTCGCAGCCAAATACTACCAAACACTGTACAATCGGTACTAATTTCTGTTCAATTGCAATATGTAAAGGTGTATTGCCGTCCTTATCGACCACATCGATGTCGGCGTCATGAGCCAAAAGTGAGACAACACATTCAAAACGATTGCGGGAAACCATAACGTGTAATGCTGTGCGGCCATCAAAATTTGTAGCATTAACATTGCAGCCCTGCACTATGAGAGCGTTTAGTGTTTCACGCGATGAACACCAATGCAAAGGAGTACCGCCAAATTTCATATCTTGCGTGTACAGTTTATTTGCATTATTCTGCTTAAGAAATTCAGCCACTGAGGTTGGTGTCGATGTCTTGTAGAGTTTACTTATATTTTTAGCCTCAATATTAACATCTGCCCCAGCTATAAGCAGTGTCTTTACGCACTCCGGTTTATCGGAGAGACAAGCTAAATGTAAGGGAGTATAACCATCTGAATTACAATGATTTAAATTAACTGTGCTTTTATCAATAAGAAGCTAAAAAAAGAATATAAAATATATATGTATATTGTATTAATAAGGTTGTTAAACTTAAATGCGTATTAATTACATAGGGAATAGAAATTTTGTGTTGTATAGGTATAGAATATAAACTATGTATGTTTAAAGAAGAATTAAACGAGCGTCAAGGCTTAATTTTTTATTTGTATTATAAAGTATCCTCAAAACATTCTTATCACTAAGCTGTTTCAGATAATTCAAAGAATTTTAAAAGAGTCAAGAAAATGTATCTAAATTGGTAGACTTAAAATGGATATAATGATGCAATGAATTTTTAGTGTGGTTGTGCTAGTTAAGTGGTTCATTAATTCAAATTTCGACAATGGGCCAATATATTATCATAGGACATAGATAGTTGGTTATTAGCCATTTTAAAAATGGGCACTTGCGTCGAAAAATTACGGCAATGGTTTGCCTAAGTAATTCAACAGTGCAAAGCATAAATCTCGGTTCGTGCACGAGATAAGGGCAGAAAAGCACCTAAAAAAATTTAATGAAGTTGATGAGCGTTACATTGTCAGAAAAATAAGGCAGAACACTAAGTTGCCGTCTTCAAAATTGGCTACGCAAGTTAAAAATGAGTTTAACAAAACTATTCGTCGTGTACTTCAAAACCATGCTTTTAACGGTAGAGTAGCACGGAAAAAACCTTTTATTTACAGTAAAAATCTACAAGCGCGTCTAAAATTTGCTAAAGAGCACGTTAGCAAAAACCTAAATTTTTGGAAACATGTTATTTTTGCGGACGAGTCTAAGTTTAATATCTTTGACTCGGATGGTCAAACTTACGTTTTTCTCAAGCCTAATACAGAGCTCCAAAACAAAAACTTAAAGCAAACAGTGAACCACAAAGTTTATTCAAAGTACGATAGACAAAAATATGCACCTTGACATTTTAAAATCTAATTTACTGCAAAGTGCTGAACACTGGGTATTAGGGAGCAATTTCGGTTCAATCAGGTCAACGATCCGAAACATAAATCAGATATTGTGCAGTCATGGCTGATTTAGAATTGTCCCCAACTAAATGGCAGAAATAACTGCTTAAACTACATGAAAGTTTCTGGAATCTATACGAAAAAGGCTAAAAGCTGTAATTGATAAAATAAGAGGCCATACTAAGTTTTAGAGATAAAAAATTATTTTTCCTAATTTAATTGTTTTTTTTATAACTGGGGGAAATAAGCTGTGACTACTTTTGTACTCATAAATTTTTAGCTTGTAAGTTTTTATAAGTGTAACTTGGAGACTGAATATAAATTATGTTTTTGATTTTAGAAGATATGCTAAAAACATTTATATACATTTTGTTAATATCTATCTTTATTTTGAAATTATACGCAATTTATATTCTTAACAGAAGCTGATTGAAATAAGCTGTGAGCCACTCAAAAAGATAAAGTTTTTGGTAAGAAATATTACTGGTAATTGTTTATAATATTATTACAACTATACGAGTAGTTTGGCCTTTAGCTACATTTTTTAATTACCGTTAATTACATGTTATTACATTGTTTTATAGTAATTTGTTATGTGTTTTTAATAAAGTATTTGTTTCACTAATAGACGTTTGATGTACATATACCTACTCATATTTTCAAAAATTGCTAAATAAATTCGAAAAGTATAGAAAAAGCTGTTTACGAGTTTGGCTATAAACCACTGTATTGCATGTATGTTCATGACGAATTATTCTTCTTTTAATTTCTTTTAACACTATTTTCTTTTAAACTTTGTTATAGAATTTTGTTTAAAACTGTAATTTCAAATGAAAACTTGTTTAATTTTATATTTCTGATAGAAAATCTTGTTGATAACTATATTTATTAATATTATTTTAACAAAAATGCTTTTATTTAAAAAATATATTAAAAATTTAAATTTCTTAAAACATGCAACGCTTTTTTGCCTGTAACTATAAGATTTGTATATTTATAACAAAATATTAATTAAGCTCAAAGTTCTTATTTTTTGTAAAATATTAGCGGCGTTCAATGCAAATGACATTGTAAAAGTGCAAATGCAAAATATCGTAGCTTTTTATTGCAATCCAACAACAAAATACACACAATTGCATTTGTCAAAACATTGCGTTCATGCAAAACATTTGCAAAACGCATCGAACATCGAATACCACTATTGTGTAAACACTTCTGTGATTGTGTAAATATTAATGTTAGTGTATTTTCTTTACTTACATTTAAGATTTCTTTATTAGTACTGGCAGCATAATGAAACACTGAATTACTGTTATTGTCTAAATGTTCTATTTTACAAAGGGGTAGCAGAGCCTTGACCATTTCAACATTTCCGCACTTAATGGCAAGCTGTAAAATTTTTTTTAAAAATTATTATTATTAAAGATTACTAAAGTGCTATCACACTCATATCTATAGGTATAAATATATTGTATAAATAAACAAATACCTGAAATGGTGACATATAGTTGACGTGATCTGCATAGTCTATAAATTGTAAAACTTTTGGATTGCTAATATAGTCGACCAAATTGTAGTAGGCAACTAAATGTGTTATGGACCAGGAAGGATTTTCAGTTAAAGTATCGTTTAGTTTTTGCAAGCCATTAACATTATAGAACTATAAAAGTAATATAGGTTTAATAGAAAAAAAAAACGTTATTAAATCAATAGATATTTCTTGTTTTTGTTGTTGTTTATAATTTACCTCTTTGACAATGCTTACAAATAGGGGCAAGCGGTGCAAGAAGGCATTAAATTTTTCTTCAGTCTCTTGTTGTGATGGAGAACGATATAAACTAAACGATGTTGTATTCGAATCCGTATGAGGACGTTGTAAAACTATTTCATAGCACTTTTTTTCATTTGAATTAAAGGGTGGTGCATACATAACCATTGCCTCATCTCGCGCCAGCACCTGAAGCATGCCCAGAGATTCACTTTTTATTTCCAATACCTTATTTGGCGGGATATCAGCACCCAACAAACGTTGCAAAGCTAAATAAATATTTAAAATATTTAATTTTACACAAAATACAATTTTAAGATGGAGCAAACATCTTTAATTACATACATACATACATGTAATTTTGGTGAGAGATATAATAAAGTAATAGCATTTTTTTATGAAATTAAAAATAAACACACAAACAAAGCTACACTAAAAAAAGTATTTTTAATTTTGAGCAAATATATGTAGTGAGTTTTAATACCAAAGCCAGATGCAAGCATTCCAAAACTCATCCATGACATTTTTCGGCGTTTCTGGGTAGTTTCTTGATTTGTTGACTGAATTTTGTTTTATTTGCCTTTATGTGTTTTAATGATGATTGTCTTGATTAGTAGATAAATTAATTGTGAATTAATTTATTTATGACTGTATTTTTGCTGTCTGTAGATTTTTTGGAATGAGATCTTGGAAAAATAAAATTATAAAATCAAATGAAATATTAATTTAGCCATTAGATATAAAATTTGTGTTGTTTGACAATTTGATAATAATTTACAATAACTATAAGAGAAATAAAATTGCTCCATAGCTGAGTAATGTACATACATATGTATATGTTCGACTGAATGAAATTGATTAGACTGTAAAACATTTTATAAACTTGTAAAAATCTTAAAAATATTACATATATATTTGCAGAGTATGTATCTTAATTAGAAAAAAGAACGAATCAAATGAATACCGTTTAAACTGAAATTAGTTTTTTTCGAATATGTGTAAAATTGACAAAAGTTCGAAAATACCAATTAATTAGACAAATGTTTGTGTCGTGCTATGCAGTTGGAAAAATTGATATTTTCTAAAATCAAATGATAGGTTCTAACCTAATAATGGGCATGCAACAATAAAAAATAAACCAGTTTTTTATTTACATATGTATGTAGTTGTGGCAAAAAAAAACTGCTTAGAAAAAAGTAATTAATGTTACCTATTTTTAGAAGGTTTTAATTACACTTTATAATAATAACTTTTCTAAATCTTACTATTGTCCATTAGAATGATGTTCGTTCGAAAGTCGAACAATTTCTTACGAATAATTAATCGAAGAATTTCGAATATCTTTAATGAAACAAATATTATACCACATTTCTTAGTTCTAAATCTACCACCAACAGCAGGCATGTAAAGTAAAACGTGGCTTTATTTAATTGAAATAAAAAATATATATATATGCATTTCGATACTTTAATATAAATTAGAAAAGTTGTATTACTAATGCACAAAATCGAGTACATATCATTCTAACACATTGGTGATTTCCAGAGTTACAAGTTGATATGTACACCTAATTCTGTTTTTACACGGCCTTGAAAATAAACAAATTTTAATTTTTTACACAATTTTAATCGAAAAAGTGGACAATATAAAATACTTAGATTTCATAATAGATAAGAATATGAATCTATAAGACCAGAGTACAAACATTTGCAAAAAATTGGATAAAAGATTGGTTTCTTTAGAAGAATGAGAAGTAAAGTTACGACGATAACAGCTATAAACATATTTAATACAATGACCAAACCACACTTTGAATTTGGTTCTACAATCTTATACACATATATAGAGAGACTACAGATGCTACAAAACAAAGCGATGAGGATAATATTAAATTGCAAAAGGTTTACACAAATTCAGTTTATGTTAGATACACTAAAATGGTTAAGTACCCGACAAAGCCTTCAACTTAATACATTGACATTTATATACAAAAAGAAGATAGGGAGCGCACTAGTATACCTAACGGAACAACTAATATATGTCAATGATACACAACCTTACAATCTACGAAATGTCACCGATTTTAGGATACATAAAGCTGTAAATAATGACATGAAGAGATGCCTATTCTACAAAGGACTACAATTATTTATTAATAAATGTTGTTAAATGTGAACAAAATCTTAATATATTTAAAATAAATTGCGTATATTTTGTAAAAAAAAACAATGTACATTAGAGCCATTAAAAAATTAAAATTTAAAGTAAAATTAATTAAATTGTTATTTAGTTATAGATAAAGTTTTGAATACTACTAAATAAATAATAATAATACATAATATAAAAAATAGAGGGAATATTTTAAATAAATAGGTACTCGTTTTTAATAGTTGTTATAATAAAATTATAGTATTGCATTTAATCTGTGTAAATGTAGGAAGTTGTTGTGCTGGTGAAAAGTTTTGTTTAATTTTCGTTAATATAATGAACATTTACACTGTGCTTCGATTGCAAACTTTGTAGAATGCTTAACTTAATAGTGATATCCATTTTTGAGATTAAAGTTCCATGTATGTCCATCCTTAAATGCAGGTGTAAATATTTTTAAAATAATTTTTAATAGCATTTGCAACATTAATATACAACACAAAACAGACAATTAAAAACATAACAAAATATATTCTCATTAAATTTTAAATAACAAATGCTTATTAAATGTTTCATTCAAATAAAACCATTTGAATGAAGCTACGGAATTAGTTTTTTGGGAATGGTTTTATAGTGTTGACAAAATTAGGCAGATTGAACTCAGGTTGGTTAATTATGCCTAAATTTAATTAGTTAGATATCGGAATGTTGCTTATTTAATACAATAAATATATATCAAATGTATTCCATCTTTTTTTTTTTTTGTTAATTTTTCATATTTTTTGATAGCAATCATATTTTTTATTTTAATGTCCATCAGTCTTTAACTTCAAATATTTAATATGTATGTATACAATTTCGTAAATTTTAAGTCAAAGATTATCCACACAATTTATAAGATAATACCGTTTCCAGTCAACGTTATTATATTATTCATGTATGTAGTTGATAGGTAAGTACATTCTAAAACTATGATTATTTATATGATTAAACGCTCGAATAACTAATGATGCTATTCAGTTCAGAGAGTTTTATATATTAATAACAAAAGCAAAGTCCAAAAAAACATAGTATCAACAGTGTCACAAATTTAATGATTATTTCCAGCCAACGACACGTCATTTACCGCCTGGCCCACGATGTCGAACGATAACGTTCGCTTAGATAAGACTTAGCCCTTACAGAGCTACAAACACCAGTATACAAAATGTTATGATCGGACTAAAAATAGCGGCACAGTGAACAAAATACTAAAAGGGCGGTATTTTTAGGCGTGGCAAAAAAATAAAAAAAATATTTCTGGAATTGTTTTTACTTATCTTTTATCCTAGGTTATCACTGACACAACTTTTTTTTCGAACCACTCTAGGGTACAATATGGATGACTACTTACTAGGTATCTTAATTATTAAAAAAATTCAATTATGGTTATGCATTGTACTTTAAAACCTTTTTATGACGAGATTGTTGATTTATAAAGTGCTGAACTTGAGATAACACAACTACTTATACATATTACCATATTCTAATTACAGTAGTTTTCCGATTTAACGAACCATCGGTTTAACGAATTTGGGATTTTACGAACTCATAAAAATGTTGAATTGAGTACCTTATATTACGAACACCGTAATATATTTTGTTTGTACTCGATATTACGAACAAATACAAACTAAGGTCTCAAGTATAGAATGAGATGCAAATACATATGTAACGGGTGATTTTTTAAAAGCTATAGGAAAGTTAAAAAAAAAACATAAAGTTCAGAAAAATGCATGAAATATTTATTTGTATCGAGAGTACGGTCCATATAATTTAATGTTTGAAGATTATTTCATGTAAATGTTGACCTTGATTGCGACCCAAATGATCCATCCGCTTAGTCCAATTTTGGCATACTCTTCAACATTTCGGCCGGTACCTCACGAATAAATGCTTCAATGTTGTCTTCCAATGCGTCAATTGAAGCGGGCTTGTCTGTATAGACATGAGCTTTAACATAGCCCCACAAAAAAATAGTCTAAAGGCGTTAAATCGCCGAACTCGCCTCTCAGTAAGTCCATTGTTGCGCGTGCTGTGTAGCATGTGGCACCATCTTGTTAAAACCACATGTCATGCAAGTCAAGCTCTTGCATTTTGGGCAAAAAAAAGTTGGATATCTCATCATCTTTGAAGAAGTACGGTCCAATGATGCCACCAGCCCATAAACCGCACCAAACTGTTACTTTTTCTGGATGCATTGGTAGCTCTTGCAATGCTTCTGGCTGATATTCACTCCAAAATCGATTATTCTGCTTATTTACGTACCCATTGAGCCAAAAATGAGCTTCGTCGCTGCACACAAATAAGCGCGCGATGAACTTTCTTAACAGAGCACCCATTTTGATAATAAAATTCAATAATTTGCAAGCGTTGTTCGTTTGTAAGACGATTTATGGTTAAATTATAGACCAAACTGAAGATGTTTGAAAGTGAAACAAAACACGAAACGTGCGTCAGCTGTTTAAACCAGTTTTGCCAAAAAGATAATATCTAAAAAATCACCCTTTACATAGATTTCCGCAAACAATATGTAGAAGCAATAGACATACATACATATAGAAAAAGGGGATTCACCAACGATGTTCTGGCTACGTTTTCTGTGTTTACTTTTGGAGTTTTAAGTATTCTTGTACGATAATTTGTGGTGTAAACATTAGAAAAGATGGGAAGCAAAAAAAGATTAAAATTTTTCTTTTGTAAATCTGGAGTATGTTGAAATCGCCGATGACGTAGTGGAGAGTGATACGAATGGCGAAGATAACATTCCTTCGGAAGAAGAATCCAGAATTAAGCACGACGATGTTGTGAAATATTTTAAAATTTGTATAAAATGGGGGCAACAAAACAACATATGTAGATGCCACCAAATCACTAATGTTGAGAGAACTTCAAGAAGAGGCGATACAAAAAAGGCTCCAAGTTCCTAAAATACAAACAAAAATTAAAAATTTTTTCCGTTGAATCCATTTAAAATAGATTTGTATTACTTTGTAGTTTAAAAAAACTTGAATATTTATAATTTTTTTGTTAGATTAAAAATGAATTTTTGTTTATTACTTTTTTGAAAACACGATTCTGAAGCAAGATCTCAATACAAATTCATATAAATTGCATTTATTTTATTTATTAATCTGGTCATAATTAAAATAATAATAAAGGCATTGTTCATTTCAATGGTTTTTGAGTAAACAAACTTTGTCATAAATAGTACTCGGTTCGTTAAATCGGAAAACAACTGTAATGTGGTCTTTATAGAAAGAGAACAGAAATAGAAAATCTATGTGAAAGCAAGTTCAATATTAAAAAAAACAATATCCTGCAATTTTTATGAATACATTAATAGGTAGCACTACTTAATATTATATTAATGCTAGTTTTTATTTATGAGTAAAAGTTTAAATTACAAAAAACAATATTTATGTATGCACGTAGAGTATGTATGTATGTACATACATACATATATAGTGTTGGGTACACAATATGGTTTTTTGTCTATACAAACATATGTATTATTAGGTGCCATATGAAATCAAAACAAATCGATGATTATTGCAGAAATACGTAATTGATTAATAGTGTAATTGATTTGTATTTATATTTTAAGCATTATGTGTTATTTAATTTGGCTAACCATTTAACATTTTTTATTTTATTGTTATTGCTATCTGTATAGGTACTTTCACAATTTACTTCTTGTTTTATAACTTTTTCTCTTGCTTTAGATTCTTATTTGATTGCTGTGCAAATTATTTTTATAGGGATTCCCCAATTATTTCACTATATTTTGTTTTAAATTCATTAACACAAATTTATGAAAATTCTTTACTTAGTTCTATATTTTTAATACTATTTTCTTATAAAAAGCATATATATTTCAGAAAATCTATACATATAACACAACGCAGTTAAAAACACGAAATTCTTTTTTATTCGAGTGAAGAAAAAGTCTTTTTTGATTCTACCACTATTATAGTTATTGGTATAAAAAATTTCTAATCAGCTGTTGAGAAAAACAGTATTTTAAGAGTTGTATTTATAAAACACTTGCAAAAATAGTTGCATTTAATATTTTCCACCTTCTCAATAAGTGTGATTTACACGTAACATAATTAATAATATTATTATATATATTTTAAAATACAACAGGTTGTTATTTTCACCTACTAAAAAGTTTTTATATGTAAAATTAGGTTCTGCTATTTCAAGTTTTATCAGAAATAGCAAATAATTTCCAAAGGCGAATTCTATAATACGTGCTGAAATTCGATGTAAGGTAATTATCCGAACTAGGGTTTAAACTTTAAATCGACTCATGTGAGTTCTGGCCTTTTTTGTATTATATGAATTAATATTCGGAAAATCCCTCTTTCTGTTTCATAATGCTGGGTACCTACTAGATTAGGTACCCAGCAAGCCATATGAGTCCGAAAAGAGTCTTTTTCTGACACCTTATTCGGAGCGTTAACGCTCTTTATGAGTCCAAAAAACAATCATAATTGCTCCGAAAACTTTCAGAAAAGAGGGTCATTACATTCGAATGTAATGATAATCTCAGAAAAGAGGCTTTAATGAGGTTTTTTTGGCCTTTGTGTAATCTTGTTTTTGTCATTCTTGTGTGGTACAGCTATGTTTTGTTTTGTTGTTCAAAGCACAAATAACAGGACAACAACGCTTTGGTACACACATAATTAAGTGGAATTTCTGAGTCATACTGCGTGCCGACTCAGGACAGTAACAAGCAAATGTTTCTTTCGCTCCGAAAATGCTCTTTTGTTGGACTCTTTTTGACTCCTTTTTCGGAGCGCTCCAACAATGCTCTTTTGTTGGACTCCTTTTTCGGAGCGCTCCTAGAATGGTATGCTGTGTATTTAGTAAAATAAATACATATGTATGTATATGTAAGGGACAAATTAAGATCCCTTTAACACTTAGGTAACAACATTTTTAATATTTTTTTCTGTTAATATTAAGATTTTCTGGAGTTGACAATTATTAATGAAAAAAGATATAGAGCAAATGACCGCCACTACCAAGCATACAGATGTCAATTCGTTTATCAAAACTTCAATCACATTTTGGCAAAATGGTAGGTCTATTTCATTAATCACGTCACGGATTTTGGGTTTTACTGTTGTTATCTATTTGATTTGCGGTGTTTAATTGCAGGAATGTCGTAATATTACGCGATCGTGAAATTTAGTTTGCAGTAAACTTATAGTCTGTGTAATATAATGCACAATTGTGTTAAAAACAGATGTTAGTGTTATACATATCAGCAATAATAGATAAAAATGTAATTGTGAACATCTCTCGATAGGGTGATACATTCTCTGTAACTGCATTTCCAACCTAAATTACGGCTCCAGTCCACGGTGCACCATACAAATTCGCCAGTTTTATAGGAAATTTTCGAGCGAAATTGAATCCATTGCAACAATTGTCAAAGTTTCTAATGTCAACAAGTAAAATGTCAAAACTTTAATGCCATTCCAATTTAAGCCTTATGGTAAACAAAGTTCTTGTTTAAAAACTTTTAGATTATTACCCGACTGATTCAGCAGAGCAAACTGTTCTACTGAATATTGAAACCAACGCAGTTAAACTGATAAATTAAAAAATATTGACCCTACAACATTGATGATATCTTAAAATAAAAAAACTAAAGATCTCAATTTTTTATTTCATCGAGACAACTTTTTTCTTAAAAAATGTTTGCTTAAAGAAATCATCAACAAATTTTTAACTCTAGATTACAATAATTTAATATTTATGATACATATGTATATGTAAGTATGTACATATGTACATATAATTTATGTTAATATATAACAATAAGTTACTAATTAAAAAACATACATTATACATTTTTCTAAAAATCAAAAAACGTAGTCTATGTTACTACTAAACTACAATCCGTTGCATAGCTCGATTAAATAATAAAAAGTCCCATTTTTAGGTTATCGAATCGTAAAAAATAACCAGCTATTTTACGATTAATAGATTTTGGTTTGTAAGATGTCGAAGTTTAAAAATATTACATTTTTGACACGATCAAACTCCATGATAAGTGAGTAATTTGTTGTTCTACCAAATAACTTTACTTTTTTCATTTGTTTTAATATCTTTGTTATTAATAAAGAACGAATTTTCTTTCTACTGCCTCTGATTAGATACATACATTTGACCAAATATTAATGGTTGGAGAAATGATAATAACATTAAAAAATAAATCACTCCAGGGCAGAAACTACCAAAAATATACATAAGTTGTTTAAGTTGAAGATTAATAGTAAATATATATGTATCTGAATTTACATAAGTACATATGTATGTATGTACATACTTATGTATGTATTAATTAACTTATGGATGTTTTACCGATCAGTAGGTCTGTATATTTACGGTTTAAATAATTTTAATAAATTATGTGTTAAATATGGAAATTTTTTAGGTTTTTAAAGCCGCAAAATTTGCTCATTAATATGATAAGAAGATAGATTTAGGAGGTAGAAAATAAAACTTTCCATTATGTCAATAAAATTTGAATAAAAATAAATACTATGGACAAAGAAATTATTCTTTGATTTCATTCTTTAAACAATCCTATTATCGTTAAGATGTGGTCGGATAAATTTTCAATTTTATTTGGCTTCTTTTTCTGCATTAGCTACGGCCAGGAGTTTTTGAATTCGACAGAAGTTTTAAATTTAAATGTTGACGATCAGTTCATTAATCCTACGAGTACACATTTTAACTACACTGGCAATATAAATCGTATTGTTGGGGGAAGACCGCTAAATATTGTTGAAGTTCCGTATCAAGTAGCATTGTTTGATAAGGATTTTTTTATTTGTGGCGGTTCCATAATTAGTGCTGATTGGGTTCTAACAGCTGCACATTGCCTTAAAGGTGGCGGAACATTTAAGATAAGAGCTGGATCTCGATTTCTTGGACGCGGAGGAGTTATACGATACGCTAAATATGTTATAGTTAATTCGGGTTTTAACACAGTAAATATGAATAATGATATTGCAATGATTAAGCTTAGAAAACCATTCAAATGGTCACCCAAGGTGAGACCAGTGCGTTTGGCTAATCCCAGTTTTAAACTTCCACGAAATATGCTAGTAAGCGGTTGGGGATCTTTGAGGGATACCACTGATATACTCTCAAATATTTTAAGAGGCGCAACAGTACAACGAGTTTCGCATAAAACCTGCAGACAAAAGCTTAGAAGAGAATTTGCAGTATCAAAATTGGTGGTTTGTGCCGCCTCATTGGGGAAAGATGCATGCCATGGAGACTCGGGAGGTCCCTTAGCTAGTAATGGCGTTCAGTATGGAATAGTATCATTTGGTATTGGATGTGCACGTAAAGCGTTTCCAGGAGTCTATACTAACACTAGAAGACAGTTTTCATGGATTAGAAATGTAATTCGTCGGTTTGGTGGCGCTATGCCAAGAAATTTGTTAAAAAAGTGATAATTATGTAATTGTTGTTTATATTTAATAAAGACTTTATATTGCTGGAAAATACATTGTACTGACATACAAGCATGGTAAACTTTCCTATACAAAATGATTTTCGAGATACATACATACATATGTATGTATGTGTATGCATGTATCATGTATTTTAGAGTTCTGTGTTGGGGATTAATTTAACATTACTTGGATAATGGCGATGTACATTGTATTTAAATTTAATTTTAACGGCCGCTATCAACATACAGAATGTTTATCAATATTTTCATTAGTAGAAGTTTCTATTAACATTGTTGATAAAACGCTGTTATTAAAACGCAACATTAATCGAAAGTTTCGGGTTGTATTGGCCGAATATTAGGTTTCGGCTTGAAAACCCTGTTTTCTTTCGGACTCCTTCAATTATGGATTGTTACCCTGCCTTTACACATGCAAGTACTTGCATGCGAGTGCTGTGTACGTATATACGAAAACTTACCGGGTTACCCGGCATTTACACATGCAAGTGCAAGTTCGAAAAACTCAATACACTCACATTTTTTTACTAATACACTCACATTTTTCACTTGCAGAGCTAGTCGAGTTTTTCGTATAAGTTTTCGTATATAATACGTACTCAGCACTCGCATGCAAGTACTTGCATGTGTAAAGGCAGGGTAACCCGGGATTTACACATGCAAGTGCAAGTTCGAAAAAGTCAATACATTCACACTTTTTTACTAACACAATCACACATGCAGGCACTTGCAGGTCACTTGCAAGTGAATTTAGCTGGACAGTGATTTTTTGACGCTCAGCAATAAAGTGACAGAAAGGTAAACAGAGTTGCCAAATAAAAAAATTCAGAATAAATGTAATGGATTGTGGTAAAATAATTAATAAATATTTAACTTATTTTATGTATATTTGTAAAAAAAATATTTTTTTTCAAATATGGAAAAAGAAGTGTATTGATGTCATTTTAGAGCATTAAATAATAACAATAAATTGTAATAATTATTTCCCTACAATTATACTCATGTGAAGGCCATGGTAACTCTTGGTAAACAAATACAAACTTTGTGCGCCATTTGCTAATTTAAACTAATTTTTTGAAGTTTACGCTTTGACAACATTTGGAAAATGAACTTTCACTGTCCTGTGTAAACAGTAATGCTGCTTGCAAATGATTCGAGTTTTTCGAATTAGTTTTCGTTATAATACGTACGCAGCACTCGCATGCAAGTACTTGCATGTGTAAAGGTAGGGTTAGTCAGAAAATCCAGTAGTACAATTTATGTTTATTAAAAATATAATATACCGTATATTGGAGTATATTTTTGCATTGCATGTGTTAAATGTTGGTTCAATATCGATATTTACGTATTTATTATCAGCCATGTCACAGAATTTAATTCCTTTCGGAAGTGAAATTAATTCGATTTTTTCTTTTATATAAAAGTAAAACGAACAATTTTTACGGAATGCAACCTAGAAATACTTAAAATTACAATTCCACATTGCAAATTAAAAGTGGTTTCATTCCGAAAAAAATTTTCGTTTTGCTTTTTCTATAGAAACGGAATTAATTCCACTTCCGAACGGAATTAAATTCTGTAACATGGCTGTATGATTTGATCTTCATAAAATTTTATATATTAAGGGATTATTTCTAAGGAATTTTAAAATAATAACGATATTTATCAGGCATGTTCTGAAATCACGGGAGGAATATTTTGGTGTTCTGAAAATCACGAGATTTTTAATATTTAGTAGTGATTTTGATTGTTCTAAATCACGAGCTAACAGCTGATTTTCTTTCTGTTGACTACTAAAAAGTAAAAGTAAATTACGAAAAATGTAAACAAATCTAAAAAAATGGTCCGCAAAAAATACAACGTCTCTCTAAATTTGTAAATTTTAAGTTTTTTCTGTTCAAAATAGTTTTATTTCAAAAACAAATAAAGAACAAATGATTTTAAGTGTATGTGATAATTTTATTACAAGAGTTCAATGAAAAATGCTTAAAAAACTCTAAGTGATTTGAAATCATTAGACTGTTAGATGACTGTTTTAAATCACGAGTTTTCAATAATTTTTGTGAACAGTGATTTCAAATCACTTTACTTTACTTTATCCGAAAATAAGTCTAATATGCATGGTGAAATTAAATACAAGGTGACAGCATTGCTACAACAATTACAACAAGGCAAGAACAACAGGCATTTTTGTTTGTGTAATACTTTCGTTACTGTCAAAAACATCTGGCATAAAATAAAGAAAACAAACATACAAACATGGATAAAAACAGAAAACAATAGTAGTGAAAAATTGTTTATTTTATTTTCTTAAACAATTTCGAAACTCATCACGATTTTGTTCGGGGCATTTTGATTAATGAGGATATTCTAGACAGTCGTATCTGTGTTTCCCTCTTGCCACGCGAACAGTATGCTCGAAAGGTGAACAATTGGCTGATATATTGGCAATTAAGACTGCTGCTATAAAAATTATGAAATTATCTCTGAAACAGGATGAAAGTGATTACTTTTCCAGCAGTGATGAAGAAGATTCACAACCTTTTTCTCCCCTACCTGATGATGCCAATAGTGAGGCCATTTAAATAACAGATTTATATAATTTTGTTAATACAGGCTACTTTATTTTTTAGTTTTCTTATCGTAAGTGGTCGATTCTTTGTCCAGAGGTTTTCAGGAGAAATCAAATCCAGATTTCTATATACCCGAAATTAATTCTTCCCGCTACGCGTACAACATGTCTCTCAAAGAGGTCAACTTTAATGTGGTTAAGGCTATTTTCAGTTTGAACCCTCTAATAATAATGTTTTAATTAAAATTAATGCAGTCTTATTCTTCCAAAAAAGTTTTTATTTTTATTCAAATTTTTAAATAAAAGATTGGAAAAAAAAAAAAATGTATAAGCTGCTTGGAGTAAGATTCTTTTGGCATAACTTACTCCACTGTTCTCTTTTTCTTGGGTCTTGAGGAACCTTAAAGAAAGTACCACTTCCAGCTACTCTTTTTTTACGGCATAAGATGCAACAACGCATTTTTCTGCAGCAAAAAAAAATCACAACTCAATTTTTCAAAAACAAAATAATTTTGTAACGTTTTTATATAAACTTTGACTATTTGTAAACAACTTTTTGACATTTTCAATTTCACCATGAACAGAGCAAACAATAATCAGCTGGCGCTATGCTGTCACCTTGTATTTAATTTCGCCATGCTAATATGTAAAAAAAGTTTGGTGACTACATTCCCTAAATGCTATCATTTTTGGTTGAATGTCATCATGTACAAGAAAAAGAAAATGACAGCAGCATTTTCCAATATAAGTCTGTCAAGTGAAAAAAATCGAAGAAACAAATTTAATGCAAAAGTAGAAAAGAAAGGGAGTTGTTGCGATTTTATATTAAACGGGCCTTTATACAAATTAAAAAGAAAACATATATACACAAATTATAAAAATAAACATCAAGTGATATATTTTTAGAACAAATACTTGTGAATCACAAACAAAACGAAAAAGCTATATAAAAAGCCGAAAAGTTTTAAGAGTGTGAAAAACTCTATAAAAAGATTTGTGAGCATTTTAAATAAACATTTTTGCTGATTTGGTAAAAATAATTAAAGAATAACAGCTTTTGTTTATAAAAAAACAAAATAATTGTAAGTAAATAATGTTAATAAAATTCATTGGAATTATTTGTTAATCATCACTATTATTATAGTTGTCATCACCAACACTTGATAATCACAATTAATTAAAATAATGTGAACTGATGCATCATCATTTATTCTGATGATTACGACATATATTTTTACGTTATTCCTTTAACCCCTACTACAACAACACACCATACTCTTCTTCCTTTAATCAGACGTTGAAAGAGTTTTTACTGAAAAATAAAAAAAACAATAGCAACTAAAGCAAAAACAACAACAACTACAAACATTTAAACCATGTGTTATATATCCATAACAGCCTCTACAAGCACAAGCACCTAAATGTATTGTGCAGCCTGAATAATGTCCTGTTCACTTTTCTTGTTGGTTTTTATACCCTACACCACCATAGTGGCGAGGGTATATTGTCATCAGAATCACTTTCTGAGTCGATTTAACGATGTCCATCCGTCTGTTCTTCTGGCTGGCTGTCCATGTAAAGCTTGTGCGCAGAGTACAGGTCACAATTTTGAAGATATTTCAATTAAATTTGGTACGTGATATTTTTTCGTCCAAAGGGCGGATGGGATTAAAACTGTTGGAAATCGGTTTATTATTTCACCTGGCCCCCATACAAATGTCCTCCCGAAATTGGGGTTTACCGATCATAAATGTTTGAATTATGCAAGTATCGAAACAAATTTCACCACAAATGAGTAGTAAATTGAGCTAAACCAGATATAAAATTTTTGTGAAGATCGGTTCATAATTACTCGTAGCTCCCATATAAGGCCCACTTCCGAAAATCACTTTATCGGTCAAAAATTTCTTAAAAATCTTGGTAATCAAATAAAATTCGACACAAATAAGTTTCTTGTATACAGAAATTATGACACCTAATTTTATAATAGTCGGTCCATAATTAGTCGAAACTCCCATATAAGACCCTCTCCGTAATTCACATTAAGCTCCATAAATAGTTTAAAAGTATTTATATGGAGATAAAGTTTCAACACATATAATATTTATATTCACTAAAAACATGACACTAAATTTTGGTTCAAAATAGGTGATACCTTCCATATAACGCCCATTTCTGAAAAACTGTTTTATACATATACTGGGTGTAGGGTATTATATGGTCGGGCTTGATCGACTATACTTTTTTACTTGTTGTGTTTTGTTTGCTTGCTTTTATAATTTTTATACATACATATGTATGTATGTACATAATACGTATGTATATTTACCGTAGAATTAGTAAATTCGTTTAGTGTAGTCATTCGTACTTGATTTTTATTTTTGTTGTTGAAATTTTATTTGTTTACATACATATATACATATGTATGTACATACATATATAGTACATACCTATAGGTAAATATATTTACATTTACCTGTATAATATACATATTATATATATGTATGTATAAAAGTAGGACTATACCTATATTCCGTTGTAGTTTTTGTACGTAATTTACAGTGTTTTAGATTTTCTAAAAGGAGTAAAAACATTTTCCATTTGAGTTGTCGGTTAGTTCACTAATAAAATTTGTTACCCTAGCTTAAAGGTCAAATTTAATGTTCAAGGCTATATTGACGTTTTGTAAATTGTAGTATATCTATAGGGTTAATTATTGGATTTATCGCGAGATTTGTAAATGACTAAAAAAGAACTTTGTTTTCCCAACAAAGCAAATTGGAATAAAAATGTTTTGACATTTTACTAATAGTAAACGTTTTGACAATTCAATATCGCTCAAAAATCAAATTAAAATATTAAAAATTAACTACGAAAATGGTGGATTTTTTACAGCTTAGTTTAGTAAAATTTATGAAGACCACTTGGGCAGTAGGGCTTCTGAAAATCCTGATATAAAAAAATTTTGAAATACATATATTAAAGATTAATCCCCCTTATTCATAAAAACGTACAACAGGTTTATAACAGGAAATTTGCTTTATAAACCTCTTATAAACCTGTTGTAAGTTTTATGAATAAGGGCATACAGAGCCAAATATATCAGTTAGGTACAACTTAAAATTCGTGACGTGATTAACATAATATACCTGTCAATTTGTTATTATTTATTTAATTTATAAGTTATTACTCTTTCCAATAGTTTAGGTTAGGTTAGGTCAGCAGGCAGCCATATTTAGTACAGCTCACTTAGGTCCATTCGTTGGTCCTTTGTTGTTGTCTGAAAAGAGATGAATAGAAGAAAGAAGATGGGGGATAGATGTTGTAGAGACAGATAGAGAGTAGATGTGGATAGGTAGAAGAAGAAAATGTCAAAAGAAGATGATGTCTGATACTTCAGATGGATTATTGAAGGATGGTTGTCCCAAGAAGGTTTACGCATGGTGCCCATTGCTGTACAATGACAGAGAAGATGAGAGATTGTTTCCTCCTCTTCTTCATCCTTACAACTCCTACAGAAATCATTGTAGGGAAGGCTTAGGATTGTCATATAAATTCTTTATTTTGGAAAATAGATTTCTCTTGATCCTTGAGAAGGTATTTGTGTGAGTTATTCAAGGAACCTACGTTTGTTGTCTACTATAATATACATAAATATGTAAACATATTGTATAGGTATACATAATTTAAATTATTTAAAAATTACTTTATATAATACAATGTAGTTTTAACTAATGTGTTAATTTCAGAAAGCATAATTCAAAGTTTATTTAAGATAACTGATATTTGAGATCCTACTCCTCTCAATTATTAACTTTTATTATTTTACATGAATTTTATATATGTATACACATGACTAAGTTGTTGTTATTATCTATTCTACATTTGTATGCAAATCTGTTACATATTCTTTATTGGTATGGGTTTGAATTTAATTTATTTTTTCTATTTTGCAAAAGTCATAAAAAATTTAAATTTATTTAGTTTGTTTTGCTATCAACACTTTGCCATCATTATAATACTTTACAATAAAGACGACGCAACACTTTCATATTCATTTTAATAAAATAGTTTTATCTTTCTAAATTGATTTAATTTTTCTTTTTTTTAGATATGAATACTACAGCTTACGTGAATTAGCTGTCTACCACAAACGAATATTAAAAATAAAAATAATATTGTATATTTTACATTTGTATTGACATTTACTAAAACGATTAATAACACTAAAAGCAATATGCAAAGTGTTTCGAATGGTGGTAATGCTGAAGCAGGTGGAGGTGGAGGTGGCAATGGTGCTACTAGTGCTGGTGGTAAACGACCAAAAAAGGGCATTCTGAAAACTTCAAGCAGTTTTGATCGTACTGGCGCAAGGTAATTTTAATTATGGGTTGTATTTTTTTATTTGTTTTTGTATATATGATAAGTATACCTACACTTAGTATTTATTATTTCAAATAATGTAGTTTAAATTAGGTTATTATATTTTGTGTATGTTTGTCAAGTACATACATTGTGTCACAGTGAAAAGAAGTTATAAATAATTTGTAAAAAATACTGTAATTGAAAATATATCACGGTGTACTTGTAACTGCAAGAATCTAATTTAAGAAAATTTAAGAAAAAAATGATCTTTAAAATTCAGTTATTCTTGCATTATTGCATCCTGGAATATATTTTTCAAGATTTTTCATTTTAAATACACAAAAGAACAATCGATGTTGAGAAATAGACAAATGAAATTAAGATCTGAAATGCAGCCTTAAGAACAAACACAGGCAATAATTCGTTCTCGGGTGTCACCGACTTCCCCAAAGCATATCAGACAGGACCTACGCATATACGAGGAACAGACTCTGAGAAGGTTCTACCCATAAAACAAGAGTCGTTCTGGCACACACATAGACTTTGTCGTCCCCAACTTATGACCAGCATGTGGTTAGGGTCCTTATGACTTCCTCACATATTTAACTGTCCAGACCGCCGTACTTCATTATGCGCATTGGATTTATGGACTCATGAGAAATATGCATTTTTAGTAAAAAGAGACTACCGCAAAATAAAATGTTGTATGTTAAACTAACATCAGATAAGATTTCGAGCAACATGACTAGGATCTTATTAGATGCTATTAAAATACATCACCATTTGCGGGTTAAGTTTTTAAACCAACAACAACGCCAACCATTTGCCTAAAGCCCTCTTTATAAAAATTCTAGTTTCTGTACATTTTGAGAACTTTTGAATATGGTACCAATTCAATGAATTTATGGACTATGTAGAACACTTCTATTCTGAATTTGAAATGAAAAATATAATTTTAGCTGGAAAATCTAATTGTTATTGTTCTTTTTTGAATTCTGAACAGATAATCTCATTTTAATTTGGTCTTTTAAAAATTGAATTGTAAAACCTCATTTCTAATTGTTCTCTTCTAAGATTAAACAACAAAATTTAATTTTCAAATATTTTTTCCAAATTTTAAATGGAAAACCATATAATTTGTTATTTTTTGAACATGAAATTAAAATTTGTTTTATCATTTTAATTAGAAAAAGCTGTAGTAAATAATTTAAGAATGTTTAGGAATTTAAAATACTTTATTTTTATTATTTGTACTTAGAAATTAAGAACTTGGTATAGTTTTAGACACTCAAATAAAAAATTCACAAGCGGTCAGGTGAATGCAATAATTAAAAATTCTTAGCACGCTTTAAACTTCATAGTACATATCGATAGGTTAGTGTGTAAACGAGCTAAGTCCGTTTTTAAAGATAATTTAAATTAACAAAAAAGAATACATAGAAATATAACGTGTGCATAAAAAATACAAAAAAAAACTGCATTATAAAAAAATTTCAGTTTAAAATTGCCATTGTATTCAGTAAAAATGTAATTAATCTCGTAGATTTTAAGAGTGTTTGGGATTGATTATTTAAACATTATTTATAAAGTATATATATCAACAAATTATTATATATATCAAGATGAAACCTAGTTTCCGGCAAAATAAGAATATAAATAGTTGAAAACTATAGGCAACCTAAAATTTCTAAAATGATAGAGTTAAACCATATTACCACTTATTATCATTAATCAAATGTCGAATGTAAAAAAATTGCGTTTTATTTTTTCTCTAAATTTTGACTTAAAGCTGAAAATAAACAAGAAAATAAAATATATCAACACTTGACTAATTAATTAATTTAATGTATAGACTGTAATCCTAACATTTAAATAAGAATTTAAAATAAACACACGATTTTTCATTGAATTTCTTTGTCGTTTTTATTTAAACAGTTGCCGTAAAAGCGCTAAATTCGATGAACTGAATGTGTTACAAACCTTTCATCCAGCTGATAAAGATTATGGTCATATGAAAATTGATGAGCCTAAAACTCCATACAGTTTAGCAGAGCCAGATCTACAACGTGATCAATTAGATGCTGAATTATTAGCTGAAAAGTAAGTTCTTTCAAATATTTATTTTAAATTAAATATTAAAATAATATTATTGATTATTAATGTGCGTGCTTTATTGTCTTACTTCTTTTATAGATTACGTATTGCTGCCAACACACAAACGCCTTCATTCGACGATGAAGAAGAGTCTGATGAAGAATTCGAGGAGACACCGGAAGAAAAAGGTATGGTTTATTTTATTTCTATAACAAATTTTTTTTAAATTAAACATTTAAATCTTGCAAATTTCCATTTTAAATATAATGAGTAGTAAATTTGATATTTTTTTAGCATTAGGTTTTTTGTTTATACTTATGTTGACACCTAAGATTATTGTTGATTCGGTTTATGTTTTTCATGCACCTTAATGGTGTTTTCGAGTGGACCCAACCATTTTTGTTTTCTAATATTACACCAAATTGATAAATATTTAAAATATACATAAGTATGTATGTATACATATGTAATGAGAAATAAGTTTTGTCTTTGTTTGAAAGTATAACGGTAGAGTGCCGTTGCAAGTTTCATAATTTATCATTAAAAGAGATTTGTTGTGACGTTATGTAGTGAAAAATTTACAATGGGAACACAAACATCAATTTAGACTCATCAAATCATAATAGACTTTCAAAGAAAAGATAAATCTATGCATGAAATAGGTAAAATCGTTGGAATTCATCACTGTACATAAAAAAATTATAGAGAAGTATTCCAAAAACAATACATTAGAAAATTTACCTGGTGTAAAATTAGCTAACAATTTTGCACCGATTGTTCTATGGATATGATTATAGTCGACTTTAAAGTATAAGAACTGGCATACGCTATTATATTGTTTACATTATATTGTTTACATTGTAAACAATATAATTGTTTGTAAATAATTAATTTCTGTTTAGCTTATGCCAGTCCTTATACTTTAAACTCAACTACAATGTAAAGCTTGTAAATCAGAATAAAATATAATGGAAATTAATTTTAATAGTATCTCAACTTAAATAGTCGTAATTGACTCTTAATACAACAAAAAATTAATTTTTTTTTTAGCAATAAACATACGTTTGGATTTCGATCAGAATATATCGTGTAAGAAAATAATCTTGGTTGTACGTCCTCACAAGAATATAGGAATTTAGTTTGACTCCTTATAGATATAGAAGTAGATTTTAAATCGTCCGTATGTTTGTTAAATTTGTCTATCCGAAGTTCTTAGAAAACTTTTATATCGAAAATTATTTGGAGAAGTTTGTTGTTGAAAATAATCAAAATCGAAGCATAACCAATTCAGACTCAATCACAGACATATAGTTCAATCTTTGTATCCAAAATTTCTTTAAAAAGTCAACTTTTACAGCGTACGTTGATCAAAATTGTTCCACCTTTACATCAAACATTCTTTCGAGAAGTTTGCGATTGAAAATCTTCAAAATCGGTTCATAAATAGCTGAGGTACAATAAAAAAACTTATAAGAGTCCGTTTATTTGTCGAAATCATTTTTCCGTAGTCGCAGATGACTTTTACATCACCTAAATCGGTCCATAAATATTTATAAGCGTTTGCCTGATTGTTGAAATCACTTTTCCGAAGTTTTCAGATAACCTTTTGGGACTTTTTTTGCAGCTTTGTATGAAATTATTTTGAGAAGTTTTCTATTGAATATGAACAAAATCTGTCCAACATGGTTCTTTTTTTTTCCAAAATTTCTTAACAAAAATCAATTGTTTTATCATAATTCACATCACACATAATAAATCTAATGAAATATTTGTTTTATCAAAAGAAACTAAAACAAAGCAGACAAATTATAAATATTTTGTTTATAAAGATTTATTCATCATGAATAAGAATAATGTATAAACATTTTATTGGTATTTTTTTTATAAAATTAGGTTACCTATTATATTGTTTTACTATGACATTTCACTTTACAAATATAACACATGCAATGTAATAAATTTTAAATATTAATTACATCCTTCTTGTTCTATTTACATTTTAGCACGTCGCATAGAATTCGAACGACGCCGTAAGGCCCACTACAAAGAATTTGAAGCAGTTAAATTAGCACGAAAGTTAATAGAAGAAGAACTAGCTGACGATGACGAGGACGGTGATAATTCAAATGAAACAACTAATGTAGAAAAATCAATATTACAAGCACCCGAATCAGCAGCTAAATCCCAAGCTCAAGAACGAGACTCACAAAGTCCATCCAATGTTCGACAAATGGACATTGATCCTCCTGTCGGTCATTCCTGTCAGGGTGGGGAGAAAATTTAAAAGAATTTCAATGACGTTAAAGTACGTTAAAAATAAAACAAACAGAAAAAGAAAACCCTTCATAATAATAATAAACATAGTAAACTCAAATTATCAAATTGGTAACGTGATCTTGATTTTAAAAATATAATTAATCAACAAAATTAAATTAGAAACGAAAAATATAACTTAAAAATTAAAAAAAAACATATGCTACATATAAATAAACATTTATCATTCAGGTTAGTAAGATGATGTAGAGAAATAACTACATATTGATATATAAATACATATACATAACTAAATACATATTTATTTTAAATATGTTTAATTATTTTACAACAAAAAAATATATACATAAATACAAATAATAATAATAATAAACCATTTTTGTTTTAGATATCAAAATTAATTTGCATTTATTCTAAGATAACCACTAACCACCTTACCCTCTCTCACTTTGTTGTTTTAACTCCCAGTTTCTTAACAAAAAAAAAATGATTATAAATAATTATAAAAATACATACTACTATGTTGTAAACAATTGTGTTTAAGCTCCAAGCTTTTCAAGCTTAACTTGTAACTTCATACATACAAAATGTTTAATTAATTATTGATAATTTTTAAGTGCCACATTATTTCAATGAATTTCAGTTACATACACAAATATTAATTCAGAATCAATATTTTTTGTTATTTTAACTACAATTTTTCTTAAACAGTTTTATTTGGAAAACTTTTATGCTTCCGAGCCACATACACCAATTAATAAATAAAATACTACATTAAATTAAAAAAAAGCATAAATAACTAAAACTAATTTTGACTGATTTATATTTTTTTAAAGTAAAATTTATTTGCCAATTAAATGATGTGGAAATTAAAATAGCATTAATTCTAATTGGGCTCAAAAGTTAAGTGAATTAAAACTCAAAAAAAGAAATACAAGAAAAAACTGTGAAAATAACAAGAGATTTGCATAAATAATTTAAGTTAATCTAAATAAAGAACGTTAAAAACAATTTAAAAAAAAATAATAACAACTGTTTTATTTTTTAAAGTTAAGATTAAAATAAAGATGTAAATAAGATTACTGGGGTAAAGGTCTACGCTATCTAAAGCGTTATTGACTATGTTTAACTGGTTGTCGGTGGATGTGATGGCGTTACAACTTGTATTAACGCATCTGTGAGGCTAAATGCTGGGAACTCATGGTCATGTAAGGGCTATGGACATTGTATGATATTAAACCATATTATTAGTAGACTATATATATGTCTATTTTTATTATTATAAGATTCTAAGACCATGTCCGTCCGTGTGTCCGTCTATTGAAGGCAGGATAGAGTTTTGAAAAAATACTTTGAAGAATGAAATTTTTATCGAACACCGCAATTCACCGAAATGTTGAAAATGTATTCATGTATTGAAAATAGGCAAAATTGATCCGAGTTATAGACCAAAGTTTCCTCGATAATTTTCATATATGTATTTTTAGTTATTTTCTTCAAATATAATGCAGATAATATCATGAAATTTTGCACACTTTAGTTTTAATACAAAAGGTCAATTCCTGTTGAAAATGGTAAGAATTCGTCCACGATTTCTCATAGTCCCATATAAATGTCTTCCCGGAATTTGGCTTTATGGTACACAAATATATAGAAAAAAGTATTACATAAAAAATTCAGCAAAAAAAAGTTTCATATTAAGAAAAATATGATATTTAGTTAGCATTCGAAAGTGGTTTGATTCCGTAAATTGAGTCTTTAGAAAACGAAAAACAAATTTTTTTTTCGGAATGAAACCACTTTAGATTTTTAAAGTGGAATTGTTATTTTTTTATGATTTTATACTGAAAAAAACTCATACTACTAATTTATAATGACAATTAAAAAATTAATTTTATTATTTCATTGTTTTTTTTTTTTTAATTATCTCAGTGATATTTAAATAAAATGTTAAAAATTTCAAAGTTGGTGTCAGCAACAAGAAAACTTTTGTTGTTTTTAGATGCATCCCTTAAATGTCTTTGTTCATTTAAAATAGCAACAATTGAAATTCCGGGCATTTTTAAAAAATTTTGTTCACTTTTATTTAAAATTTCTTTGTTAGCGCTCTATTTGTTCGCTTTTGTTATATTTTTTATTACAAAAATCATATGTTTTTTGTTTTGGTTTACACAAAGTTACTATATTTAGGTTAAAAACCGAAATTTAAAATTTTTTGGGAATAAACAATATCAATCGAAATCTAGAGAACGCAAAGTAAAAACGCTCGATTTGCAAATACGGATTTGAATCCATTCCGATCGAATTATGTGATATGCCTGTATATTTTGCTTAAGTTTTTAAACTGTACTTGTAGTATATATAATAAGGTATTTTTTAAACAATATTGGGTTTTTACTATTAAATAATGATAATGATCAATTTCTTACGAATAAATATTTGAAAATTTTCAAAATATAGATTTTCGAATAACGATAAATGTAAGAAGGATAATCGAATAAAACGAATAAATATTTTTGTGTTAGTTTGTTGTTTTTTACAATTATTCCATATTTCCATGTTCATATTTGACCATAGCCTCCATATAAAGGGTCCAGAATATATAGACTTCTTCGTTCTCCGACCAATATTTCGATGTGTTACAAACGGAATGAAATAATAAATATACCCCAGTAGATCTTTTTGGTGGTGGGTATAAAAAGGAAAATTATCTCGACATATTAAAAAACAATTTATTCCCTAGTGTTGAGAAATTAGAACTAGGCAGAACTAGATTTTCCAACAGAACAATGATCCTAAGCCTACCTCCAAAATTGTGAAAGAGTGGTTCAAAAACTCAAGATCAATCTCTGCAGTCCCCAGACCTTAATCCAATTGAGCACCTGTGGGAAAATCTCGACAAACAAATTAGGCAAAGAAATATTTCCTGCAAGCATAACCTAAAGGCAGTCATACATACATGAATTGGACAAAATTTCGCCTGATTTCAATAAAAAACTTGTTGATTCTATGTCTAGCAGATTGTCAGCTGTGATAAAGGTAAAAGGACTACAAGCAAAATACTAAATACAATGTTTTAAATAATTTTAATATACTTGTTTACTTTATTTTGACGCGAAAGATCTGGTACTTTTCCGTTAAAATTTAATTATTTTTGTGTGTTTCTTATTATTCTAGTTCTTGTTAAAGAGTTATATTTTGCTTAAGTTTTAAATTTGCACTTGTAATAATAAACTATTTTCTTTAAACGCCATCTGTTGATGGATTTGTTCGTAACAATATTAATACAGACAGACAGACGGACATGGCTTAATAGACTCCATTATCTATAAGGATCCAGAATATATATACTTTATAGGGTTGGAAAATTATATTGTGGAAATTACAAACGGAATGACACCTTCTCATGAAGGTGAAGGGTATAAAAACGGCAAAATGTAGCTTGCAATAATAACCAAGGGGGTCGACCAAGACTGCTTTCTGATGGTGATGCCCGGCAGATTGAACGTTTGCTACATAATACATACATCAAGACCCTGAAAAATGCTGCAAAAAGTATTGGTAAGGATGTCAGTTACTGGCGTAGTAGCCAGTGTGAAAAAGAAAAATCCAGCACTTTCCGAGAGAAATGTGAAAAACGCCTTCATTTCTGTAAAACCAAACAAAATTGGACAGTAGATGACTGAAAATGAAATGAAATTCGAATCGAAATTTTCTCCGTTTGGCAAATTTCGTATTCAGAGTTTCGATTCCGCTACGTTTCTTTCGATTGTAGGTATTAAAAATACCAACTCCGAGTGACAGGATTCTTAGCACTTAAATATTTTGCAAACAAAAATGATTACCTTTTTATTATTATTAATTCACAAGCCTTTTGTATTATTTTATTTTTATTATTTCTCCTTATTAATCGCACAAATTTTTTTATTTTCCTATTTTTATTGTTTGTTGTGACTTTTCTTTATTAAAATAGTAACTAACTTGCTAATTTCTTTGTTTCTATTCCACATTTCATAGTAACAAATTGATTTTGTAAACATTGTTGTCTTCTTCTTCTTCTTTCGATTCAGTTTTTGTTTGGAATACCAATTTTTGATCGTAGCGTAACTGAATGCGGAGATGTAATTGAAAGTCAGAATAGGGGTGACTATTGGCATAGGCTGCATGAGCGCATCCAAAAGCACCATCCTTAAAGCAAAACATCCGGACAGTTTTGCTTTCCACTGTATATACATATGTATGTATTCCGCTATAATTTGCCCGTTATTGATAACTTAAAAGGAAGTGTTGAAAGTGATTGCAAACAAAATACTTAAGCCTCAGTTAGCCGACTGTAAGGGAATGTAATGACGTAAAAATGTAAGGAAATACTATTTCTTACAGATTCATACATTACGGTGTTGCGTTACCTTTACATCTCCATAACCATTTGCATTACTTTACGCATAACAATATCTATCAGCTGTTTCTTACTGTTGCAGTTACATTCCGTTACAGTCGGCTAACTGAGGCTTTATGGAATGAAAAAAATGTCAAATAGAGTAAGAAATTTATGGAAACACATATTAATTCATCGCATTGAAATAACTAGAATGCTCGTATACAGGAAAACACAATAAATAATAGAAAATTATTCAGAAATGTTTTCTATATATGTATATAGATTCGAATAAAAGAAATATGTAATAATTTGGATACCCTAGTGTTTACTTTATATTGATGATCACAGTATATACAGTAATTTAATAAAATATTTTATGTGCATACAAACGAGTGTCGATCACTGTATAATCAATACTCACCATATTATCTGATTTCCATACAAGTTCTTTTAAAATAAAACACACATTTTTTGTCGGCTTTCTGATTTATTTATTTCAATATTGTTTTTGAGTAATTTTTAATTTTACAATCAACTTATTTCGAAAAAAAAAAATTAAAGTGTTAATTACACACAATAAGTAATAAGATTATCGTTAGCAATAATAATACACAATTTTGCCACCACCAGGTGTGAAAAGTGTATTTATTATATTTAAACATCAAATATTAAATGAAAATATTAAGAAATATTAGATAAACATCAAATAAATTATTTAAATAGAGTTTTAAGTCAGTGATTTGTGAAAAAATTGTTTAATTTTTGTTTTGGTTTGCCGGTATGTTTGATATTTTTTTTTCGCAATAAACTCATTTGAAGGCAAATTGAAATTTGAAAATTATGGGCATCCTCTCTCTGTATATGTATGCATGATGTTAAAATAATAATAATAACAAATTAAAATTTGCCAAAAAGTGAGTAGATTGTGAAGAAAAAGCTCAACCACCAGCTAAAGTTTGTATATAAGTTTTAGTTTTTTTTTTTTTATATAAAATCGGCGCATTTCTCTTTTATAATTTATAATAATTATAGTTGTTTGGATCTTAATATAATTAGCTCTCACGTTTCTCTTTTCATTATATCTATATATATATATATGTATATCTATACTACGATAATATTTATAACATTTCATTTGTGTATAGTTTATTAAATTTTTGTTTTTTTTTTTTTAAATTTGTTAAAGCATAAAGTTAAAAGTTAATAATCGTTTGAATAAGTATTTGTTTAAAAACATTTAATAATTACGCAAATAAATATATGTATGTTAACATTTTCTATAAATATTTATTTGTGTTCGTTAATGGGGTTAATTAAAGTTTAATTGAAAATTAAGAAGAAAAAATTAGTTTTACTTTGATCGTTAATATATATTCATAAATTTCTAGAACTTCTAGTGTTTTTAATATTATAATTAATTGTTTATTTTTTTTTAATTTTTTTCTTGTTGAGGAACATTAATATTTTTTTATTTACTAATATTTTTTTTATATTTTATTATAATTTACTACATTTTGTTATTGTCATTATTTTTAATAAACAATACAAAATATTTGCTTTGGGGAAAGAGATGTTATTAGCCCCTGAACAAACCTGATTAAAAAATAAAGCAACATTTTGTATCTATTTTCAAAAATAATTCTATAACTACTGAAACAGTAATTTGATAAGAATTTCCTATTTTAATATTTTGAAAATAGTTTTTCTTAAGTTGTTAAATGAAATTTTATATTTTTCGTGCATTTTTATGTTAAGACTTAAAACTACATACTTGTGAAGTGCATACATTTCTTTTTTAAAAACTTTCCTAAATTATTTTTTTTTTTCTTGAAATTGTTTTACATTTTTTGAAGTTAGTTCTTTCGTTAAATTATTAGTAGAATTGATATCGTTAAGTTTCTTAAACATTATGGGTAATCATTTCCTTAGTTTGCAGTGGGGTTCCGTCATCTTTTTTCAAATGTTTTTTTTTTTTGTAGCTATTACTATTGCAATTATAAAGTTGGTTAAACTAATAGGTCATGTGTTGTGTGCCTGGGGGAACTTTATAGCTGGGATAATGATGGCTCAAAGCATTCTTGGCAAAGAATGTGGTGTAGTCCTGTTAAAAAAAAATATAAAATTTATTATTTTGTTTTGAGTGACAATATTTGCTTTGAAATCATTAGTAAAGGGTGATTTTAACAGCATTATATTTGGCAAGACTGTTTTTGTCAGCTCAGCTATTTTCTTGTAACATGTTACTGTAAATCATGTTCAGTTTGGCTTATAATTGACCCATCAATCGACTTGCAAACGAAAAACGCTTGCATAAATTTGAATTTTATTATCAAAGTTCATGCTCGGTTCAGAAAGTGCATTGTGCACTTTTTTTTTATCGGAAAATTGTCTTCAACGACGAAGTTGTGGATACGTAAACAACTAATATTGTTGTATTTATTGTGTAGAGCAGCAAGAACTGCCAATGCAACCTTAAAAATTTGTATGTTTTTTTTTTGTGTATTTTGTGTGGATTATAGGCCGTTGGCATCATTAAACCGTACTTTTTTAAAGACAACGCAGAGTTTTAATTTTTTTTTTTTCAAAATGGAAGATCTGGACTTTGCTGACATGTGGTTGCAACAAGATAGTGCCACTTGCCACACAGCACGCAACAATGGCCCAATTGAGAGATTATTTCACGTTTGGGGCCTAGATTGTGCGATTTAAAGCCTTTAGACTATTTTGTTGGGGCTTGTTGGGATTGTTCTATCGACTCAAATAAAGATTTCATCAATTTTTCTAAATTTTATGTGTTTTTTTAAATCAAATCTGAAAGCTCTTAAACATCATTTATAAGATCGAGCATTTTACTAACGGAACTGCGTTTTTTAATACAAATTTTTTTTATGAAAATCTTTATTTTTATGTTATTGTATTGGAAAGAGTAAGGTTTATCAATTACAAATAAAAATTATGTCGGAAAGATGTCCACCATAACCATGCATACACATTACGATTCTTTTATCGACATTTTCAATCACAATTTGAGAAAAGTGCGTTTCTATTTTGTTAATCACGTCAAGGATTTCGAGTTTTAAGACTGTAATAGATTCGATCAGCTCCGTATAAACTTTATTTTTGGCATAGTCCCACAAAAAATAATGCAGTGGTGTTAAATCGCTTGATCGTGCGACCCATTAACAACTGAATTTAATGAAAATATGCTTTCGTCTGTTGAAATCACTTGTCAGTTACATCATTAATAATAGGCCAAAATTGTGCAGTTAACATCTCTCGATAGCGGAATCTATTCACCGTAACCGCAAACATGGCTCATTCAAGCCTCCATACTTCAAAGTACTCGTTACAGTGACACATTCAGCATGAACAGGCTTCTTAAAAATTGCTCTTGGATCGTCAGAAGTCCAAATGCGGAAATTTTATCAACCATCATCTTAATAGTGATCTTAGTAGGACGATTATGTTGACTTCTACATATTCACCATTTTCACAGTGAATTTCTACTCGCAGTTATTTTCTTGAAATTATTTTTCCTGTGATCGAGACAGCGACTCTACAGTTTATATAATAAGAGACTCTACAGTTTATATAATTATCGTTTGAACCCCGGGTACAGTCACCTACAGAGAAATATTGTATACTAGATTGGGCATGAGTATACTAGATTAGGCACTACCTTATTCATTCCACTAAAGAAATATAAATTCGGCAAAGGACTAAAGAGCAGAGTTGTGCCCGGTCGTTCATTTCAGTGACCGGTCATTTTCGTTCATTTATCCAAGACTGATTCGTTCATTCAATTCGTTCAATCGTTCACTTTGAACGAATGAATACAACTCTTATTGAATGCGATTATCTTCTTGTCTTTTGATAAACAGCAGCTGAACGAAATTCATCCGTACACTATTGAACAAAAATCGTTTAGTTAAATGACCGGCTCATTCCGTTCAATGACGTGATCCGTTCATTTTAACCCGTTCGTTCATGAACGACACAGCTCTACTAAAGAGTTAGTGAATTCGAGTTGTTTCATTACGATGTCAAATAACCATGTTTCGCTCGGGGCCTTATAATCAAATGATGATTTGGAGTTGTTATGGATCATGTTACATCTCTAAACTACACAGAAAAAATTATTGCACGACAAATTTTAATTAAACTTTTAATTGAGTCTTAATTGATTTTTAATTAGACTTTTAATCATATCAATTAAATTTTTAATTGAAAAACAATTTTCAATTAAATAATATAATATTTTTTTTAATTAAAACTACTTTTAATTAAATTTTTACAAAATATTTTAATTGACACTACAAATTCCTTCATCGGTCCACTTTCAATTAAATGTTTAATTAAATATACGAATATTTTAATTGAAAATCAGTTTTAATTTTTTCTGTGTAACTAAAATGGCACTTGAATACAATGATGTCATTCCTTACACCGAGCCTTGACTAAATTTTGAAACTTATTATCTAAATTATGCAAAATATATCTGCATTGTTATCCATACAAATCTATATTTACAATGTGAGCAAGAGTAAAAGTTTAAAGAGTTCGCTTAATTTATTAATTTCGGTTCGTTTAAAGTTCCTTGAAATCAAATTTATTAAAAATGATAAGACTCTACTGGAAAGAATATAAAGCAATACCGAGGAAAAAATTAAAATAAAATGGATATTACTTTACTTAGAAAAGGATCGCAGAAATAGAAACCACAATGACATATAAATATATTTCTTTGAAAGAGAGCATCCTCCCTTTTGTCCATCAACAATTATTGAAAGTTAATCAATACACACTGGAAAATACTTACGCGATTGATTTTCCTTGGCCTGCATACAGGACCCAAGGCCAATTTGCGACGTTCTTCATTCTCTTTGGCAGCAGCCTCTTTGTATTCTGGTGGTGGCCACTTCAAATCTCCGCGCATGCTGGAGCCTCCTAAAGAGTCAATGGATGATTCTTCAATTAATTGTATAGCAGGGCCAAAAGTTAAATGCAAACAGTAATACTAACCTCTATAGCTGATGGCTGCTGGCTGAGAAGTATAAACGGGTGCTGGATTTTGGGTAATTGGTGCCTCTTTGCGCAAGGTGATAATACCAGGACTGGCGCCACGTAGATCCTGTGGCACTTGGGGTTGGTAATGTTGCTGATCGACCTGATCGTGAGACACGGTGTGTTGTTGTTGTTGGGGCTGTGAATAAGAATTAAATTGTTGTTGATTGGTTTGTGGTACAAATTGATTTTGTTGTTGTGGTGGGTATTGTTGATGTTGTTGTTGTTGGTGATGAGATGCTTGATTATATTGATTTAATGAATTTTGATATTGAGGTTGTTGATATTGTTGTGGTTGCTGCTGCTGTTGGGGTTGTTGCACCCATGGTGGCTGCTGATATTGTTGCTGATGAGGATGCTGTTGTTGAGCACAGGCTGGCTGTTGTTGATATTGTTGCTGAGGAGGTTGCTGGTATTGCGATCCCGCCTGAGGTTGTTGTTGATATTGATTTTGAGCAGCTGGTGGAGCCTGATATTGAGGTTGTGGGGCAAATTGCTGTTGTTGTTGTGGCAGATATTGAGAGGGTTGTTGATATTGTTGTTGATGTTGTTGGGGTTGTTGATAGTTATCATGGGATGGTGCACGATATTGTTGCTACATATCGTTTATTGTGCAACAAATATCAACATTACATGCAGGTTTGTATTTGCCACGTTCACGTTTTTTTTATATATGTCAAGGTGCAGTTTTATTGATGGGATATGGTGTATTAAGTAACAGTAACAGAACAGATAGAATGGGAGACAACAAATATTTGTGTGGGAAAGAGAAAAGAAGACAATACCAGACAAAGATTAATTTTGTGGTTTGTGTGTTTTTAAGGAGTTAACGTTAATGGGTTAGGAAATATATATGTATATAGATAGACGTTATTATTTAGTGTTATGGTTAACTTTTAAGCGCGCTGTAATGGCTGAAATTTTTAGAAGAAAATAAAAGCACAATTTTTAGTATTATTAATAAAGCAGTTTGTTCACTAATTTATTTAACTACATATTTTTTACATTTATTTACAGATATGGAGAGAAGATAACAAATAATATAGAGGGATATAACAATTCTGAGGTCAACAGAGAACTTGCCAGTATATGGTACTCAAAATATTATAAATATCATAAACTTCATACAAATAAAATTTACGAAAATTACTCTACATTATAAAAGTATATGAAGTAAAAAGTAAAATTAAACTGTTTTTGAATTACTAGCTACATTGTATATGTATACGAAACTTGATTATGACTTAACAATTTGAAATAAATGCTCGTCTTAAACAAATGTGAGATACATATGCTTTTTACACTCGATAAATACAACTTTAGAATACTATATCGTCAGTTTGTTTCGATCGGAAGTCGCATTAAAAAATTAAAAATTCAGTATGAAAATGCTGAATTTATAAAAGTCTATATCTATGTTGCTCAAGACAAAATAACTCTGATGTGAGTCACTGTATTGAAGAAGATCCGAATTTGTCAAAGCCTCGACATTCTCAACAATTGGGTCTATCCACAACGACCACATGACGAATTTTACGTAAAGATTTGGCTTTAAAGAACTTGTGTATGAATTGACCTTCGTCGTATTCGAAATTCATTCAAGAATAACTAGCTTATTTTTGTGGAAAAAAAAATAATTTTTTCATATAAGCCCATTTTTATTTGTCTGGATACGCCAACAAAACAAATTGCCGCTAAATTTTGGCTTCTAAAAACTCAAGAGCAATTGTTAAGAAGCCTTTGGAATGTATATCTGTACAGTGTAGAATGTAACCTGAAAAAAATCTACGAAAAATCGGTTGGAAATGCGCTTACGGTGAACGGTTCAATAAATATTATTGATGATATGGATATCACTATCATGAGGTTACAACAAGGACGGTACCACAAATCACACAGCGAAATCAAAATTCCCGATCGCATAATTTAACGAAACACAGCTGTTAATTGGCCGCCTGATCATGTGATTTAACACCACTGGATTATTTTTTTGGTTTATGTTCAGGTAGTATCTATAAAGAGACAATCGAATCGAATATAGCCTTAAAACTCAAAATCCGTGATATGGTTTACTGATTAGATTCGTCATTTTTCCAAAATGTGTTTGAAAATTTTGAAAAAAGAATCAAAATCTGATGCATGGTAGTAATGGACATTTATTCGATATAAATTTTCATTTTAATTGTCAGATCATTCGCTTTCCAATACATTAAATATTTGAATGATTTCCATATAAATTAATTGTTTTATTTTATTATAGAAAACAAAGTTCTAGTTGAAAATCCCGTATTAAAGAAGAAAATAAATACACGCCTTTTTAGAAAGTGTTTTTCCAGAAAAATATACTCTACGTTTTACCATCAATAATTTCTGGTGCTTCCAACCATAGTATTATATACTTTTTTTTATACCAAAATTTGCTCCATCTTCATATTTTTACAAATTTTAGTACTTATTTAAATAATTTAAAAGCAGCTTAAGTCTAAAGATTAATAAATTGTTTAAGTTAAATAAGCTTTTTACATTTTATACAACTAAAAACATCTTGATAATTTTACTACAAATCTCTACCTCTTAATAAAATCCTTTAAAAGTAATCTATGTCTCCACAGATTTTCACCTTACTTACTAAAAGCTTGATAAATGCACACAAGTCTAACACTACTCAATAAAGCTTGTATAAAGCCATAATATCTAGTTGTTGAGAAAACAACAGCTTTTCTTGATAAAGAAATTAGCTACAGAATATGTTAAGCTTTGTAGGAACTTTTATTTTGTAAAAGCTTAACAGTATTTAAAGCTGCCAATAGTTTTTTGCTTTAAATTCTCAGCTAACTGGCAGTACCTGTTGGTTTGTTGGAGGTTGTTGATAATTTTGATATTGTTGTTGATAAATATTAGTGGGAGCAGTTGTTCCAACACCATAGTTACCAGTGAAAAGAGTATCAGGTTTCGTTTTTGGAGGACTTATAGGTTTCCAACCAGAGGGGTTATGCTGATGCCAAGTGTCTTCTTGATACTGTGGTTGTTGTTGGAGATAGGAAACATTTTGTTGCTGGGGTGGATATTGCTGTTGTTGTTGTTGCTGCTGATTGTTATATAAAGGTTGTTGGTACTGAGATTGTGCCTGATGATGGTGTTCTTGTTTTTGGTTTTGCGGTTGTTGGTATTGTTGTTGTTGGTGTTGATATGGTACACTATTTATTGGATTTGGTTCATGAGATGGTAGTCTACTGAACTGTTTGTCTTTCAATATAATTGGGGTTTCTGGGGTTTGTGGGGGAAACGCTTCATAGTCATTTTCATTTTGATTTTGCGTTGGTGTTTCTTTATAAGACAAATTGTTTTCACGAGCAAAATTATTAGTATTACTTATGGGTGCTTGGTGTTGTACATTATTATAAATTGGACCCTGCAAATGTTAAGGTTAATAGATTGTTTTGTTTTACGAGGAAGTGCAAATAGGAGCCATAAAACTAACTGTGTTTAAATGTTTGACTTCAACTTATTTGTGTTACTTATTTCATATTTTATAATTTATGATTATCATTCTCTATCCTATTCATTTAAACGTGAACTCATGTTAATTGTCATGAGTTTTCTGTTTTACTTAAATTCCTGTTTTATATTTATGATGTGTTTTAAATATTTAGCTTTTAAAATGAAATAATTATAGATATACAACTATTTTTTTGAAGTGTGTGTGTTTATTTTTTTTTTTTCTTAATATTTAATTTCATTATTTTCAAAATATCCATTTAAATAATGCGACTTTCATGTCTGGGTCATAGTGGTATTTAAAATATTGTATACATATTTATTTCTGTAATTTTGTTGTAGTTTTATACGCTTTAAAGCACGCAAGTTGTGAACAATCTTAATAATTATAAATTGCACACATCTGTAATTAAAATCAATGCTTGCAAATGTACTTTTATTGAAATAAAAAAAATTAGTAGAATTAATCAGAACAAATCCTTAAGATTTTCTCAAATAATTTTGAAATTTAAATGTAGAGGTTAATAAAAAAATTATGTATATAAACAAACAACTATATAATACACCTGCTAGTAAAAAAATCCTCAAACATGTTTAAATTTATATATGTATGTATGTATGTATATATATTAGTTGGTTATTTAATTAATGGGTTTACATCAGAGATCAGTTATGAGTACTGTAAAAGTGAGTATACTCGAATCATGAATTATAATTTATTGTACTTATACGTACTCATACTTGTCTCAATATCATCAAACCACAACTCATCTTTAAAGTTTGAAGTACTCATTATATTTATACTTAATCTCATGTATGATGGTGTTTATTTTGACTCTCCTTAACTTAATGTACATAGACGATAAAAAATAAGTATATCTCGCATACACTCATGCGAGTGTCGTTCGTTTTTTACAGCCTGCTTATAAAAATTATATAAAATAATAAATTTTATATTTTCCCCAATATGTTTTCCTATAAACTTACTTGTATGTTTTTATATTTCTTTTTTACTTATTTTGTATAAATACCTAACGGATTAAGCTGAACATTTTCTTCAATGACTTAACTGAGTTGAATACTTTTGAGTATGTGAGTATTTTTCTTAAAATGTAAATCTAAATACCGCGGTTTATGAATCAAACATATTGGGAATGGTATGAGCTCGATGTCGGCGTTGTACTTATACTTATATCCACCTGCATTTATAAGTCAACGTTGTTGTGAGTTTGAGTAACTCAGAGTAGTTAAATTGCAATGATGTAAAACCAAGAAAAAATGTTCTGCGCATTTTGGAACTGTGACGTCACACGTTCTGTGTTTCTATTGGTTAATTTTTTCTCACTTGTTTTTTTTTACTGTTGTTTTGCTTGTATTTGCTCACTGCACACTTCATGTTTATATTTTTTGTTTTTTTTGTTTGTTTTTCTTTTTTAAACAGCTTTTATTTTAGAACTCTCAGAGAGATTTCAATTGCAAGGTTGCCAACTATCACATAAAACATACATTTTTCGCAAGAAATTTAAATTCTAACACATGAAACATTCTTGGTAACCCTTAGAATGGAACTTCTACGTCACATATCGGGAAATCGTGCGCATGGCGTAACCTTTATTTCATCATTCTTGATGTAAAACACTGTTCCTCGCTATTATTGTTCAGAATACGAAGATTTTCGGCTATTTACATGTACACAACACGATCACAACAATACTCACAACAAGAGCTTAAAAATACAAATATTTCATTCAGTTGTTAAACAACATTCAACAAAGCAGGTCTATGTCGCATGTTTTTTTTTCAGCTCATTTTTGTTGTTGTTTTCAGTACAGTGAGAAGCAGCTATCACATAAATGTATACAAAATAACAAACGAATTTTTAATTGAGGTTTATTTAAACATTACATGTTATTTCTTTCTGTATAGTGACCTATACATATGCAATTACCAAATTCTTTTTTTCTGCTGGACACTGATATAAAACCACTTATACTTAAATTGTTATGAGTAGTTGTGAATCGTAAAAAAACGATTCATTGCCAATCTCTGGTTTACATATACTTCGTATACTTAATATTTAATTCAAATCAATAACAATAATACTCATACGTACTCATAAAAGTATTTCACAATAAGTGATTTCTAAAATAAAGAGCAAATTAGTCTTTTATTTCTAAACACATTGCACGATTTGAATGAAACTTTATGTTATTATAGCATTATATTAAACGAGTTATAATAAGTATTATAACATATTATAAAAATGTCATATTATACTATATATATAAAATGTATTATAAAGCCTTATTACAATATGGGAATATATTATAACGCATCATAACAATATTATAATTTATTATAACGTATTATAACAATGTTGGAATGTACTATAAAGCATTATAACAATGCTATACTATATTATAACGCATTATAAAAATACTATAATGTATTATAGAACATTATAATAAAGTCATACTTTATTATAACAAGTTATAATAATGTTGTAATATATTAAAACGCATTATAACAATATTAATTTATGTTAATGAAGTATTATAACGCATTGTGACAATGTTATAATAATATTCATCAAAAATGTTGTTTACCTATCAATTTTATCAATCATATCGCACCCTAAATATAAAAGGGTCACATTTCAAAATTTTCCAAAAGTGATTTTTATTCATAAATTAATTCAGAGCACACATCTCTAATTAAAGAAAAATTTTTTTCACATCACTATCTTCATTAACTGGAAAAATACAGTTATGTCTATTTTTGTGTTAGGTGTGTTGCTTGTACACGATGAAGTTTTTTGTCTCCTGAAAATTTTAGTATTTTGAGTTGTGACCCTTTTGTATTTAGGGTGCGATATTATAACAAGAATTCTAGATATTTATTACACAAATTACAGATGTTTATTAAACAAATTGATTGACATATGTAGATAAAACTAATTTAATAGTTTTCTATTACAAAAGCCTTGTTATTATAAGAATTATCTCAAAATGAAATAAATACAAATAAATTAAACAAAAACAAATACTGTATAATGCAAATGCGACAAATGTCATAACCATAAACTAGTTTACTTTTTATGTTTACTTCTCAAGCTGCTAAGCAAATATTTGTAGAACAAAAAAAAAATCAAATGCATTTTGAAAAGGAAAATTACATATATGTATGTATGTAAGTATTTAACAAATTCCAACCAAAATATGTGTGTATAATAATAATCATAACCAAAAGAAAATGAAAAGAACAAAACAATCTGGTATACCATTAAAGAAATTGTTGTTATTGTTCAAAATTAAGTTAATTTGCAATCGCGTGCAACATGAAACAATAAAGCCTATAACACAGCACCACACTAACAAACAAACACTGTTGTATTAAGTGTGTTTGTTGTAAGAAAAGTGACTTGTTCATTTTTTTGTTGGTTGAGTAAAAATATTATAACGAAATTGTGAAAACAAGTTAAATTTTTTTCTAAAACTAAATTTTAGATATTTTTTTATATGGGTCTTTATAACAGTATCAAACGAAGATGTTTAAAATCTCATACTTCTACTAGTAGTTTGCCACAACAAAAAAAAAAACCTTAAATAAAACATATAGATTACACTCATGAAAATGTTTTAAAAAAGAAATGTTAGCAATTTTAAATTGACATTTATATTGCTTTGACGACATATGATTAAAATTTAATTTAAAATCTATAAAACTTACATAACACGGAGTTGTAGACGATCACTATCACTATTTCTGTATATAATAGTGACACAAATAACCTTAAACATGTGTAAAATTTAATATTTAAATTGCTATTTGCTGGATGTGCCATGTTTTATGGGTGTTCAATACGTATGCGTGATATATAATGCAAATTAATAACAATAACACTTATACGCACTCAAACAAATAATTCACAGTGCAGGATTTTCAAAACAAATGTGTCATTTCCAAATGCCTAAAGCATTGTTCATATTAAATGCTGTCACATAAATCATTTGATATTTATATAAAGCGATTGAATACTTTCGAACCATAAATTGATGCTCATTTATTAACATGAAAATGAAAGAAAATATAAAGGAACACACTAAAATTAATTTCCTGTTCATCTTGCACAACATTTTGTACCCCCTGCGCTGCATACTCAATCCAATCGCTAACAATTTTTATTGCCAATAACTACTGTACTACGCCGCTTTAACAATAGCCCATTGTTCAGTTTTCCGAAGCTGGGGACAATTAGAGGTTCTTATAATTTTCTATTACGTCGACCTGATTTCTTTGATACAAATGTTTTTTGCAGTAATTTTATTTATTGCACTTAGTATTTTTCTGGTATTCTTTGGAAGCTTTAGCTTCTGGAAAATGTCTGATTTTCTAGGAATTTGTGCACAACTTTTTCTATTTGGATGTTTTGTTGTTCAGCACTCATACAAATATATTCCGACTAAAATTGTTTGAGAGAATATCGTAAAAAACAAATTCATTGAAAGTGTAGACGAATTTTATACGGACAGTGCTTTAGATTACACTCATTGAAATAGTTAAAAATGATAAAAGTGAGAAATTTAATCAGAAATTAATACTGCGTTGATTTTATTATGCATGATTGATATTTAATTCAAAATCTATAACATAATATGGAGTACTAGTCGTTTAACATCACTAGACTATTATTGCAAAAAAAGTTGAAAGTGCTAAATATGTGCAAAATTTATAATTTAAATATATATTTTTACAATGTGCAATGTTTTACGGGTTTAGGATACGTATACTTAATACATATTAAATTTAAATCAATTACAATAATACTCATACGCACACCTACAATTAATCCACAATAGGTATTTCCACAACAAACAGCAACTAAATTTGATTTGGATAAATTTTCCATAATTATATTATGTATTAACAAAATTTAGTTAATTTTTTAGTTTTGCTTCCTTTTCTGAGTGTAAAATTTGACTAATTTATTAAATCCATAAAGTAAAAAAAAAATATTGGCATAATTTTTGTATGTTCATTTTTTTTTACAGGTTTAATATGGTAACAGTTATGGTTCATGTTGTGATTTAGTTGGAGCTAAATGAGAATGCTTAGTACAACAAATAATGATGGCTGTTGGTGTGTTATATCTGGTGTCGTTGCAGCACATTGGTTATAAAAGAGTTACCTTCATATAAAATGCTTAAATTTTCATTTATTTTTTGGATTTTTTTTGTATTGTTGATGTTGCCTGGCTTTATTGGTTTCATGAAGTTATAAAACTACACAAAAAAGTAACAACAAAATAAAAAAAACGTAAATGAAGATAAGCCAACTGCAAATTACTTTAACCCCTGTCAGAGCCACATAATGTGAATATAAAGGCAGCATTACGGGGAAACAAAAGCTAAAGCAATAATAACAACATTGGGTGTTTATTTGTTAACATACACATTTGCTGTTGTATAAAATACACACACAATCTCGCACAAGGAATAAACAACTTAATGGAAAATAATTCATGTCTCGGCTTCTATACATTGTTCATATGTACTCTTCCGTACTCGTTTAAATACTAAAAAAATAAATATAAGAGAAAAAAAAACAACAATACCATACATGTGTTGTTTTACTCATTAAAACTTCATTTATTTCCCTGAAATTGCCTTTTAGCAGTTTTAATGAAAATTATATTGTACGAACAGTATTATTCGCTTTCCCTTTATTACTCGTTAGCTCATGCCTTCACACCAATTCAAAATCCAAGCAAACTGAACTAAAATGCGTTAATTCTTTCTCATAAACGTTACGCCATAAATAAAACATTTATTTGTGCCATTTTATTTATCCCGTCAAAAAGTCTGTATCTTCTTAAGAGTACTAGTATTATTTAACTTACTTCTTTATATTATTCATATTGTTCTTAACAAAATTTTAACGATTTTCATAAATTTGTTTATGTGAAAAAAAAACACAAATAATTAAAACTCATACAAACTACGAGGTTGAACTGTAAAGTTATTTATTTATTAAAAAAAATTGTCGAAGTTATTCAAGTTTACTGCTTTTCACATATTTTTCATATCAGCACCTAAAATTATGCTATACAAATTGTAGCATCATATGTATGTATATGCCATAGAAAAAGTTTAATAATTTTTCAGATTTTCAAGCGATTTTAATAAATTCTTACATATTCATATTATAAGAAAAAATAATATTTAAGAATATATAACCAATTAGCTATATTTTTAAAGAAAAAAAATTTAAAAATAAAGGAAAATTAAAGAAACACTATGAGCGTCCAAAAAGTCAACACCACATATTATTAAATTATGTAAAAGAAAATTATATTGCATTTTGATGCAGTTATTTAAGTAGAATTGAATTCAGAAAAAAAAATAAACAAAATCAAAATCGTTTAATTGTTAAAATCATCCTTATACAAAAAAACTCATTCTAAAAGTAGTGGCAATTCGTTTAAATTTTCTTTGTTAGAAAGTATAACGGTAAAGCGACGTTCGAAATAATTGTTTCAAGTTTTATAATTTATCATTAAAAGAGATTAAGTTGTGACATTAAGTAGCAAAAAATTTACAATGGGAAGACATCAATTGAGACACAGCAAATCATAATAGACTTAAATAGAAATCCTTGAGTGAATTGGGTAATTTGGTTGAAGTTATCACTGTACGATAAAAAAAAATTATAGACAATTATAGTAAACACAATACCGTAGAAAATTTGCCTGGTGCAAAACGACCAAAGTGTCTTTCAAAAACTGAAGTAAGAGCTATAGTAAGAGAATTAAGTGCAAACCCAACATCTAGTGCTGTTAAAATAGCTGAAAATGTTACTAAAACTTCTGAAAAACCTAAAAGCTAGAGTACGATTAGAAGATCTTTCCATCAAAATGGCTTACATGGTAGAGTTTTTGTAAAAAGCCCTTTATATCAAAGAACAATTAAAGCAAATGTGTGAATTTTGCTAAAATTATATAAAGGAATCTCAAATTGTTTGGAATAATATTTTTTCACCGAAAAGTAAGACTGAAATATTTGGGGCCAAAGACCTCCCAAAAATATGGCAAACTAAGAACGAAGCCGTTAGTAATAAATATGTTACCAAGACGGTAAAACATGGCGGCGGTTCAGTAATGGTCTGCTGTTGCATGGCGGCATCGGAGTTCGCTAATCTTACATTTATAGAATCGAAGGCTTTAGAAAATGGTAAGACCTCCCAAAAATATGGCAAACTAAGAACGAAGCCGTTAGTAATAAATATGTTACCAAGACGGTAAAACATGGCGGCGGTTCAGTAATGGTCTGCTGTTGCATGGCGGCATCGGAGTTCGCTAATCTTACATTTATAGAATCGAAGGCTTTAGAAAATGGTAAATACCATTTAGAATTTGATTTTAAAAATACCGACTTTAGTAAATGATGACTTATTTTATTTACGAAAAAATATTCTTTAAGGTTTTTTAAACAGGTATGTTTTTTTTAAGAAAACTGTGGTCAAAATGGGCATTAAAACAGAAAATCCAAAAATTAGAAATTGAAAATAAAAAGGATATCTTCTGTTATTTCAAACGATTTTACTAAAACATTACTTATTTTATTTCGAATATTGTATTATTCAAGAAATCGAAATAAAAATAATTGTTTTTAAAGAAAACACAGAATATCTCTATACATTTGTATTTGTTTGTAAAGAAAAAAGTTAAAGAAACTGACATCAAATACGTAAATTTTAATAATTAAATACAATACATATGCTTAATATTTAATTCAAATCATACTCATACTCACTCATACATTTAACTTACTTTGAGTGATTTCCATACAAAGAGCAAATAAATCTGACATTTCTTGATTTAATTTTCAGTTTTGAAATGTTTGAATGAAGGAAACATTACATAAAATAAATCTGACATTTCTTGATTTAATTTCTAGTTTTCAAATGTTTGAATAAAAGTAACATTACATAGCAATAGAATTACAAAAAAAAAACAAAATAATTAGGTAAAACAAATTGAAAATATTAAGGAGAACTTTCCAATGTTTTTAGATAATTGAAAACCTAAATTTTTCTGGTTTATAAAACAGTTGAAATATGTTAAATAGTCAAAAACTTGGTAAGTTATAAAGACTTTTATAATCGAATAACCTGAAAAATAATATATAATATATATGTACATATATAATATAATACTCTCAGCGAGTGATAAGTGTTAGCTGCCATAAACTTTTCAAAACAAGTAGACCTTTACTTTTATTCTATGTTATATTCTACATATAGATATTTTGTTGAAATATTTAATACTGCCCTCGTTAAATTTTAAATAAGCAAGAATATCTGTTTGTCCGTCCAGCCTTTCAACTGTTTGTCTGTACAATATTTTATTGGTTGACTGTTTGTTTATATGTTTATATAAAGGAAAAATATTCATTCCATATTCATAAATCAGTTAAAATCAACAGATGTTTATGATTAATGAGATCAAGACCCATTACACTCAAATACACATAAATATATACATATATAACTTATAAACATTTATATGTACATAAGTATGTAAATAAATATGAATTTAAACATACACAGAGATTCATTTATATTTAAACATTGTAGTGCTGAAAATGAAAGAAGAACACATAAATTATAATCTGATTAACATGATTTTGTTTAATTAAAAATGTGTTAAATATTTGAGAAAAAAATACTATGTAAACCATATTTTATAGGTCCTTTAACAATTTTAGAAAAGTTATTAACTTGAAATTACACTTGACTTCAACTGAAGAGAACAAAGTTCAAGTAACATGTTTAGCAAAACTTAAAAGGAATAAGTTGATTTTATTTATTATTTTTTTATTACTTTTATAAATTTTTTATGGGAACGTTAAAAGAGACTTAAAATACATATTTTCTCGAATTATTTAGAAACAAACTTATGTAGATATTTACTGTTTTATATTTTTAAAAAATATTTAAATCTTTGTTTAAATATTTTTTGATATTTTATATCTTTTTTCTTTTGTTTAAAATCTAAATGTTAATTATGTTGTAGGTTTATAGAAAACAATACTCTGTTGTCAAATTATTTGTACGCCATATTTTTTTGATTGATACTAAAAGCAAATTGCAAAAAAAAAAAAATATTAAATGACTTGTTTAACCTGACTGTACATGTCATATAATTTACTTACAACAAAACTAATTTGCATGAGTCATAAATAATATAAGAAAATATACATTACAATAAAAATATGTTGACTGCTAAAACGAATTCCAGATACTGTACTCAATAAATTGTGCAAATAAATCAGTAGTAGACACAGCGAGGGTCAGAGAGCAGACTGCATTTAAGTGTTAAGTGAATTTCGTTAACATTTTTAAATATTTTTTTTGATGTCAATTTTTTAAACAATTTTCTTTAAAGACAAATAATTTTATGTAATACTCCTAGAGAAAATTTTATTTGCAATGAAATAAGCCTACACTTATTAAAATCCGTAGAGAATTATAAAAGTTCTGTACATTTAGTTTAGTTAGTTAACTTTATTGAGACTTCTTTTTTTTCATAATTTAATATTTACAAACATTAATTATAAGAAAACTTAAAACTATAACGTATTATTTTAATTACATAAATATTCATTTGGTTATGCGACAGGCTTATCAAAAGTAAAGAAAACTTAATTATATGAAAAATTAATTTGTAGTTAATAAATTGAATGTAACAATGTTTGCTCCCGACATTTAGCTAAACTTGCAGAGTTATATCTACCTTAATAAACTTAAAACTAAAAAAACACTTAAAACTAAATCTTAAAATTAATTTAAACCAAAAATAATAAAACTAAATAAAAATAACAAATTTACCCCCTGTGTATTCCAGGAGTTGTACATGAGTAAAAGTTTTCACCAGGAAAATGATTGTGTTGTTCATATAAAATCCCAACCGTGGAAAGGTAATTAGTGTTTGACCAACTAATTCCTTGCTCGTTTGACAAAATATCTTGCATTATATTGCCTTTGAAGAAAGACAGTCTATCAACAAAACATTTCATCAAATGTAGAGCATAAAAGGAAATTGGAGATATTTTGGCCTTCTCATAAATAAATTTATTTGAAAACCTTTTATTATAAGTTTTAAAATTTTTCTCTATGCATTTTCTTAAAATGTGGCGTTCAAATATTTCCATTTTCCTCATTATTGTTTTTGAAATGCTAAACCATATTGGAAATGCATATAAAAGTATTGGTCTAATACTTACTTTATATAAAAGTAATTTAGTCGTAATTGGCAAAGTTCTACTATTAAATAGTTTTGAAAAGGCACCTTTAACCCGATTAGCCTTCTCCAAATTATATATAACATGCTCGTTGAACTTTAAAAGCTTACTAAAGTTTACTCCTAGGTATTTTATATTGTCCTTAAATATGATTTCAGAACCATTTAATTTTAATTTCAGATTTTTGCTCTCCGGAACAACAGTATATTTACACTTTCCGGAAGCATTTCTTAAGCATATAGCATTACTCTTCGTGGCTTTTATTTTTATTCCCCAATGAGAATAATATTCATCGACATATTTAAGATGTGCAGAAACATTTTGTAGAGCAATTTTTGGTGACTCATTGTGAGCATAAAGTAAAGAGTCGTCAGCATAAAGTATACCTTTGGAATTACCGAATTCATGTGGAAAATCATACATAAATATGTTATATAAATGAGGTGCCAATACAGAGCCCTGCGGAACACCACAAACAACATCACCATGAGAGGATGAAACATTGTCAACCTGGACGCAGAATCACCTGCCATCGAAAAAGCTTTGAAAAAGTTTAATTATTGACGCATCAAAACCGATCTGAATCATTTTGTATAGTATGCCGTTTTGGTATGCTTTATCAAATGCTTTTTCAATGTCAAGCGAAACCGCGACAGTGCACTGACCATTTCTCAAATGTTGTACTACATCAGTATGGAATTTTAAAAGAGCATGTACAGTAGAATTACCCTTCTTAACCCCTTCTGTACATTTTTGTAAGGTTTATCATAATGTGCTTATCATAACATGATTTGTTTTATTAGTAGAATATTTTTGGGCGTTTTACGAATTACATCATAAATTGTTGAATCTTTAGACTAATGTTAAATAATTTTTACAATTTTTACTCGATTTTAAGAAAATAAATGTTGTTGTATGCCGAACAAAAATGTATTTCAGAAAATATATATACATATATGTCATATACTTATATATAAATAAAAGACTATCAAAATCGAAAAATCTGAAATAAACTCAACATGTTCTAAACGGTCTAATATTTAGTGGAAGACTAATGTTTCTAATTAGTTTAAGGAGATTAAGAAAATCATAATTTTAGTAACCACCAGCTAGGATATTAGTAAATGAACTAACGCAAAAATCATTCTTCAAAAGTCCATAACGCAATTCTGATAACCTAAATAATTTTAATTAAGAGCACAGTTTTTAAGAGAGTTTAAATAATTTACTTCCTTTTTTCCTACAAAAGCTTACTAAATATTTTGTTCTAAATAGACCCATTCTTTAGTGTAGGGTATTGGCGTAACAAAATCTATATGTACTTGTATTTACAATATGTTTCCATCATAAGAAAACTTTGTTATTATTTTACTGCTTGTTGGTGTTGTTATTGTATGCAAATAACCGAAGACAACAGCAGCAAAAACAAAAGAGAACATTTACACAGGTTAGACAACACAAGACAATATAAGCAATACAATACAAAAAAAGCCAAAGACTTGTCTTCCAAAGAAATAAAATATTGTATTTTATGGTGGAAAAAAATCCAAGTGTACCATACTCAATTACACTTTGGAGTTTTCTACATACAAAATAAAAGATGGCAGGAAGGAGTAAAATTTTCGTAAGTGGTAAAATGAAGTGGTGGCAAAAAGTAGAGGCGTTGCTTGTTATTGTTGTAATCATAATTTTCGATCAAGAGAAATTGTATAATAATCGTTGTAATACAATAGCAACAACAATGAACGGCAGCAAAATAACTTATAACAAACTGTAAACAAACACAAATATGAAAGCAAATAAAAAAACGCCATCAAACAGAAAAAAATAAATAAAAAAAATAAAAAAGAAAACAAAGAATTATATATTTTTTATTTTATGAATTGTTTGTAAGAAGGACTGTCAAAATATATACCAGAGAATGGTTTCAGCGAATGTATCTAAAAATTAAAAAAAAACGTTGGCTGAAAAAAAAATCCGAAAAAGCGAAGGAAATAAAGTAATAAGGAAATTTTTTTAAAGATTAAAAACAGTCATCAGTACCATCAAAGAATTTATTATTGCTCGCACTCAGCTGGATATTGTTCAGCTTTTGATTAAAGAATTTGATGTGAATTTTGTTTAATGTTCCTGATGTTCGGCATTCATATTTCGTAGATTGCAGAATAAAATATTTCTTTTTTTTTTTTGATTGCGAAAACAAAACAAAAGCAAAATTTAAAAGATGCAATTATGATTCAGGATATCTTTGAAACGTAATTGAACATTTAAGGTTATTACTTAAGGTACGGTCACATTTGGCAAATATTTGCTCAACAAAGCGTAACCATTTATTTTAGAAAAAATTTGCTTGACGTTGTTTACTATTACAAGAGTTTTGCAAGATCAAACAACATCAATTAAAACTAAATATTTGTTGTGCTTTGGCCTAAATAAGAAAAGTTTTTTAAAATAAATAAACGAGTTCAAATATATGTTTTTTAGTGCTTATGTCTTTTTCGGCAAATATATGCCAAGTGTGACCGTACCTTTAGAATTATATAAAAAATTACAGTTGTAAAACACTACTTTTTAAGAAAAGCTTTGTTTTTTCGGTAGACAAACGATTTTTTGTTGAAGAAATGGTTTTTGTTTCTATAAATTTTCAACAATTTTCTATAAAATGCCACGTGGTTCGTACTGTAATGATTTTTAAATCACAAGTTAAAATTTTAAATAAACCGGTCACATATTGCAGTAACAGATTTTGCAAATAATCCGGATTATTATGGTAAAAAAGTGGTGGCTTGCAAAAGCGTTCTGAAAGTGACAAGATCAGACTTATAAACTGTGCCAGCAAAGCAATGAAAAGTCTTGGTCATATTATTAATGAATACGAGATAAATGTGTCCAAATCAACCATAAGTAGACTCTTACTCGACAAAAGCTGTTGTCTGTTCCAAGGCCGTTACTCCGCCATAAAACTGGTAGACTTACAAACTAACTAAGGCGATAATTTTTTTTAATAGTTGAACTATTTATTTAGACATATATTTGTTTAAGGATGATTTTTTCCGATGGGAAAAAATTCTAGATGGTTTCAACAGCTATTGGAGAGACCCAGGAAAGGAACCACTATAATTTTAAAAATAAATTTCAAAAGCGGTTCTTTGATGGTTTGGGGAGCTTTTTGTGAAGACAGTATGCTTAGTTTGGCGTTTTCAAGTACTAAAATGAATTCTCTTGATTATATAAAATTACTAGTGCCATTTTTATAAAATAGTAATGAAAAACAGTTTATTTTTCAACAAGACCTGCACCTGTACATGTAAGTCATCAAACAAAGAGATGGTTCGAAAAATATTAATGTACTTGAATGACGAGTATGTTCTCCAGATCAGAACCCTATTGAGAACATTTAGAGAAGTAATAAGCTGTCGAATTTATGCTGAAAACCGTTAATATGAATGCAAATATCACCTAAAATAAGCTGTTATAGGAGATCTATATCGAAAGATATACGAATAAATTTGGTTAATAGTATGCCTGTACAAATTTTAAGGTGGATTCCAGAAAGTGGCTTAAAACACATTATTAAAGTCAACATTTTTTTGTGAGTATTGGTTATTATAGTTAAAAAACACTAATGAAATTCTTTATATATTTTTACGAAGTAAAATAAAAAATAAAAATTTTGTTTTTGTAAAAAAAATATTTAATAGAAATATATACCGATGAAATTTAATGAAATAAAAATGTGTAAGCATATTTGTCTACTGTTATAATTTTGTACAAGAACAAAAAAATTACGCTGGGAATTAAGCTGCTTTATATTCTTATAATATTTTGTGAAATCTGATGTCGCCATCTCTAATCTAACTTTTCTCATAAATCGCTAAAGTGCTTCAGTTTATAGAGCTGTAAAATAAGAAACATATAAAAATGGTACTAAGCTAAATACCATACGATAGGCAGCTAAAATTATATTAAATACAACAAATTTCATTTAAATCGTTAAATCAACAAACATTTTTAAGGATTTTAAATTAAACCACAAATAAATATATAAAATTTCTTTAAATGACCACACTCTAACCCTCTTATTCAAAAACGATTATTAAATTTAACAAACGTTTATTAAGCAAATTTTTATATGCAAATCTGTCTTAATAAACGTTTGTTAAATTTAATAATCGTTTTTGAATAAGGGAGTAAAAATTTAACGGTTACTAATACGAGGTTGTTAGTTGATCGTTTTTGCAGCATACTTTAAGGATGATTTAATTATTTAAGTGCTTGCTGTATCAAACACAAAATATGTTATAAACTATAAAATATTTGCAACTATATATTGTTTTAATGTTTCTTACTTTTTTAGGGGATTTCTTACATATAGTTATTGTAAATATGTTTAAGAATTTACCATTCACCATTTTTGTTTCCAACAACTATTTATTTGAAGTATATTTTGTGTACATATTTTATTTTTTCGTATTTTTTTTTTGTTATGATGGCAAAATATAAATTTGAAATATTTGTTTTTTATAATGTTGTATATCTTGTTTTTATTACTCAAAAAAAAAAATTGTCCTATAGTTGAAATTTTGTTGTTTGTTTCTTTGCACGTGTTTGTAGAACTGTATTTTATGCTGTTTGTCGGTTTGTCTGTTTGTTATTGGCAGAGGATTGTACATGGATGTGGGGTAAAAAGTATATGATTTGGAAAAATAAAAAAAAAAACAATATAAAATACGTTTGCGAACCCATATGGGGTGACCAGTTTGCATTGTGTATGATTTGTTGTTTCCTGTTTTATTATTAAGCTGTTAAATTGTTGTTTAAACAATTCAAGATTAATTTTTATAACAAGAAGGCCACAAAGCCTCAAATAAATTTTATTGTAATTTTTAATAGTGAGAAGTGGTTGAATTGCCTATATTTTTGTTTCGAAATTGTATTATTTAAAGGGATGATATAAATCTTTAGATATTTGCGAGGAGATATTTTTATGGGCCTAATAAAGAAATGTCATAGAGAGAGTTGCATTTTGCAAATAAAAATTGTATTTAAACGAGTTTGTGTTAAAATTTATATTCATTATAAACGGTCAACCTATTGCAATGTATGTCAAACATACTACGTATTGTAGATTCCTAAATGAAGTGTTGCCAAACAATTTTGTTGTTTATTTTAAACATCTACACACACATCCTATCATTTATGTACATTTACATGTGTTTGTACATGAACTCTCACTACTGTAACTGTCTATGTAGGAAAATATACATATATTCTTCTTACACTTTTTTGTTTATTTTTTTTTTTTTTTGACTTTTTTTACTCAGAAAATGCATTTCACGTTTGTCGAAATAATATTTTAGGGTTGAGTGGATAAATAACATTTATGGCTACAAAAAATAAAAAAAAAATCAGCAGTAAAGTTTTATTTTTCCAACTCTACGTTTCGTTTTTTTTTCAATACGTTTTTGAATTAAATGAAAAATAAATTTTATGTATATTGGCATAGTTTGTTGGAATGTTTGGCAGCTTTTTAATACTACACTTCATCATCTCATCAATATCTATGTATATAAAAAAGCAGAACGGAAAAATTGTCGTTGAGTCAGTATGATGACGATGATGCGCTGGTTGGTTATATGTTTATAAAATAAAAATATTAAGTTGGTTGGTTTGTTCGCTACATATTCTTTTTTACGCCCAATAAACAACAGTTCAAATGTAAATATGTACGAGTATGTATATATTTTTTAGCAACAGAAATAAAAAAGAAATAGTCATCATTCAATATTTTATGATAGATATTTTTATAGATCATTGTATGCAGTAATTTTGATTTTGTTTTTTTTTTTATTATTCCGCTATTTAAAATGTTTTGTTTATTTTACATATGTGTAACAAATTCTTGTTTTGCATATATATAGTTGGCTTTATTTATTTACAATAAAAGCTCTTTGTTAGAATCAGGCTTTAAATTCATTTTATTATGGTTGTAGAATTTTGAAAAAAAACATTTTAACTTAAATTTGATACTTTAGTAAAACCACTGTAGGGCAAAATAAAATTAACATAACAAACAAAGGAGTGTAAAAACTGGAGGGGCTGGCATGATTAATAATAGAAGATTTACTGACTTCCATTTTATTTTTACTTTTGATGCTTAAGAGCTTATACATACAATACAAACTTTTTATTAATAATACTAACTCAGCTTTAATTTATATGTACTTGTAGCTATTTATTTATTATTTATACCCTACAACATCATAGTTGGGAGGGTATATTTGATTTGTGCTGATGTTTGTAACGATAAAAATCATTTGTCTAACACTCACTTTAAAGTATACCGATCGACTCAGAATAACTTTCTGAGTCAATTAAACGATGTCCGTTAACAAACTTTTACAAAATTTCAATATAGCATAGTTTTGGGGGGTGACAAGTATAAATAAATTATTTAATTTTCAGAGGATTTAAAAAATGAAAGAGTATGTAATATATATAAATATATGTATATGTTTTCATAGAAAAATTATGAAATAAAATTAGTCAAAGTTGAAAATTGAACTCAATCTTTTAGGGATATTTAGAGAAAAAAGTAACAAACAGAATTACAGGACTTCAATACCTTGATTATTACCAATAAATTTAACCAAACAATACTTCTTAATGTAAACGCAAGTAATAAAATCCATTTGAAAACATTTGTCTATAACAGAAAAACCTAGCAATGAACTGTTGTAATCAATTTACTATATTTTTTTGTAATTTAAATTTGTATATATGTGTGTGTGTGTTTTTTTTTTGCAATATAATTTACACACAATTAATTGCATTTTTGTTTATTCTACCATAAGCACTATTTTACAGAGACTATTAAATTATAGCATTCATTGTCTGTATTTCATTTGTAGTGCTGTTAATATGTAAACGCGAACGTTTCTTTTTTTTTCAACATTTACACACATTTTTTAACATATGTATGTATGTGGCTGTATATGTGTGTGTGTATGCATGATTTTTTTAATCTTTTCATTGTATTAAAATATACATACATATATTTATAATATTTTATTTATATTTAATGCTTATTTTTTGCATACACATACGTATTTACTTTTTTTTTTGTGTGAATATCCGTTACTGTAACGGAAATGCTACTGTTTTCAGTTTGAAAATTAAACCAAAATAAAAAAAGAATGTAACAAAAACAGACAGAAGGACAGACATGTAGTCTGTGCGGTAAAAAATATGGTTTAAATTTTTTTTTATATTTATAGAACGTAAATACGATCATACATTGTGTGTATTCATATGATTATTTAAAAACAAGGGCAATTTTAAATTATCTTAAAAAGTTTCTTTGGTTTTTTGTCAACAGATTGCTGACAACTTTTCAGCTTTATTGAACAATATGCAAACCAGGTATATATATGTATATATATATGTATATATATTTAGTTTAAATAAACGCGAATAAATTTATTAATTTTCAACCAACTTGTGGTGCACTGTAAATTTTACAAGAGATTGAATGAAGTAATTAACGTTTGAAAAATAGATTTCATTTTAGTAAATTAAAATTGCGTCTTCTTAATTAATAACATATTCCTTTACTTCAAAAGAACATTTTAGCCTGTCCTCGTTGGAATTTGTTGTAATTTTTTTAATATATATTTTTTTTTATTAATTTATAGATTTGTCTGTGAGTGAATTACGCACGCATATTTTTAAAATGCAAGGCTCACACAAACTCATTTCTCTATAACTCTATTTCGTTACATATTTACTAAAATTTGCAAATGTATGCAGCTATACCCAACGGGAAAAATTGCTAGGATATCCATTTGTAGGTTTTATAGAAGTCATGTTTATACTTTCTTTCTTAAAGATTCGATACTCATTCCACTATGCCTTCTCTCAAAAGCCTGTTCAAGAAAAAGTTTCACACACATTCAAAATTGCATTTCAAAAGAAGGGCAATAAATTATGCTTTAAATATCAAACATGGATGGTTTTGCAATTATTCCTATTTGACTTATTTTGTTATAAGAATAATAAAAATGAGTAAAGAAAAAATATAGCACTTTATGAAAGTTTGTGGTGTAAAGTACGCGTAAGTCAGTAAATTAATTTTAAACCTTTATGAAATCATAAAGAATATTTTCCTTAATAAAATTATTAATTTAGCAGACCTTTAATCATGCCTTCTATGAGGCTTTACTTGGCAGAGTAGGCAAGGCTAGCAATGACATGCCGTGTAAAACTGAAACGATTTTCAATGCGACCTTGTCTGTAAAATAAGGCCTTTTGCAAGCCCTCTTTACAGCATATTTTTCTCGCTGGGTAGATGTGCATATAGCTGTGTGTGTAAGCCAGTGAAATAGTGTTAACATACATGACTTGAATGTAAGTTGGCGGTTTTTATGCAAATTTTTTAAATTAATCTTTGCATACAAATTTTTTTGTCGTGGTTGTTGTTCCCGTTAAACTATTAAATAGTGTTTATAATTGACATTAAGCCACTGTTAAATAACAAAATGAAAACGTAATTACAATAAAAATTACAGGTTTTTTTCTTAACAGAAATGAATAAATAAGTAAAGATATGGTAATATCTTTCCATAAGGGTTAATTTGCAGCATAAATAAAAAAACTATGTTGTTGAGTATTTAAAACAAAAATCCCTAGTTAAAGCAATTTTTTTAAATGACCTTTTAATATTATTTTTCAATTTCAATTCAAAATAAAATAAAAAAAATTAAGTTAAATTTTAAGGTGAAGATTGGGCCACTAAGAAAAGTATAGCAGTTGCTTTAAGGAGAAAAAGCTAATTTTAGAGAAACACATTAAGTGTAAACTCTGTAAACATTAAAAATATTAATAATTTTGCCTTTATAACACTGTAACTACATAATTACGGCTGGCCAAAAATAAAGAAAAACGAGATCTTTGATTTCCAATTTTTTCTAAATATGTAAAATTATGACAATCTGTTAACAATTTAAAATGTTATTTAATCATTTACTCAGTTTAGTAAGCAAACAGAAGTATTTGATGTTTTATTAAATTTCGTAGTATACTTTTAGGTTCTGATATGAAAAATTTCTTTTAATTGCAAATAAATTCGTATAAAATCTTTAATTTCCAGACGATTTGAATCAATGAAACAGTGATATACATAATTAAAACAAAAATGCCTTAAAAGTTTGTTATATAAATGCATATGTTTTCTTAGAAAAATTATGAAATAATGAAATTCAAAGTCGATAAATTAGGAAAAAAAATAAAATTTTAGACTTTTTTAGGCCATTTCTCACAATTTTTAAAGAAGAGCAAATAAAATATATACACTAATAAGTATAATTTCTTTACTTATTAAACTATGTAACAATTTTTGATATATAAGTATATTACTATGTAACATTATTTTATAAATCCAGGCGAAAACAGTTTCTTAACAATTATGCAAAATTATGAGGATATTCTGAAATTGATTTTAATAATATTGTTTTTCCTTTTCACTTTTTCATATTTTACCATTTTAACTAAAAACATTTTTTCTCTAACTGAAAAATAAAAATTTTTTCAAGTTGTAAAACAATTCCTACCTTCAGTAAAAATAATTTAATGAAAATTAAATTTAATGAACTTGAGCCTGACTAAAAATTTGACAATTTTTTTTTTTCATATTTTAAAACAATATTTAATTTTAAATAAAACTAATCATACGAGTATATTATTGATATCCATCAAAATTTTTAAAAGTTATTAAAGTTTATCTGGAACCATAAGTTTTGTTATAGTGTATAGCATAGTTTTAGAAGCAGATATGAAAGTTACATGTAAAGTTGAAATAAAGTCGAACAAATTTTTTTAATTTGCAGTCGATGTGAATCATTGTTGTATTTAAAACAAAAATGCCTTTAAAGTTTGTTTACAAATATATATGTTTTCATAGAAAAATTAATAAATAAAAGCAGTAAAAGCTGAAAAATTAGCGGTAAATAAAAGTTTTCAGATATTGTTAAAAACTATCAGTATTCAAAGCAGACAAAGTGAAATATACACGTTTAGAGAGCAAAGTTGATTTTCTTTAATTTAAATAATAGACATTATTGTTTGTTTCAATTGCTTACATAAATAGTCTGAACTGTATACGTTTTAAAAAGTCCAGTAATTAAAATCTCTTTTTAAAAATGTTCTACTAAAGCACACACAATTATTACTTTCTTCTTAACAAAATGTAATATTGCAGGTGTTTTATTTAAATTGTTTAATTAAAATACGTTAACTTTCAGATATCCGTTTTATTTGCATTTAAATATTAAGCCATCTAGGAATTAATGTCAAATTCACTGAACCAGTACAATAATTTAATTAGAATAATAAACTACAAATTCATGCATACGCTACAAAATGAAATGATACCTATACAAACAGAAGTATGTCTGTACTACGTATAAAGGCATGTACACAGAGAAAAATAAATCGCATTTAAACTTAGTAATTTTTTAAGCAATAACAAGTCATTAAAAAGAAGAGCTATGATTGAAATAAGCTAATTTTAGATCTGTAGCTTTAACTAAAATTTTTCAGATTTAAGTTAAAAAATTCGTCAATTAAAGCTGAATATTATCTTCTCTGTATACATATTATTTGATTTAAAGTATCTGTGTGTGAAAATGTATATAAAATTAAAAATTCTTTAGCATCAACACAAACAACTCTTGACCGTCATCACATCAATTACAATTACATAAACATTTATTTACAGTTATACTTTCAAACTCACACACACACACACACACTCATCATAAAATGCATTTATACAAAAACAAAAAAAAAAAATATGTATTCGGTGTAATATAATGAAAATATAAAATATTTAACAATAAATTTTTATGAAAATTCATATGAAGTCATGAAATGAATTGTAGATTTTGTGCAGTTAAACATATCTTTTTTTCGTATATTTTTTTTTTTGAGTTTTAACACACAAGCACAATTATGTTGATTTTTTTTGGTGGATATTTCACCAACAGTTATGGTAGAAATTCCAAAAAGAGGGTATTTTGTATTGTATAAACATAATAGAGCTCTTCTTCATAAGGTTTATAATAAACATTTTTCATTTAAAACTTGTTTTATAAACCTTTGATAAAATAAAAATTTCATTATGAATAAATCGGTAAATATATTAATTTTAACAACTTTTGTGTAAGAAAATTAAAAAATGTAAATGTCTGTGTAATAAAGTATGTGATAATAAATCTTTATCTGGAATCACTGATAGCTGACAGCTCTGTGTGAGATACATAATATGTTAAGCTAATGATCATTTTGGAAAAATATTGGGGTATGAAAATGAAATCTGTATAATCTAATAATTGTAATAATATTTAGTTTCAGAAGCTATTACACTATGGTGATAAATATAATACGAGACTAGTCCTGTGTCAGTTCCCCTTACCTCCGTATGTGCAGCCACTTCTAGTATAAACATATTTTAACATTTCCTTACTCTAACTCTTTACTAATGTTTTCTCCTAAAGTTCATAAAATACACTGTGAATCGCTTGAATAGGGAATCGAAATTTTCACGCATTAAAAGATTTTGCACATAAAAAGGGCATATTCGATCTATAAATGCAGTTAAAACTAGAAAACGGATTTATAAATGAAGGTGAAATTAATTACTCCCTTACTCTTCCCCTACCTTACTCTGTCACAGTTGAACTATGTCTGCTTAGGGTATATTGCCCATCAATTCTAAACAATTCATAAGAAGAAAGTTCAATATGTTCTCCATAACCATTGATAGTGCCGGACAATTTCGTTTATGGGTAATTATCCGGTAAAACCTAGATTGACAGAAAAGGTAAATTCATTTAGATTGAGTCCTACTACAACTTTCTTGAATGTCTGAATTCTAAAGAATATTATGGGCATATCATTTTAATTAAATAACAAATATTCTTTCTTTTCGCTATGAAACACCTTAAATTATTTTTTTTATTTTTATTTTTATTTCCAAGGCTATTTTTTACACTTGTTATTATTTTCATCTGTATCAACTCACTTGTTAAGGATTAAAAACATACACATACACTCTCTCACAACACATGCAGATATGTATTTATGATACAAATACCCAGCAAACAAGCGGTATTGTTTTCAAATTAAAAATAATGTGAAATCAAAAGCTTTCTCTAATTTGAGAACATATTCAATACAATTTTTTCAAAATTTACAAGAGATTTCTCTAAAAATTTCGTACATAAATATTAAAAGAGCTGTTCAATTAAATTCGTTATCAACCGAAAAAGACATAATTTTTCCAACATTTAACTTAAAGATTGCTGGGTATAGAGAGTGAGTGTTTGGTTTTACGTATTTGTGTTCATCAAGAGTATAAATATATTTTTAATGTAAATAGTATAAAGAAATTTAAACAACATCAACATCAACAACAAATACACAAACACAGCAGATATTGTTGTACCATGGACAATGATTGTTCATTTGGCAATACTGTTGACCAGTATCCGGATTTTTTGGTATTTTTGTGAGTGCGTAACTATGCTTGAGAGAGTATTAAAAGAGATCGATTTTAAAAGTATTTCAGAACTCTAACAATTTAAGGATTCACAATAATGTTGTAAATTATCTTTGTTGAAAACTTTACTCTTTTCGACATGTCTCTCAGTTTGGTTTAGAAATTTTTTTCTAATAAACAGATTTAGCTGATTTTCAATACCAAATTGCTTAGTATAATGATAAACATTATAAATGAGTCTTATTGATTTTGGTTTTCAATTTGGGATGTGAGAGTGTTTTATACAGACTTGTGGAACTACTCATTCTGCAAGGGAAATGGTGAGGGATATACATACGAATACATATAATTTATATCTATTTGAAAAATTTAGAGTAACAACAATGTGTAAATTTACACATACTTTCACAAGCCGCACAGTGAAGTTCTGTTTAAATAAGTTCTTCAAAACTTTTCGCCCTGCCTTCGTCTGTTGAGATTGGCTTGTGTGATGCATAAAATTATAATACTTTTTTTTTTTGGTTATAGTTCGCTTTGCTCTTGTTGTTTTTGTTGTTAATGTACAAATAATTTATGTTATTCATACGCCACGTGCTGTCATAGTAGATTAATGTGCGGAAATGAAAACGTCTCGCATTTATTGCCCCATAGCACAACTATACTATTATATATGCATGAAAGGATCTCGTAAAATTTACCAAGTTATGCAGTTAAAGTATTTAAATACATTTTTAATGGTTTTGTTTTGAAATCTTGTACTGAAAAACTGATTTTGCAATCATTTGCATTGACTTACAATTAACTGGTTTGAAGGTGATTTGAATTTGAAACTTTGAGAATTTTTTAAGTCTTTTTACTACAGTTCATTTAGTTTCTCTGCACCCTGTTAAAACATGTGTTTTATTTAATATTTTCCATGTTGATTTTTCAACCCAGGCCGTTATGGTAGCGCGTATATCAATATTAAGTAATTTTTTTAATGTTTATGTCATAATTACTTAAATATTAATCGATGCCATTGAACATAAAGAAAGTCAAAATGATTATTGCGTTTTAATTTTTTCCATGATTCTCCGAGAGACATAAAATTAAATTTTAAACATTATTGTACGCAATTGTAGAATAACATTTTGTGGAATAACATGGTCAGTTGGCTGGTCAGTATACGAGTATTGGTGCAAGGAGAAAATAATTACAAACATTTATTTAAGCTTTAATTACAATGGGTTTAATATTTTGATAAGCCGAGTCTCAATCAATATTTGCCTTCCCATTACAACTTAATCTGTTTTAATGATAAATTATGAAATTTGCAATTATTTTGATCGGCACTTTACCATTTTCAAACAAAGAAAAATTCAAAGAATGGCCACTACTTTTGAAATGACAGGGATTTTTTTTGCATACGGATGATGCCATTGTTTACTTTATTTTAAAATTTAAAAATTGGTCTATTTTAACAATAAATCAATTAAATTTTTATACGCTTTGTTTTTCTTTCTTTTTTTTTTTGTGAATTCAATTCTAATTAAATTACTACCTATATATAAAAATGCAATATAATTTTCTAATATAATATTTTTGATATTAATGTAATTAAGCTTTCTTTTAATAATATTTTGACACTTATATTTTTCATATATTTTTCTATTACTCGACCTGATTTCTTTGATATCAATCCATTGCTGCTTTTGAATAATACCAGGTTAAAGCTTTACTAAAGAGTCGTAACGTCCAAAAAGAGGTAACAAATGTTTCAGCAGACATTCGTTTATATAAATATCCGATGTCATAGTTAAAGATATAACAAAAGGCGTGCTCTTTAGGCCATAAATAGCTTTTAGTTGTTAAATTATCATAAAAATATTTTCGCAAACAATGCGGCAATTTTTCACTACAATTAAAAATCTTAAAAATCATCTTCCACAACTTATGCTTGGTTTTCACTATGCCATTTTTGTTGTCAAACTGTCGAAATTGTTGGCAATTTTATGAAAACGGGTTGTTATACAAATGCCAACAATTTGGACAATCTGACAACAAAAAATGACATAGGGAAAACATAGTGAAAACGCGGCCTTACTTGTGGAAGATGCTTATTAAACTTGTTGCGCATTAATTATTTTATGTCTTATTCTGTTACTTAATACTAATTTCAAATTCACCCTGTATGGTTTATTATTTTACTTACTATAATTATACAAAAAAAAAAAAAAAAACGTTAAATACTTATTGGCCATATCATTAAAGTTCTTATTGCTCTTATATATTTCTGTTTGGTTTTACATTAATGTGCTGTTTTTTCAATCTGGTCATCACCATCATTATCGATGACGTCGTCATCATCATCAATAATTGACTGAATTTGTGGTAATTTTTTGTGGATCTTTAGCGTGTTTTGATTTGTTCAAGTAAGATAAATTTTATAATTGGGTTTGTTTTATAGAGTACAGTTTTACATTTAAAATTTTAAGTGGTAATTGTAATGATAAAAATAAATAAGTAGTGAAAAGATTGAAGTGAAATAAAAGTTTTTGTAGGTGATTTAAAAAGAGTAAAGTAAAATAAGTTAAACGGTTTTTTTTGTATTTTTCTTTGGTTTGTAATCTTTCTTCTGAAACACTTACGTGTTAAAAAAAAAACCTGTCAAATAGCTTAAGCGGTAGTCTCTGGTGACTGAAGCTTAAGGATAAAATTATCATGAGTAATATCCGCAATTTTATCTTTGTTAAAACACTTAAACTCTATTATAAAATTCAGTTATTTTCAAAATTAAATGTTTATAATTTAGTTTTAAGATTTTTTAGAGTACAAGGTTTATAACAAATTCATATTAAATTCAGTATCGATTTTCAGTAATAAATATTTATACATATGTATGTGTATATTCTTTGAATTTAATATGTATTTATGTTATAAACAAATCCTTCATAATATTAAATGTTACAATCATACAAGACCCCTGAGGCTTTTATTGTTATTACTATTATGTTTCTAATGCTATTTTTGTTTTTTTTTTGGTGATTGTTGTAGTTGTTAATGCTTATATTTACTACAATAAAAGAGAAGACAACAAATTATTGTAACTAAAGCAACAATAGCAACAAAAGCCAAATCAAATCAAAATTTACATGTGTATGTTTTTAACACACATACAATAACAATTAATCTAAGGTAAACAAGATTTCTTAAGGTAAAAAATCCCCCCAAAAAAAAACAAATACACATACATATGTATGTAAAACAAGAAAATAATAATACACAATAGGATTTAAAAGATGAACAACCAGCAAAAACAACAGGAACAATCTAAAAGAAAATTAAACTATGAAAAGCAATTTGTTTACATTTAATACAACTTAAAGAATAACTCCATCTACAACTCCCCTTTTTATGGACTATCTATCCACAGTAATGAAATTTATAATAGGGTGTTCATATAAAGGGGAGATCACGGGCTAGTAATAATGGTACTTTTGTAAACAAATTGGGAGGATAAAGGATTCCCTGCAAAATATGGCTAATATATAAAACAAATATACAATATCTTAAAGATGTATTGCAAACCTTCATTACTCCAGAAAATTGAAGAATTATTTTGGGTCTATAATTCGAATAAAACAACGAATCTGAATCATAGTCAAATTGTAGTTCAGTTTATGTTACAACTTTTCTAATCTTATTGGATCTTTTGGAAATTTTTACTTATTTTCTGGTGCAAATTTTAAATTTGTTTATAATATAATTATATATACAATTTTTTATAATTATTAGTTTAAAAAAAACTAAGAAATTGTACCAACTTTTTTCATCTCTGACACCACTATACATTTCAACATACATAAATACATACTGTGGTTTTGTGTACATTTGTTTTTGTTGTTCTTTTTAGCTTTTGGTTTCTTTTTGTTGTTGTTGTTATTGCTGCTCCTGTCTATTTGGCTTTATGCTTAATTTTGGTCATATTTTTCTATTTAACGTTACCCTGGAGGCCTATTTGAGGGCTCGTTAACTTTCATATGACCAACCAGTCATTTACTTGCCATAAAAGAAATAAACACAGAAGGGGCAAAGAAATAAACCAACAAACCTAGACATTTATGTACATGCACATATGTATGCAAGGAACAATTTGTAATCGGTAGTTTTTGGAACTATGTAGTTGACGATTTAAACCGGCCATACATGAAGGAGTTCACTTGCTATATTTAACATGTTTCCCTTAATAATTTATCGGTAAATTTAAAAAAATGGAGTCAATTTGCATTGATATTTCATATTCATAGTGAAACCATTTACTATAGAATATACTAGCATTACTTTAGACACTTTTTTTGTGGCAACTTTGTAATTGATAATTGTGCTATTACAACAGGAATTTTTCGTCAAAGAATTTTTGACCTGAACTTAAAGATTTTTTTAATTAAAATCTTTAAAATCGATTGAAAAACCAAAAATGCCACGCACCTTGAGGATTTTTAGAATCTATTATCAAAACTAAAACACAAATCCTCCTTGGCTATGCCCATGTAATATTTTATACCGATCGGACCAAACATTTCATTTAGCGATTTTGAGTGTTTCATTTTTCTTTATCTTTTTTTTTTAAAATGCCAGCCGTTTTGTATAAAAATTACATTTGATGGCAAACATAGTTGTGCGTACAAATGTTCTGACAACTTTGTTCGAACAAGAACATAACATTAACAAGAGTTGTAAACACCAGAAATAAATATGTGCGGACAAAAGTGAACAAAGTGGTGGTTTGTCAAAACGATTTTGCGATTTTGTGGCAACTTATGTTTTTCAGCGCCATTTAGCCTCTTTCTAGGGTACGTAGATTTTTTTAGTATGTAGTTAAAGTGCTAGTCAAGTAACTAGCTAGTGAGGAAGCTAGTGAGGTAACAAGCAAGTGCTATGATATACATTGAATACTGCACCAGCTACCAGCATATTTACCACAAATATTTCAGCATTTTAACATTATTATTGAAATATTATGGTCACTGTAATTATTTACATGATTACGGCAACCATAATATGATTAAGTTATGATTTAAATGAGTATAGTAATCATGTATATGTTTATAGCAATTATGTAATGTATGTGGTGATCAGTTTTATGGTGAAATATTTTACTTTATTATGTTGTTCTCTATTATAATCAAACAGCAACATATTATGATAAAAGGATTCATCATAAACATGATTCCTACATATACATAGTTACATAGATTGTAGTAATCTTCTGAATTATAATTTAACCATATTATGGTTACCGCCAATCATATAAATTATTACAGTGACCATAACATTGTTAAAAAAAAAACTTGTATGTAGGGTCAATTGCAATTATTTTAGGATATTAAGGGAATATTAACGAGCACTGATGGCTGGCAATTACTTCTTTTAAAACTGCAGGGTAAACGCATACAAGAAACAAAAAACTTACTTTTGAACTAGATTCCATGTGTGTAATTTTAGTTCAGTGTTTTTTTTTGTTGTTTTGTTACCTCAGCCATAGATAAATGTGCATATATATGGATAAGTTTGCCGTGGTATGAGTATATGTGTATTCTTGCCCTTAATACACACATAGATACAAATGATCATAAAGTTTAAAATTTTAATTTTTTAATGATTGGTATTATCATGCAAAATGAACAACTTTTCCCTACAGTTTGAGCGGTAATATAAAGTTGTTGTCTAAGTTGTGTTAAAATCTAATCTGAGAAAGTATTTTTAATGGCAAATGTTTGCTAGTCTTAATACACTGCAACTACAGTGCTTAGTTTACGAAATGTATACTGACGTTAGCACTAACTATAGATTTCTAATTTAAAGATTCTTTATTAACATTTTAATCATATTGAATTTAATGGTTTAATTTAACCACAAGTAAGTTGTAGAAAATATAATAACACATTTTTGAGAGAAACCTTTTAATATTAGAATCTGTGGTTAGTGCTAACTACATGCTAATACTTCATTGTCACTGAGAGTAATAAATTAATGAAAATTTTATGATTTTAAGCCAAAGATTTGCAAATCATTTCATTTTAGCTTTAGGTAATGTAATAACGTGAAGCCAGTGCACAATTTAAGTACTAGATTGAGAAATTTTAGACATAACTATTTGCAATTGCAAATAAAAATATAATTGATATTTAAATTGTAAAAACTTACTAAAATTATATAAAAACAAATTAAAGTTTTATATTCCTTCTATATTGAAATAAGTAAGCACATTAAAAGTCGTTGTTAAATTTCAATAGTTATTCTGACTTATTACAACTTTTATAATGGCGTAATTTATTTTTGCACTGATTAAACTTAAACTAAACAAACTGCACAAAAAACAACAAACAAAAATCTATAGTTTTATTTCTTTTAGCCAAAACAAAAATTAAACAACAAAACAAAAACACACATAGCAAAAAGTCTAGACTTAAGTAATGTGTTGAATTGTTTGATTATTTTTTTCTTTTTGTTGTTATTTTTTTTAAGTTATTGTTGCTGCTGTTAAATGAAAGGTTGTATGTAAATTTTATTGAAAATAATTGGCATACAATTAACTCACACTTTCACAAAGAACAAATAGACACACACACATGCACTTACATGTATACCCACTAAACACTTTTAAGTAAACAAGGACTGAGTTGAGAGAAACTTTAGATTTTTTTTCGTGTTTCTTCAAAAAGTCCTCAAACAATTACGAAAATTGTAGTGTTTAATATAAATTAAACAAATTAAAAATTAAATTTTGTTCTTTTGTTATAAATTTTGTATTTGCCATTGCAAAAATTAATATATTCCTTGTCAGAAATCTTTTCGTACAAGTCAGCTTCAGAAAATGTAATAAAATATCATGGAGTCGTCTAATGTAACTTTTCTCAATTTTTTTAGTTAAAGAAGTAAAAGAGTTTAACCTACATGTATGTGAAACATACAATTACTATTTTTTGTTTTATCTCTTAAATTTTTTTAAAGAAATTAACAAGTGCTTCATTGCTATAAATACACTGAAATCAAAATAACTTCAAATACCAACATTCCAAGAAAATGTTAACCTGAAAAATGTGTTTGAAACTATCGTTTTCTTCTTCACCAGATTTATTCTTACATCTTCAGATATAATCTCCAAGCTTCTATTACAGCTTCTTTTAGGTGATATATGCTTTCATATGATCGATTTTCAGCATAAATTTGATCAATGGGGTTCTGATCTGGAGAACATGTAATCAGCATACTGTCTTCACAGAAAGCTCACCAAACCATTAAAGGAACTGGTTTCAATTTTTTTTGAGAAATATTGTGGTTGCTTTCTTAAGCCCCTCCATTAGCTGTTGAAACTGTTTGCACCATTAAGATTGAATTTTTTCTCATCGGAAAAAAATACCTTCAACAAATATGTGTTTCAAAAGTGAAACTGTTAACAAAGTTTATCGGATTACCAATTTCCAGTTTGTTTGTGAGTTTCTTTTAGTTGTCTTTTAGACAACAGGTTTTGTCGACTAATCGTCTAGCTGTCTACTTATGATTGATTTGGGCACATTTACCGCAGATAATCTGACCAAGACTTTTAATTGTGTTGCTGGTACAGTTTGTAATTCTGCGATTGTAACGTTCAGAACGTTTTTTTTTGGTCACCACTCAATTCAATTTTTACTATTGTCAATTTTTACAGCATGCGGCCGATTTATTTTGTTTGTGGAATTGCTCGAAAACTTAAGCCACCTTTTATATAAACTGAAATTTTTCCACAAACCACATTTTTCAAAATCACTAAGGAACGAACCACGGTGCATTTAATAGCAAATTGTTGAAAATTGCATAGCATAAATAACAGTTTTGCTAGTATTCTTCTTTGTTTTTCATAAACTTTAATTATAGTTATGAAAAACTAACAAAATATTAATGCAAAATTTTTCCTCTTAAATTAATAAAGTGGTCTCACAAATTTTGAATAGAAAGTGATCATTAACCACTCTTAAAACTTTTTTTACATAAAAAATCTCTTGTGACATTATCGAAAAGACACTATCTCCATTCGATTATAAAACTGAAACTGATTTGTTCTTGAAAAAAAAAACAAACAAAATTTTGTTTAAAACTTATAAATAGATTCGAAGGTTTAAAAGTTTTATTTTTAACTCAATTCCAGCAATCTCAGTCCTTACAATGTACGTGTATGCGTATGTATGTACAGCAAAATGACAAAAATGAATGAATATATTTTTGGTATTGTTTAGTTAGAACTTATGGCATTAAATATACATAATATGAATTTTCCCAAAACTCTGTTGTATGTAATTTAATATATGAGTATAAACACTCATACATTGCAGTAAATGTATTGTATGTACAGACATACATATGTATGCATGTATACTCGTATGTATAGATTTTATACTGTATTAAGTCCTTGTTCTTTTTCTCTCTGTTGTAGTGATTGTTGTTGTTGTAGCCGCATCACAAAAGGATTCCTTTGTGGTGTGAATATAAAGCTTAGCATATTATTCTGCTTGGCTAATTGTTCAACATTAACCACAAAGGAGTGTTTTTGTGTGTAAAGCTTATTTCACACTAAACTTTTGCTAAAAGAATTCTTTTTTTCCCTTTTTTTGTTGCTGCTCTCTTCTCTGTCTCCGTTATGGCTGACACACAAACCGATATGTTTGTATATGAAGTATAGAAGTGTGTGTGAATTTATGTACATATGTATGTATGTCTGTCTGTGGCACATTTAGAGGCAGACATACGTTTATGGGCACGGGCATGTCTGACGTTATGCACATTCAACCACATCCGTTTTTTACTCATTTTATTGTCTGATTTTGGTTTCTTTTTTGGTATATTTTTATACCCTACACCACAATAGTGGGGAGGGTGTATTGGATTTATGTTGATGTTTGTAACGCCCATAAATATTGGTCCAACACTCACCTTAAAGTATACCGATCGACTCAGAATCACTTCCTGAGTCGATTTAACGATGACCGTCCGTATGACTGGCTGGCTGGCTGTCCATGTAAAGCTTGTGCGCAGAGTACAGGCCGCAATTTTGAAAATATTTCCACAAAATTTGGTACATGATAGTTTTTCGTCCCAATTAGGGTTTGGGATTGAAACTGGTGGAAATCGGTCCATTATTTCACCTGGCCCCCATAGAAATGTCCTCCCGATAGGAGTTTAACGATCATAAATGTTTGAATTATGCAAGTATTCAAACAAATTTTACCACAAATGAGTAATAAACGAAGCCAAATCACATCTACAAATTTTGTGAAGATCTGGCCGTAATTGATCATAGCTCCCATATAAGCCCCATTTCCGAAAATCACTTTAAAGTGCATAACTCTCTTAAAATTGTCGGTATCCAAATAATATTGAACAGAAATATGTATCGTGTATATACAAATGATATGGTAGAATTTTATGATGATCGGTCCATAATTAGTCCTAGCTCCCATATAAGACCTACTTCCGTAAATCACTTTAACGACCATAAATCTATTAAAAATATTGTTATCCAAATAAAATTCAACAAAAATAAATTTCATATATAAAATAATTATGACACCTAATTTTATAATGGTCGGTCTATAGTTAGTCAAAACTCCCATATAAGACCCTGTCCGTAATTCACTTTAACCTTCATAAATCTTTTAAAAGTATTTAATCGAGATAAAATATATAATATTGACGGAAGTCATGGCAATACATTTTTGGATGATCGGTCCATAATAGGCAATATCTCCCATCTCATTTCTGAAAAACCTGTATAATACATATACTGGGTGTAGGGTATTATATGTTTAGGCTTGACCGACTATACTTTCTTACATTTCTTTCTTTTCTATTTTTTCGTTATAATTTATTTTTTTCTGTTGCAAGTGTGTTTGGAATTTTTGTAAACGCCTTGCGTTTTGTTTGTTATAAAGGGTCGGGCGGAGGTATGCAGAGTGACTTCCAACTACATGCATGCCTGCTTAATTATTATTAAGTGCCCAGCTATACATTTATGAAGTGAAAATATAATTTATGAGCAAAGTTTGCCATGTGTTCATTTTTTTTTTAATTTTTAGCGTATTCAAATAAATTAAGTTTTTGCACTTAATCAGTTTAATAATTGAGTTGATGATTTTTTTGTATAAATTCTTTTGCAAGATAAATTCTTTTGCTTTTGCTGTAGCTGAGGTGTTTTAAGTTGAATTAGCTCTTTATTGTATTTTATTTTTATATTAAAGTTACTTCTTATTGATTTTCCACACTTGATTGTACAAAAAAAAAGACAACTGCATAAAACTATATACAAATTGTTTCCGTGAAATAATGCTGTGATGTCCTGTTTTAAATTTCAATTTACTTATACGAATGAAATTGTTTTTCCCTGCAATTTATTATGCATTACATAAGGGGATTTTCAATAAGAACTTTCTTTTGCATATAAAATAAAACAAATAATTTATATGAAAATCATTTATATGTGTATTGTATTGAAAAAAGAAAGGTCAATTATAAATTGAAAACAAGTAAGAAAGTATAGTCGGGCAAGCCCGACCAGTAAATGTGCAAAAATAGTTTCCAGAAATGAATGCTATATGGGAGCTATGACCTATTATGGACCGATGATGGCATGACTTCTGAGCATATACTAAATATTTTTGTGTTAAGTTTTACCTCGATATAAAAGCAGTAAAAAATTTATACATGTTAAAGTGATTTTCGAAGGGGGTCTTATATGGGAGCTTTGAATAATTTTGGACCAACCCTTATAAAAGAGGTGTCATGATTTCTGTATATATGAAATTTATTTGTGTTGAATGCAGCTTTTACAGACCCACCATTTTCATAGCTAATTTTCGAAGGAAATTAAATTCATTGTAACAATTGTTAAAAGTTCTACTACCTATATTTTAATAACAAAACATTTAGGTTATTTCAATATAAACCTATTTTAAAACAAAGTCCTTGTTAAAAAACAACATACTTACAAGTATTACTAAATTTATGAGACCTCAGGCTTATAAGGGAATTTAATATTTATACAATATTTGTATTTTGTTAAATGTTAATTAAGGGTTTTGTTTGTATTTGTATTTAAGCAAAACTTATAGTTTGTTAAATATTTACAAATTTTGAGAATTAACGCTGTTTCATTGCCTAAGAATTATTATTTAAACTTAAAATATTTTAAAATGAATTTTAAATGTCGGCTCTCACTAATTGAAACCTCTATCAACGTGGTCAACAAGCAGCAAATGTTTTCTCTATTATATTGAAACTTTTCGCCATTATTATCTCATATTGTCAGTTACATGTCAATTTTCATTATAATAATGCTATCAAAACATTTTACAAATACATCTTACATATTACCTTTTCATCAATTTCTATTGAAATGTTGTAGTTTTCATTTTAAATACACCCCATAGCGTAGGATTAATATAAATTATATTCATTAGATTTATTTATTAAAAAAAGGTTTTAAACAAACATAGTTGGCATTTCAACATGTAATTCAATTTATATACAATACATTATTTAACCTAGTTAAAAGTTTTAATTAATTTGCATTAATTATTAAAATTGAGTCTATATTAAACTCACTAAAAACATGTGAATTTAAATTAAGATTTAATTTTAAATAAAACACAAATAACAGCTTAATATCCAATTTAATTGAATCATGTTAGATTTAAGAATTCTCTACGGGATCTTATCATTTAATTTGTTTGAGCTTGAACATTGACATTTTACGGCTTTATTTTTTATATTTCTTGTAGCAAAAACTATAACCTATATTTTATCGATTCCGTGTTTTTGTTTGCACATAAATAAAAACCATAAATATTTTTCATAAACTGAATGAAGTAGTTATTGCTGTTTTGCTTTTGTAACAAAATTATTAAATATGCTGTAATATAGTATATAAATTGCTGTACATACATTCAAATATTAATAAATTATGAATTTGTAGCATTCACAATTTTCACTGCAAAGTAAATAAAAATAACAGAAAACTTTTTAAAAGCGCGTCAAATTTAATCCGCATAGATACTTATCAGTTACAATATGCTTTCAATTTTTAATGATTTTTTCCACAACCGATATTTTTTTTAAATAATATTAACAATGACATTGTCAAATATAAGTACAGGAATACAGCGAGTGCTAAAAAAGCTTATAAAAAGAAATACAAATTGGTTTTACATTTAGAAGAGCGATATTTCAAGAACCATTAAGGCTTAAATTGATCGGTAAGAGGCGGTGTTTGTAGAAACTTTTAGTAGAACAGTAGGTTTTTATTAATAACCAATTGATTGACTTTTTCATAGGACTTTGTATAGAATTGTAACGTTATATTCAGGCATTGTTGATTATCTACAAAAATATTTAAATTAAAATTAATATAGAAGTAGATCTTTTTACCGAAATTTGTAATTTTCATTATTTATGCCCACTGTTAAAGAATAAAAAATAAACACACACTTAATAAGTTTATAAATATTTCACTATAAAAATCTATAATAATAAAAAAGAACCTACATACATATTCCTATAACCACATATTTTGATAAATATATATAAAAAAATGACTAAAAAAGAGGATAAATATAATAGATTTATATAAAAAATCCTATATGGTTTTTAGTATAAATATGCATTTAAATAAAATAAACTATTATAAATATATTAAAAGAATATAAATAGCTGTGGCAATATATTAAAACAACATAAGTCATAAATATGAGTTTTAAACGATTAACGATTTTTAAATAAATGTCCAAAGTCAATTGAAAATTAAGGAAAAAAGTATTTCCAAAATTTTAAAATAACTTCAGTTTTTCATATATTTTAGGCCCTAATTTTGTAAATCACTTGCGTTCAACGCATCACCAAAAATATGAAATTTTGTAAATCACTGTGTCATTGCTTTTAGCGAACGCAGAAATATTACGTTGTTACAATATTGTCAAATCATTGCGTGTTTAATGTTGCCATTTTAAATGTTGATACTGAAATTTAAAATAAAAATTTACATTACTCTGCACTTATTTTGCATTGGCAATGCTACAAACCTATCAGCTGTTCAATAATTTTGTTTGGTTATTTATCAAGAAATTTATCAAATTATGAACAAAAAAGCTTTTAAGCAAATACAGTCGGGCCTCGATTATCCGTAATGTTCGGGACCAGAAGCATTGCGGATAATTGATTTTCACGGTTAATCGAATAACAATTTTGATTATAAAGTTTTTAAATACTTTTATTATCTAACAAGTGAACATTGGTGTACATAAATATTTATATTAAAAAAAATTAGTTCATTTTAAAGCTTCGTATTTTTGAGCTAGCATTTTAACACTCACAATTTTTTTTGAATGCTCGTTAATTATTTTAACTTTCTCTTTTAAATTTAAAGCGTAACGATGCCATACTTAGATCTAATCACCCGTACTTCCCAAATTTCAAAATTGAACTAATCACTTTTAAATGCTTCTGACTCATCGTATGTAAACAAGGGAATTCCCATTTTTCATGTTTTTTATATTGTATGTATGTATGAATTTAAAATTAATAAAAAAAACGGATCATAGAGGTAAACACGGTTAATCGAAGCAAACAATTTAAAAACATTGCAAACAAAAAACAATAGACTGATATTTTTCCATCACGTTTAATCGGGGTTACCGGTTAACTGAATGACGGATAATCGAGGCCCGACTGTAACTATAAATACTAATGGCGTTTTCTTTTCTGGCAAAATGTTACATATATGTTACACTTTTTACCCATTTCCCATATAAAAAAGAAAAAAAGTGTAACATTTTTGCCAGAAAAGAAAACGCCATAAGATACTAAGGGGTATAAAAAAAATGTTCGAACTTATGGACATGTCTTCTTCTGAGGATTCTTCAACCTGCCTAGACATATCTATTGAAAAAACCCAATTGCGCTCTACTATCAATATGATGAATTTAACGAATAATAATTAAGTAAAATAACACTATGGAGATTTACAATATTTTTGAATGAAACTCTGCGGGTGTTCTAATTGGCCGGCCAATTGCATTTAGGAGTTTCGACGTAGCTTCCCAAACATTATCAACAGTTGCCTTTGAACTGCTAATATTAGGCATTCTACGAGCCACATGTAGATGCTTTTCCATTTCACCTATCAACAATTCAAATAGAGCTGCCGTTGTGGCTTCTTTTTTTGCCATAAGAACAATTTTAGTAGTATTTTATACTAAATGAACATGTTTGTATATATTTACTTACATCGTATTAAAAAGTTCTTATAAAATATTAAATTAATTAAATAATTTTGGTTTTTAATAATATTTTAATTCAACTTTTAAAACTAACACCGAGAAAATGGAGGCGTTAAATTTGATAAAAAATAAAAAAATTCAGCCCTGCGTTTTACAAAATACACAATTTTAAACAGTTGCGTTAACAACAACGTAAGAATCAGCTGTTACAACGCAAGCTTTCACTTGCTGGAACGGCTTGATTTGCAAAATGTAATTTAACGCAGCGCTTAGAAAAATGTGGCGATGCGTTTTACAAAATTAAGGCCTTAAATTCAGAAGCTTTTAAACATTTATTACAAATTGAATTTCTAAACATTAAATGTGTTTTTACATACGAATTATTTTTTTTAACATACAAAATGCACATAATTGATTTAACTTAAGTCGACTTAAAATGTTTTGCCTTATTGCCAAAGCCATAATATACATTATTTAAATCACATAAATATATACAGATGAACAGTAATGAAACTATTTACAAGTAATCTATTGAATATTAAGAATATATTTCTGTATGTATTTATGGTTAAATTAAATTACAGAAAAAATCAACATATTTAATTGAAAAAAAGGTTAAGCAAATGCCAAAGAGACAAAAATATTGGTTTTAATAGTAAAAATATTAATACAAGATTTAAAAATAACATACATTAGGGTGGTTTAATAAAAAAGAATTAACTTATAAACATAAACCTTGTAATGAAAACGTTGCTTTTAACATTTGAAAGAGTAATGTCTTTAATTTGAAATTTTTATTTCACAATATTATAATTGTATTTCAGAACTTTCAGATTAAATTTTCTGAAATACAAATGGAAAATTCTGAAATACAATTAGAAATTTGTAAAATATAATTAGAAATTTTTGAAATATAAATAGAAATTTCCGAAATTATAAATGGAAATTTCTGAAATTGATTAAAATTTTGTAAAAATATAAATGGAGATTTCTAGAATAAATTTAGAAATTTCTAAAATACAAATGGTGAAATGCAAAATGGTGTAGTTCCTAGCAGATGAGGAGTTTTTATTGTTTCTTCGGTTCATAGACCCAGAATTAATCCGTTGCATAAAATACATACTAAACATGTATTACAAATAATTCTATTTGAAATGTAAAGGAATGAAATGTTGTATTATTTGCAACTCTCATAGTTAATTAAATAATTCCTTAATGATTTGTTTGTAGAAGAACTAGTCTAAATTAAATGTATAATTATAGCCAAAGAATTAGTTCTCTTAAAACTGTACAGAAATACTTTTAAATCACAAAGCATTCGTAATTTCGTTATCATTTGTTCCGAGGCTTTCACTAAGTACGAAACTGAGGTGGTTCTTATTACACTCGTTCTAGAACTAGTTATTTTAGAACAAGTTCAAAACATTTTCCTTTGTAATTTTTGATTGATTATTCCAAATATTTAAATAATTTAATACCACCCTAATGTATGTTTTTGCATTTTTCTGATAATATTTACAATGGAAATTTTAATATGAATGTTAAAAAAAAACTATAAAAATGTGGTAGTGTAGATATGTAGTATTGGTATGTATTTACTTATATATATACACAAATATAATTATTTTATGTTTGCTATTATGGAAAAATTACATATACACATACGAGTATGTGTACTACACAAATATATACAAACAAAAAAAAGTAAACGTATACACAGTACATAATAACAAACATGTATTAAACATTTAAAGTAAACAAACTATATGTACAATATAAAACGAAAGGAAAACATTTTCTTATTTTTTTAATTTATAATATCTACAAATTGTAATATTAAATTACAAACATTAAAAAAGGAAATCAAAAGAAACAACCAAGTATTTCTTTTCCGGTTTTACAATTTCTACAAAAAAAAAATAAACAGAAACATACCTGAGTTGGTGGCACAGCAGCGGTGGCAACAGCAGTTGGCTGGTGTTGTTGTTGTTGCTGATTATAAGCTGGCACTGGTGGGTATTGAGTCTGAGGTTGTGGTGTAAATTCACGTACAATTCTTTCCTCAGATGCTGGTGGCCAAGCTACACGTTTATAGCCTGTAACAATATAGTAGTAGTAATGTTTGTAGAGGAAAATGGCGAAAGAAAAAAGTAATAAAGGAAAAACAATTTTAATTAATAATCACATAAATAAATACAATAGTTGTAAAAAAAATAAATAAACATTTAATAGTGATTTATTTAATCTAAAATAAACTTAGAATGTTTAAATAAATATTTGTAGGAAATACAGATTAAAGGGCTTCAACAATGTTTGTGTTTTTATTAAAGCTTAAACAATATTTTAATATTGTAAAAACTGAGATTCAGGATGTATTTATTTTATAAAGCATGATCTATTTCGAGGTTCCGTACTTTTTTAAAGAAAAAAAAAAACACAGAAAATTCAAATCTAATGGTAAATGTTTATTATCATATGAAACAACATTCTTTGGCATTAATTTTTTGAAGATTATGTCTATCAAATGTTGGCCGTTGCTACGTCGCAGATGATCTATCCGTTGAGTCCGAATCCGCATAAACTTTAGACTTTACATATCTCAACAGTAAAAAGTGTAGCGGTGTAATATCACACGATCTTTGTAACCAATCGACCGGCTCAAAACGTGAAATTATGTGCTCACCGAAGTGTTCTCACAATAAATCCATTGATTGTGTGGGAAGTGGCGTCGTCTTGCTGAAACCAAATGTCGATCTCGACGTAAAATGCGCCAAATCGTTCCATACGTCAGTCCGAGTTGCTGCGAATGGTGATGAATCAACTCTCCACGTTCTTCGTGTTCACTCTTAGCTACGGCCGCTATATTTTCTTTACAGCGTGCTGGACGTGGTCTATTCGGTTGAATATTATCCAATAATGAATGCTGGGTCTCAGAATGGGTGATGATGTTAAGAATAGTACGCTCAGTGGCCGATTATGTTGACCATAAGTTGAGTGAAGTGCACGAAACACATTATTCACAGAACGTGAATTTTCGCAATAAATTTAAACGATTTTTAAACTTTGTTCAGGCGTAAGTCTTTTCACTATGAAGTGCCAAACAATACTAAACAAAAATAACATGACAGCATGTCACGACTTAGACGTGATCTGTCAAAAAAAGGCTATTGAAAAAAGTATCCACTTCATTAATTTAAGCGAGAAATTTTTCATTTTGTTTTATTACAATTTTAGTTTGTTTTAGTAAAAATTTGCTTGATGATAATATTTGTTCACAGTTTCACTATTTTAACATATATTTATTCAAGGTGATTTTTTTCGATGAGATAAAATTCAATCTTGATAGTCCATACGATTTTAATAGCTATTGGAGAGACTTACGGAAGCAACCACAATATTTCACAAAAATAAATTTTGGAGGCGTAGCTTTGATGCTATTGGGAGCTTTTTGTGAAGACTGTATGCTTGATTTAGAGTTTCTAAGTACGAAAATTAATTCTTCTGATCACTGTCGAATTTATGCTGAAAAGCGACAATATAAAAGCATATATCAGAAAAAAACCAAACTTTTACAGATGCTTGGAGATCTACATTTAAAGATGTAAAAATAAATCTGTTGAATAGCATGCTGGATCGAATTTTTGAGTTGATTTAAAAAAGAAACCCTAACACAATATTAAAGTGTAAATTTTTTGTGAATATTGGTTATTTAAGCTATTTTTGTTTCAGTGCATTTATAGTAATGAAAAAGTAATTCATTTCTTTATATATTTTTAAGAGATAAAATAAAAAATAATACGAGTTCTGATCAAAAAATAACCTTTATTTTAAATTTTTTCAAAAAGTATTTATTTATTCATCAATAACTATCTTTGCCCCTTCAAAGTACTCCCCCTCAGATATGATAACCTTATGCCAGCGTTTTTTCCAATCGTAGAAACATTTCTGAAACGCGCTTTTTGGTATCGCCAACAGCTCCTGTTTCTATTTTTCTTTTATCTCCGCAATCGTAGCAAAACGCTTTTATATCATCGGTTTCTTCAGCTTTAGGAAGAGGAAAAACTCAGTCAAGTCCGGTGAATACGGTGGTTGAGGCATGATAACGGTTTTGTTTTGGCCAAAACCTCACGCACAGGCATCGATGTGTGAGCTGGTGCGTTATCATGGTGCAAAATCAATGATTGGTTTTTCTATAGTTCTGTGAGATTCTGACGAGTTGCTTCGCGCAAACGGCACATAACTTCAAGGTAGTATTCCTTATTCCTTATTAATACCTTGTGGCAAGAATTCATGATGTACCACGCCATTGCAGTCGAAGAAAACAGTGAGAAAACCCTTCACATTTGACCGAACTTGACGTGCTTTTTTCGGTCTTGGCTCTTCTGGGCGTTTTCATTGGGATGATTGGGCTTTGGTTTCAATGTCATAGCCATACACCCAGTTATGAGCTTTTTAAGAAAATCTGGATCGTCGTTGACGATGTTCCTGAGCGATGTCCATGCGACCTTGTTTTTGCTCAAAATTTAGTAAGTTTTGAACAATCTTCGCTGCCGCATGTTTCATGCCTAAAACATCTGTAAAAATAGCTTGGCATGAGCCAAACTATATGCCAACATCATCATCATTAACCTTTCGGTTATACCACAATTGAACTTGTGTTCTGGTCATAGTAGACTCGCCAAACGCCACAGTCAACATTTCAAATGTCCTTGCTCATTTAATTTCATTTTTTACACAAAACTTAATAATCTTTGATCCATTTTTTAGAACAGTAAAAACTCGAAGAGCACACCAAAATACGACTAACCTTTTTATCTGTCAAAAACAAACTGTCAATCCAAAATGGCTGATATTACCTACATATATACCAATATAACAGAAAAAATGCGAAAATCGAACATACGTAACTCACGAAATTCGAAAATAACGGTTATTTTTTGATCAGACCTCGTATATGTAGGTTAAGTTGTTTTACTTTCTCTTTAACTTACACAATTAATAAAATTTGTATGTATTTATAGTTATCCAAATTAAAAGATGGCTCGGAGTCTACATGTTGCCAGAAAGATGGAAAGTATCATAGCTATCATAGCTATCATAGCAATGGCCAAGTATTGTAAATTTATATTATAAACATTTTCGAAAATAAAAGCTAAACATTTAAAAAGACGCCTAAATTTTAAGTTATAAACATAATAAATCAATAATATATAGTAATCTTAAACATGTCAGTCGTATAGTGATTAAGAAATTTATAATAAATATAATTAAATACAATTATTTAATTGCTCTCTAATTGATTTAGTTGTAGATATATATAAATATTAATAGCCGTACATGAATAAATACATACGTACATATATATATGTATGTATTTATATTAAAATTTAAAATTATATACAATATTTTTATTTTATAGGTGCAAACATACAAATATATACAAATAACTCAGTATGTATATTTCTAGGTGTAGGTGTATACATATACATATTTGTATTTACATATATACAATATACATATATATTTATATGTATTTGTGGTTCTGTAAATACCTACTGCTGTTTGGTATTCTCCATAATCATTCAATAGAAAACGTATATGCGTCCAATTAAAACAAGATTTATGTTGCATTTTCTCTAATTATATGAAAATAAGAAAAACCCATTTAAATTATACCCTTTATAAGTAAATAAATACACAAATACACATACATCTATAGATATAAAAACGTATACTTAAGTTCAAATGTATCTAAAATAAAACAGAATTTCAAAGTATAAATTCATTATTTTTTCAATCTATAATTGGTTTTGTTAAATTTTAAATAAATGCAATATTTAGTTCGTTTATTTGACCTTTTTTTAATATTTAATAGTTTCTTTTTACAAGCAATAAGGTCATTTGAATTTTATATAAAAATATTGGAAATAAATATATAGAAATAAATTAAATATTTTTATATAAAATTCAAATGACCTTATTGCTTGTAAAAAGAAACTATTAAATAAAAGCAATATTTTTCATAGCAAAATTTTTCTATAAATCTCACTTAATAATTATTATAATTAGTTCAGATGTATTTATTTAGTGAGATTTATGGAAAAATTTTGCTATGAAGAATATTGCTTTAATTTAAAATTGAATAACTTTAATGCTCTGACACATTTACCACATACGCATATTGCAAGTTATATTTATTTTCATTTATATTAGAATTTGTTTAAGACTTTCTGATTTTTAGCCTCATTAAAGTATACTTAATAACGTTATTAACTTTAGTTGCCAATACACACGTACTAGTTGGCTTAAGTGGACAGGAAATGGAATTATTATTATTATTATTTGAGTACAAAAACATATTTATTTGTTTATGGTCGTTTTTAATAAAGAATTATTTATGGTGCTCATAAGTAGTGTACAAAATACGTGACGAAAAATACGAGTATGATTGAAATAAAAAGTAAGAAATATTATTTTAAGTGAAATAAATGTGCAATAAAAGCTTACAAAACAGATGAATTTAAAAGGGTTTCATAGAACAGTTGGGCCATAAAACTGTTTTATCTAGATTTGCTGTAGAAATAAATGCTTTAATTCAAAGTACTTCAAATTTCATTAAAAATCAGTCTATTCACAAGAAAATCCCTTGTATTCAAATAAAATGTTAAAAATTCTTAACTTCGGGGACTAGTTCCCAAGTCTGGAAAGCCAATTCAGCTCCTATGTTGCTTTTTGCTTTGGGTTCAGAAAAAAAGCACTTGGTACTTTTTCTTGTTATATTATGAAATAAATTCTTTAAAACCTTTTTTAATTTTCAAGCAGAACTAAGAATTCGAAATTAAGTTCAAATTTTGTAATCAAATAAAAATCATTTAAATTTGAAATAGTTTGTCAGAAATATAATTTAGTTTTTAAGGAAAAAATTATTTCAGTTGAAATAAGAAATCGACATTAAGTTCGAGTTTTAGAAATGTTCAAAATTCATAAAAAACTTTAAATATTTTGTCAGAATTTTTTCTATTTTATTTTATAAGAAAATAAATTCAATTCCAATTTTGTTAATTCTGAGATGAAATAGGAATTCGAAATTAATTTAAAATTTTTGAAATTTTCAAAATTGTTTCAAATCTCCAAAATTTTATCAGAAATTTAAATTTAACTTATAAATTCTCTAACAATTTTGTTATTTCTGAGCTTAAATAAGAATTCGAAATTAACTGCGAATCTTACAAATTTTCTAAATTCATTCAAATCTGAAATATTTTGTCAGATATTTTTTTTACAATAATAAAGAAATAATTTTTTTTTGAGATTCTTGATCGAAATTTAGTTTGAATTGAAATTGTTCAAAAAGATTCATATCTGAAATATTTAGTTAGAAGTTTATATCAAGCTTTATAAATAAATAAGAATTTTTTTATTTTTGAGCTGAAATATAAATTTCAAATCTGAAATATTTTGTCAGATATTTTTTTTACAATTTTGATCTGATATAAAAATTAAAAATTTAGTTTGAATTGAAATTGTTCAAAAAGATTCATATCTGAAATATTTAGTTAGAAGTTTATATTAAGCTTTATAAATAAATAAGATTTTTTTATTTTTGAGTTGAAATAGAAATTTCAAATTCATTCAAATCTGAAATATTTTTTCAGATATTTTTTTTACAATAATAAAGTTATAAATTTTTTTGAGATTTTTTTTCTTTTTGTGCTGATATAGAAATTCGAAATTTAGTTTGAATTTTAGAATTTGTTCAATTTTAAATTTAGCTTTATAAATAATTTTGTTATTTTTAATCTGAAATAGAAATTTTTAAATTAAGGTCAGAAATTTTAGCTTTACGTTATAAAGCAATAAATTCTCTAAGAATTTTAAAATTTCTGAGCAGAAATTGAAAAATTAAGTTTGAAGAAACAATTTGATTGCCTTAAAAAAACGCTAATATTTACAAAATTAGTAATTTTATAAACACAATTTCCCTCTTGAGTTGTAAGACGAAATAAGCTATGTATATATAAATATATTTCTTAAGTAATATTAACTTAAAAGATTAAACTGTTCATAGTTTACTATAAGACCAATTGTGATACCGTGGGATCAAAGAGACCCAAAAAGTTCATATGCTCAAATGCAAATTATATTTGAAACTCAAGGATCCTGACCCATAGTGTATGACCTCTTAACCATGATTGTATGTTCAGTTTAGCATGCTTAATATAATTATAATTTTCATTTCTCTTTATTTATGGTAAATATTAATACTTTAATGGTTTTTATTTATTTTGATTGAGCCTCTCTCATAACTCATTAGATGTTTATTTCCCGCAAAAATACGAATAGAAGTGATAATAAAACTGAAATAGAAATAATAGTGGTATTAACATGTTTCATATTTATGTGGCAAAAGGCTTATAATTTAGCTTTGAAGTCTTAAATCATAAAGATATATATATTATGAACGTGATATGGCACAAAAAATCATTTTATGTTTATAAAATCTTTAAAGAAAATTGATTATTTTCTTTATACATACATATGTAAACAAAAATCATTAGTGTAGAATATGTATAACAAAATTTTGCTGATATATGTATGTATGTATATCTACAGTAGCAGCTGTGTGAAGCTTATAATAAATATTTTTCTTAATTACATAGTTGTTTGCTTTCCTAAAGTTTTGTTTAAGATTACAAACAGATTATCTTAATAACTAAAATATACGAATCTTTAATAAGTTAACAAAAAAGTCTTTCGTCTGCCAGCCTAATCGATTTTTAAAAGTCCCACATTAAGTCTGTATAGCAATAAACAAAGTCTGCAAATGGTCTTTTCTATTCTACTATCTCTAATGACTATAAGAGAGAATGAAAAGAATGGAAAAAAAACTTACTATTAATTTTAATAATCACTAGTTTGGCCACACTCAAGAAAGTAAAAATCCATAAATTCCAATATTTGTGTAGCTTTTAATCAAATAAAATAAATCACGTTAACACCTTTTAGTTTATGAACACGTTTATATTTATGTACACATGGTTACAAAAATGCTCCACTTAGACACCCATATATACGAACTTACACACAAATGATAGAAAGAATATCGAAAGTTTGGCAGAAAGTGAAGCAGAACAAGAAATAACCCTTGAAAATTATGACCCAAAAGTACTGCTAATAACTTTTTATGCAATAACTTACAAATACTCTAGCATTTATACACATCTATACAGATATGTTAACCATAAACATGAAATATCTAGGTAAACTTATGGCACTACAAATACAAATACACATCATCAACATCAACAACAAAGTGAGAACAAAACCAAATGTGTTTTTATTATACAAATACGAGTATATACATACTACTACTACTATATACATATGTATATAGATACATACATATACATATGTATGTATATTGGATACATACATATACATATGTATATATATGTACATAAATAAACACCAAACATTTACCAATGCTAACAAAATACTTCAATTTATATATGTATTTGTATTGGGGTGTAGAAATATTAGGGAAAACTCAAAAAATAAGTGGAAATCCATATTCGAAATTAAGTTCAAATTCTCGAAATTGACAAAATTCATTCTAATCTGATGTACATATTTTAATTTAAAATTATATAAAACAAAATTCTATATAAATTTTGTAATTTTTAGACTGAAATTAAAATCGAAATTAATTTCGAATTTTAGACATTGCCAAAATTCAGTCAGAAATTATTATTTTATCTCTAGGAATTTTGTAATGAAATTTCGAATTAAGTTGGAATTTTCGAAATTGCAAAAATTCATTCAAATGTGATATATTTAACCAAAAGTTTTAATTTTACATTATAAAGCCTAGTACTCTGTTCAAATTTGGGAAAAATGTTGAGCAACATTAATTATTTCATACGGAAAATTTGACGTATAGCCAATGTTGCCTATCACGCGAATTTACATAATTTGACGTTTTTTTTTAATTGAAAGTACGCCACATTGTTTTACTCATGTAAACAAAACACATATGTTGTGCTTTTTTGTGAATTTAAATCGAAAATAAATAAACGTTAAAATATTAAAAAATCTGTATTGAATCGAAATCTTTAAGTAAAAATGAATAAACAAATATTACTGGCCGCTTGTGCAGCAGCACAACAAGTAATAGATATTGTTGTTGCGACAGAAGAGCTTTTGGATGAAAATTCCACGTGAAACAATTGCTACTTTAATTATTTCGCTGTGAAAAAATAATGTTGCCAGATACACTTCACATGTTTTTCACAAAATGAACAGAGTACTACTTCTGTAACATTTTTTCATGAAAATTTCATGTTTATTTTTTTAACATGTATTTTGACAGCATTCCACTTGAAATTTTGAACAGAGTACTATGCTTAAAAAAGTAAAAATTTTCTAATTTATAAGCAGTATAAAAATTCGAAATGAAGTTCTACTTTAAAAATTTGTTAGAATTCATTTAAATCTAAAATATTTAGTTAAGTATTTTATTTTACATTGTACTAGATTTTTTATACAAATTTTGTAGTTTTTGAGCTAAACCAAGAATTCGAAATTAAGTTCAAATTTTCGAAGTTGTCAAAACTTTTTCAAAACTATTTTTTCAGAACCTGTGATTTTACTAATACTTTATAGAGGTATAAATTAATTACAAATTTGGTTATTTCTAAGCTGAAATATAAAAGAAAGTTTAAATACTATAAATTTGGTACCAAATTGAAGGCCTGTCCAATAGTGGCCAAAGTATTGTATATGAAATAAATTAATATTTTGTGAGATTTTAAATATAAGTATATGAGAAAACCATTATATGTTTTCAACATATTATACAATTTTATAATGTTTTGATACCTGGTTATATAAGCAAATTTTGTTAAAGGGGGTAGAGAGGCAAAGTTTTGTCCAGAAAAGAAAACAGCATATGTTGTTTATTTCCATACAAAAAAATGCCACCCTAATGCACATAAATGCTACGAATATGTTACACGGAAGTCGGCATGTCGGTATTTTGTATGTATGTGAAAAGTACCCTACTATATATATGTATATTATTTATATGCCAATATATTTTATGACTACAACTAAAATTCCCAAAAATACAAAAGAACACTTTCAGAGATTTGTTGCTGCTAAAATATTGTGTACAAGTTTTTGTTTGGAATCAATGTTAACTGAATTTCACATCAATCAATATTAATTTCCGTTAATAACAAAATAAAAACAACAGCACGAGCAACTAAAACGGAAGAGAGAAAACTAAACTAAACAGAACTCAAATAATCTGATTTTATAGATTTTACTTGGAAAAACCCCTTCATAGACTTACTTACATATGCTTACAAGTATGAGACAGCACCACATGGATGGAACACATGACACATACAGACATTGTTTATTAAATGTGTACATATGAAAGCAGAGTTTTAAAAGAATTCGTTTACAGAAATAAACCAAAAAAGTTTTTAAAATAAACCGAAAACTAACAATAGTTCAATAAAGCAAAATCAAGATAACTCCGATAATGACCGAAGAATCTTTTCTCAACATTTTTAATCATATTCTATTTCGTGAATCAGATCACAGATTTTGATTTTTAAGGCTGCAATTCAATCGATTCGATTTGCTCGATATACTACCACAAAAAAAATGTATCCCATGTTGAATTTTGTAAAATTATATAACTGATAAATTTGGTTTGCAATAAATTAATTATTGCGGCGGCTGTGATATACATATCATCAATAACAGGCCAGAACGTAGTTTTTAACACCTCCCGGTAGCGTGATCCGTTATCGTAACCATATTTTAAGCTGAATTATCAAAAAATCAATTAATGACAGGCCAATACTAAGTTTTTAACATCTCATGATCCAGTCACGTCCCCAGACCATATAGTTTGCCAAGCAGTGATACTCTCAAGATGCAAAGGCTTCTCAACAATTGCTCTTGGATTTTCAGAAGCCCAAATGTGCTTATTAACGTTTCCAAAGAAATGAAAATGTCCAGAATGTAGGTTTTAAAAATCCAACATTTGCATAGTGAATTTTTAATATTTGAATTAGATTTTAGACAAGTAAAATGTTAAAACTCTCATCTTGTTCCAATGTGCTCCTGCTGGACAACAAAATTCTTGTCGAAAACTCCTTGATAAATATATAAAAATATTTATATAAAATAAAGCCTAGATAAACGTTTAGTGCGTTTTATCAAACATCCTCAGTCTTGAATAAAGTTTTGGCTAGATTTAGCTTCCTGCCATTATTCAAAATCTATCTAATCTATCTAATTTCTGAAATATTATAGTAATAAATTAATATAAATTTGGTAATAAATGAATATCAATTTGGGGTTCAAAAGTGTTTAATTGCTTCACAAATATTAAAACATTTATGCGAACGAACCTATGCCTTAAATGTCTCTAAAAATGTGCAAGCAAAATAAACATAAAAATGAAATTGAAGTGAAAATAATCATTGCATTTCTGTATTTACCTTCATGAAATGTATACCATCTTTGGATCCACAAAAGGTCCTAAGTGCAGTTTTTAAAAGCAAGTCTTCGACTATTTGTAAGCCTTACTGATAAATCATTTACTTGCCAAACTATGCTCAAATATATCTATTGAATCTACAGTTATCAAAGAGATTAATGTGTATTTTTAAATGACCTTCATATAAAATAAAAGGTTATTTTTGCTCTCCCAAAAAGTTGTTAAAAATATTTATACATCACTCAGGAATGGAAAATAGCGTTTTGATTTTTGTACCAACCACCTCCACGGTACCATTTAATTATTTATTAAATAATATTAAAAAAAAGTTTTATATACCTTCTTATATAACGAATTTTTAACATTGACAATTATATCTGGGTATCAAGATCATCTCAAAAAATCGAGGATCCCGAAAGGAAATTAAGCTTTCATATTGATTTCTCGACAAAATTTCAGTTAATTGAATTGCTTCACAAATCAAACCCATAGAAATACAAAAATGCTCAATAATGGTGGATTTATTGCAAAAATTATACGGTGTCAGAGTTCTAAAAGTCAGAAAATAAATTATCACACTGCCATCAGAGCATTTTTGCATGCTAACAAACAAGTAAGAAAATATAGTCGGTCAAGCCAGACCTTATAATACCCTACAACCAGTATATGTATAAAACAGTTTTTCAGAAATGGGCGTTATATGGGAGATATGATCTATTATGGACCGATCATCCAAAAATTTAGTGTCATGACTGCCGTGTTAAACGTTATCTCGATATAAATACTTTTAAAAGATTTATGAAGCTTGAATTGAATTACGGAGAGGGTCTTATATGGGAGTTTCGACTAATTATGGATCGGCCATTATAAAATTAGTTGTCGTTATTTCTGTACATAAGAAATTTATTTGTGTCAAATTTTATTTGGATACCAACATTTTTTAGAAATTTATGATCGTTAAAGTGAATTTCGATAGTGGGGTTATATGGGAGCTACGACTAATTATGGACTGATATGCACAAAATTTGTAGATGTGATTTTGCTTCATTTACCACTCATTTGTTTTTAAATTTGTTTCGATACTTTCATAAATAAAACATTTATGATCAGTAAACCCCAATTTCGGGAGGACATTTGTTAGGGGGCCAGGTGAAAAAATGGACAGATTTCTGTCAGTTTCAATCCCATCCATCCTTGGGCCGAAAAAATATCACATACTAAATTTTATCGAAATATCTGCAAAACCTGTACTCTGCACACAAGCTTTACATGGACAGCCGGCCAGCCAGCCAGATGGACGGACTGACGGACGGACATCGTTAAATTGACTCAGAAAGAGATTCTGTGGCTTGCTCTATTAAACAACTTAATTTAAATCAGATATTTATCCATTTCATCTGGAATACCAATTTTTCATGCAGAAATATTTTGAAATTGCACCAAATGACTCGTGGTATTACCACGGTCAATTTCTGAGTTTAAAATTTACCAAAAAAAAAGTATAATTGTATTATGTTTTCCAACCCTGATATAACTTCTTTTTGACTTGATGTGTGTTCTTTTTCATTCATGTCCGATTTGGGAGTTGTGTATCATGCTGGGTATGACTTGACAATGTTTATTGTGACACTTGTTACCATGTCATACTTTAATGATTATCACGTTTGCGCTACATACGTTCAGAAAATTGGAATTAGTGGCAATATTCTCTATTCATTTTAGTCTATAAACAACGAACCAAATTAACAAGAAATACATATGTACCTTTTTTGAAATGAAATGTTGTTTTTAATATTAAAAATATATTCCGTTAAGCTTCTGTTTTATTTACACACATTGTAAATGCAGAAATATTGTTAACAACTTTACTAAATTTTTATAGTAATACTATTAACGAGTTGAAGTTGTAAGTATAGTAACTTATAGTCAAATTTGTTTTGGGCACGTTTACTAAATGCAACCAACCGACTTAGATATTAAGGGAAATGAATAAATTGCTACAGATAAAGTTTATTTAATAGCTAGGATAAAATCTATAGTTTCTTTTACCTGGTATTAAAACAGCAAGTGAAAAATAATTTGATAGATTTTAAAAAACTTTAGATTTTAATAAAACCATTTACAGATGAAGAAAACACTTACCTAAAAATAGAAAGAAAAAATAATATTATTAATTTACGAAATTACATACATTTGTTTAAAAAAGAAATTGTGTACAAGAAAGCAAAATTATTATATTAAATATAAATAAATAAAGTTAATAAAAAATACTAACAAATGAACGAAAAGGCCTATTTACATTCAAACTAACCCAGTTGGTTTCATCTGTTTTGTATACTCATTAAATTATGTGCACGATAGTGGTCTAAATATTTATGTAAAACAAAATTTAATGTCCTCTATTAAATTCTTGAATAACATTAACGGCAAAAGTTGTTTTTCATAAAAAACATAAAATATATTTTATGATACCAAACAAAAAAAAAGAATTAAATGATACACATACATACATACATACCTTAATAATGTTTATATGTATAAATACTCATTAGGGTAACCTAGTTTGTATGCAGCCAAAAACTGTTATTGAAGTTTTCAATTGTCATGAAGGCAGCCACCCTAATATACCATAGATTATATATCTTATATGTGTGAGTCTACATGACCTTTAGCACGTGCTTATAATTTAAGGTGTTTCTTGTATAAATCTATTTCTTTTATGGCAGCAAAAAAACCAAACAGCAACACAAGTACAGAAAAAGGAAAAATAAAAAACACCCGTATAAATCCCCTTTATGACTTTTATACAACTATTCTTTGTAGTCCTATCAGTATGTGAAGTAATTTTTATTGTTAGAAATAAAAAAAAAAACTAAATAATGTTCTGAGTTTGCAATAAACGGTTACACAATACGCTACAAAAGCAGCAGTAGTTTATTTACAATGTTGGGTGGTACTTTTAACTTAAGCAACAATTGTGTTTATGTCTAAAATTCTGCTTTATTTATTATTATTTTTTTAATATCTTTTCTAGAGTCTAGGCTTTTCTTAAGCATGGATTTATTTGGAAGGGTTTTTTTGCGAAAGCAATTAAATATTGAATTTCTGCCATGTTATATGAGGCTATGCTTCATCACTACTTAAATGTATTTCCCCCTTTTCTAAAGTCTCTAAAGTCTCCATGATTCATCACTAGTATAGTGCCTTTATGCTTTTTCCAAAATAACAATATAGTAAAATAAGATATTGATAGTTTAACATGACGACAAGTGGCACAACAATTGTATAATATTTTTATAAAATTCATTCATGAACTCATAACAGTTTTTCATAGCGTAGCTAAATGACACACATACATATGTTCTTAAGTTGATTTCGTTGCAATAATATTGGTTTCTAACGTTTAAATATAATTATTTTTAATTACTTTTTAAAACGGCGCTCAAATGTATTCAAAATTTAAGCAACTACAGAAATTCCCACATATTTTGTTAGAATTTTTTAACATTTAAATAAAACTCACATCAAGTTTTTTCAGCAAGAACTTCGTTTTCCTAAAGAGGCATATTGTAATAAAACCAAAGTTTTTGACATATCAATAGTAAAAGCTTTTAGTTATTAAAACTAATTAAATTTTGCTTTAATATCGCATTAAAAGATTAAAAATTTACTATGAAAATGGTGGATCTGTAAAAGCTAAATTTTTTCTTTTTATATAAAGTCCATTTGCATTTGTCAGATTACGTCCGTAAGCAAAATAACCATACTAGGTCTTATGAAAATACAAGAGCTATTGTTGATAGGCTGAGAATGCGGTTTCGGTGATTGAATCGCGCTATCAAAAGTTTCTAGAGGTTTCAGCAAAAATCATGCCTCGATCATGCAATTTTTTTTAAGCTCTGTTTAAAATATAGTCTATACAGAGCTTACAAACTGATTACAGCCCTTAATCTCAAAATGAACGAAATAGAAACGAAATTTTTGCAAAATGTAATGGAAAACTTTGAATAAACAATTAATATCTGTTGAGTGGTCGTGATGAAATTCTGTTCTATATAATTTTTAATAAATAATTGTCAAACCTCCTTCTTTCTAATACAAAAGAAACTTTCATGTTGAAAATTACCTTATTTAAGCATAATTTCTTAATATTCTGATAATAAATAAATTATTATGTCTCTAAAGGACCTCAGTACTAACCGTGTGAAATTAAGATGTCTCCAAACATTGACGAGTTAACGAATTATTTCTAAACATCTATCAGAATCCAAATTCAAATATTGCGTGGTAGCGCTATTCTTTGTAAATGTGGCGAATATCAATCATCTAGATCTTTGGGTAACTATTTCAATATATAGGGTATATTTCTCCTAAAAGTACCTGATTTGAGAAACATTTATTCTTGTTAAAAGAAATCTCTTCATTGAAGACATTCATTACAGCTTTTACAAGAAATGGTGAAATTTTAGAGCAAAAGGTAAAACATAAATTATAAAATTAAACTAAAAACGGCAGGAATACAGTGTCAACTACAAAACTGCTGGTAATTAAGGAATTGTTCACATTAATGTTTTTATATTTATGTAATAAAAAATGAGACTGGATACTTTTAAAACACAAATTGATTCTTATTTAATAATATTTCAGAAAAACTTAAGAAATAAAAATTCGTGTTTTTGCATTGATGGATTGCAGTAACTGTTGCAGAACATTACGATCTATCTGCACCTTTTTAATGTCAAGAATTATAATTCCAATCTGTCTTAAATTTTATTTGGAAATATTTGGTCTGGTAACATTAATTGCTTTTTAATTTTTTTTCCAATTTACCCATTTGTACGAGTATATTTACATTATCCTCTCGTTTTTCGTCACCCGTTTGAGGTCTATTTTACTGATGTTTCATCAAGTATAAGAAAGTAGTTATTCAATTACGTTAAACATTTGTCATAAATAATATTTTCTAGCAACATCATTCTACTTTTCACTTCCATATGTAGCCGGATTTTATGTGAACAATGAATACTTAAAACATACTTAAATACTTAAAACAATAATATTTGTCATTTTTAAACAATCTTAAATATCTGTTCAAATTCTTTACACATTTTGTAGCAAAGTACATAACAAATTAAATATTCATTCCTGAAACATAAACTGTTATAAAGGAAATAAGAGTGTAAGAACAACTAAAGAATAAAAATCAACTAAAACACGGATATCCGTAAATTACCACTTTTGGCATTTATTGATTTTTGAGTCATATAACTACTGGCCACAAAGAAAAAAAAATGCAAAAAAAGGGAAAAACACACAGGCACAAGAAATATATATGTCATCAGTTACATGCAGCAGCTTAAGCCGCTCAAAAGCTGGCATCCTATGAAACATAATACAAATATAAAAATGAACAGACATACACACATACATAAACACACACATACACACACACACACACACACACCAACCACAGTTATAAGGCTATGTGCAGACACAGTTGTATGTTTATATGTATGTATGTATGTATGTCTGTATTTGTATGTATGTGCTTTTGGTTTTACACATCCATAAAGTACTACTACATCAGCAACAATATGTTACGTTTGGTAAAGTTTTATTTGTACGTTCGTGTTCTATTATTAATTTTCTTTGTGTAAATTTTAAACAATTTTATGCCAATATTCACGCACAGGCTTTTTTAGTTGTGTTCACAACAATATTTTCTTCTTCTTGTTTTTTGCAGCTTCCCAAAATGCGGGCATATTGTTTCGAAATTTTCTGTTTTTTTTTTGTTGGCGGCTTTCGTTGTTCTCTTTTTTGCGCCAATTTAATCCTTTTGTCAGATGATGATGACGACTCTGTCTGCATTGTTGTCAATTTATTATTTGTTGTTTTAATTTTTTTTCTAAAGGATGTGTGTCTGTTAATTGAACTTGGAGTCTTTTTTTCCAACACTTTGTTGGCCAAAAATAGAATGTAACAGCAAGATTTTATTTATTTTAAATTTTTGAATTAAAGAAAAAGTGCTGATAAAAGATCTTTTTAAACATACGGGTTTTTTAGAAAATTAGTATTTGCTGTTTTTGGAAACTTTTTTATAGAAAACTTTTTTAAATTGTATTATATTTAAGAAATAACAAATGACTGAGGCTGTTGGAAAATAATCATATAAAATTTATTTTTATAGTAAGTTAATACAAATTGTCAATTTTGATAAACCAAATTCGATCATATTCAATGTAAGCTTTATTCAAAACTACTTGACTAAATACAAGTTTATAAATTACCACTTTTAAATTGCTAAGTATAATTGTAATTTTAAGCATTTCTAGGTTTCATTCCGAAAAAAATGTTCGTTGTACATTTTCTATAGAAGAAAAATACGGAATTAATTCCATTTCCGAACAGAATTAAATTCTGTAACATGGCTGTATAACTAAAATTTTAATTTTAAACATTTTTTATTTCCGCAAAAAAACATAAAATAAGACATTTTTGCCTTGCCTTTTATATATAAAAAAAACATATGAATTAATTTGGGAAAAGTTACCAACTTATAGTAAAGTAAGGTGTAACTCTTAGCATATATTATCCTTGAAGGTAGGATAATATGTTGTATTTGTCTTTTCACGTGTCAACTTAATGTGGGAATAGTTACCAAATCATTGTGAAGTTGCACTTTTAGTTAGATTTATTTCCCTTTTTTTTTTAAATTTCCATATTGTGCGTAAGATAAGTAAAGTCTCATATTTTTTTGAAATATTGTTGTACCGGAGGTTTATTTTGCATTATTGTTGGCCCTGTAAAATTCAATTTATACGAAAAAGAAATATTCATCCAATTGTTCAGAATTGACACCAACAGAATACTGTTGATTAATTATGAAATTGTGTCAATTATAGATGTGTTCAGCGAAAAAGTTTGTAAAAGACTTGTTGATAAAGCCTTGTTCACTGTATTGCAAAGTTTGGTGATAACATCTTCGTTTTTTTTTTGCATTAATTTCTTTTAAATATAGCTATTGTTATTATACCTACAAATTTAATCACTCAGAATATATTTTTACTAGTGCTTTCAAATAATTTTTATGACCAGTAATTGGGGGCTTAGCTCCAGGAGGATTGTTGTTCAACCCAACTTTAAAATCATTAGCAGCTACTCAAGCCTTTGAAAACGTCTGGTTACCATTTTAATATAGACTTCATGTTGTAAAACAGTTCCTTCAGTAAAAATAATTTAATGAAAATTAAGTTTTGTGAACTCGAGCCCGACTAAGTAAATATCAAAAATTTAAAATTAACAGTTCTAATAAAAAATAATAATTGTTCAATTATTAAAATTATTAATAAATTCAATTTTCATAATAAAAATATTTATAAAAAACATGTAAAATATGTATATAAAAACTGTTGCATTTCAATGCATTATTTTATTATTGAATCAAAAACTAAATTTAGTTTTACATTAGTTAAATTCATAAAACTAAACTAAAAACATTTTAAAGATTTTCATCATATGAGTTTTTAATCTAACTATGTCTAAACGAAATTTTTTCTAGCCTGAATATATGTGTACGTGGGCATTTATTATTAATTTAACATTTCCCTCATACTCATAGGTGTTGTATGAGTAATATTTATTAAATAATATAATGTATACGTACATACGTACGTATGTATAATTTAACGTTTGTATAATAACATTCCCACGCTACATACTCGTATCTATGTATATTTTTTTTATTTATTTATTTTTTCTGTGTTTTTTTCCATCTCATTTTAAATTTAGCACAGAATTTTATAAACAGAATTTATTTTGTTGTTGGCATGAATATTTTTAAATTTACAAATGAATATATTGTAGAAAATGCTCGAAAAAAAAACAAACACACAAGAGAACCAAACAAGCTCTCCTATATACAGCTGTCAGTATTTTGTTTTCGATTTTTTTTTCCTGCAAATTTTTCTCTTTAAAATTTAAGTTTTTTTTTTATATATATAAAATAAATTGTATTGTTGTTTCTGTTGCTGTGCAACAAATTCTGCACTATATGTTCACTTTCATACTCTTAAATGGTCTACAGTATTTGTGCGGAAGAAGATTACATTTTTTGTGCCACCAATTTTGGTACTTTTATTGTGGTTTAACAAATTTAAAAAAAAAAAACAAATCCCAAGATTTTTAAATAAATCCCGAAAAGTACAATTTCTGCAAAAGATCTAGAGAAAATAAAACAGATCTAATGACAGATTCCACATTAAATCACTAATTACTTACAAAGTTACCACCAAAAATTAAAATTTTACACAAGTAAGTTGAAGAAATAAAAGTGAAAGAATAAAAATTAATTTTGGCGAAATGGCGAAATTGAAATATGTAAAAGCCACAAATCCACAACCCCTTCTAATGTTTGTAATGATATGGAATCAAATATTGAATAAGAAATATGTATAATTATTAATATAATAATAATTTGGTAATAATTTTGCCCACAAGCATTGATTGTGAACAATGTGTTTGGTCAGCGTCATATATTGTTAACAAAATTAAATCAAGTTATGGCTTTTAAATTAATATAGAAATTAAAGGCGAAATGACATATTACTTTTCTCTAACTAATTTTCAATGTAAGGTTATTATGTTTTTAAATTATTAATGGTTTATAAAATACAAAATTCACCCATTTGTTTCAAATAAAATATTTCTTCGGAAAAACATTTTTTTACTGGTAGGTTTTTTGCAACACCATCCACCCATTTCGAATGATTTTTCTGGAAAATCAAAGCTGTCATATGTAAACAAAATCTTTTAGTTTTACAAGTGGTAATACAGTGGCCTTTGTTTTACTTTGCTTTGGTTTTTAAGTTTCTAAAAATAAATATTAAAGTATTTTAAAATATTGTGTATTCAAAATGCTTGTCCATGGAAATACATAAGACATTATTATTTTTATGAAAGAATGTAAACTCAGTTCATTTTTGTCCAGACAAAATATAAAATAAAACCAATTTAAGCTGAGTGTTGTTCGTAAAAAATATTTTCGCTGTCTCAAAAACAGAGGCGTCAAACTTCATATGAAAAAAACTTTGTCCGAACAAATATTTTGTTCAGAATGAATGGATGAATCCACCTTTAGTAAATTTTATAATTATAGCTAAGAGAACAGAAAATATTTGTTTTTATACATATTTATTATACGCTACACCACCATAGTGGGGAGGGTATATTGGATTTGTGCTGATGTTTGTAACGCCCAGAAATATTGGTCCAACACCCACTTAAATTATACCGATCGACTCAGAATCACTTTTTGAGTCGATTTAACGATGTCCGTCCGTCCGTCCGTCTGGCTGGCTGGCTGTCCATGTAAAGCTTATGCGCAGAGTACAGGTCGCAATTTTGAAGATATTTCGATAACAATTGGTACGTGATATTTTTTCGGCCCAAGGATAGATAGAATTGAAACTGGTGGAAATCGGTTAATTATTTCACCTGGCCCCATACATATATCATCCCGATCATAAATGTTTGAATTATGCAAGTATCCAAACAAATTTCATCACAAATGTGTAGTAAGTGAAGCCAAATCACATCTACAAATTTTGTACAGATCCGTCCATAATTACTCGTAGCTCCCATATAAGGCCCACTTCCGAAAATCACTTTAAAGAGCATAACTCTTTCAAAAATATTGGTATCCAAATAATATTAAACACAAATATGTTTCGTACATATACATATAATATGGTAGAAGTTTATGATGATAGGTCCATAATTAGTCGTAGCTCCCATATAAGGCCCAGTTCCGAAAATTACTTAAAAGGCAAAACTCGCTCAAAAATGTTTCAATCCAAATAATATTGAACCCAAATATATTTCATATGTGTGCAAATAATACGGTACAATTTTATTATGATCGGTCCATAATTAGTCGTAGCTGCCATATAACCCCACTATCGAAATTCACTTTAACGATCATAAATTTCTTAAAAATGTTGGTATTCAAATAAAATTTGAGACAAATAAGTTTCTTATATACAGAAATAATGACACCTAATTTTTTAATGGTTGGTCCATAATTAGTCGAAACTCCCATATAAGACCCTCTCCGTAATTAAATTTAAGCTCTATAAATCGTTTAAAAGTATTTATATCGAGATAAAGTTTAACTTAATATGTTAATATTCATGACACTAAATTTTTGGATGATCGGTCAACAATAGGTTTTATACATATACTGGGTGTAGGGTATTATATGGTCGGGCTTGACCCTTTCTTACTTGTTGTTAATATAAGGTACTTTTTTGAAATAAATAGTTTTTATTATTAATGAACAATTTGTTTTAATAAAAAACAAAAATCCAAAAAATTTCAAAATCCCGAAATTTTTTGGGATCCCGGGCAAATGCAGTTCCCTACTAGTTAAAATGCTACTGCAGTGGTGTCTCCCCAAAAACTATAGATTGCTATTGATTGGCGTTCTAATATTCAAAGAAATTAAAACTCTTGTTAGTTTTTAGCTTTTTTGTTTTAAATAATATATATACTCAGTGTTTATAACTCACCAAACTTAAAATTGGCACTTAAACACTTTTTTAATTGGTTTTCTTGTAAAAAGTACTATTCTTAGTACCTTAAATGGTACAAAAGTTGCCTATATAAAATGCATATTTACACAAAACTAACCCACTTATTTATGTGTATGAGTATGTTTTTGTGTAGCATAAATATGTACGTATGAATATGATGCTATTAAAATTTAAATATGCAACACATTTTTTTGTTTTTGTTATTGTTGTTATGCTTGTTGCCTTAAATTGAATTTATAATTCAAGTGTCTGTGTATGTAAATGTTCATTAGGATGGTCTGATTATATAGGCAGTATTTTTTTGATGTTTAGAAGCAATAGATTATGAATCCTTAAAAGATTCCACTACAATCTAGCCATGTTAGTCTGTTGAAGGTACGACAGAGCTTCAACAAAAAGACTCAGAACAATGTCATTTTTTCCCAACATTTTTTGTTTCACCGAAATGTTTTGTATTGAAAATGGGCAAACTCGGTCCAGTAGGATCCGAGTTAAAGAACAAAGTTTCAGATAACCTCGATATTTTTAGGCATTTTCTTCAAATATAATGCAGATAATATTATGAAATTTTGCACACTTTATTTTTATTTTTTTTTAAGAGGATAACACTCAGGCAATTAATATGCCTATGTATATATATATGTTTATGCGTTACTTTCTTTGGAAAGGGGATAGTTGAAGAAGTAAAGGTAGTGAAAGAAGAAAGCTTTTTCTATCACAACTCTGCAATTGCGCATTATGTTTGTTTTTAGTGCAGAATTGCAGCGCCTTTGGTGGTGAGTAGGTGCATTAATGTTAAAGCTTGATTTTATAGCCTTTATTTAATTACATTACTTCGGTGGCGTTTAAATGCTACACCACCGAAGGAGGGCGCTGTGATAAATATTAGTTATGATGGATAGAAAAGAAAACTAATAATTATCAGAAACTGATGTTGTTTGAGTGGCAGCGGCTGGGAATCGAACCCGGGCTACAAATACCAACTCATGCTTAATGATCAAATGCGCTAACCAATTAAGCTACATCACCCTTAAACACTTTATTTTTATTTTAGAAGGTTGAGTCCTAAAACGTGCAAAAATTCCATGACCGTTTTCTAAAAAACAGCATCATTAAATATACATATACTTTCATTTAGCAAGAAACATCGATGATTTTTAAATCACCACCCACCCTACTGTATCTAAATACTTGCATATATGTATACGAATGTGTATATAAATGTAAATACATAATAGTGTTTTTTTTTTAGTGATTTAGTATTATTTCATAGGAATGTTTGTTTGTCTGTCTGTCAGTTTTATTTGCCATATTACTTTCTTTTGTCCGTCTGTCTGTCTGTCTGTCTGTAGGTAGCAAATTTAACTTGTTGTTTATTAGTTTGTTTATTTATTTATTTGTTGTAAATGTTTTTGTTTATGTGCTTTGTTTTTTGGTTATTGTTGTTGTTGCTGGTTCTGTTGCTACTATTTTATTTGTCTGTTTTGCCATCTAAAAATCATAAAATCTAAAGTCAAAGACTTTATTTTAACTATTTCACGTACAAATTGAAAAATGTGTATCCAAAAATAAACTATAGTGATGCTACATATGTATGTACATTCGTTCGTGCATTGTTGAGCCATAAAATTATCAACCAAGTTTATTTATTGTATTTGTTGGCTTTAGTGGCGGTGATGCAATTATAATTAGCAACAATAAAATAATTTAAAATCATAGAATACCGGACACTATTTATTTGACAATGTTTTGTTGGTTTTTCTTGTTTTGATGGAATATTTTACAAACGTAGAAGAACTTGGGCACCACAGAGCAAAATGAATTTTAAATTATACAAGGCAGTAGGTATATTATATTGTACATACAATTTTGTATAGACAATTCTGTAATACGCAACATTTTCTACAGACAACTTTTTTATACACATTATTTTCAACATTTTCAAATACTTTCGTCTTTTGAGTATGAATATGATGAAATTTAAAAAAAAACATCAAAGCGAAATTAATACGACATGAAAGGACATGCATATACCGAACATAAAATAATTATAAGACTATTTAACGTTTAAAAATATAAAATTATCACGGAAGTACTAAGTTACTACATATAGATAAAGAATGAGAATAACTTTCTAATATAATTCTTGTTTCATATTCTCTGTATGCCGGTTTTTGATTTAAATTTACAAAAGTTTTATGCGTGAGTTTTTAGTGCTAAACTTTGTCAGTTATTTTTTAAATTTGTTTTTAATAATATTCCAATTATTTGCTGTAGTATTTTAAATATTTATTTGTTCTAGTATTTTTTTTTTATTATTTTAGTGAAACTGAGAAACTGAAAAAATATAGAGAAGTAGAAATATTTTGAGGCGAAAAAGTATTTAGCAGAGTCTATGATTTTTGCAATAAATTTCGAATCAAAGAAAGAATTTCATGTTTAAGTGTAATATTAGGGTAGAACAAAAATTTAAGTTTGCGAATATTAAAGTTTATGTATTTTTTAAATATTGTATTATAACTAAAAATTTAAATAATCAAAGATGATTTATCTTGAACTAACTTGTGCGGCTAAGACCTCTAGCTTTAATATGAGACCACAAATTTGACAATTTGTCTAGCGTTGTGTACATAAAATCTAAAAGTTATTTTTAAAAATTTGGGAAGCAATACTTCTGTTTTATGCAATAATTCTTTTTGTTTTCATTGTTTAATCTGCCGGACTTTGGTTCGCTCGGTAATAAATTTTTAAAATATTTTTTTTATTAAATAATTTGTAATGGAAATGTTTTAAATAAAAACTATTAATTTTCTTCTATTTTCTTCGACCATTTTGGTTTTTATTAAATAATTTGTAAGTTTGAGGTCACTCGATATTTCGATTTCCTTTGGATATATTCTTCAGGATCTTATTAAATTATTATTTTTAATTTATTTTTTAAATATACTCCTGAAGGCCTAAACTTTTCCAATGTAATTGTATTTTGTTTCACCGAAATGTTTAGTATTGAAAATGTGCAATATCGGTAAAGTAGGATTCCGGCTATAGATCAAAGTTTCAAACAATCTCGATCTTTTTCAGATATTTTTTGTTTTTTCTGCAAATTTGCACACTTAATTTTGTCATAGAGTAAGAATTCTTATTGAAAAAGGTAAGAATCAGTCCATAACTTCTTATAGCCGCTATACAAATGACTTCGCGGACATAAATGCCTGCAAAAAAGCAGTATTTATACAAAATTCAGCAAAAATAAGTTTTATGTTAATGGCAGTTATAAAACGATATTTTGTTTGCATCAGTCTATATTTGACCATAGCGCTCATATTAGAACTACTTTGGAAAATAAAGCTCTTATTAAAATCACTTTCAAATTCAAATTCGACATAAAAAATCAATTAGCAATCACAGTCTTTATATAAGCTCCATTTCCGAGAATAACTGGAATATACAAAAAAACACTAAAATATATCGTTATTGAAATGAAATTCAACATAAGACTCAAATACATAAAAATCATAGCAAAATATTTTATAATGACCGTCAAATAACATGTAATAGATATCCAAATAGAGATCCAAAAAATCGTTATCGATACAAAATGTAACACAAATTTATTTCAAGTAACTATGTATAGACAATAAACTGATATATAAGTGGTGGGTATACAAGATTTGCCACAGCCGAATATAAACTCTTTCCTGTTTTAATTGTCAAAAGCTTTTTACAATTAACAAGTCGATATCAAGATTCTTTTAATATTTATTCATTGTTGTTGCTGAAACCTGAAATATTTGTCATACACATTGCAATTAATATGAATGGCAATGTTTGTTTTAAACAATTAATGTTCAAAAATTTTAATTACACTTTAGCCTTAAAAATTTTAATTGACATACACACAAAATAATGAGAAAAAAAACTTTCAACAATACAATCATACATGTTTTTACACAGTTACATAATGTACACATAAATACATACAAAAATTTGTATAAAGCTTTCATTCATTTGTTCAGGCACAAAAAACAAATTTTAACATATTATTGGTCACCATAACAACTTTTTTTTTTTTGGCAAATGTGGGTAATAACGATTTTCTTTGGAAGGATTTTTCAGTATTGTTGCTGTTGTTCTTATTATATTTGTAATATAATTAAAATTTTGTACTCAATTAATTAAAATTATTGGTAAATTACTGTTTAAGTTTTGAAATATTTATTTAGAAATGAGAAAGGAAACAAAGCCAGCATTAAGCTTAAGATAGTGTGACAAAGAGTATTGAAGTGTTTTTACATGTATCAGTTTTGAACAAAAATCTTGCTATCCCACTAATATGAGTGAAATGAAAAGAAAATCGTTGATTTTTATAAATTAATATCTTTGAAATTCATACTATTATTTAGCTTGCAAGAAGCTGTTTTTCGTAAGTTTTCTTTTTTTTAAGCTAGGGAGCTCCTACAGGAAAACAAGACATTTTTTGCTTGATAGTATGTAAATGAATGTTTTTTCTTAACGAAACACTTATCCACTCGTAAGTAAGTACAATCTTGACAATAGTTGCCAGATTTCATTGGGATAATGTATACAAATTGTCAACTGAAAACTGATTTTATTATACTCGTATAGGTAGAGTAAAACCGAAGATTTAAAAAAATTAAACATTTAATTACTTTGCTGGAATACAGAGTGAGTTACAGAATGTTAATATAACCACCTCGATTAGAGAAAAAGTTTTATTTTATTTTAATGCAATATTGACTTATAATAATGAAATCGTCATCGAATATTTCTCGAACGATACAATGACGAAAATCAAAGGCAAGAGTCTCTAAAGACTCTAAACATAAGCTAAACACTGCCCACTTCGAGGTCGCAAATGAATGAATGAATATGAATATACTGATTTTTCAATTAATTCTAGAATGCGTTTCCGTGTACTTACTTTGGAGATTGTAAAGTACTTTTATAAAGTTTTCTAAGAAACAGGGACCGTTATAGTTACGACTTTTTTCAAAAAAGTCAAAATATAATAGTTATCTTCTGACTTTTATTCTTTCGGTCAGAAATAAAAGTTAAAATTTTAAGTAAAAAATATAAGTTAAAATTTGACTTCTATTTTTTCGGTCAAAAATAAAAGTTAAAATTTGGCTTTTATTTTTTAAGTCAGAAAAAAAATTGACTATGCCATAATAATAACAATGTAATGGAAATATAAGAAAAATAAGACACAAGTTTTTGTAGAACGCGCGTTTTCAGCACTTAAGATTGTTCTCAGCGACTTGCGCTACAATTTGTCTGAACAGAACTTGGCAGCTATATAATGGTGAAATTGAAATTAGAAATTTTACTATGAAAATAATGGATCTATAAAAGCTACATTTCATAAAATTTGTGATATTTATGGTCAACATAATTGCACTTCTTATTCCAATACCTATTAAAAATGATATTATGCTAGATAATTTAATAACCAATATAAGTTGTTTTACTTCTTCTTGTAACTAATTGAAAATATGAAAATTGCTTCTGGAATTTCAAGACCAATTTTTCGAGAAGCCTTTTCAGGCTACACGTGTCACAATACGGTGCGCTTTGTGGTCTGGGCCGTTTTTTTTTTCAAAATTCGGCTGAGATGCTGTGTACAAGGGATCAAGATATCGAAAGATGTTAACAACTAAATTTTGGACTGACATGTGGTTTCAACAAGACGGAGCTACAGTTATACAGTCACGCAAAGAATTTATTGCAAAACAAATTTCCCAATCTACTAATTTCAGTTGAGACAATTGCTAATTAGCCCCTTCGATCAAGTGATTTAATCTATAGAGAGCCAATTGCATACATTAAAGGGTTTAATCCGTGACGTAATTAAGACACGTCATTTTGCCAAAATGTGATTGGAAATTTTGATAAAAGAATCGACATTTGTATGCGTAATCGTGGTGGTGGTCATTCTTTGGAAAACTATAAACATATGAATGATTTTCGTAGAAGTTCTTTGTTGTATTTTGTACAAGTTTTTTTCAAACTTCCAAATGTGAAAGTTTCGAACATAAAACATTGATAAAAGAACTAGTTCTAGAGAACCGTTCTAAAGAAAAAGTTTTCTTTTTTGTTATTTATTGCTTCTTTAATACTAATTTCAATCATTGATTACGTTTTTTTAATTTTTAGTCCAATATGGCTTAGAGAACGATTGTATTGCGCATGTATTAGTTTATTTTATGTTTAATTTGGTTTATTTCAAACATAGATATATGTGGGAATACTAGTACTACTTTAAGGACCATTCCACGGTATGTTTTGCAAGGAGTATTGACTGCTTAACGTTTTCATAGAATTTCTTGTGAAGGTGGCCAGTTTAAACAAAAATAATTTTTTGATATGTAAAACTAGAACAATAACTGGCTGTGTGTATTTATTCTAGAACTAGTTGTAGTACTAATATAGTTTTTTCTGGGGAAAAACGGGGTTTTTCTCGGTTTTACCTCTGATGTGACACAGAAGAACGTTTATTCGTTCTTTCATTTATGGGGCACAATTTTTATTTTTATTTAAGGAATATCATGTTTAAGTTCTCTAAAGTTGGTTTATTTTAAGTATTCAGTTCAATATGGCAAACATTTTATAGGTAGGGGAGTAGAATTAGTAATGTTTGTATTTCTGTCGAAACATATTTTTATAAATTATATATATAATTATATAGTTTAAATAAATAATCGCCATGTATGATTCATCAATATATCAGGAATCCTTGCAAGAATTTTATTGTTGGAAATAAGCTAAATAGTTCTATATATGAGTCAGTTATCTAAATATTGTAAAATCAAATGTAGGTGTGATTGATTCAGATCATGAATTGTGAGTGAATATTAAAAAAATTGTCACTAATTAATTAGAATAAAAAGAATATATATATATTGGCTTACAATATTGTCTACAGTAGAGGTCAAATCTAATGAAATAATTAATGTTAACTGATGCTTTTGAAATTCTAAAAAAATCATTACTAATGGTTTGTTTTAGTTTATTATTTCTGATGATAAAAAACTAACCACAGGAGGAATATCAAATATTTGTTTGTATGAATATTACAAATACTTTTAAACAAAATATAAAAACAATTCAAATCAAAATTTCGCACTCACAACTGCGTATTTCCTTATAAATCGCCTAGAATACCTAATTTTACTTGTACACATTTTCAGTTACATTGTTCATTTCATAATTAAACACATAAAAAACCAATATTAAAATTAAATTCCTGTGGCTAGACACAATGAATCAAATTGGCACATTTTTTGGTTTTAGTAGCAAACAAAGAAAGCAACAAATTATGGCAAATATTTAATTAAGGGTTAGAGTTTTATAATTACAGGACTTTTTACACTTAAAAACTAAGGAACACACACACATACACGCACACACAGTAAACACAAAATTTACCCTCTAAATTTTTATAATTTGCATTAATAACTTTCCACTGGGCACCCATTATATTATAATAATAATTAATTAATATTTATGTGGTTGAGGAGGAGCAAAACTCAAAAAAAATCCTTTGTTTGTTGTTCTGTTTTTAAATTAAAATATTTATATTTTTTTTTTTTTTGGTTTAAAGTTCACAGGCACAGTTAAAATTAAAGAAGAAACAGTAATAGTAAAAATCAATGGAGTGTTGGTGGTAATATATTGGAAAATAATTAATAAGTATTTGAAAAAATTATTTATTTATATTAGAACGTTAAAATAATTTACCACTTTATTCTATATTTAATATTTATCTATATTCTATATTTAATACACTAAATCGCGTTATTTTAGGTTCGTTGAAAAAAAAATGATAAATATTTGTGTTGCTTTTTAAACAATTGATTTATATGACCGTTTTATCAAAAATTCACTTTTGTTTTACACGTTTTATAAAATTTTTTAAATTTAAAGTGAATTTTGCATAAAATTTGTTTAAAAAGAATTTCTTTATTAAATTTTTTTTTTTGTTCGTTGTTGGTTGCTTTTTCGTTATTCGTATATAAATTTTGTTCTTATTATATTTTTGCTTATAAATATTTTTATATCAATTTGTTGTTGCAGTTGTGTATGCAAATTTTTATAGATTTTTTCTTCTTATTTTTAAAATTGTATAAACAATTTTACTCAGCGCGTTTATTTCGTTAGTCGAATATCGTTGAAACTGACGTTTCGAATAATGAGGTGAGTATTGTGAAAATTGTTAAGAACTCAATTGGTCATTAGTTCTTTATTTCGGTATTTTTTTTTTGTTCTTTTTGTTTTTTCTGTATTTTCTGCTGTTGTTTTAAATATATATATACATATATATATTTTTTTGCTGTTCAGCGGTTTAATGAGATGTATTGAGAGTATCATCATCGTGACGATTGCTTGTTGATGAAGATGAAAATTTGATGATGGTGATGATGATGATGATGATGAGGAGGTCGGAGATGATGCGTTTAAGTATCTTTAATCAGATAGAAAAACAGCAAAAATTAAAGAGGGAAAAACAAAACAAAAAAAATGTAAATTTAAATTAATATGTGGTACATATGTTTGTAGTTGTCAATATCAAACATACATATTGCCCTACAGCAATTACTACAAACTCAAGAACTCTCATCTCACTCATCTACAAGGTGGCGCAAAAGTAAACTTCCAATCAGGCGATCTTGCTGGCCAGTGCAAATCGCTAAAACGGGAGATTAGGCGCCCGGGAAATGCAGTCCTGCTGGAACCACATGTTTTCCAATCCCAATTCATCAAGTTGCGCAAAATTTATAGCATTTTCTGATAGGAGGATTACTTTTGCGCCACCTAGTATAAAGTAATGCTTTATAAGGGGTATATATGACACATCAATATATCGCTATTTGCAATATATTATTTGCTATTGCAAACAAACTAAAAATAGTAATACAAACGCCTGAGTTGTGATTTAAAATGTTTCAAGAAATTGAGCAGTTTTGTTTGGATTGTATCCATTATTCATGTTAATGAAGGGAAATAAGATTCGACACAGCTGAATTTACTTATTAGACATAACATAATTAAATAAAATGTTTATTTGAAAAAGTGACACCTGCTAAAGTGATTATTCATAACATTGAAATAGTTTCTCTACACAAAGATATTCATCTAACAAAAATGCAAGTTTACTATATAATATTTAAAAACAATCAGTAATAAATTTGTTAATAGATTTATTTTGTCACTACTTAATGGCATATACACGAACAACTACATGTGCTTTGAGAACTGATCTATAAATAATTAATTTTGTAAATTATTTGACAACTTTATAAAACTGTTGCTGATTTAGGTTCTGAAAAAAATTTTGCAATTGTTTTACAAAATCGTATATAAGAGAGTCAACAAATGCAGGCAAGTTTTGAAGTTGCCGCCATTTGTACGGTAAAGTGTTGCCAACAAAAAGAAAGTTTGCCAGCTTACAGTTTGGGGTTAGTAAATATAGAGCTAGATAACAATTTGTTTCGATTATTCGACCATATTTCATCGAAGTGACTTTATAATATGATGACAGTTGTAGATATACATATATATAGTAACTGCTACATATGCTCTGAAATTGCTGTCTGAAATATTTACTAATCTGTAGTCTCTCGTTTCTTCATCAGAAAACTTCGATTGATGATCATAATTGGCCACAGACAGTGTGATTTTATGGAGTAAAAGATCTGTTGGCACAAGCGGTGCATTTACTGTAGAGTAGAGTTAACTACTCTATTGTAGTGTAATATAAACTACACTAGTGCAAACTGCTTTAGTAGATTGTAAATTATTCTTCTTTAGTGTAGAATAAAATATTCTACTCTCGTGTTGAATAAATTTTTTCACTCTAGTGTAGTGTAAGTTACTCAATTTACGCGTAAAGTAAACTACACAACTCTAATGTAATCTAAACTACTCTATTTTAGTAAAGAGTAAACTACTCTACTGTAGACTATATATTAATTTATATATTTATGTTCTATTCATATGTCAATATCGTAGAGCACTGAGAAAATTGAAACATATTTGGCTTATTTAGTTAACAATTGCTTCGCTTCACCTTGTCAAGCACTTTGGACTAAAATGCCAGAACAGTCTATAATGCGACGCTATAGGGATTATTTATTCACATTACATAAATATAAAAAATCAAAGGAGTTCTCTGATTTCAGTCTTGGATATTTTTACAAAGACATCATCCTGATATATGTATATCTAGTGTAACATATAATATGTCTGAAAAAAAAAACAACTTCTGAATGTCAGATTATTTTATTTTGTAAAAATATTTTAATAGTTTTAATCAGAAAACAAAAAAGGAGTTGTTCTGTTTATAAAGTTTGCTATTTTCATTGTTGAGTTTTTTTTATTATACCCTACACCACCATAGTGGGGAGGGTATATTGGATTTGTGCATATGTTTGTAATGCCAAGAAATAATGGTCCAACACCCACCTTAAAGTAAACGGTTCGGATCAGAATCACTTTCTGAGTCGATCTAACGATGTCCGTCGGTCCGTCTGGCTGTCCATGTAAAGCTTGTGCGCAGACTACAGGTCGCAATTTTGAAGATATTTCGATAAAATTTGGTATGTTATATTTTTTCGGCCCAAGGACAGACGGAATTGGAACTGGTGGCAATCGGTCCATTATTTCATATGGCCCCCATACAAAAGTCCTCCCGATATTGGGGTTTACCGTTCATAAATGTTTGAATTATGAAAGGAACCAAACAAATTTCATCACAAATGAGTGGTAGATGAAGCCAAATCACATCTACAAATTTTGTGCAGATCGGTTCATAATTAGTCGTAGCTCCCATAGAAGCCCACTTCCGACAATCACTTTAAAGAGCGTAATAATTAGTCGAAACTCCCATATAAGACCTACCACATAATCAACTTTAACCTCCATAAATCGTTTAAAAGCATTTATATCGAGATAAAGTTTAACATACACAATATTTATATTCACAAAAATCATGACACTAAATTTTTGGATGAACGGTCCATAATAGGTCATATCTCCCATATAGCGCACATTTCTGAAAAACTGTTTTATACAGGGGTATTATATGGTCGGGCTTGACCGACTATACTTTCTTACTTGTTTTTATTCTATATTATCTATCTCTCTGTTAAGTTTAAAGCTGAGTTGTAAGTGACTAAAAGTTTACTTTAAAGTTTGATGCTTTAATTTGCTTTAATTTTTTAATGATGAAAACAAGAGTACGTATTTTTTGAGAGATCTTCTATATTTGATATTTATACGAATTTTACAGATATAACGCATTGAAATAATAACACTATTAAGTTATTAATATATAGAAGGCTCAATAACGTTTCTATTTAATTATTTTTCAAGATATGTTTTAGTATGAATCTACATATATCATATTTTACCTATAGTATCTTAACTACTAATGTGTCCATCATAATACTCTTATTATTGTAGCAGCTTGCTATTGTAAGGCTTTACAAAATTTTCCACAAATTTTTATTAAAAATTATCTGTGAAATAAAATTACACAAGTTTACTTTATTTAAAATTTTCATGAATACATACATTATACATTATGGAATCAATTATAAAAAAAACTCAGCTATATTGTGCTGTGCTAAAGCAATATAAAATGTAAATGAAATCAATTTAAGTTCCCTTATAAGCTTAATAACAATAAACAACACTTTGTAAAGCCGTAAAAAGAATGAACACAAGATTAAACGAGTAAGTAAGTATAGTCGGTCAAGACCGACCATATAATAACCTAAATCCAATATGTTTGCAAATTAGGCGCTATATGGGAGATATGACCTATTTTAAACCGATCATCTAAAAATGTGGCATATCTTCTCAGCAATATTATTTGTTATAAATTTTTTCTCAATTAAATACTTTTAAAAGATGTTAAGGGGATTTTAAAAAGTTGGGTCTTACATGGTAGCTTTGAATAGCTATTGACCAATTGTTATAAAATGAGATGCCATGATTTCTGTATATGTATATGAAATTTATTTCTGTTAAATTTTATTTGAATACCAGCATTCTTTGTAGATTTCTGGTCGTTATGGTCGGCTGCATGATTTTTGTGTATATTTGTGTTGAATATTACTTTGATATCAACATTTTTAAGAGAGTTATGTTCTTTAAAATGATTTTTCGGAAGTGGACCTTATATGGGACCTAAAGTTAATTATGGATCGATCTGCACATAATTTGTAGATGTGATTTGGTTACATGTGCAACTTATTTGAGGCCCAATTTGTTGGGATACATTTATAACCGATAAACCTTCATTTCGGGAGGGCATTTATATGGCGACTAGGTGAAATAGTGGACGAATTTTAATCCCAACCGTTCTTGGGCCGAAAAATATCATGTAACAAATTTTATAAAAATAACTTTAAAATTTCTAACTGTACTTTACGCACAAGCATTACATGCCAGCCAGCCAGACGGACAGACTTCTTTTAATCGACTTTAAGGTGGGTGTTAGACTATAACAAACATCAGCACAAATACAATATACTCCTCCCACTATGGTGGCGTAGGCTATAAAAAGAATTTAAACATTTTTATAGCAGCAGAGAAGAAGTTAAATTAATATGTAGATGAAGTTTTGGTCCAAGTGCTGGTGTGACAAACATTTAGGAACCTTAAACTTTTCACATTCTTCATAAGAATTGCAGGGTAGTTTTTTTTTATTCCTGCCTACCTAAATTTTCATTTATGTTTTTTGTGTGTGTCACTTTCAACAAAGTGAGCAAGAAAATTAGCAAACAAAAAAAATGAATTGAGATGAAATTAGGTTTTTTTTTTCATTTACTCTGTTCTTAATATATTTCAGCTGTGGTGCATATGAAAAGCTACAAAATATTAAATAATAAAAAATTAAATTAATAATTTTTTCTGAGTAGAAATTATAACTTGTATTACTTATTCTTTAATTTCTAATTTTCGCATTTTTTGCTGTTCGATTTTGATGTGAAATATTCGTTCATTTTCGTATTATAATGAATAAATATGTATTTATCAGTAGCTGTAGCTGTCTTTATGCATACAATCTTTCTTTGCCATTTCTCATAGTTTTTTCTCTCTCTCTCTCGTTTTGTGTAGAATACTTTTTTTTAAGTTGTTTATTTAAATAATTTTATATATTTTTTCATTTGAATTTTATTGAAAACAGACTAAGAAGAAAACACAGTTTTTATTATACGAGTACAAATATAAGTAGGTGTGATTGTGACTGTATGTGCATGATGATTTGTTCACCTTGCATGTGTCCACCCACATTTGTTTGGTATGAGTGTCTATAATCGTATGTAAGAATCTCTGTATATGCATATATGATTGTGTGAAAGTATTGATATCTCTCTGTATATATATATATATATATTGGTGTATATATAGCTGTTTCTCAAACCCTATTTATTCGTTCAGGTGTATATAGTATGATAATGATTTTTTCATTTAAAATTCTTTATGTCCAGGTGTGAATATTTTTGTTTGTTATATATTTGTTTTGCTTTCTTTTTCTGTGAAGAGTTTGGCATATTTGTTGTACTACATACGTGCTCATATTCACATACCTTTTCGTTTTATTTATAAAAATAATAAAATTAAATCATTGGTTTAATACGTTTTTTTATGTGTAAGACAGAGTATAATGAAACTTTAGTTTTTTTTTCTAATATTTCTTTTATGTATATTCATTATGATTATGGCATGTTTATTTATAAATTTTAAAGTCATTTTAGTAAAACCACTTAAAATTGTTATTTGAGTTATGTTAAATTATTTATTTATTTATTTGTTTTATTATTTAATACCAGCATTTTTAATGGCTAATTCGAAGGTATGTACATTTCGTTAGTTAAATGAGATTATGCAAATAAAGCGCATATCTATTACGATTAAAATCGCAAACAATTAATTAAAAGTTTTAAGTTTTAGTTTGTATATATAAAGATGTACTTTTGCATTTAAAATTAAAGATTTTTGAAGAAAATTTGTTTTCTTGTCAGTTTAACTTATTTTTATTGATATCATATTTTTAGGACAAGCATTATATAATAGACAATTCAAAATATAGCTTTAAAAGAAAGAAAACGTACTATTAAGAAATTAATTGGAAATACAAAATGTACCATGAAAAGTCTTATTAGAAGAAAGAAAAAGTTTCAGTAATATTTCCTTTGTGGATAATTTATTTTAACAGTAAGTAACAGTAAGATTTTTATACACTACACCAACAACTAATATTTCTGTAACGTCCAGAAATATTAGTCCAACAACCACCTTAAAGTATACCGATCGACTCAGAATCACTTTCTGAGTCGATTTAACGATGTCCGTCCGTCTTGCTGTCCATGTAAAGCTTGTGCGCAGAGTACAGGTCACAAGTGTAAAGATATTTTGACAAAATGTGGTACGTGATATTTTTTCGTCCCAAGGATGGATGGGATTGAAACTGGTGGAAATCGGTTCATTATTTCACTTGGCCCCCATACAAATGTCCTCCCGAAATTAGGGTTTACCGATCATAAATGTTTAAATTATGAAACGATCCAAACAAATTTCATCACAAATGTTACCACTCATTGAAAACAAATCACATCAACAAATTTTGTGCAGATCGGTCCATAATTAGTCGTAGCTCCCATATAAGGGCCACTTCCGAAAATCACTTAAAAGAGCATAATTCTCTTAAAAATGTTGGTATCCAAATAATATTTCACGCAAATATATTTCATATGTCTAAAAATAATACGGTACAATTTTATTTTGATCGGTCCATAATTAGTCGTAGCTCCCACTTTCGAAATTCACTTTAACGATCATAAATTGCTTAAAAATGTTGGTAATAAAATAAAATTCGACACAAAAAGTTTCTTATATACAGAAATAATGATACTTAACTGGTTGGTCCATAATTAGTCGAAACTCCCATATAAGACCATCTCCGTAATTCAATTTAACCCCCATTAATCGTTTAAAAGTATTTATATCGAGTATTTATACAATAAAGTATTTATACAATAATATTAATACTCATAGACATCATGACACAAAATTTTTGGATGATAGGTCAACAATAGGTTTTATAGATATACTGGGTGTAGGGTATTATATGGTCGGGCTTGACCGACTATATTTTCTTACTTGTTAATTTTATTTAGGTTCAAAAATACCGATTCCCGCCAAATACTCTGGGTGTTTTCTTCAGCTAAGCCTAAAGCTTCGCTGTTTGTGTTTTTTAATTATTAAAAAAAAATAATGGAATCATGAAGTTTTAATAAATAAATACAAAAAATCGGTTTCCAAAATTATTAATATAATTTATATAATAAATATAAAATTAAATGAGAATAAAATTTTTTTATAAATATAAAATATTAAGCAATTAATTTTTTTTGATTAACGTACATAAGAATAAATCAAGAAAAGTGTCATTGTCTTATAATCAGGCAATGAAAGAAAGTTATCAAAAATCTAATATACATTAGTTAATTTTGAAAGACTTTAAACTGGCGGTATTTACCTGCAGCAGTATTTTGAATAAGAAATATTATTAAACTACAGAAAGAAAATAATAAAAATCGCTTGGCCATGGTAAAAATATTAAAATAATTTAAAAACCTTGTAGAAAAATAAGAAGACAAACAACACCAAGAAGTAGATGTTTTTAAATCTAACGTGCAATTAATCGTAGTACAAAGCAGAATGGAACTACTGCTTTAAAAACAACAGTCTTATTAAGGATGATGAAACATATGTATGTAAAATTACACCTCAAACAGCTAGCGGCATCAAGATGTTAGATTGCAAGGAATGTCTCAATGACTATTCGATAGGTAGTAATAGTGCTGAATTTTGATATCATTATTATGGTGATTTAATTTTTTTTTTGTAGATTTTTAAATCTTTCTGACCAGTATATTGGATATTTTCATGGATTCACATGTTACAGCACTAATAATTTACAGAAATTGCTTCGTACTTTAGGTAAATTGCTTCCATAATGTTCAAGGCGTATACTTATTATTATTTATTTTAATAACATATCACTTATATGGAATAAACTATACACACATACATACTTATAGTATATGTTATATCCACAAATATATGTTCTTATGCACCAAATACATACCTGAAAATAGATAAAAAAAAAAACAATAATTAATAATATAAACATTAACAATATTTAAGATGCTTAAAAAGTTTTTCATATACGAGTATTATTTTATTATTAAATATTCCTTATTTCAAAATTATAAATTTCAAGCATCATTCAAATAAAAATCGGCTGTGAAGACACGAAGACAATACTTTAATATTTTATTCAGTGAATTGAATCAGTTTGATATTTGTACGAGTGCTGAGCAATGAAGAGTCTAAAGAAAGTGTTTTTCAACAAGAACTTTTTTTTGCAAAACAAACTAATAATCAGTTAAATGTTTATCATTACTGAAAATAGTGAAGTTTGACAATTATAAATGAATAATTATATCCGACATATATCTGATATCAGGCTGCAATTGATTCGATTGGCTTTTAATAGAGCCTACTGTTAGCGTCAATATAAAGTAAACACCTAATATTGTTTAAAAAAATATTTTATTATATACTATTAACTACTTGTACAAATTTAAAACAAAATATATCGCATAATTCATAAGTAACTTAAGCAAAATATATCTCATAAAAAAAACTAGAATAGTAAGGAACATAAAAACATAATTAAATTTTAACGGAGAAGTACCTAATTTTTGAGGTAAAATATTTTGTATTTAACATTTTGTTTGCAGTCTTTTTGCCTTTACTACAGCTAAGAATCTTCAAGTTTTTAGTGAAATCAGGCGAAATTTTATTCCATTCATCATATATTATATATGCCTTTATGTTATCCATGCAAGAAATATTTCTTTGCCTATTTTTTTCCCAGATATTCTCGCAGAATGATGTTAAGTTTTTGGACAATGATTGAGCAACCACTTTTTCCCAATTTTAAAGGTATGCTTAGGAGAATTGTCCTGTTGCAAAAGCCAGTTCAGGGGTTGTTTTAATTTCTCTATACTAGGGGCTACATTGTATTTTAAAATGTCGAGATAATCTTCCTTTTTCATTGTAAATTCTATATTACATTAAATTTCATTACCGTCATGGTAACATATTTATTAGTATAGGCTTAGTTCTTAGATCGCCACATTTCTATGGGGTTTTTTACTCGAAATATCTCAATTGTTGTTTATCTTCCCATAGTAAATTATTTACTAACTAATGTTACAACTTAATCTATTTTAATAATTAATTCTGCAACTTGCAATTATTATGAACGCACTTTACCATATTCAAACAAAGAAAAATTAAATGAATTGTCACTACTTTTGGAATGTTTTTATAAGATGTCCTTGTTTAGATTATTTTGACGCTTAAAAATTGGTTCATTTTAACAATTAATCGATTTTAATTTGTATACGCTTTTGTTTTTGTTTGTCAATTCAATTCTTCTTAAATAAATATATAAAAATGCAATAATATTATTAATACTAATATCATAAGCTTTTCTTTTAATAATACTTGGTGTTGACTCTATTTTGACGCTCATAGTTAAGTTTGTTTAACATATGAAGTTCCACAAAAGAATTCACTAAAGTTAAATTGCATGATCGGGGCGGTTAATTAACAGCTAAATTTAGTAAAATTAAGCCATCAAGAAGTTTGTTTTGCATAAATTCATTGATCCGTTGGTTGTGTGATATGTGATGCCGTTCAATACAAACTATTTAGATATCACTCGTATCCACATTATCATTAATTACTAATAATCCATAGTTCCACGCAGAGAAAAAAAATATAATTTTTTAAATGTTATGGTCACTGTAATTATGTACATGATTCTGGCAATAATAATATGGTTAATTTTATGACTAACATGATTATAGCAATCATATATATGTGATGTTTGTGGTGATCAGTTTTGTGATAAAAAATTATACCATGTTGTTCTCAGTCATAATCAAATAGCAACATATTAGGATAGATGAATTCATCATAAACATGATTGCCACAAATAAATACATATTTACTACAATCGTATATATGAATATAGTAATCATCTGAATCTTAACTTAACCATATTATGATTACCAAAATCATATGAATATTTACAGTGACCATAACATCGATAAACATTTTGTAAATATAAAAACATGGTTGTGATAAACATGTACAACTATATTTGTTTTCTGTGTGTAGAAGGATCCATTCACTCTAAAAGCATTTCCAGCAAAATTTTTTGAACAAAAGGAGTAGTCATGCTTCGACTGAACAAAAAAAGTATTTTTCCTGAAAATCCGTTCTAAAATTAATTTTTAATATTTTAATGCGATTTCCTAGAAAAATTTAATTCATTATAATAATTGTCAGATGTTGCTTCATCTGTTTTTATGGGAGGTGTAAATATTAAGGAATCAGACGCTTTTGACGTTCTAGGCATGAGAATCCAGTGTGATGTCCGCTGGACCAAAAACATCTTTCAAGTGACGAAAGAAGCGCTCAAGTGCCTTGGTTTTTTAAAACGGTGTAGAAAATACTTCACTCCATCTGATCTTCTTACTATTTACACCACCTATATTCGACCGAAAATGGAATACAACCCTCATGTATGGGTCGGTGCTTCGAAGTCTATTTTGGAGTTACTCGACCGGGTACAGGAGAGGGTGAATATGCTTATCGGTGACAGTAGGGTATCCAACTCTATTGATTCATTGGAGCATCGTCGCAATGTGGTTTGTGTTTCAATGTTCTATCGATACTTTAATGGAATGTGTTCTGCTGAAGTTAGGGAACTTGTTCCTGAAACATGCAGTTTTTTACCTAATACACGTTCTTCAGTCAGGGCTCATCCATTTGTGGTCAACTGGACAGTGGATCGCACAATACACTACAGGGAAAATCGTTCTTTAGCCGTACTGTCCGTATGTAAAACAAACTACCAGCAGAAGTATTCCCTGCAACTTTCAATATAGAAAAATTCAAGTCAAATGTTCACAAACACTACTCCCTCTATCCTCCCTCCCATAACCTATTTTCCTAGTTCCAACACAATGCATTGCATAAGTAACTTATTCTGTGAAAGGCTAGTGCAAAAGATTGTTAATATTGGATAACGTTCTAAATTTTCAAAAAATTTTATTATCTATTTTATTGGTTTCAAAGAAAGTTTATAATTCTCTACTTTGATAAAATTGGAAAATTTTTTTACATTAATCTGAAGCAACATCAGTTTTAAATATTCTATTTTGTCATGTACTCCTATAAAACTGAAGTTTGCAAAGCAATATATGCATTTCTCAAATTTTTTTTAATTGGGTTTAAGACTTAGACTGCTGATTTTGTTTTGCATTTATTTCGTAATATACTTGAATTTGAAATTATTAGTTTAGGAAATCTAAATTTTAATTGTAATTCTGCATACCCACAGCTAGTGTGTCATTAATCAGAATTTTTAAAAATTTTCCTTTTTTGATCGTATAAATAAATATATTTATATGTATAATGATTTGTGTTTTTTGTCTTTAAGTATGAGTAATATTAATTTATATATTTGTTCTTGTGTACAAAATATTAATCATACGCTTCATTAGAAAAAAATGCGATAAATTTAAAATTTAAAATTAACGAATCCAATTACAAATACATCAACTGACAGAAAAAGTGCATAATAAACACATTGTATTATAGATAAGTTTTTTTTTCTTGTAAAATATTTGTACTGCTTGAATGGTTGTTTGGTTGGTTGATTGGTTAGTTGCTGAACTTAGTTTATTTATTTGTTTGTTTTCATAATGAAAATAAACAATTTACAGCTTCTTGTACGCGCTTGATGATGACAGTGTAATATTAATCTTTCATCAACAAGTTTTTGCCCTAAATCATTTTAAGCAAATATTTTCGCATATTTACATTTAGGCATGAATATATTAGAGTGTATGTAAACACACATTGTTACATATTTATAGTTGTATGTATATTGTGTATACAAATATATTAAATTTGTTTGTTAAAAATATTAAAATATTTTAATTTCATTTTGTATGCCATATTTTTTTTCTAATGCTTTTCTGTGTTGCTGTTTTCGTTGTTGTTGTCAATATAAATGAGTTAAATTGGAATCAGTGCTAAAAATTAAATTGTTGCCAAGAACATATTTGCTAATTATTTTTGCTCTATATACTATAGTTCAGTGTATCTGTCTATCATTCTCTCTATTTTGCCGTTTTATTTAATTTTTCTAGGCATTGACAGAGTATTATTAAGCAAAAATGTTTGCCATTATGCGAGGGTTACTGCAAAAGTCGTTTCGTAGGAAATTTAATTTAAAATAAAAATACATTTTTTTTGTTGAGTACATCAAATAATTAGTCTAGCGATATGCAATCATTGGCTGGCATAAAGGCCATAGAGTTTCCTTTTAAGACACGAATATGTTAAAATAATGACTGACTTAATGTAAAAACATTATTTTGGTATAAAGCATAATTTACTTAAAATCCGACCATTCTTTTCTGCTATTTTTTTTATTGCTGTTTGTTTTTCAAACATAGCTACGATTATTGAGTCATAAAATTTAATTAGTTGGAATATATTGTGGGCCGTTGCAATCATCGGTCCATATTTCTTTAAAAATGATGCCAATGCGAACGTAACCGTCAATGCGACCGTTATCGTGCCATGATGAGCGACTATTTAATGTCTGAAATTCAAGCTCGTGATCTCGGCAACATTTAGTTTCAGCAAGCCGGCGTCATTTCCCACACATCGCATTAATCAATGGATTTATTGAGAGAACACTTCGGTGAGCACATAATTTTACGTTTTGGGCCGGTAGATTGGCCATCAATATCGCATGATATCACATCGTTAGACTTTTTCCTGTGGGGATATGTAAAGTCTAAAGTTTATGCGGACAAACCCGCTTCAATTCAGGCCTTGTAGGAAAATGTCACTCGTGTCATTTGCCAGTTACCAGTCGAAATGCTCGAACGAGTCATCGAAAATTGGACTGAACGGATAGACCAACATTTGATAGACATAATCTTCAAAAAATAAATGCCAAAGAATGTTTTTTCTTTTAAAAATTAGGGAGCCTCGAAATGGATCACGCCTTATAAATATATTTTTTGTTGTGTTAAGTTAAAGGTGGATTCTATACAGAGCCAATCGAAACGATTACAGCCTTTAAACTTAAAATTCGCGATATGATTAACGAAATAAATACGCTATTTTGTCATAATGTAACTGAATGAATTTTATAAAAGAATTCACATCCGTAAGGCGATTTAAATATAATAAAAATTTTAATGATTTTCAGATAAATTCTTTACTTTAGTTGAAAAATTAAAATTCATCTAATATCAATTTGTGGTTCTAGAGTATTCAGTGGGTTTTTCATTACATTAATATGAAAACGTTTATGCAACCTGATTCTATTTGAACAAACTACTACGTAGCAATTACCAGGAGATCTTTAAAATCTTTTTAGGGTCTACTGATTTCAAAATCTGGCTTAGTCCACAGAACTGCTTAAAAGTTTCAACACAATTTATTATACTATATTTACACCTACGAAAAATCTAGTACTTAAGGGATTTTGGGTGAAATCTTGTTCATTTCTACTAGACAAAACAAAATCTAGTTTGTCACGAGATTTTGGCAAAATCTCACAAAATCTTGCAAGACAACTATGAATTTCATACTAAAGTACTAAAAAATACAGCACTGAACAAGAAAAATTTGACAGTTCCGCAAAAATAAATTTAAAAAAAATGATAAAAAGAGCGGGGTATAAAATAAATTTGCGGCAAACTACACCGTATACTTATGTTTAACAAATGCTGCTGTTTTTTTTTATGCAAAAATGTTAATTCCGATTGTTTTTTTCAGATCTGGATGTAAAATATAATAAAATTTGTTTTTGTCTCTCCATTTTGGTTACTAAAAGTTTACAATATAATTTATTTTCTTTTTCAATCAGCTGTTTTTATTATGAAAATGAAATCCAACAAAATGTCAAAAAGTAGTAATGTAAACGCCAAAAATTTTCTTTAAGATTTTAATTAAAATCGATTAGATTTTGCGTAGGTGGTGTAAATATAGTATTATACCAAAAACTATTCAACTAACCCTCGCTTTAAACAAAATTTACTGTAATTATACTAAATGAAAATATTAATTTTAAAATGTATTCAACTGTAAAAATATGTTTATATTAAAATTTACTAAAATGTTAAAAGGTATATTTAAATTATATATGTCTGTATGTACATACAAACATTTTTAAAACAGCTACAAGTGTGTGACAGTTGAATGTAATTTGTTTTTACTGTCATATTGAAAAATTCTAAATATTTTTAAATTTCGAGATAATAATTTAAAAATTACCATTATATTTATTATAAAAATTGATATACACATGGTAAACATTGTTATCAATTAGAATTTTAATGAAAAAAGAATTTATAATATATTTTTTCATAAAATTAGATTAGTTGGCCAATTTATGTAAAATTTGTGGGACAAATTGAAAAAAAAACAACAAAAAGTTAACTTCAAATAGATACATATGTACATTAATTCAGTTTTATATAGCTAACGTTTAATGGCACTTAAAAAAATTTCTGTTAAATCCATATGGTTTTAAAACTCCCTGGTCATAAAGAGCAAACTTCTGTGCTGGTAATGTTGGTGTCGTTTAATATTCAAATAAAAAAAAAAAAACAAAGGACAGAATTTTGTTAAATTCTTAGTCATATAACAACAAAGTGCTACAGCGCAAATATTCATTGTTGTGTTTTTACACTTCGAAAATCAAATATTTTTTAAACAGTAAAAGCTTTTTCCATTTCAAGTTTCTATAATTTATTCTTCGTAGCACCGTGTTTTCTGACTTCTTTATTATGTCTGTTTTTTTCTTTTGTTTTTCATTTTAATGCTTTTCACATTTGTTTCACATTTTAACGTGCAAACTTAGGACATTATCTTAATGATTGCCTGCATCCATAATAATTCATAAATTTGAGTTATTTAAGGTTTTACATTAAATATTGTATAAATCCGAGGGCGAATTTTATAATCGTACTTTAATTTAAACAAAAGATTTGTTGATATTGATGCTTAATTTCAAGAGTTTAGAAAATTTTATTTATGTTTTACTTTATTTGTTTTTCTGTTTTTTACTTCTTTCTTTTAGAAGATATTTTTGTTTTGTTGTTAACAAGTACGCATAAAATGTTTTTAACTGCATTTTAATAACTTCCTCAACTTGAATGTTGTTATACAGCAGAATATTTAGATATAACAACATGAAGATGAATGTTGTTGTTGCCAACGACTTTTGTTGTACAATGGAAACATTACAACAACATATTGCTAGGGTAGCTGTGCAATATATGTAAGACAAATAATGAGAAAGCAGCTCTTAGTAAAGCAGTGCACAGTGGGGGAATTGTGAAAAGAAGATAAATTAAAAAGTTGATGCCAATTTAGTTTGTAACCGAAGTGTATTTGACTCCAGAATTCTTTTAAAAAGTAAACCCGACTGTGCCTCTTCTATTGCCATGGGATTTTTTTTAAATCAGACTATTCTTTTAAAAATTTTTTGGTGTATTTCAATTTTTATAAAAATTTCTACACTGTGCAGTAATAGTCACTGAATAAAATGTAATTGTCATAAGAATATGAGAAACAAATTGGCGTTAGAATTAAAGAGGGCATGGATCATATCGCATGTATTCAAAAGCCATAATTAAAAAACGACAAGTATTTCCATTTATGTTTGTTTCACATACAAGTAGGTTAAACTGTTTTATTTTAATTGAGAAAAGTTTTGTGTATTTATAATTATTTATAATAATTTAAGTGATTATTGGAAGTGGATCATATGTTCACAAAATCCATTAGTTTGATATGATCTTTAAATTTAACATTTATAGGTTCATTACAGCTTCTGGTGGTGAAGGCCATAAAAACCTTATAAAATATTATTTGATCGAAAAAAAAAAGATGAAAATGTTGACGGGGTAGTTTGGGGCTGGAAAAAATTCACGTATTTATTAAGAAATACATATATGTATGTAGGGAAATTTTTGGGAAATAACTATATTTTCATTATACCCTACACCACCATAGTGGTGAGGGTATATTGGATTTGTGCTGATGTTTGTAACGCCCAGAAATATTGGTCCAACACCCACCTTAAAGTATACGGATCGGCTCAGAATCACTTTCTGAGTCGTATATTTCTGAAAAATTATATGGTCGGGCTTGACCGACTATACTTTCTTACTTGTTTTAATTTTGAAAAAATTTGGTAATGATCTTTATTTTTAATCACTGATAAAGAAATATTACCACTTCTCGTAATCGATGGTTTTGCCACATTTGGGTTAAGTACTGCAATCAGAATCTTATTTGGTGATTTACGCGGATTTTTATTTCAACTCTCGCACAATCAGTGCATCTCCAGGAACTGTCGTAATACGTCTTCTTTTTTTTGCTTTCTGTAGTCGAATGCTTTCTGAAATATTTTACCACTTGAATTAATTGTTTTTAAAGCATTTAAGACTGTTGCGAGTTCCCGATAAGTGTTTCCTTCGATGCATTTTACAATAATCTTACGAGTACTGATTTCACAGGATTTGCTTTTACTTTGCTTTAGGCAAGTATTAACAACTTTTCATATACACCAATACCTCGCTTTGCGTCGTTTCATTTTGCGTTTTTTTTTCGAAGTTGCGTCACTGCTTAATTAGTACGACGCGCAGTCGTTAAATTTTCGAGGTTGCGTTGTTTTCGATTCGAGCCTTTAATTTTTTTAGATGCTAAAATGATGATCCATACAAGAAGCACTTTGATGATCGAAAAGGAGTCCTTGCTTTCCATTGATTGGATAAAAATCAAGTTGCGCAGAGAATACAATTAAGTAAAATGGTAATTGAGACAAAAGCAAAAAGCTTTTTTGAAAAAATTTCTATAAGAAAATTTATTTTTTGTTGAAAAAAAGCTGTTCAGTAAACATTGGAGCAATATTTGTACTTAGTATTTTCGTAATCCTAAAACCTATCTTCGATCTTTACGTGGTTTGCTATAGAAAATCTTAATTGTGGTCCGTAATTTAAAAATAAAAAAATGAAAGTGTTAAACTTTAGCGTTTTTTTTACAAATATTACCTCTAATATAACTATTGAAATATTGAATAATATTGTTCTTAATTAGTTGCACGCAGCTGTATATCTTGTTGTTTGTACTTTAGAGCAAATATTTATACAACTTTGTTTTATAAATATTCACTTTAAAATCTTTATATACATTTTTATATATTTAGGTTTTAAGGACGTCTTATTTTCATAATTTAAGTTTTGCAACAACATTGTTACACGATAATGTAAGGAAATAATGTGGTCCTTAGAGTAACGAGTAGCTACAGTAAGGACACAACAGCCATCTTCATCATTATCATTAAACAGAAGCACGACAAGTTGTAGTGGCTGAAGTTGGTGGCATAGTAATGATGCTGCTAGTGTTTGTTGTTGCCGTACATAGTTGTGGCAGTACTTACTTAAATAGATATCTTCTAACTACATTATTGTTATTATTGCATTTAAATTATTGCATAAACTATAAAGAGTTGCTGAAGCCAAAGCTAAATTTTTTAACAAATATTTCGTAGATTTACATACAAAAAGTATGTTTTAAATTCTGTTAGACATCCGTCTAACCCGGCGTATATACTTTTACTTTATACTTAAACATTCGGTTGAATTTCTTTGTTAAACATTTTTTATAGTCTTTGCTGTTGCAGCAAAAGCAAACATAAAAATTTATCATAATTCCGTTGTAAAGTGTAGAAATTACAATTTGTAAATTTTAATATTAACGAAATTTTGGCTTAAAGATAAATATAAATGATGAGACTGTAGATCAGTTAATTTTATACAGGTTACATTAATTTATGTATATTTTAAAATGTTGTAAACATTTTTATGTAGGTATGTTGCTGATATTTAACATTAAAAATATATTTTGAAATTATACAAATAAACAGGGTGCTTTGTTACGAAAGTTTGTGACACACAATGTTCGCCCAGTAATTTAATAGTACGAGTATCTTAAATTTATACTTTTTTCTTAGCCAAAAAATTTTCATTAGTTTGAATTCATTTTATTTTTGATCAATTTATTATCCTATGAAAAACAAATTTGTGTCATTTCCAAATATAAATATTTTTAGTAGACAAACTAAAATGTGCTGTCATTAGTATGAACATTTGAAATCTTCTTAAAATACCCTCTTAAGTGGAAAACATAAAACTGGAATAATTATACTTGTAAATATTAAAGTCTAGCTGTGTCTCTTTGTGCCGCTAAATGTATATAATATTTGTGTAACGTAGTTTTTAGTTGAATTTTAATTGGATTGTTATAGAGAAAAAATGCTAAACCGAATTTATATGATATAATGAAATTTAATTATACAACTTTTAATACAGCAACAATTTATTATGGTGTAATTAAACTAAATTTAAGTGAAATTAATTATGGTTTGGTGTTTTCTTGTTATTAAACTTAAAATTTGTGAAGGTTTTTGTTAGCAGAAATTAGAGCAAATGTCTATAAAATTGCTTTTGCAATTAAGTTAAACAATGCAAAGCCTATCAAATGTAATATGCTCAATTTTTATTAATCGGAATCGCCGTAGGGTAATTAAATCCATATTCCTATGAAACTATAAAATGTTATAATATTGAAATAATTTGTTTCCATTAAAAATTTAACTTAAAATTGGGTTTTTGAAGAAACTTTAAATATTAAGTATTAGATATGGTGATGTTTTAGCAACTCTTTTTGGTAAGGATCTTTTTGGCAATAAAGCTGTTTTCATAAAATATGTTACTGTTAAACATGTTAAGTTTCGTCTATAATTTAACAATCATGATTTAACCATGAAACGAACGACGCTTGCAGATTTTATTTTTGAATTTTATTATCAAAATTCATGATCTTTTAAGAAATTGAAAATTGTGTTTAGTGACGTAGCTCATTTGTGGTTGAATGGATACGTAAATAGGCAAAATTGTCGTATTTGGTGTTAAGAGCAGCCAAAAGCATTGCAAAAACTGCCTTATATCCCAAAAAATGCACTGTTGGTGGCATCGTACTTTGTCAAACATGACAATGCGATGATTACAATTTTTTGTTGTGCCCAAAATAGTCCAGCCCTTGACTTGGCTGACATGTGGTTTCAACAAAACAAAATCACTGTCTTAAAAAATCACTCTTTATATAAATAATATGTTGGGTGTTGTTTAAAATATCGCGATTCAAAATAATTGAAGACTATATAAAACTAAACGTAAAGATCCATGACTTGACTCTTTATATAGTCTGGGATTTTAATCGTGCCTCATTTTTCTTTGCAGCATGTTTAAGAGCAAACATTAAAAAAGTATTAGTTTAGCTGTAATCATTATATAGTCTACGATAAAATTTTTTGAAAATTCGGCAGGAAATGCGATTATCACAATAACGAAAGATGTTGGCAACAAAATGTTGGTCTATTATTGATGATATGAATACTACTGATAGATGGTTTAAGCAAGACGGTTCTATGTTCAGGTAAACTTATATCCCAATCGAATTTAGATTTTGCCCCATGCGCTGTCACATATTACACAGCCACCGAAACAAGAAATTTATTACAAACCAAATGACTCGATCGTATAATTTCAAAGTTTAGCTGTTAGTCATGTTATTTAAAATAACTGGGAATAACTGGAGAGTCTATACAAAGCCAATCGAAATCTTTAAAGGCTTAAAACTCAAAATCCGTGAAGTGGTAAACTAACTAGACACAAATATTATTGAACATTTTGATAAAAGAATCGAAATCTGTAAGCGTTAATAAACACTCCACTAACAAAAAATGAAAATATATTTTCATATATCAATAAACTGGTTAGCCGAATTTGGACAGAATTATACTCTTTTAGTTCCAAATATTATTTTCCATTTTTTATTAATGTTTACAATTTTATTTAGATTAACTTAATATTCTTTAGTAGAATAGCGTACTTTCTACTTGTTTTGATTCTTATTTCTGATACAAATTGTATTTATAATAAAACATACATATGTTTATGTCAATGTCTAAAATACCTATTTACGAAAAAAGTACCCCTTAGGTATTCGAATTACCAAAAACTAACGATAACAATAATTGAAGAATATGATTTAAAATTTATTTCCATGTTTATGGGTTTAAAAGCAGAATAATTAGACAAAATCTATTTTCTTCCCTAAAAAGTTAGAATTTCATAAAGGTATCAAAAATATAATTACTATCAAAACTGATTAGTGTAACTGTATTAGTTGAAAAACTATAATGTTAAAGCTTAATATACCCTTTTTTACCTCATAAAAATTCGATTTTTTAAAAACCTAATTTTACACTGCACGATCAATCAGTTAGTTAGGCGGTCAGTAATATAATTCTTTTGCAAAAATGATAATTACAGCAGATTTCGGACCACCAGTACCACTGTCTAAAGATTGATGTTTGACTGTTGGCTAGCAGACACCGCAGTGGTGCAGAGGTTACAACGCAAAGAAGTCTGATGAGAGAATGTGGTGATTCTCAAAACATGTAAATTCAACCCAGGTTTGATCCCCAGCTCAGCCAAGAAAATTATCAATAAAAATTTTAATAAACATTTTTTCATGTTGTAAAAACAATTCTTACCTTCAGTTAATTTAATGAAAATTAAATTTAATGAACTCATGCCTAACTAAATAAATATATCAAAAATTATAATATCAAAAATTTGGGTTTATTAACGAATTATTTTCATAATATACAAGGTGAGTGAAAATCGGCAACAAATACAACACAATACAGAAAAACAGGCATTTTGTTTGTGTAAAATAATGTACTACTGTCAAAAGTACTTGAAAAATCATATAAATTATTTTGACATAAGTAAATTGTAAACAAAGTTAGTCAGCAGTGCTACTGCACTAACCTTGACTTTAAATACACAAAAATTTTTATTTTTAGAAAAAAAAAAATACAAATTGAATGTAATCTTGGTGATAAAAAATTATGTCAGTAAAAATATTTTAATGACTTAAGAATGCCAAAAACTATTTCACCCATTCAAATATTTTCTTTTCTAATATTAAACGCAATTGCTAAATGCAAATAAATAACTACTTTCCGTAAATAATTAATTTAACTAAACAAATTTAAATTTTGAAACTATGTAAATATTTTAATATAATAAACTTGTATGATGGAACATAAAAAATGGTGTAAAATTAAATGAAATATTTAGTATTTAAATGACTGTATTTAAAATAAACACATAAATTATAAAACTAAGTATTTATAAATATATTTTAGCAAAATACACAGACCCAAATATAGAATATAGACACTCAACCAACAGAAAAAAGAAAATTCAAGAATGTTTGAAAAGAAAAGAAATGATTGATGCTTAATGAAATGACTAAGATTTGTTGAAGAAATTAACAAAAAAAAATTAAAACATAATTCACTAATGACGTGATATTGCAATATAAAATATACATTTTCACTTAGGCAACATAGAAAATCGTAACCTTAATATTAACATATGTACGTATGTAAAGGGTGGTTAAATTGTAAGGGTCGATGTTGAATGTGAACCACACCTAAACGCCAAGCTTTTTTCCGAATTTTATTTGACATTTCTCTATTTCAGACTTACTCAATTTGAACCATGGAGAGATACACAATCCAACAACGTGTTAAAGTTATCCAGACTTATTAATGGGCGTTCAAATCAAAATGCATATCGTGCACTTCGTGATTTTTTTGGTCAATTTGATCGTCCAAATGTGCGTACAATCGCAAAAATCGTGGAAAAATTCGAGCAAACCGGGTCTGTAGAAGATGTGAGAACACCAGTGCATGCTCGTACAGCTCGTACTGCAGAAAATATTGCTGCTGTTCGCGATTATGCCTCAGGGTCATCGAAAATTTGGACCATCGGATGGAGGTGTGCCGCCGTGGTCGCGGCGCCTATTTGGCCGATATTTGGTTCCATACATAATTGAGTAATACCAATATATCATAATAAAATAAAATTACAATAATTTCTTAAATAGTTTGTGTTTTATTCAAAATCAACATCGGCCCTTGAAATTTAACCACCCGTTATATAAACAACTTAAAATAAGAAATATGATTGAATAGCTTTAGCATGAATTTAGCTAAAACATGCCATCTAACACACAGCTGACTAATTTGTCAGTTAGATTAAGCATATAGAAACTACAATAAATAAATACATGTTTTATCAACTAATCAAATAAACATTTATATTAGTAAATTACAGATACATATGTAGTATAGTATAGAAACTACGTTTGTATCTGTGTTGGTCATCGTTCAAAGATGAATTGGCCAAGTTATTAGTCATTACCTGTTGAGTAAATGCCAAAAATAATTTCACTCATATGAGTGGTCTACATGAAAGCCACAAAAGTCACAAAGACAAATTTTTATAAATGTAAAACACAAAATCTGTTTTTTTTTGTTTTGTTTTTCTGGGATTTATAATTTCTCAAACGCTTGTGGTTTTGGCAATGAATTCTAGACATAAAGACGTTAGTGTTAGTGTTAAATTTAATTTTTTTTTAAAAATTTGTGCATTAAAATAAGGGTCATGGTCTGGGGGTGGTCGGTTTTGATAATTAGATGATAACAGTTGGTTGGAATAGATATTTAGTTAGTACTCATAGTGTCTATATTTCAAACTAACAGATGAAATATTAGAAATCCAGGTAGTCAAGAGATGTTTATAAAGGTTTTCGCCAAGAGAATTTTGTTATGAAAATCATTTAAATTTGTATTGTACAGTTCAACCTTGGTATAACGAATCTTAAGGGGATTAGAAAAAAAAAACGTTATATCGAATAATTCGTTATAATGAGGTTCGTTATATCGAGGTGAAGTTGAACTTCTATTCGTTATAACGAGGTAATAAAAAATTTTGTATTTATATTAATCATCATCTGCTTACCAGATTTCCGCTAATAAATCAAAACTCATTTGAAGTAAAATACTGTATTTTGTAGTTTTAAAATTCAAAAACAGTATTGTATTTAATTCAAAAATAGTTTATATTTATAAAATAATAAGTCTAAGCCAGTGATTAACTAGTTAGATTGCAACAACAACTGCTGCAAGAAGCGTATAAGCTCTTGGCAACAATAAATTATTCTTCGAATATTTCAGCCGTTAGTCTAATGCATGCTGCTGTCGACTACGAATGTAGGTTTGCTGGAGACGTTGTCGTTGCAAACACAATAATTTTGTGTGTATCTGTTTCATATAATTTGGATTAATTAATGGAAATCGTTATGCAAAGGTTGTGAGTTGACAAAATTTGTTAAATAGAGGTAAATAATTCTTTCTATTTCGTTTGTCTGCAGTGAATGAAAATTCGTTATTACGAGGCTATTGACAAATGTATTCGTAATAGAGAGGTTTATTTTGTATTAAATCTTATGTGATAGTGAGGGTCATTATATCGAGGTTTGACTGTATTACAAAGATTAGGGTTTCGTTATTATAACCCTTTCAGACCGTGACGCATCGATTGCGCGGTTGGGTTTCGGTTTCAATATTTTTGCTTCTGTTAATCAAATTTAAAATAGACTGGCATGCAATGATTGTGCTGATTTTTTTTTATATTTGCTTTTCACATTTCTCTTCTGTTTGATTTACCATTACTTGAATTATTGCGAAATTCGTCAGTCACATTTCAGTTTTATCAAAATGAGCCGTAGAAGTAAGTAGGTATGTAAGTGTCGCTAATTACACATGTATTATTCGTTTACAAATAATGAAGTGCACATAAATTTTAATATTTCAAACTAATTGAAATCGTTTCATGCAATAAAAATGTATTTTAGTTAAATATATTAAGAAAAGCGACCGAGATTCATCAAGTGTGTGATAAAACCTAATTATTGATTATTTTTTTACTCCCTGTAGAGATCACATATTCCAAAAATTATAAAAACATTCCTGGTAATTTTGCGTCAGGTATGGAAGGGATAAATGAATAATGATATCGGGCAGTTGTTCAGCATGGCCACGCATGCAGATGTCGGTTCTTTTTTCAAGTTTTTAACCACATATTAGCAAAACAGCTAAATAGTTAAAACAACAAGCAGAAAAGAAAAGCAGATTCAATGTGCTTGTATGTTTCAGAAATTAGTTTTTTATTCTTGTATTGGCAGTTAACAAGTGTATAGTGTTACAATGAGTACTGAAGTAGACAAACTCTTTGAAACAGTTTCAAAATCTGACCCTAACTACAAGGTGGCGCAAAAGTAATCCTCCTATCAGAAAATGCTATAAATTTTGCGATTGGCCCCTAATGTCAGTTCTGTTTTGACATTTGTGTAGTAAACACATGCGAAATACACGTTAATAAACAATGTTACGCTACACTGCTCCAGAACGCGCAATATTGCTGACTATTTATTTGACCAATAATCGGTCGGTGACTTTTTCAAAAATAATCATGAGTGATGAGGCCCATTTCCATCTTAGCGGGTACGTAAATAAGCAAAATTTACGCTTCTGGGGCACTAAAAATCCGCGTGTAACCCACGAAGAGCCATTACACCCGCTCAAAGTCACTGTATGGTATGCTGTTTTCGCTGGAGGAGTCATCGGACCTTTTTTCTTCGAAGACGTCGTGGGCCAAACGGTTGCTGTGAATGGTGAGCGCTACAGAGCAATGATCAACGAGTTCTTTTGTGGTTCCAACAGAACGGTGCAACGGCACACACTGCACGTGCCACAACCGATATGCTGAAGGATGCATTTTCCGGGCGCCTAATCTCCCGTTTTGGCGATTTGCACTGGACAGCAAGATCGCCTGATTTGACCGCTCCAGGCTTCTTTTTATGGGGCTTTTTGAAGTCGCGGGTTAATGTCAAGAAGCCTTAGACTCTTGCAGCTCTTAAAGACAATATCCGTCAAGAATGTGAGGACTTATCGCCGGAAGTTTTGGCCAAAGTGATGGAAAATGCCATAAAAAGGGCTCAAATGATAATCAACTATGGCGGCGGCCATTTACATGACATCATATTCTCGACTTGATGTAAAAAAAAATTAAAAGACCGAATAAAAATAATCCACAAGAAGAATCAAAGTTTTTCATTTTTTTTTTAATTACAGCCAAAAAACATCGGAAGTGTACTTTTGCGCCACCTTGTATTATGATAGATTGGCAGAGACAATTGCCAATGATATAGAAAACGAAATTTAGAATGAGGTTGATGATTAAATTGAAGATTTTTAATTTAAATCCATACAAAATATAAAAAGTACCAGCTAAGCCCTAGGATTCGCTTATGTGAACACATTTTGGAATGGATTTTGGTTGTGAACAATGCATTTATGCATTAGTATTGTCTTGCTCTTAACTCCTAATTGACCCTATAAACTAACTGAACCAAATATCTGCTTATTTTTGTTCATTTCATGTTTAATTTGAACGTAAAATTTTTACATTCCGATACATGCATATTTAATAGACATATTTATGTTTTGAAAGATCTTTATTATAATTTTTATTGTGCACAGGTGAACACCAGCCAATATTGAGTAAATTTTATAATTTTTTTCATGAACGAAATGTTAATCAAATAAAGAAAATTAGATGTGCAAAATATTCCTAGATATTTGAAGGCTATAAACAAACCGCACAGCAATAAACAACAGTGCGTTCAATGATGCTGAACAAATGTACATTAGTTGTGTTCACGAAAAAAGACCGCTGATTTAAAAATGAAATTGGATTCATAATAAACAAGGAACTTACGAAGAGTATAGCACGTTTTAAAAAATCCAGGTCTTTCCAAGAATGACCTTGTAAAAATGTACATGATATGAGATTCGGTTTTACAAACCCATCGTGCAATGAAATATCCAAATTGTAGTGAAAAGCAGAATGTCACTCATTATTTAGGACAAACTTTTAACAATATTCAATAACTGACTTATTATGGCTAATCAAAAGTGGACCTCAAAGAGCTATCTGAACCAAAACAAAGTGTTAAAAAGGCAATGGTTTGTCAAGAAATTTGAGTTGTGGACACCTTTTGAAACCTCTTCAACTATTACTTCAGATATTTATATAAAAGAATGCATGCTTCCTCTTATTGGACGTCGACACTCTACAGTAAAGTTTCCTCTCGATTCGCTGTCATTATTCAAACCCTGCTATGCATTATAGAAAAAAATATAACATATAGAAAAATATACCAACCACTTAATAATGCCCAACTATTCTATTCAACTATATTGCGATATTTTCAAAAGAAAGTTAAAGCAATGCTGTAGTACTATGCTACCAGATTTTATGTGAACAATTCTTTATTCAAAGTTATTAAATATTCTATTAATTTAACTTGAAATTTTATAAATGTTGAGCGCTACTAATCTACATACATATACTTTTTATATCAAATGTATACATAATAAAAAAATATTTTACAATCAATTATATTATAACATTGTGCACACGCTCGAAAATTTTAGTGTAAAAAAGAAAAAAAAAACAGAAAATTATTAATAAGAAAAAAAAAAACTATTCGATGCATATTTGTACACTCTGCTATTAAAATTGATATGTATTTTTAGTTATTAACACGATTTGTAACGTATTTCAATAATAAACAAGGCATTATTTTTCAAGAAAGATATACATGCAGAGAAAGAATATACATAATTGTGCATGTTTACCACAACTATTTCAATATTTTTATGTATATTTTTTTAAATATTATGGTCACTGTATTTATTTATATGATTTCGGCAACCATAATTTGGTTTAGTTACGTATCATATGACTATAACAATCATATATATGATTATAGTAATTATGTAATGTTTATGGTGATCAGTTTTACGATGCAAGATTATATTATGTTGTTCTCTATCATAATAAAAGAACAACAAATTATGATAAATAGATTCATCATAAACATGATTGCCACAAATATAGACTATGTAATCGTAACTTAACCATATTATATTATGGTTACCGCAATCATATAAATAATTACAGTGACCATAATATTGTTAAAAAACTTGTAAAAATGTTGAAATTTTTGTGGTAAACATGTCCAACTATATTTTTTCTCTGTGTGTATGTTCTTAACCTAGAAGAAAGGCAACATATACTAGTTCCGTTATATATTTTTCGTTGGTTTAAGAACCAACTCAAGTTATTAAATTTTATATATGTTTGTGAAAATAATACTTGATGTTGACCTAAGAGTGGCTAAATAAACTTCTCTATTTCATGATGCCAGTTGAAATTAACATAATTTGATTATATTTGTATCAAATTCGTTTAAGACTCATTGATAGATTGTCTCCTTTTTAGGCATATCACGGACACAGTTGCAAAAAATTTCATGTGTTTTATTTTTATTGGTAGTAAAACAAATATTAAGTGATTATAAAAGCAGCACAATAAAGAAATGTTTGTTTGGTCTTCAAATAGTGTGGTGCAAGATGATTGATAAAACAAATTATAATAATGTATTAAAAATATATACGAGTACATACATATGATTAAAAATTCACAAGGTGAAAGACAGCAATATTTATATCGACTAAGAATTTTAAAAGCATCAAAAAAAAAAAAAAAAACTAGCACTTTGCTTGTTGCTCTATTAATAAATTTATTTAAAAATATATGTAAAGCACTGAAGCACAGACGTAGGCGTATAATAAATATCGTAAGGTATGTGTGCACTGTCTTTCATATCTAAGTGAATTGTAAAGTTCCTGTTCTCATTTAAGCATTGATGTTACAGGGTCTTGTATACACACATCGTGTGAATGACGCAGTTATCGAAGAAAAACATCAAGTATTGAATCTAATTATTTAAGATTAAAGTGCGTGAGATGGCCGAATTTAGGCATATCGACAGAATGCTTTATCATCACGTTAAATAATAGTTAAAATGTAATGAAAATCGCTCAGAGACAGAACTTCTAATCGACGATGTATTGATAAATGATTTGCTAGCACTGTTTACTTTATGTGGAATTATTTTGGAGCTAGTTCTTTAATAATTTTTTTTTTGTTAATTTTAACAAAAATACTTCTAGAGAAGTCTTATTTGTGTAATACAAAAAATATTTCAATTTATTTTTGTAGGTAATTTCATTTAGCTCTGAACTTACTTCTATAGTTCAGAAGTTTAAAGTTCATATTATAATTGACTAATATTTTTTTAAAAATTCCATTCTGGATTATTTCTTTGAAGATATCCAGGTCTGAAAAATAAATTTTGAGTAGATTTCCACTAAAAGTTTCTAAATTTTAAAATTTTTGTAAGCAATAACTTTAATGTTTTACATGATCCGAATCAAAATAATGAAGTATTGGGAAAGTCGCTGTTTCATTAAGAATTTCCTTAATTTCAATTAAAAATACTAAATTTATTTGGAATTTTCTGAATTTAAATTTTTTTATAAAACTTTCTCAATTTCAATGAAACACAATTTGCAGTATTTTGTTTTTTGTTTAAATTTAATTAAAATCTTTGTGTTAATTAATAATGAAAACTATAAAAAAATCATATAAATTAAATTAAATACAAGTTTTGAAAATTTATTATGCTCGTTCATTTAACATTATTGTACCTACGAAAAAATATACTGGCTTCATAAATCTTTTGAAATCATAATAAAAATCCATAAATTATGGCTAATAATATTTAGTTTTGTTGTTCGCTCTACTAATATATACATATACACACACATACATATACTTAGTTATATATACTCGTATATGTATTTGTATATTCTTCCTTTATTTTGTGATTCCTCCTTCTGTTGTATTTTCAATTCAGAGTTTTTTTTTACTGAATTTAGCTTTCAATGTTGTTGTGTGGATTCTTAAATAGTTGCCAACAGTTTTAATGCATGAAAGTTGGTATTTGTGTGTGAGTTTGAGTGTATTTTTTGCACTTGTTCAAAATAGTTTTACTATTTGAAGTTTTGTTATTCTCTTGTTGCTTTTGTTGCCAGTATGTATTTTTATTTGCTTATGTAAGTTTGGTTTCTTACCATTTAACTTTGTTTAAACAGCAAGAACTATATCAGGCATAGAAAACATAGAATATATCTGCATTAGAACACCCCTTCTGATCTTGTGAGGCTCAACAATAGCGCTAATGCTTAAGACAATCTCCTATGGAGGACTTATAAAAAATGTCATTGAAAATATTACAGCAGTTACATAAATAAAACTTAATTTAAATATTTAGTTATGTAGTTATTGAGCAATCGAAATAAGCCTCACTTATATGTTTATATATTGCAATTCCAAAGCAACACAAACAAATGCGTTATATTTAAATACCCTATTGTAGGGCATACACAAACTTCTTTTCATTTATTGAATATACATATTTACAGTATTTTTGCCAGCAATAATTTTTAAAATTTTGCTTTCTTCTTGTTTTATTCATTGTGTATATGTATGTATTCTGTATTTGTTTTTGATTTTTTCTTAACAAGTATTTTGTTTTTATCTTTAAAAGTATAGTATACTTCTAGGAACTATGTTTTATATAGATAAATATGTACATCTGTATGCGAGTAAGTACGGTTGTACAGATAGTATAGTTATTATTATATTTTGTAGGTTGTTTTTTTTCCACAATCTTGTTAATATTTTTTACAATAAAATGTTTTTATTTTAATTTAATGGTTATAGAATAATTGTATTTTTAAAAACTAGGTCAAATGTATGACCAATATGGATAAAGTTAATAAAAAAGTTAATTTGGGATTTAGAGTAAATATCTGACAAATAAGAATAAAATTATATTGAAATGGTTGAAGCGAAGAATACACTTAGGTTTGACAATTCGAAGTCATACAATTAGTTTGACGATTTATGACAAACAAATAGTTGGAGTGATTTTGGGGAAGATATTTTCGATTAATAGATTTAATTTCAGTTGACACCAGAGACACCGAACAAGTCATACTAAAATCATTACTTTTATCGATAAGATATCTTCAGCTTGTATTTATTTCATACATTATAAAATCACTTGACTATTTATAGAAGGAGATAATCGAAATTACTGTCGATTCTTCTGAGGTAAATGAGGTCTATATAAAAATACGTTCGCGTTAATCATTTTGACTGCGGTTTTAAGTTAAAAATTAAAAAAAAATATAAAAATTACAGTTTTTGAGGTTAGAAACATATCAAGCTCAGCAAAATCTTCTATTCGATGTACGTTTCAGCGCAATTGATACAGCGCTTTAGTTGTCACAAAGCGAAATGTGTTTGAGAAAAACTGCCGCTGCACGCGCACGGGTTGAAACAATTTTTTTTTTGCATTTTATCTGTTTAGTTTAGAATCTATTTAGATACCTAAACATGTTCCCATGCCATGTTTTGATAAAAAAGCTTGAAAAAAATGTTTTTTTTTTGCAAAAATTTTCAAAAGTTCATAAAATTTTTGCGTTTAAAAATTTTAAACTGCGTTTTCGTCTCGGAGGTACCCTTTATGTAGTTACTCACATCACGCAATACCCTACCCAACTTAAAAGACAATTCAGATTGTCAGACGCAATAAAGATACATTTTTACAAAATTTCCGATAATTTCTTTTAAGTTTGTGATCTCCGTGATACGTTATTGGTGCGCTGACACCAACTTGATATACCTCAATTTTTATAAAATTACGCAGTTATTTTAATTCTGCGCTTAAAACTCATTTTTCTAAACGGCGCAAAAACCCTATGTAAAATCTTAAAAAGTTCAAAATTCGGAAAATTTTCGTTTCACTTGTAAATCACATGCAACTTTTCACCCAGCAGCGATATCAAATTTTTTTTGTGGATATATCCTCCAAGTTTAGTGACTATATTTTGCTTTGGTTTGGATCTGAAAGCTAAAAACTATTACAAAGAAAACCGAATAGATGAAAAAACTCTTTTCAACGTAAAACTTTGCACGTCATGTCCTTCAAGTGTAGTCAGTAGGTGCTCAAAAAATTTGATTATGACGATTAACGTATTTTCCGGATGTGGTCCTTATATGGGAGCTATGGGCAATTACGGGCCTATCATCATAAAAATCAGTACATACAGAGATTTTTAAATATATGTTAATAATTTGTGCTAAATTGAATCTGACCTTATATGGGGGTTATTGTACCTGGCTGTTATTTTTTACCTGCTAGATATATAAACAAAATAGCAAAAATTGGTGAAAAATATAAACTTTTTTAAAGGTAGTTCATAACTCAGATCCTACTGAACCTACATATTTGGCTGACTTTCAATACCAAACTGCTTAGAAGAATAACAAACAGTTTTTTCGAATCCCGATTACTTTTGGTTATGTAGTTTTTACGTGAGAAAGTTTTACAGAGACACGCAAAGGGACGGACATAGCTTAATTGACATAGAATTTTCTAAAGATTGGGTATCAGATGAATATTGTCAATGCTTCACAAAGAATGACAAACGTTTATATAGAAAATAGATGCTGTAAAGGCGCCTTCTAGAAGGCCTTATTTTGCAGTGAGAAGGACTTCCAGGCTCATTTATCATTTCAATTTTATATGGCGTGTCATTGTTAATCAAGGCCTTGTCTACTTGCTACTGGTTAGATGCCTGATAAAAGGCCTACTTGAGAAGGGCAAATGGAAGGTCAAGTAAAGTCTCATAAAAGGCGTAATCAAAAGTCCGTAAAATTAATATTTTAATTAAGGAAAGTAAAAGTTGGGGTTTTAAATAAAAGGGTTTTAAATTAATTCAAATTAATTTGAATTAATTAAAGAAATACTTTACACCACAACCTTTCATAAAAGACTAACTGTCGTATTTATAAAAAATAAAGTAGGCTTGAAGTGTGCTTTAAGACAAAATTTTCATACAAAATTTTCTTAAAGTACACCTGAAGTCTTCTTTAATTTTTTATAAATACGGCAGTAAATTTATAGACACTCTCTTTATTCATTTTTATTACTCGTTTCACGAATTGAGCAAATGTTTGTTTTTGTGGTGACAATTTACAGGAATAATTGCAAATTTCAATTTATAATAATAATTTCTTGACATTCTTTTGAAATGCAATTTTGAATGTATATGAAACGCTTTCTAGAACACTTTCTAAGAGAAGGCATAGCATAGTCTTTTAGAATGTGTAAACAGGTTTTCTATAAGGCATACAAATGGAAGCATTTGCCGTTTTTCCCGCTGGGTATAATCATTCACCACTTGTGGTGGTGGAGGGTATAAAAAACTGATAAATTTAAGGTCTGTTATATTTAATCAGACCATTCTTTGCATATATGAAGTCATATAGCCTTCAGACGTCCATTCCTGATAGATTTGTCAAATCGTGCTCTATGCTCTGTATTGCTTAAGCCACGCATTGACAAAGACTATGCCGTACAGTTTCATACTTTGCTTGTCATGGGATCTAAGGGAAATTTAATATGCTAACATTAACACCAATCAGACAGTGACCTGTGATCATTTCTTAATCGATCGCTTGGAATGTTGGAGTTCTTTCCAAAAATAATAATTTAACACTTGTCATCGCACACGTGCTCTTAAGCGAATATCTTGTGTATAAAAACAATTTAGAGGATAAATAAATAACATTGTTAATATTGTATAATTATGTAATTAAGACTACATTAAATTCTAAACCAATTTTATATACATATCAATTTTTATTTAAATTAACCCTTTTCTGTACAACTTTTTTTTTATCAATAATTTTTTGTGTTGATGTCTAACTTAGCTACACATATTGGAAAATTTTGATCCCAATATGACATTAAATATGAGAAAATAGGCTACGAAATGTTAATTATATAAATAATTTTAACAGATTGGTGATATTTTTATTAATAGCTTTACAGATTAGTATTAAATACATACTTACTAAAATTCCAACTTAAATAAGTCAAACAAAAGTAATCCTAAAATGCTTACCTGAAAATTAAAGAAAATATAATAGAATTAGTGATTTGACAGAGATAAATAAAATACATTTAAAAGTAGTTGAAACTAGACTACATAAAATAATAAACATAAAGCCTTTTTACTATTTGAAATATGATTTAAGTACAAAATATTTAACATTCATATTCACCCCTATCGTGAATAAAAATTCCACATGAAATTTGTTCCCTTTTCACGTTTTCCTATTAAAATTCAATGTTAAAAAAATAAAAGGGAACAAATTTCATGTGGAATTTTTATTCACGATAGGGGTGAATATGAATGTTATCACATCATAAATCAACCTATTGCAATTATATTTTCGGTTTCTCAAAACTTCAATTTTAAAACAATCATTTTTTACAAGATAATAAGTAATAGTAACGTCGCAATATGTAATACAAATATATATTGTTTTGCTTTTCAACAAAAAAAAAAGTTCTAAGAACAATTTGTATTAATATTAAACCCGGAATTTTCTTTAAAAATCCTTTAAAAAAATCATTTTTATTTAATAATATTATTCTTATTCCAGATAATGAAATTTAACACATTTTTCAATTTAAATACAACGCTTTAATCGTTACCTCATTTCCTTGACATTGAATAAGTCTTGTTAATTTCAATTATCTGCAGAAATCCTCATTAAATATAAGCTAAAATTTAATTTTAAAATGCCTGCTCATACACATACTCACGTATTTCCGGTAACATTTTAAAATGAACAGCAACAGTAAACGTAAATTAAAAATAAAAAAAATTACAAAATTCTTTGCCATCATAATTTTGCAGCATAAAAACTGGGAATGTATATGTTTGTTTGTTTGTATGCTAAAATAAGATTGTACTGTTTATTATATTGGATGTATTATGAACAGCAGTAAAGAGTAATGATAATATAACGATAATATTTTATAATAAGCCTAGAAACACTGTCATAAAATACGCTATATACCAGCACGATTATAAGAACAAAAAAAAAAAAAACACATACATACAAAAAAAAGCAGCTAATGAATACACATAAGAAATGAGAGGAAAAGAAGTAAAGAGAAAAAAGCTGCCTCTTTTATGGAGTTATTAACTACGGATATTGTATATTTAAAATAGAAAAAATAATGAACAACAGCTCAAGCGATAGCGACAAAAGGCACCACTACTCACACCTGTATGCCAGACAAGACATAAAGAAAAGTCTTTAATATTATTATGATGGAAGACGGAAGAAAATGGCAAAATGCTAGACAACAGCGGTAGACACAAGATGGAAGAGTAAAGACATCATAATAACTAAATATAAACGTTAAATAACTTGCGTACGAGTATTATAATAAACAGCATGAAATTAATTAACATTACATGCTAATGAAATTTTAATGTCCCTTTTTAACGGAACGGAAGTTGTATTAAACAATATAAATTTACAGTTAAATGCATAAATAAGTTAAGCAGTCATGTTACGTACGTATATGAACATATACCTACTATATTTGCATGTAGGTAGTAGTAAATATACGAGGCCATAAAATGCAGTCGTTTGGAAAAAAATTGTGAAAATATTTAAAATTACTATACAGGTGGAAAAATATTTTTAAGCTTTTTTTTTTAATAGTTTGTATATACGTTTTTTTTATACAACAATGTTTTTAAAAACAAAATAAAATAAAGAATTTATAATAAGAGCATTGAAATTTGATTGTATTGTAAATATCGGACAAAATTCTTAAACACATTTTAACAAAATGATGGGTCTATTTTGTTAACCATTTCACGGATTTTGAGTTTTAAGGCTGTAATCGATTCAAATGGCTCTGTGTGAACTGTATCTTTAACATGGCCCTACAATAATCTAGTGATGTTAAATCACATGATCGGAGCGTCCAATTAGCAGCTAAATGTCGTGAAATTAAGCGATCGGGTAATTGGGTTTGCAATAACTTCATTGGTTCGTTGTGGGTGTAAGATGTGACTCGGTTCTGTTAAAACCTCATCCCAGGATATTCATATTTCTCGATAGAATGTTCAATTCACCATAACTGCATTTTCAGCCTAATTTGAATGACCAAATCACTTCTCCAGATCACCTAGCTCACCATATAGTAAGCCGTTCAGCATGGAAAGGCTTCGCGATAATTGATTTTGAATTTTCAGAAGAATTTTCGTGTGAATTTTTATAGTGAATTCATGGTAACAATTGCCAAATAATCTACTACTGATATATCAGCAATGTGTTGAAAAATCACGATTCCAGAAAATATAGTCGACTATATATGGATGTTTGGAATCCCAAATATGGCAATTTTATCTACCAAATTCTAAAAATCAGTAGTAGAAGAACGATAATATTCACCGAAAATATCAATTATATATTCAATATTTCCAAAGTGAATTTTCGGGTGAAATTAAATGCATTGTAACACTTGTCAATGTTTTAAGTATTAATATATCACAAAGCATAATGTTGACATAATAGCTTATTTGTTTGATTCAATTTTAAGAATCTTAAAGAATCTTCTAACGTAGAATTCAACCTCACTGTTTAAAATGCTAAAGGATTTGTTAATGGATGAGCTAGCCTTGAAGAAGTAAGCTTCAAGATCAGTGATGGTAGATATATCATCCAGTACAGCAGATTTTTGTTGTTGTCATTTTACTGGCCTTAGCAGAACAAGGCGTAGACAATAGCTAAATTTTATTTAATTTAAGGACTAGCTATTTTAACCATCACATATCACATCCTCACTTATAGGATCTCTTTATAGGATCAATTGATAATTGCTAGCATATATGCTATTAAAATAACAAGGCTAGTGGCTTATTCGGTAACCAGTGGTTACTGTAAAGTATATATAAAGTCAATAGTTCGGAGACAGTTACAAAAATTTATTTAAGTCTAGTATGATAACATTCTAATTAGTATTTGATCAAGGTTCTCTAAACCTTGGCATGATTTCTTTCTAGATTTACAGAGAACATTTTCAAATTGCTGCCGAAATAATTGTATTTTACACGTGTTCATATAAACCAGCTATGAGACTATGAAAATATCTGAATGCAAATTTCATTCTGCTACTTCATCATGGCAAAAGTAAGTTTTGTTTTATATTCTTTTGTTTCTTTATTGTGTGTGCTCAACATATTCATCTAGTGGTTGTAATCAAGGCCTTCTTTACGTATGTGGCAAATGCAACAATGTTGTATGTTTGTATTATGTTGTTTATATTAATACTTACTATATATTTGTTATATTAACTGTAACATGGTGTCTAATTGTGAGTTGAAATATAAAATTTAACCTTTTAAAGTCTAGATTTAAATAAAATAATTCATTTAAATAAAAATTAAGTGATATATTTTGTATTCCTTTGTCATTGATATATGCTTTATAAACAAAAATAACCTCAGTTTTAAAGGGTTAAAGTAACAAACACATAATAAATTTTACACACATACATATTTGTCTGTATCGTTAAAATTCACTACATATTGCTGTGTGGCGGGTGGAGTTTCCGTTTTTAGTTTGTAAGTCTCTCTATTGCCGATGATGATGTTGTCGTTGTTGTTGCTGCTATTATTGTAGTTGTAGTTGCTGTTCGCTGTTCGCTGTTCGCTGTTGATTCTTTTCTTTTTTTCTTTAATATTTTTTTATTATCTACGTGTAAATTACTTTTTATATTCTTTATTAATAAAATTCTGCATTTTTCATTTGTAACTATGGATGTATGTATGTATGTATGTGCGTTGTATGAGTTTATTGTTGTTTTGTTGTTTTTTTTTATGTTCATAATCTTTTGCTTTGTAACCGTCCATTAGAGTAAAAATAATAAAAAATATTCCTTTATGCGAACACTATGAATGCATGGCTTAATAATTTGTGAGCTAAAGACACAAACTGCAAAGGAGGAAAAACACGAAGAGATATGCTCATATAATTAATGAAAGTTCTTTTATTGTTATTGTTGTTGTTGTTGCTGTATTAAACTATGTATAATACAGGTTCCTTTTCTTTGTTACCAAAATTTAAGCGGCTTGTGTAACAACAATTAATTTTATTTTCTAAGGTATTAATAATCTCTTCGAATTTAAAGTGGAAAAAAACTGCAATTGAATTACTTGCCAATTTAAAACTATGGCAAATGAGGTGGTTTAGCTGGCCAAATTGATATTTTTGCTTATAATTACTTTATGTCTACTTTTTAAGAGGAAATTTCATTGTTCGTTTTTTTCTCCCAATTTACTTGTACATCGAAATTATGACGAGTTTTTTCAAGCTTTGAAATAAAAGAGAGTGAGTAATAACTTTACATTAAATTTGTAACCATTTATTTATGTATATATTATTATATGAATTAAATTTACATCTACAATTTGTAAACTCTTTTTTATTTCTTTATCTTTCATATGTCTTAATTGTACTTGTGTCTATTGATTTGTTTCATTCAATGTTTGACAGGAAGTAAATATTTTTGTATTATCTACATACATAAGTATATCCTATATAGGTCCTTAACAAAATTTTAAATAGTAATAGATTTTCTTACTTAACATGTACATACATACATATGTATATATTATATAAAGTTGTATTCGTTTGAAATAAGTCAAGCTGATGTTAATACAATATTGAGTCTCCATAAATGTAGCTGTTGAATAAAGGGTTACGAACTATTAAGTCGCAATTTACACCAATCAATTCTTTAAGCTAAGCTGATCTTTTAGCCATCAAGACTAAATCAAGGACAAGATAAGACGAGCACACAATTGTTTGTACTTTCATTCTTTCATTTCATTTACTGCCTTTTTCGTAAGTGACAGACACAAAAATGTGTGTATACTACCAAATAAAAATAAGACCGATTTAAGCAATAAGAATAGTGCTGTGTGAGCACCAAAGAAATTTCAAGAAAATATTGTATCAATCTTTTCAGTAATTTTTTTTTTTCGTGTAAATGGCACTAACCTTTATTTCAACAAGCCGGGTATGTTTTTTTATATTGAATTTGATATATTTTTATCACCATTTGAATTTTGAAAATTGCACCTGGTTATAAAAAAAAGACTAAAAATACAGAGAGTCATAAATTCAATTTTTTTTTACATAATTTTTGCATTTAGTTTGAGCACGTATGGCAAATGGTCACATATGATAGCGTTTTTTTTGCATTCTTTGCAAGCTTTTCTTAGATCTTCTTATAGGATCTCTTTATGTATGTATGTAGCAATTTTGTTTGTTCTCCTTTTTGACAAGTTATAGTCAACACCAAAGAAGATGCTAAATTGTAACTTGTAACAAAATTGTCACATATGATGTTTCTTCCACTTCCACGCAAAAGTTTACAACACAAATTCTGGACGTCTCGTTCACCATGATTTTTTCCCTTTCTCTAGAAGGCGTCAACCCTGTATATTTTTGTCCACTTAGAAGATAAAATTTAAGAGCATCACAAATACCACTAGACCTTTATGCAATATTTCGCCGTTTTTGAAGAAATATACTGTATGAATCTATTTCTCCCAAAGAAGGGCGAAAACTGCTCGGCATCCATGATGTTGCCTCCTGCTACATAGTTATTTTGTGGGTTTATGTTTAACATTAGAAGTATGCCAGATATGGCAGTTGCTTTATCACTTTCTTTGCGATACTAGCGTGTATTGCCACTATAAAAATATTCTATAACGGCTTATGGCCCAAAATCGTTGAACCAGTCGATCCACGATACAAGGGATGAGAACGGGTTTTTGTTTACTTTTTTTTGTTTAATAAGCAAATTCACTTGTAAACTATATGACTTACCCGGGAATGATGGTTGTATTATAACGAAAACTTTTTGGTTGTAGACACAAAGTCTAAGGGATTTATTATCTATTGGCAAATGTTTAATATAAGCTGAGTTAATTTGCAAGTCCTTCTACACAGAAACTAAAAAACCCTTAGAAGTTGAAGAGTAATAATATGTAACAAATTGTTAACACAAAAACAATTTTTGTAATCCAGTTGGTACTAATGCCCTCAATTAAAATTTTCACTCCATTAGATCACAAGTGAACACTTTTTTAAGTTTATTTAAAAACTTTCGATTGCACAAATCTACTCTTATAATATTTGTATGTATTTTTTAAGTTATAATTGGAAAATGCTTGTAAACTGTTTTCTTTCATATTTATTTAAATATTTTTAAAAGAATTTGCAAATATTTTAAATTGGTTATAAAGATAAATCTACTCTTACATGAGTATGTATTTACTAAATAATATAAAGATTGACAATTGAATAGATTTAAACATTTTTGTCAAAAATATTTTCTCTTCTAGTCCTTTGTATCATTTAGAATTATTTAAAAAGAGTAAAAAATAAGAAAACAAATTGTTTACAAATACCATTGCTGTTAGAAGAGTGATTTGACAATGATTGAATGCAAAGGAAATAAATTATAATTGTATAGAAATTGATAAAAATACAATATTTTTCATTTAATATGTATAATAAATAAAAATTTCTAGATAATATCTAAATTGAGTGTATAATATTTTAATAGATTGGTTTTTATTTTTAAGTTTTCTTCGTCTACTAGAAAGTAGAGAGTAGAGTTAGTTCTTTGCAATAGTAATTTGTTCAAGAAATTTATTTAATATTTACTTAATTGATAAATGAACAGAGTAATTTACATTTTCGTTGGTTAGACTGGAAAAGCGATTTGAATTTATATGACTTAATTCATGGCAAAGGGAGATATACTCGTATTCTGCTACATGGATATATATAGGTAATCAACTAGAATACATTTAGATATTCCACTTTGGGAGTTACAAACATCAGCACTAATCTATGGTGGTGTAGGGTATAATATATAAACTCGTAAATTAAACAGAACACGATATTAAACAACTAAAATATTCATACAAATAAACTAATTATGCGTAAACTGATTTCCGAGAATCAAATTTAGAATTCATATAAAATGTCAAAATAATTTTAACTTTACTTATGTGTGCAAATAAGCAGCACACAACAACATTAACAAAACCAAATATCACATCCGGTTATTCATAAATTCAGTCGCTGTCACTTAGATATGTACATATACATATATATATATATGCACATGGACACAGGAATCAGTCAGATACTCTCTAACACAAACACTTACATTTTGACAGGTTATTTATACATATTTATGTACATACTCGTACATCACATTGAGTTTTGTGTAAGTACGCAGAGTGACTAACATTCACATTTTGTTTTGTTTGGTTTGATTCGATTACATGAATTTGAAAACGTACCTTCTATCGAGATGTATGGACGAGGCGAAACATTATCGAATGAGCGATTAATAACAGATGTTGGCAGTGGAATAATGTCAACGGCCATGTGTTGACTACTACTACCACCACCATCGCTATATTGTTCTTGTTGCTGCAGATGTGCAGGCTCGGGTTCATGATGTTGCTGTTGTAGCTCTTGTTTTTGAGGCTGATGGTGTGCCATTGTTATATTTGTTGTTGCTGGTGCAGCAACTGCTGTAGTACCTGCGGTATTCAAATTACGCATTTTTGGTTATTTTACTATAATAAAATGTAAATTTTCAAATAAAATTGCATGACTGTCGTTTGTTAATGGAGCGTAAAACTATTTGGTTGCATGTATATATAACTGAGTTTTTACGTTGTGTGTGTGTGTGTGTGTGTGTGTGTGTGTGTGTGTGTGTGTGTGTGTGTGTGTGTGTGTGTGTGTGTGTGTGGCTGTGTGTTTGGAGTATTGGTGTTTTTGTGTACAGTTTTTCATCTTTTAGTTTTAACTGTCATTTTGAAAATGATTTACGATTTCAGTGCACGTATTTATTATCTGTTTGCTACTGAGCATGTTATTGATTATGTTGTTTTTGATATTGTTGTTGTTTTTGGTGTTTATCTTTTTGGGGAGTAATAATGATGATATTTACTATTACCTTGTTTGGTTGAGCCAATTGTATTAATGCGTTGTAATTCATCACATGTAGCTTCATCATCATCGACGTAGACGTTGTCATTTTTGTTAGCAGCATCACGTCCAATGTCATTCTTCGCACAGTTATTATTGCCAGTGATATCTCTGGCAGTCTCTGTTGCACTTATCTCACTATGCCGAGATGATGCACGTGTAGTAGCATCTATCGCATGGTTGTAGGGTATAGGTGTGCTGGTGCGTACTAGTAAGCCAATATTATGACCTTCCACCTGTGGCACATAAGCGACTGTCTTGTTGCAACTGTCAATGGCAGTGGAAGATGATTTCAACGTTGGCGCTTGATGCGGATGATGGCTACATGCTGGCGATGGTGTACGATGGCGAGCTTTTTGTTTTGTCTCCACAACATTTAAGCCAAATGGTGAAGCAGCTCGTGTTAGTACATGCGGCTCAATTAGTGCTGGTGGATATTTTCGTATGGGTGATGTTGGTTTATCCTTATGTTCATCATCATCATCATCATCATAATACTCTTGTTCGTGCTCATCGTCGCTCTTGACCTCCAGTCCGTATGTTGGCAATGGTGTTCTGACTCTTATTGTATGTAAAACATCTACGGCATTTAGACTGAATAGTGAGGCAGCTCTTGTGGATACATGAGGCTCCACCAGCGGAGCTGGATACTTACGTATGGCCATCTCATCGACTGTTCTAGGCGAGGTTCGTAGAACATTATACTTGGCGGCGCGTTTAGGTGATGTTGAAGGTGAACGTTTCACATTTTTCATTTCAACTGCATTTATACCAAATGGTGATGTGGCTCGTGTTGGCAAATGAGGTTCAACTAATGGTGATGGATATTTTCTGGTTGCACTAGCTAAGGCATCCTGAGCAATTCTTATTTTACGTAGACGTGTGGGTGACACAGAGGGTGATCGTTGTTTAAACGGCAATTCGATGGCATTTAAGCCAAACGGCGATGTTGAACGTGTTGGCAAATGCGGCTCTATTAGGTGAGCAGGATACTTTCTACCCTCGTCTAGAGTTGCTGGTGTCTGGTGTGGAATTTGTTGTTTGTGTCTTTGTTCTGGCTGTGGTTGTTTTCTAGTTTGTATGCGTGGTTTTAATGCTGTCGTTGATTGCATTTCAACGTGACCACTTGTCGTGACTGGCGTCGACGCCAACGTTGAAGTCGTTGTTTCAAATTCATATAATGTTACGGGAGATTTTGAACATATTTGTGCAATTTGTATGTCATGCTTTGGCTTGACAATGTTCACAGAAGATGTTAATACTGGTGATGATGCTTCAGTTCTCTCAGCTGATGTTTGTGTGGCTGTTGCTTGCACATCCTCCCAGGATATTTGACGCACTGTTACATAAGGGCTAGGAAGTTCATAGGAGGATTTATAAGTGTTACTTAATTCACTACCACTGCTACGATTGCTACCACCTTCCTCCTCCTGCTGCTGCTGTTGATGATCCATCAGCTTCTTTATTCTATCACCCTTATCATCCTCGTCATCATGAGAACTTACATGTTTATTATGTTCATGTGTTAGTTGCCTCTGGTCAGGTTTGTTGTTATTACTAGTGTTGACCACATCATTGGTATTCTTGGTTGGTTGGTTGTCATATTTTTGAAATTGCTTATCAGCTATTTTGTCAGCAAAATCCTTAATATGCAATTTCAGCAGAGATTCATTACATTTAGTTGATTTTGGATCATTGTCATGATTACAAGCATCTTTGCTAGAGGCGTTTGCTAAAACGGAATTGTTGCAGTTTTGCATTATTGCTACATCCTTTTCGTTTTTTGTGCTTGCTGTTGATGTACTCGCTTCTGCTGATGATGGTTGTGTTTGTTGATTTAAATTTGATTTGATCTTCTCATCATGTGCAGGTACGTGTATGTTAACTAGATTTTCTTTCGATTCATTTTCCAACTTTCCAAGCGTGTCAATTACTTGCTCGACAAGTTGTTCCTGCTCATGTCGTGCTGTTATAAAATCAAAAACGAAATTCTTTGTTTTATCCTTGGCAGAAGCAGTAGTAGTAGCATCCTTATTCTTGGGCGTTACCGCTGACATTGTCATTTCTTTTTGCTGTTTCTGTATGGGTGACTGTTGTGTATGTTGCTGACTTTGTATTTGAGCAGCAGTTATTAGCTTGTCAGTGGCCAATAATTGCTCATGTCCAATATGTTCTTTTCGTTTCTCTTGTTTTGGCTTTGTTAAAGCCACTGGAGCTGGTGGTAGTGGAGGTGGTGGTGGTGGTGGTGGCGGTGGTGGCGTTGGCGTTGTTTGTGTTGATTTTGCTGTTTCTGATGTATAGGCTTCTTTGAGCTTATGACTTTTTGCTGTATCCAATAGATTTTCTTTGTTTGTTGCTGTCTCTTCTGTTATAAGAACATGTGAGGCTGTTGCTACTGAAGGTCTAGTTTCAAATTGCAAGTCAAGTGGTGTTTGCTGTAGTTGTTCTATAATTGGTTTAAGCTCTTCACTGGAAGACGTATCAAATTCACTTAAATGTTTGGTCAACATATTTAGATCCATTAAAACTTTATCCACTATGGGCATATTTTCTTCACCATCTTGTATGGCCGCAGTTGTATGTTCATGTTGCATGCATATTTCCTGTTTGGATTTTTGGTTCCGGTGTATAGGTTTTACATCCTGCATGATGTTGGTGATTTTTCTTAAAATTTCCTTTAAAGGAGTTTCGGTTTGTTGTTGCTGTTGCATTTGTGCCTTTAAGTTGCATTGAGGAGGGCCGTGGTTGTGCCTGTGTTGTGATTGTGGCTGCGAAGACTGTTGTTGATGTGCCTGAATGGGTGAGGTGGAAGATGACTCAGGCTTATTGCCGGTTGCTATGGTGGATTTTAATGCCGCTTTAGCATTTTCAATATATGCATCAATTTGCCTTAGGTGTTCGTTTATGGACTTTTGTATATGTTCATATTTTGCTGTTAGATTGGCAATCTCATTTTTATGCTGACTTTTTGTTTCCGCTTCAATATCTTTTTTAATTTGGGGTTGTTGATGCAACTGCTGTTGTTTTTGTTGCTGTTCAGCTTGTAAGGAACATACGATGGCATTGGCAAGTGGTGTACCATTGGAGGGATCATAGGGACCATAGACGTACTCACCATCTGTATAGTAAATACCTTGTTGCTGGATTTTGTCACTTTCTCTGGCAACTGTATTACATTCAGATGATGCTGCATTTGAATGTATGACCCCTGGGGCACTAGTGTTTTGTTTGAGAGATTCGTGTGTTGCTGCTTCAGATGTCATCGCTAAGGTGGATTGGTTTTTGTTGTTAGTGATGTTGTCGTTGTCGTTATTGTTATTCATTTGCGTTTTACGTTTAGTGTTGACACTTGCTTGACGTGTTAGCTGTATGCCATTGGGTGTGCTTGGCAAGCGTGTCACATACGTGTCTGTCTCTGCTTTCGTTTCAACGGCAGCATCTTGCATGTCATTTCGTTGCTGCTGTTGTTGCTTGTGCCTGTGTTGGTATTTAATGCCCTCCGGAGTTGCTGTTGATTTAACAGATTCATATTTTAACATTGATATTAAATTTTCAGTTTTTTCCTGCAAATCATGTGTAGTTTTGGTTGCTGTGTTATCTGCTGTTTCAGTATCATTAACCCCTTTAATGTTGGCATTAAGGTTACTGGATTCCATCCAATGTTGCATTATTTCCTCCGTCGGTGAGGGCACAATTGTTATGGCAGCTGGTATATAAGCCACTGTATTATCTTGCAAATCTACGGATCGCAAATATATACAAGAATCGTCATAAATTTGTTGGTCCTTTAAAGATTTCGCTTTTGTGTCAGTATTCAATTCACATTGTTGTTTGCCACTTTGTTCCACACTCACTGGTACTGAGCGACCGTTATTCGGTGTATCTGGCAAGGGTATGTGCTCTAAATCATCCAGGGTTGTGGTTGCGTTTGGAGCGGGTGTCATTGGTTGGTTTTTTTTTGGCTGATTTAAAGATTTCACTTGTACATTGTGTTGTTGGGCATCGGCATCATATGAAATTTTAATTTCTGTGGCCAATTTCATAGAACGTCTTTGTAGTTTCGGGGAAAACCTGGGCTTTTGGGGTGGCAACTGTGTATGCTGTCTGGCTTCACGACCTCTCTCCAATGAATAGGCTTGACGTTTGTGTGTTTGAGTTGGCAAAGGCTTGGCTATTGCTGGTTTAGCATATGCCGCTGCTTTAAGATTTTCAAAACTGTGCCATTTCTTACAGGAACCCAATTGCTCATAGAATTGCCTCTTAGGCTCCACCAAACCAATATCTTCATCGGCTGCCTTGGTTTCTGGATGAGAAAAACCTTTTGCCTTTGGCACATTAGTGGTTTTAAATAGTTCGTTTTCCACTAGCTCTTTTGCCGCTAGGTTTTTATTACTTTCCATTTCAGTTGAGTTGACACTTGTTTGTTGCCCTGGTATGCTGACCAAAGATATGTTGCGGCTATTTCTTTCAAATTCAACATAATCATTTGTCCTTAGGACATTTATGGTGCCCGTCATAGTGGCTGATTTATTTGTTGAATTTTTTCTTAAAAGCTCTTCATGTTTCACCAGATTAATCATTTGTTTAGGTTTATTCTTTGAAACATTATGAACATGTCTGCAATCATCATCTCCTCCCCTTCCACTATCATCACTACAACTTCTACATTGTTGTTGTTGTTGGTGTTGCTTTCGTTGTTGAAGTTTACGCTGTTGCTCTCTCATTTGCCTAACCTCTTGGGCAGTGGGTTCAATTATTCTAGTGGGACTATTGAATTTTTCACGTATTACATCAATGCCATGGCGTTTGCAAACAGTTTCATCAAATTGTAACGCATTGTCATTCGAGCTGCTACGTACATGCTGCTCATTTAAAATTTTTCCATTTCTATCAATATTCTTTAGCTGTTCATTGTTGGTGGTGACAGACGCAGCTGCTGCTTCTACTGTTGTTGGTGGCCAGCTGTGTTCGCGTTTATGTAAATTTCTTCGTGTTGCCAGGCGATTTATCTTTAAAACCGTATCACGGTCAATTGTTATATCGTGCTGATGGCTTAAGTATTGCGTTTTGATTTGTTCCAATTGATGTTGATGCACCGGTGTATGTGGTCGTTCATAAAAGCGTTGTCTAGCGCGACTTTGTCTTTCCGTTTTTACCAACGGTTCTATCATTTATTTTGTTTTGTTGTTGATTTAGTATATTTTCAAAGGACATTCACAAACACGTAGAAATGAAATATTTATTATTTTAAATTACACAATTTTTTTGGTGAACGTTTTAAGGAAAATTTCAAACCATTGTGTGTTCTGTTTATTAGTTTTTTCTTATCACTCAGAGATATTTTTTATTTAAATATTGTAATATTTTATAACACAAGTGTAATAAACTTTGCTTTTGCTAGTTACTTTTTGTTGTTGAGAAGTTTTAAAATTTCAAATTCCCCATTTTAAACTATGTAATATGTATATACTAAAAGGTAAGGTTAGGTAAGCAGGCGGCCGTACACTGTGCACTGTGCACTTAGTTCCATATGACTGGTCCTTTTATGTTGTTTTATACTTATTTAAATAATTCTTTGTTAGAATTAATGATTTATAAAGAAAGTTACCCAAAAATGCCAAATTATTTGTAATATTTTTTTTATGAATTCTTGTTAAGAAAAGAATTTTAGTTGTGATTAAAATATATAATTTATAAATGTTTATTATAAATAATTTTTTGATATTTTTCAGTTGATTTTTTTAAAAAATTTCTTAAATGTTTCAAATTACGCAGCAAAAGCTTCATTTACAAATTAAGCTAAAAAGTTATAGGAAATTGTCGGCCAGACTACTAACAACTCTACTAGAAAAAGTACTTGTTTTTGTTCGCGATGTCCTAAAAGTAATCCCTTATAATTTTGTCACTTTTAACCAAAAATTGAATAACTTATTTTACTACTAAATGTATTATAAAAATATGTAGTTGTAGACTGATTATGTCAAAATCTTATAGAATAAATAACTTAACAAAGACTATATAAATTTTTTTGCAAAATGATAATAATAATTATTTATAATCTTGTAATAACTTTTTTAAATATTTTTTTTTTTTAATTAAATTTTTGAATTTTATAATTATGATATTTTGAAGACATATAAAAAGTAATTCTTTAATATATTTATTCTTTTGTAGCTTTATTCGCCACTTTTTGTATTACTAATTATATATTAAAGAATTACTTTATATTTTAAAAACGTCATAATTATAAAATCCTAAAAATTAACTCCAAAAAATAGATTTAAAGAAGTTAGTCCGCTTACACACGTTTCAATTCTGACTCGTCAAGACAAGTACTTTTAGGTGAGAAGGGAAAAGAGTATAAAAGGGGTACTTGACGGTACTAGTGAATTTTCTTACTTCCTTTTGTTTTCTTCGTCTTATTCAAAACTTGATGGTAAAGAGCACGGAAATTAAAGATACGCGTGTGAACGAAATAATAGGTTTAAAAAAGAATTGAACATAAATTAAAATCGTGGTTCAAATTATAGATCCGATATAAAATCGATAGAGAATTTGTAAGTTTACGCAAATAATAAAGCAACAGGAGAGGTAGAAAATTTAACACAATTTTCTTTAAAAATGTCTAGAATTAATGCTGGCCTGCATTTATTTTTTAATTCAAAATATAAGACCATCATTTCGTAATTAAAAAAAAAACGAACAAATTAAAAACAAGTTTTTAAGAAACTGCCGTTATTAGTGGTTTAAAGCCATTAATAAAGGGTGATTCTTTGGCAACTTTTTTTTTGGCAGCTCAGTTGTTTTCGTGTAACATTTTTCTATTAAACATGTTTAGTTTGCTCTATAATCTAACCATCCATCGATTCACAAACGAACAACTCTTGCAAATTATTGAATTTTATTATCAAATTTCATGCTCGGTTAAGAAAATTTATCGTGCAATTGTTGTGTTCAGCGAAGAAGCTCATTACTGGTTGAATGGATACGTAATTAAGCAATCTTGTCGTAATTGGTGCGAAGAGCAGCCAGAAACATTGCAAGAACTGCAAGACAATTGCAGTGTTTGGTGAGGATTATCGGCCGGTGGTATCATTGGACTGTACTTTTTCAAAGACGACGAAGGCAGGAAAATTACAATATTTTTTGCCCAAAATGAATGAGCTGGACTTGGTTGATATGTAGTTTCCACAAGACAGTGCCACATGTCACACAGTGTGTGTAACAATGGCCAAATTGAGAGGCAAGTTCGGTGAACAGTTTATTTTATGTTTGTGTTCGGCCAATTGGCCAGTTGGAGCGATATTGACGAGAGGATGGCAATATTGCATCCAGCGTATGAACCATCAATATTTATATGAAACCATCTTTTAACATTTTTAGCGACTTAAATAAATATTTTATACATTCTTTAAATTTGTAAGATTTTTGAAATCATATACAAAAGCTCTTAAAAAATCACTCTTTATTAAAAAACACATGAAATGTTCAATTAAAGTTGGAGTTCATAATATTTTAAGTGAATTTAATAAAGATTTAATGAACGAATTTTTAGATGTATCTATTAAAAATATGTAGTATTAAATTCAGTTTCCACTGAATAAATTCAAAGCACATTCAGGTAAATATATCTAAGTCTACTTCGTCTTTATTTCAATAAAGAATGAATGTTTGGCATTTGAAGCCAGATATTTATTGTAATATTTGTATTTTCCTAATATATGTAACGGAAGTTAAATTGCTAAATATGTTTTTACTGTAATACAAGACAAATACATTTTAAATATACCAACATATATCAGAAGAATTTTGGCACGGGTTAACATCTGAACTTGATTTGTTTTAGTATTTACTATCTCCCTCTATTACTGAACTATTTACTTCACAACTTAAAGATTTTCATTAAGTCATAAATAAATAAAATAAAATAAAATTAATTTAATAGTCATGTGCTGTTTATGCATTATATAGTTTCATACTTTCAATTACAAATAATAGAAATATATATTTATGTAGTATATGCAATTTGTATTTTTACTGTTTCTTTATCAAATTGAAATGAAATTTTCCTCAAAACACTACTTAAATTAATTAAAAATACACATACAGAAATCAACATAGAATAGATAAATAGAAAGTACAACTAGAGACATTAACAGCACATACACAACAATTAATTTAATGAATAAATTTTGTATGTTTCTTGGAAATAAAAAATAACAAAATAGGAATTTGTACATGAAAAACTCATGCAAACATGTGTATTTTTTGTGTACATGTATATAAAAACTAGAAACCGAAAAATAAAACACATTTTGTGCGTAAAACTGTGTATATTGCCAGGAATGGGCAGGTGTCATCGTATATAAAATGAAAATAAAATAATTTATGCTTTTAAATTAAATTTAATAGTTATAAACTGCTTTCAGCTCTGTAATCAAATATCTGTTTGAATAAATCAGGCAATACATTCTGAAATTATAATATTATTATAAACAGATAGCTAGGTACGCCAATTTTTCAATAAAAGCAATTATTGGTAGAACTAAATACAAATTTTCTCATGAATATTATGGATATACATATATAATAAAATATTTTCAATTTATTTTTAAATACAAAAAAAAAATGTGTAGTTTAAAATTCAACTCTTATACCCATCTCTGTTAGTGTGGGCATATGTTTTTGCTGACGATTGAAGATTTATTAAATTAGAATAAAAATACAAATAAAAACGAACACATAAATATTTTTTTATATGAGAGAATTACGAACAACATTGAAACTAGCAGCTGTTGTTAAAATGAAGAATTTTTTGAATACACTTTGTTTGTTAGTTGTAGTTCTCTTGATTTTTGGCATTGTAGAAATTGAAAAAAAAAATTGAAAAACTGGCATGGTCAATCAGTTTATGAAGCAATTTATCAACCTTTTGAAGTTATTTTAAAGGCTTTAAATAAAGTATGGCAACAAAAACAATGTTTAATAAGACAAATATAATTTTAAGAATTTGTTAAAAGATGTTGCATATGTTTGGGGCGTTTTAAGATTATAACATAATTTAAAGTTTAAAGTTATAATGCTACGATATTTAACTACGCAGATTTATCAGTAGATATTATTGACACTTGAGTCTGTATAACAAAGTTTTGTATCAAAAAGTGTTCGTATAATTAAATTTTTTATAGAAATATCTTAATATAAAGCAATACTTTTTAGAAAAACATCTGTATAAGGCAATTTCATAACGATAATTTTCTGCATAAAAGTGTCTTTAAGAAAATTTACTATTGAAAAGTTTCTGTTTAAAAAAATTTTTCTATAGAAAAGTGTCTGTATAAAATAATTTTCTGTAGAAAAGAAGCGGTATAAGAGCATGTCTGTGTAAAAAAAAATTCTATAGAATAATGTCTGTTTAAATAGTGTTTGTATAAAACAATTTTCGATAAAAAAAGTGTCTGTATAAGACAATATTCGAGAGATAATAAGACAATGTTTGTTAGAAAAGTGTATGACATTTTCGATAAAAAAGATAATTTTGTATAAGATAATTTTTGATATAAAAATGTCAGTATAAGACAGTTTTCGATAGAAAAGTGTCTGCATAAGACAATTTTTGTTAGAAAAGTGTCTGTATAAGACAATTTTTGTTAGAAAAGTGTCTGTATAAGACAATTTTTGTTAGAAAAGTGTCTGTATAAGACAATCTTTGCTAGAAAAATATCTGTATAAGACAATTTTCGATACAAACATATCTGTAAAAAAAAATTTTCGATAGAAAAATGTCTGTATAAGATAATTTTTGATATAAAAATGTCTGTATAAGATAATTTTTGAAGGAAAAGTGTTTGTATAAGATACTTTTCGATATACAAATGTCTGTATAAGATAATTTTCGAAAGAAAAGTGTATGTATAAAATAATTTTCGAAAGAAAAGTGTCTGTATAAGACAATTTTTGATAGAAAAATGTCTGTATAAGATAATTTTTATAATAATAATTTTTCAACAATAAAAATTTCATAAAACAACATAATAAACTCCACAGTAACTTTATAATTCCATTTTGCGTCACAATTCCCAACTAATATACTTAAGTGAACAACAAACAAATCTTTCTAGGCACTAAATATACTATAGGTATATCTATAGTTTTGAAAATCTTTGATTTTTCCGTCCTAAATTTTTGTTTATAGTGTAATATTTAAACCTATTAGGTCGTTTAAAAATAGACGCTTAAAATCTTAAAAATTTAGATTATTTCATAGTCTTTCATTATTTTTAAAATAGCTACTGCTTGCTAATGATTTCTAGTTTATTTTTAACTTAATGACACACAAAACTATTAAAAATCAACAGACAGACAGACATTTCAGCAGTCATGTGGTCTTAAAAACAGCGCACACACAACATCTAATCAAAAGAATAAATATGTATGAAATTGTTTTAATGTAATTAAATTGAAATTAAAAAAAAAAATACAATTTCCGAAAGAAGTGTTTATGATAGAATTTTAATCATATTTAAACCTATAAATAAATGATTAAGGGCTGCCGGGTGGGTACATATTTATGTAGTTTTCTTTATTATTAGTGCGTGCTATTTTTCAGATTTTATGCTCTGTCTCAGTCTCACCCAGCAATAATTTGCGGCCAACACGTAGATAGGAATATATTTCTATCTAAATGTTGCAAAATATATGTATATAAAACCAGTAGCAGCAGTTGGGGAAAAAGGATAATTGGTTTCATAAATGAAACTATAAAATTATATACACATAGAGAGCAAATGGACCTTGTACAGAAGGACTACACAAACCAATATAAACCATAGGAACGCCATTTATACTATGTATTTGTATTTTATATTGCTACAAAAAAAAGAAGCTAGCTGTTTTTTTTAATCAATAAAGTGAAATGTAAATGTGCTGTAAAGCGGTTAAATTTTACCACTATTACAGCCATTTGAAACCACATACGCATTTTTGTTTATATAACTCGTATCATTGAATGTGCGTGAGAATGTGCATTGGAGTGAACGTGTATTTATTCTAACAAATATGTTTGTATTTTCATAGTTAAAAGATGTTAAATGTGTATTATGGGCCTTTTTGCACATGCCGTTCACATTTTGGCCATAAAACAACATCAATTGTGCGATATAAAAATATGTACATAATTTTTTTATACATTCTCTAGAGTAGATTATGATGCTGCATTTCAATTTGTTGTTGAGTATGTTAGAAAGCTAGAAATAATTATTTAGAACCTTTCACTACAAAACAGTTTTCTATAGCAATTTTGTGTTTTTTTAAAGCAATATACAAAAGTGTCAGTATAAGAGAATTTTCTATAGAAAATTGTCAGTATAATTCAGTATAAGAAAATTGTCAGTATAAGAAGATTTTCTATAGAATAGAATTTTCTATAGAAAATTGTCCCTTTAAGAGAATTTTCTATACAAAGTTGTCAATATAAGACAATTTTTTATAGAAAATTGTGAGTATAAGACTATTTTTATATAGAAAAATGTCAGTATGAAACAATTTTTTATAGAAAAGTTGGCAGTATAAAATATTTGTCTGTAGAACCTAACTTTTTTAGACATCTTTCAGTTGAAATTCTATAGAAAAATTTTCTTCTATAAAGTTTCTGTATAAGCAACTTTTTTATGGTCGTAATTTTATCTAAATTTTAAAGCTCCACATAACCCATTTATGGTTTTAGGCCTTATTAGAAAACTGTTTTTACTTTTATATTGAAATTTTTTGCTTTGAGCTTAATGATGCAAGTAATGTACCTTTAGTTTCATTTCTCATTTTCATAAAACTTTAAACCTATAAGTTTTATAAGTATGTTTTAATTCTGTGTATGTATTAAAAATTTAATCATATGTTTAATATAGTCCAATATTAGTTTCAGTAATATATTTTATATTGTTGAGCTCTTGTTTTGTTTCAATTAAATCATATATTTTTATTAAATTCAGTATTTGCTTAGTGCTGTATAATTTATTCTTGAAACTTTGGTCTTTATATATACACATTTTTAACTTAATAAGTTTGCGAATAGTCAGTCCAATTGTTTTCTTTCAGAGAAGAGCACAATAAATTCTACTACAACCTAACAGCAATACCAGCTGTTTGTATCAGTTTTCTTTCGGCTTAAATATACATATGAATTTGTAAAGTTAACTTTAAATATGTTTTGCTTTTCGCAAAAAAATACAATATATACATACATATGTATATATAAAAAGTACAAAAAAGCCTAGAATTGAGAAGCTATGCAGCAAATTACATACAATATGGTTTTAAATATTTTACAGGATTAGCTTTTTTTTTAAATGTTCGCCAACAGTTGCAACTACACCAGGGAGAGAGGGCTAGAGATTACGTATTATGAAACATTACGTTTTTATGGGAATTTGTGTAAAATATATGTGAGTGTGTGGATTTAATATTATACACGCATTATCACTATCATGGCTCATAAATTATTCAAAATATTAGATGGTTGAATGGATACCTACTTTTTCTTTAAATTGACCTTTTGGTTGAATTACAAAATTAGTTTAAAACTTTTATATTCCTATTTAGGAAATTGATTTTAAATAGTTCGTTCTTGTTATGTGCTGTGGGTACGTTTTTATAGTAAAATCCTTAAAAATGTTTATAGAGCTATAGTTTTGGTAACAAACATTTATTTTATGGTTTTGAAATTAAAGTTCTAGGGTTTATCAATTTCTTTGCAAGCGTTATTAAAAATTTATTTATGATTAGTTGTAAGTTTGTAACAATAAACTATGCTTTAATTCAAGCAGGTTTTTGCAATAGGTAATTTAAAATATTTTATACTGATAAGTTTTTATAAGAAAAAATCATTGGTTTTATGAACCGATTTTTCTTCAATCATAAATTTTTATACCAGTATATACAAATTTTAAATGCAATCATATATCTTTATGTAGACCAATTTTAGCTTTAATCTTTATGTGTACTAATATTGGATTCAATCTTTACCCCCTTATTCAAAAACGATTATTAAATTTAACAAACGTTTATTAAGACAGATTTCCATATAAAAATTTGCTTAATAAACGTTTGTTAAATTTAATAATTGTTTTTGAATAAGGGGGTTAGTGTTTATAGGAGCAATTTAGCTTCAACTATAGGGTTAATGTAGGCCAAATTTAGTTTCGATCATCAGTCTTTATATTTCAAAATAATAGCTTCAGTCTAAGTCTTTATGCAGACCCATTTTAGTTTTAATCATATGATTTATACACACCTTACATAGAGAAGAAACTAAAAATTCAAAAACTCAAGTTTTTCGTCATCTTTCTGCTATATACATAAGCTGAAGTGCAGGGTGTCAAAGTTGAACATCTTGTGTATGAAAATGATAGAAAGATCGACCAATTTTATATCAATTTTAGCTTGAATCAACATTTTTTATGTTGACCAGACTTAGTTTTGATTATAAGTATTTAAGTAGACCAAATTTAGCTGCAACCATAAGTCTGTATGTCAGTTAAAGCATAACTGCCGTATTCATAAAAAATAAAGTAGGCTTGAAGTGTGCTTTAAGACAAAATTTTCATACAAAATTTTCTTACAGTACACTTGAAGTCTACTTTAATTTTTTATAAATACAGCAGTAAGTCTTTATACACGCAGAAAAAAAAATATAGTTGTGCATGTTTACCATTATTAAAATATTATGGTCACTGTAAGTATTTATATGATTTCTGCAACCATATGGTAAAGTTACCATTCACATGATTATAGCAATCACATATATGATTACAGCAATTAGTGTAATGTTTATGGTGATCAGTTTTATGATGAAAGATTATTACATATTATGTTGTTCTCTATCGTAATCAAAGAGCAACAAATTATGATAAATGGATTCATCATAAACATGATTGCAACAAATATATACATAGTTACTACAATCATATGAATCGTAACTTAACCATATTATGATTACCGCAATCATATAAATAATTACAGTGCTCATAACATTTTTTAGAATCTGGTAAAAATGTTGACATTGTTGTGGTAAACATGTACAACTATATTTTTTCTCTGTGTGTGTATACCAATGTTAGCCTCTATCAATTTAGATTTTAGATTCAGTCATGTCTTTAGGTGGTTTCAATCAAAGTAGTTAAATAAAATGATTTTAGTTTTAATAATAAGTCTTTAAGTAGACCAAATTTAGTTTCTATCGTTGTAGGTAAAAGATCTTATGTTTTTATGTAGGACAATTTTAGATTCAGTAATAAGTTTTATGTGGGTTCATTCATAAGTATTTATGTAGAACAATATTAACTGAAATCATAAGCCTTTATCAGTAGGTTAAAGCATTAGTCTTTATGTAACCAATTTAACATCAATAATGTATTTTTATAGGTCAATTTTAGATTTTGTCATAAGTCTTTATGTAGACTTTAGCAGAAATTATAAGTGTTTATGTAGGTTAAAGAATAAGTCTGTATGTAGATACATTTTAGTTTCAATCATGAGGGTGTATATAAAATTATCTTATCTTGAATCTTTTTTTCTTTATATAGGTTCAATAATAAGAATTTATGTGGAACACTTCTTTGTTAAATCTTTATGTGGAGCATACATAAGCTTTTATGTAGGCTCAGTCGTAAGTTGTTTTTTTTATATTAACTTAATCTTTACTTTGACCAATTTTAGTTTCAACTTTAAATTTAATGCAGATTCTTTGGCTTAGAACGCAAGTATTACAAACTATTCAGTTAAAATTACTCTTGCTTCTCAGTCAAAGCTCAAATCCAATGATTCTTCATTCACAACAATTACCAGATCTTTGAAATACTGTGTTAGATAGTCAACAGTTCATATTGAACTCAGTGATGATAACTGCTTTTAAATACAGCAATAAGATTTTGGTTTTGTATACATCTAATATAATGACTATAAAAAACTGAAAGAACTATAATTTTGCATTTATCAGCAGTCTGTTGCAAAAGTAAGCACTCTTATATTCCTACAATAAAATGATTTGGCAATAAGTGATTAAGTTTAACGTTACACTGTATCTGACTTTGAATTGATTTTTCTGCACATACAACTTTTGCAGAAAATATATTATAGTATAAATTTAATTAAAAAACACTTTTATGCTACTTCTGTTGGTAATTTCATATATGTACGTTGCACACAAAGAGGGAATTCAGCTTGAAATAAGAATTATTTGTGTGTGAAAGTATTGCATGTATGTACATACAGTAAGCATGTTGCAAATATATACTGTTGCAATTTATTTATTTTTCTAAAACTTGTTAAATTGTAATAGGAGCAAATGAAGAGTAGAGCAGTAGAGCCGCTATTAAAGCAAATATGAAATATTGTATGTTAGAGTGTGCTTTCGTAACTGTGTATGTGGCATGGTAAATTGAATCACAATGCAACAAAATAAAACAAGACTTCTTGCTGCTTCTCACTTTCTTTTGTTGTCTCTCGTTCTCTGCAGGCTTCGTAAAATCCCTTTCCAATCTAAAGCTCTACCATACTAAAGTTTTATATTTTTCTTAGCATTTACCCTTATGGCTTAAAACAACAAGTTTTATATCATACAGATGAAACATTGTTATGTTGTCTTGCTGTTGCTATATGAGTAGATAGATATATTTGTTTTTGTGTTATTTTTAGGTATGAGATTCTTATGTTACTGCAGGATATTTGTCAGCTAGTAAGTAAAAGTTTTGCATTAGTTGGTAGTTTTTACTTATTTTAGCTTAAAACGCAACTTTCGTATATGTTGTAGAAACAAACCCACAAGATATTCATGTTGCATGAAATGTCATCATTGGCATATAGTCAATATAGTTGTATATTGTACACAGTATAGCTATCAATGAGAGTGCAACAAAAAAAGTTGCTAGCCACATTACCACAGCAAATAAAGTTAATGAAAACATCTAAGGAATTAAAAGGGGCACACAAATTAATACTATGACCAACTGAGAATAGTTTTCTCTTTTGGGGGGTTTTTTTTTGTTTAGTTAATTTTAGTTTATTTAAATTTTGTGTGTGCTCATGGGGCTAGTTTACTGATGTGTCAGAGGTTTTAAATATGTTTATTTCTGGTTTTGTGACGTAAAATCTAGAACTTTTGACATTTTTGCAATAATTTATAATTAATTCTTGATTATAAATTCAGCTTTATATGTTTAGTGCCATCGTATGATTCTTTTAATGTTAAATTTTAGTTTTAATGGACATTTTATTCTGCCGTCTAATTTAAGTTAATATAGATCAATTGTAATCATAGGACTAGCTAAATTTTAAATTTAATCTTAGCTCTTTTTTGAACCAATTTTTAAGTTTTACCATCAATCATAAATCTTTCTGTATATCAATTTCAAATTCAATTAAAGGGGTATTTGTGGAACGGTTTTAGCTGCAAGCATAAACATGTTATTAAACACATTTTACACACATTCGTCTAGGTTCAATCATATGACTTTATGTTGATCAATTCTAACTTCAAACATAAGTTTTTATGTGGACAAATTTAAGCTCATAACTCCTTATCTGTACCTGTTGTAGTTGAAAATATAAATCTTTCTGTAGACCAATTTTAGATTCAATCACAATCATGTATAAAGACGAACTTTAACATGAATCACAAGTGTTTATGGAGACTAATGGTAGCATCAATTATAAGTCTTTATGTGAACCTATTTTAAGTTTTTAAGAAGTTAAATTTCAGCTTAATTCTTAATTCTTTATTTAGACTTATTTTAGATTAAAGACCAATTTTAACTTGCAACAAAGCTTTTGTAGACCAATTTTGGTTTTAGTCATCCGTCTTTCTATTGACCAATTATAGCATTAGTCTTTATGTAGACCCATTTTAGATTCAATCATAAAAATTTATGCAGACTAATTTCAGCTTCAATGCTAAGTGATGATGTAGAAATAATTTTGATTCCAATTATAAATTTTTATGTGGAACAATTTTATCTTCAATCATAAGTCCTTCTATGGTCTAATTTCAGCCTATACGAGATCGGTTCGGAAAGTTCTTAGCCTAGAACAGAAAGCGAGGTATACACAGAAGAAAGTCAAGTGTTTAGGAAACTTCCATCTGTGCTATGAACACGTGTTAAATTTTTTTTCGATCTGCCAACTCCTTCATATAGTCGCATTCGCGATTTTTTTACAATGGAAAAATTAGAAATTCGTAGTGTCACTATATCTCTAAATAAAAAAGGTTTATCGGGACAAAAAATTCATAATGATATATGGAATGTGTTGTGTGAAAGTGATTCTTTATATACAGCAGTAAAAAATTGGGTTGTTGAATTTAAACGTGGTCGTACAAGCACTGAGGATAAACCACGTAGTGGACGTCCAAAAATAGCAACAACAACAGAAATGGTATTACTTAATCGACGAATAAAAGTGCGTGTAATAACTAATATCATGGGCATCTGCATTTGTTAACAGTCAACCAAAAGCGCATAAGAATGAACATTTCTCAAGCTTGTTTGGATCGTTCTAAGAAAAATAAAATGGTTTTTAAGCATAGTTTCCTAACTCTTGATGAGACATGGATCCACGACTGTATTCCAGAGACAAAAGAACAATCGAAGCAATGGATTGAAGCTGGAGGAAATGCTCGAAAGAAGGCAAAAATAATTTAATCGACTGGTAAGTTAATGGCAACGTTTTTTTTGGGACTTCAAAGGTATTTTATTGACTGACTATCTGCAAAACGGTAAAACAATAATTTCAGAGTACTATTACAACTTTTTAAATTAATTAAATGTGAAAATTCAAGAAAAACGTTCTGGCTTAGAACACAATAAAATAATTTTTCATCAAGACAACACAACAGCGCACAAGAGTGTTTTAACAATGGCTGAAATCAACGAATTAAAGCAGAAGTTGCTTGACCAATCACCTTATTCTCCTGATTTAGTTCCCGGTGACTTTTACCTGTTTCCAAATCTAAAAAAAATTTCTAGCTGGCAAGCGTTTTACCTCAAATGAAGATACAATTACAGTTGTAGACCACTATTTTGAAGGCCTTGAGGAAAACTATTTTAATTAAGCGATAGAATTGCTAGAGAAGCGTTAGACTAAGTGTATTGCAGTTTCCGGAGATTATATTAAAAAATAAAAATGTTTTTGAAAAACTAACTATTCTCTTTCTGTGCTAGGCTAAGTAGTTTCCGAACCGCCCCCGTATTATAAGTAGACCAAGTTATGCTCGATCCATTAGTTAAATCAGTTTTAGCTTCAATCATTAGTCTTTATGCAGACTAGTTTAAGCTTTAATCCCAAATTCTTTAATTTCTTTTTCAAGCAATGAGCTCAATTTTAATATTTATATAAAAACGTTTTATATATTTATATCCAATATTTCGTTATCTCAATGGATAACTACTTCAGGGATTTACAATTTTAAAATTTTAAAAGTGTTAAAAGTGTTCATTTTTAATTGTTTTTTTAATTAACTAAAGACTCGTTATATTTTCTTCAAACTACTTGACGCTTTTATTTTGCAATTAAAAATAATCCGGGTTATTTAAAGGAAATAAACCGGCACCGGTAGAAACGTAACAATATAATATATATATGTATGTATGTATATAATATAATTATGCATCCATAACAAAGGTGAAGGGTATATAAGATTCGCCATAGCCGAATATAGCACTCTTACTTGTTTATTTTATATTTTGTATAAAACACAGCGCATTAAAGGAATTCAAATTATAGAGCGTAGAGCCAAAAAATTCAAAGTATAGCGTGTCGGCGATAAATATACCATTCAAATAAATTCAAATTACCGAGGGGACCAAATTACATAGATTTTTTTCAATTTATTAAATGTTTTTCAAGGGACCTGGAAAACAGTTCAAATTATCGCGAGATTCAAATTAACGAATTTCAAATTATCAAGAGTCAACTTTATATTATAATTTGTAATATCAACTACCGGTATCTACTTATTATTATTGTCTAGTTTCTAATATAACATTTTAATTACATAAATATTTACCTAGAAATTTCTTTAATATAAAATTTATTTCATTCATTATTGATTTTTAAACTAATTCAACTTTTCCCAAAGCTAACACAAGATTTAATATACTATACTACTATATACTTTAGTTATCCTTTGTGAATAGAATATGACTTTTAAAACCTAATTTCGTACTAGAGTAGCTATAGAAAATTATTTTTAACAACTCAAATAAAATCATCAACAGTTAATTTTAAATACTATTCAAGTTAATTTAACTATGTAGCAAACTCAGCTGTAAGTACAAACAAATGTGTGAATTTGTGTAAGAAAATTGTATAATACTTAAACATATCTATGTATATATGTACATATTTAAATAATATGAGAGTGTATTTGACACTTAACATTATCATGTAAATATGTATAGAAATATGTAAGTAAGTAGATAAGTATATTTTGTTAACAACATATAAGTGTATAGAAAATAGGGTGAGTTAGTTTAAAATTTCCTACATGTTGTTAGTTTAGTAAACATACAATTATGTTACGAGCAACTTTTTAACCTCAAGCAACCTGCTAACTAGACGACTTGGCCAGTTAGTCAGCCAGCCATCTTGTCTAAAATAAATGTGTAGTTTATTACACATTATTGACCTCATCATCAACCAGTAGACAACAGCAATATACAACTACATAATATAGCCAGTCAGCCGAATATCTATATCAGCAGCAACAAACCTAAACATTTTTTTTATTTGGTAAAATGTTTAGACGTTACTTTAGTGCATATCTTATTATGTATACGAGATACAAACAAGCATATGTACAAAGTTAGTAGATAAATAGACGAATAGTCTGATACGTTATATACAATCATACACATGTACATTCATAACACAGTGGGGGGAATGTCATAGAGATTGATAAACTTTTAAACATTTGAAATTCTAAAAAGTTTGTTGAGATTAGTTTTTCTTTGATTTTTTAGAGTAGCTCAGCAAAATTGTTTTAGTTTTTATTAAATTTAGTTAAGCATTTAAAAAAATTAATTAATTTTATGGCTGCATGGGTTTCTGTACAAAATTATCAATTTGGCTAATTTTATTATTCCTGGAAGAAAACGTACTTTATCTACAGTGGAATTCCTCAATATTTAGAAAGACTAATGTAAAATGTAAAAAGTAAGGAAGTGCAGTCGGACTAGACCGCCTCTATAGTACCCTTTATGATATACTCGGTGCAAAAAACAATTTCAATCAAATTCGGTAGTCAAAATATTTTTGTTCACAATATCTTTCAATTTAGAATTTGCGCACACGATTTACATGGTCACACACCAAGACGAACAGACGGACACAGATAAATAAACTTATGAAGTGTAGATCGGTCTGAGTAGATCGTTATACTTTAAGCTGGGTGTTAAACCTTATCTCACCACTATGGCGCATAGAGAAGAATTTGGAAAAGAAGAAGGGAAATAAATCTATAATTTCTGAACAGTAAGTGCGATTGCAATAAAATTTCACATGTCTAGAAAGTAAGTGCCTTCCAGTTTAAGTTTTGAATTTGGACTTCTTAAAATCACCAAGAGCGAATCAAAGATACCCAAAATGGGGTACCTGGGATATGTGAGAAAATTAAAATGATCCAAAGTCTTCGTTTGTGATCCGATTAGCAAGATTATACTATATATGACAACTAGTTGTCGAGTATGAAAACAAACTTTGTCGTAGCTATATACTTTACGTTATAGTTTATAATATATGCGCATATCAAAATTAAATTTTAAGCTTTTGTAGCTACCATAGTCTGGTTGTTTTTGTAGATTACTGACCTAGTAAAAATAGAATTGTTTAAAAATCGTTATAGAATTAAAAGTTATATGCATTTAAAATTAAAGTATGATAATATTGAGATATTTAGCTGGCATACTTTTATTCTTTCTTTTTACAACAATAACAAAAATTCTAAGAATTTTGATTAAGTATTTATATTTTTCGGAAAGTTTACTTTAAAAAACAGAAAAATACGACAAAACTTTGTTACCATTAGGACCAGTGTCATTCAAAATAAAGCAACTGTTCTCAAATCATAAAGTCGATATCCAAAAAATTCTTTTTTCTTTTTATGCCGCGCTGTTGGACCCAAGCTAAGAAGTTTTCGAACCGCCCTCGTATTTTATATGGCTGAATATGTTCTTAATTTCGGGGACAAAAATTTAAGAATTCCTATTTTGGGATTTTTTAAAACTTTTTTTTTTTGGAAATTGTGGGGTATTTTATGATATATTAAATTTTTTTTTCTCTTCCGTATTTTGCACAAATTGCTAAATTTATTTCAGTTTAAATTATTATTTTTAATTATATTCGCAACAAACTTAAAATAACACAGTTTTGTCATTTTTTTCTAAAAAGTCTTCTATTAATTTCTTATTAATTTGATAATAGTTAACATACATATCATATAAAAAAATCGTAAATGGTTTAAGTTACATTTTTCAAAAATCACTGTGCTTGAATAAACTCTGACAATGAATCTATTTTTTTGCTCTTTTCTTTAAAATTTGGTAGTAAAAATTAAATTTTAGTTATATTTGAGTTTTGCGGATTGAACATGTTGCGTATGATTAATATATAATAATTATAACAAGTATACTTTTCTATATCCATGTGATATTTCTAATATACGTTTGTTATGGAAGTGTATTTCAATTTAAATCAGTGTCCCGCAGAAAGAGAGGATTTCCTAATTGCATATGTATAGGTGGCACTACACAGAAAGAAATAAAATATAATTTTTAAATAAACCTCAATTAAAAATTCGGACGAATTCGGCCTCTTTTAATAAATTTAATGAAAATACAATTTTTTTTCCCAATCCTCGTCCCACATATTTCTAACTTAATATTATTTAATGCAACAAAAATTCTGTAAAAAGATATATAAAAAAAATATTTATCTGACCGCTGTTTCTCAGTGTACTGAAAACAACAACAAAAATGAGCTGAAAGAGAAAAAACATGCGCAACGGTCCTACTTTGTTCAATGCTGTCATACAACTGAATGAAATATTTGCATTTTTCAACGCTCTTGTACTGAAAAATAAATAAATAAAAGTTGAAAAAAGAATAACCATGCGGCAAAGATCTGCTTTGTTGAATGTTGTATAACAATTGAACAATACGAGGAACACTGATTTAAATTCAACGTCTGGTATCAATATATATGTTTGTCAACATACAACATGTTTATCAACTTTTCCATTAATACAATTTTCTATTAATAAACATTGTTAATAACACGCTGTTATAACAAAGTAAATAAAAAAAGTAACTTTAGATTGTCTTATTTAGATGCCGCCGGAAATTACTAAAAGATGGCGCTACTGTGTAAATAGAAAAAAAAAACAGGGCCAAAGTTAGTTTCTTGTGAGTCTTGGAGTCTTCTTATTCTCACTTGTTATTGAGTATTACAGTATGAATTGATCATTGGCCGAAAAATGCTCGAAATATGCGACCATTTTATTATGACAACGCCCCATCTCATATTGCTGTTAAAAACTATTTAGAAATAAGTGGTTATGCCTCACCTGTCTTATAGTCCAAACTGGCTGACTACTATTTGTTTCGATCAATCTTCTTCACTTCAAAACAGGATATCTGTTATTATCATGATTTGTTCTTGGCCTCAAATTATATAATTTATATATTATATAATTTATAATTATACATTTTTAAACATGTTATACAATATTTTGAAACATACTTGTTTCAAAATGTTGTTTGGTATGAAACTCTCCCTTGCTGTTATTGAACTATAGATATATTTATAAGGCAGTAAATGTGACTACTAGACTGCATCAAATTTGTATGAAGAATAGAAAAACTGAGGATTATATAAGCAAAAGTAGCAATCTTCATTTTCTAGCTTCTAACAAATAAAGATGTCCTGCAGGTCTAAAGATTATCTTATTTCTCATGCATTTTCAATTAGTTATGACACATTATAGTGTAAACAACAAAGGTTTTAGTTTGCTTCGAAAATTTCATATTTTGTGCCGACAAATTGTCTTACGCGGGAAATTTGTCGGTACTTCTTTAATTGGAAAACAATTTCCGCTGATCGATTTCTCACCGAAGCTTAGGGTGAATGTAATCCATCGGTTGCAAAGTGCGGGATATGGTTTGTGCGGTTCAGAAGGGGTAATTTTATCATGGACTACAAGGATAGCACAGGCTCTGTATTTGGTGGGACTTAAAGCCGTTGAAATCCATGTCATGACTTAATGGTCACCATCACCTGTACCGAATGAAAATGATTCGTTTGAAGTGAACATTAATATAGAAAAACGCCTAGAATATACAAGAATGCTACATGTTGCAATTAAAAAATATTTCGAAAGAAGTGGTTGGGAAATTTTGGCTCACCCACCTTATAGTTCAGATGGATATCGCTTTATGTGGGGCATGCTTCACCTCAGATAAGAACAACGGAAAGTGGCTTCATTCATTTATGTTCTCAAAAGATGAGCAGTTCTTTAGGTTTAGCTTCTGTAAAAACATTTTCTATATGCATTGGTTATTAGTAGTTTGATGTGGTAATAATTTGTAGAACAAAAATTGAATTATAAGCAACCATGTAAAAATATGGAGAAGTCTAATGTATAAACACATTTATATATTGTATTAATTTAATAGTGTAATATTGTACCTACACTATTAAATGTGCATCTTTATATTGTATACATGTCCAACTATGTACCTATACATACATATATACAGTGTATATATAACTCCTATACATATTGACGTTTATTTAAAAGTGGTCAACTGGAATGTTAAAAGTCTTGACTGCATTGTTACCATATTTAACCATGATTTGCAACAAAAGAAACTATAAACTACGAACATGCAACAGCATTACACAATTAGGTACATAAGCAGCACACAAGTGGTGGACGAGTATAAACTTCATGTGTATTTAAAAGCATGCAAAATTGATGTTGTTTTTTTTCTAACTTCGCAAACATTTCTAAGGATGGACTTTGGATAAGTTTCTCATCATATACTCGTGCATTGTTTGTACAATGTATTATGTATGTAGTGCATAATAGTGGCTTAATATTTCTTGCTAAAGATATGTTTACTACGAAATACTTATAAACATCCATAGAAGCTCTTATATAACTAGTGAATATTGTAAATGCATAAGTTTATTTTAAATAAGTATTTATAAGAAAAGTTGGCATAAAACAAAAAACAAAAATTATAGTTATATTGTATACAAATACAATATTGACTTTATGCATTAGCTTATCAAATTTATCTAGACGAACGAAGAAATATAATACACGGCAAAATATGCATTGAAAATGGATTTAAGTTTTTTTTTTAAATTAATAAGGAACAAAAATCAAAATAGAAAGACCATTGTGCACAAAGTCCTGGAAAATCTGAAACTGTCACAATGTTTGCATAAAACTGAAATTAAAAAAATATAATGTAAATTATATTCTAGAACTATACAGGCAAACCTAAAGCATAGATTGTTAATAGAAAGAAAGCTACAATAAAAAAACCAGAAACATGCAATGAAAAAACTACATTTTTATGCTGGGTTTCTCCTAATATAAACATTAAAAACAAACATAAGTATAAGTATAAGTACCGCAAAAAGGATAAGTGTGGATGCCGGTTTTCAAATCCATCGTTCAATTAAATATTGAAATCTTAGTGTTACATTCTGCTTTCAATTAACAAAAGATAAACTTGTTATCAGCAAGAATTATGTTTTCAAAAGAAACTAAAACGCAGGAAGATTATAGGAAGATGTATATTTTATTGGAAAGACTAAGGTTTGAAAATCATTAAGGCAGAATGAAATAAGACAGATGTTCATCACGGCCACGTATATGTACATACGTTGATTCTTTTATAAACATTTTCAATCAGATTTTGGTAAAGCTGCGGATTTATATCTTTAAATACGTTTTTTGAATTTTAAGGCTTTAATTGATTCGATTGGAAAATTTAGCTGACTTTTTGAAATTATGTGTTCCGGAAATTTTGTTCGCAATAAATTCATTGTTGAAATGGCTGTGTGAATTGTAACCACGTTTTGTTGAAGCAACAAGTAAGAGATATTCATGTAATAATGCAAAATTCATTTAACTTTATTGCGGTAATGATACGTCAACAACTGCGATAGCTTCAGCATGCAAGGGCTTCTCAAAAACTGCTCTTGGATATTCAGAATCGCAAATACGACAATATTGCCAGCAAGCAATAAAACTAAGCTTCGTTTGAAAAAAATTAATTAGCCAGAAACACTAGCAGGTTACATTCAAATATATTTATTGAATATATAAGGATTTTCGATCGAAATTTTATTCACTGTAACAATTGTCAAAGTTTCAACTACTGATTCTAATATGCTGCTTTGTAAAGCAAAGTTATTCTTGACAATCCCTTCCCCAACTTCAGCCAATTGAACAATATGGGCTATTGTCAAAGGAAAGTTAAAGCGGACTCCGCTTTGCTTGTAGTTCTTGTTAATAAACAATTGTTAGCAGGATTATCGAAAAGTTATGCAGCAGTTAATACATTTCATCACAACAAAATCAAAAGAACTACTCACCTTGTGAAGACAAAAAACAAATCAAGCCAATTACGTATATCCTATTTTGAAGTAAAGCGCATTCCCCAGGAAATGTTCTGCAACGATCAAAACAAATAGTGGTCGGACGAGGCAAGGTCTGGACTATAAGGCGCTTCAAGCATCCCAAATACCTATTTGTATTTCATTATATTTATTATATCGTTTTTAACAGGTATTGTGCAACATGTAGCCGAGTGTTGTCATGATAGAATATTGCGCTATCATATTCTACTAAAATCACAACTTCTGAACTGCACAAACCAGTGCTCTATCTTTGAAACCGATGCAGCACATTCACCAAAAGCATTGTTAAGCAATCGGTGTGCTTCAGCGGCAAGTAAAGCAAACATTTTGTTCTTTATACCATGATGTTCAATAACTAAATGAGAATAAAAAACTATCATACCTAGTTTACTAAAGACAAAAACCGCATTCTAAATATACGCCATCTATTATAAATCCTGCATTTTTAAGTTATAAACTCAATAATAAATAAGCAATAATATATAAAATCGAATGTTTTTAACCGCTTTTTTTGTTACATAAATATTGATACAATTATCCATAGGATTTCATGTACACAATGCTTTAGTTGTTAATTAGAAACCATTAGTTCTGTTTGAAAAAGTTTTAAATTTTCTTCAGTTGGTCTGTTGAATAAATTACTTTAAAGTAAGCTATTTTTCTCAGTGCTTTTCAAATATTAAACAAGCATTATAGATTATCGTATGTTTGGATAAGTCTTTATAGATAATACAGGTGGCACCAACACAATTGAATTGTATTGATACATAAATCTGGCAGATCTATAAATAAACATGTGCTTCATTATTCATAAAGTAAGACTTTTAAATATCTAGTGATTAAAAACTCTGACAAGTTTTCTGTATATCTACTATCATGCAATATGCCCAGTCATGTCTACAAAACGTTGCAAAACGTACAATATGTATTAAAGTGTTTCTTTAAAAAATGCTAAAATGTGTAAGAAAACTGTTTTATTTTATTGTGATCTCCCTGTATTTATAAAATATTGAATTTTAAGTGAAGTGGGAATTAAGTTAAGCTTGCTAAAAACAAACAAAAATATTTCAAAAACTATAAACAATATAAGGATTTATGGAAGAACAAACAATAGCAAAATATCGACACACATACAACAAAATATCCGCTTGCACCCACACAGGCATACATATATAAAGAGCTATGCTTATGTACATATATGTTTAAGGCATATCAAGCAGTCAATATCTTTCATACTTCCTGTCATGGTTACATAGTTTTATCATTTTACTTTTTACATATTTTTTAATAAATTTATTTTCTACTCGTATGTAAAGTTTGTCAACAATAAAGATTAAAATTGCTTGATAACTGCAACTTATTTAGGTATATACATATCGGTGGATGTCATTTATATAATTTTTTGATTTAAGAAGCTCCCAAGTTAGACAATTGAAACTTCAAATAAAATGTGCAATCTCTGAACGTTTTAGGATTTTAGATGGCGGAGAACAAATTTAGACCTTTTACTATCCAAAAAAGATAAAACAGAGGCCACCCTAGTACATATTAAAGTGTTTCATAACAATAATTACATTCCATTGTAAAAAAAAAGAAAAACAAAAGTATAACGGTTATTTATACTTATTATGCAATTTTGAAGAGTTTGCTGTAAAATGCTGCGTGGTTCGTACCTGAGTGATTTTAAAAAAGTTTAAATTTTAGAAATTGCCAAGAAAAACATAATTCGGTCACATGTTGTAGTAACAAATTTTGCAAATAATAAAGTTCAGATTTATAAACTGAAGCAGCAGCACAATGAAGAGTCTTGGTCAGATTATAAATGAAAATAAATAGACTGATAAAAAAAGTCACAGACTATTACACGACAAAAGCTGTTGTTTGTCCAAAGGCTATTACTCCGTCACAAAACTGCCTGACTTGATTTTGCTAAAAGTAACTAAATGGAAACAGGTCGGCCGATAATCTTTGTTAATTGTTACACTATTTAAACATATATATCTTGAAGGTGATTTTTTTAGATGAGAGATTTTCAATCCAGATGGTTTCAACGGCTATGGGAGAGACATACGGAAGAAAGTACGATATTTCTCAAAAATAAATTTCCGGAGGCAGTTCTTTGATGGTTTGAGGAGACAATGTTCTTGTTTTGGCGTTTCTAAGCACTGGAACAAAATTTTAATTTTTAGAAAATAGTTACGTATGTGGTCAAACAAAGCGTTAGTTCCTTTTAGAGAAATATTAATTTACTGGTTCTCGAGATAAGAAATCTATTGAGAATATTTAAAGAATATTAAGCTGTCGAATTTATGTTGAAAACCGATAATCTAAAAGCATATTTCACCTAAAAGAAACTGTTATAGAGGTTTGAAAATATCTGAAGATATAGATCGAATTTTTGAGTTGATTAAAAAGGCATTATTCAAATTTATTTTTTTGTGAATATATGTATTTTAAGTTATTTTAATTTCAGTGTATTTATAGTTATAAAACACCAATTAATTTCTTTATACATTATTACTTTAAGCTCGAAACAAAATAATTTTTAATAAAGATATAAAGGTCGAATAATTTGTAAAATAATTGTTTATACATTTTTAACAGGTAAAATTCAAAAAATTGATTAAATAAGCTTTGTTTTTTCATTCGTTTCACTTACATGTACACACAGCTTCAAAAGTGTGTAAACACCAGTGAATTTTTTGATTTTTTTAAGATTATGAAAAGCATTATAGTTGAACTTAAATTTTTTTTTTCATAACCGAATCTATTATTCAACCAAATATCCAACAAAACGAAACTTTTAAATTTCAATCGATGGATAGATTTTAGGATTTGCATTATCTTAACAAAAATTAAATAATTTGTTGTGTTTACTCACTTTTGAGGCTCATAGTAGGTTAAACTTTGACTTTGATAAGTATATATAGTTATGCAACGCAGTGTAGTTTCATATGCAGGAGTATATGTAGGATAAATTTCTATCATGTCTTTATGCATATGAGTAATATGGCTTCTACGTATTTGTATATAAACAGCTATTATGATATAATATATATATATTCTTATACTTATGAGGAAAATCAAACCATTTATTGAATATCTAAAAACCTCTTAAGCCTTTAATATGTCTTATAAATATTATTACATTGCTGACCACATACTCAAATATATCTTCTACATATGTAGATTCTCATCCATGCTCGTTTATGCAGAACTTATATAGATTTGTTTGTTGTGCAACAAGTTCATTTGTGGTTAAAAGTATATTTAACCTTATTCCTAATATATGTATAAGGGTGTGGGTAAAATAATGCGAACATTATTAAAAACATATTTATTATTTAAGTAAATTTGGGTGAAGGGTTTTTAATTTGTTTATTAGTTACATACCGTTTAACAAAGTATTGTATATTAAACATGTAAAAAAGTATAGTCGGTCAAGCCCGACCATATAATACCCTACACCTAGTATATGTATAAAACAGTTTTTTCAGAAATGGGCGTTATATGGGAGATATTACCTCTTACGGAGCGATCATCCAAAAATTTAGTGTCATGATGTCTATGAATATAAATATTATGTATGTTAAACTTTATCTCGATATAGGTAAATACTTTTAAAAGATTTATGAAGCTTAAATTGAATTACGGAGATGGTCTTATATGGGAGTTTCGACTAATTATGGACCGACCATTATAAAATTAAGTGTCATTATTTCTGTATATAAGAAACTTTTTTGTGTCGAATTTTATTTTATTACCAACATTTTTAAGAAATTTATGATCGTTAAAGTGATTTTCGAAAGTGGGCCTTATATGGGAGCTACGACTAATTATAGACCGATCTTCACAAACATTTTAGATGTGATTTAGCTCTATTTACTACTCATTTGTGGTGAAATTTGTTTGGATACTTTCATAATTCAAACATTTATGATCGGTAAACCCCAATTTGTATGGAGGCCAGGTGAAATAATGGACCGATTTCCACCAGTTTCAATCCCATCCGTCCCTGGGTCGAAAAAATATCACGTACCAAATTTTATCGAAATGTCTTGATTTTAAAAATTGCGACCTGTACTCTGCGCACAAGCTTTACATGGACGGACATCGTTAAATCGACCGAGAAAGTGATTATGAGCCAATCGGTATACTTTAAGGTGGGTATTGGAGTAATATATCTGGGCATTACAAACAGCAGCACAAATCCAATATACTACGGTTGTGTAGGGTATAAAAAAACTTCCTAATTTCTTAAGTTGTTTGAAACGGCTCTTCTCAAAAATGTTTAGGCATTTAAAGTTATACAAAATAGAAAAATTGCTGAAATAACTTTAACAAACTAAAAAACTTTTTAATTATTCATCAATGCTATTGAGTTTTAGACCCTAACTAGCGCTGGATAGAGTAATTTCATTAACTATACATATAAATTCCAATTTTGTTCGCAAGATGACCGATTTATTGCATTATTTTCTCTCAATTTACAATTGTTCTCATGTATTTAATAAATGTTTCTTCAAAATTAGGCTTTCTGACTTTGTAAATACGAGTATATTATGACATATTCTTATATTATTCAAAAAATAAAACAAAATATGCTCCAAAATATATATTTAAACTTTGTAAATCACTGCGTATGAGTGATAATTATTAAATGCTTGTAGCTCATACGTATAATTCATAAATTCAGAAACAAAATGATCGACAAAATTGAATAACAAACTATGTAGGAAAAGCACATCTCGCATTCAATTGTTGAAATGTGTTATAACCATGAATGAAATTCAGTAGAAAAAAGCTTAACGTTTGCTGCTTAATTTGTTCGAGGTTGCGTTGTTTTGCATTCGAGTCTTTATATTTTGTTTTTTTTTTAATTTTTGCAAAATCTGCTACATTATTAAAAACGATGACCCGTACAAGAAGTGCTTCGTTGATCACAATGGAGTCCTTGCTTTCTATAAGGATTTAATATCAAGTTGCACAGAGAACATCATTATTTAAAATGGTATTTCAGACAAAAGCAAAAAGCTTAATGGATGGCATAAAAAGTAAAACATTATCCAACGATAATGCTAGTGGTAGTAATCAGAGTAGGTAAAATTCGCGCTCGCGAAAGAAACGAGGATATGCCGACAAAATGGTTAAATTTGGAAATAAAAACATTTGTTTGGCAATCGTATTACAGTTGTGGTCTGCTGATCACAGCTTTTTGTCACCTTTTCAACGAATATTTATATAAAATAATGCCTTCTGAAAAGTTCTTAATAGATGTTTGCTCTTAAGAGACATTACCATTTTTCTGTAAGGTTTAGATTTAGTTTTTTCTTAAATATTGATAAATGATTATAAATTTTTGGTTCTAAATTATTCAATCGTGTTTGTTTTACATAAGTATTTAAGCAATTATGCTAATGAATATTATGTGATCTGCCATTGTTATAATATAATATGATTTTTTATAAGATCTACGAATGTCTTCTTTAATTCTTTGAAAGTTTTCTAAAATCATTGTATCTTAAAAGTATGTGGAAAAATAAAATTGTCTAAAGCTGCATTTAAAACAGTGGGCAACAAAGCAACAAAGTTCTGTGTGCGCAACGTTGACACACGTATATAAGTACACTCATACCAAAATGTTTAATGAAAAATGGGAAAATGATTTTTTTTTTTATAGAAAACTTGGATGGCGATGCACAATGCTTGATTTGTCATCGCATTGTAAGTCAAAAACAATTATTGTTCGTTGGTTCGTTTATTGTTGCTTCCAACACGGGCACATATGAGTGAGTATGTGTGTGCCCGACACTGATTTAAAAACATTGATTTCATTTATTATAAAAGAAAAACAAACCAGACTTTTTAGTAAAGAAAACATTTAAATTTGGTATTGTTGCATAAAAAGTTGATAAAATTAAATCTGATACACCATTGACAAATCTCATGTTAATTGCACACAAATATGAAGGGTATAGTTGATAGGGATAAGTGAATGGGTATATTTTGTAACACAAATTATTAAGTAGTTTTTATACTCTTCAAACGTGTTTGTGTTTGAAAAGTTGTGGTAAAAATCTGCTTTTGTATGTTCTTCTCTATTAATTGCTCCATTTGTTGGACAAGTTATAAATAAAGGTTTTGATATTCTACAGCAAAATCATATAGCCCTTTAAACAAGGAACTTTTTTTTGGAATTCAGAGCAAATAACCCAAAATGTACTTATTTTACAACATAAGTACAGTGATCTTGAACACTATTACTGATAAATCTTTTAAAGCAGTTTGTTTTTAGTTTAGTTAGTTTTTCGTAAAGCCTTTGTTTTTGTTAATAAATTTAATGTTGGATTTTTCTATCTGGACTTAAAAGCTCTTGAAAAGAAAATCCAAACCAACTTTGCAAATCCTTCAGAGGTTTAGAGGTTTTTTGTGTAGAAATAAATAACAAAGACTAAAATTTGTGTTTGCACAGTTCAATATAAAAACATGCCATATATGCAGTGCAGCAACTTTCCTTTTCTTGGAAATTCTTTTATGAGAAAACTTAATTGTGAATAATAAAATGTCTGTTACAAAGACATTCTAAATACTTTTTTATTTTCTAATCCAGTTACAATATAGTTTCTACATTTGTTAAGCAAATATATCATATTTACATTAGACCAGCCTCTAAAAAATACATTTGCTTGTCATGTGTTTTATTATTTTTTTTTACAAACTTAAGCATATTACTGGCAAATTTTGCATAACGAATATAAGGAATTTATACTATCAGTGGAATTAATTCCATATTTTGCTGCTATAGAAAAAGTAAAACGAAAGATATTTTCGGATTGAAATCACTTTTAATTTGCTATGTGAAATTGTAATTTTAAGCATTTCCGAGTTTCAGAAGCAAAATACAGAATTAATTCCACTGTCGAATGGAATTAAGTTCTGTGACATGATTGTATAATCGGCAAATCTATTGTTTTGAATGCAGGTCTAATGTGCAATCATACATGCAAATATGCATCTATATCAATATATACTTTATTTGTATGTATTGTATATTTTTGGTTGGTTCGTTTGCCAACTATTTGACCACAAAGAACATAAAATCAAGCATAAGACTAAAACAAACTAGAAACACAAAAAAATGAAACGACATTTTTAAAAAGAAACTTTTGTGTCTTCTAGCAAGCAAAGTTATAACCAACACTTTCATGTTTAACTTTATCTACAACACATGCTTTTGATGTCGAACAGTTGCTTTGCAACAAAAAAATGTTAAAAAAAAAAAAAAAAATCAATATTTTATTTATAAAATTTATATTGTAGAAATTTAAAAAGAAAATGCTTCATATACAAGATCATTATATTTTGTAAACCACCCTACAGCAAGTGTACGAGTACGTTTCATGGTTATATTTTGATGTGCAGTTTATTTTATTGAGACAAAAAAAAAACCCAAAGAAATCAGGAAAAACTTTTCACTTTGTCACTTTATTGAAAAATAAACTCTATGTAGATGAAACGAATATAAAAAAATACATCGATGTTAAAGAGTATTTCCTATAGTTTTAATATAAATATGGTTTGTTGCACAAAAAAAAAAACTAAAGTAAAGTAAAGTTGTATAAGAAATATAAAATAAAGTGGTAGTTTTAGGAAAAGTTTTCGATAATATAGACATGATATTTTCTGACAGTTTATAAATGTAAATGGCACAAAACTAGCTGTCACACAACTTAGACATAATGATTGTGATGCAAACAAAAAACTCAAAAAAGACCACTAAAAATTGACAATTATATGAGTGCCATAGAGATAAAAATGTTTTGTAATTGAGTTGAATTAAAAGGGGGAGTCAAGTGAAAATATTATGGCTGTTATGTTTTGAAAAGGGAATTTGAAACTCATAATTTTATAAAGTTTTCATTTTAAAAAGCACAATTATATTCTCTTATTAAGTATATACAGACAGATACTGATACAAGGTGGCGCAAAAGTAATCCTCCTATCAGAAAATGCTATAAATTTTGCGCAACTTGATGAATTGGGATTGAAAAACATGTGGTTCCAACAGGACAGTGCAACGGCACACACTGCACGTGCCACAACCGATATGCTGAAGGATGCATTTCCCGGGCATCTAATCTCCCGTTTTGGCGATTTGCACTGGCCAGCAAGATCGCCTGATTGATAGTTTACTTTTGCGCCACCTTGTATTACGAAGTCTTAGATAAATTGAGTACGTTATAAACCAATTCTCGCATAGAACAACATGCAGACATTTCTGTCCGTATTTCTGAAAAAGTATTTGCTCTTGAACATACGATGCAACAGATCGTAGATAAGAAGAACGTAAAATTATTACTGAAAGAAAACTGGAAGAAAATACAACGTTTAATAATCCAAAATCTAGGTCTTTGACAATGACCTCACTCAAAAATACAACACCAGTCTAAGTAACTTAAGAATTATGTGTGACAGCTGCTTTTTAAGCCTATCGATAAAATATCCAAATTCTAATGAAAAGCCAGCACACATTATTTATGACAAATTTTTAACAAAATTCAACAACTGCCTTATGAATATAAATTATGAAATATATAAAAAACTACCTCAAACAGCTACTGGTAATAATATTTTATGTTTTTTTAATTGGGTAAAGAGACCATGGCTTGGCAATTTCAGTTGTCACCTCTATAAAAACATTTGCTGTCCCTCACAGATATCAATACATCTTCAGTTAAGTTTTGGATATATTTAACTCCCTAAAATTTAATAATATCAATAATAAAAATAATTGTGCCCATCACAAGTCAAAGCCGAATGGTAATGCACTTCTTGATAATAAAACAAATTGTTAAGCGATTTGAAAACAGTTTGTGGTGTAGATAGATCGAATTTTGGTGCAACCTTTAATGCAAACCGGATTTATGAGACCGGATTTTATGTGAACAAATAGTCTGGAAGATTACCTTTGTATTATAACTGTTGCTTAAATATTGTAATACACCAATACCTCACTTTGCGTTGGGATTACATTCCAAAAAAAAAGAAAACACGACTCTAATTGAAACGATGCGAAGTGAATTTTAGATTTTCTATAGCAAACCATGTAAGTATCGATGATAGGTTCTAGGAAAATACTAAGTCGTCGGCTTTCTTTCACAATAAATTTACTGAACAGCTTTTTTTCAACGTAAAATAAATTTCCTTTTAGCAATTGTCTGTATTACTACCACTAGCGTTATCGTTGAAATTTTCATGTCATCAAATCAGCTTTTTGCTTCTGTCGAAAGTGACATTTTACTTAATGGTATTCTCTGCGCAACTTGATTTTCAATCCAAATAGAAAGCAAGGACTTCATTTCGATCATCAAAGCATGTCATCGTTTTAGCACATGACAAATTTGAGCCAAATGTTTTGTAAATTAATTTGAATAAATAAAACCTATTGCAATTTTCATACAGTCAACTCCATAGAAATGGCCTAGCCAAACATACAGAAAAGAAAAGTTTGCTGTTTCCTATTAAACGTCACCACTATTCTGTAAAATATTGGACTGTTCTGTCATCATTCCCTGTCATCATTTAAAAGTAACAATTGATGGCTAACTAATATTATAATATTGTGTTTGTTCTATTTAAAAGAACGTCAAAGCTAAAGTAGTTTTTGACAATAATAAAATGTTTGCGATTTGGAGGTGCATCGAAACATGTGAACAGCCTTAAGTGTTTGCAGTTATATGGAAAAAATAAATTTTAGTCTGTCCAGCCCGACCATTACCGCTCCTACATCCAACATATGTGTAAAATCAGTTTTTCAAAAATAGGCGCTATGGCTCCCATTATGACCTCTTATGGACTGATTTTACAACAATTTAATGGCATGATTCTGTGCATATAAATATTGTGTGTGTTCAATTTTTTCTCAATATATAAAAATTAGAGAAAAATTAGAAAATTTATACATGTTAAAGTAATTTCGGAAGTGGTCCTTATATAGCAGCTTTGACTTATTATGGACCGATCATCATAAAATTGGGCCAACATATTTGTGTTGAATATTATTTGGATACCGACATTTTTAAAGAGTTATGCTCTTTAAAGTGATTTTCGGAAGTAGGCCTTACATGGGAGCTATGACCAATTATACAACGCTCTGTACAAAATTAGTAGATGTAATTAGGCTTCATATACAAATTATTTTTGGCCAAATCTTCTTTGATGTGTACATAAATCAGACAATTATGATCGATAATACCCTATTTAGGGGGGACACTTGTATGGGTGCTAGATTCAATAATGAACCGATTTCATATATTTTGAATTCCAATCCTCCTTGTGCCCAAAAAATATCATGTACAAATTTTATCTAATTATGTAGAAAATTGTGAACTGTACTCTGCGGAACAAGCTTTACAAGGGCATCCAGCTAGCCAGCCTAATATTTCAAATAATAAAGATTACGCAAGACATCATTAGTTATTTTTCGTTTATGATCAACATGTAAAAAATAACGTTTGTTGATAATATTTAAGAAAATAATTAATTTTTGTAAATTTTTGTGCTTCAAAATTAAACTTTATATATATTAAAATGTATCAAAAAAAATTTTTAACTTCAATATATATGTATTTTTTTGTTTTTTAAAAAACTAAAAAAAACTTAAACTTATGTCTTTTTTAATATTTTCGCAATTAAAAACGGCACGTTTTATTAGAACTCAACTTTCAACTTCAACTAAAAGTTAAGCAAACATAAAAATATTTTTGACTTGTGACGTCACAAGAAAAAATTTTGTTCTCAATTTTACTCTCACAGTTTGTGAAAAATGTAACAAACCTGAACAATGCGTAATTTTTACTATTTGATGCAAGTCAGGCGGACGGGCATCGTTAAATCGACTGAGTAAATAATTTTTAGTCCATCGGTATATTTAAATGTGGCTGCTGGACTACTATTTATCGGCGTTACAAACATCAGTACAAATCAAATATACTCTAACCATTTCAAGGTCTGGAAAAGATCTAGAAAGTAATATTACTTACCGTTGGATATCTTTTATGTTAACGAATTTTAAAATTTGTTAAATTCTGTGTTGAAAATGTTTTTCAAGAGCAGAGGTGCATATACAATTTATTTTAAATTTCTTTCAAGAATAACTTAATTTTAAGTTTTCAAATTTAAGAACTTCCAAAACTCTGCCTTAAAGTGTCTTTCAAAGGGAATACGTGGGTCTATGCAATTTAGTGCAGAAATAAATTGTGGAACTGTAAATATTTTCCATTAGGAGTTTTATATTTTTATAAAGTTTTTTTAGAATATACACTGCTTTATATTTTAAAAAAATATGGTCATTCAAATTACAAACTTTTTCAATATCCTGCATATAATGTGTTATTTCAAGGACTCTAAAAAAGCTAGAAAGTAATAATTGGTACCGTTGGAGAGTTTGAATTGGCAGCTTTCTAACAAGGTACAAACTAAGTTTTATGAGGTGAGCTGCCGTAGATATTTGCAGTTATATGAAATATATTTCACTATACTATACTCATCACTATCGTGAATGAAATTTGTTCCCTTTTCACATTTTTCCTATTAAAATTCAATGTTAAAAAAATAAAAGGAAACAAATTTCAAGTGAAATTTTTATTCACGATAGGGGTGACTATTTCTTTTTGGAAGAAACTTAATATTAGTGTCTTCTTTTAGCTTTTCAACAAGAGTTTCAGTTTGTTATTCATAAGTATTTAATTGCTTTCTTCTTATATAAACATTACAAAATTTATATATTTATATATTTTGTATATAAAGATCTATGGTTAAACATAAGGAAAAACCTTTTAAATACAAATTACTATGTTTGCCAAATGATGGAAAACACTTTGAGACCTCGGAAGCACAGAGAATTAAGAAGCCCAACTTAAGGGCCATGCTAATAAAATATATGTATGCATAAAAACCAAACTTTACAATTCAACCATTTTGATAATTAATATTCATACAAATATATATATATATATATATATGTTTTTGATGCAATATCTTCTTTTACTCGGTTTGCAAACAAAGTTTGTCAATAGTGTTTGGTTGTGTTGGCGTATAAAATTAATAAAAAAATATTTGAAGCCTTGCAACAGCAACTTTGTAGTAAAAGTTCTACGACTTAATTGTGACTTTATTAAACAAGAAGTTTGCTATACAATATCATACAAATGAAAATAAATACATATATATTTCCTTTTTCAAATTTATATGTTAAAGCTACATAAACATGCATTTCATATGTGAAACAGTTTCACTATACAGCTGCATATACGAGTATATGAAAGAGGTCCTACGAGAAAGAACTTTTGATATACAAAATAATTTTGCTGACCACTCTTTCAATTATTTATCCTCCTGTTTATTTTCTCTATTGGTTATAGTGATTACATTAAAACTTCTATCGTAATATATTTTATATCATTTAATTAAATATATTTAGAGAGTCCTTTTCGCCTGCCCCACAAATGTGCGTACACTGGGTTTGCCATTGAGTATAAAGAAAATTTACACTTGATTTGTGTATTGAAAGATAACAAGTATTTAGCAAGAAAATAAAGTTTCTGATAAATATTTACATATTAAATACACTTATGAGTTTTACAAAATGAAAAGAAACAAAAAAAAAACTTCAAAAATTACATATAGTTATTGCTCTTTGTTTATTTGTTTTAGCTTCAACTTTTATGCAAATAGTAATTAATTTTATCTTCACAAAGCTTAAAAACTTTAAATATTTTCCATTTCATTTCAATATTTAGTTTTTATACATATGATTGGTAGGGGCCAATGCATATAAAATTTTAAATGTAGGTCATACACATCATAAATAAATTTATGTAATAAAGGTGTTTAGATTATTTATTATTCAGTATAATCTTTTAATGTGGGTTTCTGTGTTTTGCATTCATTCACTAAATAGATAACATTTAATTTAAAACAAAAAGTCATTACAAAATAATAAGACATTGAATAAAAAAAAAACATTGGAAATAATTAATTTTTAAGGAAAAATACATATGTGCTCAACTTACCACACTTCATTTCTTCCTCCTCTGCGACGGCACGTAAAACAGCCGAATTGGCCAAGTTGAGGGGACGGGCTTCATCAATTTCAATCCTGTAAGGTAAATAAAAAGGAAACATTTAAACGATTTGTAATTAGTTTATGCGATTACAAATATAATTTAGATACTTGTTTTAGATCAATTTTATAAACAGTAGTATGAACAGTATTTAATGTCTATTGAGTTAACTCCATACAAATGTCCTACCAAAACAAGTTTTTAAATGTCTGATAGATTAGGGTAACCTTATACAAATATTTTGTAAGTGGTAAATCGAAACAAGTTAGAGTGCAATATTCAGCTGTGCCGTATCTTTAATACCCTCCCACTAAACGTAATAAGAAATACAAAAACTACACTGGCTATATAACTAGAATGTCCTTATGCCGTGCTTTTTTATTCAGTCTTAGTGCAAATTTTATTAGTATTTTATATATTGTTTGATAGACAATTTTATGAACAACATAATTTATGTTAAATATTTTGAAATTGTATCTAATTTTATCTAATTTTGACCATTTATAATTGATATAAATACCGATTCTTACTGTAATTTAAATATAATAATCTTGAGTGTAATTTAAGAGACAGAGTACAAAACAGAGTATAAGAAAGGCTAAGATATAAAGTGAGACTTTTTGTTTTAATTTGGTCTCAATAACATTATTTACAAGAGATTTATGGGTGGCTTAGTAAAAGTGGATCAATTATGGACTGAAAGCTTCTAAATCCAGTATCCACTAATGTGATTAGGTTGAAATTCATCTCAATAACGTTATTTACAAGAGTTGTTTGGTTAGTTGGTGTGCTCAGAAATGGAAAAAATCCAGTAGTAGTTAGTATGATTTCTAGATTAAAATTTCTGATCTGTATAAAAGTTGGTTCGATATCAATATTTATTAGACATTTTTGTCGGTTACATAATTTTTCGGAAATGGTTCTTATATGGCAGCTTCTAAAATTTTGGAACAGTGAATTTTATGCATATGAGGATATCTCACGTCAAATATGAGCCGATATTCTCAAAATCAGCAGTTTGATTATGGCATGTATGTTATTTATAAAAGATTTATGAGTATAAAAGTGATTTTCGAAAGATGGCTATATATGGGGAATACGATCAAATATGAACCGAAATTCAAAAAATTTTGCAGAATGATTTTTGTGTATATGTGAATGATCTGTACAAAGTTTTGCGTCTTCTTCAGATGTGGTACTTGTATGGGAGCTATTACCAATTCTGGGCCGACCACCATAAAATTTAGTACAACAATTTATTTGCCTATAGAGATTCTTCATGCCAAATTTTAGCCGTTTAACATTATTTATATCTTTTTTATACGTATTTAAGTGAATGTTGGACGTGGACTTTATATGGAGTCTATAGTTAAACATGGACCGAACTAAAAAAATATTCGTTTTGCGATTTATTTTTTCATAAAACTTATTTTTGCTGAATTTTGTCTTGATATTCCAATTTTATAGGCATTTATGTATAATTGAGCAATATTTCGGGATGAATTTTGTATGGGGGCTATGAGAAATCATGGACCGATTCTTACTATTTTAAATAAAATTTAGTACAGCAATTTTTTACATATAAGGATTATTTAAGTCAAATTTTAAAACCTTTTAACATTATTTATACCTGTTTTATACGTATTTAAGTGAATTTTAGAAGTGGACTTTATATGGGGTCCATGGTCAAACATTTTTGTATTTATGTATAATTGAGCAATATCTCGAAATGATTTCATGGTATTATCAGCAGTATATTTCAAAATATTGCAATTATATTAATAAAAAATATAAAATTTTTATTATATTTTGGTCCATAACTCTGGTTAGCCTAAACCGATTTTGATGATTTTCAATACCAAAGTTATCTGCAAAATAAGAAATTTTTTTCGGGAAATTTCGTTTAGTTAAGTTGTGTAGTTTTTACGTAAGAATGTTTTACATAGACGGACAGACAGGCGGACATGGCTCAATTGACTTAGAGTTTCATAAGGATGAAGAAAATATATACTTTGTTGGGTCTCAGATGAATATTAAAAAAGCTTCACACGGAATGACAAACGTAATATACCCTCATTGACCACTTATGGTGGTGGAAGGTACCTATAAGAAGGTAAAATATTAGAAAATATATATGTTACCAAATGGTTTCTTAAGAAAAAGATTTTATTAAATTGTTACAACAACTTAAAATCACACGAAAGCCGTTAATTTCAAAACGTTAATTACGATAATCCAAAATAGGTAGAATTTGTTTTCGATCCATTAAAAGCATAGCACGGATTTTAATTAATAAATTAATTTTCTTTTCTTTTTTTTTGAATTATCAATAAATTGCTATCAGTTTGTATTACAAAATTTTCAATTCCTATTTTTTTGGAACTGAATTTTCAAAATATTTATCATGATCTTTAAATATATATATAGATTATTTTTATCGAATGCATATTGAAGTTTCTCTTTGCATGAAACATATTTATGCTGAATTTTGTATGAATACTGCTTTTCTGTAGTTATTTATGTAATATAAAGTCATATTCCGGGAAGACATTTGTATGGGGGCTATGAGATTTCATTTTATATGTAATAAAAATATTTGTTAATCAGACAATGCTAGATTGTCTTAGAGTTTCAAAAGAATGGATCCAGAATATATATACTTTTTGGTTCTACGTCCACTATTACTAATGTTTATGTACGTAGGCTGTATATCAGTATCCTAGTAAATTCGTAGTTGAAAATCAGTCAAATCGGTTTTGTTGAAAAAAGTTATTAACCAGAATGTAAAATTACTCGCAAAATTTGGCTGAATCCCCTCTAAACAATAAGTTTAATTTTTCACTAGAAGTAGACATTTTCTTACAGAAAATTACATATTTTTTTCACTTGTAATATTCTATACACATACATACATATGTAGATACATTTATTAATAAATAGTTCAACTATATATCTGTATGTGTTATATGTTTATACCTTGTTAATTATTTGTTTTACATTAATTGTTTAAGCAATTATGATAAAAATACATAAATTTTAAATTTTATTTACCAAATTGTAGCCATATTTATGAAAATGTAAAAAATGCATTTATATGTATATGTACATACTCGTACATATGTATGTAGGTATTGTTTAAATATCGTGTCGCTAAATTGTTTGTTGGTTATTTTATTTGTTCAATTCTTTTGTTCATTTTGTATTTATTTAAATGGGATAAAATAAATGCACAACAATAATTAATCGTCATCGATATGCAATAAAAAAGGCAAAAATATTTCAGCTCAATTAATACATTTTGACATTCATAAATGATTGCATTTAAATGTAGTTAAACGTTATGAAACTTATATACATACATACATATACAGAGATACAGTAATAATACAGATATGTTGGCAAAGCATTCGCGTATAGTAAGGTGCAACCAAATAGAAAGGATAATTAATGCATGGGAGTAATGAGGAAATTTATTATAATGTTTTAAAGAATATAAAGTTAACTGAAAAAATACCATTACCTTAAAGGCAAATGAGCAAACTTTGCAAAACACTTACCACCCTAATGAATACATATAAATTTGTAACTAGGAAACGTAGTCTACATACATGTGCATTCTGGTCACTTATACTCTCATGCCCCATATCTGTCTCTTGATTTATTTATTTTATTTTTCTGTTTATTTTTTTTTTTTGGTTGCTAAACTTTATGTATGGCACTGGTTCAAAGGCTACCCGGAAAAACAAATCAAAAAATAATTATACATATTTTTAATGAATTTATAATTGACTAATTTGTTAAAAATTTGTGTGCGATAATTATCGATTTGATTTATTTCAAAATGATGAGTTTATGCAAACAAATGTTGCGGTATGTTGGTTGCTGCACATTTAGTGGTTGATTACTAAATCACAAAAAAAAAACAACAACACACTCATAGGTACATACACAACAAAAATAATAATTATTCTAACAATAATTAAAATTATTATTACAATTTAATTGAATTCAACAAAAACAACCAAACAATTCACCTGCCTAAGGGATGCAAATTATTATACATTTACAAATTTTTATTGCAATATTCATGTTAACTGATGACCTTACATTACCAGGCCAAGCTACAGTAACGCAAATATGCAAAGAAAATTTAATAAAAACACGAATGTGAGGAAAAGAAAAAACTTGAGTCAAAAAAATAAAAATTGACGAATGGTTAGGGAAGCTGAAAAAAGAAAGAAAAACAAAATTCCTTTTACAAGTGGTCACTTATAAAGTGAAGTCTGTCGTTCACTTTTATTATTTTAATTAAAATGAAAAATAATGAAGCAGTATACAGAGAAAGTGGAAATGATGGCAGAAACTAAGAGACACTCAGTTCCTGAAATTTAAATTTTTTTTCGCTTCTTTCAACGTCACTTGCATAAATATTTCAATATACAACTACAATCACTAGCTTTTCAATACAATATTCGTTTATTAAGCATTGCAAAAGCTGCTTCGTGGTATAGACTTTATGAATATAGAAGTAAATATTTAAAGGGGCATATGGCATAAGGAAAATATCGCCGATGTTATTAAAAATGTATTAAATCTTCAAATATTTAATGAAATTTATTGAATAGTTTCCACAAAAAATAATTAAAATAAACAGTAGTATAATTTATTGAAATGCATCATTAAAGTCGAAGGCACCATTTCATTAAATATCTGATTGTTGATTTATTTTTAAGATACGATGACTCCAAATATAATCGTATATAAGTAGTCGATGTTACTGAGTTACATGTGTTAATCAATTAATTTTTGAGTGTACTTCATATGGGGGATATATTCAAATATGGACATATCGTAATGATACGAGGATTTTCACTTGATAGTGATGTTTATAAAAGATTTATGTGCATTTAAGTGATTTTCGAAATTGGACTTTATATATGTATATAGATAGACCAATGCCAACAAAATATGGTTTTTAGATTTTTCTTTGCATGAAACTTATTTGCTGAATTCTGTTTGTCTACTGCTTTTCTTTAGGCATTTACGAGTATGTAACTCGAATCCTACACATTTTCAATAACAAACATTTCAGTGACACAAGTATTGTTCCATAAAAAGTTTATTGTACTAAGTAATTTTTTAGAAGTTCTATCTGTGATACTTGGAAGTGAACTTTATTTGGGGCTATGCCCAATTATGGATTGACAGCTACAAGATCCTGTAGTATCATTTCTGGTTCGATATCTATAGTGGTATTGCGGTAGTTATACAGTAGGAGCTGCAATTAGTACATGTTAGTACTTTGTGCACTTGTTATTGCATACAAATAAAACTAATAAAGAAAATTAGAAAATGAGAAAATGTTTGATATCTAACAAAATAATTTATAAATCAAACCAAAAGTAATAATTTCTAAGAAAAACTGCATTAAAAAACAAACCGCATGTACTCAGTTTTACACCATACAAAAACTTTAGGGAATGATGGTATTTTTAATATACGAGTATATTCGTTTAATATATTTATAGTAGTTATACGTTTTGGCATGCTCTCCACTAAGTTTACGAATAATTTTTTTAAATACCTTCCCATTCCCCCAAGCTCATCCAAATCGGTATTGTCCCAAATGTCTCTACACGATTGATCACAAATTCTTATTCGTAACTTTTTGCTAGACACTGTATCAAAAGAAATTTCTGCTCGCTAAGCCATTCTTTCAGGATTTTGAAAGTATGTTTTTGGGTCACCATCCAGCTGAAGAGTAAATTTATCCATGATATGTATAAAGGATTATATGATAGATGCTCTTATCTATAAAATTCAAAAGATGAGTTTGCGCAATAACCATTGCTTATTATTTCTTCGATTTGTATTCGATATAGCGACGTTCCTCTCATTGTTTCCTTTACATGGTGTCTTTGAAGTTTCTGGAGCAGCAGTATTGTTTGCCTCTGCATTGAAAACGATTTAACATGGATCCATCTGATTAGATTATACGTTTCCAGTCATCTAACGTCCAAATTATTTGCTCTCTGGCAAACTTAACCGTGTCTTAACATTTTTTTTATCGACAAAGCGATTTTAATTTTTTTACTGCTGAGATGTTACCAATATCGCAAAGTCTGTCCATGTACTAACGGGTTTTACTATGGCTCTAGAGGTATCTTCTGACCACTAATTTACTTAGTGTTTAGCTCTTGACAGTTTATTTATTACTTATTATAACTTGTATTGTAATTTGATTTGTGTTGGATAATTTGCAAAAATTATTTACCGCATGCACTTAAATTAAAATCAAACTAATGTTTTTTTTAAAAGTCACCAACACAGCAAATACATACAAATCTAAAAGAAAACTTTGATACATTTGTGCAAATATTTCAAAAGACACACTTGTGCAAAATTGAGTTCATGCTAATTTTTTTTGTACTAATTGTTTATTTCCCTGAAAATTATTATTTTCCATTTGGTATTGTAAAATATTTTGTTAAGCATTAAATCTTAAATGAATGAGAAGAAACATATTTAATTTTCTTTATTCGTTTTATGTTTTATGCAATAAAAAGTACACAAGGCACAAACATGTACTCAGTTGTATTTCCCAACGATAGTGAACCTACTATTTGCGAAATAATTTTTTAAAGACCTTTCCACAGTAACAAAACGTTGCTATCAAGATTTTATTAGACCTAAAAAATTAAACAGAATTGCCGTAAACTATTCTCTGTGTACGTATATGTGTATATTTAACTATTTTTGTATCTCTTGCAATACTCTCTACACGTGTGTAACAACCACTAACTATTGGTTTGTAGTCGTACTTATGTGATGTATTGACAGTGAACACTTTAGCCTAGTGCATCCGTCAAAAAAAAAAAAAAATAAACAAAAGAAAAACTATTACGTATGTGTGAGTGTATTTGTGTTCGTAAGTATGTTGCATGCACCATACAAAAATCAATTGAGTAAATCAAGTTAAGCACTGCACCACATCATGCATTGGCGCCCATTTGTGTTTATGTATGGGTAAGTTAGTAAGTGAATATATATATGTATACATACATATGTGCGTGTTTGTGTCTATGTGTGTCTGAGTATGAAAGTGCATCATCCCATACATGGTGTGGTTTATAGTTCCCGTAAGTGATGTTATCCTAGAAATGGATTTACATCACACTTTTTCCATGCTATTGCCATAATAAGAGTGAATGGAGTAGTTGCTGCTGTTGCTGCTATTATACATTTTGTTTTGTTTTTGTTTCATTTTTATTTTTGCTTTTATTTCGTCTTATTTATTACAAGTGTTTTTAAGTTGATACGTATCAAAGGAGTTGGTTGCAAACCAAAAAAATAAAAATACATTCACGTATGCAGAAAAGTGTGTAACCATTTTCAACATCTACCACATATTAAAAAAACAACAAAACTTTTGGTATGTGGTGAAGAAAAAATAAGGGAAAACTAAAAGAAAAAAAGTTGCATATAAAATGTATGCATACTATATAGAACAAATTTAAACATAACAGAAAAATGAATTGCAAGTGTCCACCGCTTAATGTAAATCCCATGATGTTGCGAAATACCACAGTCGCTCATCAGCAGCAGCCAGAATTTGACTTAAAACGTAAATGTTACGTTAACATTTAAATTTATGACCATTCTTTTTGAGGCATATGTTTTTATGCAGTACACACTATAGTGGGCAAGGGTACTTCTTATTTGAGTTAGTATGTCTGTATATGTTCTTATATAAGTCAAGTTGGCAAAGTACAATGCTAATGAAAGAATCTTAAAAATATTATGTTGGAAACTGTTTTTCTTAATATTGTTACGGAATTGTATTTCAATTTCAATTTAACGGCTAATATCAGCATACAACGTGTTTATCAACATTTGCATTAGTAGAACTTTCTATTTACAAACGTTGTTGATAACATCCTGTTATAAACATAACTGAGCAATATGGCAACATTAAGTTTTAACAGCTTTGGTTGAACATTCTAGACATAAACATTTTAGTATCTTAGCTCCGAACCATCCAGAAATTGTGGTTAGTGTATAAATAGCCTAACATGGATACTCAAGTTAGTTTAGTTTACTGTGAGTTATCGTTGAGTAAACATCTACCTAAGCGTTCTCAAACTGTAATTTAAGAGTATTAAAAGACAGAGTGTTTATTATTGTTGTAAAATGAACACAAACATTTGAGTAAATTTTTTACAACTGTAATCAAAATCAAATTAATAAATATTAATTTTTAATATTCGTTTGGAAATGATTTTCAACAAGAATTTTGATTTTCTTTGTATAATTGTTGACATATCAGTAGTAGAAGCTTTGAAAATTGTAACAATGAATTTAATTTCATTCAATTTCATGCAAAAGCTACATTCGTGATATTTTCGGTCAACATAATCTTTTTTATAAGACAGCTTTTATATTATGTTAGTTGATAAAATTGCTAAATTATAGTTTCTAAAAATCCAAGTACGTGACACTATATGGAACTTTATATGGTGTGTGGGCATGATTGGGACATTTCCGTTTCTTTTGTACAGCCTTTAAACTAAAAATACGCATCCTGGTAAACGAAAAATAGTGGGTATTTGGTCAAAATGCAATTGAAAATATTGATAAAAGAATCGACATCTGTATGGCTGGTCGTGGTGGTCAGCTGTCTGATCTAATTTTTTATTAATAATTGACAAACCTCTCTCTTTCGAATATAATAAACGTTTGAATGATTTTTATACAAATAATACAAATAAATTCTTTGTTTTATTTTGAATTAAAAAGCAAAATTCTCCTTGGAAATCATCTCAATAATCTTTGATATCGTTGTGTTGCCAATCCTACTTGAGGAATTATTTTCGTTTCTATGAGGTATTATTGTTTAAGATAATAAAAGTAGAAGCTTATGTATCAATTCCTTTAACCTCTCCCTTATTTCTCAAATTGTTCCCTTCCAGTCAGATCACGTGTTTTGCTCTGCTAAGTTGTCGAGATGATAATTCAACTGCTTCCCTATTAATTATTGATAAGTGTGAGTACTTAGCAAAAAACAAAAAGTGCAAGAAAAGTAAAAATAAAAAAAAAAACTTAAGATAGACAACCAATTATGTCGAAAATGGAGGAGCTCAGAAGAGCCTAAACGATATCAGAGAGTACGAGTTCAATAAAAAACGGCTTTTAATCAGAGGAGGAATTTCAGGTTGACAGAATCGTAAATCGAGATATTGACATGAATCTTTTTGTGCAAAATCGGAAATTACACTATCTAAACAAAACATTTAAATTAGGTAAAATATGTGAAAATTTAAAAAAAAATAATAAAATAAAACTCCTGCAATTCCAACAAAAAGAAGACGAAAATGAGTTTTTTTTTTTTTTTAATTTTGAACGTATGGTTCTAATTTATTTAGAGGCTAGTAAAATACTTTAATAATGAATATTGATTCAAAAACTGTTAGTTACCTTTGTTAGTTGGGAACCAAATTCAAATTTTTATTCAAAAAAATTATTAAATTAGGAACGGCGTAGGTGCAATATATTTGAAAAAGTGGACATATTTTTCATATTAAAATGATTTCTTTAAAGATTAGAAAAAAAATAAAAATTTATTATATGTTCTTAAGGAACATATAAGATGTTCAATCGCATATTAAACTATTACACAGGCAATTTTCTGATATTCTCTTCAAAGGACTGCTATATTAAGGTTAGTATGATAATTATTCAATCAGCAGTTAATAAATCAACATCAAAATATTAATAAAATTGAAAACAGTCGCTCCTAAAGTATATTTACGATAATATAATATATAGTGTTAAACAAAATTCGTCTCTGTTGTGTCTAGTGTGCCGGCTTATGTCTCATACAAACTAACATTTTAGCATAATTTTTGGACATTTTACAAGTACTTGTATGTATGCAGGTATGCAGTTATGTAATCTAAAGTATATAAAACGCAACAAGCAGCAGACTGTTATAATATACAACTACAACTTCGACTTGCACAATAATTTCTTCCGTCTTCAACCGTCCAAATGTCTGTCTGTAACACTTTAATGTTCTGATACTTTTCATACTGCTCATACTTCATACTGTCACACTAGATATGTTCTTTCTTTTATTCATCCTGTCTGTCCACCTGCCTGTTTGGTTGCTTGTCTGTCTGTCTGTCTGTTTGTCTGTTTTGTGAATTCGTAGTAAAATCTGTAAAATATAAAACGTAGGGTTTTAAAATAAACGAATTTACTTTGTGCATAAATTACCATATTAAACGTACACATCGTTGGGTGATTTTATGCACCCATTTTTTTCTAGGATAGTTTCTCTCTTTATTTTATTTGGGATTTCTTTACTGCCTTTCTTTTTCACCAACTTTTAGTTTCGGGATTTAATGTGCAAAAGAGAACGATGATTTCTTAAAGTTACAGTTTTTGGATTTAATAAATGTTGCACTTTGTAGAATGCATATATGTGAGTGTGTTAATGTTATATACACTTGAAAAATAGTTGCCAAAATATAAAATGTCTATTTATGAAAGGAGGACATGAAATTAAGTTTTATTTAAACACAGAAACGTTTTTAAACCCAGCTCTTGGCAAGAATAAACCGTAGGCATAATTGAGGACACAAATTTGTTTATGTTGTTGTATGTGGGAACAATGTGTCGTTATTCATGTATTCTAGCTTATAACCAGCTGTTGAAATATGCTGTAAAAAGGCCTTCCTAGAGGCCTTATTTTGCAGACACAAGGACTTCAAGACGCATTGCAAAATTGTTTCAATTTTACATCTTTTGGAATGCAATTTTAAAAGTGTATGTAGCTCCCTCTAGAGCGCCTACTGAGAGAATATATAGCAGAGTGAGTATGAAATCTTTTAGAAAGTGTAAATAGGTTTTGTATTAGGCCTACAAATTTTCCCGCTGGTTAGTTTTCTTTGAAATTTTTTAAAATGGCGGTATTTTTATGTGGAAATAGCATTTGATGGCAGACACAGTTGGCGAACAAATGCTCTTTTTTGATTTGTACAATGAGTACCGGGATAAAGCACTAAATCATTTGGAATTTATTTGAACGAGTTCTGAGCAAAGGAAAATCAAAATATTAAGAAAATCGTACACAAATTCTTTGAAAACAAGTTAAAGCTTATGAAAAGGACTGTAAATGATGTTAGCAATAATTGTGAATGGGTTTTTAAGGAACTTTAAATTTTGTCACTTCTTCATCTTTGATATTTATATAAAATAATGCCTGCAGAAACAGTTGCTATCACAGCAGTATGTAGTTTTAGCCCTATTTAGCTCCCTTTTTTTTATAATAAAGAGCTGCAAAGAAATCATGTCGACACAACAGAAAAATATATAAATATCGTTAATTGTAAACAGGAAATCAAAGTTGAAGCGGGGGTTTCAATAAGAACTTTGTTTTTTAACAGGGGCATATTTGAATAACATTTACGTTTTCACATCTTAGTAGTAACAACTTTAGCTATTGTTGCAATTAATCCAAAAAAAAAATTTTAATTTTTAGAGAAAACCAATTTTCATTTGTCTGGTTAGGCCAAGAAGCAAAATTTTCGCATTTGGGCTTCTGCAAATCCAAGAGCAATTGAAAGAGAAAGACAGAGTAAGCTAAAGGTGTCACTGTACTATATTCTATGAGGGCTGGTGGCGATTCGTCTGAAAATATGTTTACGTTGAATAGATTCCACCATTCCACAGATGTTAACAACAAAATATTGGCTTTTTATTATGGATAATATGGAATTTATAGGCATGTGGTTGCAACATGTCACACATATACCGAACGCATAAACTCAACTGTTAATTAGCCGCCACGCTTATGCAATTTAACTCCAATGGATGATTTTTTGTGGGGCTATGTTAAAGAGTCTATACTAAGACAATCGAATTGATTAGAGGCTTCAAACTGAAAATCCATAACATAATTAACTAAATAGAGCCGCCAGTGTGAAAAATTTGATTGAAAATTATGATAAAAGAATTGATATCTGCATGCGTTGTAGTGGCAAACATCTGTCCGATATCATTTATCATGTAGGTATTCTTTGATTAATGAAACACAATAATTCGTTTATGTAACATTATATTTACGTTAATTATTTAATTTTAAAAACATATTCCTTATTATGCTAAAAATATGTTGCATTTTTCAGCTTTTGACCACAATTTTCGCTAAGTGCCTTAACTATTATACGGTAATACATCATTTTACGAATATACACAGCATGTAAATATATTGATAGTCCAAAAGCAGTTAATGGCTTCGGAATACATAATGAAGCACTTAGCATTTAGCAATTTTTCATATCATTAATTATTCTTTCTATTAGAAGCAAATCATAATAAGGTTTACACTTTATAACACTGACAGTTGATTTGACAGGTGCTAAAGTTGAAAATTTTACATTAAATTAAAATGAGTTTTGACTGCAAAGTTGACTTTAGCAATATGATTTGAATGTTTCCTTTTCTTCGTCGTTTATACATTGGGCGATGACCATGAAAGGTATATAAGCTTGTATTAGGCAGTATTTGGTTATTAGTAAATAAAGAGTAGAAACCTTGATGAATGCACTTGAAAAAAAATTGTAATATTTTATTTGCTTTTCAAATGTCTAGGAATAAAGCGAGGCTTAAAAGTGAGATGTTAGTATGTAGAACAATCAGTCTGTGTGTTGTGAGTTTAATTCCAGGCAAATACTCGGTTGTTTTTGATAACAAGGCTTGTTTTAGATCTTAGATGATTATCAACGATAAAGGGAGCAATTAACAAATGAATACTGACCAGATATAGAAAACTAAATTTCCTCAATTCTAGTTTTTTTCAGGAAATCTGGAAATGTGTTTGGGTGGTCAAAAAGCAATTGTTTCAAATATACATATGTATACAAATATACATTTGCAAATTTAAAAAATATCTTTCATAGGTGATATTTTGCGTTGGTGCTAAAGTTCTATGTCAATTGAGTATTTTTGTCTTCTTTAATAGAACTTTACTGGTCTACAGAATATAAAAAATATTTATGGTTCAGCTTAAAATGTTGGCGATTTCCTTTAGCTGTTTTATTAAATTACTTCATAAGCGTTGTTTTGTGTTGTGTCAGTCAATATCTTGCAATTTAAATTTTTGACACATTTAATCATACCAAATGAAGTATTTTTGCCATCAACAAAACAACTTGTTAATTTTAATAACAATAAATTGTTCAGCTTTTCCTGCTAAAATATGTCAGTTAAAATGTTGTTCATGTACTAGTATGTAAGTATGGATGTATGTACATACATACATATGTTTATAACCATTGTGTAGGATTTGGTTTTTGCTCTGTACAAGTGAGTGTGGTTGCTGTTTGTGTTTGTATCAATCAACATTTTATTTCATTTAAGATTTATATCATTTGTAACAACATTTAAACCGAATTACTGGCAGTTGTCATTATTTTTGATCAATGTGATTGACTTAAATATAAACATTCACTGAATTACATCTATGTATGTATATGTATAATAATACAGACATTTTTGTTTAAATATATAATATACATTTACACCTAATTCTGGTTTTACACGGTCGTTTTTTACACGGTTTTGATAAAACACGGTTTGAAAATAAACAAATTTTAATATTTTTTACAGGATTTTATCCCATTTAGCACGATTCAAAATCTTTTGGGCTTACATTTTTTTAAGCTAAATTTAATTTTTACAAAATACAAATTTTACAAATTTAGGGGAATTCCCTACATTTTTTTACATCACTTTTAGCCTTAGAGTGCATATCTTTTTTTTAATAACTATGCTTGTGCAAAACACATTGTATGTGTGATTTAATATTATAAACCTGAATAGTGAATAGTAAGGAACCAATCATCTATTTTGCATACGATCAATGCCTTTTTTACATGGTTTTTTTTACACAAAGTTTTCCGGAACCAATTACCGTGTAAAACAGAATAAGTTGTACCTATATTAGGTTGTCCCCTATTTTCTACTGTTTGTATGTTTAAAAACTTATATTTTCCTTCACCTGCTGGGTTTCAAACATATCGTGCAACAAAATGTCCAAATCGTAGTGAAAAGTAGAACGGATTCTTAACGACAAAGTTTTAACAAAATTCAATAATTGTCTTATTATGGAGAATGAAACATTTGTAAAATTATCCTCAACAGCTGCCGGGATCATCATTTTATGGCGCATTTAAACCAGTGGTTGCCGACCCAAAATATAAAAATGAGTAGCTCTTTTATTTCTATAAATTAATGTAACGTTTGCTGCCTCTTATTACAAGTCACCATTTACCTCCCAGTCATTATTCAAAAACTGCAATGGATTGGCATCAAAAAAATCAGTTATAATTGTCCTGAGCTTCGGCCAATTGAACAATATTGGGCTATTGCTTAAGAAATTCTTCAGGGGAGTGTGGCACTGTATTGTAGATCTTGATCAAAATGCTGTGCAAGATTTAATGCGATCCATCAAAACATAAACACAACTTTTTAAAAGAGGAAATTAATTTAACTTTTTTCAATCAGCTTTTTCTTAATAAAAGATTTTCAACAAGTATTTTGGAAGAATTGGGACTTATTAGAACCTCATGAAAGTTTTGACATTTTACTTTTTGGCATATCAGTAGCAGATGTTTTGACAAGTGGTACAATGAATTAAATTTTGACCAAAATCGCATTAAGGTATTAAAAATTAATATGTGAACTGAAAATAAATTCCAGTTTAATTCCATTTGTCTTATGATACGTCAGCACGCCAAACTGACGCTCTTGGGCTTCTAAAACTCCAAGAGCAATTGTTGAAAAGCCTTTGTGTGTGAACGTGTTCACTGTATGGTGTTCTATATGAACTGGAATCATGATTTAATTTCGGTCACTAAAACAATGAATTTATTGCATATCCAATATACCGATAGCATAATTTTACACTATTCAGCTGTTAATTGGCCGTCCAGTAGTTCGTTTCTGTATTTCTCGCATTGTATAATTTCTTACATGAAATGTGAAATAATGGGACCATTGTTATTCAAATTATACCTTAATGATATCAACAACCTTGCACTTACCGGGAGAATATTTTTGTACGCTGATGACCTATGTTTATTATACCCATATAAGAATGAACTAGTACTAAAAACATATGCCGAAAGAGATGCGCTGTTTATATCTGAATACGCACGACTTAACAAACTGGTACTGAATGCTACTAAAACAAAGTTCATTCGGTTTAAAGCGCAGTCAAATCGTATTGAACAAAATTGTGTAAGTTTTGTTGGTGGAAAATAACTGGAAGAGGTTTCTGTCATTAAATACCTAGGCATCCATACACAGAACAACCTATCCTGGAAGTCGCATATAGATCAACTAAAACGTAAATTATCATCGGCCATTGGATATTTATATAAGATGAGAAACAAACTCGATAGAAATACAAAGCTGCTTATCTATAAATCTTTAATTCAAAGCCATCTTAATTACCTTGTACTTATATATGGACATAAAAGGAACTCAGATATAAAATCTTTGCAAGTATTTAAAAATAAGGCATTGAAGCTGATATATGTAACCTTCCCAGATCATACCCTACTTTATACTTATATAAAAACATTGCTAAAGGTATTATGCCTATTTTCGGCCGTCATAGATTGCAGTTACTAATTTATGTTTATAAAGTATTGCATAACATAGAATATCACAGTATCCGATTGGAAACCGGTCATCATAATTTCAATACAAGACACCGTACTGATCTCAGTGTAGTAAGATGTCGCTTAGAAACTACAAAACAGCGAATTCAATACTTGGGTAGTGTGAAATATAACAAATTACCACAATTTGTTAAAGATGCTGAAACAATCTCAATATATAAAAAGAGATTTAAAGAATATTTATATGAAAATTTGGAAATGCTTCTGCTATAAATGCTATTAAGCTAGAATGATCTCATTTTTTATATAATTTAATTCAAAATCAATTAATATGTAAAAATTTTGTAAAAATGGTTGCTAGGTTGCTTCTATAATGTCCTAGTGGCGCTGAGGCATATACTTTCAATTTTCAATATAAAATAAATATTTTGAATAAAAATTCCATCGCTTCTCGATTTGCGACAAAAAAGTGTTTCTGTACTTGAATGCGAAAGCAGACAACGTTTCTATTGGAATATGTATTTGTTTCTATTGGCATATTTCCAGTAAGTAAATGTCAAATGCAATTATTTTTACAGTTCATGTGAAAAATTTTATGCAAAATATTGTTACAGAAACACTTTTTCTCACATCCTTTCAATAATTGCTGGAAATTTATTTAAATGACTAATAATTCTCGCAAACTAAAGACACACTGTTTTTGTTGCAGTTCACTCGTTTCACGCGGAAAATTTTACGATGCGAAAAGTACAAAAACGACTACAGCTCATACAATTTAACACCACTAGATAGGATTTTTATTTAAAGTTTAACTTTTTTTAAATTGCTAATTTGTTTCAGGACACAAAACTTAAAACAATATGTTGCTTAAATTTGCTTAAAATTTGGTTTTTAGATAACAGTGAACAATATTACATATTGAGAGTATCGATAAATTCATAATAACAAGGGCCAACCTAATATGCATGTATTATACTTCTACTTAAAAATATTTTGTTTCCGGTTTATCTCTTCCTTTTTTAGACATTTTCATTAAAATTTGCTATTGAATTTATAATGAACATATATGAACATAAGTATTAATGTTAATAAGGTCGTAAAGTAAGTTTTATGCAATTTATTGTTTACAATTCATTATTATTCAAAATACAATTATTACATCAGTGAATGTTTATTTAACGAAATTTTCATAAAAAACCGTTTTGTAAACTGTGTTTTACACACTTCACTTTTCGACATTATTTTAGCCATATTTATAAAGTTAATAAGTTTATTTTAAAATATAATATCTAGTTTAAAAAAAGTTTGTAAATATTGTGGTTAAACAAACAAACATTTTAAATATTTTCTTTTGCTTGACGTTAAATGTATCTAATGAGGTTACTTTATACTGTTGTATGATGAAAAAACTAAAAATTTTAAAATTGCAAGAGGTGATTTAATATTTGTTTAAAAAAAATATAAATAAACTTTTATTACAATCAGCTATGTCTTCTATAGAAAAAGCAAAATGAAAATATTTTTTCGCTTGGCAGGGTAGAAAATGCATTCCAGTTTGCCAATTGTTCTAGTACTTTACAATAGTATTCTTTGAAATTATTAGAAAATTCGAACTATTAGCCTGAAAGAATAAAATTTTTCTCATGAAACCACTTTTAATTTGCCATGTGGAATTGTAGTTTTAAGCATTTCTAGGTTGCATTCTGAAAAAAATTGTTAAGTTTTACTTTTTCTATAGAAAAAGTTTCCGAACGGAACTAAATTCTGTGACATGACTGAATTATAAGCCCTTTTTCACAATATTCAGCTAACTCGATGCAATTAAGTAATATGCAATATTGCTGTTATATTGTTGTTTTTAAACAAATCCAATTCGTACATTTTAACATTGATTAAAAATGTGTTACAAAATATACATTTGAATTAAAACAAACAATCAAACAAATAAACATAGTAGAATATATAGAATGACAACAACATTATACACAACAACTATATAGTTACAGTATATATGTACATACTTACGTACATACATATATACGTATGTATTGAAGTGTATAAAACTCATGAACATGTTCATTTATTTATACATTGGAAAATTACAATTTACTATGTTTTAAAGCTAACAAATTGACATGTCACTCAATTAGGAAAATTACACTTATGCCAGTGTTATAAACTTGATGACAACAGCTGACCACATTGACATACAACAAACACCAAAAATATACCAAAAATATAAGCATATTGTACACATAGATATGCACATATGAATCTGGCTGAAAGTAAGTGAGTGTACATATTTTGTATTTGTGCAAGTAGTTGCACTCATGCATATTAGAAGGTTCCCATTTTAATGGAGCCATAAAAAAACGTTCAATGTTTTCAAACTAAATTAAAATTCTACTTTGTATTAAGCTATTTGTTATATCGTTATTATTTTATATTTCAAGACCAAAGGTTTTCCTATATTTGTTACAAATTATAAAATTAAAAAAAATAAAAATTTTAGAAAATGTTAATTATTTTGGACTTGTTTAAACCATATTTTAAAAATGTTTAAATGATATGAAAATTATGAATATGTTTCTTTGTAAATCCAAGAGCAATTGTTGAGAAGCCTTTGCATGCTATGTGGTGTGAAGACTTGATGGGCCTTTCTTTAGCAAAATTTTGCTGGAAATGCAAATAGTGAGAGTTTAATAACAAAATGACATGTTATTTCAACAGAACAGTGCCACATGTCACACAGTCACATAATTAATGAATTTATTGAAAACCCATTTTCCCGATAACATAATTTCATGAAATTCATCTGTTAATTGGTCCGTCCAATCATGTTTTTTAACATTACTTAATTATCTTTCTTAGGGCTATGTTAAAGATACAAACTATACAAAGCCAATCGAATCAATTACAGTCTTAAAATTCAAAACCTTGTGACATAATAAAAGAATCAACAGAATCGTAGTGGACGTCTCACCGATATCATTTTCATTAATAATATTCACACCATAAGCTCTCCTGTATAATAAAAATTAAAATAAGTTTTATATAAATTCTTTGTTTAATTTTTATGTATAGTTAAGCTAAAACTTAAAAAATAAAAAAATTTTTTAATAGTTATTAAATAAATAATTTTAAAAGAAATTTTGCTGTTTTCAGGAATTTGAAGCATTTTGAAGAAAATTTCAATCGTGTAAATCTAGCTTTAGGGTGTATAATTTAACATATTAAGTATCTTTTCTTGGAGGTTTTGTCTTTAGTAACTTACGAGTATACGAGATCTGATCAAAAAATAATCGTTATTTTAAATTTGTCTCAAAAAGTATTTATTTATTCATTAATAACTATCTTGTCCACTTCAAAGTAATCCCCCTCAGATTTATAACAGACATGTGTACCAACATAACAGCAAAAAAAAAAATGCGAAAATCGAATATATGTAACTCACGAAATTTGAAAATTTCAAGGTATATATCTGTCAGTTATTCTAAAAAAATGTCGCATTATGTACCAAAGTGACATTGTAACATAAGGAAACTTAAGACGAATGTGTTCCTGACAAAGGTAACCCGAGCCTAAATTTGATGGCACTAAAAAAGTTCTATCTATTATGGGCTATTAAAATAAGACCAAAAAGTCACAGGGAACCTGTACCGAATGCAACTGATTCGTATAAAGTTAGCATTGACCGAAAAATGGCTAGACATGAATGCGTAATTTTCCATCATGACAACGCTCGGTTGCATGTTGCAATACCTGTTAAACATTATTTAAAAAGAAGTGGTTGGGAAGTTTTCCTTCACCAGTCTTATAGTCCAGACTTTGTAAAGTCCGACTGCTATTTGTTTTGATCAATGGAGATACGCTTCACTTCAGAATAGGCTATCCAAAATTGGTTAGATTCATTCTTGGCCTCCTTGGCGTGGACACCAAATGGGAAAAGGTTATAGCTGACAATGGCCAATAATTTTAATTAATTTATATTGTACAAATGTTTCAAAATAAAAGCGAAAAATCTAAGTGGGTTCGCATTTTTAACTATACACAAGTAAGTAAGTATATCATCCAATAAATTACAAAAAATTCTAACAAAACAAACAAAATGTGGTTTTGCAGTTTAACTTCATATGACACTTATTTTTGCTGAATTTTTTCTATAGTTATTTGGGTACTGTAGAGCTATATTCCTGGAAGACATTTGCATGCAGGGTATGAGAAATCATGGACCGATTCTTATCATATTCAACAAAACTTGTTGAAAAGAACTCTCGTTCAAATAAACCAATTTGATCCATTTTCAATACCAAATAACCATGATTAACAAAGATTATTTGGGAAAAATTTCATTTATCGAGTCTACAACATATCGGCAAAGAATTTCATTAGAACCCAGAATATTAAAAGTTTTTGTTCTACGACTAATATTTCGATGTACTACAACGAAATGAGAAACTTAATATAGTACCCGCAATCTTTTTGATGGTGGCTATACAAATAATATGATAAAATCATGTCTTCCCAATTATAATAATTATGAATTATAACAAACAATTTTGTTTAAGTTATGATGAACCCTCCTAATGCACTTGCTTGCAGTTAGACATTTGCATATAACAGTGGCCAAAAACATACATATTGTGTACAAAAATGTGGTATACCACATGCTCATCGCTGTCACTTGTTAACATCTCTCTTTTGGTATATGTTTATGAGAATTCATGAGTATATGTATGTATGTAGTTGATGTGTGTCTGTATCCATGCTGGTAACTTATATTCATAGATACTTATTAAAGTTATAGTTGCAATATATATGTATGTATATACATACATATATGTATATGGTAATTATTATGTGACTGCTTTACATTTTAACCGTTATATGTCTTTCTCCAAAATATTTCACTTTTACAAAAGCTTAGTATTATATTTGACATTTTATAGGTAAATATATGTAATACGGATTGTAGTTTCAGCTTAAAGTACTCAAATCTAAGATGATACATAAAACCAGTAGTCGGCACTTATAGCGATCAGAGATCGAATCAGAAATCAAAACAAATTATTTATAATTATAAATAATTAATATAACACAATCTGTTAATTCAGTTTTTTTTTACTTATTCCATATGATTTGTAATGATAAAAATACACAGTTTATTGTCAATAAAGTGGCTCTCAAAACAACATGAAGCAATGTTTCTTATTACCAGTAGACAAAATGATTCAATATTTCCTTGATGAGTTATTATGGTTTAAGTTTTTGGTGGATTTCATATAAGTAAAAGTTTAATAGCTCACAATTTAGGGTTAATATAAATAAAAGTTCAAGATAATCTACAAGTAACTTCGATAATTAGGCTGGTCATTACTGGTGATATTTATGATATAGTGACATGATAATTTTTTTTTTCATAAACAGAAAAGTAACACTCAGGTAATTAATATATCTATATATAATTGCGTTACTCTTTCTTTGGAAAGAGGAGAGATTAAAGAAGTAACGGTGCTGCAATTGTGCATTATGTTTGTTTTTAGTGCATAATAGCAGCGCCTCTGGTGGTGAGTAGGATCACTAATGTTAAAGCTTGTTTTTATAGCCTTTATTTAATTATTTTACTTCAGTGGCGTTTCAGTGCTATAACACCGAAGTAGAACGCTGTGATAAATATTAGTTATGATAGCATAGAAAACTAATAATTATCAGAAACTGATGTTGGTTAAGTGGCAGTGGCTGGGAATCGAACCTGGACTACAAATACCAACTCATGTTTAGTGATCAAATTCGCTAATCAATTAAGCTACAGCACCCACAGTGCTGCTGACCACATGTTATTCTTCACATACAAAGGACATACAAAATTGCATGTCTCGCAAGACCCATAATTTACAATTTCCTATCAAGAGATTGCACAGATCACTGTACAAACACCTTGTTAGAGAGTTTGGGCAATCTAATCCCTGTCATCCACAGCTTAGTCAATCAGCAAAGCCCATGACAATTACATGCAGCAATGGCTCCAGCTACAAACTGGTCCAGCATTGCACTGATCAACCACTATTGCCAAGAACGAGAAATTACAGGGGCCTATTCTAAAACCGCTTTTGTAATCCTGTCCAGGGAGGATTGTCAGCAAAAATACCACGAAAGTTACCAATCCAATACATTTCCTGAGCACATATCTAATTGTTACCACTACTAATAAATGGCTCTGTTAATTCGGCAACAGCACATAGAGATAATTTGGTGGTACGAACTTTGGCACTAACACAAACGTCAGTCTTTTTACCAACCATCTTCTTCCTGCGATTTTAGGTTTAAACCACTGCCACCACGTGTAACCAATTATCAGTTAAGGGCTTCTAACTGATCCTGTGGTGCTAGATAAGTCTATAGTCAGATTCTCAGTTAGTTTTTTGTGGTGAAATAATCAACATTTCCTAGTTTCAAGCTCCGTGTAGCTAATGGCACCAGTTTCCCCATTTCTACCCCAGCACTGGAATTATGTCAAGGTGATGGACGTAAATACCAAGACTATTTTCTCCTGGGGTGGGTTTTAAAAAGATAGTAAAAATTACTGCTGTGAGGTTTCCTCTTAGATTGTTTAATTTACACCATTGGATTTATTTTTATGCGGTGCTGGGCAAGAGGACAGAGCAAAGTGTAAACAAAGCCGGAAATGCTTACAGGAGATAGATAAATTTCAATTAGACAAAATTTTAAAGAAATAAAAAAACAGTACCATTATTAATCCAATTTTGTAATGTTTAATCGATATCCGTCACGGGATTTCGTTATTTCATTTTGTATAACTTATTTTTAAATACAAAAGATTAAAATAAGATTAATCACAAGCAAATCAATGTTTTGCAGGGCATGTCTAATGAACACTTACATTACCACTAAACTATGTCATCAAATAGACCCAAAAATCTGGTTGGTTTTTAGAATGCAGTTGACAAAATTGTACATTGAATTGTTGGTGGTACATTTTTTTACATAAAAATAAAGCTCTGTTAAGTGGTTGCTACAAGTATTTTTATGTAGTTGTGAAATCCCAAAAGTGAAATTATTTATACAAATGTTAACAATTACACATGGAAGTGTGCAAATAAGAATATTTAAACAAATTTCAAATAAAATATGTGAGAGTATATTTACTGTAAATGAAAAATAAGAAAGAATTTTTTGTCCAGAAAAATGTAAGAAAAAAAAACTTGTTAAAAAAGATTTTTTTTGGCAACAGTTTTGTATTGTTAATTTGGTTTTAGTGTTAGAAACTCCAATTTTTACGGTTTTTTTGCAAGAACTTTAATTTATTTTCCATCGTCTATATTTAGGGGCTGGAGAAATTCGATGAAGATCGCTACCACGCTATCTATGAGTTACAACTAATTTGTTGCACGGAGAAACCGAATTTATTTTCAATCGCATGATTCAGTTTTAATGGCGGAAGTGGCAACAGCCAATTATTTAGATTCTGGTATTAGAATGTCACTAAGACTTAATGATTTGCTTGACAACGGAACGGTCACACTTGGCAAATATTTTCCGAAAAAGACGTAACCACAAACTAACTTATATTTGAACTCGTTTATTTATTTAAAACAACCTATTCTTATTTAGGCCAAAATTTTAATTTATTGGATGATGTTTGATCTTACAAAACCTTTGTAAAAGTTAACAACGTCAAACAAATTTGTGCTGAAACAAGTGGCTTCTCCTTTTTAAGTAATATTTGCCAAATGTGACCATACCTTAGTTCAGTTTTATAAAATAAACCGTGTTTAAGTGTATCTTATTGAAATTAAAGTTGTTAATATTACAATTGCTATGAGAACCTTAATTATCATGGGGAAAAAAGTAATGAGTAAAAATTAGGAAAACTATGAATTAAAGTGTTACCAGAATAATTTCTTTAATTAAAATTTTATTTTTGTTTGTGCTTTCAGTTGCATATTTTTCATTAATATGACAAACATTAAAGAATTTTTTTTAATATATTTTGTTATAAAGAATTTCTTTGTTGAAATCCAATGGTGCAGTAAAAATGTTTCTAATTATTGTATGGTAGCCATTATTTGTGCACAGATATTAATGTTTATTGGGGTGGCAGCTATTTTTGGATAATAAGATTGATTAAAAAGTAAATGTTAAAGACCTAAATATGTAAATTCGGATGCAGTAAATCAAAACATAATTCCTACGTGTTATGAACAGATTTTAAATAAAAAAGTAGAATTTATAGGTATGATTAAGACACTTCCAAAAGTTCAATTTTGTCAAATATTTTACATTTAACTTAAGGAAAAAAAACTCTTTTTATACCCTACACCATCATAGTGGGGAGGGTATATTGGATTTGTGCTGATGTTTGTAACGCCCAGAAATATTGGTCCAACACCCACCTTAAAGCATACCGATCGACTTAGAACCACTTTCTGAGTCGATGTAACGATGTCCGTCCATCCGTCCGTCTGGCTGGCTGGCTGGCTGTCCATGTAAAGCTTGTGCGCAGAGTACAGGTCGCAATTTTGAAGATATTTCGATAAAATTTGGTATGTGATATTTTTTCGGCCCAAGGATAGACGGAATTGAAACTGGTGAAAATCGGTATATTATTTCACCCATACAAATGTCCTCCCGAAATTGGGGTTTACCGGTCTTAAATCGTTGAATTGTGCAAGTATGCAAACAAAATTTACTACAGATGAGTAGTACATGAAGCTAAAACATATCTACAAATAAAATTCGACACAAATAATATACAGAAATGATGACACCTAATTTTATAATTGTCGGTCCATAATTAGTCGAAACTCCCATATAAGACCCTCTCCGTAATTCACTTTAACCTCCTTAAATCTTTTAAAAGTATTTATATCGAGATAAAGTTTAACACATATAATATTTATATTTACAGAAATCATGACACTGAAAAACTGTTTTATATTTACATATACATACTAGGTGTAGGGTATTATATGGTCGGGCTCGACCGACTATACTTTCTTACTTATTGTTTTTGTCTACATTTTAGCTCCTTAATTTTCATTAACAGCAAATCATTATATTTGCACCACTCTAATATCTGCTGAACCACAAACATACATTTAAAATTTTTCATCGTTCACATTATTACTCGCTTTCAACACACATTTATTTTATACCGGATGCAATAAAGCGTAGTGAGAACTGTAAATATGCACTGCAGGCAATAAAAAATAATTATGTACAAGCAAAACAGCCACGCATAAAGGATGTCCGCCCATTTGTTGCAAAAAAAAAAGAGGCGAAAAAACTGCACACACACTTGCTCTCGTATGTGTACATCCTTAAATTATTGTATGTATTTCTATCTAATGTTTAGATAGGAACAATGCAAAACAGAAAACCAGAACAGAACAAAGCATACAACTGCAATCGACATTCGTACAAAAATGTACACATGAAATATGCATGTTTGAATGTCGAATGCCGAACATGGAAACTATTTTATCCTACAAACAAAGATGAAACTTTGCCATTTTCCATTTGATATACAATATAAATAAACGATTACAAATATACATGGACATACACACTCACGAATACATAACGGTTTTCTATGATTGTGTGAAAATGTGTGTGTGTGTAACTGAAACACAAAAAAGCGTAAAAAATAAACATTTCAACAATTCAATTCACTTTTTCAATTACGCATCAAAGTGCGGTTGGTCATGGCAGTAGAAATCATCTACAAATAAAAGTAACGTAGACAAATACACTAAAACTCATACATATGTATGTTTGCTGCACATGTGTGTGAATGTACAATGTATATAAGTGAAAGACAACTAAATACCTACAGATATTAGGGTGGTTTTTATTTAAATAGTTTAAATTTCTAGGATATATTTAGTAGAGTGATAAACAAGATGGAAATCCAAACAGTTCTAGAATTTAGGAATATTTTCAGCGTAGAGGCAATGTTGAGAATTTGATTTTTTTATATAAATAGTTTGTTTCCCCCATGGATAACGACTCGGATCATGTAAGCTTCTTAAATCCGCAATGGTAAGCAATCAAAGCACAATCTATAGGAAATTATGTTTTGTCTGCAGACAAATCTTCGTTTGCTGTAAACTGTGCTCTTTTAAAGTAATTATTATAGGTAGATGTATCAAAGTGTGTTTTCTCCTCCAGCATATAAACACATTATGTACGGCCATTCTTTTTCATACTTTTGCTATTGCTGCCTCTAAAGATCCTGGTTAATTCCGGATATATTTGCAAGGCACTGAATAGCGATCAGACTTTAGCAAGCATGTTAAGTGCGCCTTTAGCACTTTGCGTAACTCCTGCATGGTGGGCAATTAAAAGGCGAAAGACACCACGTAGTTGGTGATAAATATCACACGCCTTTTCGGGTCACCTGATCAACTTTCACCATAATTGTTCTTTTGAATGATGAAGTGATCAATGCTGGTGGTGATTGGCATGATTTTGTTTGCCCTTGGCCATTATGGTATTTGCTTTTTATCCAAAAACTTTTGTAAAAAAAACTTTAGCAGGTTCGTGAGGCTGCGTAAGCTTCGTGTTGGAGTCTACCAAAATCTTCTCATGTAAGATGACTCCTACTAAAGCAGCTATTTACCCACAAAGCATCCTACTCAAAATAAACGTTGGTTTGCTTTATGGTGTTTTACCAAAAACATATAAAATGTTGTATCATTAACTATGTATATATTGTTCAAAGTCCGATATCGGAAACCGAATAACAGCTTTTTTCTGTTTTCACCGTATTTTTTTTATATGTAGAATTCATTTATTTATATTATGCTGATTACAACAAAACCCATTGCAACTGATTACAACATTAGTACAGTACAGTGATCGACAATGGTTTGTACGCACAATAAAACATTTAAAGAACTCTCGAATTTCTTTATTATTATAATTTGCTTCTTTGATTTTTTATGGTTGTGTTTACACCATAACTTGTTTTAAAATAACTACTTCTAGAACGTATGTATTCTGATTACCTTACGACTTAAGATCCTTTAATGGCAACCTTGAAGCTAATAATGTCGCAATTGCTTCTGAAACAAGTTCTTTAGGACGCTATTATGATGCCAAAATACTTCTAAAGGGTTTTTAGGCAACCAGTTTATTGCTACTTGGATGTTGTAGACTAGTTTTTTTAAGAATACTAATTAGTTCCAAAACAACTTTATACAACTTTTTTATAAAATTTAATTTTTTGGAAAAATAAAAAAATTACCCTCAAAATATAAAATCATAGAAAAATAAATTCAATTTTTTTTATAAATTTAGTAATAATAAGTCTTCTAAGTCAAATTCAAAAACCATAGAAACAATGCCAATAATCTGTTATATGAAATACAAACTTGACTGAAACTTGACACTTTCAAACAAAAATCTGGACTGTTACTAAGAATGTGAGTTTATTTCGTAAAGGTTCACTAGAACAATTGTAAGCAAGGAGCAAAAACATGGTTCCAGAACAGTTCTAAATCGATAACTTGTGCTAACTCCGCAATGCGTCTGTAGAACCTGTTTTTTAGACAACAATTTAAAAGCAAAATAATTGATTTTAACTCCAAACAATAACTCGCTGTATGCATTTTTTTTAAATAGTTGTGAAAGAAAACTTTTTTAAAATTGTGACTGAAAATAAATTTATTTTATTATGAAATGAATGAAAAAACTTATGCAATTTAATAAAATTATCGAGAAAAAGATTCTTCGAATAATTTTTTTTGGAATAACAAACCATGAAGGCGTATGATTAATGTGTAATAAATATAAAAAAGTATACTCCTATGATGTTTATTACACTAAAAAAATATGTATTACATTAAAAAATTATATATTAAAAATCTCAACTTTTCTCATGTACTCGCAAGTACATTTTAAGCAACAGAGCCTATGGTTTAGATTATTCACCGTGATATAGTGCATATTCGATTCAGATCAGGTGTCACAATATTTGGAACCCTAAAAATTTTCAAAAACACACAACCCTAATACAGATGTAAAAAAAATATGGAACCAGTTCATACATATGTATAAATATGTTTGTGTTTATTTATTTATATAAGTATTTGTATGGTGCTGTTGGAGCTTGTAGTTTTGTGCAAATTTATATTTTCCATTTTTTTACCCAACAAGCAATAGCGAAATGGGCAGTTTTGTGTATTCATTGTATTTAAAATATTTTAAAATTTTACAATAATTAAAGTCTAGGGAAGTAGACGTTACAAACTATGATTTTTTTCCTTAAAAACTTCTTTCTTAACATCTCTTTGAGCTCTTGAATCCAGGAGACTAGATTCATTGTTTAGAGCACAAAGGCCTAAACGTGCCTTTGGTAAAGAGAGAGATCCAGAAAAAAGCAGACACATACTTAAGCTTGAATTGAACCCAAACCCGTTAGCCCACAAAATATTACATAATAGTGGCTTTAGTCGACTAAGAAGAAGATATCTAGCGGATCTGAGCCAAAAACAAGAAGGAAGAATGCCAACTTAATATGTATAAACAACAATGGATAACAAATTTTCTAAAATTTTAAATAATTAAAATTCATCAGATACACGCAGAGCAAAAACATGGTTGTGGTAAAAATAATCTACGAGCAACATATTATGATAAAATTTATGAGTATAGTCAAAACATATTATGATCAATTATCATCGTAATATTTCATCATCATATTTTCTTGTTAATCATAATTTGATATTATAATATCATATTATAACCTAATATAATCATAAAATGGTCATACATGATCATATTATTACCCAAGGTAACTATAGGTAATTATTCTTTAAAGCGATCATAATAAGATCTAAAGTAATCATATTATGATCTAAGGTAATCACATTATGATCTAAATTAATCATATTGTGAGCTAAATTAATCATATTTTGATCTAAATTAATCATATTATGATCTAAAGTAGTCATATTATGATAGTCCTTTATCACAATATGTTAAATTAATATCATTTTATTTTTACTATTTATCATATTATGATTTTATAAGTATAATAATTATTATTATATCATAATTAATAAATAATGGTTAAATATAAAATAATATGATTAGTTATAAAATTATTTGTATGACGTAAATCGCAATTATTTCTAAAATTTTTTTAAACACAAAACTTACAAACACTAGTTAATATTTTTGTAAATATAAATAAATATTTATGCACTTTTAACGTATATAAAAAAAATTTACATTTATTTTTAGTTATGTTTAATAGAATTTTATTTTGTGATATTTAAGATTATTTCTTTTATTTACACTTTATTTAGGTCTTTTAACTTCTTTGACTTTTTTGTATTTTATAGTAATATTTTAAATACGAATTGTTCTACAAATGGTAAAACAAAATATTTTTTAAATTAAATATATTTTGTTTTCATTTTAAACATAATATGAGTACAAATATAGAAACTTATCATTTAATGGTTATTTGTAAATTTTAAATAGTTGTAAATAATATAATGCGTTTGAATATTTATCATTAAATAGTTGTGGTAAATATTTTTTAAAAATAATTATGTTTCAGTAAACCATATTCAATTTTATAATTGCGATAAACATATAAATGCTTACAGTAGCTAAATTATCGTTAAAATCAAATTTAAATACCAATTATTTGTTTACCATAACAATAAATTGTTACCAAAAACACAGTGTAGTTGTCCAACCATGTTTTTTCTCTGCGTGTATATATAAGATTTGAAATACTTATTATTAGTACGTTTTTAATGAAAATACACTAAATAAATAAAGAATAGAAGAATGAATAAATTTGGTAAACAGGAAAACTTTCGTCAATTAATCAGTTGTGTTCTTAAGAGCGCGCGATTGTCACCATTTCCACTACGATTCGGATATTTATATAAAATAATGTCTGCAAAATGGTGTTTTATTTCTTATAGGAAATTACTATTCAATAATTTCAATGGATTGCTATCGAAGCGCCTTTAACAGTCTGCAGCTACCACCAATTGCACAATATTAGGCTATTGACACAGAAAAGTTAAAGCACAATGGTACTGTTGTTCCTGACAATAAGAAAAATGTTGGCAATTTGCATTAAGTTTGCAGCACAGGATGATAGAAATATAGTGCAACAGTTAATGCAATCCATCAAACTAGAAACACCTTTATATGAGAACTTTTAATTTATTTAAGCTTTTCCTAAACAGATTTTATGCTAACAGTGCTTTATCCTACTTGATGGCTAGCTAAACATTTGACACTTTTGCATTTTAATAACGGAGTTTTGTTCTATAAGAAACTTTATTACACAATCCACACTGAAATGTTTACTGGGCAATTTGACATTGCTGATATCTATGAGGGTATGTGTTTGTGAATTTGTTTATTTATTTGCCAACTATACCCTTTGCTGTTTAACAGCCAGACGGACAACAAACAAATGGAATACATACATATATACAAATGAAATACATACAAGATATTTATACATTTATGCAGCCCAGTCAGTTTAAAACAACAAAAAGCTCAATTGGTGTACAAAAGTGTGTTCGCATAATATGAAAAGTAAAAGAAAACTTTTTATTCGTATTCGAGTTGAAATGAGTTTTTTTTTTGTAGTTTTCTGTCCGTTTCATTACATGTTGTATTGTATTGTATTGTTTTTGTTATGTTTGCTTCTTTATAATGTGCCCCGAAAGTGACATAAAAGTGTTATTGTATTGCACTTGCAACACAATAGAGTGCCATTTATTTTATAAAAATATTTACTTTTTCAATTTATTCTTTTGCAAGTATGAAGTTTTCTTATTTGTTTGTTTATTTATTTGTACGTTTGTACATATGGCATATGAATGTCTACAGGTTTGTTTATTGGTTTGATTACATACATACATATGCATATATGTATACTAACATTAATCTATATTTGTACATACACTATATGTATACGTATAAATCTACAATCTACAATATATGTAGCTGCTTTTACATTGTTTGTAAATTGTGCACCAAATGCCATTTCGTCACCACCATTGGTCGCCGTTTGAGTTTTCTTGGTGCTGTTACTTCAATGTTGCATATTTAAAATTGCGTGATTTCACGAAGAAAAAAACATTTTCTTGTTTCTAATGTCGTTATTCTTATTTTTATATGCAGGATATGACAGTTTAGGTGTCGTTTATGCTTGTTTGCAATTATTCAAATTTTTTTGTTGATAAATGTATGTATGTATGTACATATATTTTTATTAGTTTTGCATGTGCTTATTGACACAGTTTTTCATTAAGAATGTGTAGGTTTAAAAGTGTGTCCGCTTGTACAGTTTTTTGGATGGGGAAAACATTTAGAAAACAACATGACCAAGCCATGTTTACAAGACAAGTACGGCAATTGTTTTATAAAAAAAGTTTTTTTTTTTTGAAATAAATTAATCGTCAAATAAAATATAAACAAATTGCAACAATGTTAAATATCAGTTTTTATAATTAATAACCATCAAAATGAGTAATTATTATGAAAAACAATATTTGTTTGAAGAATTTTTCACTTAAATCATCTTTCAAATAAAATCCGGCCACACTACTGAAATATTTTTAAAAACCTGATGGCAAAAAAAAATTTGGTTTTTAAAACAAAATAAAACAAAGAGTTATGTATATATAAACAAATTATATCGGCAAGATGTTTACCAAGACCACGAAGTAATACCAGTATTGATCTTATTATCCAATCGAAAAATTTTAGAACCATGACGGGAGCATCATTGTACATAAGAAATGAAAACATCCATAGAGATTTAGAAGTACCATTGGTTAAAGATGAATTCAGAAAGGTTCGAGAGAGATATATATTGAAGCTGCAAAACCATCAGTACCCGCTTGCGAGAGTTTTTACTGGAACTCAAACAGAAACAAAGTTTCGTAGAGCTGACCTGTCACCCTACTAACTTAGGGCCCATTTGTCCATTATGGCTGAGAGCAAATAGTTTTTAAGGTTAAGATATAAGATTTAAATAAATAAATAAATAATAAAACAAATTTGGTCTATTTCATCAATCACTTCACGGATTTTGAGTTTTGAGGCTGTATTCGTTTGACATAGCTTTGCAGAAAAGGCATCTCAACAATTGCTAAAATACTGCAATTTTTCTTATTGTCAAAATCCAGACAAACGTAAGGGTGCTTCTCCTGAAACAGGATTTTTCCTAAATGCCAGCGTGTTGTTCTTGAATGAAATCAGCGAAGCTTGTGTGATTTTTTAATGAGATTAAATACATTTTAACAATTGTCAAAGCTTCTATTACAAATAAAATGTCAAAACTAGCATGTTGTCGTCGAAATATGCTTGTACAAGTTATTATCGGTTTAAAGATTGCAAAAAATCTATAGCTTCAAAAAAGTACTTTAAATAATGTTATAAAAAGATACAAGCGAAACTTAAGCACAGGCCGTAAACAAAAATAAAGACAAACATTTCTTTTAAAGGACCAGGAACGTATAATGAAAAAAAAACAATTACAATTACTCCACGAAGAATACGTGGTGATAGTGGTTTTCAAATCGATCATGCAACACAGATTGGTAAAAAGCGGGCATGCATTCTTTACTAGAAACTTTAAACAAATTTCAACTACTGCCTTATTATAGATAATGTAAAAATGGACCCCAAGAAAATATAGAAATTAGTAAATTTGAAAAAAATTTGCTTATATAGGGTGTTTTTTTTTAGATGTTTTGAACTTTAAGTTGGCAATACTTTTTTAATTGGAGCCATTTTTTGAGCTGTCAAGTGATTTATGTTTAGTTTAGTTTAGCATTTCAACATGAATAGACTGAAGCATGCACAAACAACGCTTCCAAATTGAGCAAAATTTATTTGAAAAATAATAGTTCAGTGTTTTTTTTAGATCTATAGAACTTTGAAATGGAATAAAACAAAGATATTTATTTTAAATTGGCATCAAGTTTACTTTATTCGAAAGATAATCTTCCGGCATTATAATTTAAATATGCCGTATATTGGCAATAATGCGGCGAATGATGACCTCCAAGTGGTCAATCGTTTTGGGCTAATCGGCGTAGACTAGCGATTTCAAACATAAATCACTTGACAGCTGACAAAATGGCCGCCAATTTGAAAAAGTGTTGCCAAATTTCTATACGTTTAAAAAAAACATATAACATATATATACATATATGTGTAAAACCATAACTGCAGGAAACATTTGCCGGCTGTTGCAATAAATATTAGAAGCTTGGTAAATCATTAAAAGCCAAAACCGTTAAATTTGAATTTTTAATCCTTATTTAGCATTTATTAGAATCGAAACAAATGTAAAATTAAAAATTTTGTTATAAATGCAATTTAATATTTCTTTTTGTATCAAGTTTAATTTCTTTAAAGACGTTTATTTATACATTAATGGGTAAATGATATACAACAATTGCAATATGGAACTTTCATGCATCAATTAATATAGGAACGAAAACAGTTTATATTTTAATAACTTACAAGATTTCATTGATTTGTATTAAAGTTGAAAATATTTTACACTTACCTGAAAAAAAAGAATAGAGATATTTAATTTGGTAATTAATAACATTAAATAAATATTTAGCTAAATATTTAAAAAAAATGTAAATGCTTTACTAAGTTCGGTAAACACTTAAATTTTTGGACAAGCATTAAAAACCAACGAAGAAATTATCTATAGTCGATCAAACCCGACCATATAATACCCTATATACGAATATATGCTCAAAAACAGTTTTTCAGAAATGAGCGCTATGTGGGAGCTATGCTTGCTATGTACCGATCTTTAAAAAAAATTGTGTCATAGCTCCCATTATGATTAATTATGGACCGATTTTCACAAAATTTGTAGGCGTAATTAAGCTTTATTTGTGGCGAAATTTGTTTCGATACGTTTATAAATCACACATTTATGACCGATAAAGCCCTATTTCGGGAAGACATTCGTATGGGGGCTAGGTGAGAAAATGGAACGATTTCTACAAAATTTAATTCCAACTGTCCCTGGACCGAAAAAACATTTAAAGTTTACATAGCAAATTTTATCGAAATATCTTCAAATTTGCAAATATTACTTTGCGCCCAAATTTGCAAAGACAGCTAGCCAACCAGCCAGACCGACAGAGGGACATTGTCACAGAATTACTATGGTGGTGTAGGGTATAATAATGAGATTGCATAGTCAACTAATCGTATTCGTACACAAAATATAAAGAGCTGATTTAGAAACATGTAATGAAGATTTATTTAAGCAATTTATATGAAAATCACTTAGTTTTCAAATAAGTTTGTGACTCATTGTTTCTTTTTCGATGCTGTTCGATGGTTTCTTTCATAACATTTTTCTAACTAATCCGATTGTACGGATTTTCAACATAAAACAGATAAAAATTTTATAGAAATATTATTAATTTCGGCTATGATTTTTAAACATGAGCGCGATTTTCACAAACATAAATGCGATTTAGTTTTTAAAATGATCAAGAACTAGCTCTTTTTGCATTACTTTACAACCCAGAAACTTTGTAGTGGTCATTTTTGCTATTGCTCTTAAATAAATTATTTATTTAATACATTTTTAAAAAATCTGTTTGCCTTTATTACATACCTTAGACCAAATTCATTAAATCTATTTCATTTAAATCATTGCTTTCTAATCGAAGACCTAGTTATTTAATAAATTAAACTTTTTTCTACAAAGGACTTAATTACAATTGATTCAATTATAAACAAATTGTTGGGAATCTTTTCATTGAAACAATTGCGTTTATTTCTCGTACTACACAATTCCCTTGTATATCTGATTTTACGCACTGTCGGTAACCCTAAAATACTTTTGTTTGACGTTTCTACACCATAACTTTTTCCTCCTTTTATTATCTTGCTTTCCTTTTGTTAACTCATCCTCAAAATAGGAGAAAAACATTATTTATGGATCATACGATTGGAAAGTTACCGTTACATTCCAGTTGAATGATGAAATATTCTAGAAGTATTTCGTCACATAGTTAGATATAAAAGAGGAAAAATAAAAAGACGCTTGGCATTAAGTAATGAAAAGTTGTCTAAATCGGTGGTGAACAAGTGGTGTTATACAATAATAAGTGTTAATTAAATATAAAAATCCAAAAATTTTATTAAAACAAAAAAAAAAAGAAAAACTAAAATTAGAATATAAATAAAACCAATGTGTAACATACGAACATTTAATAATTATTAACCAACAACCGAAAAAATGTACCCGTAAACAATTTAAATTAAGCAAACTAGAACAAATTAACTGTGTACATTATAAGAAAATCTTATTAAGTATTTAATAAAAACAAAACAAAAAAAAAAAGGAAAAAAACAAAGACATCGAAAAGAAGTGTTAAATAACAATTAAGCCTAAAAATCAAAAGTGTTTAAGGAAATAACTGAAGTGCAGATAAAAAGCCCGACACTACAAATAAATTTAATATCGCAAAAGGGATAATCAACCTATTTCCTAGTTTAAACCCAAACACCAAGGCAAATTTAACTAACGTTTCCCAGGCAGAAACACCATCAAAGGCGTACCATTGTTACAACCTCTACAACCGCCAGAAACTCCACTAACTCCCAGATACCACAACCGTAGGCAAATTCGTCCCTACATTTGCATTATCAGCAGCCTCATATCATCTTCATTGGTATCATCATCATTATCTACATCGCACCATCATCCTTGTCATCCTCACATCATTGGAATCACATCCATGCCATCATCATTGTCATCCTCACATCATTGACATCGCATCCATCATCAACATCAAGCCATCCTTTCATTATAATCATCATTTCTTCAACATCCAGGTTTTTTTTATTTTTTCTATTAATATATGTATGTATGTATAAAAAAAAATTTATATATTATATTTTAATATTATACCATACTTATTATATATTGTATTGTAGGCCTTGCTAACATAACATGAAAACTTTTATTAAATTTAATTTTATAATGAATATGAAAATGAAGGTGTAAATTCATTTATTTGAGAGAGACAGGCTAAGCATAGGTTTGGTAGGTATAATGCAGTGAAAGTTTCATGGGGTAACATGAGACATATGGTACCCATGTTGCCACTGGAGCATTCCTACGGAATTTTGGGAGGGAAATATGGTACCCAAAGTGACATTACCATCAAGTCATTTCCTTTTTTTTTGGCTCATTTTCGGTCAGCTAATATTGGACAATTTTTTTTTGTTTGCATAGTAAATTTTATTGTGGTGATTTTAAGGCAATTTATTTTTATGTGCGCTTCGAAGACTAGGGCCAAGAACCATATCACCTCTGGCAGAGCTAGCCTATTTTACCTTTATATGCCTTAAGCCCAGTTTTTGTAATTTCCATCAATCTTGAAAAATTTTAATAACCCAAGCGTAACATAAAATGGCGCCCAACGGAAAGGCTAACGTAAAAGGCCAACATGGTCGCCGTAACATAAAATGGCGCCCAACGGAAAGGCTAACGTAAAAGGCCAACATGGTCGCCGTAACAGAAAATGGCGCCCAACGGAAAGGCTAACGTAAAAGGCCAACATGGTCGCCGTAACATAAAATGGCGCCCAACGTAAAGGCCAACGTAATGGCCAATATTAAGCAAAAAAATTAACCAACGAAAAAAGTCTAACGTAAAAGGCCAACATGGTCGCCGTAAAATGAATGGCGCCCAATGCTGAAGGCCAAAAGCATTCAACATTTTTTTTATCAACGTAATCCTGTTTCATTGGTTTTATTTGAGTTATTAATAAGTCGGTTGAAAATAATTCCAGAGTTTTAACCAAATAAATTCTAATGAACCTTGATAAACTTAGTGAAGTTGACAAAACCGAAAATTTGCAAAAAAAAAAAAAAAAAAAAAAGAAAAAAATGTTTCTTCTTTTGTTGTGATCTCTAGTTGTATTATAGTAACAGTGGCACTTCAAAGGAATGAAAAAATTCTACAAATTCTTTATCTTATTTAAACCTCAATTCAATTTTGTGTGGTAGGGATTTGTGAGTGAAATTTGTAAAGATCTATAATCTAGCGCATTACACGGCAAATGTTCCGATACAACAAAATTTAATTAAGTTTACTATTGATTTTATAAGTTCGAATCTCGGGTCGAATCATATAATTGGACAGATTTGTTACGATAAAATATTTAGTAAACTCAGTACACAAGCTTTGAAAATTTTGTGTAAAGGATTTGTGGATTCTAACCGAAGGCACAATAGACTTTATTTTAATATGTTATTAGATGGAATAAATGTCATTGTGTAGAGGTTTGGACAAGACTATATAAATTATAATATTATAATAAAAATTTATATTCTTTTGTCTGTTCAAACAAATAAGTAACTGCGTTATAACTACTAATTATGCTTTGCCTGAATCTCTCATAGGATACTAATTATTTACTACCAAATTTGAAATTACCAGTACATATTATAATACCAATATATACTAACTATTAATACTCTTTAATCTTATATCTTTTTATCAAAAAAAAAAAAAAAAAAAAAAAAAAAAAAAAAAACAATTTTTTTTTTTAAATCTAATTTTTTTTAAATTTGTTAATTTTATGTTTAATTAACAATTATCTCTGCATTCTTTTGTTCATCGTTTTATAATACCACTTGTTCGCTCTGGTTTGAATCAACAGACTCGGAAAAAGTTTAGCTAGTTACGATAGATAGGGAACACCGATATAATAGATATTTTCATGACAGGAAGGCATGATATGTCATTGCGCAGCAAGACAAACGATTCAAAAGTTTTAAGTTCGGCAAGAGGGCGTGGTAAAAGTATATGTTCATCCCCAAGTACATCATTAGAAAATATTGATTTTTCAGCACAGCCAAGTAGGCATTTAGTTATTCATAGCCCTGTTCGTCGCTCCAGTGAGCCTACCATTTGTTGCGAAGAATCGAATATTAGTGAAAATATATATTCCGCACCTAATCTAGTACAATTACCAAGAGAGTCTATTCCCTCTGCTATAACTGAGACTGTTGACGTTTCCCGTAATTCTTCAGGGTCCCTTAGTCAGACTTCAACCTTACGTGGATTTCCAACGAATCAGGATTCTAGTCAAACCTCAAATAGAATGGCGAATGCGGACACAGGTGCAGATAACCCTGCACTGAATGAAATTTTAAAAGCCTTACGGGGTATGCAACAAGAACAAGCCAAAATTAATGGGGAGTTAGGTTCTCTAAGAGCCACCATTTCCAATTTGTCGCAAGCATCCGAAATCAGGGCGAGTTCAGATCCCACGGGGGATCAAATAATTTCATCGGATTCACGTCAACGACATTTAAATGAGCCTGGTCATAACTTATCAGAAATTCGAAGTACCAAATTTGATTTGGAAAAGTGGAAACTAAAGTTTGACGGCACCGGCAGTGTTGAGGATTTTCTTTTTAAAATAGACATTCTGGTTGAAAGGACTCGCTGCCCAGTGGAACAATTAGAAACGAATTTTCAAACTTTTTTATCTGGGAGAGCGGAAACATGGTATTGGGATTTTATAAAAACCAATAATGACCCTCCATATCGTCTTTTAAAAAATGCTATTTCTAAAGAATTTGCTACTCTCGAGAATGACGATGACATTTTGGTGAAACTAAACCTAAGAAAACAAAACCAAAAAGAGTCTTACGATGATTTTCATTCGGTTATGGTATCTCTAAACTCTCGCATGTCTGAGTCCTTGTCAGAAAATAGACTTATGCAAATAATCCGGAAAAATCTTAAGCCCGAATTGCGTTGTATGTTATTTAGTTCAACTCCAAAAGGCCTTTATGATCTAAGGGATATTGCTCGAGAGGCAGAAAAGGTACTTAAGGAAGACAAAACAGCTTCAAAAAGTTCCACTCGCCAGGTTAACGCCTTAGAAATTGACCCCGTTCAGGAAGAGGAACATGACTTAGAATCTGATCCTCAAATTGAGGCCATGCAGATTTCGCGTCGTCCTATTAAACCTGATTATTCGCGCATAAAATGTTGGAACTGTTTGGCACTAGGACATTCATATATTTATTGTCCTGATAAAACCAGATTTCTTTTCTGTTTTAAATGTGGGGAACGTGGAGTTGCCACCCCTGATTGTCGAAATCCTCACTCGGGAAATCGGAAGCGGAGCGAGATGGCCACCGGGGACTCTCGTTCCTTGCCTCAAACCCCGAGTATGTATCAGACACAAGGATAAGTCTCTCACAGGGAGATGAATCCAGGTCCCTATTCTCGGGACGCACTTTTATCAATTCACCTGATTTGTCTAAAAACCTAGAACCTGATTGTACCAATTTGATAAAAATTCGTAAAGACCGTGAGCGATTTAAGAAACGGAAAAATTATAGAAGACAAATAGAATCTTCACTTTTATGTAGCTCCGTAGATGATCGGCCTTTTGCTAATGTGAAAATTTTGAATGAACATTTTTATGGATTACTTGATTCTGGGGCAAGTGTTTCAGTCTTAGGCAAAAATAGTTTAACTTTTATAGAAAGAAATGGAATTCAGTTAAAACACTTTAAGTCTTTTATTTCTACAGCTGATGGTTCGAAAAACGATGTTTTAGGTCATTGTAATTTACCAGTTTTGTATAAAGGCGTAACGCGCAATATCGATTTTTATGTGGTTCCTTCTCTTAGTAAAGAAGTCTATTTGGGTCTAGATTTTTGGCGAAACTTTGCTATAGCCCCAAACATCATACCAGCTGTAAACTCACTCCATTTAGGTGTTAGGGATACCAAAGACATTTCATTTCACGAACTTAATGCTGAGAGACAATTACTTCTTGATTCTGTCATTTCCGAATTTCCTGCTTTTGAAAAACTTGGCTTAGGCCGCACACATCTTTTAAGTCACGATATTGACACAGGTGACTCAGTGCCTATAAAGTGCAAGCACTATCCACTTTCTCCTCCCAGACAAGCAGAGGTGTATAAAGAATTAGATCGTCTGTTAGAGATGGGGGTTATAGAAGAGTCGAACTCACCTTGGTGTTTTCCGGTAGTAAATGTGAGAAAACCAGGTAAAGTTCGCCTGTGCTTAGATTCGAGGAAACTAAACGCCATCACTAAGAAAGATTCCTACCCTTTACCCCATATTAACGGCCTTCTAAGTCGATTACAGGATACACACTTTATAAGTGGGATTGACTTGAAGGACGCATTTTTTCAAATCCCGTTGACAGAATCATCAAAAGAAAAGACAGCCTTCGCGGTACCAGGTAGGCCGCTATACCAATATCGGGTTATGCCATTCGGGCTCTGTAATGGTCCCCAAACGATGAGTAGGCTAATGGACAAATGTATACCCTCTCGCCTGAGAGAAAATGTCTTTGTTTATTTAGACGATTTACTGGTATGCAGTGCAACTTTTGAAGACCACATTAAAATTTTACGCGATGTAGCAAAATGTTTAAGAACCGCTGGCTTGACGATTAACGTCGCAAAGAGCAAGTTTTGTCAGGCCGAAATAAAATACTTGGGATATCGCATTGGCCAAGGGTTCTTAAAAGTTGACCCGGATAAGGTTTCAGCAATAATGGATTTTCCGATACCAAAAACTCCTCGACAAGTACGCCGTTTCGTCGGTATGGCAAATTGGTATCGTGCTTTTGTCAACAATTTTGCTGATATTGCTGGCCCTCTCACAGACTCCTTAAAGCGCGATAGAGGAAAGTTTTACCTGACTGATGAGGCCATTGACAGTTTTGAAAAACTTAAAAGAGCTTTAAGCTCTGCCCCTGTTCTTGCACAACCAGACTTCTCCCGGGAATTTGTTATCCAGTGCGACGCTTCGAAAGTAGGCGTTGGTGGAGTCTTATATCAGGTAGATGACGAAGGTAGAGATAGGCCTATAGCTTTCGTGTCACAAAAGCTTAATCGGGCTCAGCGTAACTATACAGTTACGGAGTTGGAGTGTTTAGCGGCTGTCATAAGTGTACAAAAATTTAGGGCCTATGTAGAGGGACTACCATTCAAAATAATTACCGATCACTCAAGTTTAAAGTGGCTTATGAGCCAACGTGATCTAAGCGGCGGACTTGCTCGCTGGAGCTTGAAATTACAAGGTTTTAATTTCCAGATGGAACATAGAAAGGGCTCGCTTAACGTTGTCCCTGACGCCTTATCGAGGTTTGATGTAGACGCTATGGAGATTAATAACAGTTTCCCTGAAATAGATTTAACTTCTTCCGAATTTGATTGTCCTGATTATAAATCTCTCATGAATACTATCGAAAAAAATAGTGAAGCTTTACCTGACGTTCGTCTGTCTGATAAAGTCATTTTAAAAAGAGTAAAGTTCCGTCAGGGCATTGACAACGAGGAAGAAAGTCTTTGGAGGGTATGGCTTCCAGCCGCTCTAAGGGAAAAGGCGATTCAATCAGGTCACGATGCTAGTTGTCACGGTGGTTACTTTAAAACACTCTCAAGAGTACGCCAAAAATATTATTGGCCATCCATGGCACGAGATGTTAAATCAGTGGTTGCTAAATGTGACGTTTGCAAAACTATCAAAAGCCCAAACCAAATTCAGCGCCCACCTATGGGTGATGCTTTTATCACTGCTCGTCCAATGCAGCGTCTCTATTGCGATTTTCTTGGTCCGTATCCGTGTTCTAAATCAAAAAACTCACACCTATTTATTGCTATTGACCATTTTACGAAGTTTCTATTCTTAACACCTTTAAAGTCAGCTACCTCTATAAATGTTATTGATTTCTTTGAAAACCATGTTTTTAACACTTTTGGCGTACCGCAATTTATCCACAGCGACAATGCAAAACAATTTATCTCCCGTGAAATACAGGAATTTTTCAAATTGTATGGCATTACACATATACGTACTGGTCTTTACTCGCCACAGGCAAATTCCTCGGAAAGAGCAAATCGTGAGATTATTTCCAAAATACGGTTTTATCTGAGAACCGAGCCTCATCATCTAAACTGGGACCTATGTATTCCCCGTATCCTTGCCACTCTAAGAAGTGATTACCACACCTCAATCCAATGTAGCCCCTACTATGCCATGTTTGGTCAGAACATGTGTATGCATGGTTCAGCTTATCCACTTTTAGATAAATTAAATATGTTGGCTGATGACACTATAGTCAAGAGAACGGACAAACTGTCTACCATTCGAGAAAAAATTTTACGGAACTTACAAATAGCTCATGATAAAGCTACTAGGGTATACAATACTAGGACAAGGTTAGTAAAATACACCGTAGGACAGGAAGTTTACCGGAGAAATCACAGTCTCAGTAATTTTCAAAGGGGAATCAACTCCAAATTTAATCCTAAATATATCAAATGTCGAATTCGTGCCATAGTGGGTAAAGCCCTGTACGATGTAGAGGACCTACAGGGGAAATTAATAGGTAGATACCATGCTGCAGATTTGAGGCAGTAAACCTAAGCCACAAATTTAAATCAGTTAATACTTCTTACGAGAAATTTAATATGTTGCTTCGCCCGGCTATCTAGTCTTATAACTGAGGGTCGTGGGTCGTGCCACACGTTTGGGCCTATATACCAGTTGATGAAAATATTCTTTTCCTGTTCGTTAATCGATGAGACACTCTCCTAACGAAGCAGTTTTGTTGGGAATCTTTTCATTGAAACAATTGCGTTTATTTCTCGTACTACACAATTCCCTTGTATATCTGATTTTACGCACTGTCGGTAACCCTAAAATACTTTTGTTTGACGTTTCTACACCATAACTTTTTCCTCCTTTTATTATCTTGCTTTCCTTTTGTTAACTCATCCTCAAAATAGGAGAAAAACATTATTTATGGATCATACGATTGGAAAGTTACCGTTACATTCCAGTTGAATGATGAAATATTCTAGAAGTATTTCGTCACATAGTTAGATATAAAAGAGGAAAAATAAAAAGACGCTTGGCATTAAGTAATGAAAAGTTGTCTAAATCGGTGGTGAACAAGTGGTGTTATACAATAATAAGTGTTAATTAAATATAAAAATCCAAAAATTTTATTAAAACAAAAAAAAAAAAGAAAAACTAAAATTAGAATATAAATAAAACCAATGTGTAACATACGAACATTTAATAATTATTAACCAACAACCGAAAAAATGTACCCGTAAACAATTTAAATTAAGCAAACTAGAACAAATTAACTGTGTACATTATAAGAAAATCTTATTAAGTATTTAATAAAAACAAAACAAAAAAAAAAAGGAAAAAAACAAAGACATCGAAAAGAAGTGTTAAATAACAATTAAGCCTAAAAATCAAAAGTGTTTAAGGAAATAACTGAAGTGCAGATAAAAAGCCCGACACTACAAATAAATTTAATATCGCAAAAGGGATAATCAACCTATTTCCTAGTTTAAACCCAAACACCAAGGCAAATTTAACTAACGTTTCCCAGGCAGAAACACCATCAAAGGCGTACCATTGTTACAACCTCTACAACCGCCAGAAACTCCACTAACTCCCAGATACCACAACCGTAGGCAAATTCGTCCCTACATTTGCATTATCAGCAGCCTCATATCATCTTCATTGGTATCATCATCATTATCTACATCGCACCATCATCCTTGTCATCCTCACATCATTGGAATCACATCCATGCCATCATCATTGTCATCCTCACATCATTGACATCGCATCCATCATCAACATCAAGCCATCCTTTCATTATAATCATCATTTCTTCAACATCCAGGTTTTTTTTATTTTTTCTATTAATATATGTATGTATGTATAAAAAAAAATTTATATATTATATTTTAATATTATACCATACTTATTATATATTGTATTGTAGGCCTTGCTAACATAACATGAAAACTTTTATTAAATTTAATTTTATAATGAATATGAAAATGAAGGTGTAAATTCATTTATTTGAGAGAGACAGGCTAAGCATAGGTTTGGTAGGTATAATGCAGTGAAAGTTTCATGGGGTAACATGAGACATATGGTACCCATGTTGCCACTGGAGCATTCCTACGGAATTTTGGGAGGGAAATATGGTACCCAAAGTGACATTACCATCAAGTCATTTCCTTTTTTTTTGGCTCATTTTCGGTCAGCTAATATTGGACAATTTTTTTTTGTTTGCATAGTAAATTTTATTGTGGTGATTTTAAGGCAATTTATTTTTATGTGCGCTTCGAAGACTAGGGCCAAGAACCATATCACCTCTGGCAGAGCTAGCCTATTTTACCTTTATATGCCTTAAGCCCAGTTTTTGTAATTTCCATCAATCTTGAAAAATTTTAATAACCCAAGCGTAACAAAATGGCAACTCAAATGAATCCGGTAAATAAGTTAAAATGTTTCTTTAGTTAACAAAAAAACGAAATGTCAGTCAACCTTAAATTAATTATATGCTGAAAAAAAAATAATATTTGTTTATCATTAAGTTTACTCTATTGTGATGTATTGTTGAATATTTAACTATGATAAAGTTTAATTAATTTAGTAGTTGTATTTGTGTGTGTGTTAATTTAATTTGTGTGAATAATGCATTAACCCTTATGTGTGCGGCAAAAAAAAACACCTTCTAATGTGCTGCAAGGTACCTGGGTACCTATATGAGAGTTAAGTAGAGAATAAGCATTTTCGCACTAAATACATTGTTGGAGCGTAGTTAAGAGATACTAACAACTTTAAATAATATACTTGCAATGGCCGCTTTCTCATATAAAACACGCAAAGGTACCCGGGTACCCTGAAGCATATTAAAGAATGTTAAAAGTAAATTGGTCTCGCAGGCAAATTACAAAAAAAGTCAAGGCGTACGGCTACAAAAAAACTAAATTATTTGAAAGTTAGTAGTTCTCAAAAAGTTTCAGGTACAAAAGTTATCAATTTCAATGAAAAAACTTTGACTAAAAACGCCAAAGGTACCCGGGTACTTTGGTGCACACATAAGGGTTAAAGAGCCAACATACTGTTGGGGAAACTATATTTGTGTACAGATTGTTTTTAAATATACATATGTATGTATATATTTATATGCTTGATTAAGTTATACAAATATTTTATTACACTTAATTATTTATTAAAATCTATAATTAAAGAATGTTGAGATTGTATATAATTTAAACCATAAATAATAAAATAAACACTAGTGAAAAAAATACTTAATTATATAACTAAATTATAAATAATATTTTTTCTATTTTTTATATCAAACCAATTCAAACATAATTATCTATAATATGTACATTTATGTATGATTTAATACTTTTGAATCATAAATTGATACTCATTTGCAATGAAATATTTTAACGATACTTTAGTGTGTATGTAGCTGCTTGAATTTTTTTAATGTTATCATCGATTTACCAGATGTGTGTTAAGCTAAAAGTTGTTTTTGCATGAAGCTTTAAGCAATTTTGCTTAACAGAGATTTACCAGCCTGTTTTAAGTTTTGTTTTTTGCATAAGGCTGTTAATATTTAAGAAAAGTTACAAATTCACTAGAACTTATTTCCTAGCCGGGTCAATTGGGGGAGTATATATTTTCCTATTCGTCTACTATTTCTTTTTTTTTTTTTTGATACTAAATCTGGTTTTGAAGTCTAGGTTGAGAAGCTGAAGAGCTGACAACAATAAATTGCTCGCCAAAACATTGGCTTTTTAGCAAATTTATAAATTTTTCTGATGACAGCAGGGCAAGTTAGTAGCAAGATTTCTGTGCATACAGATATTATGGATGATAAACATATATAAATTTTTGATAATTTCCTTTTTACTATCTGCTTTCATTGCATGGTTTACTTTATTTATGTTTAAAAAACAAAAGTATTATCACAAAGTTTTTTAAACAAGCTTCTATAGTGTGGCTGGATTTTAAACTCAAAAGAATTATAATACGCTCTATACGATCAATTGAACTTACGACTGCATTTCTTTCTTTCCCGATAGGTTAATGAGTTCATGCAAATTACGTTTACAGCCGATTAGTAGTATTTTTTTTGCTAATAATCTGGTTATCACAGACTGTTGCTAATATGTTTTACACTTGAGACTACCTTTTCCGATAGATCAATCCAGTATTGTAAAAGAGTTGAAAAACCGCTCTCTTCACCTCCTAATAATTCTGAAAAATTCTACAGTAGTCATTATATGGGACATTCAATCGCCGGACACCATTTAATAGTCACAGTGATCATGAATGCACTACCGAAAAAATCACTGAATTTCGATTTTTAAGAGCGAAATTAAAAACGAATGGAGCATTCAGTATTTTTGGAAGCTCCTAATATAAATACATTTTTTTGTTGACATGAATAATACGGCCACTTGAAAGCAATAGTGTAAGGGAATAAACTAACAATTCTAAGAGAAAAAAGAAGAAAAAATAATTAAACATAAAAAACTCACAAAAGTTGGAATTAAATAAACTAATCATGACTTGCTAGAAAAGGAATCGTTTTCTTAGTCCCAATTTACACGCAGCAAGTGTTATTGAAAAGATCGATACAATTATTTCCTGGGAATTTCTTCGATTTTCACACAGCACTATTCTTATTGTTTAAATCGCTCGTATTTTTATTTGAGCGTATACACACGTTTTTATACACATATGTAATACGAATAAGAGAGTAAAACGAATTGCAAGTACAATTAAGCATTGAACATATTCGTCCCAGTATGCTACCAACTACAATATGCCAAAAATAAAATACAAACGTTTGTATGTCAATGATTATTTTGATGACAGCAGGGCAATTTAGTAGCAAGATTTCTGTGCATACAGATATTATTAATGTTGAATTTTAAGTGAAAAAGAAATTTTAACTTTTAAAAGGTTTATGCATTTCAAAATGATTTTGGGAAGATGATCCTATAATGGTATGACTAATTATGAAGCGATCGTTATAAAATTGCGTGACATGAATTTAGTTTTTATTTCTAAACTAATTTGTGTTAAATTTTTTTTGAATACCAACATTTTCAAAAGATTTATGCTCGTTAAAATGATTATCTTAAGTGGGCCTTATATTTGTGCTATAGTCAATTATCGATCGATAGGCAATTGGCAATTTTTAAATATGATTTATTTTTATGTAAAACTTATTTGTGGCAAAATTTGTGTGGATGCGTCTATAAATCAGATAAAGTCAGGACATTTGTATGAGGGCTAGCTGAAATAATGGACCTATGCTTGGCCCAAAATAATATAATGTACAAAATTTCAACGATATATCTTCAAAATTGCAAACAGCCAGCCTGCCTGGACTACGTTAACTAGACTCAGGAAATCGACTGAGTCTATCGGTATGCTTTAAGGTGGTTGTTAAACAAATATTTTTGGACGTTACAAACATCAGCACTTATCCAATATGACCTTCCCACTATGGTGGTGTAGGGTATAATAATACGATGCCGATTAAGTTTTGTAACAACTTGGGATGGGGCTGCCAATAACATTGTTACAATGGAGAAATCGTTTCGAATCAAGTTGAAATTTAAGAGCTAATTATGAAATGTCAATATACGAATTGTTATTACAATGAATAACAATAATCTTTACAACTTTTCATTTGACCAGCTTTTTTTGTGCTAAACATTTTGTTGGGTTTTCACAATGTTCATTTAATATAAACCATACTTTAATTGTTATTAATATATGTTTGTAATACACATTTTATAAATTGTTATAATTCTACAATATAAAAAATTGGTAACTTAACTAAGTGCAAATTAAATAATGAGAGAAGAAAATATATAATTCAATTTAATTTTACTATTTTCAAATTAAAAAAAAAAATGTAAATTTATTATAAAATTTAATTATAGAAATAAAATTGGGTTTTGTTATAAAAATTGTTTATTTCTGAACTGAGATCTTCAAATAGCTAGTTTATAGAATTGAAAGCTTGATAATTATAAACTTTGGTAAATTGTGGTAAAAAATTGTTTATTAAAGATGAAAACGATAGAAATTATCAAATAATTTTTAGCTAAATTTAGAAATAAATCTACATTAAGTATCTTTAAATGGTTCAGAAAACCACATGTGATTGTCCAAAAACAAAAGTATTCAGAATGTGCCAGTTTTTATTGAGGATTATGATATGAAGGGATCCAGATTATAATAATTCTCTGAATGTGAATGTTACTCGAGTTTGATACTGCGACATAATAGGACCGATCTCTCTGCTTAAATTTAATGTAGACGACAGTACGAGATATTTCAACAGCATCAATTACAGAAAGTATCGAATTGACCCATTTGATATTATTTTTACTATTTACTATTTGATTTATTTTTGTGGGTTTATTTAGCACAAAGTAACCCCAAAATTAGCCGTACAGTGCTATAGAAAATTCAGACCGATTTATGTAAAATGGTTATGAATAAAATTCACCTAGAAATGTGGAATGCGCCAGAATAACCTTTGTGATTAATTTGCCAGATGCGTTAGTCTATACATAACCCTATCATATGTACATACTTTATGTTTTTATAAAGTTAAAAACTGCTTTCCTATAATTTATTAAGTATTTATACAAATACTATACAAACTCCATTGGAGGGATTCCTTTGGAATCATGTTTGTATCATATTAATTATTTTAGTTAAAGTAATATACTAATATTGGAAAACTTCCAGTCCATTATCCCAATTTAAATAAATACTGTTATTTTCAGAAATTGGCGACTTCCAAAATCCTTCGAGCTTAAATTAGAAAAATGTTAAATTTTTAAGAGTTATACACCGAATAATTTTTTTTTGGTTTTCTTACTTTTATTGTATCTCTTATTAGATCTTTAAAAAACTTTGAACACTTTAAAATTGTAGTTTTGAAAATGTAAACAGAAATGTAGACAAACATTTATATAAGCGATTTTTTGAATTAGATAGAATTAAAATTTATATTTACTGCCAAAATAAAAATAGTTTTTAAACTTTCTGTCAACGTATTTGGATTCTGTTTACATAAATATGAAAAATAATATTTAATAACTTAAGCTAGGATTACAACTGGGACGAACGACGCATATTTGTCGCTAAAAATACAACACATACATATGTGTATGTGTATGAAAATACACACAATAATGGTGTCGAATAAATTCGTCATATGCGGCGAACTCTGAAATAGAGTCTATTTCTATCGCTTAAAGCATAGTACTCTGTTCAAAATTTCAAGTGCAATACTGTCAAAATACATGTTAAAAAAATTCACATGAAATGTATCTGGCAACACGTCAAATTTTCCGTATGAAATAAATAATGTTGCTAAACATTTTTTCCAAATTTGAACAGAGTACTAGGCTTTAATTATTTCGCTGTGAAAAAATAATGTTGCCAGATACATTTCACATGTTTTTCACAAAATGAACAGAGTACTACTTCTGCAACTTTTTTTCATGAAAATTTCATGTGAATTATTTTAACATGTATTTTGACAGTATTCCACTTGAAATTTTGAACAGAGTACTATGCTTTGGTTGCAATCCTAGCATAACGTCTGACCTTTCTACAATCTTCAAACACATAGATTTAGCACGTCTCAACATTATCCGATTTTATATCAACTTACAAGTTTCAAACCACTACATAATTGAGATTAAGCTTATACAAAAATTTATAACATTAATTTATATAACTATTTATGCTTACGTCAACTTAATATTATATGATTATAATTAAAACAAATATTTAAAGTTGTAAGCAATTTATCTTATTTACTGTAATATACGAGTATGTATATAATTATTATTTTCCTTTTCGTATATGTATTAAAATTTGTTGCTGATATTTGATTTAGTTTACCAAATACATAGATTACAAGTGATGATTAGAATGTAGTCACTCGTACAAATATTTATTCTATTCATGTTAAATTTTTAATAATTTTGTTGAAATTGCTTATTAAAAGCGATTATATTTTATAGATATTGTTGTGTTTTATGTTATGTTATGTATACAACTATTTAGTTTATATATATTCAATTATACTATAAAAAAATAAAACAACAATAAACTATTATCATGTCAGGGTGCACCGAAAATTTTAATAAGAATAATAGATTTTCATAGATATTGTATAAGTTTAAGTTTAAACGTTTTGGAAAATATTAATAACTAACGATTAATCTATTTTTGTGTAAAACATAATCATGTTCAAAATACAAAGCAAAAAAAAAAAAATTAATGAAATTTATTTAAGATGTTTATCACTGTTTTAAGCAGTTTTGTATTGAAAATCATAAAAATTGGTTTAGTAGACAAAAACTTAGAATAAAAATCTGATTACAGTCGCAGTGGTAAGAAAAATCAATGCAATTATCTTTGTATATATATATTGTTCAAGAATAGAAACACATAAAACAGGTTAAATTTAAACTTATAGCAATCTAAACTAAACTAAATATCGATGGCCTAGCAATTTATTTCTTTAGAATATCGGAATGGTGCCAAAAAAAACAAACGTATGATGGAGGAGTCATTTGATCATTAGAAAAGTCATTTATCTTGGGAAACAAAAACGGTTAATTTTCTCTCTTTTACTGTTCTTTAAGTTTTTATTGGTAAACAAGACAACTTGTTATCTTGCACATTCTCTAAAACAATTCAAACATTTCTAACCTTTTGGAATACCCTTAAACTATGAGCAACTGCTTGATGTACACATGTTTTTGGCATGCAAATGTTTATTTATTTAATTTATAATAATTTAATTTACAAGGCATGATAGTTTAAATTACTATTTATTTTTGGCTTTAGAATGTTAACTTTAAACTCTGTATCTGTGTGTTGTACATACAATACATACGTATACACATAAACATATTAATACAGACAGACAGACAGACAGGCATAAAGTAAAATTGTAAATGTAGAACGTGATTTTTATAAATTTTCTAAGGCTTATTATTTGTAAACATACATACACATACATTGTATGTATGTATGAATGGACATAAAATATATTCATACATAAATAGTTCCTACATTTTCTTATTGTTGCACAAGTCAGTGAAAGAAAACAATTTTATTTTCATTCTGTTGTTATCAATTTAAATATGTATGTATGTACGTATGTATGTATCAATAAATGTATTTAAGTTTCACTTCGTGTTTAAAATTAATTTATAGAGATTCTTGTCGTAAGTTAATCCAAACGCTTTGTTTTCTAGTTGTGATTAAAGGCATTCGAGTTGTTATCACAAATACGTAAAATTTATATATATAAATTAATAAAAAGAAAATAATAATAATTAAACAAAATTATATTATTTTCAGGCAATACTGATGATCCAATAGTAAAGTAGTTATATATTTAGAAATGTGCCGTTTATTTCTTAAGTGCCCTAAGTAAACATGTATGATTATTTTTGATGATCTTTCATTTACAGTGCAAAGTTTTCAATTACAGCGAGTTCTGTTTTCGTCTGACAAAGCACCTGCAACCAGCTGTTTTGCCAGCCAATTGTTTATGGCTCCAAGAACATAGTGTTTGTGATTCAGCAAATTTATATTTAAAACAAATGTTACTAAACATGTATTGATATATTTATTAAAAAAAAAAAACGCATTTATACATGTTAATTTTTATTTAATTTAAATACAAACATTTTCAACAAACATTTTGAACAAATTCTATTCGTTTAACATGTAGTTGGCCTATAGGGAGCTAATTCATTTTAGTTAGTTCTATGGCAGGCGACTGAACTAATTATACTACTTGTGCTTAAAATTAATTAATTCACTGTTAAATTTTTGCGACAATTGCTATTTTTTTACATGTCAAGGGCTTGAGCGTTGAAAAAAATTGACACAACTCTTCCTCAGGCATGGGTTTAATAAATATATACATACTAGGGTGGGGTGATTTGAACAGCTTAATGGGCGAATCGCATTTCTGATTCTTTGGATTGTACTCAGCAAAAAAGTCCACTAGACCATATGTCTACGGTGAAAATCGAGCTTGCCGATTTTGACTTGAAATTTTTTCTCAGACTTTATTTGTTTGGAAAATTTGCAAATCTTCTTTGGCTCATATTTCGTAAATTATTTGAAATTTTGACTTATTTTTATTATATTAGAGAAAACTTTTTTAATTTGGCTTGAGTTCATTTATTTTTAATTAATAAATCGAAAAATACCATTGTGAAAATTATATATTTCTAAACAAATGGCACACTGAAATGCATTTTCTGCCTTGTCAAAGGCGTAGTCAGCATTGTTTATTGTCCAAGATTTCTTAACTCACTTGTTTTCAAAGTAAAGTTGTAGCTATTGTCTCGAAAATGTAGAAAATTTATGACTTTTTGTCACGTTTTTTTCTCTTTTTTTTCGATATTTTGGCCTATAACAGCTAAACCATTGAGATTTTCGATCCAATAATATGACAGAAATTATAGCCATGACAATAGTTAAGAACTCTCTGGGACATCGTAAAAGCATTGGAACGGTCCTTCAGGCGGGTGTGGCCTTCTGAAAGTGCAAATTTTTCGTGAAAATATTGATAAATTACCATTTACAGTTGTTCATGGCATAGCGCAGACGTATGGTCTAGTGGACTTTTTTGCTCAGTACAATCCCAAGAATCAGAAACGCATTTCGCCCATTAAGATTTTTTTCCTTCCATACTAATCGCCCCACCCTAATACATATCTATATATATATATACATAGGTATGTAAATAACCCAGGAACTTTTGTTATGCAGATGGCTGGGTTTTTTTAAAGTTGGCGTTTTTTCTGGAATTATTCTTTGACTAACAATGACAGAAGCTACACACATCTCTCTGACTGACTATCCAGCCATTTATATAAATGTTTTCAATAGTCAGAAATTCCGAAACCATTTACGCCGATTTCCTACAAAAATGTAATATTTTTATCATGTATTCAATTTGAAAACTTTAAAACCTTATTAGCATTTTTTTACTTTAAATTGTGTACAGTTCGTTATTAAATATTCCAATTTTCCAATTTATTTCCTGAATTTAATAATGAAAGTTTAAACTTTGAAGGTGGTTTCGAAAAAAATCTTATTATTGCTTTTACTAATCTCTAACCAAGAAGTTATTTTTACAAATTCTTTAAAGTTTTTAATGTATATTTACATTCAATTTTCTAATCTATTTAAATAAATATTTTGGCAAATATATGAATAAATATTTGGTTTAATGCATTCATGGTCAATTTGTAAAAGAACATATAAAGATACTGAAAAAGAAAAGCACACAATTGTAAAAGATATATAAATTTAATTGGTTTTTAATTTGTACCACATTGAAATGTAAATCTTTTTAATATACAAAAATACAAACAAGATAAATAATAAAAATTAAAAAATTAAAAACAAAATGTGAATTGATATAAATATCTAAATGCAATGTGGATACGAGCAGGAGTGTCGATTCTAAGTACAGTGGGTGACAATTCAAAGAACAGTTGTTTATTTATGTATATTTTTGTTAAAAGAAATCAATTAATAATTTAATCTGTTAATAATTTTTAATCTTGCTATTTATGCTAAATTTTTAACACTTTAACTTTAACTTTACCCAATAAAATTAAAAACTTTACATATTTGAAAAGTTTTGTACGATTTGTAAAATGACCACAAGTAAATCATAAAGTCTATAAATTTATTTATTTTTTATATTTTTGTGCTTTTTGTATAAACAGTATAATTCATATTATTTTACTTGTCTTTAAATAGATAAAATCATTTTAAGTCTGCATATTGTTTGTGGTATTAATATTTTCTTTTTATTAAATAAATTAAAAACATCAAGATTTTTCTTTTAATCAAATATAAAAACCATTATATTACTTTGTGTAAATTTTTAAAAAATATTGTTTTACAATTTATATGCTTGGATGAATTGATAAATAAAAACAAAAAGAAAAGTAAATTGCATAACATTTTATTAAGCAAAAAAATAACGGAAGCAAAAAAAAAAGAACATCAAATATATTAAATAGGCAATGTGGCAGAACATATGAAACCGCCTGTGTAGTTTTAGAAAATTTTATGTTGAATTTTATAAAAGAATTGAAATAATAAAGTTGTTAGTTGGTTGGCCAAACGATTGAATGCCCTATAACAGCGGTAGTTAATCCGGGAAAAGATAATCAATTCAGCTTACTTAGAATTCCGCTTATATCCTGCAAGAGATGGCTTTATGGTAAACTGTGCAATTGCGGAAAAACTAGATGGTGGCTTTGCACCACATGAACAACGCCATATGGCTTATTTATGATAGTTGCAGAACTATTTTTTGGCACTGGATATTCCACGTAACCGAGTACGGAATGTGGTAACAGAGATCACATATTACTGCATACTATGATATTGAATCTTCCTTATAACGTCTTCTATAAAAGTTGACATGGTGAGACTGGAATGTCTGGGCGAATTATTCTTTCAAGTTTGGCTGGATCGGTTGGGGATCGACGTCAGAGATCTAAATGTCTTCATACGAGTACCGGGTAAATTTGGTTGATATATGTATCTACTAACTAGTCAGGTAAGGGAATTTAACTTCACTTTTTGACCTCTTACTATCCAGCTACACAACGGGACACATGACGGACCCACCTGTGTTTAAGCGCCCTGCGAATTATGGCGAATTATGGGAAGCACGATAAATGACTCAAATTGTGGAGTCAAAATTCATTATGAATTATATACCTAATATTTTTACGAAAAATCATACTAAATGTTATGAACAATTGCCCCAAGGTTAAAGTGAAAGTTGGCTCCAAGTGTTGGTGTAGTTTTTGATAGCACAACATTTTCCCAAATATGTAAATGAAATTACACACCAATTGTGTTATAAATTCAGTTTGTATTAAAGAAAATATTAACTAAAATTTAAGGTTTTTATATCTAGATTATTTCAACTCAATTTCAATTATTAGATTATTAAAATTCTTTCAAAAAAAAAAAAAAAAAATTTCAATTTCAAATTTCACATATAAAATTTCGTTTTTGCAAACAATCGAAAGAATATGAACAATAATATATTGAGAAACACGCAATTAAAAAATTATTATTGTTAATATTAATCCGTTTGTATTACGCGTCCTTTCCAGATTAGTTTTATTTATATTTGCAATAATTTTAAAGATTATAAATTACAACCCTTTTGAAAATAAATTATCATTGTAAATTTTATTGAAAATATACAGCCATGTCACAGAACTAAATTCCGATCGAAAGTGGTTTTTATTTCGTAAATTGAGCCTTTAGAAAACGAAACCAGATTTGTTTTTTCGGAATGAAACCACTTTAGATTTCACAAAAGAAATTGTTTGTTATTTTTTCTCACTTTATACTAACAAAAACTGATACTACTAATTTATAATGACAAATAATTAATTTTATTATTTCATTGTTTTTTTTTTAATTCTCTCTCTGATATTTGAATAAAATGTTAAAAATTTCAAAGTTGGTGTCAGCAATAAGAAAACGTTTGTCAAAAAATTACAAAAATTCTAAATATTTACACAGCCCTAGAATATGACAGAGGATCAGATGCATCCCTTAAATTTCTACTTCCTAGCTTTTTAACTGCGTTTTGATGTCTTTGTTCATTTAAAACATCCGCAATTAAAATTCCGGGCATTTATAAAAAATTTTGTTCCCTTTTATTTAAAATTTCTTTATTAGCACTATTTTTGTCAGCTCTTGTTATACTATGTACATATTAAAAAATCATATATTTTTTGTTTTTAAGTTAAAAATCGAGATTTGAAATTTTTTTGTGAATAAACAAAATCTATTGGAATTTTCAGAACGCAAAGTAAAATCGATCGATTTGCAAATACGGAATTAAAACCATTCCGGTCGGATTATGTGACATGCCTGATAAATTAGATAGAACAGATAATATGACTAAAAGTAAAATTCACCAGCAACCAACACCTCTTGCATTTGGAAACAAAGTTTTCAGATGACTTCTCAGACCTTGTTCGAAACCCGTTAATAAAACTACCTTATTGTTTTATATTTATGAATTCAAATTACACGTAATTGACTTTATAATGATTCTGAGACAATTACTGAACAATTGTCATGTAGAACCGAAACAATTTACTGTTATAAAGTCTTGAATTTTTATAAATGATTGATTGGAAAATAATAATAATGAAAATTAATCCTAAAAAAATTAAGGATTCAATTAAAGCTTCAAAGTGCAGAAACTAAATTTTTTCTGATATTTTTTCATTCTACATTCATGTTTCCTAAAATGCTAAATTTCATGTTTTTGTAATCTGTGCATTTTTTTCCTGGGGCCACAATACGCATCGCCTTGTTTAAGCTAACCTCAAAATGGAAGTAATATGTTGCCTGTCGCAAAATAAATATTACTCTGCTACTTTTCATTATTTCCAATGCATTAACTTTCGTTTTACAAAAAGTGCAAATTTTCAATATAATAATGAAGTGAAAAACATGCTTATTTTTCATTAGATTGTTTCGAACACAGCTGTTTTGGGAATATATCATAGGAATTGTATTAATAATTTTTCATAGGAAACTTAAGATCTAAGAAAATTTCTTATTACAGAAAAACAACGTCATTAAATATTGAAAGTTCAGTTAAATATTATTTTATTTCAACAATTCAGCTAACAAGCCAGTAAAGTTAACATAGAAAATGTCTCACATAAGAATAATAAATAATTTAAAAAATCTGAATACCAGCCATAAGAAATACAACCCCTATAATTTCCTGTTCATTAATATTGTACAGAATATGTTAAACTAATCATTTTACAACATTTTGTATACGAAAGGAAATTTTACAATTTCCGGTAATATTTGTCATGTATGTCATTTATAGAGTGTAAAATTTGCCCCAATGTACAACCAGGACTTGTGTGAATGCAATTCAATTACGTACTGGTATGAGTGAGTGGCTGCGTGATTGTTTATCTATGTGTGTATGTGTGTGATTACAGCATGTGTTGTTCATGTTGGTTTGATGATTTACATTTATTTCTTTTGCAAACAGTATCTGTGTATTGTATTGTAGGATATAAAGTGTTTGAGTGTGTAATTGTATGTTGATATGGTTTTCAGTGTAAGTTGCTTGTTTTTACAATCACAAAAATACAATTTCCTAATCAAATTTGTACTGGTATCAGTTTAAGATAAGATTTTGTTTTTCATTTATATATATGTATTATTTATTTATATGCAAAAAATGGCTAAATTAAAAAATTAAAACTGAGATTTTAATAAGAGATAGTTTTTTGTTTACAAAAAACCAGCTTAAAATTTTAGATTATAATTGTTGTTATTACTTTATTTAGAAATTTGCTTAAATTTTTAAAAGTAAGCAGAAAATTACTTGAAATTCCAAATAAAATCTATTAAAACAAAAAAAAAAAAACAAAATATATTTTAATGCCAAATAAAAACATTCCAAAAATGTGACGTTCAACTCACCACTTACAAGTGAGTGTTCAATTGAAAAAAACAAGTTTTGTGTAATTTGCCAAAACCATTTAATTGAAATCAGGTTTAAGCATTAAACCATAAATAAACTTTTACGTAAATTGACCTTAAAGTTTTCTAAACTAAACTGCTAACTACCAACTAACAGTTTTCCAACTGAAACGAAAAATATACAACCAGCAAGTTTTCCTTTGTAGTTGCTGTTGAAGTAACATTTTTTCAAACTGCAATAGTTTGGCTATGCAAAATAGAAGAAAATGAAATGAAAAAGCTAAAATCCCTTTTCCGTTTATACTTCTTAAACATACACATACTATGTATCCGCCTGAATCTACATACGAGTACATGATGATAGTATAGTTAAAAAACAATCATGTGTAACTTTAAACAATAAAATTTCTAGTCGATTTACCAAAAAGCAATTGCAAAATATTCACGAGTACGAGTACATTTGTACAGTAATAACAATAGTATAGTATGAAACATGTAGTTTTCTCCACTATTTATATGTTTGCATAAAGATTTATGTGTTGTAACTAAACTAATCCCAGTAACTTGTATTGATTTCGAAGTAATTGTTTTATACAAAAAACGTTTAAAAAATATTGCTATAAATGCAGCTACACTGTTTGCTGGGTTATTGACATATATACATACATACATACATATAAGTGTATAAGTGTAAGTGTTAAAATATTTACTATTTTGTATTCCACTTAAATTTCTATACCATTTCATTTTCATTTACTAAAAAGCTCAAGAATTTTAATAAAATTTTATTTCCTAGAACTCGTTCCTGTTCTTTTTCATAGCTTGAGTTTTACTTATATGTTTTGGAAAGCTATTTGGAATATATAAAAAAGTGTTGGTTTGTAAGTTAAGTGTTATTTCAAATGAATTATATTGGAAACGTAAAGACATGGTCACAGCTGAAAGTCTTCATGGTCTAAGATAAGGCCGCCACAGAAACAATGAGTTTAATGCAAACCATATCTTGCGATAGCATAATTTCACAAAATTCTGCTGCGAAAACTACTGGATACTTTTTGTGGAGCTATGTTAAAGATAAGCTTATTCAATTATCGAATCAATTACAGTCTGAAAATGTCTTAAAATGTCCAACGTGATTAACGAAATATATCCGCCATTTTTTCCATAATCTTCGTGAACGTGGCTGACATAATTTTGATATTATATTTATCAAATTTTACTCTTTTCAATACACCAATACCTCGCTTTGCATCGTTTCGTTTTGCGTTTTTTTTTTCAAAGTTGCATCGCTGCTTAATTAGTACTAATTTTCACTGTGCGTCATTATATTTTATTTTCGAGATTGCATTATTTTGGGTGCGAGTCTTTAACATGTTTTTTTTAATTTTTGCAAAATCTGTTACATCATTAGATGCTAAAACAAACCTGCACAAGAAGTGCATTGTTCATCGAAATGGAGTCTAGCTTTCTATATGTATGAAAAATCAAGTTGCTAAGAGAATACCAGTAAGTAAACTGGTATTTTACACAAAAGCAAAAAACTTAAGTGATGACATAAAATTGCTACAAGCAAATTTATTTTACGTAGAAAAAAAGCTTTTCAGCAAACATTAGACCAATTTTTTGTGAAAAAAGCCGACGACTTGGTATTTACTTAACCCTAGAACCTATCTTCGATCTTTATGTGGTTTGCTATAGAAAATCTTAATTCACTTTACGTTTTTTCAGTTTGCTTGATGTTTTTTTGGAACGTAACCCCGACGCAAAAGGAGGTATGTTAAAAAAACAAAGTTCCTGTTAGATTTTGTAGACTATTCAAGGACTATAAAACAATACAAAAAGTTATGTTTATATAAAAAATAATAAGGTTTCAAGTTTAAGACTACTAATTCTGGGAAATCCAAACCTCTTCCTTTTTTACATAATCTAAGAATGGAGACAAAAACCCTTTGTTTTTTTTTTGCTTTCAAACGAAATCATTATTTTCGCATGAGAATGTGAGAGTGAGGTTGCCGCTTATTTATTTAATTCTTGTCTGCAAAAATTGTTTTAAAGAAGATAAAGTTTATCCCATTCTTTAATATATCATTTTAGTAAGTGTTTCTCTTAAGACTTATAAATTTGCAAATTGTCATCATGCTTCTTTACATCGAACGAATGTTTTCATTTGCCAGCTAAGTTAAATTTTATTATTAAATTGTATCGAAAGACAAATGGAACATTTCTTCATACAAAATTTGGTTTCTTTATTTTCTACTATTTCTTAGTTGAACGTAAATAATTCAATTCGAGATAAAGCAATACAATTCCAAGCACCTTCGATTGAATAACATTCGTTTTATTTTGTTTTAAGTCCTAGATGGAGGAACAGATCATAATTCCGCATTGTTTGAAATTATTGAGTTAACGATGCTATTACTTCAAATATAAGTTCCTCCTGTTACGCAAACCTGCAAAACTTGGCCCTAAGTGAAATACTTTTATGTGGTTTTGGAGCAGCAAAATGTAATCTTTAAAATATAATATTTCTTAGACAGATTTTTTTTTAAATAAAGAGAAGGTGAGAAGAATATTACTAACTCATTGTGAAACTTATTCAGTATACTTATGAAGATAATCATATATATTGACAACATTGTAAGAAATACTGTGAGCGTCAAAATAAAGTCAACACCATATATTATTAAAAGAAGTAATTATATTAATATAAATAATATAGCATTTTTAAATAGTTATATAAATAGAATTTAATTAACAGAAAAACTGTTTACGCGTCAAAATAAAGTCAACAGTGGCATCATCATTGTGCAAAAAAAAGAAAACACAATATCTTCGAAAAACTGAAGTCAGAGCAAACCCAAAATCTTGTAAAATAAAAATAGCTTAAAATGCGAGTACGATAAAAAATATCTTTGCATCAAAGTAGTATAAATGGTAAATATATAAAAATTTTTTGGAATTATATTCATTTCACCAATGAAAGTGAGCATGAAATATTTGGAGTCAAAAACCCCCCAAAAATATGCCCTATCAAGAACGAAGTCTTTAGTAATATATATATATGTTACCAAGACGGTAAAACATGCCGGCGCCTCAGTAATAGTCTGGGTTTGTATGGCGTCATCAGGGGTCTGTAATCGTACATTTATAGAATATACAATAAAAAAAAATATTATCTCGAGATTTAAAATAAAAACAATGGCGTTTCCAGTAGGAGAATGATCCTAAGCATACCTTTCTAAATTAACAATTGTGAAAGTGTCGTTTCTCAATCATTGTTCAAAGACTTTTGATCATCCGCCGCTGTCCCAAGACCTCAATCTAATTGAACAACTGTGTTAATTTCTGGACAAAAAAATTAGGCAAAAAAGTAGTTCCTGCAGGGCTAACCTAGAGACAGTAATACAGGATAAATGGAACAAAATTTTACCTCATTTCACTAAAAAACTAGTGGATTCTATGTGTGAAAGATTGGCAGCTGTGATTAATGAGTTATATTTTGCTTAAGTTACTTATGAATTACATAAGATATTTCGTTTTAAATTTGTACTTGTAGTATATATAATAAAATATTTTTTAAACAATAATAATTATTTACTTTATATTGATGCTAACAGTATATATGAACAGAAGATTGAAACGAAACACAGTCTAAAATTATTAATCGATGATAAGAGCCAAATAATGATTGCAGCATAAAAGAATGCATTACGAATAAATTTGTTGCAGTTTCTGAGAGTATATCATGATGTACGTTTATTTTATTCAATGATTTTGAAAAATCTTTATTTTAAACATATTACGTAGCATTACGAACCCTAAAATATTCTAGTCAAAACTTTGTCATCTACATCAATCATTATTAATTTTGAAATAGTTGAATATTTGTGCTGGTTTCGTATGAAGTGGTTACTCGGAGTTTGTGATTGATTTGGCGTAGTTGAAATGGAAAAATTATTGCAAAAATTTGAAGTTGGTCATATGAGCGGTGTTTTTCAGTTATCCTGTTTAGTTTTACTATAAACAAAGAATAATGCACGAAGTTTGAAGTCTCCGAATAATCGTTATTAAAATATTCGATTGTAAAAATAAACCATGCCCACTGACAAAACTACTTACAATGACAGAAAATTTATTCGTACAACGCTTGAAAACTCTCCTTATTAATTTATTTGAAAATAACTTTTTAGTTGTTATGGGAGGTGCCATGTGCACCATTCTAATCTCACTTGTTAATATCTAAACTGCTTACAATGGTATAGTTATACATATTTTCGATTATACGAACACCTAATTTTGTTTTTACACGGGTTTTTTACACGGAATTTCATGGAACCCATTACCGTGTAAAAACAGAATTAGGTGTATTTACCTTGTGTGTATTTACTGTACTGATCCAATCCATTTATATTTCATATACAATTCTAAATTAACTTATATTATAGTTTTCAGCTTTAACGATAAAAGTTCTGAAGACACTAAACTCAATACACCTAATTCTGTTTTTACATAGTCTTTTTAACGCGGTTTAAAAACAAACAAATTTAACATTTTGTTACACGATTTAATTCCATTTAGCACGATTCAAAATCTTTTGGGCTTAAATTTTTTTTAGAGATAAGGAACCAATCTCCTATTTTGCATACGATCAATGTTTTTTTACATGGTTTGCACGAGGTTTCCAGGAACCAATTACCGTGTAAAAACACAATTAGATGTATATTTACTTAATATCAGGAACCCCATTTCGCATATTTTGAGCATTTTGATTTTAGTTCTTCAAATAGTTAAAAATTACTATTTACTTTGTATTGAAAGTACCATGTACCCAATTACGTACTACCAATGTACGTAGTTTTTAAGATCTTTATTTTAGTACTCAAAATATTAATCCCATCTTTTCTTTCCCTTCAGTTATTAAAAAATAAAAAAACATTAATTCATATATATTTTTACTATAAGTAGTAAATTTACAAGTTGTATTGAAAATAAGAGATATTTACTTTCCGCTAATTCAAATTGCTAATTTTTTTTGTAGTAAATGAATGTTTGAGAACTACAACTAGTTAATACAGTTAATGTAAAATAGCAAATAAATTATACATTAAATCACATTACTGAATTGAACTCGATTATTTAGATTTTGACTTCCGTAAAAGCTGACACTATCTTATATTTTACATATCTATGTATGTATGTATATACTTAATATCTACAAAGTTAAAATTTTATTATGTGAATGTGTGTATACAACATACATTTAAATTTATATATAAACAAACAGACGTATTTGTATATTGACAATATTCATATACATACATTAGTCATAGTTATTTGTTTACAAAGCTTGTCTCTTTGCTCCACTCACTCACAACTATACACCCACTTACTTGCATACAACATATTCATTCAAACACATACATATTTTATATATGTTTATGGCTATGTGTATGTGTATCTGTAATCCCAGCATACCATTCTTGGAGTGCTCCGAAAAAGGAGTCAGAAAAGAGTCCAACAAAAGAGTATTTTCGGAGCGCTCCGAAAAAAGGAGCCAGAAAAGAGTCCAACTAAGGAGTATTTTCGGAGCGCTCCGAAAAAGGAGTCAGAAAAGAGTCCAACAAAAGAGTATTTTCGGAGCGCTCCGAAAAAAGAAGTCGGAAAAGAGTCCAACAAAATGGTATTTTCGGAGCACTCCGAAAAAAGAGTCAGAAAAGAGTCCAACAAAAGAGCATTTTCGGAGCGCTCCGAAAAAAGGAGTCGGAAAAGAGTTCAACTAAAGAGCATTTTCGGAGCGAAATTGTTACTGTCTTGAGTCGGCACGCAGTATGACTCAGAAATTCCACTTGTTGTTGTCCTGTTATTTGTGCTTTGAACAAAAAAAAAAAACATAGCTGTACAACACACAATAATGATAAAAACAAGATTACACAGAGCCCAAAAAAACCCTCATAAAAGACTCTTTTCTGAAATTATCTAAGAGCTCTTTTAGAGCCCAAAAAAAACCCTCATAGAAGACTCTTTTCTGACATTATCTAAGAGCTCTTTAAGAGCCCAACAAAACCCTCATAAAAGACTTTTTTCTGACATTATCTAAGAGCTCTTTCTGACGGACCATTTTCGAACGTAATGACCCTCTTTTCTGAGGGTTTTCGGAGCAATTATGATTGTTTTTTGGGCTCATAAAGAGCGTTAACGCTCCTAAAAAGCTGTCAGAAAAGACTCTTTTCGGACTCATATGGCTTGCTGGGATGTATTTGTTTTTCAATTTGTTTGACTGTATTTGTGTATGTTTACATATCTATATAAACCTATGTACATACATAGACACATATTTGCATATGTGTAGTCGTACTGCATATGTTTTGTTGCATTTACATCCACATTTGAATATTTGAATATTTTTGTTGTTTGTACTTGTTATTTAATTTAATATTTTACTATTTTCCTTATTTTTATTATTATTGTTGTTGTAGTTGCTATTGGCCTTTATGTACTTTTAGTATTTAACAGTTTATTATAAATTTTACACATGTTGTTTTGTGTATTTAAAACAATAAATAATACTTTTTAGAAAAATACCCAAATACATACAGTTGAAACTAACCTTTAATTTTTTAATACAAAATTTGCCAGATTTGTTGTGTTCATTAGCTTTAATGTTTTAATGTACGCTTCATGCATGAACAAAGCAGGAAATAATTTGATATGTAAACAATTTTTATTTTTTTTTTTGTTGGTTTTAGTAAATAATACAATTTTCGCTGGAATATTATACAGCGTGTTTTATAGCTAGAGTAGCTAATAATTTTAACATTAACTCGTTCAGAAATTGCAACCTTTCGATATGTAAAGGTGGATTCACCCATGCGTTCTTAACAATAAATTTGTTCGAAAATTTTTTTTTTTATATGAAGTTTGACGTCTCTCTTTTTGGGAGAAGAAAATATTTTTTACGAACTTGAATTGATTTAATTTTATATTTTTTCTGAACAAAAATGAATTCAGTTGCATTTTTTCATACAAACAACAAGGCCTTATGTATTTCCATGGCCATCAGCAAAAGCAACTTTCTTTTTTCATTCATATTGAATTTATATCTGTGATTTTCAATACACAATACTTAAAAATAATTTAATATTTGTATTTTGACACTTAAAACTCAAAGCAAACTAAATCAATGGCCGCACTTGTGAAACAATAGACTTTTTTTTGCATATGGCAGCTTTGATTTTTCAGAAAAATCGTTCGAAGTGGGTGAATCGTGCTGCAAAAAACTCTCAGTAAAAAAATTTTTCTCTGGAAACAATTTTTGTTAAGAACCAATGGGTGAATCCACCTTAAGTGTCAATTTACACGCATCAATTCTGTAAGCTTAGCTGTGAGTATATACTCTCAACTAAAAATACGTATACACTCTTATTCGTATTTTTTTTGGTTTTAGTAAATAACTCGAAAAGAAACTTAACTCTCTTATTTGTATTACATAAAAATTTTTGTATAGTCCTGTTTCACACTCTTCAGTTTTAGTTGACCAGTATTTGTTCAAATCTCTTTTCAACTTGCCATTTCATTCACACACGTCAATTCAGTTTTCGTGCTTTTTAATGTAAATTAATATGCATGAAAGAAAAAAACAAAACGACATAAGAAAATTGACTATTACCGTCAAGTTTGCACCTCTCTTATACTCTTTTCTCTTCTCATCTAAAATAATTGCCTTGACGAGTCAGAATTGAAAAGTGTGAAACAAGACATACTCCCAAATAAAAATACGAGTGATTTAAGCATTTATATTCTGCTACGCAAACACCGAAGATATTTCAAGGAAATAATTGTATCAATATTTTCTACAAAAATTGTTTCGTGTAATTTGGGACTAAGCAAAGAATATTTCGAAACGAGCATTTGAAATTTTGATATACAAATTATACTAATAATTGCTGGGCAATAATTTGTTTAGAAATTTATTCATTTTAAAATAGAGGCTTTACTTTTCTGTACCAAAATTGTGCCCTGTCGTCAAGACTTTGCACATTAGAAGCAAAAAATATATTGCGTCCAATGTTTATAAAATGTGTCAATTGCAAAGTGCTTGAGAAGTTTCTTACATATCTATTTCTTATTAAATAACAACTACTATTCCCAGGAACATTTTTGAGAAATTTTACTAAAAGAACTAGATCTAAAACAAGTGTAAATAGGGTTTATATTTACCAGCCTTAAAAATATAATGTTGAAATTATTTCTAAAACTAATTTTGTCTAACATCTAACTAGTTTTACATTAATTCGAGACTTGTTTTATAGATCACTTGCGAAATAAATATTTTTTCAAAATCGTTTTTACATTAAAGGTGCCACACCTACTAAGCAATTTAAATGAAGTTTCAAAGCTCTGAATATTATGATAGATAAAATATTAGATAATGATTATTAGCTTTGTATTCGCGGCAAAACTTTATAAAATGGTAGCAAAATAACTTACATAACTAATGAAAAGTTTTAAGAATCTGTCTATTATTATATTGCACTTATTCGATAATAAATATTTACAAGTATGGAAGGGACCAGGTTCACAAATCTAAACTTTAAGTTGTACTTTGTATGTGTAACCAAACTCAGAAAAATATTTTTGTTCAAGTACTTTCAAACTTACTATTCAAACTTGCTATGGACAGAAAATAGCGCAACAATGTTCTGTACCGTACAGTTATTTCGATTTTAAACAAAAGTAGTTGATATCAGTCGTAAATTCTTGTGTTATTTAATAAAAATATTGTTTATCATTAATTTTGGGGAAAAAAATGGGAAGAGGATCGCACTGTTCACTTGAGAAAAAAATATCATTTGGGAACTTCACCAAAAGGGTACAAAACAAATAAAAATAGCTGAAATAATTGGATGTTCTCAAACGATGATTGTCTTTTGCCAAGCTACACTAAATCTATGATAACAAATTCTGAAAAAGAGTGCTTTTCACAGATGAAACCATAATTAATCTGATTTGTCCTCAGGAACCAAGAATTCAATACCCGTTTCCCTATAAAAACAGTAAAGTGCGGTATTTCTCTGTTCATAGTTGTATTTTTCTTGAAATTATCTCTGAATTGTATTACATAGTTACTTCGATTTATCCGATCCTGCCTATTTTCACTTGTACAAAGGTAATAAGATAAATCATGCACAGTTTTTAGGCATTCATAACGGCCTAGCGAATGATTCCGTATGAATGAATATTAGGGGCGTATTGAAAAAGATTTTTTTAATTGGGTTTTTTGCTTAATTTTTGGGAAAAGTAAAATGATGATGATATAAAATGGGCTGGCATTAATTTTGACAATTACTTTAGTTAAGTTCAGCTAAACTGTTTTAAGGTTTTTTTTTTGTAAGGATGCTGAGCTAAGTGTTTAATATAAAAAATATTTTTTTATATTTTACTAAATTATAATTTACCAGTAATTATTTAAATTTTAACAAAATTCCTTTGTAGTTTTCCTATTTTTAAATTGTCAAATTAAAATAATAACATAATTTTAATACATACGACTACATACATATTTATATTAAAATTTTACCTGAATGAGCAGCATATAGTGAACATAATTAAAATATTATATTTATAAAATATAATTAACTTGTATTAATTATGCAATTATTTTGTTTTAACTGTAAAACGTTACAAACTAAAAACCATTCGTACAATATTAAATAACTAAGTCTGTGTAGTAAATCTATCCCTTTAGTTACACGTTTAAACCTGTGCTCTCTATACAGACTGTGTAAGTACAGGGCTATTTCCGCATTCTTCATTTGCCCCTGCAAATATGTTCATGTTCTAAATAAACCATTAAACTCACCTGTAAATAAACAGAAACAAATAATAAAATAAATAAATTAATTTTTACAAAAATACATACTACATATAAAAAATATGTAAAAAAAATAATACGAATTTAAAATTAACAAGTAAGAGTTTATATTCGGCTGTGCCGAATCTCATATACCCACCAACAATTGCTAGTATTGTAATTTATGAATAAATTAGTAAATTATATACCAAAAATCCCTAGGACACTAATTTGGGCTTATTGAAACGTAAAATTGTCTTCTCTGTCTACTCTGTGGTTACTCTCAAATGTGGACTTTGCATAGAAATCGATGGCCAATTAAGGTCTAATTTGGACAAAAGACAAAGTATGATTTTCATAAACTCATAACTGATCTGTGTAAAATTTTAGTGTAATATGGATGTTAAGTAATAAGTTTTTCGGAAGTAGTCCTCATAAGAGAGCTACAGTTCAGCATGAAATTGATTTGTGTTAAGTTTCGACTTGTTAGTGATTTTTATAAGAGATATATGCTCATTTAAGTGATTTTCGGAAGTGGAGTTTATATGGGGGCAATGGTCAAATATGGACCGATCTACATAAAATTTGGTACGATATGGATTATTTGTGTTAAATTTCAACTTGATAGTCATTTTGATAAGAGATTTTTGCGCATTCAAGTTACTTTCGGTGCTGGTCTCTGTATGGCGCTTTGTCAAAATATGCACCGAAGCATACAAGATATCATTTTGAGATTTCACATTTGCATGAAACCTATTTTTACAGGCTTTTCTATAGACATTAATGTACCACAAAGCCATATACCAGGAAGACGTTTGTATGGGGACTATGAGAAATCTTGAACGGAGCTCTACTATTTTCAACAAGATTTTTGCTTTTACAATAACAAAAAAGTGTGCAAAATTTCATGATATTATCTGCTCTGTATTTGAAGAAAATTCCAAAAAAATTATCTAAAATATATTCAGGTCGACTGAAAGATTAGTCTATTTCTCGGTTTCTACTAGGCCACTGTTGCCCATTTTTAGTACTAAATATTTCGGTGGATCAAAGAATGTTTTGTAAAAATGGCAAATTCTATGTCTTTTTTCGAATATCTATCATGCCTTCAGCAGAGGGACAGACGGACGGACATTGCTAGATCGTCTTATAATTCTATAAAAATCCAGAATATTTAGTTCGTTTATTTGACCTTTTTTTTTTTTTTTTTGTAATTTGTAATTCAAAACTTATATTATCCCTGAAGAAGCTATCCATTGTGATAGCGAAATATTGGAAATTAATATATATAAATAAATTAAATATTTGTATATAAAATTTAATTGACCTTATTGCTTGAAAGAAGAAGAAACTATTAAAAATCCAGAATATATAATCTTTTTGGTTTTACAATCATTATTTCGATGGGTTACAAATAGAATGACAAACTTAATATACCATCCGTCTTTTAGATGGTGGGTATAAAGACAATAATAAAAATAAAGAATTTGTTGGCAAATAAATTAATAATTAAAAATTTAATATTACATGTATATACTTATGTGAATTAATTATTTGTTTTATATATGTATATGTTAGGCTGTTTGAATATTATTATTGGTGTGTGTGTGTGTGTGTGTGTATGTATTTATGTATGTGCAATAGTCATATACAAAGCCTAACACAATTTAGATACAAACTTGTTAATGAGTTTAACATCGACAACAGCGACTATTTCAATTGTGTACATGTTTATATGTAGATTTATTTGTGATTGTATGTGATAATTGCACTCATACATATATGCATATACAGATATTTAAAAACATAAATACATGATTATATGTACATTAGGGTGGCAACTGTTTTGCTCTTTTTCCTTTTTATCAAATGCTAAAAATTTTATCAAAATCTTATGATTATGATTTATGATTTTTTTTTTCAACATTTTGATAAAATCAATGATTTTAAGAAAGTATATGTCTGGTTGACCTAGTTTGCTATGTTGCGACTTATTTTGCTCCTCACTTTAAATGTGTATAATAATATATAAAATAAACAACATTTAGCTTTTAATACTTTTTTTTAATTTTGTTATTATTAATAGTATAATAGTTGATTTTGTGTTTATTAGTGTATATTTATTAATTGAACATTTGTTAAAAACATATAAAATAACAACAGCTATAAAATGTGAAAAATTATTTATTATAACAATATAATTGCAATTTTTTAAATTTGTTTATTTTTTGGTTTTGTATAAATTCAATATGAAAAAAAAATTTCTAATTTAAGTGGTTATTTTTATAGTAAAATACTGAAGGTATTTTTTAAAAAATATACTAAAACTAATATGTTGATTTTTAATTTGTTTTTATGTTAGTTTTATAAAGTAATCGAATATATATACATAAATAAAAACTTACAACTGGTTTATATCAGATTTATAAAGCAAATTTCCATACAAAATTTGTTTTATAAACCTCTTATAAACCTGTTGTAAGTTTTATGAATAAGGGCATTAGATTTTATTTCTGTTATATTAATGATAGAATACCATATTTATTTGTTTTTGTGTTTAATAATAAATAGTTTATTCAATTTTGAAAAATCCTAAGCTCTCTTTTTTCAAAAGGGTTTAATATTTTATAAACAGTTTGCCCGACTTTTAATGTGAGCCACTGTACATATATTTTTCTTTTAATTGTATCTCGATATAAATACTTTTAAAAGATTTGTTCATGTTAAATTGATTTTCTATATGGGAGCATTGAGTGATTATCGCTAGAAAATAAGGTTTTAATTTTTAGTGATTTTCGAAAGTGGTCTTATAAATTTTGACAAATTATGAACCGACCATTATAAAATTGAGCCGAATGTTTTTTGTACGTTTAATACATATTTGTGTTGAATATTATTTGGTTACATACATTTTTAAGAGAGTTATGCTCTTCAAGTGATTTTCGGAAATGGGTCTTATATGGGCTTTTGGTCAAATAAAAAAAAACTTTGTAGATGTAATTATTATTAGTTTAAATCAAACATTTATGGCCGATAAAACTTTATTTCGCAAGGACATTTGTATGTGAACTAGGTGAAATAATGGACAAAATTCAAGCAATTCCAATGCCAACCATCCTTGGATCGAAAGAATATTATGCACAAAATCTTATCGAAATGTGTTCAAAATTGCGACCTTAATATAGTGCACAAGCTTTATATGGACTGTCAGTCTGCCAACCAGGCGGATGGATGGGCATTGTCAAATCACATCTACAAATTTTATGAAGATCGGTCCATAATTAGTCGTAGCTCCCATATAAAGCCCACTTCCGAAAGTCACTTTAAAGTGAATAACTCTCTCAAAAATTTTGGTATCCAAATAATATTGAACACAAATATAATTCATTATATACAAATAATATGGTGCAATTTTATGATGAGCAGTCCATAATTAGTCGTAGCTTTCATATAAGGCCCATTTCCAAAAATCACTTTAAAGATCGTAACACACTTAAAAATGTAAGATTGACCACAAATATGTTTCATATATAGTCGTAGCTTCCATAAAATAAATAAAATTCAACACAAATAAGTTTCATATATACAGAAATTATGACACCTAATTTTATAACAATCGGTCTATAATTAGTCGAAACTCCCATATAAGATTCTCTTCGTAATTTACTTTAATCTCTATAAATCTTTTAAAAGTATTTATATCGACATAAAGTATAAAATACATAATATTTATATTCACAGAAGTCATGGCACTAAATTTTTGGATGATCGGTCCGTAAGAGGTAATATCTCCCTTATAGCGCCCATTTCTGAAAAACTGTTCTATACATATACTGTGTGTAGGGTATTATATGGTCGGGCTTGAGCGACTATACTTTCTTGCTTGTTTTTTTTTTTAATAACTATGTTTGTGTAATTTTTAGTATTTACAATAGGTTTTAGAGATAAGGAACCAATCACCTATTTTGCATACGACCAATGTCTTCTTTTGCATGTTTTTTTTTACACAGAATTTTCTGGAACCAATTACCGTGTAAAGACAGAATTAGGTGTATATATACATATTTGCGATGAATTTTCTCTCTATTTTATGTATAATATATAAATATGAAATCGTAAATTTACCTGTAGTTTCATTTAAAATTATATCTATTTGTATTAAAGTGATAAAATTTGCTTGTCAACTGCCGATAACATAGATTATTAATAATAAATGTGAATGAAATGCGTTTTTGCCACAATAAATTACCACTACGTACATACATACATATACATGCATAAACAATAGAATTTAATTGAGTTTTGCTTGTCCTGGTAATTTAATAAATTGAGGCTTAACTTGTGTTTAAATGTAAGTTTGGAGACATATTTCGTAACTATATTTCAAAGGGTTTACAGTAGTCACTTCTAAAAATATATTTCATATAAAGTTGGAGACGCGTTTAAAATTATTTCCAGTAAATGTTTTCAGTTATCTGAAACAGAATATTGCGAAAACTTTTGCAGACCAAAATTATTTGTATTATTGGTTGCTTAGGAAAATTGCAGGATGTCCCTGTTAAATAAACAACATAGCCTAGGTAGAAGATCGACTTATTGTTGATAATTTTTTTTAAATGTTAAATCTTAAACCTTAAAACTAACAGTTTTAATATTTTTCTACTTACAGCAAAAGTTGTCTTCAGTTGGTTCTTTAAAAAAATTTAAAATATTACACATTAATAAATTACAATCCTTCATTTCATGCAAACTCCTACATTTGATTACAATTTCAGTTATTTCATTAAAATTATGAAATATTTACAAGTAAAATTTTAATTTGACTGTTAAAGACATGACTGATACATTCTTTTTAGTTTGAGATATGAAAAGTATATGTCAGCATTAATCGCAGAAATTCCTAGTAAAATCCTTTAGGCCATTTTCAATATACATACATACTTTGAACAACATTGCCACAAACAATCAAGATTTGCTTGTATTTTCCTGTGGTTGTTTACAACTCTTTGGCATTTGAGTTTATTTTTTATTTTTGTTGTTAATACAACACAATTTTAATATTGAAAATGTACCTACAACAATGTAGGTAAATCTTATAAGTAAATATGTACATACTTTTACAATCACACAAGTACATATGTATATGTATTAACTTTATGTATAGAAACACAAAGAAATTTTAATATAAAGACACACCTTAATATACATACATATATACATATCTATACACATGCAAATTCATATCATAACCTTGGTTTTGTTATTATTTTTTAGGCAAAATTCCAAATATTTTATCTACAACATTAGTATATACATACACACATACATACATACATACATACATATATATGTATATATATATTTCCATAGGTGTGGTCACACATTACAAATATTTACTCAAAAACGCGTAACCACTTATTTTATCACAAATTTGTTTGACGTTGTTTACTCTTACAAGAGTTTTGCAAGAGCAAACAGCACCAAACAAAACAAGTCAAAATATTTGTTGTGTATTGTAAAATATTTAATTTAGTGGTTACGTCTTTTTCGGCAAATATTCGCCAAGTGTGACAGTACCTTAAGACTCTTCTTATCATACCTTTTGTAAAATGTTTATTGAATTTATATTGCAATGTTAAATAAATCTAAAACATGTTCATGTTTTTTTGTTTGTTTCTCGGTTGAGAGTAACAAAAAAGAACATAAAATAAGCCCGAATGCAATGGAAAACATAGAATTCAACCCCAACATTGAATTTGTTTGCTTGTTTTCACAGATTGTTTTTTTTTAGAAAGATACATTTTATTTGTTTCTATTTCTTTAAATTTAAAGTTGAGCGCTATAAGAAGCTATACAGCCTTTGATTTTTATAATGATGATGGCAGGTTGACACCTTATAAGTAATAAACTGTTTTTCCAGGTATCATATTGTCATTGCAAGATTATATTGTTGTTGGAATTAAAGAGTGGAATCACTTTCGCCATTCTGACAAATAATTGCACCAGTCGGAGTATATTTGAACAAGTGCTAAGTAATAAAAAGTCAAAATAGAAAAAAATCCTACAGAGAATTCCTTAAAAATATAACATTGTCTGGTATAATGATTGCAAGAAACTAAAGCTTTCAAAAAGTGCTGTAAATGCTGTTAAAAATATTATACAAGCAAACCTTTAGACCTTAAACAACAACAGCTAATATATGGCTGTATAAAAACCTAAAATTTAAGTTATTACATGACTATATAAAGTCCTACGATTTATGTCTAAATATGACTGTATACAACCTTGAAATATGCATCAAAAAACACACAACAAAACTTACCAGAACCTACATTTTATATTGCAACAAAACGAGGGGAATCCTTTTCAAACTAAAATATACAGAAATGCATAAATTTGTAGCATAATGAGCTATAACATCTGATATTTATGTAAAAGAAACGTTTGTTATCTCTTATTGTATAAAATGGTTATCGCAGAAAAGAGTTCAATTTAACTGAAAAAGAGTATATGAATCCTTCGGCCAATGGAAACATAATTTTTAGCGATTGTTTTTAGCAGTTGGATCAAAATGTTTTGAAAAATTTTTCTGTAGGAGGTGATTTTTTAGCAACTTTCTTTTGTGCTTGACTGTTTTTGTCAGTTCAGCTGTAGCATTTCACTTTTAAATATGTTCAGTTTGGTCCATAATTTCACCAAAACTCGATTAAATTTTATTATCAAAATTCATGCTAGATTAAGAAAGTATGTCTTTGTTCATATTTTTTTATCGGAAAATTGTGTTCAGAGACGAAGCTCATTTCTGGTTGAATGGACACATAAACACGCAAAATTGTCATATTTGTTGTAAAGAGCGAGTTGGTGCGGATTATGGACCAGTAGCATCAGTGAACCGTGCGTATGTTAAAATTGGACCAAAATTTGAGGTATAGCCGAGGTATAGAGACCGAAAATAATCTTAATGGTGAATTGTAACCATTTAGCATTTAAAAATCGGTTTATGTTTTATAACACTGAGAAAGTGTTTCATATGATAATATTTTTGGTTAGTGGTTGAGACAAACAGAAAAAAACAAAAATAGAAGTGATCATAAAGAGTTATTAATAATTTAATTTGGTTCGTAAAAGTCAGGTTAAAATAAATGGCAAAAGTTTATTTAATGCAAATCAGTGAAGCTTGAATATAAAGTTAACACATAAATGTATGCAAAATTAAATGAAATTTACAGTTTACAATTTTACATAAAACTTTTTAATTTTGCAAAAAATCTTAATTTTTAGAAAAGAAAAAATAACAAATAGAAAAACGTAAATTTAGCAAAAACTAGAAAAATTAAAGCAAAATCTACAATTTTGCAAAAAAATACAAATAATAATAAATTTTACAAAAATCCAGAATTTTTTTTAAAGTAATGAAATTTAAAAAATTTTTTACGCTGTTTTTTTACTTTCTGCTCATTCTAGGCTCTACATTACTTCATATACTTACATCATATTCATTTTAAAATTTGCTGAAAATTCCTAAAAAAAAAGCTATCAGCCATGTGACAGAATTAATTCTGTTTTTTGCTTCTATATCACAGATAATGGTTGTATATTATGTAAATAAAAAAAATAAAGTTCAACCACAATTGAAATAGTTTGTAGCTTACTAAAGCAATAAAAAACCAACAAAAACTAATAAAGGTCATACCAAGTCATTAAAAAAACCATTTATAATAGTTATTTCAAGTGATTTATTTTCAAATACAAAATATAAATCAGTATATTGATTTTTGATTATATGAACGACTCGATATTTTCGGTCTCTGTTTTTTTTGAATCAAATCTGAAAATCTTCTAAAAAATCACTCTTTATTCTAATTTCTTCTTTTGGCCATTCTTAAATATTAATAAATAAATATCAACTTGAAGTTCAAGCGCTTTTATTGTCACATATGTATATCTATGTATGCGATCGAATTTTATGTGAACAATATTGCACCCTCGTCTCGAAAAAAATTATTTTTGCATAATCTAACCGTTTTTTAGAATTTCTAACTCATACAGACTTCTGTGAGCTGAGATATTGGCCATTAAAAGGTCAACATAATGGCTGACGTTATCTATAGGTACGAGTACTTGCTTCCAACATAATAGGCCTATGTTACAAACACCATTAAAAGTTTCCCTGCCTCGCCAATTCCAATGAAGGAGAGTGCAACAAAAAAAAAATTGTTGAGTTGTTGTTAAACTTTTAAACAAAAACCATATTGTTGAGATTCAATGCTGGCGTAACATTATTTTGTACATACGTATTTTTGCCTTTTGCTTGTACATTTTTTTTTTTTTGCAATATTTTTATTTTTTGCTTTGATCCATTTTGTTTGTTTTGAATCATGCTTTTGGCACTGATCCATATAGTGCTGATTTGTTACAAAAAAAAAATCACTTAATATTTTTTCTATTTTGTATTTTTTTAGCTTTTATTTTCTAGAAAATAAAACTACAAATTTAGCATATCCTTGTTTAAACTGCAGTCACTGTGTACATGTGCATTGACAGTTTTCGCGATTTAACACTTTTGCCACATTAGTTGTTGCTGTTTTTCTAACTCTCCTAAAAAAATGGCTGTGTTGACAAAAAAGGAATTGATTTTTTTTTTCATGTTGTTAGATGATTTTGTTTTCGCACAGTTAAAGACTTTAAACAAAAGGTATTGAAAAATGAAGATTTTTATATATATTTAATATTTAAATATAAATGTATGTACGAGTACTTTAAATATTAGTTTAGTAAATTTTAATTATTAATATAATTGTTAGTTGAAGTTTTATTAAGATTAACAACAAATTGTTTAACACATTTTGTCAAAGTCCCTTAATTACTTTTTATACCCTACACCACCATAAGGGGAGGGTTTATTGGATTTGTGCTGATGTTTGTAACGCCCAGAAATATTGCTCCAACACCCACATTAAAGTATACGGATCGGCTCAGAATCTGAGTCGATTTAATGATGTCCGTCCGTCCGTATGGCTGGCTGGCTGTCCATGTAAAGCTTGTGCGCAGAGTACAGGTCGCAATTTTGAAGATATTTCGATAAAATTTGGTAGGTAATATTTTTCGGCCCAATGACGGATGAGATTGAAACTGGTGGCAATCAGTCCATTATTTCACTTGGCCCCCATACAAAAGTCCTCCCGAAATTGGGGTAAGATCATAAATGTTTAAATTATGAAAGGAACCAAACAAATTTCGTCACAAATGAGTGGTAAATGAAGCCAAATCACATATACAAATTTTGTGCAGATCGGTCCATAATTAGTCGTAGCTCACATATTAGGCACACTTCCGAAAATCTCTTTAAAGAGCATAACTCACTCAAAAATGTCAGTATCGAAATAATATTTACCAGAAATAGATCTTATATGTATACAAACAATAGCGTACAATTTTATTGGGATCGGTCCATAATTAGTCGTAGCTCCCATATAAGACCCACTTCCGAAAATCTCTTTAAAGAGCATAACTCACTCAAAAATGGTGGTATGGAAATAATATTGAACGCAAATATATTTCATATGTATACAAGCAATGCGGTACAATTTTATTATGATCGGTCCATAATTAATCGTAGCTCCCATAAATGGCCCACTTTAGAAAATCACTTTAACGATCATAAATTTCTTAAGAATGTTGGTACTCAAATAAAATTCGACACAAATAATATACAGAAATGATGACACCTAATTTTATAATGGTCGGTACCTAATTATTCGAAACTCCCATATAAGAGACCGTAATCAACTTTAACCTCCATAAATCTTTTAAAAGTATTTATATCGAAATAAAGTTTAACATACACAATATTTATATTCACAGAAATCATGACACTAAATTTTTGGATGACCGGTTCATAATATGTCATATCTTCCATATAGCGCACATTTCTGAAAAACTGTTTTATAATTTATACTGGGTATAAGGTCGGGCTTGACCGACTATACTTTCTTACTTGTTTTTTTTTTTTTTGTTTTTACAAAAATAAAGCAATTTTTAACACAAAAAGAAATCCTAACAATCTGTGTACACTGCCATTACTATGAACAAGTATTTTGTAATATTTTTTTCCTTATGTCAAAAATCTTTGTTGTTCTGTGAAGGGTATCTATCTACTAACAAAATCTTCATTATCACGTTTGATTTTAATAAATACTAAAAACATTTTTTCCCTGTTTACGTTATGGACTATACGAGTGCTAGAAATTTTAATTAATATTTTTTTGTTTTATATTGTTACTCGTTCCGAAACAAAGTAACAAAGAGTTTTGCAACACGTAATAATCACAAAGAGAAAGTGCTGCTGCTTTTTTTCCTCTATAGATTTATCTTTTCATTAATATAATAGCAGCAAACTCTATAGACATTTCATGTTTATTAGACTTTGTGCAGAAAAACTAAATGTCATAATATTGTAAAATAATAAAGATTATGTTGTTGTCAAAGGCAGCAAAAATATTTGCTAACGAGCGCAAGTTGAATTCATTTAAAATTATGTAATAACTGGTAATAAATGATTGATGGTTAATGTTCAAGGGGCTCTATTGTCAAATTTATACAGTAAGTTAATCTGTTTATTAAAAACCTGCAACGAACAAAGTAAAACTTGTAGCAAAAAAACGCAATTTAGTATTAAGAAATATGTTACTCATACAACCCGTGGCCCACTTAAAGCATTATACATACAAAATCTGGCCACACTACATCAGCTTTTTTCAAAGCACCTGGTGGCAAAACATTAGACTTTTTACTGTGAATTTTTTTTAGCATAGCTACCGTTATTCTGTAACAAAAATTAATCAGCGAGAATATATTTGTACGTGTTCTGAGTACTGAAAAATCTAAATAGAGAAAATCGTGCACGAAAGTCATGAAAACCCTACTGGTCGTATTCAATGATAGAGAAAAAAATTTAAAGGTTTCAAAAAGTAATGCAGTCATAAAACAATAGAAGATATCAAACAAAAAGACCGCAAACAAAAAGAAAGCAAACATTTCAGGAACCAGGACAAAGAAAATACTACATTCATTGCGCAAAGCAATACAATCTATAAGAAATATACAGATTATGAAAACCATTAGCCTATCGTTTATTGGAAAAAATTAAAGGTAGGGAGGGCAACAAAATAAAACAGGGCACTACCCATCTGGCTTTGGGACATTCGTTTATTTATCAGTTTTGTTTCAAAATGGGTGGCATTGTTTCAATAGTTATTTGTTATCAGTTATAAAGTTCATTGGTTTTGAAGGCACGTAGAATTTTTGTTTACGACTGTGAATTAAGGACTGCAAAATCACACCCTGGTAGCCGACGAGCTAGACCTTGACCAGTACGTGCCGAGAGCAATCCTAAAATTCATTAGACAGCGGGTGAGCCAGAACAAATCGTAGGGGAAAGCATAAATGTGTTTTGTATAAAATGGCCCCGATTTTTTAATACAAAATTTTAATAAAAATAAACAGCTTTAAAGCATATTAAAAGGTGTTTCAAACAGCTGTAGGGATCAACATTTTTTGTATTAGCGAAACGTAAATATACAGGACTAGTTTAATTTGTTAAAAAGCCTATGGTTTGGCAAACAAGTTGCAGTTGTGATCTGAAGAGCACCTCTATTGGCAACTCATTAACTATGACTGCGGATATTTATATTAAAGAATGGCTGCGGAAACGTTTGACGTCAACACCAGTCAGTAAAGTTTTGGCCTAATTTAACTCTCTGAAAAAGCTTAAATGGTTTCGTATCAAAAAATCTAGTCGAAGCAATAAAAAACTATATGAATGTTTCTAAGTGTTCCCAGCTTCGGTCAATAAAGGAAGTTTAAAGTAAAGTGGTATTGCAGTTCTTGACAATAACATAATCTTTGGGATTTAGAATAAATATGCAGCGCAGGCGGAAAGCTATGTTGTGCATCAGTTAATGCGACTCCATAAAATCAAAACCAGGATTTTTATAAAAGGAAAATAGTTTAAGCTTTATTCACATGGTTTACTTGTTTACTTTCCAGTAAACGAACCAGTTTTTATGTACAAAATTGTTCCATTAGCAAAACGTAAAATAATCGTTCTTATAAATTATAAGATATATGTATGTAATTTACAAATGTTATAAGTTATAAGAAGATTGATCGTAGAACCAAAATGTCCGCCCGTCTGTTGGAAACGTTAGCATCTTTATGGATGAATTTTGGGACTATAACACTGTAGTTATGAACCAAAATATGAGACTTAAAAAATGGTTTATATATTTTTCAAAATCGTTTTTTATTCCAACTTTGATCCTCATCTGCACACAGAGAAAAAATATAGTTGTACATGTTTACCACAACAATGTCAAAAATTATACAAGTTTTTCAAAAATATTATGGTTACTGTAATTACTTTTATTATAGCGGTAACCATAATATGGTTAAGTTACGATTCAGATGATTACTACAATCATATATACGATTGTAGTAACTGTGTATATTTTTGTTGCAATCATGTTTATGATAAATCTATTTACCATAATTTTATGCTCTTTAATTATGATAGAGACCAACATAATAAGGTATAATTTTTCATCATAAAATCTAAAAAGTCCAATGTAAAATAAAGCAAGAGGTTAAGCCAGACCATATAATACCCTACACCTAATATATATATGTAAAAACAGTTTTTCATTAATCGGCTCTATATGGAAGCTATAACCTGTTTTAGACCAATTATCCCAAAATTTAGCATGATTTCTATGCATATAAATATTTTTTTCTATTAAATTTTATCTCGATATAAACACTTTTAAAAGATTTATACATGTTAAATTTGTTTTCGAAGGGGATTCTATATGGAATTTTGGAATATAAAATAAGGTGTTTTAATTTCTGTATATATGGAACTTATTTGTGTTGAATTTTATTTGGATACTAACATTTTTAAGAGATTCATGCACGTTATTATGGACCAATCATTACAAAATTGGGCTGAATGATTTGTGTATATATGAAACATATACATATGTGTTGAATATCAGAATTTTTAAGAGAGTTAGGCTCCTTAAAATGATTTTCGGAAGTGGACCTTATATGGGAGCTATCGTCGATTACGGTATGATGTGATTAGGCTTCATGTATAACTTATTTGTGATGAAATTTGTTTGGATACCTGCATAAATCGAATATTTATGGCCGATAATTAATGACCTAATTTCAACTGATTTTAAACCAAGCCGTGCTTGCACCGAAAAAAATATGACGTAGCACATTTAATCGAAATATATACAAAATTGCAACCTATACTTGCGGACAAGCTTTACATGGACAACCGGCTAGCCAGACATCGTTAAATCGACCCAGGAAGTGATTCTGAGTCTTTGGTATTGAACTAATATTTATGGGCGTTACAAACGTTACTTGGAGGTATTTGGTATAAACATTTTCATTTAATAAATATATTAAATATTACTCGCACGACACTTAAAGTTAAAAATTGCAAACCTAAATGGTATAAGTTATTTAATATGTTTTGTTTGATATCCATAATAGGACTAAAAATTAATTAAGGAGACTCCATTATTTGATCTAAATATTTGCCTTAGTTGCCATGAAATCACATTAAAGTATGAACAAATTTAATTATATTTATTCCCAAGTACTTTATAAATCATTATTAAATAAAAGACAATACATCTTAGGATTTTCTTAATTATAAAACATATTTTCAAATAATCATTAACATTTGGGAAGAAATATGCAATAAAGTAGTGTAGTGAGCTAAACATAATTACATTTAAGGGATTATGTGTGTGTGTGTGTAAATATAAATATTGATTTCCATATTTTAAGCTAAATGGCACAACAATATAAATATAAACATAAAGTTCTTTACAATATCAAACACACATATAAATCCAATTAGAAATAAAGTATTGAGTTTAAAACTACTGCCTTACAATGTAAACGACTTCTATACTCTTTACTACAACTTCTAATTATCGTAAATAATGAGAAATACCGGTGTGTTTGCAGCTTTCTATGACTCTCTTTATTTGACATTTCTCTCTTCATACAACATTGCCATACCAACCATACCACTAACGTTACATGGAGTAAACTACATAATAGCTAACTATTCCTGTTCAGTTACGAAGCCTTTTACATAGAGAATGAGCTATTTGTGCCAGTTGATTTCTGTTAATATTCATTACAATCTAATTACGGTGTACTGTTACTTAACTCACTTTAAGTTCTTAGCAAGACAATAATAATTATATTATTTAAGTCATTATAAAGACTTTACAATGCATACAATTCTATTACTGTACTGTACAAGGAACAAGAGATTTTACTTAAACAAAGGACATATTGTAGTTATTTCAAAAATATGTTTTTAATGATTTACTTCAGATTGAAATGAAAATATGCACTTAAATACTTTGAAGGGAAGACAAGCAGAGGTGAACAATGTTAAAATCTGGTAGGCAAAAATGTTTTAGCATTATTTCCTGAAAACTTTTTTAAGTAAACAGATTTGTATCACAATCTCGATTTTCATTAAAAAGTAGATTTAACACTAAGCTAACAATATAAAATGCCAATTGGAGGTAAAGTATATTTTGCAGTGATGACTCAACGAAATAAGAGAAATCAGTTAATGTAATAGCTTAAGGAATTGTGGAAAATGACAAAAAAAAAAAAAAAAAAACTGATTAAATGTAATGAAAAGTTTTTGTGCCCTTGGTTTGCAAATACGATAATAATTGCTAAGCTTAACCAGGCAAAATTTTTGAATTGTCCATATTAAACTAAACAAATTAACTACATTTTACTCTTAAAGAACCAGCCAAAAAGCTAATTGTGCACTGGGTTATCTACCTAAAATACATGCACTATTGGCTTAATCATTTGCATAACATCACTAAATAAGATAATGCAAACAACTCCTATAGTTGTAAATTATATACCAAGTAATGAACTCTAATCAATATTGTAAAACAAGGTGACCAACTTAATGCCTAACTATGCTGAACGCATTAAACAATTTAGCATTTCCATATGGAAATAGAATTTGGCCATCTTATAATTAATTTACACTACCTTATAAATAACATACAACACTCATACAACATGTAATGTAAATACATATGTAATATTAAATAATATGTAATTGTAAAATGTCAATCACCGTGTTGATTGTTTTGATGTTGCCCAATATTTGCAACATGTTGACAGTTTAATTTGCATTCATGTTATGGATTTTATGCAGAAATGTTAATGCTAAAATAATGACACTTTGTTAATAGATTTAAAATATATTTCGTAGACTTTATAGACATGAAATTCATAAAATTGTGGTTATTTTAATTGACTTGTGTACAGTGTGATGAAATCTAAATATTCTAGAGATAAATCAGCAATTTTTAACTAACCCTTCGTCTTGCAAATGAATCTGGCCAGACCTTTTTCAATTTGAAATGTTATCATAATATATTTAACATTTAGTTAGAGACTTGCAACTTCAGGTAGCCTTCTTCAATTTAGTTCGCTATAAATACTAAAAAAAGAAATCCTGGAAAGGATATAGAAGGACACTTATTCGAATATTTTACTGCACACATCACATTTGTAACACGTGGGTCTGGTCAGACCCATATAAATTTTATATTGTAAATGCTGTTTTTTATATTTTTCTTGCTGAATTTAACTATTTTTTGTCCAGTTATCTATTATGATTTATTTACGTATATCTATTAAACAAGGTTAGGTTACGTTAATTCGGGAAAAAACCAATAAACATACTAACAAGTAACTCCATCTAGTTAATTCATAATGTACAAGTTTTATTGAAACTCTCGTTACACTTTTCACCACCTCTGCCTTTATGGTTGTGTTGATGATAATACAAGTTGTGATTCCCCTTTTAACATATATACATTTATTCATAATTTTAATTGTATATACATATATTATTCACATTTAATTAAAAAAAAATATTTTTTTTTCGAATTAAGTACATGAAAAACTGTGGGTGTAGTCAGTCTAGTCATGCATTACGAATGTGAAAATCAAAACATGTGTAAGACGGAGGGCTAACTGTTAGATTTTTAACATCTTAATTGTTAATAATTGTTTGAATCAAACCTTTAGCCTCAGTTCGTTAACAAAAAACAACATTTCAATAGTGATGAAAATATATGTTAAAATGGACCAAAAGCAGCCACAGAGACCAATATTTTATGTGGCAGCAAAAGGTAGAGTTGCCCACCTAATATATGTGAATACAGAAATTGGTTTGGCATAAAAGGGCAACGGCTTTGATTATTTAATCTTTTGGAAAATTCGAATGGATATGCTGTTACAGCGCCTGAGTCACGATATGGCGAGACGGTTTAAAAATTATATATTTGGCCTATTATTGCTGATATGAATATCACTGACATATTTTTACATTTTACAAAAACTATATAAAAAATTTATATGATTCGGTTTAATATTTGGTGTGACTTCCATTGGCGCTCACAATGGCTTGTAGCCTCTTTTTCATGGAACTTATTAATTTTTGCAGGTCTTATTCACTTGGAATTTTGTTCCATTGTTGCACTTTTTAATTCACTACAGTTTTTGGGATGTCGTTTTGCTACTTTTTTCTTCAGATATGACCAACATTTTTTCAATTAGTTTCAATTCTGGATTCTGGGCTGGCGTTTCCATCACTTTTTTGCAATTAAACAATAACCAAATTCTCACTGTGTTTTCTTTGTGCTACGGGTCGTTATCTTGATAAAACTTGAATAGCGGCTGATTACCGTTCATTACCCTGAATATTTTTGCACTTAGTACTAAATGGTTCCTTAGTATATCTAAATACTGTTGCGCATCCATGGTATTTTCAACAAATACCAAATCTCCAACACCATAACAGAATTTTTTCCAAATTTGACGGTGGGAATAATGTTTTTGTTTTCTAAGGCTGCTGCCATACCCTGTTTGGACCATCGTAAGAATACAGCATTATTCTACTCCCGTCACAAAATATGACGTCATTTCAGTACTCATTAGACTTATATACGAAAGAAAACCGTTTTTTCAAAATTTTTTGGACAAAGGAGTGGTTTCTTCCTAGAAGCTCTTGATGTATACTGGTTCTGTGTAAGTTGTGTGATATTAGCTTTAAGTTAAACTTGACTTAAGTTTTGTGGTCGTGTATTTATATTATATTTTTATTAATTGTTTGATTATTTCTACCAAATTCTTAAATACTAATTTTTAGTATTTAAATAACTAATTGATAATAAAAATTAATATCCAATGATAAAAAACATCAAAGCTATTATTTAGAACGAGACCCCTGAAGAAGTTAGAATAAAACTAACGAAACGTTGGGTAAATAAAATAAAAATCGAACAAGTTTTTTATTTACGTTTGGAAACAAACATTTGACCAAATTAGCCTGAAGGAAACTCCTTAAAAATTATACTGGTTTTTATTTAGCGTTTTTCTTATTGTTTCGTGCGAAACTGTAACATCGAGCTCCTTCTAAAGTTCTTCTGCAAGGCCTCTGGTAGATATTTTTGTTTTGTTTTTGCAACTTTTCTTAATATTAAGCGTTCTACTCCGTCTGATATCTTACATGGACGACCAGGTGAAGATTTCAGCTCCAATCTCTGCTCGTTTTTAGTCCGATTTAATATATAATAAACAGTTTGTCTATGTAAGGA